>AP028165.1:4827500-6153456 GCA_014132275.2 Samia ricini | reverse complement strand
GGTTTGACGCGGTTTACGCTCCACCACAATCTGTCTGCCCGTGATATCAAGGTCAGGGTCTTTCCATCAGTACAACGCTCAATATAGCGAACGGGACCGGTGTAAGGAGGTGTAGTGGGTGTCGTACTGTGTCGTCTCGTAGGAGGAAAAGTGGAGCGAGATAATGTTGAAATACAAAAGCAGCGTGAGATTTGCGTGGACGTGAGGCGGGTATTGCCGTAAAGCTTGCCATCTTACGTCGTAGTTGACCTACAAAATCAAAACAGGGTTGTATGGACGGTCTGCGCCAGGTGGAGAGCCAACATTTCTCCTGGCAAACGCAGCGTTTCACCATACAGCATCTCTGCTGCTGTAGACTTAAGGTCTTCTTTGTATGCCGTTTCGCATTCCGCGAAGTACGAGCGGAAGAGCCCGAACCCAGTGATTCTGTGTGGCACCGAAGAGCTGCACCCGGGGGCCTTCATGTGGCGATGTTAAATCGCTCAAGCATCCCGTTTGCGCAGGGGTGCTAGGCGGTCGTTCCCTAGTACGTTTATATGGCGAACGTTGCATGAGTTGACGACGAAAACAGATCAGACTCAAATTGAAGTGAATTGGTTCTGTTTGTTTCATTATTGCGGGTACGCCAAAACGCGATATCCATTCTCGAATGAGAGTGTCGGCCACTTTCTTCAGCTGTGATGGATCTCATGGGCCACGCTTTTCAGACTTAGCAGCAACTGATCAAACTAATAAAGAGTTTGAACACCTCAGGTATATTACCAACAAGCATTATATCAACAGAAATTAAAAAACAGGCAACTCTGTTTTAGGTATCACTCCTGAAGATTTTGTAGCAAATTATGGTTCAACAGAATTTGATTTTGAAGATCTCAAAAGCACATTTTCCAAATACTGTAGAGATTTTGAAGATGAATTAGAAGAAAAAACTCCTAGTAAAGCTCTAGAATTTTGGTGCTAAGATATTATTTGAATATGGTCCATATATAAGAACTGAAAGGAAAGGAAAGGAGATAAAGCAATTAGATTTAAATTTCCATATGTTAAAGATGGTAACTTGAGGATTAAAGTAGTTATTGTAAACAACTTTCAAAGATATTAAATATACAAAGACACCGAATCACATGAGATCTATAGCTCATCGACAATTAAGGGCGAATATAGAAAATATAACGAAAATACCTAATTATGTGGAAGGGAATAATGTTATATATTAAAACAAAACTCGAAAAGAATTGGCAACCAGCTACTGTATTGGAAAGGAAACAACTATACTCCTACGTTGTACGCACTCCTCAAGGAACACAAAAACGAAGACATGCTGATCACATTAGACCTATGTTCACACCCCAGCGCCAAACAAACAGTACTACACCACATAACCCTGACCAACATCTCGTTACTTCTTCCCCACTGTCATCACAACCTTTACGAACACTACCCATTCAACAAACATCAGCATTACAAACCGAAACTAGTACACCACATTTACCATCTAACAACATTTTAGAAGCTCCACTTAACAATGCACAACATCTACAATCACAACCTGAAATAGAACGAAGACGTCGCACAATACGACCCCCTCGTCGACTTATTGAAGAAATGTGAACGTTTATTATTGCCCGGAGGAATGTTATAAAACCTTAATTGTTAATCTTAAATGTTCTTTATTTAAAATGTATATATGTATTTATCTATTATTAAAACAACATCTGTCATATTTTTACACTTCATAATTTGTCTACTATTGTGTAACATGAAATATATTAACTTGTAGTTTATAAATGTTTTATTTATAATAGTACCATACTTTTTGTGATACCAACACCGCTTGGTTACCGGAGTGCCACTTCGGCTGTTGTTCCGTGAGGCAGGTCGATTCCTAAGTCTACCACGTGGCTGCAAAGCAATATAATCCTTGAAATGTTTATTTAATTGAATCAGGAGGTCTTTGATTGATGGATCTTCGTTAGGTTCGCTGTTTACAGCGTATACCTTTGAAGAACTAGGTACGGTCACTTCAATAATTTTGTCTGCTAGTTCAGCTAGTTTTTTGTAAGCTGAGATCCTCCTGTGGAGCCAGAATCGCTTGGACCTGGGTGGGCAATCGACGCATCCAAAGCTGTCTAATGATACTATCGTCTTTAGATTTTCCGGCAAGTGACTGCAGATGCCGAAGAAAAGCTGTAGGCTTCCGGTCTCCTAGTTCTTCGTCACTAACCAAGCGTTCCACCCGCTGTTGTTCTGATGCCGATAGTCTGCGAATGAGTTCCTGTTTTAATATATGATATTTGTTTTTTCAGGTGGCGGATCCAAGACAATATCCTCAATTTCCCCAATTAAAACCTTTGGCCTATTGTGCTGATAACGTGGCTGAACATTGTGATATCATTTTTAATTCCTGCCAGGTGAAATTGAGCTTCCGCCTGGGCAAACCAGACTGCAGGTCTGTCTGCCCAGAAGGGAGGAAGCTTGACGGATACTGAATTAACCTGGTGTTGTACTGGCTGTGTCTGAAGGCGTGCCTCGAGTGCGGCATTCTGTGTCCGCAGGTGTTCGAGTTCTACACGCAGGTCTTCGTTCATTATGACAACCTTGTATGTGCTCACAATATGTTGGTAGGCTTACCCTTTTCCGTGAGTTGTGGACAATTATATAAAGCAATATTTAATTATAATAATATAAATACACAAATAAATACAATTTACAATCGTACACAGGAGAATAAAAGAAGACAAACAAAAAATAATAGCAATTGAAACTGTTAAATGCACAAAAACCAAACAATTAATGTAAATAATAATTATTGTTACCCAAAATAAAATAAAGGTGGTTATTAAATAGTTTTGCAAGTTCTAGGCACACTTAAAATTAACTAATGGTCAAAAATGTTTTGAGAAACACAAAAAATAAAATAAAATATAAGATTTTGTTCAGCTACCTAAAAAGATTACATTTAACAAATTATGTTTAGTTCGTAACTTAATGTTCCAAACTCCAATGCAAAAAAAAATTTTTACTTGTGTTCAGAAATTCCTGTCGTAATATACAAAATTAATATACAAGAGTTCGAATTGAATAAAATGTTTCTGCTCATAGTGTATCTAATCGACATTTAGGCGAGTTGTCGATTGATGACGTACGCTGGTTTTTGAACAAAAAAAAAAAACCTAATCTAAAAGTTCGATGAGAAAATCATGAAACAGAATTATGTTCGAAATTATTATGACCGCACTTAGAAAAAAAGCACGCACATATGACACGATATCACTCTTAACACAGCGCTGTTTTTAACGTGGTGTTGTAATGCCGGTCGAATGAACACGACCTCGAGGTGTTTATCGGCCGCCAGATGCCGAAGCCGCAATCGGAGATGAGTGATATGCACTCAATGCACGCTGCAGGAAGAGAAGAATCCAGGTGCGGTGCAGGGATAGATGCCTTCTTCGATGCGTTGACTTAGGTGTCGTAAGTCGAGGGTCACCACTTTGGCGATTTGTTACCCCGAAGGTACCGTGTACTTTGTCGACGGAGAAGTTAAAATAGAACACCGTAGATTGACTCACTGCTTTTAATTAATATCAAAAATACAGAATGAGTATATATATTTTACAATATAAATCAATGTAAATGACAAGACGTATTGTTTTTTGCTTAATGTTTTTTCGGCGTCTATCATAGCGTCCTGCAGCAAAGAGTATCTAATACACGTTAAAGTTAAATAGTTAAAATATGAAACTTAATAATATTAATACAAAAAAGGCGGAACGCCACACCACCCCCCCACGGAGAAGGATAAATGCCTAATAATAGAAATAATCCTCAGCTTTCCGAAATTTTACACGACGACCTGATCTTGTTGCACTAGGTTGTGAGTTAGGGGTGACGGAATCTGCGGTTGAGGGTTCAGGATCCTGAGGTATGTCTGAAGGAGGTAAGTTACCTGCAGTTGTGTCTTTAGTCGTAGGACGTTACCAGTTGTCAGACTCAGAAAAAAAGCTGGTTTGACGCGGTTTACGCTCACCACAATCTGTCTGCCCTTGATATCCAAGGTCAGGGTCTTTCCATCAGTAGAACGCTCTAATATAGCGAACGGACCGGTGTAAGGAGGTGTTTGTAGTGGGTGTCGTACTGTGTCGTCTCGTAGGAAAACGTGGGAGGCCGAAGATAATGATTGAAATACAAAAGCAGCTGGATTTGCGTGACGTGAGGCAGGTATTGGCCGTAAAGCTGCCATCTTACGTCGTAGTTGACCTACAAAATCAACAGGGTCGTATGGACGGTCTGCGCCAGGTGGATGAGCCAACATTTCTCCTGGCAAACGCAGCGTTTCACCATACAGCATCTCTGCTGCTGTAGACTTAAGGTCTTCTTTGTATGCCGTTCGCATTCCGAGAAGTACGAGCGGAAGAGCCCGAACCCATGATTCTGTGTGGCACATAAGAGCTGCCTTCATTTGGCGATGTACTCGCTCAATCATCCCGTTTGCGCAGGGGTGATAGGCGGTCGTCCTAGTACGTTTTATGGCGAACGTTGCCATGAGTCGACGAAACAGATCAGACTCAAATTGAGTGCCTTGGTCTGTTGTAATTACTGCGGGTACGCCAAAACGCGATATCCATTCTCGAATGAGAGTGTCGGCCACTTCTTCAGCTGTGATGGATCTCATGGGCCACGCTTCAGACTTAGCAGCAACTGATCAAACTAATAAAGAGTTTGAAACCTCAGGTATATTACCAACAAGCATTATATCAACAGAAATTAAAAAACAGGCAACTCTGTTAGGTATCACTCCTGAAGATTTTGTAGCAAATTATGGTTCAACAGAATTTGATTTTGAAGATCTCAAAAGCACATTTTCCAAATACTGTAGAGATTTTGAAGATGAATTAGAAGAAAAAACTCCTAGTAAAGCTCTAGAATTTTGTGCTAAGATATTATTTGAATATGGTCCATATATAAGAACTGAAAGGAAAGGAAAAGGAGATAAAGCAATTAGATTTAAATTTCCATATGTTAAAGATGGTAACTTGAGGATTAAAGTAGTTATTGTAACAACTTTCAAAGATATTAAATATACAAAGACACCGAATCACATGAGATCTATAGCTCATCGACAATTAAGGGCGAATATAGAAAATATAATAACGAAAATACCTAATTATGTGGAAGGGAATAATGTTTATATTAAAACAAAACTCGAAAAGAATTGGCAACCAGCTACTGTATTGGAAAGGAAACAACTATACTCCTACGTTGTACGCACTCCTCAAGGAACACAAAAACGAAGACATGCTGATCACATTAGACCTATGTTCACACCCCAGCGCCAAACAAACAGTACTACACCACATAACCCTGACCAACATCTCGTTACTTCTTCCCCACTGTCATCACAACCTTTACGAACACTACCCATTCAACAAACATCAGCATTACAAACCGAAACTAGTACACCACATTTACCATCTAACAACATTTTAGAAGCTCCACTTAACAATGCACAACATCTACAATCACAACCTGAAATAGAACGAAGACGTCGCACAATACGACCCCCTCGTCGACTTATTGAAGAAATGTGAACGTTTATTATTGCCCGGAGGAATGTTATAAAACCTTAATTGTTAATCTTAAATGTTCTTTATTTAAAATGTATATATGTATTTATCTATTATTAAAACAACATCTGTCATATTTTTACACTTCATAATTTGTCTACTATTGTGTAACATGAAATATATTAACTTGTAGTTTATAAATGTTTTATTTATAATAGTACCATACTTTTTGTGATACCAACACCGCTTGGTTACCGGAGTGCCACTTCGGCTGTTGTTCCGTGAGGCAGGTCGATTCCTAAGTCTACCACGTGGCTGCAAAGCAATATAATCCTTGAAATGTTTATTTAATTGAATCAGGAGGTCTTTGATTGATGGATCTTCGTTAGGTTCGCTGTTTACAGCGTATACCTTTGAAGAACTAGGTACGGTCACTTCAATAATTTTGTCTGCTAGTTCAGCTAGTTTTTGTAAGCTGAGATCCTCCTGTGGAGCCAGAATCGCTTGGACCTGGGTGGGCAATCGACGCATCCAAAGCTGTCTAATGATACTATCGTCTTTAGATTTTCCGGCAAGTGACTGCAGATGCCGAAGAAAAAGCTGTAGGCTTCCGGTCTCCTAGTTCTTCGTCACTAACCAAGCGTTCCACCCGCTGTTGTTCTGATGCCGATAGTCTGCGAATGAGTTCCTGTTTTAATATATGATATTTGTTTTCAGGTGGCGGATCCAAGACAATATCCTCAATTTCCCCAATTAACCTTTGGCCTATTGTGCTGATAACGTGGCTGAACATTGTGATATCATTTTTAATTCCTGCCAGGTGAAATTGAGCTTCCGCCTGGGCAAACCAGACTGCAGGTCTGTCTGCCCAGAAGGGAGGAAGCTTGACGGATACTGAATTAACCTGGTGTTGTACTGGCTGTGTCTGAAGGCGTGCCTCGAGTGCGGCATTCTGTGTCCGCAGGTGTTCGAGTTCTACACGCAGGTCTTCGTTCATTATGACAACCTTGTATGTGCTCACAATATGTTGGTAGGCTTACCCTTTTCCGTGAGTTGTGGACAATTATATAAAGCAATATTTAATTATAATAATATAAATACACAAATAATACAATTTACAATCGTACACAGGAGAATAAACACAAAAAAAAACAGGAGAATAAACCAAAAAAAAAAAAATAAAAATAAAGGTGGTTATTAAATAGTTTGCAAGTTCTAGGCACACTTAAAATTAACTAATGGTCAAAAATGTTTTGAGAAACACAAAAAATAAAATAAAATATAAGATTTTGTTCAGCTACCTAAAAAGATTACATTTAACAAATTATGTTTAGTTCGTAACTTAATGTTCCAAACTCCAATGCAAAAAAAAATTTTTACTTGTGTTCAGAAATTCCTGTCGTAATATACAAAATTAATATACAAGAGTTCGAATTGAATAAAATGTTTCTGCTCATAGTGTATCTAATCGACATTTAGGCGAGTTGTCGATTGATGACGTACGCTGGTTTTTGAACAAAAAAAAAACCTAATCTAAAAGTTCGATGAGAAAATCATGAAACAGAATTATGTTCGAAATTATTATGACCGCACTTAGAAAAAAAGCACGCACATATGACACGATATCACTCTTAAACACAGCGCTGTTTTTAACGTGGTGTTGTAATGCCGGTCGAATGAACACGACCTCGAGGTGTTTATCGGCCGCCAGATGCCGAAGCCGCAATCGGAGATGAGTGATATGCACTCAATGCACGCTGCAGGAAGAGAAGAATCCAGGTGCGGTGCAGGGATAGATGCCTTCTTCGATGCGTTGACTTAGGTGTCGTAAGTCGAGGGTCACCACTTTGGCGATTTGTTACCCGAAGGTACCGTGTACTTTGTCGACGGAGAAGTTAAAATAGAACACCGTAGATTGACTCACTGCTTTTAATTAATATCAAAAAAATACAGAATGATATATATTTTACAATATAAATCAATGTAAATGACAAGACGTATTGTTTTTTGCTTAATGTTTTTTCGGCGTCTATCATAGCGTCCTGCAGCAAAGAGTATCTAATACACGTTAAAGTTAAATAGTTAAAATATGAAACTTAATAATATTAATACAAAAAAGGCGGAACGCCACACCACCCCCCCACGGAGAAGGATAAATGCCTAATAATAGAAATAATCCTCAGCTTTCCGAAATTTTACACGACGACCTGATCTTGTTGCACTAGGTTGTGAGTTAGGGGTGACGGAATCTGCGGTTGAGGGTTCAGGATCCTGAGGTATGTCTGAAGGAGGTAAGTTACCTGCAGTTGTGTCTTTAGTCGTAGGACGTTACCAGTTGTCAGACTCAGAAAAAGCTGGTTTGACGCGGTTTACGCTCACCACAATCTGTCTGCCCTTGATATCCAAGGTCAGGGTCTTTCCATCAGTAGAACGCTCTAATATAGCGAACGGACCGGTGTAAGGAGGTTGTAGTGGGTGTCGTACTGTGTCGTCTCGTAGGAAAACGTGGGAGGCCGAAGATAATGATTGAAATACAAAAGCAGCTGGATTTGCGTGACGTGAGGCAGGTATTGGCCGTAAAGCTGCCATCTTACGTCGTAGTTGACCTACAAAATCAACAGGGTCGTATGGACGGTCTGCGCCAGGTGGATGAGCCAACATTTCTCCTGGCAAACGCAGCGTTTCACCATACAGCATCTCTGCTGCTGTAGACTTAAGGTCTTCTTTGTATGCCGTTCGCATTCCGAGAAGTACGAGCGGAAGAGCCCGAACCCATGATTCTGTGTGGCACATAAGAGCTGCCTTCATTTGGCGATGTACTCGCTCAATCATCCCGTTTGCGCGGGGGTGATAGGCGGTCGTCCTAGTACGTTTTATGGCGAACGTTGCCATGAGTCGACGAAACAGATCAGACTCAAATTGAGTGCCTTGGTCTGTTGTAATTACTGCGGGTACGCCAAAACGCGATATCCATTCTCGAATGAGAGTGTCGGCCACTTCTTCAGCTGTGATGGATCTCATGGGCCACGCTTCAGACTTAGCAGCAACTGATCAAACTAATAAAGAGTTTGAAACCTCAGGTATATTACCAACAAGCATTATATCAACAGAAATTAAAAAACAGGCAACTCTGTTAGGTATCACTCCTGAAGATTTTGTAGCAAATTATGGTTCAACAGAATTTGATTTTGAAGATCTCAAAAGCACATTTTCCAAATACTGTAGAGATTTTGAAGATGAATTAGAAGAAAAAACTCCTAGTAAAGCTCTAGAATTTTGTGCTAAGATATTATTTGAATATGGTCCATATATAAGAACTGAAAGGAAAGGAAAAGGAGATAAAGCAATTAGATTTAAATTTCCATATGTTAAAGATGGTAACTTGAGGATTAAAGTAGTTATTGTAACAACTTTCAAAGATATTAAATATACAAAGACACCGAATCACATGAGATCTATAGCTCATCGACAATTAAGGGCGAATATAGAAAATATAACGAAAATACCTAATTATGTGGAAGGGAATAATGTTTATATTAAAACAAAACTCGAAAAGAATTGGCAACCAGCTACTGTATTGGAAAGGAAACAACTATACTCCTACGTTGTACGCACTCCTCAAGGAACACAAAAACGAAGACATGCTGATCACATTAGACCTATGTTCACACCCCAGCGCCAAACAAACAGTACTACACCACATAACCCTGACCAACATCTCGTTACTTCTTCCCCACTGTCATCACAACCTTTACGAACACTACCCATTCAACAAACATCAGCATTACAAACCGAAACTAGTACACCACATTTACCATCTAACAACATTTTAGAAGCTCCACTTAACAATGCACAACATCTACAATCACAACCTGAAATAGAACGAAGACGTCGCACAATACGACCCCCTCGTCGACTTATTGAAGAAATGTGAACGTTTATTATTGCCCGGAGGAATGTTATAAAACCTTAATTGTTAATCTTAAATGTTCTTTATTTAAAATGTATATATGTATTTATCTATTATTAAAACAACATCTGTCATATTTTTACACTTCATAATTTGTCTACTATTGTGTAACATGAAATATATTAACTTGTAGTTTATAAATGTTTTATTTATAATAGTACCATACTTTTTGTGATACCAACACCGCTTGGTTACCGGAGTGCCACTTCGGCTGTTGTTCCGTGAGGCAGGTCGATTCCTAAGTCTACCACGTGGCTGCAAAGCAATATAATCCTTGAAATGTTTATTTAATTGAATCAGGAGGTCTTTGATTGATGGATCTTCGTTAGGTTCGCTGTTTACAGCGTATACCTTTGAAGAACTAGGTACGGTCACTTCAATAATTTTGTCTGCTAGTTCAGCTAGTTTTTGTAAGCTGAGATCCTCCTGTGGAGCCAGAATCGCTTGGACCTGGGTGGGCAATCGACGCATCCAAAGCTGTCTAATGATACTATCGTCTTTAGATTTTCCGGCAAGTGACTGCAGATGCCGAAGAAAAGCTGTAGGCTTCCGGTCTCCTAGTTCTTCGTCACTAACCAAGCGTTCCACCCGCTGTTGTTCTGATGCCGATAGTCTGCGAATGAGTTCCTGTTTTAATATATGATATTTGTTTTCAGGTGGCGGATCCAAGACAATATCCTCAATTTCCCCAATTAACCTTTGGCCTATTGTGCTGATAACGTGGCTGAACATTGTGATATCATTTTTAATTCCTGCCAGGTGAAATTGAGCTTCCGCCTGGGCAAACCAGACTGCAGGTCTGTCTGCCCAGAAGGGAGGAAGCTTGACGGATACTGAATTAACCTGGTGTTGTACTGGCTGTGTCTGAAGGCGTGCCTCGAGTGCGGCATTCTGTGTCCGCAGGTGTTCGAGTTCTACACGCAGGTCTTCGTTCATTATGACAACCTTGTATGTGCTCACAATATGTTGGTAGGCTTACCCTTTTCCGTGAGTTGTGGACAATTATATAAAGCAATATTTAATTATAATAATATAAATACACAAAAATAATACAATTTACAATCGTACACAGGAGAATAAAAGAAGACAAACAAAAAATAATAGCAATTGAAACTGTTAAATGCACAAAACCAAACAATTAATGTAAATAATAATTATTGTTACCCAAAATAAAATAAAGGTGGTTATTAAATAGTTTGCAAGTTCTAGGCACACTTAAAATTAACTAATGGTCAAAAATGTTTTGAGAAACACAAAAAATAAAATAAAATATAAGATTTTGTTCAGCTACCTAAAAAGATTACATTTAACAAATTATGTTTAGTTCGTAACTTAATGTTCCAAACTCCAATGCAAAAAAAAATTTTTACTTGTGTTCAGAAATTCCTGTCGTAATATACAAAATTAATATACAAGAGTTCGAATTGAATAAAATGTTTCTGCTCATAGTGTATCTAATCGACATTTAGGCGAGTTGTCGATTGATGACGTACGCTGGTTTTTGAACAAAAAAAAAAACCTAATCTAAAAGTTCGATGAGAAAATCATGAAACAGAATTATGTTCGAAATTATTATGACCGCACTTAGAAAAAAAAGCACGCACATATGACACGATATCACTCTTAACACAGCGCTGTTTTTAACGTGGTGTTGTAATGCCGGTCGAATGAACACGACCTCGAGGTGTTTATCGGCCGCCAGATGCCGAAGCCGCAATCGGAGATGAGTGATATGCACTCAATGCACGCTGCAGGAAGAGAAGAATCCAGGTGCGGTGCAGGGATAGATGCCTTCTTCGATGCGTTGACTTAGGTGTCGTAAGTCGAGGGTCACCACTTTGGCGATTTGTTACCCGAAGGTACCGTGTACTTTGTCGACGGAGAAGTTAAAATAGAACACCGTAGATTGACTCACTGCTTTTAATTAATATCAAAAATACAGAATGAGTATATATATTTTACAATATAAATCAATGTAAAATGACAAGACGTATTGTTTTTTTTGCTTAATGTTTTTTCGGCGTCTATCATAGCGTCCTGCAGCAAAGAGTATCTAATACACGTTAAAGTTAAATAGTTAAAATATGAAACTTAATAATATTAATACAAAAAAGGCGGAACGCCACACCACCCCCCCACGGAGAAGGATAAATGCCTAATAATAGAAATAATCCTCAGCTTTCCGAAATTTTACACGACGACCTGATCTTGTTGCACTAGGTTGTGAGTTAGGGGTGACGGAATCTGCGGTTGAGGGTTCAGGATCCTGAGGTATGTCTGAAGGAGGTAAGTTACCTGCAGTTGTGTCTTTAGTCGTAGGACGTTACCAGTTGTCAGACTCAGAAAAAGCTGGTTTGACGCGGTTTACGCTCACCACAATCTGTCTGCCCTTGATATCCAAGGTCAGGGTCTTTCCATCAGTAGAACGCTCTAATATAGCGAACGGACCGGTGTAAGGAGGTTGTAGTGGGTGTCGTACTGTGTCGTCTCGTAGGAAAACGTGGGAGGCCGAAGATAATGATTGAAATACAAAAGCAGCTGGATTTGCGTGACGTGAGGCAGGTATTGGCCGTAAAGCTGCCATCTTACGTCGTAGTTGACCTACAAAATCAACAGGGTCGTATGGACGGTCTGCGCCAGGTGGATGAGCCAACATTTCTCCTGGCAAACGCAGCGTTTCACCATACAGCATCTCTGCTGCTGTAGACTTAAGGTCTTCTTTGTATGCCGTTCGCATTCCGAGAAGTACGAGCGGAAGAGCCCGAACCCATGATTCTGTGTGGCACATAAGAGCTGCCTTCATTTGGCGATGTACTCGCTCAATCATCCCGTTTGCGCAGGGGTGATAGGCGGTCGTCCTAGTACGTTTTATGGCGAACGTTGCCATGAGTCGACGAAACAGATCAGACTCAAATTGAGTGCCTTGGTCTGTTGTAATTACTGCGGGTACGCCAAAACGCGATATCCATTCTCGAATGAGAGTGTCGGCCACTTCTTCAGCTGTGATGGATCTCATGGGCCACGCTTCAGACTTAGCAGCAACTGATCAAACTAATAAAGAGTTTGAAACCTCAGGTATATTACCAACAAGCATTATATCAACAGAAATTAAAAAACAGGCAACTCTGTTAGGTATCACTCCTGAAGATTTTGTAGCAAATTATGGTTCAACAGAATTTGATTTTGAAGATCTCAAAAGCACATTTTCCAAATACTGTAGAGATTTTGAAGATGAATTAGAAGAAAAAACTCCTAGTAAAGCTCTAGAATTTTGTGCTAAGATATTATTTGAATATGGTCCATATATAAGAACTGAAAGGAAAGGAAAAGGAGATAAAGCAATTAGATTTAAATTTCCATATGTTAAAGATGGTAACTTGAGGATTAAAGTAGTTATTGTAACAACTTTCAAAGATATTAAATATACAAAGACACCGAATCACATGAGATCTATAGCTCATCGACAATTAAGGGCGAATATAGAAAATATAACGAAAATACCTAATTATGTGGAAGGGAATAATGTTTATATTAAAACAAAACTCGAAAAGAATTGGCAACCAGCTACTGTATTGGAAAGGAAACAACTATACTCCTACGTTGTACGCACTCCTCAAGGAACACAAAAACGAAGACATGCTGATCACATTAGACCTATGTTCACACCCCAGCGCCAAACAAACAGTACTACACCACATAACCCTGACCAACATCTCGTTACTTCTTCCCCACTGTCATCACAACCTTTACGAACACTACCCATTCAACAAACATCAGCATTACAAACCGAAACTAGTACACCACATTTACCATCTAACAACATTTTAGAAGCTCCACTTAACAATGCACAACATCTACAATCACAACCTGAAATAGAACGAAGACGTCGCACAATACGACCCCCTCGTCGACTTATTGAAGAAATGTGAACGTTTATTATTGCCCGGAGGAATGTTATAAAACCTTAATTGTTAATCTTAAAATGTTCTTTATTTAAAATGTATATATTTATCTATTATTAAAACAACATCTGTCATATTTTTACACTTCATAATTTGTCTACTATTGTGTAACATGAAATATATTAACTTGTAGTTTATAAATGTTTTATTTATAATAGTACCATACTTTTTGTGATACCAACACCGCTTGGTTACCGGAGTGCCACTTCGGCTGTTGTTCCGTGAGGCAGGTCGATTCCTAAGTCTACCACGTGGCTGCAAAGCAATATAATCCTTGAAATGTTTATTTAATTGAATCAGGAGGTCTTTGATTGATGGATCTTCGTTAGGTTCGCTGTTTACAGCGTATACCTTTGAAGAACTAGGTACGGTCACTTCAATAATTTTGTCTGCTAGTTCAGCTAGTTTTTGTAAGCTGAGATCCTCCTGTGGAGCCAGAATCGCTTGGACCTGGGTGGGCAATCGACGCATCCAAAGCTGTCTAATGATACTATCGTCTTTAGATTTTCCGGCAAGTGACTGCAGATGCCGAAGAAAAGCTGTAGGCTTCCGGTCTCCTAGTTCTTCGTCACTAACCAAGCGTTCCACCCGCTGTTGTTCTGATGCCGATAGTCTGCGAATGAGTTCCTGTTTTAATATATGATATTTGTTTTCAGGTGGCGGATCCAAGACAATATCCTCAATTTCCCCAATTAACCTTTGGCCTATTGTGCTGATAACGTGGCTGAACATTGTGATATCATTTTTAATTCCTGCCAGGTGAAATTGAGCTTCCGCCTGGGCAAACCAGACTGCAGGTCTGTCTGCCCAGAAGGGAGGAAGCTTGACGGATACTGAATTAACCTGGTGTTGTACTGGCTGTGTCTGAAGGCGTGCCTCGAGTGCGGCATTCTGTGTCCGCAGGTGTTCGAGTTCTACACGCAGGTCTTCGTTCATTATGACAACCTTGTATGTGCTCACAATATGTTGGTAGGCTTACCCTTTTCCGTGAGTTGTGGACAATTATATAAAGCAATATTTAATTATAATAATATAAATACACAAATAATACAATTTACAATCGTACACAGGAGAATAAAAGAAGACAAACAAAAAATAATAGCAATTGAAACTGTTAAATGCACAAAACCAAACAATTAATGTAAATAATAATTATTGTTACCCAAAATAAAATAAAGGTGGTTATTAAATAGTTTGCAAGTTCTAGGCACACTTAAAATTAACTAATGGTCAAAAATGTTTTGAGAAACACAAAAAATAAAATAAAATATAAGATTTTGTTCAGCTACCTAAAAAGATTACATTTAACAAATTATGTTTAGTTCGTAACTTAATGTTCCAAACTCCAATGCAAAAAAAAAATTTTTACTTGTGTTCAGAAATTCCTGTCGTAATATACAAAATTAATATACAAGAGTTCGAATTGAATAAAATGTTTCTGCTCATAGTGTATCTAATCGACATTTAGGCGAGTTGTCGATTGATGACGTACGCTGGTTTTTGAACAAAAAAAAAACCTAATCTAAAAGTTCGATGAGAAAATCATGAAACAGAATTATGTTCGAAATTATTATGACCGCACTTAGAAAAAAAGCACGCACATATGACACGATATCACTCTTAACACAGCGCTGTTTTTAACGTGGTGTTGTAATGCCGGTCGAATGAACACGACCTCGAGGTGTTTATCGGCCGCCAGATGCCGAAGCCGCAATCGGAGATGAGTGATATGCACTCAATGCACGCTGCAGGAAGAGAAGAATCCAGGTGCGGTGCAGGGATAGATGCCTTCTTCGATGCGTTGACTTAGGTGTCGTAAGTCGAGGGTCACCACTTTGGCGATTTGTTACCCGAAGGTACCGTGTACTTTGTCGACGGAGAAGTTAAAATAGAACACCGTAGATTGACTCACTGCTTTTAATTAATATCAAAAATACAGAATGAGTATATATATTTTACAATATAAATCAATGTAAATGACAAGACGTATTGTTTTTTGCTTAATGTTTTTTCGGCGTCTATCATAGCGTCCTGCAGCAAAGAGTATCTAATACACGTTAAAGTTAAATAGTTAAAATATGAAACTTAATAATATTAATACAAAAAAGGCGGAACGCCACACCACCCCCCCACGGAGAAGGATAAATGCCTAATAATAGAAATAATCCTCAGCTTTCCGAAATTTTACACGACGACCTGATCTTGTTGCACTAGGTTGTGAGTTAGGGGTGACGGAATCTGCGGTTGAGGGTTCAGGATCCTGAGGTATGTCTGAAGGAGGTAAGTTACCTGCAGTTGTGTCTTTAGTCGTAGGACGTTACCAGTTGTCAGACTCAGAAAAAGCTGGTTTGACGCGGTTTACGCTCACCACAATCTGTCTGCCCTTGATATCCAAGGTCAGGGTCTTTCCATCAGTAGAACGCTCTAATATAGCGAACGGACCGGTGTAAGGAGGTTGTAGTGGGTGTCGTACTGTGTCGTCTCGTAGGAAAACGTGGGAGGCCGAAGATAATGATTGAAATACAAAAGCAGCTGGATTTGCGTGACGTGAGGCAGGTATTGGCCGTAAAGCTGCCATCTTACGTCGTAGTTGACCTACAAAATCAACAGGGTCGTATGGACGGTCTGCGCCAGGTGGATGAGCCAACATTTCTCCTGGCAAACGCAGCGTTTCACCATACAGCATCTCTGCTGCTGTAGACTTAAGGTCTTCTTTGTATGCCGTTCGCATTCCGAGAAGTACGAGCGGAAGAGCCCGAACCCATGATTCTGTGTGGCACATAAGAGCTGCCTTCATTTGGCGATGTACTCGCTCAATCATCCCGTTTGCGCAGGGGTGATAGGCGGTCGTCCTAGTACGTTTTATGGCGAACGTTGCCATGAGTCGACGAAACAGATCAGACTCAAATTGAGTGCCTTGGTCTGTTGTAATTACTGCGGGTACGCCAAAACGCGATATCCATTCTCGAATGAGAGTGTCGGCCACTTCTTCAGCTGTGATGGATCTCATGGGCCACGCTTCAGACTTAGCAGCAACTGATCAAACTAATAAAGAGTTTGAAACCTCAGGTATATTACCAACAAGCATTATATCAACAGAAATTAAAAAACAGGCAACTCTGTTAGGTATCACTCCTGAAGATTTTGTAGCAAATTATGGTTCAACAGAATTTGATTTTGAAGATCTCAAAAGCACATTTTCCAAATACTGTAGAGATTTTGAAGATGAATTAGAAGAAAAAACTCCTAGTAAAGCTCTAGAATTTTGTGCTAAGATATTATTTGAATATGGTCCATATATAAGAACTGAAAGGAAAGGAAAAGGAGATAAAGCAATTAGATTTAAATTTCCATATGTTAAAGATGGTAACTTGAGGATTAAAGTAGTTATTGTAACAACTTTCAAAGATATTAAATATACAAAGACACCGAATCACATGAGATCTATAGCTCATCGACAATTAAGGGCGAATATAGAAAATATAACGAAAATACCTAATTATGTGGAAGGGAATAATGTTTATATATTAAAACAAAACTCGAAAAGAATTGGCAACCAGCTACTGTATTGGAAAGGAAACAACTATACTCCTACGTTGTACGCACTCCTCAAGGAACACAAAAACGAAGACATGCTGATCACATTAGACCTATGTTCACACCCCAGCGCCAAACAAACAGTACTACACCACATAACCCTGACCAACATCTCGTTTACTTCTTCCCCACTGTCATCACAACCTTTACGAACACTACCCATTCAACAAACATCAGCATTACAAACCGAAACTAGTACACCACATTTACCATCTAACAACATTTTAGAAGCTCCACTTAACAATGCACAACATCTACAATCACAACCTGAAATAGAACGAAGACGTCGCACAATACGACCCCCTCGTCGACTTATTGAAGAAATGTGAACGTTTATTATTGCCCGGAGGAATGTTATAAAACCTTAATTGTTAATCTTAAATGTTCTTTATTTAAAATGTATATATGTATTTATCTATTATTAAAACAACATCTGTCATATTTTTACACTTCATAATTTGTCTACTATTGTGTAACATGAAATATATTAACTTGTAGTTTATAAATGTTTTATTTATAATAGTACCATACTTTTTGTGATACCAACACCGCTTGGTTACCGGAGTGCCACTTCGGCTGTTGTTCCGTGAGGCAGGTCGATTCCTAAGTCTACCACGTGGCTGCAAAGCAATATAATCCTTGAAATGTTTATTTAATTGAATCAGGAGGTCTTTGATTGATGGATCTTCGTTAGGTTCGCTGTTTACAGCGTATACCTTTGAAGAACTAGGTACGGTCACTTCAATAATTTTGTCTGCTAGTTCAGCTAGTTTTTGTAAGCTGAGATCCTCCTGTGGAGCCAGAATCGCTTGGACCTGGGTGGGCAATCGACGCATCCAAAGCTGTCTAATGATACTATCGTCTTTAGATTTTCCGGCAAGTGACTGCAGATGCCGAAGAAAAGCTGTAGGCTTCCGGTCTCCTAGTTTCTTCGTCACTAACCAAGCGTTCCACCCGCTGTTGTTCTGATGCCGATAGTCTGCGAATGAGTTCCTGTTTTAATATATGATATTTGTTTTCAGGTGGCGGATCCAAGACAATATCCTCAATTTCCCCAATTAACCTTTGGCCTATTGTGCTGATAACGTGGCTGAACATTGTGATATCATTTTTAATTCCTGCCAGGTGAAATTGAGCTTCCGCCTGGGCAAACCAGACTGCAGGTCTGTCTGCCCAGAAGGGAGGAAGCTTGACGGATACTGAATTAACCTGGTGTTGTACTGGCTGTGTCTGAAGGCGTGCCTCGAGTGCGGCATTCTGTGTCCGCAGGTGTTCGAGTTCTACACGCAGGTCTTCGTTCATTATGACAACCTTGTATGTGCTCACAATATGTTGGTAGGCTTACCCTTTTCCGTGAGTTGTGGACAATTATATAAAGCAATATTTAATTATAATAATATAAATACACAAATAATACAATTTACAATCGTACACAGGAGAATAAAAGAAGACAAACAAAAAATAATAGCAATTGAAACTGTTAAATGCACAAAACCAAACAATTAATGTAAATAATAATTATTGTTACCCAAAATAAAATAAAGGTGGTTATTAAATAGTTTGCAAGTTCTAGGCACACTTAAAATTAACTAATGGTCAAAAATGTTTTGAGAAACACAAAAAATAAAATAAAATATAAGATTTTGTTCAGCTACCTAAAAAGATTACATTTAACAAATTATGTTTAGTTCGTAACTTAATGTTCCAAACTCCAATGCAAAAAAAAATTTTTACTTGTGTTCAGAAATTCCTGTCGTAATATACAAAATTAATATACAAGAGTTCGAATTGAATAAAATGTTTCTGCTCATAGTGTATCTAATCGACATTTAGGCGAGTTGTCGATTGATGACGTACGCTGGTTTTTGAACAAAAAAAAAAAAACCTAATCTAAAAGTTCGATGAGAAAATCATGAAACAGAATTATGTTCGAAATTATTATGACCGCACTTAGAAAAAAAGCACGCACATATGACACGATATCACTCTTAACACAGCGCTGTTTTTAACGTGGTGTTGTAATGCCGGTCGAATGAACACGACCTCGAGGTGTTTATCGGCCGCCAGATGCCGAAGCCGCAATCGGAGATGAGTGATATGCACTCAATGCACGCTGCAGGAAGAGAAGAATCCAGGTGCGGTGCAGGGATAGATGCCTTCTTCGATGCGTTGACTTAGGTGTCGTAAGTCGAGGGTCACCACTTTGGCGATTTGTTACCCGAAGGTACCGTGTACTTTGTCGACGGAGAAGTTAAAATAGAACACCGTAGATTGACTCACTGCTTTTAATTAATATCAAAAATACAGAATGAGTATATATATTTTACAATATAAATCAATGTAAATGACAAGACGTATTGTTTTTTGCTTAATGTTTTTTCGGCGTCTATCATAGCGTCCTGCAGCAAAGAGTATCTAATACACGTTAAAGTTAAATAGTTAAAATATGAAACTTAATAATATTAATACAAAAAAGGCGGAACGCCACACCACCCCCCCCACGGAGAAGGATAAATGCCTAATAATAGAAATAATCCTCAGCTTTCCGAAATTTTACACGACGACCTGATCTTGTTGCACTAGGTTGTGAGTTAGGGGTGACGGAATCTGCGGTTGAGGGTTCAGGATCCTGAGGTATGTCTGAAGGAGGTAAGTTACCTGCAGTTGTGTCTTTAGTCGTAGGACGTTACCAGTTGTCAGACTCAGAAAAAGCTGGTTTGACGCGGTTTACGCTCACCACAATCTGTCTGCCCTTGATATCCAAGGTCAGGGTCTTTCCATCAGTAGAACGCTCTAATATAGCGAACGGACCGGTGTAAGGAGGTTGTAGTGGGTGTCGTACTGTGTCGTCTCGTAGGAAAACGTGGGAGGCCGAAGATAATGATTGAAATACAAAAGCAGCTGGATTTGCGTGACGTGAGGCAGGTATTGGCCGTAAAGCTGCCATCTTACGTCGTAGTTGACCTACAAAATCAACAGGGTCGTATGGACGGTCTGCGCCAGGTGGATGAGCCAACATTTCTCCTGGCAAACGCAGCGTTTCACCATACAGCATCTCTGCTGCTGTAGACTTAAGGTCTTCTTTGTATGCCGTTCGCATTCCGAGAAGTACGAGCGGAAGAGCCCGAACCCATGATTCTGTGTGGCACATAAGAGCTGCCTTCATTTGGCGATGTACTCGCTCAATCATCCCGTTTGCGCAGGGGTGATAGGCGGTCGTCCTAGTACGTTTTATGGCGAACGTTGTCATGAGTCGACGAAACAGATCAGACTCAAATTGAGTGCCTTGGTCTGTTGTAATTACTGCGGGTACGCCAAAACGCGATATCCATTCTCGAATGAGAGTGTCGGCCACTTCTTCAGCTGTGATGGATCTCATGGGCCACGCTTCAGACTTAGCAGCAACTGATCAAACTAATAAAGAGTTTGAAAACCTCAGGTATATTACCAACAAGCATTATATCAACAGAAATTAAAAAACAGGCAACTCTGTTAGGTATCACTCCTGAAGATTTTGTAGCAAATTATGGTTCAACAGAATTTGATTTTGAAGATCTCAAAAGCACATTTTACAAATACTGTAGAGATTTTGAAGATGAATTAGAAGAAAAAACTCCTAGTAAAGCTCTAGAATTTTGTGCTAAGATATTATTTGAATATGGTCCATATATAAGAACTGAAAGGAAAGGAAAAGGAGATAAAGCAATTAGATTTAAATTTCCATATGTTAAAGATGGTAACTTGAGGATTAAAGTAGTTATTGTAACAACTTTCAAAGATATTAAATATACAAAGACACCGAATCACATGAGATCTATAGCTCATCGACAATTAAGGGCGTATATAGAAAATATAACGAAAATACCTAATTATGTGGAAGGGAATAATGTTTATATTAAAACAAAACTCGAAAAGAATTGGCAACCAGCTACTGTATTGGAAAGGAAACAACTATACTCCTACGTTGTACGCACTCCTCAAGGAACACAAAAACGAAGACATGCTGATCACATTAGACCTATGTTCACACCCCAGCGCCAAACAAACAGTACTACACCACATAACCCTGACCAACATCTCGTTACTTCTTCCCCACTGTCATCACAACCTTTACGAACACTACCCATTCAACAAACATCAGCATTACAAACCGAAACTAGTACACCACATTTACCATCTAACAACATTTTAGAAGCTCCACTTAACAATGCACAACATCTACAATCACAACCTGAAATAGAACGAAGACGTCGCACAATACGACCCCCTCGTCGACTTATTGAAGAAATGTGAACGTTTATCATTGCCCGGAGGAATGTTATAAAACCTTAATTGTTAATCTTAAATGTTCTTTATTTAAAATGTATATATGTATTTATCTATTATTAAAACAACATCTGTCATATTTTTACACTTCATAATTTGTCTACTATTGTGTAACATGAAATATATTAACTTGTAGTTTATAAATGTTTTATTTATAATAGTACCATACTTTTTGTGATACCAACACCGCTTGGTTACCGGAGTGCCACTTCGGCTGTTGTTCCGTGAGGCAGGTCGATTCCTAAGTCTACCACGTGGCTGCAAAGCAATATAATCCTTGAAATGTTTATTTAATTGAATCAGGAGGTCTTTGATTGATGGATCTTCGTTAGGTTCGCTGTTTACAGCGTATACCTTTGAAGAACTAGGTACGGTCACTTCAATAATTTTGTCTGCTAGTTCAGCTAGTTTTTGTAAGCTGAGATCCTCCTGTGGAGCCAGAATCGCTTGGACCTGGGTGGGCAATCGACGCATCCAAAGCTGTCTAATGATACTATCGTCTTTAGATTTTCCGGCAAGTGACTGCAGATGCCGAAGAAAAGCTGTAGGCTTCCGGTCTCCTAGTTCTTCGTCACTAACCAAGCGTTCCACCCGCTGTTGTTCTGATGCCGATAGTCTGCGAATGAGTTCCTGTTTTAATATATGATATTTGTTTTCAGGTGGCGGATCCAAGACAATATCCTCAATTTCCCCAATTAACCTTTGGCCTATTGTGCTGATAACGTGGCTGAACATTGTGATATCATTTTTAATTCCTGCCAGGTGAAATTGAGCTTCCGCCTGGGCAAACCAGACTGCAGGTCTGTCTGCCCAGAAGGGAGGAAGCTTGACGGATACTGAATTAACCTGGTGTTGTACTGGCTGTGTCTGAAGGCGTGCCTCGAGTGCGGCATTCTGTGTCCGCAGGTGTTCGAGTTCTACACGCAGGTCTTCGTTCATTATGACAACCTTGTATGTGCTCACAATATGTTGGTAGGCTTACCCTTTTCCGTGAGTTGTGGACAATTATATAAAGCAATATTTAATTATAATAATATAAATACACAAATAATACAATTTACAATCGTACACAGGAGAATAAAAGAAGACAAACAAAAAATAATAGCAATTGAAACTGTTAAATGCACAAAACCAAACAATTAATGTAAATAATAATTATTGTTACCCAAAATAAAATAAAGGTGGTTATTAAATAGTTTGCAAGTTCTAGGCACACTTAAAATTAACTAATGGTCAAAAATGTTTTGAGAAACACAAAAAATAAAATAAAATATAAGATTTTGTTCAGCTACCTAAAAAGATTACATTTAACAAATTATGTTTAGTTCGTAACTTAATGTTCCAAACTCCAATGCAAAAAAAAATTTTTACTTGTGTTCAGAAATTCCTGTCGTAATATACAAAATTAATATACAAGAGTTCGAATTGAATAAAATGTTTCTGCTCATAGTGTATCTAATCGACATTTAGGCGAGTTGTCGATTGATGACGTACGCTGGTTTTTGAACAAAAAAAAAACCTAATCTAAAAGTTCGATGAGAAAATCATGAAACAGAATTATGTTCGAAATTATTATGACCGCACTTAGAAAAAAAGCACGCACATATGACACGATATCACTCTTAACACAGCGCTGTTTTTAACGTGGTGTTGTAATGCCGGTCGAATGAACACGACCTCGAGGTGTTTATCGGCCGCCAGATGCCGAAGCCGCAATCGGAGATGAGTGATATGCACTCAATGCACGCTGCAGGAAGAGAAGAATCCAGGTGCGGTGCAGGGATAGATGCCTTCTTCGATGCGTTGACTTAGGTGTCGTAAGTCGAGGGTCACCACTTTGGCGATTTGTTACCCGAAGGTACCGTGTACTTTGTCGACGGAGAAGTTAAAATAGAACACCGTAGATTGACTCACTGCTTTTAATTAATATCAAAAATACAGAATGAGTATATATATTTTACAATATAAATCAATGTAAATGACAAGACGTATTGTTTTTTGCTTAATGTTTTTTTTCGGCGTCTATCATAGCGTCCCTGCAGCAAAGAGTATCTAATACACGTTAAAGTTAAATAGTTAAAATATGAAACTTAATAATATTAATACAAAAAAGGCGGAACGCCACACCACCCCCCCACGGAGAAGGATAAATGCCTAATAATAGAAATAATCCTCAGCTTTCCGAAATTTTACACGACGACCTGATCTTGTTGCACTAGGTTGTGAGTTAGGGGTCCGCCTCGTCGACCATCTCACGCGCGTAGGTCCGGACCTGGCGGAGAACCAGTTCGGTTTCCGCAGAGGTCGCTCCACTGTAGATGCGATCATGTGGGTTAGGCATCACGCGGAGGTGGCGGTCGTCGACGGTGAGGTCGTCTTGGCGGTGTCTTTAGACATCGTCAACGCGTTCAACACCTTACCGTGGGACTGTATCCGAGAGGGTCTCCGGTATCACCGGGTACCCTCGGACCTCAGGCGTGTCGTCGACGCCTACCTGTCGCACAGGTCGGTCGTGTATCCCGCTCAGCGGGAATGGCATAGGCGCGAAATGGTATGCGGTGTTCCCCAGGGGTCGGTTCTGGGCCCTCTCCTATGGAACATCGGATACGGATACCACTGGGTCTTGCGGGGCACGCCCATCTCTGGCGTCAGCGTCGTCTGCTACGCGGACGATACGCTGGTTCTAGCGAGGGGTGAGTCATGCAGAGACGCAGCAATTCGAATGACTGCGGGCGTCGCTCATGTGGTAGGAAGGATTAGGCGTCTGGGTCTCGAGGTGGCATTGCACAAGTCCGAAGCTCTGTGTTTTCGCGGGCCTAGGACTTCGCTACCGAGAGATTTAGGCATCGTAGTCGCCGGAGTCCGGATTCCCGTCGGGAAGACGATGAGATATCTCGGACTCGTTCTCGACGGTCGTTGGGACTTTGGCGAACACTTCCGACAGTTATCCCCTCGACTGATGGGCACGGTCGGCGCACTCGCGCGACTCTTGCCTAACGTCAGGGGGCCGAACACGGCCTGTCGGAAGCTGTACCTAGGGGTCGTTCGATCTATGGCTCTTTACGGGGCTCCGGTCTGGGCGGACAATCTGTCCAGACGGAACATCGCCGCTCTGGGCTCCGCAGAGGGGGTGATGTCGATTAGGTCGATACGGGGGTACTGTACGGTGTCGTTCGAGGCCGCGACCCTGCTTGCCGGCTCCCCTCCGTGGGACCTGGAGGCTAGGGCTCTCGCCGCCTTGTATAGGTGGTGCAGGGATCGTTCGGATAGGATGCAACGCCCGACGCCTCGAGAGATCGAGGCGCGGCGGGCGGAGCTCAGTATCTCGATCGTCCTAGAAGGGTGGGAAAGGCGGTTGGAGAATCCAAGCGCCGGGGTCGCTACAGTGGAGGCCGTTCGGCCCCACCTTAGGGACTGGTTAGGGAGGACTCACGGAGTTCTGAGTTACCGCCTTACGCAGGTGCTGACGGGGCACGGGTGCTTCGGCAGTTACCTGAATCGTATAGGAAGGGAACTCTCTCCGTGTTGTCATCACTGTGCCGGCGGAGTCGTCGACGACGTCGAGCACACGTTGGTCGTGTGTCCCGTGTGGAGGGAGTCTTTCAGAGACTTGGCGTCCGACGTGGGTAGGGTCCTCTCCTTGCCGTCGCTCGTGAGGGCGATGGTCGGGAGCTCTAGGGCTTGGGCGGTTGTCTCTTCCTGTTGCGAAGCCGTCATGCTCGCAAAGGAGGAGGCAGAGCGGGAGAGGGAGCGGGCAGCGCACCCCAACCGAGCGAGGCGTGTCTCACGCCGGGGCACCGGACGCAGCCGTCCGGGCGCCCGTCGAGGTCGCCAAGCCTCGTAAAATAATTTGACGTCGGACCTCCCGTGAGGTATGGCGTTGCCAGGGCCTCTGCAGAATACATGTATAATGTGCTCCGGAGGCCCTGGCATCTTTGCGCCGGTTAGGGACGTGGAGTGTTTAGTCAGTCGGCTGCGGCCAACCTGACACACGGACACCTAAGTCAATTGACTCGGTGTCTACGGTCTGTCGCGAGGATCACACGTGTGCGAAAAACTGGGTTTTTCGGCGCACGTCCGAGCGTTCAACGAGCAGATTTAAACCACGTTAAAAAAAAAAAAAAAAAAAAAGGTTGTGAGTTAGGGGTGACGGAATCTGCGGTTGAGGGTTCAGGATCCTGAGGTATGTCTGAAGGAGGTAAGTTACCTGCAGTTGTGTCTTTAGTCGTAGGACGTTACCAGTTGTCAGACTCAGAAAAAGCTGGTTTGACGCGGTTTACGCTCACCACAATCTGTCTGCCCTTGATATCCAAGGTCAGGGTCTTTCCATCAGTAGAACGCTCTAATATAGCGAACGGACCGGTGTAAGGAGGTTGTAGTGGGTGTCGTACTGTGTCGTCTCGTAGGAAAACGTGGGAGGCCGAAGATAATGATTGAAATACAAAAGCAGCTGGATTTGCGTGACGTGAGGCAGGTATTGGCCGTAAAGCTGCCATCTTACGTCGTAGTTGACCTACAAAATCAACAGGGTCGTATGGACGGTCTGCGCCAGGTGGATGAGCCAACATTTCTCCTGGCAAACGCAGCGTTTCACCATACAGCATCTCTGCTGCTGTAGACTTAAGGTCTTCTTTGTATGCCGTTCGCATTCCGAGAAGTACGAGCGGAAGAGCCCGAACCCATGATTCTGTGTGGCACATAAGAGCTGCCTTCATTTGGCGATGTACTCGCTCAATCATCCCGTTTGCGCAGGGGTGATAGGCGGTCGTCCTAGTACGTTTTATGGCGAACGTTGCCATGAGTCGACGAAACAGATCAGACTCAAATTGAGTGCCTTGGTCTGTTGTAATTACTGCGGGTACGCCAAAACGCGATATCCATTCTCGAATGAGAGTGTCGGCCACTTCTTCAGCTGTGATGGATCTCATGGGCCACGCTTCAGACTTAGCAGCAACTGATCAAACTAATAAAGAGTTTGAAACCTCAGGTATATTACCAACAAGCATTATATCAACAGAAATTAAAAAACAGGCAACTCTGTTAGGTATCACTCCTGAAGATTTTGTAGCAAATTATGGTTCAACAGAATTTGATTTTGAAGATCTCAAAAGCACATTTTCCAAATACTGTAGAGATTTTGAAGATGAATTAGAAGAAAAAACTCCTAGTAAAGCTCTAGAATTTTGTGCTAAGATATTATTTGAATATGGTCCATATATAAGAACTGAAAGGAAAGGAAAAGGAGATAAAGCAATTAGATTTAAATTTCCATATGTTAAAGATGGTAACTTGAGGATTAAAGTAGTTATTGTAACAACTTTCAAAGATATTAAATATACAAAGACACCGAATCACATGAGATCTATAGCTCATCGACAATTAAGGGCGAATATAGAAAATATAACGAAAATACCTAATTATGTGGAAGGGAATAATGTTTATATTAAAACAAAACTCGAAAAGAATTGGCAACCAGCTACTGTATTGGAAAGGAAACAACTATACTCCTACGTTGTACGCACTCCTCAAGGAACACAAAAACGAAGACATGCTGATCACATTAGACCTATGTTCACACCCCAGCGCCAAACAAACAGTACTACACCACATAACCCTGACCAACATCTCGTTACTTCTTCCCCACTGTCATCACAACCTTTACGAACACTACCCATTCAACAAACATCAGCATTACAAACCGAAACTAGTACACCACATTTACCATCTAACAACATTTTAGAAGCTCCACTTAACAATGCACAACATCTACAATCACAACCTGAAATAGAACGAAGACGTCGCACAATACGACCCCCTCGTCGACTTATTGAAGAAATGTGAACGTTTATCATTGCCCGGAGGAATGTTATAAAACCTTAATTGTTAATCTTAAATGTTCTTTATTTAAAATGTATATATATTTATCTATTATTAAAACAACATTTGTCATATTTTTGCACTTCATAATTTGTCTACTATTGTGTAACATGAAATATATTAACTTGTAGTTTATAAATGTTTTATTTATAATATTGGCGACGAGAAAAAGAGAAATGGACGAAAAACAAATCAATGAAATATTACGGATGCAACAAATCCAACAAAAACAAATTTCCGAACTATTGATGATAATTCAACAACAGTTGGTTAACGGGGGACAACACAGATCATCTTCATCTAACGACGACTCATCAAGTAAGAGTAACATTATCAATAGTTTTAAATGTGACAGATTTAATCCGGAAACAATAACGATAGAAAATTTTATTGATTACTTTGAACAACGTTGTCAAATTTTGGGAAAAGAATATATAAATGTACAAAAAGACTTACTTGTAACTGTTCTTACACCTGAAGTATATCATGAATTGAAGACTGCTTTCATAACAGATTTTGAAACAAAACAATATGAGGAAATAAAAAGTAAGTTACTAGATTTACATAGAACAAAGAAAACTAGATTTAAAGCATTATCAGAATTTTGGAATTCTACTCGAGAATTCAATGAATCAATGGAACACTACGCACTTAGATTGAAATCGCTTAGTAAAGATTGCGGCTATGAAGGTTCTTTACTTGAAAGACAGTTACGTGACAGATTTGCAACAGGTATTAATCACCAACAGCTAGAAATTGACCTAAAACAACGATGGCCAGATTTAAAAACAGAGACTGAAGATGGTAAACTGAGAGAAATAACATTTGCTGAAGTTTTTGCAGTTTCACAATCAAGGCAAGTTGCTGAAACGGATGTTGATGAATTAAAAATAAACGTAAAAAGAATACATCAAACCGATCAAAAGAAACAGTATGTAAACCAAAATAAACCTAACACATACCAACCTCGTAAACTAAATGGACGTCAACAATGTTGTCGTTGCGGAAAGCATGCTAGGCATCATATAAACGACTGTATAGCTAAAAATCACATTTGTGAAGAATGTGGAACGAAAGGTCATTTTGGCAGTTGCTGTATCAAGACAGGCCGAGCTTACATCGTTCACCAAAGATACATCAAAGACAACATAAGAACAACAGTAAAACATCGAACATCACAAAAAGTAAAGAATGTCAATCAGGAATTGATTGGGACAGAAGATTGTGAATCTGACAACACTTTTGATAGCGACGAAACAGATAGCAACGTGTACAAAATAAATAAATCTACAAGATGCAAAAAGATAGATTTATCAATCAATAGCGTTAAATGTACGATGGATTGGGATCCAGGGTCCATTTATTCAATTATCACTACAAATTTTTGGAGAAAAATAGGTTCACCAATTTTAAGCAAAGCTCCAAAACTACGAGCATACTGTAACTTTAAATTAAAACCAAAAGGATTAACAGATGTTACCGTAGAAATTCAAGGTATAAAGAAGATACTCCCTGTGGTAGTTATGAAAACAACAGATTCGATGCTTTTTGGATTAGATTGGAGTGAAATGTTCAATATGAAATTTCCAAAACCAGTATATTCTGTAAAAACTTTTACACCGACGTCACTCGAACAAGTCCTCAATACGCATCAAGAGTTATTTAACAATAAACTAGGAAAGGTTAAAAATTACCACGTCAACATACACATTAAATCAAACACAGAACCCAAACATGTACCCGCAAGACCTATTAAATTTAACATGAAAAAGAATGTAGAACTGGAATTAGAACGTTTAGTTAAGGAAGAAATTCTAACGAAAATAGATCCAAACGTAACACCTGTAGAATGGGCAACACCTACTGTGAATGTTGTAAAACCTAATGGACAAATTCGCATCTGTGGTGATTATCGTACTACTATAAACACAGTATTGATTACACACACTCACCCAGTACCATTATTTGACCAATTAAGACAACGATTAGCTAATGGAGAGAAATACAGTAAAATCGACCTAAAGGACGCCTATCTACAATTTGAAATAGCTCCAGACTCAAAAAAAATATTTAACTATATCTACACATAAAGGTTATTTTCAATACAATAGAATGCCTTTTGGTATCGCAACAGCACCATCGATATTTCAACATTACTTGGACAAACTCTTAGATGGTATCCCTAACGTAGCCATTTATTTTGACGATATTGCTTTAACCGGAATAAACGATAAGGAACATCTAAAAACGTTAAATACCGTATTTCTAAAATTAAAAGAAGCGGGGTTAAAAGTTAACATTAAAAAATGCACATTCTTGAATAATGAAATTGAATATCTTGGGCACATTATTAACAAACACGGAGTACGCCCTACTAATGCGAAGATAGAAGCTATTTCGAAAGCAACAGTTCCAACAAACGCCAAGGAGTTACGCTCATTTCTTGGATTGGTAAATTTTTATGAAAGATTTATTCCACATCTGCATAGCTTATGCGCTGATCTTCATGCCCTCACTGGTTTTCGACAGCGTTGGAAGTGGACCGATTATGAAAACAATATATTTGAGCAAACAAAAATGCTTATAGTAAATTCAAAACCATTAGTAGCATATGACGAGAACCAAGAACTATTTCTAGCCTGTGATGCATCAGAAAAAAGAATTGGGGCAGTACTTTTACACAAAAAAGGAAACAAAGAATATCCCATAGCATTTGCCTCACGAAAACTAAAACCAGCTGAAAGTAAATACTCAGTTATAGACCGCGAAGCGTTAGCTATTCTTTTTGGAATCAAAAAGTTTGATCAGTATCTTCGTGGAACCAAATTCAATTTAATAACTGATCATAAGCCTTTAATTCATCTACTTGGATCAGAAAGAAACCTACCAAAATTAGTAAACAATCGACTGACACGATGGGCACTACTAATAGGAAGCTATGATTACAACATAATATATAGAAAAGGAGAGAATAACATAATGGCTGATTATTTATCAAGAATGCCTAATCCACATGAGCCACCATCTGAAATTGAAACGAAAATACATAAAATCAACAGCCACATACGATCGAATAAAATAATGGATTTAGCTCTCACTGAAAACTGCATAAGAGAACAAACAAAAACAGACCCTTTACTGAAACAAATACATAAACACATGGGTACTAACTGGAGCACATATAAAAATGAAATTGAGTTGAAACCATTTTTTAGAAAACAAAATGAGTTATCTATTGAAAACAAGATAATTCTGTGGCAAGGCAGAATAATAGTACCTAGTTCATTACAAAATAAAATTCTTAAATATCTTCACAAGGGACATCCTGGTATATCTGCTATGAAGGCTCTCGCTAGATTTTACGTTTGGTGGCCATCACTTGATGAGGACATTGATAATTTTGTAAAAAGCTGCAAGAGCTGTCAGGAAAATCGTCCTAATATTCCAGAACTACCCATTTACTCATGGTCCATCCCAGAAAAAGTATGGGAAAGAATTCACATCGATTTTGCGGGTCCATTCGAAGGAAAACAATGGCTTGTTATATCTGACGCCTTGTCTAAATGGATCGAAGTAAAACCAATGAATAAAAAACCACTACAGCGAATTTATGTGACAAACTGAGTAGCATTTTTACAACTTTTGGACTACCACAAATAATTGTATCTGATAACGGACCTCAATTTACGTCAGACGAATTTAAAACGTTTTGCAAAAAATTAGGAATTCTACACATAACATCATCACCGTACCATCCTCGTACAAATGGACTAGCTGAACGCTTAGTGAGAACTTTTAAAACAAGATTTTCGGCTAGTACAGCAGATAATAAAACCTTTAAAGAACGACTTCGAGAATTTGTATTTACATATAGAATAACTCCACACAACACAACAGGCAAATCACCAGCACAGATGATGTTTGGACGTCAACCATCTTGTGTTTTGGACAATGTGCGACCGAATCACATGAGATCTATAGCTCATCGACAATTAAGGGCGAATATAGAAAATATAACGAAAATACCTAATTATGTGGAAGGGAATAATGTTTATATTAAAACAAAACTCGAAAAGAATTGGCAACCAGCTACTGTATTGGAAAGGAAACAACTATACTCCTACGTTGTACGCACTCCTCAAGGAACACAAAAACGAAGACATGCTGATCACATTAAACCTATGTTCACACCCCAGCGCCAAACAAACAGTACTACACCACATAACCCTGACCAACATCTCGTTACTTCTTCCCCACTGTCATCACAACCTTTACGAACACTACCCATTCAACAAACATCAGCATTACAAACCGAAACGAGTACACCACATTTACCATCTAACAACATTTTAGAAGCTCCACTTAACAATGCACAACATCTACAATCACAACCTGAAATAGAACGAAGACGTCGCACAATACGACCCCCTCGTCGACTTATTGAAGAAATGTGAACGTTTATCATTGCCCGGAGGAATGTTATAAAACCTTAATTGTTAATCTTAAATGTTCTTTATTTAAAATGTATATATTTATCTATTATTAAAACATAAGGAAAACAATGGCTTGTTATATCTGACGCCTTGTCTAAATGGATCGAAGTAAAACCAATGAATAAAACCACTACAGCGAATTTATGTGACAAACTGAGTAGCATTTTTACAACTTTTGGACTACCACAAATAATTGTATCTGATAACGGACCTCAATTTACGTCAGACGAATTTAAAACGTTTTGCAAAAAATTAGGAATTCTACACATAACATCATCACCGTACCATCCTCGTACAAATGGACTAGCTGAACGCTTAGTGAGAACTTTTAAAACAAGATTTTCAGCTAGTACAGCAGATAATAAAACCTTTAAAGAACGACTTCGAGAATTTGTATTTACATATAGAATAACTCCACACAACACAACAGGCAAATCACCAGCACAGATGATGTTTGGACGTCAACCATCTTGTGTTTTGGACAATGTGCGACCGAATCACATGAGATCTATAGCTCATCGACAATTAAGGGCGAATATAGAAAATATAACGAAAATACCTAATTATGTGGAAGGGAATAATGTTTATATTAAAACAAAACTCGAAAAGAATTGGCAACCAGCTACTGTATTGGAAAGGAAACAACTATACTCCTACGTTGTACGCACTCCTCAAGGAACACAAAAACGAAGACATGCTGATCACATTAGACCTATGTTCACACCCCAGCGCCAAACAAACAGTACTACACCACATAATCCTGACAAACATCTCGTTACTTCTTCCCCACTGTCATCACAACCTTTACGAACACTACCCATTCAACAAACATCAGCATTACAAACCGAAACTAGTACACCACATTTACCATCTAACAACATTTTAGAAGCTCCACTTAACAATGCACAACATCTACAATCACAACCTGAAATAGAACGAAGACGTCGCACAATACGACCCCCTCGTCGACTTATTGAAGAAATGTGAACGTTTATCATTGCCCGGAGGAATGTTATAAAACCTTAATTGTTAATCTTAAATGTTCTTTATTTAAAATGTATATATTTATCTATTATTAAAACAACATCTGTCATTTTTTTGCACTTCATAATTTGTCTACTATTGTGTAACATGAAATATATTAACTTGTAGTTTATAAATGTTTTATTTATAATATTGGCGACGAGAAAAAGAGAAATGGACGAAAAACAAATCAATGAAATATTACGGATGCAACAAATCCAACAAAAACAAATTTCCGAACTATTGATGATAATTCAACACCAGTTGGTTAACGGGGGACAACACAGATCATCTTCATCTAACGACGACTCATCAAGTAAGAGTAACATTATCAATAGTTTTAAATGTGACAGATTTAATCCGGAAACAATAACGATAGAAAATTTTATTGATTACTTTGAACAGCGTTGTCAAATTTTGGGAACAGAATATATAAATGTACAAAAAGACTTACTTGTAACTGTTCTTACACCTGAAGTATATCATGAATTGAAGACTGCTTTCATAACAGATTTTGAAACAAAACAATATGAGGAAATAAAAAGTAAGTTACTAGATTTACATAGAACAAAGAAAACTAGATTTAAAGCATTATCAGAATTTTGGAATTCTACTCGAGAATCCAATGAATCAATGGAACACTACGCACTTAGATTGAAATCGCTTAGTAAAGATTGTGGCTATGAAGGTTCTTTACTTGAAAGACAGTTACGTGACAGATTTGCAACAGGTATTAATCACCAACAACTAGAAATTGACCTAAAACAACGATGGCCAGATTTAAAAACAGAGACTGAAGATGGTAAACTGAGAGAAATAACATTTGCTGAAGTTTTTGCAGTTTCACAATCAAGGCAAGTTGCTGAAAAGGATGTTGATGAATTAAAAATGAACGTAAAAAGAATACATCAAACCGATCAAAAGAAACAGTATGTAAACCAAAATAAACCTAACACATACCAACCTCGTAAACTAAATGGACGTCAACAATGTTGTCGTTGCGGGAAGCATGCGAGGCATAATATAAACGACTGTATAGCTAAAAATCACATTTGTGAAGAATGTGGAACCAAAGGTCATTTTGGCAGTTGCTGTATCAAGACAGGCCGAGCTTACATCGTGCACCAAAGATACATCAAAGACAACATAAGAACAACAGTAAAACATCGAACATCACAAAAAGTAAAGAATGTCAATCATGAATTGATTGGGACAGAAGATTGTGAATCTGACAACACTTTTGATAGCGACGAAACAGATAGCAACGTGTACAAAATAAATAAATCTACAAGATGCAAAAAGATAGATTTATCAATCAATAGCGTTAAATGTACGATGGATTGGGATCCAGGGTCCATTTATTCAATTATCACTACAAATTTTTGGAGAAAAATAGGTTCACCAATTTTAAGCAAAGCTCCAAAACTACGAGCATACTGTAACTTTAAATTAAAACCAAAAGGATTAACAGATGTTACCGTAGAAATTCAAGGTATAAAGAAGATACTCCCTGTGGTAGTTATGAAAAAACAACAGATTCGATGCTTTTTGGATTAGATTGGAGTGAAATGTTCAATATGAAATTTCCAAAACCAGTATATTCTGTAAAAACTTTTACACCGACGTCACTCGAACAAGTCCTCAATACGCATCAAGAGTTATTTAACAATAAACTAGGAAAGGTTAAAAATTACCACGTCAACATACACATTAAATCAAACACAGAACCGAAACATGTACCCGCAAGACCTATTAAATTTAACATGAAAAAGAATATAGAACTGGAATTAGAACGTCTAGTTAAGGAAGAAATTCTAACGAAAATAGATCCAAACGTAACACCTGTAGAATGGGCAACACCTACTGTGAATGTTGTAAAACCTAATGGACAAATTCGCATCTGTGGTGATTATCGTACTACTATAAACACAGTATTGATTACACACACTCACCCAGTACCATTATTTGACCAATTAAGACAACGATTAGCGAATGGAGAGAAATACAGTAAAATCGACCTAAAGGACGCCTATCTACAATTTGAAATAGCTCCAGACTCAAAAAAATATTTAACTATATCTACACATAAAGGTTATTTTCAATACAATAGAATGCCTTTTGGTATCGCAACAGCACCATCGATATTTCAACATTACTTGGACACACTCTTAGATGGTATCCCTAACGTAGCCATTTATTTTGACGATATTGCTTTAACCGGAATAAATGATAAGGAACATCTAAAAACGTTAAATACCGTATTTCTAAAACTAAAAGAAGCGGGGTTAAAAGTTAACATTAAAAAAATGCACATTCTTGAATAATGAAATTGAATATCTTGGGCACATTATTAACAAACACGGAATACGCCCTACTAATGCGAAGATAGAAGCTATTTCGAAAGCAACAGTTCCAACAAACGCCAAGGAGTTACGCTCATTTCTTGGATTGGTAAATTTTTATGAAAGATTTATTCCACATCTGCATAGCTTATGCGCTGATCTTCATGCCCTCACTGGTTTTCGACAGCGTTGGAAGTGGACCGATTATGAAAACAATATATTTGAGCAAAACAAAAATGCTTATAGTAAATTCAAAACCATTAGTAGCATATGACGAGAATCAAGAACTTTTTCTAGCCTGTGATGCATCAGAAAAAGGAATAGGGGCAGTACTTTTACACAAAAAAGGAAACAAAGAATATCCCATAGCATTTGCCTCACGAAAACTAAAACCAGCTGAAAGTAAATACTCAGTTATAGACCGCGAAGCGTTAGCTATTCTTTTTGGAATCAAAAAGTTTGATCAGTATCTTCGTGGAACCAAATTCAATTTAATAACTGATCATAAGCCTTTAATTCATCTACTTGGATCTGAAAGAAACCTACCAAAATTAGTAAACAATCGACTGACACGATGGGCACTACTAATAGGAAGCTATGATTACAACATAATATATAGAAAAGGAGAGAATAACATAATGGCTGATTATTTATCAAGAATGCCTAATCCACATGAGCCACCATCTGAAATTGAAACGAAAATACATAAAATCAACAGCCACATACGATCGAATAAAATAATGGATTTAGCTCTCACTGAAAACTGCATAAGAGAACAAACAAAAACAGACCCTTTACTTAAAAAAATACATAAACACATGGGTACTAACTGGAGCACATATAAAAATGAAATTGAATTGAAACCATTTTTTAGAAAACAAAATGAGTTATCTATTGAAAACAAGATAATTATGTGGCAAGGCAGAATAATAGTACCTAGTTCATTACAAAATAAAATTCTTAAATATCTTCACAAGGGACATCCTGGTATATCTGCCATGAAGGCTCTCGCTAGATTTTACGTTTGGTGGCCATCACTTGATGAGGACATTGATAATTTTGTAAAAAGCTGCAAGAGCTGTCAGGAAAATCGTCCTAATATTCCAGAACTACCCATTTACTCATGGTCCATCCCAGAAAAAGTATGGGAAAGAATTCACATCGATTTTGCGGGTCCATTCGAAGGAAAACAATGGCTTGTTATATCTGACGCCTTGTCTAAATGGATCCAAGTAAAACCAATGAATAAAACCACTACAGCGAATTTATGTGACAAACTGAGTAGCATTTTTACAACTTTTGGACTACCACAAATAATTGTATCTGATAACGGACCTCAATTTACGTCAGACGAATTTAAAACGTTTTGCAAAAAATTAGGAATTCTACACATAACATCATCACCGTACCATCCTCCTACAAATGGACTAGCTGAACGCTTAGTGAGAACTTTTAAAACAAGATTTTCGGCTAGTACAGCAGATAATAAAACCTTTAAAGAACGACTTCGAGAATTTGTATTTACATATAGAATAACTCCACACAACACAACAGGCAAATCACCGGCACAGATGATGTTTGGACGTCAACCATCTTGTGTTTTGGACAATGTGCGACCGAATCACATGAGATCTATAGCTCATCGACAATTAAGGGCGAATATAGAAAATATAACGAAAATACCTAATTATGTGGAAGGGAATAATGTTTATATTAAAACAAAACTCGAAAAGAATTGGCAACCAGCTACTGTATTGGAAAGGAAACAACTATACTCCTACGTTGTACGCACTCCTCAAGGAACACAAAAACGAAGACATGCTGATCACATTAGACCTATGTTCACACCCCAGCGCCAAACAAACAGTACTACACCACATAATCCTGACCAACATCTCTCGTTACTTCTTCCCCACTGTCATCACAACCTTTACGAACACTACCCATTCAACAAACATCAGCATTACAAACCGAAACTAGTACACCACATTTACCATCTAACAACATTTTAGAAGCTCCACTTAACAATGCACAACATCTACAATCACAACCTGAAATAGAACGAAGACGTCGCACAATACGACCCCCTCGTCGACTTATTGAAGAAATGTGAACGTTTATCATTGCCCGGAGGAATGTTATAAAACCTTAATTGTTAATCTTAAATGTTCTTTATTTAAAATGTATATATTTATCTATTATTAAAACAACATCTGTCATTTTTTTGCACTTCATAATTTGTCTACTATTGTGTAACATGAAATATATTAACTTGTAGTTTATAAATGTTTTATTTATAATATTGGCGACGAGAAAAAGAGAAATGGACGAAAAACAAATCAATGAAATATTACGGATGCAACAAATCCAACAAAAACAAATTTCCGAACTATTGATGATAATTCAACACCAGTTGGTTAACGGGGGACAACACAGATCATCTTCATCTAACGACGACTCATCAAGTAAGAGTAACATTATCAATAGTTTTAAATGTGACAGATTTAATCCGGAAACAATAACGATAGAAAATTTTATTGATTACTTTGAACAGCGTTGTCAAATTTTGGGAACAGAATATATAAATGTACAAAAAGACTTACTTGTAACTGTTCTTACACCTGAAGTATATCATGAATTGAATTGAAGACTGCTTTCATAACAGATTTTGAAACAAAACAATATGAGGAAATAAAAAGTAAGTTACTAGATTTACATAGAACAAAGAAAACTAGATTTAAAGCATTATCAGAATTTTGGAATTCTACTCGAGAATTCAATGAATCAATGGAACACTACGCACTTAGATTGAAATCGCTTAGTAAAGATTGTGGCTATGAAGGTTCTTTACTTGAAAGACAGTTACGTGACAGATTTGCAACAGGTATTAATCACCAAACAACTAGAAATTGACCTAAAACAACGATGGCCAGATTTAAAAACAGAGACTGAAGATGGTAAACTGAGAGAAATAACATTTGCTGAAGTTTTTGCAGTTTCACAATCAAGGCAAGTTGCTGAAAAGGATGTTGATGAATTAAAAATGAACGTAAAAAGAATACATCAAACCGATCAAAAGAAACAGTATGTAAACCAAAATAAACCTAACACATACCAACCTCGTAAACTAAATGGACGTCAACAATGTTGTCGTTGCGGGAAGCATGCGAGGCATAATATAAACGACTGTATAGCTAAAAATCACATTTGTGAAGAATGTGGAACCAAAGGTCATTTTGGCAGTTGCTGTATCAAGACAGGCCGAGCTTACATCGTGCACCAAAGATACATCAAAGACAACATAAGAACAACAGTAAAACATCGAACATCACAAAAAGTAAAGAATGTCAATCATGAATTGATTGGGACAGAAGATTGTGAATCTGACAACACTTTTGATAGCGACGAAACAGATAGCAACGTGTACAAAATAAATAAATCTACAAGATGCAAAAAGATAGATTTATCAATCAATAGCGTTAAATGTACGATGGATTGGGATCCAGGGTCCATTTATTCAATTATCACTACAAATTTTTGGAGAAAAATAGGTTCACCAATTTTAAGCAAAGCTCCAAAACTACGAGCATACTGTAACTTTAAATTAAAACCAAAAGGATTAACAGATGTTACCGTAGAAATTCAAGGTATAAAGAAGATACTCCCTGTGGTAGTTATGAAAACAACAGATTCGATGCTTTTTGGATTAGATTGGAGTGAAATGTTCAATATGAAATTTCCAAAACCAGTATATTCTGTAAAAACTTTTACACCGACGTCACTCGAAGAAGTCCTCAATACGCATCAAGAGTTATTTAACAATAAACTAGGAAAGGTTAAAAATTACCACGTCAACATACACATTAAATCAAACACAGAACCGAAACATGTACCCGCAAGACCTATTAAATTTAACATGAAAAAGAATATAGAACTGGAATTAGAACGTCTAGTTAAGGAAGAAATTCTAACGAAAATAGATCCAAACGTAACACCTGTAGAATGGGCAACACCTACTGTGAATGTTGTAAAACCTAATGGACAAATTCGCATCTGTGGTGATTATCGTACTACTATAAACACAGTATTGATTACACACACTCACCCAGTACCATTATTTGACCAATTAAGACAACGATTAGCGAATGGAGAGAAATACAGTAAAATCGACCTAAAGGACGCCTATCTACAATTTGAAATAGCTCCAGACTCAAAAAAATATTTAACTATATCTACACATAAAGGTTATTTTCAATACAATAGAATGCCTTTTGGTATCGCAACAGCACCATCGATATTTCAATATTACTTGGACACACTCTTAGATGGTATCCCTAACGTAGCCATTTATTTTGACGATATTGCTTTAACCGGAATAAATGATAAGGAACATCTAAAAACGTTAAATACCGTATTTCTAAAACTAAAAGAAGCGGGGTTAAAAGTTAACATTAAAAAATGCACATTCTTGAATAATGAAATTGAATATCTTGGGCACATTATTAACAAACACGGAATACGCCCTACTAATGCGAAGATAGAAGCTATTTCGAAAGCAACAGTTCCAACAAACGCCAAGGAGTTACGCTCATTTCTTGGATTGGTAAATTTTTATGAAAGATTTATTCCACATCTGCATAGCTTATGCGCTGATCTTCATGCCCTCACTGGTTTTCGACAGCGTTGGAAGTGGACCGATTATGAAAACAATATATTTGAGCAAACAAAAATGCTTATAGTAAATTCAAAACCATTAGTAGCATATGACGAGAATCAAGAACTTTTTCTAGCCTGTGATGCATCAGAAAAAGGAATAGGGGCAGTACTTTTACACAAAAAGGAAACAAAGAATATCCCATAGCATTTGCCTCACGAAAACTAAAACCAGCTGAAAGTAATACTCAGTTATAGACCGCGAAGCGTTAGCTATTCTTTTTGGAATCAAAAAGTTTGATCAGTATCTTCGTGGAACCAAATTCAATTTAATAACTGATCATAAGCCTTTAATTCATCTACTTGGATCTGAAAGAAACCTACCAAAATTAGTAAACAATCGACTGACACGATGGGCACTACTAATAGGAAGCTATGATTACAACATAATATATAGAAAAGGAGAGAATAACATAATGGCTGATTATTTATCAAGAATGCCTAATCCACATGAGCCACCATCTGAAATTGAAACGAAAATACATAAAATCAACAGCCACATACGATCGAATAAAATAATGGATTTAGCTCTCACTGAAAACTGCATAAGAGAACAAACAAAAACAGACCCTTTACTTAAACAAATACATAAACACATGGGTACTAACTGGAGCACATATAAAAATGAAATTGAATTGAAACCATTTTTTAGAAAACAAAATGAGTTATCTATTGAAAACAAGATAATTATGTGGCAAGGCAGAATAATAGTACCTAGTTCATTACAAAATAAAATTCTTAAATATCTTCACAAGGGACATCCTGGTATATCTGCCATGAAGGCTCTCGCTAGATTTTACGTTTGGTGGCCATCACTTGATGAGGACATTGATAATTTTGTAAAAAGCTGCAAGAGCTGTCAGGAAAATCGTCCTAATATTCCAGAACTACCCATTTACTCATGGTCCATCCCAGAAAAAGTATGGGAAAGAATTCACATCGATTTTGCGGGTCCATTCGAAGGAAAACAATGGCTTGTTATATCTGACGCCTTGTCTAAATGGATCCAAGTAAAACCAATGAATGAAAAACCACTACAGCGAATTTATGTGACAAACTGAGTAGCATTTTTACAACTTTTGGACTACCACAAATAATTGTATCTGATAACGGACCTCAATTTACGTCAGACGAATTTAAAACGTTTTGCAAAAAATTAGGAATTCTACACATAACATCATCACCGTACCATCCTCCTACAAATGGACTAGCTGAACGCTTAGTGAGAACTTTTAAAACAAGATTTTCGGCTAGTACAGCAGATAATAAAACCTTTAAAGAACGACTTCGAGAATTTGTATTTACATATAGAATAACTCCACACAACACAACAGGCAAATCACCGGCACAGATGATGTTTGGACGTCAACCATCTTGTGTTTTGGACAATGTGCGACCGAATCACATGAGATCTATAGCTCATCGACAATTAAGGGCGAATATAGAAAATATAACGAAAATACCTAATTATGTGGAAGGGAATAATGTTTATATTAAAACAAAACTCGAAAAGAATTGGCAACCAGCTACTGTATTGGAAAGGAAAACAACTATACTCCTACGTTGTACGCACTCCTCAAGGAACACAAAAACGAAGACATGCTGATCACATTAGACCTATGTTCACACCCCAGCGCCAAACAAACAGTACTACACCACATAACCCTGACCAACATCTCGTTACTTCTTCCCCCCACTGTCATCACAACCTTTACGAACACTACCCATTCAACAAACATCAGCATTACAAACCGAAACTAGTACACCACATTTACCATCTAACAACATTTTAGAAGCTCCACTTAACAATGCACAACATCTACAATCACAACCTGAAATAGAACGAAGACGTCGCACAATACGACCCCCTCGTCGACTTATTGAAGAAATGTGAACGTTTATCATTGCCCGGAGGAATGTTATAAAACCTTAATTGTTAATCTTAAATGTTCTTTATTTAAAATGTATATATTTATCTATTATTAAAACAACATCTGTCATTTTTTTGCACTTCATAATTTGTCTACTATTGTGTAACATGAAATATATTAACTTGTAGTTTATAAATGTTTTATTTATAATAGTACCATACTTTTTGTGATACCAACACCGCTTGGTTACCGGAGTGCCACTTCGGCTGTTGTTCCGTGAGGCAGGTCGATTCCTAAGTCTACCACGTGGCTGCAAAGCAATATAATCCTTGAAATGTTTATTTAATTGAATCAGGAGGTCTTTGATTGATGGATCTTCGTTAGGTTCGCTGTTTACAGCGTATACCTTTGAAGAACTAGGTACGGTCACTTCAATAATTTTGTCTGCTAGTTCAGCTAGTTTTTGTAAGCTGAGATCCTCCTGTGGAGCCAGAATCGCTTGGACCTGGGTGGGCAATCGACGCATCCAAAGCTGTCTAATGATACTATCGTCTTTAGATTTTCCGGCAAGTGACTGCAGATGCCGAAGAAAAGCTGTAGGCTTCCGGTCTCCTAGTTCTTCGTCACTAACCAAGCGTTCCACCCGCTGTTGTTCTGATGCCGATAGTCTGCGAATGAGTTCCTGTTTTTTAATATATGATATTTGTTTTCAGGTGGCGGATCCAAGACAATATCCTCAATTTCCCCAATTAACCTTTGGCCTATTGTGCTGATAACGTGGCTGAACATTGTGATATCATTTTTAATTCCTGCCAGGTGAAATTGAGCTTCCGCCTGGGCAAACCAGACTGCAGGTCTGTCTGCCCAGAAGGGAGGAAGCTTGACGGATACTGAATTAACCTGGTGTTGTACTGGCTGTGTCTGAAGGCGTGCCTCGAGTGCGGCATTCTGTGTCCGCAGGTGTACGAGTTCTACACGCAGGTCTTCGTTCATTATGACAACCTTGTATGTGCTCACAATATGTTGGTAGGCTTACCCTTTTCCGTGAGTTGTGGACAATTATATAAAGCAATATTTAATTATAATAATATAAATACACAAATAATACAATTTACAATCGTACACAGGAGAATAAAAGAAGACAAACAAAAAATAATAGCAATTGAAACTGTTAAATGCACAAAACCAAACAATTAATGTAAATAATAATTATTGTTACCCAAAATAAAATAAAGGTGGTTATTAAATAGTTTGCAAGTTCTAGGCACACTTAAAATTAACTAATGGTCAAAAATGTTTTGAGAAACACAAAAAATAAAATAAAATATAAGATTTTGTTCAGCTACCTAAAAAGATTACATTTAACAAATTATGTTTAGTTTGTAACTTAATGTTCCAAACTCCAATGCAAAAAAAAATTTTTACTTGTGTTCAGAAATTCCTGTCGTAATATACAAAATTAATATACAAGAGTTCGAATTGAATAAAATGTTTCTGCTCATAGTGTATCTAATCGACATTTAGGCGAGTTGTCGATTGATGACGTACGCTGGTTTTTGAACAAAAAAAAAAAAACCTAATCTAAAAGTTCGATGAGAAAATCATGAAACAGAATTATGTTCGAAATTATTATGACCGCACTTAGAAAAAAAAAGCACGCACATATGACACGATATCACTCTTAACACAGCGCTGTTTTTAACGTGGTGTTGTAATGCCGGTCGAATGAACACGTTGACCTCGAGGTGTTTATCGGCCGCCAGATGCCGAAGCCGCAATCGGAGATGAGTGATATGCACTCAATGCACGCTGCAGGAAGAGAAGAATCCAGGTGCGGTGCAGGGATAGATGCCTTCTTCGATGCGTTGACTTAGGTGTCGTAAGTCGAGGGTCACCACTTTGGCGATTTGTTACCCGAAGGTACCGTGTACTTTGTCGACGGAGAAGTTAAAATAGAACACCGTAGATTGACTCACTGCTTTTAATTAATATCAAAAATACAGAATGAGTATATATATTTTACAATATAAATCAATGTAAATGACAAGACGTATTGTTTTTTTGCTTAATGTTTTTTCGGCGTCTATCATAGCGTCCTGCAGCAAAGAGTATCTAATACACGTTAAAGTTAAATAGTTAAAATATGAAACTTAATAATATTAATACAAAAAAGGCGGAACGCCACATTAGTAATTTATAGAAATTGCGAAAAGCAAAATTTTAAGATGTCCTAGATCTGTACCACCTATATTTTATGTATTTTCAAAAGGTTCATGAATGTTCTGTTTGTAACCAAATTAGTTATTCAAAAATTTGTAGTATTATTTAGATATAATAAACAATATTGAAATGTGGTGTAGTAAATAAATTACATGTATATTGGAAAAGATGAGAATAAAGTTTCTTACTTATAATACACAAACATAATTTTGAAGTGCTATATGTCACATAAACTTTATTTACGCTATATGCATATGTAAAAATACGAAATAGGAACATTGATCATTAAACCAAACTAAGTGTGAAAACAATTCATAACAGTATATTTGTTTTTTAATGTGTACATAATAGATAATGACTACAGAACGGATTTAGACAAATTTACATATATTTAATTATAAACGGATTAATCATGCGCTAGGTGGCCAAGAAAAAAGTCGTGAGTCGTGATATAACCTTCAAATCGTAAGCACACAGCACAGTATTAGGTATCATAACTGTCTTATATCGTGAAGACATGACCGTTACTAAGCGGACAGGATATTAAGAAACTTCATCCTAAGAATATAAATAGCTATACCTGAATTATTATTTGCTAACTGTGCCCACTTCGTTACCTAACGTTTTCACCTGATGTTAAGTGATGATGTGGTCCAGGATAGTAAACACAATAAGCTTAGATACTGGTTCTTAAGTGATGCTGCCGGAACACACCTTTCAGTATTTGGTGACAGTTTCAGTATTTTCAAAAATGAAGGCGGTAACTACCTAGGCGGGCATTATTAGAAAATGCCCTAACACCGATATTTGGTTTCCTCAAGATGTTTTCCTTCACCGAAAGCTCAGGCTGATTTTAGATTTGGATAGGTGAGACTGAACCCGCTCCGATTGACACGGAATCCGGCAGCACTACCCACTGCGCCATCATCGCTTTATGCTGTAACTGGGAATGGACCCTTATCCATATCCAGCTGGGCACCGGTGTCTGCGCTTTCACCTTCCGTTTTTGGGCTGATCTCGACTCCACTTTCATCCTATTTCTCGATCCTTTCCGCAAATTCTACACCGCAAATAACAAATTGAGAGCAGGACGATAATGATGATGAATGGTTGTTAGAAGTTCTATGACATTCATATTTAAAGAAAAATTAGTAGGGAAATATGAAACTGCATTAGGTTATTTTACCGTGCTGAGGCTAAATTGATTGTTATCTTGGTCGATTATTCTTCGATTGAATTACAGTTTTAAAGGAACTTACGAAACCCGGTTAAACACGTACCGATAGTGTTAGACGTCTTGATCTTGATAATGATCAGATAAGATCATTATATTAGCAATGTATATCGCTACAGAGGTTGGCTGTTCGAATGTCCGTCCTCCTTCACATAGCATTTCTATTTATTCCGTGTCGCAGTTAAAGTGAAATTATATTCAATTTCAACATGCAATCGTGTAGATTATAAGTATTATTGTAGATAAATTCTTATATATTCTAGTCTTTGGTATTACACTATTTTAACTTAATAATTGAGAATATTAACTTTATTATAAAGTATGAAATCATAGTTTAAAAAAATGTTGAAAGTTCAAATATCTCAATGTCATAATATTCTATTAAATATGTAGAGATAATAAGTATGTAGTTAACATATTTTAAAAATAAGATTTTGTGAAATAAGTTTTATAGGTTTGCTTCTTATTAACTAAATGTATAAATATGTACACAGGTAGGCTACAAAACTACATATGTATAGAGTAAATATTTTATTATTTACTAGCTATGCCCGTGACTTCGCCCGCTTGGATTTCAGATAAATATATTCTTATAGCCTATATTCTCCTTCTATATGTAATCTATCTTGTTACCAATATATTCATATATATACTCTATCCGACCCGTCGCTTCCAGGACCCTACCTGCGACAAGAAGACCAAGCCACCTCCCAGTGCAATGGAGTGCCTAAGCCTAAGCCTCCGCCCCTTCCCCCCTTGGTTTAAACAATACGGCAGAGTCCAGACCCTATCGAAACTATGCACCCGGCCATTCTTGCCCTAATAGGCCTAGTGACGGCCTGCTCATCATTTTACCCATGCTAATGTTAAGCGAACAAAATATTTATTATGATGTTTTAATTTAAATATAGATAATCGTTATTTACGCATTATATAAATGTATATATGTATAACTATATTGTAAATGTTACTACAGAGTATATAATACAATCATACCAAATTTCATCGGTTCGGTAGTTTTTGCGTGTTTGGCGAAAAAATTAATAAACAGACAGACAAAAAATTTTATAAACCATCGAAATGTAGAACACATTTCTCTATCGTTTCTGAAATCCCTCGTAGTATTTTTGTGAAATATTTTCAATGTACAGATTTCGTCCTTCTAGCCAGCCCTTATTATAAGTATAGATTTAAAAAGTAGGAACCTACATTTTACTTTATTTCTAATTATTTCTACTTGTAGTTTCTACTCGTATCAAAGTTTAAAATAAATGTAATTATTTAAAATACTTAAAATCTATCAACATAACTAATACATGTGCCTAGCAACTTAATAAGAAGATTAAAAAACATTTAATATTTTAAATTGACGAAAAAGCATCGTTCAACGCACAACAAGTATGTATTTGTTGGAAGTAATAAAATTATAATTACAATTAAATCGGTTTTATCTGACATAAGTGGACACTCGCATACGCGCTCTGTGTTGGCTTCTACAATAAATAATCAATCACATTACCGTTGGAGCGAAGTTAAACCTAACGGAGTTCTTATATTAAATGACAACAAAACATCATTCCTTATAATTTCATATTAATAACTTACTTTATATAATCCGTTTTATTAATTCCCCATACAATCATCTAGATATATCTATCTAACTGTACATATAAATATTCGAACAAATAATATAAATAATTCATATACATTTAATACGTTAAATAATTTATCTAAGTTTATTTATTCAATAACGCTGTTGGGCCATGAAGGGTTTTAACAGTTTCACCAAGGCTTTAAGAGGATATGCGAACGGCGTTTATTCCATACAAACGTATTCTCAATTCTTCCCTGTATAATAAATAGCATTGTGGTAATTTTTTATTTTTAAATTATAAACAATAAAAAGACAGCTGTTCTAAAGTTTTGAGTTTTCACTTCTGTTGGCACTCCTTATGTTGCCTAGTTATTCTCTTTATAATTTTAATAATGATCGAATTTCGACCTCCAAATGTATATTTATACATATATGTACTTACATACTTCTTTATTTTATTTGTCCTGATATATTATAAATTGCTGGATAAGGATATTTTTCGAATATATTATATTGGCGGTCAGTGGGCGGTGATAAAAGATAATAGTTTTTCAAACTCAACCACATTATAGGAATACGATGACACGGTCGGTTCCCAACACCGATTTGAATATCAAAAGGCCGTGGGGCTCGACATCTATCGAGACAATTGATTTATTGTATCGGTGTGGTCAAAAGCATAGGGAGGATGATAATACCTGGATTATATATATTTTTTTTTAAAACTGATTTGCATAACCTATCATTACTCAGTTTTATACGACAATAATTTTTATTTAAAAAAATGAGAAAAAAATTATTTCCGCATTCTTCTTATTAATAAAGCTTGTATCTGTGTAAGAATACATTTCAACAATCTCAGATATGGATTAAGTTTTTACGAAGTTGCTTATTACAATTTTTTTTAACATTTACAGTTAAATTTAATAGATAAATTTTAACTGATATTTACATATAGGTATATTAAAAATATCGAGAAAGCTAGCAGACATTTTGCACAATTTACTTTTGTAATTTTAATATATTATACATTTGAAGCAACGATGGCTCAGTTGGAAGTGCGATCGGATCTTGCGTCGATAGACGCAAGTTCTAATCCACCTATCTAATAGCTTTCGGTGAAGAAAAACATCGGGAAGAAACTATAACATGGTGATAGGAAATTTTCTAATAATGCCCACCTGGGTAGCTACCACCCTCAAGTTTGAAAACTTGTCGCCAAATACCAATAGGTATGTTCCGGCAGCATAATTGGATAACCAGTATCTATCTCTAGGCTCTGTATGCTTCCCATGCTTAAAATCTTGGGCTTCTAAGAAAGTGGATGAGAATCGATTACAAATAGCAGAGATACGAATGTTGAGATATGTAATGTGACAAGAATGGATAAAGTTAGGAATAAATTGTTAGGAGTTTGAAAGTAGCGCCAGTGGTAGATAAGTTTAAAGGGAATTGTTTGTCGTGATATTGAAGCATATAGAAAAGAGAAAGCGCATGTAAATAAAATAGTAATAAATATGAAAAGATAGAAAAGTAGAGACCTGCCAAATAATGTATGGTTGGAGTGTGTGAGGAATAATATCAAAGAAAAAGAAATAGAAAATGAAGAGCTAGGAAGACGTACCGGAAGATCTATCTAGCTTGGGTAAATCCCCACAAGGTAAACCGACGACTTGGTGAAGGTCGCAGGAATCCGCTGGTTGCGGGTGGCGCAAGACCGGTCGTCGTGGAGATCATTCGGGGAGACCTATGTCCAGTAATGGACGTCTTTAGATTGATTAGATGGATGGAACGAAGAGATGAAAGTGGTATGGATGTATGGAACAAGGAAATATACTGAGCCCACCACAAGTTAGGTCGGAACAGGGAATGAGAACGATGATAATAATTCATTGTTCAAAGTTGAGAATAGAAACTGTTAATTCAAACAAAGATATACAAAATCTACAATTGCAGAATAAAGTTTAACATCGGACATATTTAAGTGTATTAATTTTTTATCATCTTCTCAATGCCACTGACAAGATCGACATTAATGAGATAAGAATGCAGACGACAATGAAACATCTGCTTAATTATGCTGTAATACACGTACGGATCGGACCGCGGACATGGTATGTCGAGCGGTCGAGGTCATCAGTCACCTAAGTAGGGATGGGGAATAAGATTTTGCAAAAGGATCGATTTTTTTTTGAATCGAGTGACAAATCATCCAAGAGTGGATACTGTTAGTGTTGTGTGTTGTGACTATAATAAATATAAAGACCAAACGGGGGTAGTTTATCAAAGTACCCCTCAACGCAGCAGGCGACGCCGCGCACCGCCAGTCAGCCCGTGACCACGGTTGGTGAAACCCAGCCGAAACGTCGGGATAGGAAGAAAAAAACCAAAGGTAACGCGTAAAAACCCGTTCAAATTAACTGATTTTAAATATGGAACGCGAAAACTTAAAAAATTACAAAAAGGACACTCTAATAATCGACACTTTATTAGTTTGAAAGATCGATCTTTTAGGCCTCGATCTTTTGTGAATCGATTCTTCAAACTGCGATCCAAATCGATTCAAAAATCTATCTTTTTCGGAAAGGATTCCGGCCCGTAGGTGTGTTAAAACCGTTATTCAACACTAAGCAATTATGCTCAAAATAGCATAAGAAAAGACACGCAATGGAAATTACAAAGTCGGCCGTAGTAAAAGTACCTAACAGTCCTAAATTTTATACCTACACAGTTAAATTGTGGCTTATTGAAGACAATTTACGAGATATAATGAGTCTTGAAATGATTGTGAATTAAAAGGGTAAGTAAGGGGAGGCACATTAGGTCTCATTACCGAGTTCAAGTTCAGGTCTTTTGTAATTATATAACAAGTATATTTCCTGTTTTACTATTGTAATAAATAATTTAAGTAATGTTTTAAAATTGTTTTACTGGTTTTATAATTCCAGTAATTCCTGGAAGTTTTCTGTGAACAGTGACGAACTTAGACATATATACGGGAGAACTGGGCCTAAGCTAAGCCAATAAATTATAAAGGAAGGCAGAATTCATTATATACTAGCTGTTCCCGCGGCTTTACCTGCTTGGAATTCAGACAATTTGCAATTTGCCCATGTTCTCAACCTGGATGCAATATACGGCATTGCCAACTTTCACCGAATTCGCTTCAGTAGTTTTTGCATGATCGGCAAATAAATTAATAAACTCCGACAGACAGATGGATAAAAATTGTAGTTTTGGTATAGGTATCGTGTATAAATTCATACATATTTAGTAAAAAAAAACATTATTTTTGACATAACAAACAGACATTTCAATTTCATTTATTAGTACAGATAGCGCCTTATTTTTTTATATGTTTTACTAAAATAAAATTCAGTAATACAATTGTTAAATGTTAAAACGTCAACAACACAAGTACTAAAGGGCAGTAAGCAGTGAAAGGAAAACTACCGGTGATCGTTTCCTAATGATATCTATAAAGCAAGTTGTTATAAATTTTTGTTTTATTACTTAATCAAGTCCTTCCTTATATGACTTGCACGAGTAGATTACTATTATATTTAAAATGAATTATATATTACATACTAACTGTTCCCGCAGTTCCACTCACGCATCCTATTTTATATTCGGCACATAGCTTTATAGCATAGCATTAGCCGTGTGGCGCCGGCTAAGAATTGTACCACCCCATATCTTCCCGCGGGTGTTATAAAAAGCGACTAAGGGCAGTGACGGAGCAAAACTATACTGACGTACACCTCGCGAGGCCAACCCCCCCTCCCCCTCCCTTTTTTTGAGTATCACACCCACCTACTGCGATCGCTAACCCGCATGCCTGGCGTGGCGATTATGGCAATCCCCCTCTTAAGAACGACACAATGAAGGTCACGGGAGATTCCGCCAACCTCTGTCCAACAGTGAACATCTTTCGGTTGAATTAATGATAAAATAAGCATAGCTTAGTTAAAATATTGCCGGTGAATTCACTGTAATTCACATAACCTAATCTAGATATCAACCAAAGTAGATAATAATAACCGAATAATATATCTATTATGAATAATGAAAAAGAAAAATTCTTCTTTTACAAAAGAAGAATCATTTAAATTATTTTTAATAAAAAAGGATACATAGTTGGTATTCATTTGTTCAGTATCTTTCATATCAGTGCATCAGATATGTGTAAACAGTTAAAAAAATTATAAACGCAAAATCTTGATGCAGATGCTACAGGAAGGGTAAAAGAGGATGTCTCTCATGTCGGTAATGGGTGTATTACTAAATACATAATATATGCTTGGCGACAAAATTTCAATTTAAGAACACCAGGCTAGGCAGCCGGGTTTTGAAAATTGCTCAATTATCGTACCCTGCACATATTTAATCAGTTCCGTCTTACGCTTTTTACAACATCGAAAATAGTCGAAATCTCATCTTATCTAGCATCTTATCCTTTAGCATCATTTAGTGGAGCTATTTGTTATTGAAAAAAACACTGAAATAATTAAAAAAAAAAATCAAATCACAGATAATCTTTCCACTTATTGCAATAGGTAACATGTAGAGTAACGAGCAGAGTTGCAATCACAGCTAGTATCTTATAAAAAGCATCGTCTGCAGCTACCTATAATACATAACTAATATATTTTAAATCTAAAATTTCAAAATCATTACTCTTTTATTTTATCTCTTAAATAAAAATATCACATGAAACTATGACTTCTCAGAATGTGCTATTATTGTACCCGCATTCACGACTGCAAGCTGCATCGCAAGGTCGAAGCGATTGGTTAATACTTTGGGAAGTATTTATCTCCCATCACTATTCGACCGTGGTCGTCATTCAAGCAACGTGAATAATTTAGTTTCCCAAAATTATGCAATGGTACAAATTGAAATCGCTTTGAACCGACACCGACCCCCACGGAGCACTATGCCGCTTGCCAGCAATAACAATAACAAAAGAATACTTATTACTTCAGTTCAGCTCTATCGTCGGTCGATAATCTTTCGTAATTCCTTGTAAGCTTATCAACTGCATACAATATTCCCACACACCAACGGCTTACAAATGTGTTACAAAGTCAGATTTACATCTTATAATATTATGGCTACAAAGTAAAATTTACAACGTTTTCATCTATTGTAACGTCTTGTACGAGACCGCACATCCACATAAATATTATATATCAGAGTATGTTTTAAATTATTATGTCGAATACGCGTAACAGAGTTTTTTATTAAGTTCACGTGACCCTTCCTAGTTTATCAAATACAAGTAAATTACAAAAACAAAGATTAATTTAATAATATTGCACTACTGCATAAAAATGTTCATTTCTAACGATGTTTATTTATTCGTCAAACACACAGTTGTTAAAATACATATCTGAAATAGCATAACAATATTACATAAACCATTCGAGTTTCCACCGAAATTATTTATTTATTTACACGGTATAAACTCAGTGCTTTGACCACGATCTCACCTGATGTTAAGTGACGATGTAAACACACTAAATCTAGAGGTACTGCCTCTCAAGTGATGCAGCCGAAACACAGCTATTGGTATTTTGTGGCAGGTTTTCTAACTTGAGGGTGGTAGCTACACAGGCGGGCATTATTAGAAAATGCCCTACCACCAAGCTATGGTTTCCTCACGATATTTTCCTTCAGCAAAAGCTCTGGCTGATTTTAGAATTGGATGCATTTACGCACTACCCTTACCTAGCGTCCATTAACCTAACCTAACCTAACCTAACGCACTACCAAATAAGCCATCATCGCTTTAAATATAACAATAATAATAATCAATAGTAAATATAACAATATTAACAAAACCTTAATAATGTCTATTTTTTAAAATAAAAACAAAAAATATAAAGCTACGTCAAAAATGTCGTCAAAGCATACTCTGTGCGTATTAACATATCTTCTAAAAAAAAATTATTAAAATAAACATTCTCAATTCCGAAGCACTCGTCCTTTAATGTATTTGCGGAGGAGTAATTGCAGTTAGCTTTTAAAAATCGCTAAAGATAAAACACAAGTATATTTACCAATTTAATCGCTTGTCATCGGTATCAATAGAGGCGAGCGCCGGCGCCGGCGCTGCGGCGTCGTCGGCCGATTAATCGTTGCATTCAAGTTTACAATGGCATTGATATCAATGATGACAGAGAACTCTGCGATCCGGGTAATTCAAGGAAGCTCAAGTGGGGTCAAATGCTTTAATGAGAACACAATATGCCCGATAAGAGTTTCATTTGTGCACATATAAAATAGACAAATGTATGTAATAGACAAAAACGAAATGTTGACGAATAACATGAATTTAATAACTTGCTTGTTTAAACTTTAATAATAATTAATAAAAAAAATACTTTAAAGAGATAAATACTAAACAGTTCAAGACAATTTCTGTTAATTATCAATAGAATTTCTCTATTTTTAGTAACTCTTGAACTTTAGTAATTTCAGTAAAAAAATTGGATACAGTTAGATTTTTCTTCAAATTTTCATTATTGATTTTGGGCATTATTCAATCACCGGCTAATTAATAAAAAGGCAATTTTGAATATCCTCTAACGTATTAATTAAATTGAATTATGTAATCTATTTATTGTGTGTAACTTAAAAATTGAAAGAATAATAAGAAACGATAATCCAATAGTGTTTACTTTATCTAGTACCTTAAAACAAAATAAAAGTCACATACAAAACGTGTATTATTTTATAATTACGTAATAGAAGATTCTACTTAGACTTAGAGTAATTATGTTCAACTCAATGCAATCAAGGAAATTGCAAAAAATAAATCTAATACCGCTTTCTATCATCAATATTTCGAAAGAGTTAAAAGAAATTGGATAACATACGATACATATCTCAGCAGAAATAAGAACTGAGATACGTAGAAAGAAACCTGTCAATATTTTTACACGGTATAGGCGCACTGCTTTGACTATAATCTCACCTGATGTTACGTAACGACATGGTCCAAAACCATTTGGCTATTTGGAGATAGATTTTCAAACTTGAGGCTCCAATTAACCCCTCGAGCACTAAGCTGGCGTTTACGCCAGCTTTCCATTGTTTACCTACTGTCTCATTTTTATGGATAATCCACATATTAACGGTGCGCGTAAAAAATGAATGAACATAAAGGAAATGCTGGATCTAATTATGGAAAGGGGAGGTAATTCATGCATACTGTAGTGTGATAATAGATAAATTTACATGGTAGGTAGTAAAATAAGTCACTCGAACAAACACAACATAACACCAATTAGTAAGAACGTCTATTCGTGTAGTTCACGCGAAATTCACATTAAATAATCGGTGTAACAGCTTCTAGTAGTTCAATGCGTGATAACAAATCTTAATCGTGCCGAGCCACGGCATCTGATACGTCGTTGTAATGGTGTAATGCTCTCCTGCAACGCTATTTTAAGTTGCAATAAACTACCGGGGTCTTGTTACAATGTTTCATTCGTGAACGGAATTTAGTCCATAGTAGAGTATTACTTAAAACCAACGAAAGATGCTTAGAATATACTGTATGACGCAACTCTTCGTTAATAAATATTAAGTTATACCTTAAAGCATTGATTGTTTTTAATACTGTTTTGGCTCAGTTCTTTGGCTACAATCTGACCTGATATTAAGTGACGATGTGGTCCAGGATGGTAAACACACTAAACCTAGGTAATGATTCTCAAGTAATGCTACCGGAACACATCTATTGGTATTTGGTCACAGGTTTTCAAACTTGAGGATCGTAGCTATCCAGACGGGCATTATTAGAAAATGCACTATCACTATCAGTGGTATTTGCTCAGATATTGTTTCCTAGGATCTAATTTTATACTAATAAATAATGTTCAAGTGTCTGTAATGTCAAAATATTTTTATTATTAAATGTATATGAATGTACATACGACACTTATAACAAAAATATATATTTTTAAAATTTTTGTCTGCTTGTCTATTTGTTCCGGGTAATCTCCGAATCGGCTGGACAGATTTTGACGGGACTTTTTTAGTTGACATCTTAAGTTACTCCGCATAGCTTAGCATACTTTTCTTTTTAGAAAATAATTAAAATTCCTCATAAAAAAATTAAAACTCATGAATTTGTGAATAAAATCCAATTCAATGCACAGTTTTACTGCCAGATATTTGAATTTGTAAGAAAGACCTTTGCTTAATGTTAGTACATTTATATGGGTTCCGTATAAAAAAAATAGAAAACTAGATTACGCAGTGAAAAATATATGAAACGTGGGCACACAAAACAGCGGTAAATATAAGTATTTATAAACAGAAGAAGAATCTGCAGTCTCTAAATATCAAATTCAAAGCCGGCCGGTAACATCTTAATACAGATCTCATAGCTAGTAATTGTAAGCGGATTTAAATTCATACATAGGTGTACCAATATAAATTAAGCGCCACTTTAATATGACAATTTACGAGCGTGACTAAAACAGCTTTGCGTAGTTGCACCGGCCGCGCCGGTCCGGACTCGACCGGTGATCAATTAACTATACTCCTAGAAGGATGTCTTTATACGGCGGCCGGCGGTAGTTTTAACGGTGTCTTGTAATAAGTAATCGAACTACATCTCATCTGTCAGCGAGTATTAACGTTCATGATACGAAGCTTATCAATATATTGCCAATTTCAAATACCTGAACCTGAATAGATTTATAAAAACTATATCTATTCTAATAAATATAATTGAATTGTCTGTTTATTATGTCAAAATAACATTTTTTTACTGAACACATATGAATGTATATACGATACCTACTAGCATGGCAAAAATACAATTTATAAACTTTTTGTCTGTCTGTCTGTTTGGTCCGGGTAATCTCCGGAACGGCTAGACGGATTTTGACGGGACTTTTTTAAGTAGATAGCTGAAGCTACTCCGCGTAACTTAGGGTAATATTGTTTTTCGAAAATAATTAGGGTTCCGGGTAAAAAAATTAAAACTCATGAAATTGTGAACAAAATAACGATTCAAGGGATAGTACCAGCAAAACATTATAATCCAATGATTATTTGAAAACTGTATTACGCAGTGAAGAATATAAGAAACGCAAACAGAGACACGGGCACATAGCTAATTACAAATAAAATGATATCGTCTCTTAAACTTGAGACAATAACATCGGGCAATTTTAAATACGAATTTTACTCCGACTAATTATAATTTTGTTACTATTGATATCACAGTTATTTGACCATCATTTATTGTTTATATTTTTCTTCGAGCATCATTTGTCTTCATTATAATATATACCTATAGACACAGTACATTCATAGGTGCATCTAATTCTTATAAAGCTATGATATTACCATTATTCAATTAATTAGATATGCGTACTGTGTAATTTAATAGAAAAGTATTCACCTTTTTTAATAATCTTAATAGGGTTATCTGTGCGTGTGTATGTAACAAAAACTCCTTCTAAACGGCTGAGCCAATTTTAATGACATTTTTTGTGTCTATTCCTGAGTATTCGAGAATGGTTTAGACTCACAATTTGGTCCGATGGATAATGTTTATTTAAAACGCGATCGAAGACACGGGCACAGCTAGTAGGGTTATAAAAATGTCGCGAATTAATGTTAACTTTAACTATCGTCATAAATATGAATAAAGGTAATTAGGTATAACTATTATAAGTGTTTAAATTTTATATCTTAGTAGAGATAAAAAGATTCTTATCAATAATTAACGTTTTACAACGCGTATTAAATTATTTTAAGAAAAAAAAATTCAAGAAATTGTAAGTACTAACGACTACTTTTCTTACTTTATTAAGGTGGTTACTTTTGTAAACATTTCAAACATAAACTTAAGTACAATCGACAACATTATAAACCATTATTGCTTACTTACTCCAGTTCAACGACCCCAAGTGAGTCATCGCCAGCCTTCGAGACGAGAGACCGCCATTTCTTTCTATCAAATGCGGCTTCTCTCTAGTTAGTGACTTGAAGCTGTGATCTGTCTGTACAGTCTACCGCATCCACAACTACACTTTTATAAAGAAATAATTTTTGAAGTGAAAACTTTTTTCATGCGGCGTTGAACGATTCTTGGTGGGGGAAAACTTATACCTTATACATCCAATGCTATGATGTCAATCGACAACATGCTACAGTATTTCAAGTCTAAGATGGCATTTAAGTGCTGGCGCTCAGAGATAAATAATAAAATGTATACTCACGCAGCCTATTGTATGTTTCAATTATGAATAAACCGTATGAAAATGTACAAGATTATTGTTCGCAGCGCTAATAAATGTAAAAACAAGGTGTGACAAATAAATCAATTAACAAACTATATAATTATAATTACTGAATTTATAATTTAACGTTTTAAAAAACGGTTTATTCAAAGTTTCGGGTTTTCACTTCTGTCGGCAGTCCCCATGACTGCCTAGCTTTTTGAACGTATAACTTAAATAGTTAGAAAAAAAAAACAATTCATAGAGACATTATGTTATCGTTAGACCCTCGGTAACCACCGGCTATTTGGACCGGATCGAAAATCTTACGAAGCAACTACTTTTCTATCAGCTATTAAAAGCTTAATGTATACTTTAATTAACACAGTGGAAGATTAGCAATCGTATAATAGTTAGCATTTACCGTGATTTATTAAACGTAAAATTATATGGAACGTAAGTACCTGAATACTGAAAATCTTGAGTAATAATGCTTTTTTTTTAGAAATGAACTTTGTAATGTTGCCGCAACACTCCTAATAATGCTTGGTGATAAGTTTTCAAACTTGAGGGTCGTAGCTACCCTGGCGGGGATTATTAGAAAATACCCTACCACCATGCTATGGTTTCCTCAATATGTTTTCTTTACCGATAATTCATGTCGACCGTATAATTGGATACGTAGGTTCGAACTTTTGTTCATCGACGTGGTAACCGACGACACTACCAACTGAGCTATCGTCGCTTTAATTTTCTCATCGACCTTTTTCTTGCCTGTTATATGGTAACTATATTTATTTCCATTTAATACACACCTTTTTTTTTTTTTTTTTTTTTTTGACGGGGGGAAATGCATTTACGCACTATCCTTATCTATTGTATTTGAAGGATCAGAGTCCTCCAAATACAATAGATAAGGGGGCACGGAGTGACGAGTTCCGTGCCAGTGTGGGACTCACCCGGGCGAGAGTCGCCCGGAAATACCCACTAAAATCCCCCGGGGCCGTCCGCTGCATTTTGGGATGGGGGGCGACACGGGGTGGCTTTCGCAAGCACCAACCGCGTCGCATTTAATACACACCTAACAAACTATGCATAATAATTATAATATATATAATATATTATATTATTCTAGAAAAATGCTATTCTATATTCTACAAAAATATATTATTCTATAATAGATTATATATAAATATATATAATATATTATAGAATAATATATTTTTTATAATTATTTAAAATCCCTTTTTTTTTCATAAATATAACCCAGGCAATAGTAATATACCTAAATGTGCTCTACGTATCAACATCAATGTATCAACACAAGAAAAAATACACTTTTTCGTTCATTTCAGTTAATTCCATATCACCCACTCACGTTTTTATAACCAAAAACAGATACAATTCTGATATAATCGGACTGCATATTTGGTAGGTATGAGATAAATGGCCATTATAAAATAGTTCACTCATTACATTGTAAGTTAAACACGCAAAAGCTATTGCCCCTAATAAACCCGCGACTGCATAATAAAATCCGGGTGGTCCCAGTATCATCTATAACGAATATAGCAGCAATTTGAACTCGCTACATAAACGTTGCAAGTTTATGCATTGCACATTTTTCTATTTTGATTACCTAAAAAAAAAAATAAACCACCAAACTATTCCAGATTTAACTTGAATTTCATGTACAACAATCAAATAACTGCAGTTTTAAGTTTCCAAAAAAGTTCAATATATTTTAATAAATCCTATTCGATTGATGATGGCAATACTTTGCGGAAACCATTATAAATAATATGGTTAACGTTCGTTTGCTGCTTCCGCTTCAAATGATTTTCGGATGTCACGTCTTTTGGAACCTGATTCCTTAAACATACCTGGATTATTTAAGCGATTTCTCTATCATTGCCGAGACTATATCCCTAACTGGAAAATTTAGGTTCAAACATAGGTTTCAACCATATAAGTTTTGTAAACAAGGCCTTTCTTGAACCTGATTCCAAAAGACGTGACAGCTGAAAATTATTCGAAACGGAACTAATAAAGTAACATAAATGCGTTTTAAAGATAAACTGCCTCGGTGGCGCAGTTGTATTACTGTGCGACTGCCGTTCTGAGGTCTCGGGTTCGATCCCCGGGTCGGGTCAAGTGGTATTGGGTTTTTCTACTCAGTATCATCCCGGAGTTTGGAATTTGTGCCCGATATGGCGACAGGCTCGCCCCCTGTCACATCTGGGACGGAACTAAGCTCGGCGAAATGTGGGTGGTGTAGTTCGCTACATCATCTCTGCCTAACCCTTCGGGGATAACAGGCGTGAGCTTATGTTATGTTATGTTAAAGATGAAATATTTGTGTAAAAATAGTAGATAGAAATAGGTATAGTATAAACATTAGGTTCTTACATTTAATTTTAGAAAAGCAATTTCGCAAAGTTGCGAGTAATCTGTTTCAAACCGCAAGGATGCGCGAAACAAAAATGTACTGTTCTCATTGTTGCTATATACCGTTTTATTTAGATTATAGTAACACTGGATTAGTAAATTATATTGAATATTATAACTTAAAATGTCAGTAGTGTCAAATATTATATGCATTACATCTCAACGTATGTAACACCAAACAATTTTGTAATAAAAAAACACATTGCTATTATTTACCTATACTTGTTAATAAAAAAAGACACATATTAACTGCTTTTATAAGTTAAAGCTAAGAATGCTTATTACATTTAAAAAAAATCATGTTAGCCTATCATGAATTATACAATCCATTTAAAAGCTGTTAGGGTTAGGAGATACATTGCAATGTGATGTTAAAGAATAATGGTAGCAATTACACGGAGTAAATTTCTGTAATAATGATGCAATTTGCTATACGTAGGCCGCTGATTCCTAGAGACCAAGTTCGCCACTACCTTATAAATAGTTTATCTAAGAAATAGCAGTAACATTTAAACTATTCACGATTAATTTCCGTATTAAGCCGAGTGGTGCCGGCTAAGAATAGTACCATCCCGTGTCTTCCCGTAAGTATCGTAAAAGGCGTCTAAGAGATAAATAAACTAGGGGATGACCAGCAGCGTTTTCTGTGCACAATTCCTCCTTTTCGGGAGATCTATGTCCAGCAGTGGACGTCCTTCGGTTGAATCAATCAATTTCCGTAAAGTCAAGCTATCTCATCAATGATGAAGCATTCAAAAATAATTTATATTTAAAAAATAAATAAATACTGAACCTGTATTATTTAAGCGACTTCCCTCTATCAATGCCGAGACCATATCCCCAATGGAAAATATAGATTCAAACATAGGTAAATATAAGTTTTGTAAACAAGGCACTGATAAATTTTGCTAATCCCGAATTTTTCGGTATAGAAAACAAAACCAACACAAAATTATTTAAAACTCCTCATAACCTACATAAGTATAAAATAAAACAAAAAAGATTAATGAGTCACTGTGTAATCTACTATCTTTTCTTCGACTCATTTTTAAAGTTCTTAAAATTCGTCGGAGAATCCGTATAAATTTATTTCCAATATAAAAAGTATCTACGTATTTAAAACTGAATCGATATTTTCAAAATTTATATAATAATGAAAGACATGAAGTTATGCAGTTATGAGGCTAGGTAAATGTATAAACAGAAGAGATACTAAGAAAAGAAAAACAACTGGGTAAACCTTTTCTAAATATTTATAGTGTCAATTTATATCCATAGTGCCTGGGTGATCGAGCTTATCTCGATGTTTTAAGATCGTGTACTTAAGCATGTTTTATTAATCTTCAATTTATCTATTTAGTCAAATTAAAAAAAAAATATTTAAGTGTTTATGAACGTTACCAGCGATACGGAAATCAACCAAGTCATCGAGAAGAGCTGACAAGAAACTCTCATCTATAAATATTTCATATGGAACTATACAACTCGTAGATTACATGCACAAAGAAGGATGTCATTAAATAACACCACCGTCGTTCATAATTCTAGTTCCTTACACTATTAAATGATGTGCACATTAATAAAAAAAATTCCTTATGTTCCTTTTCCTAATGTTTTTAATAAATGAAAGATTTATTTCTCAAAAAATTGATGAGTACATTGCAACAGCTTTGTAGTTCATATGATAGTAAGTAAATCGAATTTGTACTCAGATATTTAGTCAAATACTTTTCAGATCATTCAATGTTTTTTCAGAATAGTTACGAAATCTATTATCAGGTCAAGGTCAGCCCTACGGGGGGCGGGAACTTATCCCGCTCCCTGGATGTTTGACAATATGTCTTGCCTCTCCTGAGGCGGGCTTAGAGGTGGAGGGGAACTCTTCTCCTCCATCCCCACCGGGCCATTGCACTGACGGGCCGGGTGGGTTCGCTGCAGGGGGCGACGCGGTGCTTGCGAAAGCCACCCCGTGTCGCCCCCATCCCAAATGCAGCGGACGGCCCCGGGGGGTTTTAGTGGGTATTTCCGGGCGACTCTCGCCCGGGTGAGTCCCACACTGGCACGGAGCTCGTCACTCCGTGCCCCCTTATCTATTATATTTGGGGGACTTTGATCCTCCAAATACAATAGATAAGGGTAGTGCGTAAATGCATTTCCCCCCGTCAAAAAAAAAAAAAAAAAAAAAAAAAAAAGGTCACGGTCAGCCCAGATCTCAATTAAATCAAGGGGTTTTCGTAAGGTACAAACGCTAAACAAAGGATTAGGTCCTTGGTTAGATACCACACTCAAATTGTCGCCAATCATTTATGGGTGTATTCTTGTACTCTCTTACCCTTAGATGAGATTGTGTTCAAACGCTAAAGTTATATATAGTATATTTTATTTAAATAAGACATAAACCAGACGATCACTTTCTAACAATTAGAGTCATCATTCCTGATTAGCTAACACGAATGTACACTAGTACAGTCACTTTACAAAAAAGTCATTAACGATATTGTAGCACAATGCCATTGGAGTCAATTATTTAAATTTAAAAACTAAATAAAGCATAAGAAAATGTAATAAAAATAAAATGCAACAAATATAAAATTTGGAAAACAAATTAAAATTAAGAAAATAAGAAAAGAGACAATTAAATTAAATAAAAAGGAAACTTGAAAAACAATAAAACAGAAAATTTTAAAAATTCAATCAATAGAAAATGTAGCAAAATGAATATTGAAAAAAAACAAATAAAACAACATTGGAAAGAATAAATAAGGTAAAAATTGGTCTCGGTATTAAAAAATATCTTTCCTTGTTAAGAAATTCCCCAGCACTTTCTCAAGTCAAATGGGTTAATATTTTATCTCTATTCAGTTCTGTAGTCCATTCTTTGTTCAACTAATCAAATGTCCAATGGTTATTAATAAGGTCATACAAAATGTGAAAAATTTACATAACATGTGAAACTTCTTAAATCATTTTATAAGGTACACTTTTAATAATATAAACCAAATACATATTCATTGTTGTAAACCTAGCCAATGCTGTTAACCGGAAGGGCTTTTACAGCTTCACCGTAACTTAGGGGACGAATGCTGAAGGCACTCGCCGCAAAAGGTAACAAGCACAAGGGTACCAAAGTGGTACGAACCTCGGCTTGGCCGTTACCTGTTATATGTAAATTCCCGCGGAATTTTGATCCTAGCTAATCGCTTTAAGCAAAAGCTTTAAGGTCGCCCCCAGAAACGATGGAAACAGCCCAAGATAGGAAAAGTGGATTGAGATGCAGGAGGCATATACTCGTCGAAAGGTACTTAGTAAAAAGTATTTTAAAAAACACTATTATTACTAAGGAATTAAAGAGGCTTAAATAAATAAATCCCTACATTTTTTGTTTATTAATAAAAAAAGATTCCTTACAGGACCTATGTACCTACGTGTTGTGTGCAGAAAGTGTGTGTGCAGTGTTGTGCGTGTAATGCTTGATGCATGGTCAGTGTCACTGTATCGCGCTGGTATCGGCGTCAAGAGCCTCCCCAGTTCGGGATCGGAGCACGTCTTGGGCCGCCACCGGAGGGGGCTCCGGAATGTGTTCGGGAGCAAAGTTAGCCGCCTGTCTCCGGCGGCGGGAACGGCGGTTTCGCGGGCGTGGGCAAGTAAATGCGGTTGAGGTTCCGCGTAAAAAAAATAAAACTCAATTTTCTTGAATAAAATCCGATTCAATACACAGTTTTACGGGCAGGTATTTGAAATTGTAAAAAATATCTTTGCTTTTTAAATAGCTAAATTTTTTTTTTAAAATAATTAGAGTCCCGTATAAAAAAAAACTATATTACGCAGCGAAAAATATATGAACGCGGGCACACAGCTAGTAAGAATTAAAAATGTAATGTACATTATAATTTAAGATGTTATCTGTTTAACATCTGTTGTTGCCTAGCAACTGTTGGACAATTGGAAAAATATAACAGTGTAGGTCACTGCCCTCTGTTATTATGTAATTAAATCAAAACAAAAATGTTAAATATAAACGTGTGGCTGCAATTTATAAAAAAAGTATGAATCCAGATAATCTTAGAAAACAAAGCTTTAACTATATGTAAAGTTTCATCCCGATTGATATAGCGGATCTCGAGGACCCAATTACATGCATACAAGAATTGCTCGCTTAATAGTATAAGGTAAAATAGTTATTGGTATTTGGCATATATAATTATTTATCTAACGTATACGTATATTTCTGTTTTTTATATTTTGATATATAATTATGGTATGTAAAATAACTATAAAAAAAATATTAGACAGCTATTTCAAGATACAGACATTGCCTAATTTGAAATCTACAGGCAAAAGGATGTATTTGTAAGGAAGATTTAAATAAACATATTTTTCATTTTCATATTCTGAAAATTTAATTTTAATTTCATAGTACAATAAAAAAATACTCGTAACGTAATATAGGAAATTAAAAAAAGAACATATGATCAAATCAATCCACTTTTATTCTCTTAATTCTACAATAGTAACTTATTACAAAGCCGACAACAGTAGCAAATAACGATGCGTATATAGAATAGGAAACACCGCAGTATTGTCCTATGAATCCAGCTACCATAGGAGCGACAGCACCGGCCAGGGAAGTGACGCTATTCGATGCTCCAATCAACGTGCCTCTACGTTCCCCATCACTTCTTTTTAACACCATTTCCAAAGTAACTAACCTACCCACAGCACTACTCATAGCAAACGGAATCAACCATATCACATAAGCATACATATTAAAAGACAATATCAATCCAATTAGAGATACACTTAGGACTAGAAACACATGTAAATTTCTCATACTATAATCGTCATCCTTTTTATAAAGCCTATTGATATAGCCTATAAATAAACTTGATAAAGCACCCATAACGCCTTGAAATGATATCACATAACCTATGTACTTGGGAGATAAATCAAATTTACCTTTAAGGTATAGAGAATAATTGGAATAGTAAATCGCCATTGCAAATCCAACCAGTGCTTTTGATAAAAATACGTCCCAATATAAGGACCATTCTATTTTTCCTAATTCTACGACAGATTGTTTAATACTATCTGAAAAGGAAACGAGGACATTATCTGGTACTATTTTTTTGCCTGTTGTTGATTTCGGGAGGAAATATACTAAACCTGAAATTAGAAAAAGGTTAATTTTGTAATTTAAAATAAAATAAAAAAGAATTATTGTTAACCAAAAGAAATTAAATTTTTATCATAAATTTAAATCAGACAAGATCTCCAAGTATAAGCCTATTTTATTTTATGGGTATAATGAAAATCAACGTATCTGTTACGTACCCAATAAACATTAAAATTCGTTTATATCTTCATGTTAAATTATATTTATTGTTTAAGTTTATATTCGGAATAAAGGATTGTCGTTAAATCAGTCATTATTTATTAATTATAAAAATCCTTATAAAACGTAATTTCATCTAAACAGCGGTCGGTGTATAATTATCACTAAATTAATTAGTGCGCAAAATCACTAATTTCATTATAATTAAAACAGATATTTTTTACCTTTAAAAAAAATAAAATCTATGGTAATCGATTTAGAAGAAAAAGTCTAACATACTAAAACATTTTTTCTGCAAAAAATAATAATTGCAGATGATCAAATAAGTGAATTGATAGATAAAGAGGAAATTTATATACAACAAAATAGAGTAATTGTACTAACTCTTTTTCTCTTCTATTCAAGAAACAATAGAAATCAAATGTTACAAAAATTTAATCGCAGTGTTAATATTATAAAAATCTATATTCACCTGCATTAAATATAAAACACAGCCCGACTATGACTGCGATCAATGTAAATCCATTTTCAGGATTATCTTCAGCGATGTGCCCGCCGATGATTGGACCAACTGTTAGGCCGATACCAGAAATCGCAGCCATTTTTCCATATATCACAACCTGTTTCTGTTCGTTACTCTCACAGTCAGGAACGAGAGCTTTTGTCAACATCTGTGTCTGTTTAAATAATCCTGTTTAATATAATAAAGTTTTGTTTTACACATTTGCAAAAGTTCCAAATAATAATGTTGTGTGGCCAGCTATTGTTGTGATAAAACTATACTTTTCTCCGATAATAATTGTTCAAAATTACTTTCGTGTCTATTTACGGGGGGCGTGGGGCAAATTTTGGGACGAGCGTATTAGGGCACTTAACCGAAAAAAGGTAAGTAACACAAGGTCAACAAAGTGGTATGAAGATGTGCAGGAGTGTGCATGCAGTTAGAAAAAAGTTGTTAATTTGATATTACAAACAAACTCTACAATTTTATTTATTAGTAGACAAGACGTTGAATAAATAAACTAGATATAGCGTCTAGCTTATTTGACTAGTTTTTTATTGCACTGTCTGTGTTTTTTTTATTATTCACATGGCTATTACAAAACAAGTTATGATCTAGAAATCCTTGTGAGAAAATGTTAAAGTTCATATCAGCTAATTGAATTCCTTTGCATTAGGTAGTACTCACCTAAAATTATCCTAAGTAACAAAATAATTATAACAGAATTTGTCAGCCCGAGTATAATGTATGCCACACTACATAATAGTAATGTCAGCATAAGTATCGTCTTTCTACCCTTTAGGTCACTTAAACTGCCCTGAAAAGTAATACAATTAATTACAATACGAAAAACCTCCATTTAAACATTAGAATAAACTTTTTTATTTATTTAACTACTAGTTGTAAGACCGTGTTTAATATATTTTTCACTGCTTAATATACTCTCTACTTTTTTTATATGGAACTATAATTATTTTGCTACTAACATTAAGCAAAGATATTTCTCACAAATTTAAATACCTGTCAGTAAAACTGTGCATTGAATCGGTTTTATTTACAACTACCTGTGTGCCCGCGGCTGCGCCAGGGTTTCATATATTTTTCACTGCTTAATATAAATATTTATTATACAAACATTTTTTTGCTACTAACATTAAGCAAAGATATTTCTCACAAATCCAAATACCTGCCAGTAAAACTGTGCATTGAATCGGATTTGTATTCAAATTTATATGAGTTTTAAATCAGTCTAGCCGTTCCGTAGATTACCTGGATTAAACAGACAAAAATATTAAAAATTGTATTTTTGGTATAGATATAGTATATACATTCATATCTATTTAGTAAAAAAATTACTTTCACATTACAAACAGACACTTCAATTTTATTTACTAGTATTAATACTAGTAGTAATGTGAAGTTACAATAATCTCTTGGTAGAGTGGTCGGCGAGGGATCGACCCCTATCCTGCAATAAGCCTAATCTTTCGTGGAGGTAGTGGAAAACATCGCGGTGTAATTATGAAATGATTGTAGGCCATGTTCAAATAACCGCCTTGCTAACTTTCAAATCTGTCGCCAATCACATATAGGTAGATGTATTCTGACAGAATCAGTTGGTAACCAACTCTTCTAAGCTTTAGCGAGCACCTCCTTGGACCACATATAACATCAAATGAGATTGTTGTCAAACACTTAACCTATCCAACATAAAAAACAATACTACAATACATGCATAGTAATTTCAATATAAGTATTATCTATAACTTTAAAATGTTGTAATTACTAACTAACCTCTTAATATTTGATAACCTTGTTGCTACATGAATCGAAGTAATTTGAATAAATATTTTTTTATTTTCACAATTATTATTAACCGAAGACTGCAAAACAGTTTTAACGTTGAACTTAACTGTACATCTTTGTTGGATGTTTCATTTTTTAAGAATTCTATACAAATAAAAAAAGTCTAAAGGGACGAAATCTGTACACTGAAAATATTTATAATAGCTTCATAATCGATAGCAAACACATTTCAATTATTTTAGAAATTTTCATATGACTGACAGTTTACTCGTTTTTGATGGCATTTGGTTTTGAATACGTTACCACCCTCAAGTTTGAAACCTATGGCCAAGTACTAATAGGTTTGTTCCGGCAGTATCTCTTGGGAACCAGTACCTCTAGGCTTAACGTGTTTACCATACTGAACAACATCGTCACTTAACAGCAGGCGAGATTGTGAACAAAAAGACTGACTTTATACAGTATAAAAAATGTATGTTTGGATTAATATCGAAATTGTGAATATGTGTGTATATTTTACTTAAATCTTAATTTTACAAGCATGGAACAACACGCGGACGAAGTCGCGGGCATAACCTGTTTTTTTTTGTAATAACAAAGAAAGAACAAAACGTATTTTATCAATGATTAACACTTTTAATTACTGATTATATGTAATTTTCGACAACTATCATACTACAGGTCGTCCGGATCACGCCAAATACCGAATCTTATTGTAGAAACTATATAGCTAATGTCCACGATTACGTCTACGTTGTTTATAGAATTGGATCCGGAGGTAAACTGTGTGATTAGTGATGAGTAGTCAATCGTAGATATATGAGATATTTTAGAGAAATATTTTCAAGACTTTTGAAAAACTATAATGATTTAGTAGGTACTTTGTTTTGATGTATGCATGTCTAAAAATTTACCTATTATACGTAAACAATAAAAAATGGTTTTTTGACGACTTGCGTTAAAAATACACATTTTTCTACCAACATAAAAGGTTATTTAGAATATTTTATACATTATTTATTTGAAAAAATAATAGGGTGAATGCTACATCAAAATCCGTGGTGTGGTATAGGAGGAGTTAGCGAATAAACAGACGCTAAAAGTGACTTTGTTGTATATTATTTACAGATAGATTTAGACGGTAATTTATGCATGTTTTGCCAGCAAGGCTACAATTAAATATTTAGGTTTAAAAAAAACTGTCAAGAAGTTATTAACATGCAAAATATTCTATAAATATCATGACGGTATACGAATAATCAAAAGGTCAGACATATAATTTTGATGGAGAAATATAACGAGTTACATTTAACGCAGTGTAATTAACATATTTTTTACGACATAAAGTCGTAAATCGGAAGCGTCCTCACCAATCCTATTTGGCCTTGGTTCATATAGATCAAAAGTATACAAAGATATTGCAAGAACGTGTTTTAATGTGGTCAGTAGTTGTACCTGCCTTGATCGCATCTACCGAAAAAAATCAGTCATAGTGACTCACTCAAGTTCATTAAATGTGTTTAATCAAAGTGTAATAGTTTTAAAATAAGTTTAACATACTTACAATAAATAATATAAATAATATAAATATATATATATATATATATATATATATATATATATATATATATATATATATATATATATATATATATATATATATATATATACATAACAGAAAAAAAACAATTATTTAACATATAGTCTTAGTTTAGATGTAAAATATAAGTAGATTTAATCTCACTTAATTGATTATGAAAGAATGTAGCTGCATGAAATATTATAGGCAATTTTTTCTGACGGAAGTCGAATTAAACCTCCAACATAAAAAATGTGTAGACCCAGAGTCCGCAGAATATGTTTTATTTTATTAAAAAAAAAAAAAAAAACAAAATGTGTTTCGCCTCTGTAGGCTCATAGATGAACGTGAAAATAATTATTGAATGGATATGAACCACGCTGTAATAAGTTAATACACTTACTATTAATGGTCCTGAACCTAATTGGAAAAAAGAATATGTAGAACCAAGTAGTCCCACGTATAAGTGGCCAGCCCCCCCATTTTTTGCACATGGTTTGGTAATAGTGGAATTATAAGTGTAACTGCAAGTAAATCCTGAAATAAACATAATCATGTACCTACCTAATTAATTATTGTTTAAAATATCACTTATTAAATTCGGTTGTAATATTTTTTATCACTACAAATAATCTACTTTCACTAAATCATTTATTATCTCATATTTCATAAATAAAATTTAAAATAGATTATTTATACTAACCAAAAAGGCAACGGTTTGTAAAATATAAATATAATAAGACATTTTAACGTCTTAATATAGAGGTAATAATAAGTTAAATGTAATCGTTCGAAATGCGTACAACTAACATAATTTCAAAATAAATAATATTATAATACGAATGAATGACACACAGAATAATGAATTTATCGCAGTGCAAGCTAAACAAATACTAATCCCGATATACGACAGACATGAGACATGCAACGGCGACCTTGATGATTCGGCGAAAAATTTCATCTCGCACAAGGCCATTTGCCCTCTTACTTTGTACTAACATTTATCTGTGCTTTGTACATAACATTACATAAAAAAATATTTTAATCACAGATTATATAAAGAAAACATCTCTCTATCTGTCTGCTTGTTTGCAAATTACTCGAGAACTATCGAACTGATTTATACGATGTTTTTTTTTAGTTAATCAGATTCCTTTATATCATGTTATATTATTTAAGAAGTAATATGAAGCAAGTAATTAAAGTATAACCCATCAGTAGGTACCTACAGACAACGTATCTTAACCACTCTGAAGTTAATATCTGCGAAATTTCGGGCATGTTTTTAAAAAGATTTTTTTTAACGTAATATGAAGTTATAAATTGTGAATAAACTTTTCAAACTGTATAGTTTAAATTTCAATAATATGTTGATCTCTATATTATAATTTAAATAGACAAATCTCTTCAGATCATATACCTACCTGTACAAATTTCAGTACCGCCAAGTTTCGCTAGCAGTAATTTACATTTTCTTACAATACTTTTAATTCCTCTGCAACAGCAATCCAAGACATGCTGGGAACTCCATCTGGGAAAGCTCTTGTAGCTCCTTTAACGAGATACAATGACATTGCATAACTAGCATCACACGTATCAAACTGTACACACATACTTGCACACTACACGCAAGGTACACCCATGTAGGGTTCTGCCTCTTGCACCTTTTTTACTTTACAGGTTTACTAACCGATCGGCTAGCGCAGGGCAAATTCCCCTGAATTTTTATCAGGAGTAGTAATATGAGTAGGTCAAGCTGAGGTTCGTACAATTTTGGTGCCCTTGTGCTGGCTACCATTTTTAGGCTGAGTGCCTTAAGCGTTCGCCTCAAAGTTCGGTGAAGCTGTTAAGGCCCATCTGATCAAAAGCGTTAGTCAAATAAAAAAAAATCACCAACTGGTGAAGCTTTTGTAACCACATCCAGCGCGATACAGTAACACCGAATGCACTAAGTATCACATGAAGTAAATAAGTTCTATAAATGGCCTTAGACACCGGAGAGTTAGATAGGGCAAACTTCGCGAAATGTAAAACATAAATTTATACATAAAAAGCTGAAATCGTTGTTCGTAGGATTTTGGGGCATTGGATTAGATATCATTTTTCGGCTAAAAACGCTAGGCCTAAAGCTAGTTGACGGTAAAGCCTCTCAGGTCACCAGCGTTTAATTAGATGGAAATAAAGTAAATATATATTCTCTATAATTCTATATCAGGGCTTTTAAAAAATAACACATTTTTTCTGTCTTGAAACCACGCTCAAAAGTTTCGTTTAGATGCCAAAGCAGGCCTCTGAAAATATGCGTTAAAATATTATTATTAAGGTTGTCTACATCACACTTTTCGATTTGCCATAAGAACAACAAAGGAAAAAAAAATCGTTGTGATTTGTATAACTAATGAACAATAAATTGCACTGCATTGTCCCTCGAATATGTTTGTAGCGAATTGAACGGTTTCCAAAAATGGTTTAATTTCATTTTTCGATGAATCAACTCAGTCAATAGTTCTCCCAATTCAACCGTTTTCTTTATAATACTCTTAAAGTTATAAGTTTAAAGGTTTTAAAATAAGCTGAAAGTATTTTTCTGAACTCTCAGAGTTTAAAAAAATAATACTATTATTTTTGCTTTATAGAATGCTGTAATTTTATTAAAAAGTATTCTTAAATAATTTGCGCTCAAAAATAGCTGAAATTTTATACATGGCTTTGGCTTTGACATGGTTCCAACTTTGAACTCTTAATAACTTTTGATTGAGTTGATTCATCTATAAATGACTTTAGAGCTTTTTTGTAGAGCATTCAATTCTCTACTAAAAAATTCGATGAAAAATGCAATTTATCATTCCTTAGTTATACAAATGAGAAGAAAAAAAATTATTTACTGTGTTATTACTTATGGGAAACTCGAAAAGTGTGATGCGGACAACCATATTATTATTATTAAAGGCCCATATTTTCAGAGGCTTATTTTGGCATCTAAACTAAACTTGAGCGAGGTCCCAGAAAAAATTTTTTTGCAGTTATACTGCTTTTGGCGAGTTAGGGAAAAATGATAAGAGAAAATTGTTACGATGCGCGCGCAACCTTCAAGAAAAAGCGACACCCTGGAGTTAGCTAGTCAACATACGATGCGCGCGCGCACACCGTCACGAAAAAAACCAACACGCTGAAGTTAGCTGTCAACGTTTTATTTTTTCTATTATTACGTCAAAGAAGTATAACTTAATACGTGCGTATATAAGTGCACACACACTTTTTTTTGAACGCCCTTTACTTCACTAACAAATAAAATAGAAGTGTCTGTGTTTTTTAAAACTTTTAATTAGTTTAAAAGCTATGCCTTCTTTACTAGGCACAATTTCGACCATGTATGGTTTGCATCTCTGGGACGGATCCGCACAATACCTTCTCGATACCCTGAATAGATTGCAGCTACGGGCCGTCCACATTGTGAATGATACAGACATCACTAAGAACTTGAAATCAACAAAGGGACATTATTGCTCGATGAGCGTTTTTTTTTTATCGTCTGTATCATGGCGAGTGTTCTAAACAGCTATACAACCTTATTCCTTCATCCTCGCGGACCGGCCTACGGTGTCACTGATACATGGTAGACCCCATCTTGGTACGAACAAAAAGTTGGAGAATTCCTATCTTTGCCGCACCGTGCAATTGCGGAACAGACTTCCAGCTAGCATGTTCCTTCCTTCCTACAACATCGGGTCCTTCAAAAGAGGCATCTTAATAGGCCAGTATAACGACGATAACCGCCGGAGAAATCTTTACCAGCGATGATCGCCGCTGTTTTTTGACTATACAGTCCACTTAACATCAGGATCTGTACTTAAACCAGCTTCCCTAAAAAAAATTAAAAGTGATAGTAACGTCAGACTAGATTGCATGACATGGAAACCGTTACCTTTTCCAGAGGCGTCTTTACCTATAGTGCAAAGTGTGCAGCGCAGACGGGTGCAGGGTTTCAGGGGGCGCCGAGCGACACCTACATAGATGCGTCTCTCGGGGCGCCAACGCTCTCAAAGGCCCTGTGCCTGTGATATGTGTGACACCGAGTGCGGTTATGGTTAAAATTGGTTTCCGACATTAAAAATTGCAACTGAATTGTCATTTGAAAATATAACTTTAAGTATTTCATTTTGAACGCGCGCCTACTAGAGAACGCCAGGATATTGCTTGCATACGAGCGCTACAAGGGCTAGAACTGTCTCTGACCTTTTGGAAATGGAAAACCATATAAACGGAATCCATAAACATTACTTTTATTCACGCTTCACCACCAGCGCCACCTCAGTCTGTTACGCTGTTATCTCTAATTCGATAACTAGTGTTATAAGGACCCTGTATTGCGTAATTTTAAAGGCGTTTTGAGTAGTATAGTTTTTTTTTTTTGTTTTGTGCACAAGTGATTTTAATATAAGGGCACAAAGTATTTACACTGAGGTGCCACGAGAATCCATGGAATATTCTAGAAGGGTTGGCATCGTCTCTTTAGGGTGTTGATACAAGTATGAACTTGAGAATAGGCGGTATGGACCTTTTTTTTGACGGGGGGAAATGCATTTACGCACTAACCTTACCTATTGCCTTAGTGAGACCGGAGTCCCCCAATGCAATAGGTAAGGGGGCACGGAGGGACGAACTCCGTGCCAGTGTGGGACTCACCAGGGCGTGAAGCGCCCGGAAATACCCACTAAAACCCCCCGGGGCCGTCCGCCGCATTTGGGATGGGGGCGACACGGGGTGGCTTTCGCAAGCACCGTGTCGCCCCCTGCGGCGAACAAACAGGCAGTATGGACCTAGTGGTCCCTTAGCCTGTCCCATCAGACGAATATTTCTATTACTAAAATACTAGTGATGTGAACCGATTACAAAAGTGAGGACCGGTTTTTATCGATTACTTTTGAATAAAACAAAAAAAAAAACCCTGAATTTAAGGTATTTTTTAACGGTTTATTAACTTTTAAAAAAAAGAGCTTTTTTTGCCTGTTAACGTAAATTACGCCCGAAAAATTATTACAATTGCTCCACAATCACACTGTGACCAAATAATACTTGTGAGAGACCTGGGTGTACTTACATACAGCTCTGTCACTCCTTCCGATGAAAAACATATCAAATGTATTTAAAGACATTAATGTGGTATCATTAATTAATTGTAGCATCATTAATTTATTAGAAATTATACTATACATACAGTTCATATATTCATTTGAAAGAATCGTCATGATTTTTATTATTTATCTCTGATCGTCATCCTTACGGATATTACGTGTCTGTTTCAAGGTGTCACATACCGTTTCGATTAGCATTAGAATAGATACAAATAGTGCATCTTTGAGATCAAATATAGAATTTATTTTGAAACTTTATGAATCAAAATTAACACATTTCAATTAGATTCTGCGAAAAAGTATTTAATGTAATATAATATATTTTATACTTATAGTAAAATAGCCTATTGTGAGGGAGAATGGGACAACCGTGCTAGATGGCTATGTGCCCGAGAGCCGCGGTCCGATTATCGCTCTCGCAATCTTGTAAATACACTCATAAATGTCGCAAGTGTCATGTAGCTACGTCAGATGCATTGCGTCGTTTGCCTGTAATATTGTATTTTGCGGGCACACATTCTTCCGTGTGCAATTTGTTCCGTTTATTATAATTCTTAAATATATCGCTGTACAAAGTAATCGGTATTTTTAAATAAAACCGGTGCTTTAGGGATTTTTAAAAACCCGTTCACAACACTAGTTGGTACCTACTTTTGTTCACAAGGATGTGAAGGATATTTCATATAGTAATAGTTTTACTTTAGATATTACATTAAAATCATACTCGACTTTAAATTAAAGAGTATTAGGTACGTTTTAGTGAGTTTCTTTTATATGAGTCTAATTTGTACACAATACTATTGTCCGGGATTCTATTTTTTTTTCTTTAGCATCATATAGCTATTACTCTTGATACGTAAGCACCATTTTAATGTTTTTCAAATTCTTATTTTGTGTATTTTGCAGAATACTTCGAGTTGAAATGTTCTTTTATGTTCTCTATGTTCATACGTGTGTAATATTTATAGAGATTAGAATGTTTTTTTTTTTCGGCGGGAAACTTCGTATTGGGCGGACGATTTTTTTTTTGGTGTTAATAATTTGTGGCGTAATATATTCAATGTTTTAGTTTATTTCTCTCCTTTCTTCTTACTATCAAAACTTTTTATTCATAATTGTACATAGTTTATTTAATTTGTGTATTTTTTATAATATACAGTGGTAAGTTTTGTTTTTTTTTTTTTTGTTCCGTTTTTTAAAACATGGATATAGAACCTGAGCCTGACCCCCCTCCTGAGAAGCATCCTTTACTAACGCTTTTAGATGCAGATAAATATATTTCTACTGATTCTAACACGCTGGACTTAGATTCCAGTAGCGATGGTATGAAAAAAATAAGACGTAAACTAACACAGTCATTTAAACCAATGAAAGAAAAACCTATTCGCGTTGATAAGTGGGCGTTAGCTAATAATAAGATTTCTCGAACCAGTCTTCCTTTATCCACTAAGGCTTCTGAGGTGGAAAATGATTTTAATTCTGATTCAGGTTCAGATGGCTATTTTTCAACTAGACAACTATATAAAGACACAGATCCTGGTCCATATGTTGTGTCAGTGGAATTGGTATCAGAGGATCCAAAAGCTGGGACAACTCTGCATCCTCTTAAATTTGGCTATTTTCTACAAAAAAACAATATGAAGAATATACTAGAAGATGGCATCAAAAAAAATTGGTAGAAATCGTGTGATGGTAACATTTAAGTCGGCTTTGGCTGCCAATTTGTTTTTGAACAACTCTATATTAGTTAGCAATAATTATAAAACTTTTATTCCAACATATAATATATGCAAGTTAGGAATCGTTCGGGAGATTCCTATAGAGTGGTCTCATAATGACATTGTAAGTAATTTGAGAATTCCGGTTGGCTTTGGGTCAATAATACGTTCGCGTAGGCTCAGTAGGAAGGTCAGTAGCCCTGAGGGTTCTACTTGGATCCCTACACAGACAGTGGTGCTAACCTTTGATGGTCAAGCCATGCCTTCTCGGGTATTTTGTTGTTACTCTTCTCTTCCTGTTGAACAATATATCTATCCTGTAGTTCAATGTTTCAATTGTTGTCGCTTTGGTCTCACACGTGTACAATGCAGAAGTTTATCTCGGTGTTATAAATGTGGTGATAATCATGATGGTTTATCATGTGATTTCGATGGGGAATATAACTGTATTAATTGTTCTGGACATCACAAGGCTACAGATAAATGTTGTTCAGAGTTTGTGCGACAAAAAAACATAAAACACTATATGTCCAATCATTCAGTTTCCTACCAAGAGGCTGAGAAAAAATTCTTATCTACCAAAAAAAATCATTTGTTGAGGTTTTAACATCCACTCCTAATAAGGAAAAACCCTTAATGAACACTCCATTAGATAATTCAAAAAGAAATACTCTCTCATATAAAAAAACTATTTTATTGAAACCAAAAACACATGCTCCTTTATCCAAGGGGTATGATATTAAAGAACACAAAGATTTAATTAAAAATTATGATATTCCTCTTTCAAGTAATGGTTGTGCCTTAAATAATAATAAGGATTTCAATGATGAAAATGTAGATATAAATGCCTTGATTCTTTCCTTGATGAATATTATTTCCAATTCTTGTTTACCGGACCACGTGGCTATCACCTTGATTCAAAACATATCAGTTACACTATTTAATTCATTTAAACATGGACTACATTCTTCAGTGGAATTGTAGGAGCATATTATCAAAAAACGAAGTGATTTATATTATTTGATTAATAGATATAAAACACCCATTTTAGCTCTATGTGAGACTTGGTTGAAACCAGGTACTTTATTTAAAGTACCAGGTTATTTAATTCTGAGAGATGACAGAGATGATGGTTTCGGAGGATCTGCTCTTCTTATTAGAAATAATATTTTATTCAAATCTTTATCACTACCCTATTTTAATAAAGGAAAATTAAATGCAGTGGCAGCTAGGATTGAAAATGTTTCATTTCTTTCTATTTATATTCCACATAAAGATGTTTCAGTTGTTCCTGTACTTAAGTTTATTATTGATTCTATTCCTCCTCCGGTTATTATTTTAGGTGACTTTAATGCGCATCACTCCCTGTGGGGTGCTCCAAATGATGATAGGTTAGGAATTGAACTAGCTAGTTTATTAGATGATTTGAATTTATGTGTCTTAAATGATGGCTCGGTGACTCGTCGAGGTATTCCGGGGCAATGTAAAAGTTTTTTAGATGTTTCTCTTTGTTCATCATCCATATCTTCTTGTTTAATGTGGAAGTGCCTTGAATTATCATACGGTAGTGATCACTTTCCAATAATTATTTCGAAGTCTATCTCAGATTCTTGCTTAACCACTACCTCCGTTACTGAAGTATAAACTAACAAATTGTAACTGGGAGTTATATGGTTCTGTTCTGGATGATAAAATTACATCACAACCTGAAGTTTCTTTATACAATATAGAACAATCATACAATAACCTAATTGTTAGCTTGACGTTAACAGCTGATGAAAATTTTTTTCTTGTAAAACTGTTGCTAGGAGTCATATTATGTCTCCACCTTGGTGGGACAAGGAATGTACTCAGGCGATTCATAGACGTAATATATCTGAAAAAAATTGTAACTTGGTGTTAGATTTAAATTCTTTTCTTCAATACAAAAATACTTTAGCAGCAACTAAAAGACTTCTAAAAAAGAAAAAACGCGATGGTTGGCTTCGTTTTTGTTTGTCACTGTCCCCTGAAACTTCTCCATCTGTAGTATGGAGAAACATTCGTCGTTTTAGGTCGTCCACAAAAAGTAATAATTGTACTTCCTTCTCGCTTGAGTGGGTTGAACCCTTTTTGAATAAACTGGCCCCAAGTTATGTTCCTAATTTTGATCAAATGCCTTACAATTACATTTCTGATATTAATAGCGATTTTGAGTCCTTAGAGGCTCCTTTTTCAATAAAGGGATTAAAACTAGTCTTGAACCGTGTTTCTGATTCTTCACCTGGGATTGATGGCATTCCGTATGCATTTGTTGTTAATGCAAAACCTGATACATTATCATTTGTTTTAAATTTAATAAATATTATTGTTGAAACTGGTCGCATTCCAGAATCTTGGAAACAACAAATTGTAATTCCTATTTTAAAACCTAATAAAGACCCTTTAGACCCTAATTCCTTTAGGCCTGTGGCGTTGTCATCCGTTCTTTCTAAATTGGCAGAACATCTAATTAAAAATAGGTTAGAATGGTTTTTAGAGCATCATAATCTTTTAAGTGTGTCTCAGTTTGGATTTAGGAAAGGACGCAGTGTTTCTGATAGTCATTCAATTTTATCGACAGATATTCAAATTGCGTTGACTAGAGATGAAACTCTGGTAGCTGATTTCTTGGTGTTGAAGCTGCTTATGACAAGGTTGACTTGAGATTATTAAAATACAAACTGCAGATCCTTAAGGTTCCTTTAAAGTTTATAGATTTCATTTTTAATCTTTTTACAGGTAGAACCATAGTCTTAAGGGCTCTAGGAGTGAATAATCACAGTAGAGTACTATGGAATGGTGTCCCGCAGGGATCTGTACTCAGTCCTATTTTGTACGATGTGTACTCAAGTGATTTAGATTCTGTAGTTTTACCTCAGTGTTCGGTTCTTCAGTATGCTGATGATTTATTAATATATTCCTCTAACAGATCAATAGGACAGGCTGCAATAATTGTGGAACAGTCATTGGATAGATTATCGCAATGGATGTCTGATCATTATCTTTCATTTTCTGTTTCTAAAAGTAAAATAGTTGTTTTTTTCTCGTAAAAAATCAAATCCTAATATTATTGTGTCTTTGAATCAGTCACCGTTACCCTTATGCAATGAAATTACTTTCCTAGGTAGAATATTTGATAGCAAATGTACTGGTGTTCCGCATGTTAATTATATAGTTGGTAAGTGTGAAAGAAACGTTAACATTATGAGAGCACTTTCTGGGGTTTGGTGGGGTGCTCATCCTTTTACATTAAAATTAATTTATAATGCAATGATAAGAAGTCTTTTAGATTATGGCTCTTTCACACTTTGCCCTGTTAATAAATCTGTAATGCATAAATTCAACCTTATTCAATCTAAGAGCCTTCGTATTATCATTGGAGCTATGAAAAGTACTCCTATTAATGCACTACAAATAGAATGCGCGGATGCACCCCTTCACATTAGAAGACAGTTTTTATCAGATCGATATTTTTATAAATCTTTACAATTTCTGCACCATCCTCTTCATCAAAAGTTAAATTATCTTGACAGCCTGATTATAAAGAGTAATAATTACTGGCATCGAAGGCCTCTCCCGTATTTAATCCATAGTCTCAGGAATATTAATGAGCATGATTGCGTCATTAAACATTTTCCATGTAAACCTCTTTTCTTTTTTGATTATAATGTTCTTATTTTCCAACCTGATGTACGTTTATCAATAAGTATAACAAAAGGTGTTTCAAATCCGGATTCTAAACTTTGGAATTTTATGGAAAAAAACGCTCCTAATGCGGAAGTCTTTTTTACTGATGCCTCTAAATCAGTTGAATCTATTATGGAAAGCTATTCAGATTTTTATGGTAATGTTTCTGGTTTTAAAAATAATAAGTGTCGAGGAGTGGGGGCAGCTTTTTATCGAATTTCTTCTGGATATTTTAAACTTTTTAAATATTCTTCTCGAATATCTAACTTTTCGGGGGAATGTTTGGCTATTTTGAAATGTATCAGCTATATTGTAGAGGAAAAAATAGCAAGAGCTGTAATATTCACGGATTCCTTAAGTTGTCTACAATCTCTTCTGCATAATCCTTTTAAAAAATCGAATTGGTCTCCGATCTCTCTTGAAATTAACTAAACTAAAAATAAACTATTATTTTGTTCTCAACTAGGTTTACAAGTTTCCTTGATATGGATACCTGGGCATGCAGGTATCCAGGGTAATGTAAATGCTGATGAATTGGCAAAACTGGCTGCTTTTCAAGGTGCTACTGATAATTCTTTATATAGTCAGGATTTAGTTTCTTTTCTACCTCGTCAAGACTTGGTGGAAAAATGGAATTTAGACTGGAATCAGTCTAATAAAAGTCAATTTTATAAAAGACATCAACCTAAAATTTCTCTAAAACCGTGGTTCTCCAAATGGAGATTAAGCAAGAAAATTACAACTATTATTTCGAGGTTACGGCTTGGCCACTGCTCTTCGCCAGTCCACCTGAACAAATTAAGAATTAGAGATAGATCTATCTGTGAGTGTGGTCTGGAAGAGGGTAACATCATGCATATTCTTTTTAACTGTTCTCTATATACTCTTTACCACTGTATGATATTTTATGTAACTATAAGGCTATTCTTCCTTGTGACTTATCATCTATACTATCTCTTAATAACAAAATTTATGTTAAATCATTAGTTAAATTCCTTAATTATCATAAATTATCATTGTAAATTTCACATTTTATGTATATTTATATATTGCCACTTCAACATTTACCCACTTATTCCCGCCATCTGCCCAAAATTACATACACTCACTACTTGAAAATGGCAGTAATAGACTCTAAAGAGGACTGAGTTGCCAAGTTAAAAAAAAAGAAGAAGAAGAAGATTATAATGTAATCTGTGCAATTTATACTGGCAAATGACAACTGTCATCAGCCAACAAATATTTCACTTTTTCTACGGGTAGTAAATCCGGTAAACTTCTGCACATTTTACTTTCGTAAATCCAATAGTATTATAATTAACTACGTCACTGGTGTAAATTCTAAATATATTTAAAAATACATTTAAGAAAAATGGGCAACTGGAAATTAGAAGTAGGAAGAATGGCTATGTACACTTCTTTTCCAGTTGGGCTTTTCTTTTTTTTTAATCAGCCTACATATTTCGAAGAATGGGTAACCAATACCAAACGCCAAATATTCCCGCCAGAAAATCCAAAAGACAGGGAAGCCATTCAAACACTTATTCAAGATATGAGAAAAAAAAAACAAGCTAGAGCTCTTGAAAGCGAGTGAATTTTAGACTGAAGTTAAGTTTGAATTAATAGTAATTAAAAAAATAGTTGATTATTATGCAGAGATTATTTTTCAAATAAAGGTATTAAAGTGCAACTTTATTTATTTGTGCAATTGACAGTAAGGCTGGACAATTTCTGTAGTAAGACATTTAGGTTTCTGATCTGTCAAATCTATATATAATGTTTAGTTCAAAATATTTCTTACTTTATTACCTTTCCAACTGAAATTACCTTTTACTATTTATGTTAATAATACATTTGGTTGAATACAACATTATTTCCAATTTTGAATGGCAAGGTGTATGAATATAATAAGCCACTTAACAGAAACATATCATTTATTAAAATCATTAAAAGTGGTCAATCCACCTTCACTCTTTTATTTCTATAATGATAACTTGTTACAAGACCTATGACTGTAGATGTTAATGATGCATAAATAACAAAAGAAATACCACAGAATTGACCTATGAATCCAGCGATCATAGGAGCAACAACTCCAGATAGAGACCGAACACTATTTGAAGCACCTATAAGAGTACCCCTATGTTCTCCATGACTTCTCTTTAATACCATCTCCAAAGTGACTAACCTGCCAATTGCATTACCCACAGCCAAAGGAATTAACCACAGTACATATATGTATACATTAAATGAGGTAATTAAACCAGTCAAAGATACACTTAACAATAAAAACACATGTAAATTTCTGAGGCTGTAATCTTCATCTTGCTTATAAAGTCTGTTAATATATCCCATAAAATAACTAGACAATGAACCTATAACACCTTGGAAAGATATTACATAACCTATATACTTTGGTGAGAGATCAAACTGATTTTTAAGATATAATGCATAATTTGAATAGTAAACTCCCATTGCAAATCCAACTAATGCTTTAAAGATAAATACATCCCAATATATATGCCATTCTATTTTATATAATTCAACAATTGATTGCCTAATGCTATTTAAAAAGTAATAAACCACATTCTTGGATAGCATTTCTCTGTTTGTTTCATTTTTAGCAGGTTTTCTTATTGGCTTTGGTAAGAAATATAATAAACCTGTGAACAAAAAACCATGTTTTAAATGTGTTTTAATGTTATATGGAAAACTTAAGAAAAGACCCTGTATTAATAAAGTTGCTTCATATTTTACAAAGTTTCATACTGTAACAATTCATTTATTTTTGAATGAGGTTTAATTGTCAACATATATCTCTATAATTGTGCATGCAACTGTTTTCAAATATAGAGATGTTTATTATTAAGTGTTTTGAATACTACTACTAAAATAAATAAACACTAATTCACAAGCACCACTTTTTGTTTTGGTGTATACTATCTGAATTAAATTCATGTCATACAATCTTTTACTGCATCAATATTTTTTTTGTACTTTAATTATAATATAATGTAAATAAATTTTAAGTAAGTAATCAGGAAATTTGTATAATAAAAGATTGTTATTCTAACTCTAGCTCCCTGGGTATAACAAAATATTTTACCTGCATTAAAAATGAAACAGATGCCAACAAGAAAGGCTAGTATTATAAATCCATCTTCAGGATTATCCTCGGCAATATGTCCTCCAATTATAGGACCTACTGTTATGCCAGCACCAGATATTGCTGCCATTTTTCCATATATATCAGCTTGCTTTTGCTCATTGCTTTCATAATCAGGTACAAGGGCTTTTATTAACATTTGTGTTTGTTTAAATATACCTGGAATGCCAATCTATCAAAATTTCTTAATGAAATATGAAATGTTCTAGTTATGAATATTAAGAATGATAATAAAATTCAGTACACCAATTATGGTATTTACGGTAAAAGTAAAAAAGTAGAAATATTTATTTACAAAGGCAACTTTAGTGAAACAATCAAAAAGCCCAAATATTGTAAAAATACACTGCAACTTTTCCAATATTTGTTTGGTTTGTATCCTTCTTTTTTGCTTTGAGTCAATATGATTTAGAAGAATTCTGCTCTCATCACTAAACAACAATACTTTACTACAAAACTGAAGTTACTGAGTAAAAGTTTGTGTTTCTATTAAAATGTACCCCTAATTGTATGGTGTTTCTTGGTGGCAAATGGACTAAAATCAGTTTATTTAAACCTTCTATCAGACACCTGCTTACTTCTAAAACTTAATCTTTCTCAAGCTTATTTTTGCCTTGAATAGCAGCTGATAAAAGTAATTTTTACTTATATAAAAAATTATTAAATGATCATCTCCAGGATTAATGTCCCCTTTTTTTGCTTTGTCTTGGTATTTTTTTTAAAAACATTAGCCTCACAGAATCTTGGATACAATCAGATGAATTGTACAAACAAGTTTATAAAGAATTTTGCAGATGTAATAATATCTCCTCATCTCAAATTCTCAGATCATCTCAGTTTAGGTTATTTTATGTAAAAGGTTAAGTAACAAACAGGCAAAGGGCCCATTTGATGAGAAATGGTTACCGTTGCCTATGGACAACTGCAACAACAGAGGCATTACTATTGTGTTACCGACCTTGAAGCTCAGGCTGTCACAATAAAAATAAATGTAATAACAATGAGTGAAAATTTCAAACCAAAACCATAAAATGCATTAAAAAACACTGGAAATGAAGCATATTTGAAAACAAAGCAATGGTAATAAAGTTGACATTTCATTACTTTTAATTTGATATATTTTTCTACAAAGGAAACAAAATAAAACCAGTTAAAATAAAACATGTTTATATGACCTAAACAACATTTTATGTTCCAATAAATTTGCTTATATGTTTATATTATCTCAAGTTATTATGACATGATTAATTAACACATATAACAAATTATTGTGATTAGAACCACTCAAATTAATTCTTTACAAAAAATTTAATGACCTGTAATAACTATTTTTAAAACCATAATTTAATAATGACTTTAATAAAATAATAGTAGGTACTTACCTAAAATTGCTCTAATAAATAAAATAACAAAAATTGAATTAGTTAGCCCAAGGGTAATATATGCTAAACTACACACAAACAATGTGAATAATAATATTGTTTTTCTGCCTTTTATATCACTCAAGCTACCCTGAAAGCAAATTATAATAAGTTTATTGTAAATAGGAAACATATTATTTGATAAATAAAAATATTAATTATTATTGTGTGAAAAAAAGTATATTTTATAAATACAGGAAAAAAATTACCTGACCAAGGGCTTAAAATTTTTCAAAGAATTGAATTTTCAAAAGAGCAACCTATTCATCATTAGCGTGTCAACTAAAATATATTTACTACTGGACATACATACATTCATTTACAATATGCAATATTAATCTGTTTTACGTAATTTCAAAACTTTTTTCCTTCAAAGTGTAAGAAATACAGATATATATTCAGTTTAATCTCAATCTTTTAAGATTAAATATTGAAAAACCGCCATAAAACGAGGATCTTAAAATGCATCAAGTGATCATCATTCCACCTTATTGAGGGCCCACATACCCTGTGTCTTCTAGTTAACAGAACCTGTTGGCTCCATCGGACAGCGGTTCTACTAGATATATTCCCCACTCATTGATATATTAAATCAATTGCTTTAACTGAATTGAATACTATTACATTTACACTAAAATAATGAACTATTCCTACAGTTTCTTATTCTATCTGTATAGTTTAACAAACCCAACTAACTTGCGGTTGAGCACTACTTAGTACAAATCACACAGTATTCTAGCCACAGTTGTTTATTTTAATAAAAAGGAGAACTTACAATCAGTGGTCCAGAACCTAACTGAAAAGTTGCATATATATAGATCCAAGTAATCCAATATATATGTGGTTTGCTCCCATTTTTCGTACATGGGTTGGCACTAAAGGCACAATAAGTGCCACTGCTAGTAAATCCTAAAAATCGAAGAGGTATCAAAACACTAAGTATATTTATTAATTAATCATTTACTTTTTCAGCATTGTATAAAAAAGATATTGTTAATTATTAAAATTTCATGTGTCAACATAATACTGAGGTCAGACTGTATAGTTTAACTGCAGCTAGTCTACATAAATAGAAATTAAATTCGGTTGGTAATTTTATCATTTGAAAACTGCAGAATTGATTAATTTTCGTAATAGCCAGAATAAACTTTTTGGGGAGACTAAACTTGTAAAAAAAACTATGTGAATTATATAATTAATATATGAATTAAATTGAAATGATGAATTTATACATTTCTTTTCTACATTATCCTTGAAAAGTTTTTAGCAAAAAAAGAATCGCAATTACAAAATGATTTATTGAAATTTGGAGGACGTTTGTTGGATCGGCTAGATTAAAATAATAAAAAAAAAAAAAAAAAAAAAAAAACAAACAAAATAAAACTAACCAAAAACCCGATTGTTTGAAGAAGATATATTGAATAAGACATTTTAAATCTTCGGGAATTTACAGAAAAACATAAAAGGCGCCCGCTTTCATTATCCTCATCCACGTAAAACAAAATAAACAAGGCAGTCTTCAAATTCTTATTGTCTCTGATCTAGGGATTAGCGTTCTAAGATTGAGAATCGATCTAAAAGACCAGATAAAACAAATTTTTATAATCGATATTTAGAACAAATAATCTTACAACCTAGGAAATCGAGATTTAATTTTTCTGGTTCTATAAAAACCGTAAAATTCATAATGTACCCAAACACAAGTAAATTTATAAAAAAATATCATTTAATAAATTAAGAACTCAATAGATGGCTTTGTGGTCGGCTTCTTACGCCTTTTTGTAAGATTAAAAATGTTTTTTTTCTATAATATTTTTAAGATGGCAGACCAATATCTTGCCTGATGAACACTTACAGTGTACTCCCAGTAGTACAGGAAGTAGTCGAGCGGTGTTGGCCAGTTGACGTCGCCACCACGCGAGATGATTTCTCATCCAATAAATTTAATGTGCTGTATTGCAAGTGACGCCATCTTGTTGCAACCACATGTTTGTGAGATCCATACCATCTATCCTAGGCCACAAAATATCTGCTATCATCGTCCGATATCGGTGGCCATTAACAGTGAGTGCGGCTCCATGCGTATTTTCGAATCAATAAGGGCCGATGATACCACCGGACCAAAATCCACACCAAACAGTGACTTTTTCAGAGTGTAGTGGTTCCTGAGGAATCTCCCGTGGATTTTCGCCGCTTAAAATCCGACAATTTGTTTGTTAACAAATCCTCTCAACTAGAAATGAGCCTCATCACTGAAGATGATTTTTATCCCGAAAGCAGGGTCATTAGCCAAATGCTCTAAAGCACAATCAACGAATACACAGCGTTGTCTGTTGTCGTTGGGTTTTAGCTCTTGAGTTAATTGAACTGTGTACGGATGAAAACCCATATCTCTATGCAAAATCCGCCAAGCTGATGTAGGCAGAACGACCCAACTCTTGCGCACTATGCGGAACGGCCTGTCTGGGGTTTTCATGCACACTGTCCCGGAAGGCAACAGTATTCTCTAACATCTTGCGTTTCTTTGACGTACAGGTACTGTTTCATCGATCACCGAATCGCTTGTCTCAATTTTTTTTCATTAAATTAAACGACGGATTGTAGACTTTACAAGACGGCCATGAACACCATAAATTGGATACAATGCACAGAACGTTAGACCAATAGACCATTAATGTTGATAATTAATAAATTTTAACAATTTTTACGAGTCATTGAAGCATTTAGCGTTCCATGGTAAAATGGCACGACTAAATATGTGTTAATGCCAAATTTGACAGCAAACGGTTTACCAAGGTGGCCGTTATAAGATGTTAAAATTCGCACGTTCCTATTGAAAAAAACCTAAATCTCTAAATATTTTAAAATGAATGAAGATTAATATCCCTTTTGTTTTTTCTGATATGGATTTACCTATAAAAGAGTTTACTGTCTTTCCTCCTTAATCTGTAACTAACTGTTTGTCTTTTGTTCTTTAAGTGCTATTAACGAGATTTAGTGTTATCAATAAAATTAGATATTTCGAAAACAGTTTTTACCTCAAATTTTCAATAACTGATGATTATGGTCTAATTTTCATCATTAGGAGAAACCTAGTTAAAAATTTAAAAAATAAGTCGACAGTAGAACAATTTTCTAGAGCTTGATCTATTAGACCTTTTTAAGTGGACTGGATCAAAAATCGATCTTTTTCGGATAGAATCTCCATCCCTACTCTGGTCCTCACATTTTACTCTATGGCCTTCCAAAGAGATTATTTTTTAAGTTCCATTTATACCTTTTTAAGGAATAGGCAAAAGTACTAGTAAACCATGCCGCCAAATCAATCGTTACAAACACTTTCAGTAAATGGCGGCCTTTTGTTACGACCACAAGGAGAATGATTGGGATATCTCAGAATTCACGCTCCATGCAATTTTACAAGTTTTAAATAATTTGCAATTATTTTCACATCACTGCACTCATGCATCATAACTACACTATGTCACATAAAATGCCACCAAAATTACATGATATATAGTCAAATACTGCAAGATAATGAATTAAACATAAGGACGAATACACAAGCACACCCTTTCAAAAAGATTTTTTGTACCAATTAGTTTTTCACGAAAAACGCATAGGTACTAAACCTTGAAACCTAGTCTGACGTTTAGAACACTTTTCATACAACGCAGGAAGAAAATGGCGACCTTGGTTTTAGCTATTTCAAGGGGAGATCTCAAAATTCACGTTCCATGTCGCTATTCTCAATTAAGGTAACGTGTGCACTTTAGCAAACTCATTTAATTTTGATGACAATATATAGTCAGATTCTACAAATTAATCTATCATTAACAAGGACTATCACATGATAAGCCAAACTCGTGCCAAGAAATCCTTGTTAACATATATTTAAGTATATCTTTCTTGATATTGTCTTCTTTATAATTATCTCCGCTATTTTCCACGCGTAGTTCCCGTTCCCGTGGGATCCTATACCAGTTCCTGAATTTCAAACTATCTCCATACCAAATATCATCCAAATCGGTCTAGTAATTTTTAAGTTTATTCGTTACATAAAAAAATATAAATCTTTCCTCTTTATAATATTAGTATAGATTAGTTTAAATTTAGAATAAGTACATATAGTCATAGAAACATGTTACAAGAAAAATATATTTTAGAAAAATGTCTTAGCAGAAGGTTGTGTTTTATTCTGATAATTTACAATAATCTTAACACTCCTTTGATCTTCCTTTACACCCAGTTCTATCTCATCCGACTCAGGATTTTGAAGTTATTTATGGTTAACAAAACAATATAAATAATTTGTTTTAAATTATAACAAATTAGTTTGGATCGTAAATTCTGAAATTTACCAACCACCTCTATAAAATAACTGTAATAAAAGGCCGCCATTTTGTATGAAATGCGTTCCTAAATTCCAGTCTTAAATGCATGGTCTAGTGCTTTGCCTTTTTGTGAAAAAAGAAAAAAAAATCTACTTTGTAGGCATCTGTCAACCTATAGAGTAAAGTTATCTATACTAACAAATAAAATTGAAGTGTCTGCTTGTAGTAACAAAATACAAGTTTTTAATTAATTCACATGATTGTCTATATTGTACTTATACCAAAAACAGAATTCTTAAATTTTTGTCTGTTTGTTCCGGCTAATTTCTGAAGTAGCTGAACCGATTTAGCCGGGACTTTTTTTAGTAGATAGCTGAAGTTACTCCACATAACTAAGCTGCATTTATTTATTAATCATAATCAGGGTTCTGCGTAAAAAAACTTAAAACTCATGAAATTGTAAATGAAATCTGATTCAATACACAGCTTTAATGACAGGTGTTTGAATTTTTGACAAATAGTTACACGGAGTTACTGCAGCTAAAAAAGTTCCATCAAAATCGATCCAGCCGTTCCGCTCTACAATTTTAAAATAGTATTTTTGCTATAGATATTGCGTACACGTTTATATATGACAAGTTATTATTTTGATATTACAAAAACACATACTTCAATTTTTTTTATTGGTATGAATAGATTAGGGTACAGCGTAAAAATTAAAACACACAATTCATTCATTTTAATCTCACTTGTGTGTCATTTTTTTTACTGGTAAGTGCTTGAATTTATGAGAAATATCTTTGCTTTCTCTTTGTACCAAATTTTTTTATAGGAAAATAATTAGGGTTTCGTTTAAAAATAAAATCTCATGAAATTATAAATAAAATACGATTCAATGGACAGCACCATCAGAATATTATTTTCTAATGATTATTTTAAAACTATATAGGTAGGTAACACATTGAAGAATATACGAAGGGCGGGTGGTACCGCGTGCATATATCTAGTCTCCTATATATGTCATGCGTATAAGAAGAAGCTAAAGTTTACAATAAATAGCAAAATTTAAAAACAACTAATAGTTATTAAAAACAACTAAAATCCTGCACAATGAGCACAAGACGATTGGTAATGTTTTTTTTCTATTAGAATAGTAGTAATAATATCCTCTGAAGTATTATAAAGAGATACATAAATTTATAAATAAAATTTTAAAAATTCAATTTCAGGCTTTGCAAAGCTTTAAACAACTGCATAGAACAAGATTAAAAGTATTTGAGGGTGATTTAAGAGCTTTAGCTGCTGCCAGAATTAAAATAAATGAAGAATTTCGAAAAAACAAAAACGTACAAGATGAAGGTTCGATTCGAGAAGTAAGTTACATCAACTGATCTCGAAAAGACATCTAAATATTAAACAAGTTAATTTAATTATATCTACTAAACTAATATTCATGTCCAAATTTTGTATATATATTTCCAAAATATTGTATAAATCTCGATTATAATATGTATATTCATTGTATCTTTCATATTTAATAAATTTACAGATGATTAAATTTGGGCAAGACGTGGAAACAGAGCTAAAAACTCAAATTATCCAGGCTCGTGAAGTTAAGCCTGGTATATATGGTATGGTGTTGGTTTGTTTTATCACATCATAATTCTCCTGCCTTTGCCCAACTTACTTGGGGTTGGCGCAGTATGTTTTCTTCTTCCATACGTCCCTATCAGCCGTCATCTCTTCATTCACTCTTTTTTCTTTCATATCATTTCTTACACACTCCATCCACACTTTCTTTGGCCTTCCTCTACTTTTCCATCCTTCCACATTCATATTCATTACTATTTTACCCACATGCGCTTGTTTGTTTGTTTTATCACAATGATATTAAAATCATAATTATTATATAATTATATTAACATTATAGTTATTATCATAACTAGTACAGTGATGAGTAATATTGTCAATACATCTTTTGAAAGAGATATCCTAGTGTAGGTCACAGATTACTATATTAGTAGGTATGCTAGTGTAGGTTTACAAGTTCAGAGGTAGATTTAGAGTTACATACAAAGTTAATAAACCAGGCTTAGTTTCACTCACTTTATGAATTGTTCTTGTTTTTCAGAAGCAAAAATAACTAAGGATACATTGAAGTTGGATAATGTACCATACAATGATAATGCAGTATTGGAGGATAAAGCGGCAACATTACAATCTTGCTGCCAAAACCAAATTCAAAATAAATAAGTATTTAGTTAAAATGAGTACTTCTAAATAACTAGTCATAGATATTATATAATATTTGATTTGTTTGATTCATAAAATACAAGTATTACTTTATTTGTAGATTTTTTTTATTTTTATAAATATGAACTTTATATTTTAATTATTGATATTGTTGACCAAAAATTTTTTGTCTTCATTTTAAATAATTAATAGCTGTGCCTGCTGCCTCAGATGCATGATATGTCCTACATTCTTCCTTTAGATGCAATCCTCATCACAAAATGCTATCAAAATCTTTTCAGCGGTTTAGTTGTAAAAAGATAACAGACATACAGACACCAAGCTTAGTAGTTTAGTAGTTTTTGTGTGAATGGTGAAGGAATTAATAACAGACAGACAAAGAACTTGGTATTAACGTAAACGGCGAGTACATAACATACCTCCGCTTTACCGATGATATAATATAGTCTATATATAATATAGATATAAGTCATGGCTGAAACCGCAGAAGACTTAACTACGATGCTCAGTGACCTCAGTAGCGCTTCCGAACGAGTTGATCTTAAAATTAACATGGTCAAGACGAAAATCATGTTTAATATCCATGATGTGTCAAATCCTTTTAAAATCGGTGACTACGCTCGAAGTTGTTGACAGCTACTTGGGACAAACTGTCCAGTTAGGCAGGTCCAACTTTGAGAAAGAGGTTAATCCAACTCGGCTGGGCTGCGTTCGGAAAGCTACACAGAATCTTCTCGTCTAAAATACCTAAGACAAAAGTCTGTGACTTATGGCACTGAGACGTGGTCACTTATAATAAGCCTAATTAGAAAGCTCAGAGCTATCCAAAGCTTAATGTTCGGAGTTTCACTGTGTGATCGATAATCAAACTAGTAATGGGGAGATTCATAGAAGAACCAAAGTAACTGACATTGCCCGAAGTATTACCAAACTTAACTGACAATGAGTTGAGTGACACTGACGATGCCCGATGCGGCCAACGAGTTGTCGAATGGCTATCACGTGCCAGAAGATGCACAAGGTAAACCAACCAACCTGATCGCGGTCGCGGGAATCCGCTGAATGCAGGTGTCGCAAGATCGGTCGTTATGGAGACCTATGCCGTTTTTCGGTTAAATTAATACACAGCGTTTGATCAGTAAAAACAAAATATTTCAATTTCAAAATTTGTTAAATTAGTGAAGTGCATGATCTTTAAAAAAAATTTAAACGTATCTAATGGTCTTGACCAGGATGTCCTTTACAGCTTCACTAAACTTTGTGGGCGAGTGCTAAAGGCACTCAGCCGCAAAAGGTAACTTGCTCAAGGGTTTAAACCTCGGTTTGGCCGTTACCCAAGAGTAAAAATTCCCGCGGAATTTTCAATGGTAGCTAATCCCTACATTTTTATTTATTTAATAATATGAATAAAAAAAAGGTTCCTTACAGGATATATGTACCTGCGTGTTGTGTGTGCAGTGTTGTGCTCGTGATCCTCATTGCATGGACAGTGTCACTGTATCGCGCTCGCGGCGACGTCAAGAGCCTCCCCAGTTGGGGAACGAGACAAGTCTTGGGTCGCCGCCGGAGTGTGTGCGGGCAAACCTTTAAATTCGAATGACTTGCTTTTATATGTACCCTGATCCTTCTTTTTCTTAGATAATGAAAATCTCTGTACACACAATTTGTGCCAGTGTTATATGTGGGTAAGATGTATTTTTAATATTGTGTGGCGTTCGGCCTTTCTTGTACTTATATTAATACGTTTCATATTTTAACTTCTTAACTTTAATAATGTATTATTTGAGGCTGGCAACATTTCACAATGTATTTTACTGCCTGTTCAGGGACGCTAAGATAGACGTCCAAACATTAAGCTTATGTACTTACACATATTGTATCATTACATAGTAAACTATTTGTATACTCATTTTGTATTTTGCATTAATTAAAAGCAGTGAGTCAATCTACGGTGTTCTATTTTTTTTTTTTTTTTTTTTTTTTTTTTTTTTTTTTTTTTTTTTTTTTTTTTTTTTTTTCTCTGGATTTATGGAGTTTGGTCAAACATTGACCATGCCACCCCAGTGAAGAGCGTATTTTAACACAATTGTTACCGATTTCTTATTGCTACCATAACCATTTTGTAAAGCATCCTTGCTTCCTCCGATGTCGGAAAAGCAAGGATGCTGTTACATATTCCTACACAATACAGTGAATTATTAATTTTACTCTGTACTAGTATCCTATTCTGTTGATTTAGTTTGCATTCGATCATTACATGATAAACATCATCTACAATTTTGCAAACATCACAATATGGTGATACTTTAAGTTTTATTAAATGTAAGAAACTATTCAGTGGTACATGTCCTGATCGAAGTCTAAAGGCAGTAACCAACTCAGGTCGACCAATTTGAAATCCTTCAAACCAAGCAAAACGCAATAGGGTGGGTTGTATAGTTTTGTACCAGATTCCTTTACTAACTGAACGTTTATCAAAGTATTCTTTCCACATTGTATGACACTGTTTTTTTATCAAGTAAAGTAGATCAACATAGTAGGGTGTATATACCAATGGTATGCCATTAATAAAAGAATCTTTTGCTAATTGGTCTACTTGTTCGTTTTCCACTAAGCCTATGTGAGATGGTATCCACTGTAGAGTTACATTTTTATTTATAGACTTTAAATGTTGTAGCAGTTGTAAAATTGCATAAGCTATCGGTGTTCCTCGAATTCTCGAAGTACACCGAGCTAAATGTTGGAGTGCACTCTTTGAATCTGTTAATATAACATAATGTCCTTCTTTTAAAGAATTAATGTAAGACAGTGCCTCAACAATTGCTATTAATTCTGCATACATAATTGATATGTGAGCTTCTATACTAAATTTACCATTATTACCCGATTGAGGATCAAACCAAGCTACTCCAACGTTTTCTTTTTGTTTTGAAGCATCTGTATAAATTTTATAAAATGTACCATAATTCCTAAACACAAATTTCTCACACAGGTTCTTTAACGTACCAACATCATAGCTATCTTTTGCTTTATCAACACACGCTACATTGATCCTAATAACATCAGTTAAATCCACACTGCTTACCCAAGTATCCAATGAAAACATTTCCATCCGTTGGCTACAATATACAGGTGTAGTTTTAATGTTTTCATGTGTTACAATTAAAAGTGGCTTGCTCTTTCGCCTCCAATAACAATTTTGACATAACCGATATAAATCGTTTAAACTATTAATTATGTAATTATTGCCTTTCAATGATTTTAATTTTAGTACATATTTGGCTGCAAGATAATACCTACGAATGTGTAAAGGTTCTATAAGCAATTCTGCCTCCATCACATGTATTGGTGTACTTCTTATAAAACCGCCTATTAGGCGCAAACATTGATTTTGAAGCCTTGTTAATTTTTTTAAATGTATTTGGCAACTGTTTCCATAAAGAAAACTGACATAGTCCATTCGAGTACGAATAATGGCCAAATATAAACGTTTTAACTGGGTGGGATGCAAACCCCATCCAGGACCACACAAAACTTTAAAGGCGTTAAGGAATTTTGAGACTTTTTCAACTAACATATTAATATGCGTAGACCACCGTAACGATCGATCTAACCATAGCCCTAAATATTTGACATTATCTACTACCGTTAATACTGTGTTATTAATTTTAAGTTCTATAAGTTCTCTATTTACACTTCTGCTAAATATACAAACTTTACTTTTTGAAGGCGACACTTCTAAGCCTATGTTAAGTAATAGTTTTGATAAGTTATTCAAAGCCGATTGAAGGTGTCCAGATATTATGGATAAATTTATACCGACAGAATACAAGACAAAATCATCTGCGTATTGTGATACGCTTACATTATTGAAAGTTTTACATATATTAACTGTTGCAATATTAAATAATAATGGAGATAATGGATCTCCTTGTGCTAGGCCTTGACCAGTTCTTCGACAAATATAAGAATTAGCTATTTTAATTTTAAGGTTACGCTCTTTTAGAAAATTCCAAAGATATTGGCAGTTTTTTAACACCTAATCCCATATTGTCCATAGTTTTTACTAAGTAAGTTAAATCTACATTATTATAGGCATTGTCAATGTCTATGAAACAACCTACCGTTTTAAGCCTCTGAGAAAAGCCGATTTGTATTTCAGATACTAGACTCGTTAAGTTATCTGTTGTCGATCGACCTTTTCTAAACCCTGTCGTTTTATATGACAGAATATCATTCTTTTCCATAAACCATTCTAGCCTTCCTACTAGAATAGCATGGAAAACTTTACAAACACAAGACATCAGAGAAATGGGTCTCATTCCTAAGAGAGTGTTTGGATCTCGTCCTGGTTTTGAAATTGAGACGATAGTTATTTCACGCCACTGTTTGGGTATAAACCCAGTTTCAAAAATTTTATTATAGAGCCAGACTAATAATAGCTTTCCGTTAACTGGTAAATGCTTGATCATTGCATATGTTATATTATCGTAACCTGGAGTTGTAACTTTAGATGGGATAGTATTTTCGAGTTCTTGTAAGGAAATGGATTCTTCTAATTGAGGATTGTGTGATACAAATAACGGTTCGTTAGGTGAAACATAATCAGGTGTTAAACTGTGAAGTAGTTGGCTAGCCATATTTGGATCGGAATTATATCTAGGTAATTTATATCCTTTAAGCCACCTCATCTTACTCCACATGTAAGATAGTGAACAGGAATTATCTATAGAAGAACAAAAATTCTGCCAGCTATTATATTTAGCTTCACGAATTAATTTTTGAGCTATACGTACTTTATCTTGTAATATCTCATAATTAATTGGAATAGGATTACGTCTAAATTTTGAAAGTGCTAATCGCCTTTCTGCTACTACTTTTGAGAGTTCTGGAGTCCAAAAACATTTTGGGGAAAATTTACTTTCGGGTTTAAGATGAATTTCTTTAAAAGGAATGTACATATCCGCTGCAAAATTAAGATGATCTATAAAAGTATCATAACATTTCTGTAAATCTTCAGGTGGGATTGTATTACGATATAAACTATCTAATAAGTCTTTATAACCAAACCAATTTGCGTTTTTTATAACATCTCTTTACTATTCTCTCTGATTTAACAGCCGAGATGTCATTTTAATAATACAATGATCACTGCCTAAAGATTCACTAATGACACTCCAACTAAGTCCTAATGCTATATCTGGGGATGCTAGCGATATGTCAGGTGCTGATTGTTGCACTTGACCATTAACTACTTTAATACGAGTACATTGGCCATCATTTAAAATTACACAATGATTATTTACAGCGGTATCAAAGATTTGAACCCCCCTATTATTTGTTTTCGAGGACCAACTAGAGTGATGACCATTAAAGTCTCCTAGTAACAACGTCCCGCACTTTATCGTTGTGAATATGCTATCCCAATCATTTAGTGATGTACTTACGTTTGGTGGACAATATATAGAGATTATGTACTGTATTTTATCACAATTATCTATTCTAATGCATACTAGTTCTATGTTTTGATTTATGTGTGTCATGTTATGAAAATGTGATTTAATTGATTTGTGCACCAAAATGGCGACTCCTCCATAGGAATCAAATCTATCCTTACGGTAAATATTATAACCACTAATTCTGACATCGTGTTCAAAATTGAGCCAAGTTTCACTTATGGCAGCAATGTGGATTTTCTGTTGTACCAAAAATGTTTCTAATTCAACTAATTTAGGTTTAATACTTTGTGCATTCCATTGAATAATATTAAGATTTATCTGACTGCTGATATTAGCCATTAATATAATCCAGAATATACTTTAAAATAGGCCAGTCTGAAATATTGTCCACTACGACTAAAATTAACCATTCTACGCAACACTTAATAAGATTATTCACTTTCCATTGCATATTGCCTCCTTTTAAAAATAGAATTTCTTTTAGTCTTTTGAAAAGTTCTTGAAAATTAACCTCCTTCTCTCTCTGTGGTGCTGATTCCGGGGTATCATCCATCCTAATTTGATCCTGATAGGTAGGAGCTTCGGTCCATGAAAAATTTTCAACTGATGATTTACTTTTATTAAAAACATTACTACTGGAATTTTGTTTTTTATTAATCGTTTTGTTAGAACGTGCTGTCTTTGTTACTGCTGCATATGAAGAATTTTCAGTACAGATTTCGTCTTTTAGTGAGTTTCGAGATAAAGACTTTGTTTCAATAGTTGGTACCGATTCAGAAAAGAGTTGTTTTTGGTGTGAATATGTTTCAACTTTAGAATGATCTTCCTCACTAAGTGAACTTGGTGTAACATAGATTGTAAGTGCTCTTCTGTATGTACAATTAAACTCAGCCATTATTTCACGAAGTCTTTTTTCTTTTATGTATATGGGGCATGTTCTAGATAGTGTCATATGGTTACCATTACAGTTAATACATTTAAACTCAAGCGTTTCACAATTTGGGTGATTCTGACCACATTTAGGGCATATTATGTTTACTGATGTACAATTTTTTATTTTGTGACCCATCTTCCAACAGCGAGAACACTGTGATACTGAAAATATGTACGGTTCCACTCTAATTCTCATATCAGCAACATAAACATACGAAGGTAGGAAAGACCCTTTGAAACAAAGCCGTACCGCTTCACTGGGACACCAGCCAGTCTTCTCTGAGGCGCGACGGTTCAGACGAAGGATAGAAACTAATACAGCAGGACTCGGACATGAAATACTCTCAAAAATTTCTTTATCCGATAGTTCTAAATCCACATCTTTAATAACGCCGTATGACACATTCTTTTCCATCGCTCTTTGGATACGCCAACCCTTATCTATAAATTCTTTACACATTTCTAATTTTGAAACACTCAACTCATTATTAATATCCACCCGTAATTTATAGGGATTTAAGTATTTTATTTTGGTAATATCCGTTATATTCACCTCTTTAAATAACTTTGCAATTGCAAATTGTTTAGGCAACTTTTCTTTACTTGATATATAAATCTCTGTATTATTATTACCTTCTTTTACTCTCTTACCCTTCGTCTGAACTGTAGTCCATTCATTATCTTCATTATCTCTCATTCTTTTTGGTGCTCGCTCGCTGCTAATGTTCTCACTAAATTCTTTTATTTCACTTATTATATCTCTATTTAAATCAGCTTCATCCGCGTCATATAAATCGTTTAACGAGTCACTGTTCATTATTACAAAACCGGTTTCTTATCGGCGCTCGGCGCGCCGGCCGCGGCCTGCGGCTGAACAATAGATTAACTGCAGGTAGTTAGTGTTTGAAATGAATACGCGACCACCTCGCACGAGTACCGCGACGAGACTCCGTGTTCTATTTTAACTCCTCCGTCGACAAACTACATGGTACCTCCGGGTAATAAATCGCCAAACTTCTATCAGCGTTACCAAGTTCCATCAAAACGGTGGCCCATCCTGCTTGAACTTTCCATGGAGCTGTTTCGGCACCACAGAATAAATATTATGCATTATCTTCTAGAATAAACATAACTTCAACACAATAACCAGATTATATCAAATAAAGATTATATTGAGATTAGTCAAATACACAAGTTTACTTAATTTAGGAAAATAACCTACATGATATACTGAGATCCCGCCAAAAACCCACCCTTATCAATCTTATAAAGTATCATAATTAACGGCAGTCTGTGTGTTAATTACATACACCCTTTTGTTAGTGTCATGTTATAAAATATTTACTTATAGGTAACTTTCTATCTCTACTAATATTTAGTGAAACTAGTACATTGACACTGGCAAATGTGAAAATCGTGCCTTGTCAAAAGAGCATAAAAAAGTTTTCCCTTTTGCAAATTCTAACTTCAAAATAGGGAATTTCTATTTTCTAACAGTTACCTATATTATAAAGTAAATAAAACTTTTATTCCTTTTTATAAAATGTTAACAAAATCACTGGTTTCTCGAGCTTTACTGTTACGAAGCTTAAAAAACGTTGCCGATAATATTAAACAAACAAAAAGAAATGCTGGCCATGGGTTAGTGTTATGTCATTCAGTATATATGATTTATGATATAAAACATGATATTATATATTATAGCCTTAGTTTTTTGTTTTAGGGTATGGACATACAGAGCACCCCCACCAATGCCCTCCAAAAAAGTAATTGTAATGGCTGAAGTTCTTGGAGGGCTTTGTTGGTGGTGGATACTTTATCACATTGCCACAGAACCAGAACATATCTTTGTATGTACAGATATATTTTATTTATCTATTTTTTATCCTTTACAACAATGGTGTCTAATATAATGGAGTCCTTGATACATAATATTATGATCATAGAAAAAGTATGTAACTTCCACCATCAATTTCAATTTTGATACTGAGATCATAATAGAAGAGGATATGTTTATTATTATAATGTTCTTCATAGTTAATTTTATAGTTTAAGTTGATGGTTTCATATAAATAATTGTAAGCTAAGGTACAAACTGTACTTTGTAAACATTCTAAAGATTGTTTTTTTTATAACAATATTTTGTTGATTATATTTTAGTTGGATTGTGATTTATTAGTCTGATCAGTGATCTAATTACATACTGCAATTACATATTCTCCATAGCTGAATTTATGTTAGCTAATGTGTAATGTGTAGAAATTCTATTCCTGTTTAGCAAAACATTACATATAAACAGTATATACAGTATACATTCTGTGTATAACATTAATTTGTTAGTTGTTCAAAGTCCTTGTACTGATTTCATTTGGGGCTATCCACAATATCTGTATATGTAACATCCCCTACATTCTAAAATAAACACTGTCTGAATATATTACTTACTAAAATGTTATTAATCATTTGACCATTATTTAGGAGTTGTAACTATTATAATTATGTTTAGAGATTATAACTATTATTTTACTTATTTTTACATGTTGGATATTATATCATATGCATATCTATCATATAATAACAATATTACATTTGGTAGACATACATTACATTTAACTAGGAGTAAAGGACTCTGCCCACTAGAAAGTATCATACCATGACTGTAAACATACCAGCACATGCAAAAACATAAAGTTTCTATAAGTTACTAGGTGACTGACCACTAGACCATTCCATCACCAAATAGGAACGTAGCGGGCCATGACCATGCCGGCACCGATTTTCCAACGATAATATTTTGTATGTGCCAGTATGGCCCGTGCCACACCCGTGTCAATAATGATGTTGCTGTTCAAGTGCTCGCAGGTGGCCCACCACGACTTTATCACATACACTGTGTATTTCTTTCTATCTAACGTAAGACAATAGAAATATATATATATATCTTTTTAATTTTGAATGCACATGTGCTTATTAATATGGATGTTGTAAAACTGATAGTATATTTTTAACTACAAATTGCTATATAATTTTCAACACAATATGGATTCTCTGAAAAAAAATTACAAGCATAAGGAAATTTCGGAAATAACTTAAATTATCATTTATTTTGAAGAACCTGTGTGCCCGCTGCTGCTGCTGTGTCCCCGTTTCATATATTCTTCACTAAATTTTAATTTATTTTATATGGAACCATAATTATTATCTTAAAACTTTTTTACTACTGATATAAAGTAAAAATATTGCATAAGTTCAAACACTTGCCCATAAAACTGTGCATTGAATAGTTTTATTTAATTTTTTATGACTTTTTTTATGCAGACCTCTAATTATTTTCGAAAATCTGTTTGTTCCGAGTAACCTCCGAAACGGATGGACTGATTTTGACGAACTTTTTTAGTTAGAAAGCTGAAGTTATTACGCGTAACTTAGGTTTACGTTTCGAAAATAATTAGGGGTCCCCATAAAAAAATGTAAACTCATGAAATTATAAATAAAATCCGATTTAATGCACAGTTTTACTGACAGGTATTTGAATTTGTGAGAAATATCTTTGCTTAAGTTAGTTGAAAATTTTGGAAAATAATTAAGGTTCACTATAAAAAAAATACAGTGAAGAATATATGAAACGCAGACACACATCTAGTTAGTATAGATATTCCGAATGGGCATAATAGGTACATGTAGCAAATGGGCATGAAATCCGTTATATACGGGTATGATACAGGCATCTATATGTTGCAGTGGATATGGTAGTGCGTGTCGTGCTTTTTTACGTGCTGGATACATTCATAGCATGGTCATGGTATAATATTATCTAGTGGGCAGAGACCTTAATTTTAATGCAGTGTTTACATATTAATTTTTTTAGGGTGAATGGAAATATATTGACCCAAGTAGCTGGACTGATGAAGAATTGGGCATCCCACCTGACTCGGCAGGACCTTTGATGCTGTAGTAAATTATCTGCTGACCATTGTACATAGTATTGCTTAGTCAAAATGGTTATTATCAATAATAAATAATAATTTATTGAAGTGTATTGTTATTATTAAAATAGTTATTTTATTTAGCAGCATATAGGATATAAAATAATAATAGGGTTTTTTTAGATATCTTATAATGCATATTATTTAAACTTGAATAAAGTCACATCAATATTTTTGAATAGCTACTTTTTAACATAATAAAACATATTGTCTTGGTTTAACGTTTATCTTTTTTGCTTTGGTATTTCAATTAACTTTGTAGAAGTGGTATGGAGAAGATTATCAGCAAATTTCTCTATAACCTACTAAAAGACCTTGGTCTCCCAAGAGCAAAATTTCTTTATTAAAAAGAATATCCAAAGCATTAGTAGGATCTTACTAAATCTGGTTAGACACGCACAACAGGCCGCAAATGTGTCTAGCTGCGGAAACAGGAACCACATCTGGCTAGGCAGGGAGGGGAACGTGGGCAGTGAAGAAGAGCGTAGATGCGCATTCGCAAGTCCCGGGCACTGCACCAAATTCTCCTAGGCAACGCTATGGACCCGGTATTCGCATGGAGAATCCGTGGAATGCTAAGAAGTTTATATCCCTATTCTGAAGTCTATTTTAATTTCTTATCACTACACAGTACATATCTACTAATTATTTCAAATTTTTACTGATTGACAACTGGATAACCATACAAGTTGTCTCAAAGATATTGCAAGGTGAGCTGGAATTGATGCAGTGTTCAACAGTCAAGTCGAGTCAAGTAGAATTAGTGTGAGCTGTTATAAATTGTAGTCGTTTATTTATCAACTTCAGTGTGTACCTACTTATAGATAACTGCATTTTTAACTACAAATTTTTGTGTTGCGAGAAAAACCTTATTTGTCTTTGTTTTATTTTTAATAAAGTTTGCAAACAAAAAAAAAAAACTGAGAAAACATTAAATCTAAGAAATGTTGATAATTTGAAATAATATAATATTTACCATATCTATTGTTTTAAAAATAATGTTATATAACAACATAACATAAAGCTCGCGCCTGTTATCCCCGAAGGGTTAGGCAGAGGTAAAGTAGCGAACTACACCACCCACATTTCGCCGAGCTTAGTTACGTCCCAGATGTGACAGGGGGCGAGCCTGTCGCCATATCGGGCACAAATTCCAAACTCCGGGATGATATTGAGTAGAAAAACCCAATACCACTTGACCCGACCCGGGGATCGAACCCGAGACCTCAGAAAGGTAGTCGCACTGTAATACAACTGCGCCACTGAGACGCATCTCTTTCTGTCATATTAAGTAACATTCTGGGAGAAGTAATTCTATTGGTATTATTACAATAGAGTTCGTTTTGAGCCAGTGACTCGTTGATGTTTAAAATTTAATTCCTGTAATTACTTTAAATGCGATGATGGGTTACAGTGTTTCTGATTGCAAAAACCGTAATATTATAAATTATTTATTTCATGTGCGGCCACGCTGTAGATCGATCTATATACATCTGTGACAATACCTATTCCAATAATTCATTTTTGACAGCTTACATCCATTCAACCGAAAGAAGTCCGCTGCTGGACATAGGTCTTCCCCAAAGATCTCCACGACAACTGGTCACAGAATAATATTTGGTCTTGCGCCCACAAAATAGTATTACGAGCTTGCGCCACCCGCAAGACAGTTGACATAACAGTTTGAATCTCCGGTAGGAGTAATCTCCGTAATATTATTCTGTGGGAGTAATACTATTCTGTGGTTTGAATAAAATTAATTAGTGATGTCCTAATGTGTTCCTGATCAATTTCCTATAACAATTTAGAAAGAAGTTTTAATCGATTTACACATTATATTTTCCGAATGAGCGACAACCTATTCTTTATTTAAATTTTAACGACATCTTTACTTTATTTAAATTATTACCTTTTTAACTATATACAGCAGAAATAAATAATAAAAAAAGTATACAATATAACGTAGTAAACCAGAGATGAGTAATAATAGAGATAAGCATCAGAAATGAATAATAATAAACATTCAAAATTAAGTGGTCACATTAATTTATAAATACTAGATAGGGATTAAGAAAGTTCTTGTCGCGACTGACGTTGATTATGCAATAGTCCAGTTTTTAATCTTGCAGTATATGGTTGTATGTTATGTAATGTTAGTGACGTTTGAAAAAAAGAAAGAAAATACATTTATTACCATATATACATACGTTTCATGTAATATAGTTTGGTTATCGTGCCCAACAGAGACAAATAATAAAATTGTGTCCAAGTTAGGTGCATTATTTGTGAGGTGTTTTACTTACTAAATTTCCATTTTCAAACTTTACAATGAGTCGAGGAACATAATGACTATTAATGGTTTTTATATATTCCTTAGCTGTATATCATAGTAATCGAAAACACTGATATAGGAGAAAGGACTTAAGGAATATATTTAAAACAAAATTAAACGAAGAACATGAGAATATATTGTTTTGATATTTCCAAAAGTATTGTTTTATGGACTATCTAGAAAGATCATCAAAATATGAATAAATTACCTCAACGTTGATGAAAATATGTATTTGTACCTTAAAACTTTACAAGTGTACCCAAGGTATAATGATCTTTTTTACCTCTCATCGAAACCTTTTCATATGACTGTTATTCGAAAAATATTCAATTACTTTTTTATTACCTATTTCCGAACTTTTGGCGAGAAATTGCTAGCAACATTGTATTTGACATAAATCAAAATATAGTAGAGATTTTCTTTTCCGCTCGCTTGCTTTTATGTTTGTGAAAAATGTGGTATTGTCTGTGATTTAGACTACAATGTGTATATTTGTGATCAATTTAATCAGTTTTACGTGATGGTGTGATGAGTGTATAATGTTGGAAATGGAGACGAATCTAAATCAGAAGGGTAAGTCAGTCCCAGAAGTTCTGTCTTGTTTGTTGTGTATGAATAACTGTACCTCGCGACTCTTGCGACATGAATTAGGTTGATGTATTAAGCCTCGAAACTACAATATTACTATACTAATTTTTTTATATTGGTTTGTGAATGTCATAACCAATTTTGCTGTTAGAGTCCGCGCGTTATTAGCCAGAGAAGCTTATCTTGCTTTATCCGACATTCTTATCGTTTACCTTTCATAAATAGAACCGTTGAATTACTGATGTACATAATTTGATGAATAATTTTATATATTTCTTTATTCTTTACTTAACATATGAGTCACTGTTGTTGGCACTATGATGTCATTTACATGGTGTATGTTATTAAATAGAAGGCACATACTTTATGCTGTTTTTAAACAAACCATGCACACATTTGTGGTAAATTAGCCATAATATATTTCTATACTTATGCTATATTTTTATAAAGTTTCTCAGGACTTTCTAATTAAGTGTAAACAATATGATAGAAATGATGTATTTATTGTAGACTTCAACTGAATTGGTAAATATTGTGAAAATTTTAATGGAAATAGATTAGTTTCATTGATGCTTTATTTATTTATGGTGACATATAAAATTTTATAAAGTATTTTTTTTTAATTTCTTTGGTATATTTGATTTGTTTTTCCTGATATTAAAAATACTTATAATACCTCTGTATCACTTCTATTATTAATACTGTTTTCAGAACAACAAGAAATTTTATTATATAAACTTAATAATATATTTGTATACATATGATTTCTGATTCTTTTATTAATTTACCTAATTTACATTAGTATGTAAGTAATAATTTGATAAAAGAATATTGAGTAATGATGTTTCAAATACTATAGTCTGAAAGTCACTAATGTGCGATGTGGAAAAGTGTACATTCATTTTTCAATAATACTACATCATTTTGTTCTGATAATATATCATTCTCAATAATAATCATAATTTAATAGTTAAGCAACCATTGCTCATAAGTTATTAAGGAATATTGACATGTTGTAAGCCGAAAATATAGATACATTATCACTACAATTTAATGAAACCACTTTTCAATTTAATTTATTTTAAATAAATTTTTGAAAGTTTTTATTTAAGTAAATACCATTATAAAAGTGAATGGTGAATTGTGATGTATGTATGAAATATTTGTCTATGCTTTTTATTAATATAATCGAGTCTTCTAATATTGTATACATTTTTATCACCAAAATTATTAGGATAAAATACTAAATTTCTACTGAAAACAGAAAAAATATATCCTGTGTTGAAAGATGAAGTAGTTGATTGCTTCAATGAGTCAGTGACTAGGGTGGTAATTATAATGCATGTCACAAAACCACATGCCTCATTATGTATTCCAAACAGTTACTCATTGCTTAGTTGTTCTGTGGAACTTGGTTTGTTTATTTTTTTACATCTTTATCATATTGTCAGTTAAGACCAGGAACTAGGACGTGTTAAAATAAAAGAAAAAGAATTACAAACAATTTTATATAACTTTGTATATTTTGAGATTTTGTTTTATATAACTATAACATTTGAACAGGTAACTAATTAAGTTATTTTGTTAATGAAACATAAATATTTACTTATTTCTTTCAAAATTTAGAATATATTTTAAGCTAAAATGAACTCATTCTAATGTCCATTCATTTCTTATTAAAAGTAATTGTAAAGCTTATGATTTTTAATATGTTATGGTTCATATCTACTTTTTTAATGCATGAATTACCTAAAAATGTACAGAGCATGTACTTTTTATTTCAATTTTTGTGTAAAATATCCAAATTTTCAAATAGAGATTTGGGAAGTATGCAGATGAAATAGTAAAGGTATTGGCTGTTTATTTACTTGGATAAGATATGATGTTTCAAACCATATAATAAATATGACAGTATATTTTTTATGTAGTCTTTTGTAGTATTAGTATTACGTCCTTGAATATATTCTCCTTGTATATTTCACAAATTAAAAACTTTATTTATATCACTAGAAAAGAAGCTTTGAATTATTTGATTTTGTGGATGATGTTGATGCGTGGCTGGGCTTAGATATTATAAATGGTTATTCAAAGCATGTTGATCGAACTGGTGGTCATGTAAAGACACAAACACATCAACACCTACGAAGTAACTCATTAATGTCTATTAATCTATACATCTAAACTAAAAAATAAAATTGAAGTATTGTTTGTAATGTCAAAATATTTTTTTTACTAAATAGATATATATGATACCTATACCAAAAATACATTTTTTAAATTTTTGTCCATCTGTCTGTTTATTCTGGGTAATCTCCGGAATGGTTGGACGGATTCTGATGGGACTTTTTTTTTTGGTAGATAGCTATAGCTACTCCAGGTAATTTAGGGTACTTTTAATCTTAAAAATAATTAGGGATCCCCATAAAAAAAAAATTAAACTCATAAAAAATGTAATACAATCCAATTCAATGCAAAGTGTTACGGGCAAGTGTTTGAATTTATGAGAAATATTTTTACTTTATCTTAGTACTGTACAAAAATTAAGGTTCCATATTTAATAAAAAATTCAGTGAAGAATATATGAAACGCAGGCACAACCGCGGACACAGAGATAGGGAAATAATAAATTTATTTTATCGAAAAAACTTATACCTGGATAAATCATACAATCAAAAGTAGGCACAACACTACAGCATCTACTCTAAACAAAAGCGCCCTGGCGGGCGTCATGTGACTATTATTTCTGTTACATAAAATAAAAATTATTTAACACTTAAACATGAAAGGATATACCATTAGATTTTAGGTGTTTACTCCTGTAGTGGTTTTAACAACTTTTTACTGCACAACTGGCTATTGTTTTTAAGTAAATGATTATTTTATCTGAGATAGTAAATCGTCGAAACGAGAGAGCCGACTGAGGGCATCCGGAAAGACATACATGTAAACTTAATGTATGAGGGGTATGGCGCGGCCGGTATACTAGTTCTATTGATAAATTCCTAATTATATGTTATAAATCTATGTGTGTTTCGGATGCTGAATGACTTTATTAATTCCATAATGTGCACTTCCATTTGCATCTTATTTTACAAATTGTTATTGTTCATTAAAATTTTAAACATGTTCATTTTCATCCATTTTAAATGTTATAAATGTAAATTATATTATAGTGAATTCTTCTAGTTTTGTTATTCAGAAAAATAAGATTGAATCTTATGTAAGATAAGGAAGAGGGTTCCTGAAATCTTATGTATTCTCACATGGGGGACGGGGGGTCAAATATCGTCAAAATCATTCTTATGTAATTAATGAATAACCCCTTACTTTTTTTTTCTAAACTAGCTATTGCTGTTGAACGGAAGGGCCTTGACAGCTTTACCGTATCTTTGTGGGCGAGTGCTGAAGGCACTCTCCGCAAAAGGTAACTAGCACAAGGGTTCGAAACACGGCTTGGCTGCTACCTGTGTTTAAAAATTTCCGCGGAGTTAAATCCTAGCTTAACCCTACATTTTTTATTTATTAATAATAAACAAAAAAAAGGTTACTTACAGGACCTATATACCTTATTGTTATGTGCAAGAGTCTGTATGCAGTGTTGTGTGTGCAATGCTTGATGCATGGTCAATGTCACTGTAACGCGCTGGTAGCGGCATCAAGAGCCTTCCCAGTTGGAAAACGGAGCACGTCTTGGGCCCCCACCTGAGGGGAATCCGGAGTGTGTGCGGGATCAAAGTTAGTCGCCTGTCCCCGGCAGCGGGAACGGCGGTTTCACGGGAGTGGGCGCTGGCACGCAAGTGAACGTGTTTTATGAGGAAAGATCCTATTTCTGCGAGTGATTTTATCATCACGATTGATTAAAATAACGAATGACGATGAATTAAAATGACGGCGCGCAGGACGGGCGAGTACGAGACGGCTCGTACTATGAGAGGATTCGTGTGTGTCTCTGCGCGTTCGAAGAAAGCGCGACACTGAGTTTTCAGAACGGACCTAATGGTGGGCAGGTTGAGATCCCTATGTAAATCCACATTTCTCTAGATCCATTGAGCGCCTGTGGCTTTTCTTACAAAGCGATTCTGAAACCTTTGTAAGGCGCGCATCTGAAATCTCCTAATGTGACCGAACGCGGGTGCGCAGTAGATGATGATGGATCTAACCATAATCTTGTACAGGGTAATTTAATGGCGGAGGCCCATTCTGCTTTTGGAGTTATAGAGTGGGTAGAGACAGCATAGCACCTTGGCGGACTGGCGCTTGACTTTCTGGATGTGAGCTTTGAAAGTCAGTTGGGCATATAGTTGAACACTTAAGTACCTAACTTTGGTGCTATAGGGGATAACAGTACCTGTGTACTTGATGGGTTTGTGAAGGTTTTTCCTAATCTCACGGTCTCTATTGAATACGATCGCGGTACTCTTACTCGGGTTTATCGCGATACGTCACTTAAAGTACCAAGAGCTGAGATCGTCGACGGCTCTTTGGACGTATTTTCGGAAGAGATATTTCCTACGATGCGCATAGTAAATTACTGTGTCATCCGCGTAAAGACCTAACTGAACTCTTTCAAATTTTGCTAGGTTTGCTAGGTAGAGATTGAAGAGGACAGGTGCCAGAATGGAACCTTGAGGGACTCCTGCGCATATCGTGTGGGCTATAGAGAGAGCGTTTCTCTACTCTATAGCGGAAGCTGTGGTCTGTGAGATAGTTGTGTATTATTTGGACTAGTGTCGTGGATGCCTTAGGGAGTTTGTAGACAAGGCCTGTGTGCCAGACCTGGTCGAATGTTTTGGCCACGTCGAAGAAGACTGCGAGCGTTAAACTTACTCTACTACTCTCACCGAATCGGTTGGAAGTATTGAAGTTTTCTTAATTTAATTTAGTGAAAATGATTAACGAAGCTTCAAACGAAAACTATACAATAATAATAAAGATAAATCACTCAATTATTATAAATTCGAGTAATATTAAGACAAAAAACGCATAATTCAATTAGGTGCTTAATTTGAAATAATTAGTTTCAAAGTACAACAAACTAAAAACGGTCCAGAGAAAAACAAATCCGGTATTATTTTTATTGTCTATTAAATTTGCTAGTGAGTGTATTGCATTTAAACTCGTAATTGTAATTAATGTTAATAGTATGTTGAAGTGAAATTAATTTGTCGCCAGTGTCCTGCGTAGTTAATTACGCGTATGATGCATCGGAGTCGGACGAGTTGACTATTCGTCCGGGCGACGTGTTACGGGATGTGGAAAGGTTACCTGGAGGTTGGTGGCGAGGCGAGCTGCATGGTCGACGTGGAATGTTTCCCGACAACTTTGTATCAATGCTTACAGAACATGCCAATACGAGGTAAGTTTATATATTATTTTTATCACTAGCTGTGTGCCCGCGGCTCCACTCGCGTTTCATATATTTCTTTACTGTGTAATATACTTTTTAAATAATCATTGGAAAATAATGTTTTGACGGTGCCGTCCATTGAATCGGATTTCATTCACAGTTTTATGAGTTTTAATTTTTTTTGCGCGGATCCCTATTTATTTTCGAAAAATAAAGCCTAATAAAGAACAATAGCTTAAGTGCGCGGAGTAACTTCAGCTGTCTACCAAAAAAAGTCCCGTCAAAATCTGTCCAGCCGTTCCGGAGAGTAGCCGGAATAAACAGACAGACAGAAAAAAGTTTAAAAATTGTGTGTTTTGGTATAGGTATAGGTACCAAAGTTGTTATTTTGATATTACAAACAGATACTTCAATTTTATTTACTAGTATAGATTATCATTATAATATTAGCTTTTGTCCACGTTAACTTTTATAATTAGGTCCAGAAATAAAGTCTGTTATTGTGTATAAGAGATAAAGATTGTCACCGCGAAGTTTTTTGTAGGATTGTTTATGAAACAATAGTACATGTAGTCTAGTCTAGATCATCATAATCGGTTAGCCGATCTGAATACTACTAAACAGACAGACAGAGAAAAGTCGAGAACGGCTTTTTATTTACTGTATGTGTATATAGGTCGTAGTATCGAATAATTTTAAATACAAGGCGGATATTGTATTTAGTTTTTGATTTGACCGCAGGTGATTTACGTTTCGTGATTCGACAAATTGTGCAATGATCGTTATTTGAAGATCTAATATATAATTATACCATTACCGTTATTGTTCACCTAGATTCCACACCGAATGGTAAGCAGCAATGTGTTTTATAAAAAAAAAAAAACAATCGGTATCTTCGCGATGTCAGAGTTCAAATTTGATAACATGTAGGCTAATGTTGTTAATACACGTACGGACCGGACCGCAGACATGGTATGTTAAACGGCCGAGGTCATCAGTCGCCTAAGTAGGGACGGGGAATAAGATTATTCAAATAAAATAGTTTTTTTAATCGATTCATCAAACTTAGATTTCAATCGATTCAAAGATCGCGCTTTTTGGAAAGGATTCTCATCCCTACTTAGGCTACTAGTACAATCTTAGTGGGGGGCAGTGGGCCTGGGTGAAGGCTCGGATGAAGTATCTGGGCCTGATCCTGGACGGACGATGGCGGTTCGAGTCCCATTTCTAGGGACTCGGACCGCGTACCGCTGATGCTGCGGCGTCTCTGGGGCAGTTCCTTCCTGACGTGGGAGGACTTGGCCGGAAGTGCCGCCAGCTCCACGCAGGAGTCGTGCGCAGCGTGGTTCTCTACGGGTTACCAGTGTGGGGGGACTCTGCTGGCGATACGCGGATACCGCACGGTGTCTGCGGTGGCGGCCTGTGTGTTCACTCTCTCGGAGTATGCAGCTTGGGTCGAGCAGCGCCGTACTGTGATGGCAGAGGTGGGGCCAGACCTCTCGTTGCCGAGTATGGTGAGAGCCATACTCGGCAGCGACATGGTCTAGAGTATAGTGGCCTCTTTCTGTGAGCAAGTCATGCTACAAAAGGAGGCAGCAGAGAGTGAGCAGGATGAAGAGGAAAAGGTAAGAGCGCACGATGCACCCGTATTCTCCCACCCCTCTAAGCCAGCCACCGATCCCACTGGTTCTACATGCCCCCCTCCTCCAGAGAAGAAGAGGTGCTGGACCATTTGGCTGGTGGCTGAGGAGGTGGAGGAGGGAGTATACCTACCCCCTCTTCGGAGGGGACACAAGGGACGTGGTCCGATACTTGCCTGGCGCCGGGGTGACGCGGAGTGTGCTCGACCAACCCCGTGTCGCCCCAGGGAGGCGGCGGTAGGTAAAGTGAGTTTTAGTGGGTATTCCCGGCGCGTCACGCCGGGCGAGCCCCACATACGCCCCGTCATCTCTAATCCGGGACACTACTCCCGAAATAAAAAATAATAAAAAAAGGGTACTAATAACATCGGTTGCCCGCCGCCGTACTATGTCCGCAGTCCGGCCCGTACGTGTGTTAACACCATAATATTCAACATTAGATAAAAGTATATGTTATTACCGTTAGGTCGTTTTACATGCTTTTGTTTGGAACGTTGGTCTACAAAAGTTACTTATAAAAACTAACAGATGTCATTATTTTAAAAAGAGCAGTGTTTTATGTAATAGCTGTTCAATCTGATCAAAAACGTTCGTACTGGTAAACGTATCTAAAATTCATCTATACTAATAAATAAAACTGAAGTATCTGTTTTCTAATATGAAAATAATAACTTTTTATAATAACTTATTTTATAATACATATCGATGTGCGTTACCTATAATAAAAAAATAGGTTTTTTGATTTTTTGTCTGTTGCTTCTTATGTGACTTTTTCTGACAGATAGCTGAAGTTATTTCGCGTAACTGATGCTACTTTAATTTTTACAAAACTGTTATTAAGGATTCGCGTAAAAAATAATTTGCATGAAATTGTGATCTAATTGGTGCGATACACCCTTTTTGCATTTAGCACGCGATATCGTTGGTGTCACTGTAGACCATAGAGCAAAGGCGCTGTAGACATACTTACTGTAAAAAACCCGTTTAATAACCCAACGTATAATCTATACTAATAAATAAAATTGAAGTGTCTGTGCTTAATGTGAAAACTATTTTTTTTACTAAATAGATACGAATGTATACACACAGCCATACCAAAGATGCTATTTTTAAAATTTTTGTCTATCTCTGTTTTTTCCGGGTAATCTCCGGAACGGTTGAACGGATTTTGATGGCACTTTTTTTGGTAGGTACCTGAAGTTACTCCGGGTAATTTAGGGTACTTTTAATTTTTGAAAATAATTAGGGTTCCGCGTAAAAAAATAAAACTCATAAAAATTTGAGTAAAATCCAATTCAATGCACAGTTTTTTTACGGGCAATTGCTATCATTTATAAGAAATATTTTGACTTTGAAATGGAGTTCCTTTGACGCACCATCACCTCAAAACTTCTGGGAACATATTGATGGGACTACTACCATTAGATGGTTATATGCTATTTATTTTTGGGATTCTATCTACCCTTACTTATTTTTTTCGATTTATTGTTGTCCAATTTTTCCGCTAATGAAAACAAAAATCTAATTTTTCTTCATTCATTTGTTATTTTAGGGTAGGTATCACTTTTTCACTCACACCCAAAAAACATTAAACGCAGACGGACCACGGGCACCAGCCAGTAAATTTATAACCTAGAAATTTAATAGTAACGACGTCACCGCATTTACATAGATGCGTTGCCTTCTGTAATAATTTGAAATATGAGGAAAGAAATAACATTCGTATGTGTGTCGTTTAGCGGTTTTGTTTATATATTACTTATTTAAATCAATACCTAATCAATACTTAATGAGTTGTGTATCAATCGATTTTATCACGTTTCTTTTTTGTATTGCCAATGAATTTTAAGGGACGTCACAAAACCATATGATGTGTAATCCGACCTCTTATTTGGGTCAACAGCCGACATACAAGAACTGAAACGAATATTCTTACTAGTGGGTATGTGACGCACGCAATGCGTAGAAATGCGTGTAGGTTTATTTTTTATGTGTATTATACTGGATTGTTTACTATCCACCCGTTCAATGAACATGTTTTATACAAATACAAGCTTCATATAGCAAATGTTCCGCTTCGAATCTTACATCACTTTATAAATTCAATGGTTTTGTAAGTTAATTCATTAAAGTTTTGTTTATGTTTTATTCTTACATTACTACGACCAATACATATAAGGCAAAATTATAGATTTTACAAATAAAAAAATGTTAGTACATATATTGTAGGAATTACTCTCTAGTTTATTATGTATATTTATCGTAAAATGAGTTGGAAAGGAGATATTTTCAAAAGTCTTGTATTAGACATAATTATTCCAATATGGCGGCGCGAGCGACAAAGCTACAAGTCGGTAAAGTTGACATTCGGAAAGAGCACACCAAAATCTATAAAGTTACCCATTATCAAAACTCCCGGAAAACTTTTCAGGTAGAACTACCAAATAGTAACTAACGGTAAAAAAACTAATATGACTACTCTGCGGTGGTTGTCTGTTAGTACTTGTGAACTGTAGTGATTTACATGGTTATTATCGGAATATAGTGAATTAAATTGACAAGTGATTGATTATTGTGAGGAATAAGCCCGTGTTTTTATCGTCTTTATCATGTTCTGTCTTCTGAAGAGCTATTAGGTCTAGTTTCCTCTACTACCTTATGTGACAGATACACACGCACTGGATTTCGAAGCTACAGCTTTACGATAACTATCATTTCGGCACGAAACCATGAAGTTTGCAATGTCAGTGTGTTACCTCCTTCGTACAACGTCCGGTTCTTCAAGTCTTAATATGAAGAAGCATTTATGCAGGTCGATATGACTCATGATGGACTTTCGATGTCTCGAAGGTTGTCCGCTGTACTTAGATTGTACTGCGCTTACCACCAAGTGCAGTGCAGTCACTTTGCCATGCTTCACAATAAAAAATAAATACATTGTTAAATACAAAAGGAACCGCGAAACATAGCTATGTCAATATTATAGCAATCTGTGATATTATTCAGAGATGTCTTTCTTTTATTTAGTTCATATTTCTTCTGTAATTGTTTTATGTCTGTGTAACAACAAACAAGTTGGAAGATTGAATTAGAGTAGATATGGTTATTTAACATGTTTAAGTTAAATAAAACGGTAAATTGCGTTGACGTCCGGTTTTTATGGGTCGTCTCAGCGAAAGTCGTTCCAAGCGAACAAAGCTAACTGGGTTCAACGCAAAAATACACGATACGATTTTGTTTAAATGATTTTACGATTAGTAGAATAATAATGATTGTGCACGCTATCTAATCAGTGTAGATAAAACGATAAGACGCGTTGTCCGATACACTCAGTGTTTATTGTGTGTCCCTTAGTGAATATATACTGAGTATTTTATTTTTCACGTGTATAAGTTTTTGAAAAAAATCTTCAATATTGGGAACACTTTGAGATTGAAAAGGTTCGTGATCCCTTTTATTAGGCAAAGATAATTATGTTTGTGAAATTATCAAAAGATTAACAACAAAGTGTTGACGAAAAAGATAGATTTTTTAAAATAAAAACTTAGTGTTTTACTTTTATATGATAATATTTACGGTAAGCATTACCACTGTTAAATATTTCACACATGTTTTAGATGGCATGTATGCCAACAAAATAACCCTGATAGTTCGATTTACAATTTTCAATCACTTGTTCTGCTGACTAGTATTTTTAAATTACAATTATTGTATTCGTAGAATTTTTTATAATTGTCGTTGTCACATAATCGTAAAAGTTTTATTCTTACTAATTTTTGTGAAATATGTAAAGAGTGACCGATAATTTTTTATTATGAATATAGGAAAACAAATACATTTTTGCTAATTAATCATATAAAGCACGTAATTTAATGTCGTGTTCCGTGACGTTTGCAATCGATGTTCACAGACCGTGGTCCACGTTACGAATGATATCAACATTCAACGTTTCAGAAATACGTTCTATACGTGTGTGTATGGTAGAAACACTTTCATTACGAGCAAGCGACTTCTGTCCTCCGTCAAACTAAGAACGCGACTAGCGCGTTGCCTCAGACGAAGAAACTTATTCAATAAATATATATATATATGGAATTAAATTCGGTTTTATCAGAATGATGGTGTCATTGGCTCTAAGTTAACGGTCACGTTTATTCTATTAAGTAGGTCTGCGGGCGTGCAGGGCCGATGTCGAGCTGTGTTTAGCTACCAGCCCGCCAATCCGGACGAGCTGCCGCTTAGCGTCGGTGACGTTCTTGAGGTCCTTGAAGAGGTATGTATGTATGATGTTGGTACACATTGCTTCCTTGTTGGTGCTAATTGAACTCATCTTAACTATCAACACTTTGCGATATTGTTTTGTTTTGATTCGTGTTTTTATTTTATCTCTTTTGTTTTATCAATGTACAATTATAATGTTTAAAGTTGCATTTCATTTGTTTATAATCTATACACTTATCATATCATCTATCATATTTAAATATCATGGGGTGGTATGTTATTTTTGGGTTCACCTACATAACTTGACCGACGAACAGAATCTATCTCTCCGTTATTATTTGTTGACTTTAAAGTTCTGTTTTTTCGCGCGTTACCATCTTTGCTACGATCGTCTTTTGATATTATTTGTATCTCATTCAGGTCAATAAGTATGCGTTGTATATGAGAGTTTCCTTGTTCGATTTTTTTCATTATAAAACAAACTGCTGTTTATTTGAGTTTTAATAAAATTAATAGTGTATGGCTTACTTGCATTACTTTTCTGTTAAATTTATTTTGTTAATTATTCCGAATGTACTTTTGATTTTGTACATAAACCATTTAAATTATAGATTGTTAAGAATTAAACTGAACTTAAAGTTTAAACGGAAAAAGTATTTTGTCATTTATGTAATTTGTCATGTTAATCAAAAGTTAAGGCTAAATGTTTATAATCATTATAAAATTATTTATGTTAGTTAAACGTCTCGATTCATTCAGATAATTTATACTATGTTTATCAACAATTTTACTTCAGGTGGAAGAAGGGTGGTGGCAAGGACGACGGCAGGGGCGAGTTGGTGTGTTTCCCTCCAACTTTGTCGTCATGCTGGATCCACCACAATCTGCACCACCGCCGTACGAGCCTGCACCGGCGCTTCCGCCTAAACCGGGTGAATATTATTGATCAACATAAATAACTAATTAACTATTTCAACCAATTAAATTAATAGTTAAACAAGCAATTAATTCAAATATTAAAATAATAATTATATTCAATTGATTTCATTTTTTATCTTGTACTTGTGCACAATTGAATTGAAAATTTCTCATCGCATTCTTTATGAAATACGAAGTAGGCGTTATCAGTACCCTAAGTGGGTATGGGAATCCTTTACGAAAAAATCGATTTTTGAATCGATTCGAATCTAAGTTTGATGAATCGTTTTCTCAAAAAATCGATCTTTCAAACTAGTGAAGTATCGATTATTAGATTGTCCTTTTTCTTTTCTGTAATATGATGATCATCTGTATATAGGCAAAAATAAAACAATTCAGTGTCATTTTTCTTTAGTAGGTTTGGCATTCTTCTTTTTTTGTTTAGTTGCTGCTGATGACCTTTAGTAATGTTAATAAAAATAAATTAAACTGTTTTTGCAATAAATGATGATTATAGTCTAATTTCGACCACCGGAAAAATAATATTTACAAATACAAAATCAAAAAAACAAATAGAAAAAAGATTGACTTCTTGGATCTCGATGATTAGTGAATCGATTAAAAAAATGAATTGATTATTGAAGAATCTTATTCCATATCCCTACATAACATATCCGCGGTCCGGTCCGTACGTGTATTAACAGTTTTAAACGCAAAGTGAATTTAGAACGAAATACCTAATAGTTTTTATTTTCGCTAGGTCACAGTTTTTATTTTCATGCATAAAATAATACGGTAGCTTCAATACGGATACCACGTTTTTTGTCTTCTTTATGTTTATACCATTGCGCATTTATATTCAGTGTTGTCAAGTCACGCCATACTAAAGGGTAACACTACACGACGCTTTCTAGTTATATTTTAAGGCAAAAATATAGGTAAAATGCCAACTAACAAAATGCGTGACAGAATTTTATGAATAAAATATAAGAGCAGTGTGTAAAGTTTGCGACAGAAATTAATTTATTTGTAGTCGTGTGTTTCAGTTAGTTAATATTTTTTTTGTACAAACCTTTACATTATCATTGTAGCTATATTTATTGTAAATATATTCGAAATATTCCGAACTTATTGTAAATTCCACGATAGAATTATAACAAACAATATTATTAATTGAAAGGGAACTTGATTAGATAAAATGCCATTTTGTTCTCAACTTAAAATATATGTAGGTACTACAGAGTTATTATTATTATTCGAAAAGGGGCTATGCAGGCTTAAACAGTCCTGTATCACTGCGACCTAGTCAGATCTATTGTGATCGCCCCTATATTGCTAAAGCTCACTGCCTAGACCTACAACCTGAATGTACTGTAGGATCTTTTTGGCAGAGAGCGTCTGTACCTCCCCCGGGAGCAACACATGCTTACCCAGAATTCGGTTACGTATGGGTATTAATGGATCACATTCACACAAGATGTGCTTTGGTGTTTCGTCTGCTATTTCACAGAACCTGCACTCTCTTGTGTTCTGCACACCGATGTTGTGCATATGCTTGCCCAAACAACAGTGCCCAGTTAGTGCTCTCACTGATACTAGTAGATGACTCCTACTGAGCATCAGAGCTTCTTCAGCTTTGCGCTAAGTGAATGCTCTGATGAGCTCTTTGGAATGAATTTACCCTGGCAATTTATTCCAGAATTCTATAGCCTTATAGGTATATTGGTCCCTTATGGTCAGTCGAACTAGGCTTTTTGGAATGCCACAAAATGGTTCAGACCCAATTTGTGTTTCCATAGCCCCTGCTCTTGCAAGCGCGTCCTCAGCTTCATTGCCGGGAACTCCTGCATGGCCTGGGACCCATCTTAAAATCAGCCTGTTATTCTTACCAAGGCTGTTTAGCATTGCCACACAATTTGCAACTAGAGAGTTTGTTACTACAGAGTTAACTACATCATTCTATAGCGAACTTATTAACATTAAAATCTATGTAAACCCATATAAGGAAATTACATATCAGATTGGGGCAATAGTATATATTTTAAATGTGACCTTGTCACCAAACTAAACCTAAATATATAGTGTTAAAAGTGATAATTGATAATTTATATATGTATGTATACATATACACACACACGGATATATACACCTATATGAATTTATATATTTACTATACACAGGTAGGTAAATAAAGATATATGTAATCGTTTGTGTGGACAGCTGTTAGTAATAAGCAAAGTGGCTCATCGCCCCCTTATAATACCTGTATAAATGTTATGGCAATGAGGTCATATCGGTCATGACAATGACCTTAAAAGGTTTCGCTTTAGAATTAGGTGAATTTCTTACAATTCTATGTTAATATTTCTTTAACTATTTATTTCTTATGTAAATTCATTAAATTTTAATTGATTAAGGATTTATTAAAAAAAAAATCGAAACATTTAATTCAGAATTTTTTAAAATTAAGAATAAGGTATCTACTAGAAGTTAGTCTCTATATATTTTTTATTTTATTTTAATTGTCGTTATAGTAAGAAATATAAATAACAAACAAAAAAATCCGATAAAAATAGGTCCAGTGGATTTAAAAATTTGACCGAACAAAATTAAAAAGTTACTTTGTATTTTTAGTATAACTTTTTGAATATAGAAAAATATTTGTAAAAATGCATTGATGTTTTTTTTTTGTATTCAAATTTTTTTCTATTTTATTTTATTATATTTATTTGTTTATTTTCAAATAAATTTACTAACTGATAATTTTTTTACTAACAAATATAATTTTTATAATAAATATCTATATCTATAAAATTGAAGTGTCTATTTGTGATGTCAAAATAATATTTTTTTATTAAATACATATGAATGTATATAAGATACCTATACCAAAAATACAATTTTAAAAGTTTTGCCTGTGTTTCTGTTTGTTCCGGGTAATCTCTGGAACGGCTGGACCGATTTTGAAAATATTTTTTTTGGTAGATGTAGTTGTATGTATATATGGCTGATGTAGTAACTAATGTTACTCCGCGTAACTTAGGGTACTTTTGATTTTCGAAAATAGTCAGGGTTCCACGTAAAAAATTAAAACTAATAAAAAATTGAATAAAATCCTATTCAATGCACAGTTTAACGGGCAAGTGTTTGTATTTATGAGAAATATTTTAATTTTGTCTTGGGTATAAAAAAAAATAAAAAGCAGTGAAGAACATATGAAACGCGGACGCAGCCGCAGGCGCAGAGCTAGTTCGTAAATAAATTCACTTATTATATTATTATTATTACTTTATATTCTTTTTTATTTATTTATGTTTCAGTACTAACATGTGTAAATTCCACACACCCTTTTTTATACACACGAATTTCAACACAATGTTTTGTTTGTTAGTTCTAAAGATTTATTGTACGTAAAAAAAAAACCATTATGGTTATAATTACCGTAAGCACTTGAACAGTTTTGTTTAACTGTATAATAAACGCTAAGATAAAACATCTGTAATTAAAATATATATTATTCATTATATAATTAAATGTTTAACTTAACGGGTCCATCAAAGGAATGTGTTATGAATTCTATTTTTAAATTGGTTTGATTGTATTCGATTGGTTTGGATAAATTGATTTTAATGAAAATCAGTGTATTGAAATCCAGGAAACATAGTACCCGCTTGAAATGAAAAGAAGCATTTATAATAAAAACGTTAAATTTTATTATCATGTATGATTTGAAAGATTATGTCTGTGATTCTGTTTTACGAATTTATCTCACGCAATTCAGTTCAATTGAATTAAGTCGAACGTGTTAGGGGACGGACTTATTATTAACAATGAATAAAATACCTACACTAAATATCTTTTACATTTCTTTTTTAAACTTTTGTTATATATTACTTCTGATTGATAGATAAAACTTATTAGGTAATAATTTCAACAGACAGAGGAATTGTTGTTTTTTTTTAAAATAGTGATTGAGATTTTTCATATAGCTTCTTTGATATTGCAAATATTATGTAGCTAGTTTCCTTTGTATATGTAAATATTATTTACAAGAAATATAAACTGTACAATAATTTAAATTTATTTTTACATGTTAAACAGAATGTAACAACGTACTACATAGATGTATATTATATGTACGTTTAGTGAGATTAATTTGTTATTCGTATTATTTTTGTGCTTTGGTTAATTTGTATGTAAAAATTTAGCGCATTCGATTCGCTTTTTAAAGTTTTCGACGATTATTACCTATAGGTAATTTATAACCTATAGGTTATCTTCTTTATAAAACGATTGACAATAGTTCAGTAGTAGCGTACGTAAAGCAACATGTTCGGATCTCACAATGACTTGTAGCTTTTATTGAAAAAAAAAATAGTACTTTTTTTTAGCTTCGATCGGCTAATTAGTTTTTTTTTTTTATGTATGGTATTGGTAATGGTAAATTGGTAAAAATTGGTAAAAATGGAATTAATTCATTTTATGTTAAATAGTTACTGCAGCTTATTCTTGTCAATCTTAAAAAAGGACGAAGGTTTTATCTCTCCCAATTAATCAACAAACGGCTATCGGTGTGTTCTATACTATCAGATATTCTGAAGTTTGCTAAAAATTTAATTGTATATGAATACGATTAAAAATTAGCAGGTTCTTTTACCAAGTGTAGGTCAAATCTATTATACAGTGGTTGATTTTGAATTTGAATAACCCTTTATTATGTTTATTTAATACCAGAAATGTGTTTGATCAGTCTATGTCGTAAATAAAAATACCGGGAATATTATCGTGTCTAAACGATATTACGTATTCATAACTAAGTGATAGTGTTATTTAAGGAGGGTTATACACACCTTTATCGTCACTCTTAATATATATTAAAAGGACATGCGACCGGAAAAGTTTGTATTTCAGAAATCTATTACAATCGCGTTTGCGCCCCAACAAAAAAAAAAAAAATTACTTATAAAACACAAAAGGGACAACTGCACTTGCAGCTCGATTTTACCTATTCAAAATAGACGAAAACTTCACTTCATAGTACCCTGTTTCCTCCTCCAAAACTGAACCGATTTTTAAATTTCTTTCATTTTTATAATAATAATAAAGAATTTGGCTATGCCTGGCACGCTTTTTTAAATTTTATCTATCAAATTTGTTTGACGAAGATACAAAAAGGACGGTAAAAATCGAGGATTTTCATTTTCAAAGGCTCCTAGTTTCTACGGTATGGCATGGCGGTAGTGAATATATATTATTTGGTAAAACAATATTTACCATAATGCTATTATCCAGGGAGGAAACAGGGGACTACGTTTGTATGGAATAAATGCCGCTAGGATATCCTGTTAATTTTAATATGCATACCTAGTTGGCTAATTTATTTATAGAGATAAATTCAAGTGGCTGCCAGCCACTTCTACTGCTTCTTATATATTTGTTGCGAATGGTGCGAAATAAAATTTTTGACAGATGAGTTAGCCCCAACGCAAATATAACGACAACGCTTGTTTTATTTAATGCTTTAACTATTTTTTAATAGTTTATTACAGCCATAAATCTTTATCAACAAAATTAGTTCCGCCATTTTGTTAGAATTTTCGAGGGAGTTTTTGTGACATCTCAAAATTCATTCGAATGTCATGGTTTCACTATACTTAAGATATTTCACTCGTGCACAAGACGATCAAAATTACATAATATAAGGGGTCTAATACTTTTTTTACACTGTATAGGCTCAGTGCTTTGACCACAATCTCACCTGATGTTAAGTGACAATGTGATCTAGGGTGGTAAACAAACTAAGCCTAGAAGTACTGGTTCTCAAGTGATGCGGCTGTAACCCACCTATTGTTATTTGGTGACATTTTTCAAACTTGAGGGTGGTAGCTACTCAGGCGGATATTGTTAAAGAATACCTACCACCATGCTATGGTTTCCTCGCTATGTTTTCCTTCACCATAAGCTTAAGCTGATTTTAGGGTTGGGATAGAGGCGGGTTCGAACCCGCATCCATTGACGCGGAATCCGGCCGCGCTACCAACTGCTTCATCATCGCCATCTCCAATACTGCATGTTAAGAAGTTAAAAACAAACAAACCAATGTCACTGTTCTTTAACAGTAAAGGAGTGTTGCCGGGTCCTTTTCCCCTACACAGCGGTGAACGATGATGAACTAACGTTAGCTGAGGGGGATATAGTGACCGTTATATCAAAGGATGCGCCTGACCGTGGCTGGTGGCGTGGCGAGTTACAAGGACGCGTCGGCCTCTTCCCTGACAACTTTGTACAGTTGTTACCAGCGGGTGAGTTTCAATTCAATGTTAAAGTTGTAACAGACTCGAGGACCGAACCCCGTACATGGTACGGCGTATGACCACAGTAATCAGTCACCTTGTACGTACAGTTAGCTACGGCTGTAGCGGCAACTTTAACGCCGTCTTAAAAGTCTGTGCATAATATAAAAGGTAACATCTATCTGTCTGTAAGTCCGTTACTTGTATAAATTGTAAAATTTTAATCTTCGATAATGACGTGTTTGCCTAACTGTGTTCACAAGGTGACTGATTACTTTGATCAGTTCTTTTGTCCGCCATACAATGTACGCGTGTCTGGTACGACATTTATATTATTATACTTGTATATGTGAAGAGTATAGAATTAAAATGTATTATTTATGTATAAATAAATAGGCTAAATGTTTTTTTTCTATTCCCTTTATCGTTTTCTTTGTAACGCTCAGAACTTTACTTGATATCTGCTGATGTTATTATTTTTATATATTTTTTTACATACATGCGATCTGAGCAACACCGGGTAGATATTAGTACTTGAGAAAAATGTCAGTTAACAATGTGTTTCATTAGCCAGCCTATATTGTCCAATACAATAATGTACCATACTTTTTATGCACTTAATACTTATTATGACGTCATGGCCAAGTGGTATTATTTTCAAATTGATCGAAATAGAATTGATAGCTTATCGGAATTTTCAGGGCGAGCGCTTAGGGCGGCTCGGCCGGGAGGGAGTTGCGTTTAGCACAAGGACACGTACATGGTTTGGACCTCGGTTTAGGTTGCTACCTTAGACGTGAATTCCACAGAATTTGCCGCGGAAAATGTGGATCTCGAGGTCCATTACAGAACCCATGTACATGTGTGTAGTGTGGGGGGGGGGGGGGGGGGGGGGGCAGTGTGATACATACGGTGCATGTGTCAATGTCACGCTAGTGTCAGAATTTTCCCTAGATGTACATCGGGGTTGTAGTAGCTATTGATGAGATTTTGTATTATATATAAAAAATTAGGAAGCATTCTTTTATTCAAAATTTTTAACGCGAAAAACTAAAAAAAAAAAACAGTTTTTTTTCTTCAAAATGTATTGTGCTACTATTTCTTAAAATATAAAATGTTCATTGATAATCTAATATTGTGGTAAAGTATCAAGTACAAAGTATATTCAAAAATATATTGAGTGTTTGTTGTATTTTCGTCCGAAGAACGAAGGATGCTTTATCTCTGCAGCTTGCGTCCACGGAGTGACTAAAATGTGCACAATAATCAAACTATACCACGTAAAATGACACCAAAATTACGTACATAAAACTAGTACATATATAACATACAGAAATACCGGCAAAGACTTTATTCTAAAGAACATACTAGCACAGTCGCCTTGTGGTTTATTCTTTATAGAATAAGATCAAGTGGGTTATCTGGCTAATGGGCCATCACTATAAAGTTATAGAATAATAAATATGTAGGTACAATTTGATGAACATGTTTGCGCCAGTAAATGCTTTGATGCCAAATACATGTATTTTTGGCTTTTGTTTAATCCAGACTACTTGGAAAATCCCATATATATATATATATATATATATATATATATATATATATATTACAATTGAGATATCTATTGTAATCATTCGATATACAAAAATCCCGATTGCATGTCCGTTATACAATAAATCAAATATTAAGAACGAAATACATTGGTTAAGTCATATTTCTTCAGCCTGAAGACAATGAAAACCTATAATCTATAAAAGTTTAGAATCAGTCTAGACCGGGAGTCGGCAACCTGCGGCTCGCGAGCCACATGCAGCTCTTTGGATGTGAAGCTGCACCTCTTTAGTTCCAAACGAAAGTATTATTTAAATATACCTAATAATATATATTATTTATTTTATAAAAAATAAAAAAAATAAAAATCTCTCTAAATCGATTCACGAGGGTTAATAGGGTATTTTTTTTATTAAAAATCAAAAAGATTTATTATTTGTTGTTGGCAAGAAAATGTTTTGTAGCTCTTTAATAACTTTAAAATTTTGAAAATTGTAATTTTTGACTCTTCCGACTCAAAAGGTTCCCGACCCCTGGTCTAGACTAATGTATCATATTACCTTGTAATGATTTAATTCCAAATTAAATGCTAAATGTTTTAAAACACATCGCCATTTTAGTTGCTCATTCTTGTTCAATCTAGAATCTAGATTGTTACTTTTTTTTTTATTATAAAGTGTAGAATACATTTTATACATTCTATAGGTAATGATAATATTGTACTTGAACATTAAGTTTAGATTATTTTATTATCAAACGGAACTTGGGTTAGTTTAAACTATGATAATTATAATATTAGTTCGAAGTGTATAATTGTTGAATGTAAATGGGTTATTATATATCACAATAAATTTGTACGTATATGTTTAATAAACGTTTCGGTACATTCGCTTACTGAGATTTGCATAAATTATTTTCAGTACGTAATTTCTGTTAACTATGGCCGCTTGTTTGTTTGGTTATTTTTAATATTATTTTCTTTCTATTACCATATACATTTTTGTGTTTAAGTAAATGTTGATTTTTATGTACTTATATATTACCAATTTAAAAAAGTTTTAAATGTAGGTAAAGTGTGTAATATAACAAATCGCTGTGGTGTTTTATTTTTACATAATTATTTTATCGAAATCTATCGTTGTGAGGTAAGAGATATGTTACATGTTTTGTAGATTGAGAAATACATAATCTACTATACAGTATGAGTGACCAAGTATTTATTTACTTCAGGCAATGCGAAACATGATAGTTACATATTTGTTATAAAGTTTATTATTAACTGTATTACAAAAGAAACGTGTTTGTACAGCGATTAAACGTTGTTAGCAAACTTCCGGTTTATCTTTCATTATCTTTCGCAACAAAACAGTCATTAATTATTAAAAAAAAAAAATCTGGTCGGTTTAGAATTGCATACAAACATACGTATTTATTATATGTCATGTGTCTACTGAACAAACTCGACATGTTAGTAAACAGTCCGCTCAGCATAGTCGACATTTGAACACGGAAGATATATACAGTAAAGCATCTTTGAAATTTTGGATTGTTAATCGATTTTTTAAATTAAATAAATAATACGCATAACTTTAGTGTAACGACTTTGTTCACAATAAAGTCAATAACGAAAATTTCGATTGACGAGACGCCAAATGGTTAAATAATTAAAAAATTATCTTTCTGGCTAAATTAAAATTAATTTTCTGAGTAATATTTCAATATGTTCAAGTATAATAGTTATGAACGTTACTTGGTTTTATATTTCGAAACAAGATCATAAAATTTTCAGTATGTAAAATGATAATTGAAGTGGAATAATAAACAAAATATATTTCATTCGTAATATCAACACAGTACAAAGTAAGACAACGTTGACGCTAAGAGATGAGGAACTATTGGCAGTCACTGTTAGCAAGATTATTTATCATGATAGTTGCTAGATGAAATGAGTTATGATAAATGTTAATTATGCGATATGTAAATTTTTGTGATATATGAGATCGACCGCAACACAGCATAAACTTGCCGTACTGTTCACTTGTTATACATGGTATCGATGCTTTGCTATTGACATTACTCATTGAAGGTTGAGTCTTTGAGAGTTGCGAACGGAGTCGTGATTTTGCGTAAGTTACCTCACCGCGGGCTGGTTCGACCGTGCCTTTTTATAACTAGTTGCCTCATAGTCGCACGCGTTGGTGTTACATTGACGTTTTCGCGTCGAGTCCGTATCCTCGATTAATTAATTTATCAATAATGGTCGTAGAAAGTTAGTTTATTAATAACTTTGTTTACATTTTTTTTTTGTGTTAGTTTTAAATGTAAAACTTTAAAATAGGTGTTGTCTATCTAATAGAATAAGTGTATTTATATCAATTATGTTTATGTCACATTTATGTGAGTATTTCTTCTCCGTTATAGTTTCAACGGAATTAGTGGAAGAGAAGAAACCGGAGCGGCCACCGTCGAAAACGACAAATCCCATTTACCCCGTACTGAATAAATATTCTGAAAAGACAGCGTCAGTCAAAGAATTAACAACGTCTAAAACTAGGTATGTGTTTTTATTTACAATAATGACAATTAAATGTTTTATAAATACATAATTAGGTAAATTGAGCCAGACAGATTCGAAGAATCTTTCAGGGATCAGTCTGTATATTAGAACAATAAAAAAATATTTCAACTAACCTAATGAAATTTTAAGCTAACTTTTTTTTATCTTTCTCAATAGATTTAATACTTTTTTCATATACGAAATTCAAGTTGATGAACTATATGTGAATGAATGAATCAGTAGGACATTGTGTTAAATAAAATATCGCTAACAAAAGACAATTAAAATCTAATTCGTCAAATTAGGGTCGATAATTTGGTAAATTAATATAAAACTAATAAATTTTGAGTTTTATTCATAAACAATTGTTATTCTTAACATTTTTTTTTAATTGTTAAGACTTCGAAAATTCATCTCACGATTGAATTTTATTATAGGCTGTATGGTTATTTAATTTTTATATATACGATATCGAGTATACATTTATTGATAAATATAGCTTTGAAAGGTTTAACAGAATGTATGTCTATTGCAATATTTTTCCATCGTTTTTGGTCGACGTGTATATATATTTTTACACAGTATAAGCTAAGTGCTTTGACCACAATCTCGCCTAATGTTAAGTGCATGTACATAATGGTAAACACACTAAGCCTAGTGGTATTGGTTTCCGAGTGATGCTGCCGGAAAACATCTGTTGTTGTTTGGCGACAGGTTTTCAAACTCGAGGGTGGTAGCTACCCAGGGGGGCTCTACCGCCATGCTTTGGTTTCCTCACGATGTTTTCCTCCACCGAAAGCTCAGGCTGATTTTAGAGTTGCATAGTTGGGCTCGAACCCGCGTCCATTGACGTGCAATCCGGCCGCACTATCCACTGCGCCATCATCGCTACATTGACTTGCAAAGTTTAAAGCAAAAACGAATTCTAGAATCGTCCTGTTTAATTACAGTATGCACAAAGAGAGTACACTGAGTAAGGAAATAAGCACACAAAGTACAGTCACGCACACAAATAAGAATGAGTCGGATAAACTAATACACAATGAAACGATTACGGATGGAGTTTTAGACGGACAAGTAAGTTTTTTTTTTGTATAATAATTCCATTCCACCTTTTTTTTTTATTTTTTTATTGACGGGGGGAAATGCATTTACGCACTACCCTTACCTATTGCATTAGTGAGACCGGAGTCCCCCAATGCAATAGGTAAGGGGGCACGGAGGGACGAACTCCGTGCCACTGTGGGACTCACCCGGGCGTGAAGCGCCTGGAAATACCCACTAAAACCCCCCGGGGCCGTCCGCCACATTTGGGATGGGGGCGACACGGGGTGGCTTTCGCAAGCACCGCGTCGCCCCCTGCGGCGAACCCACCGGGCCTCGTCCGTGCAAAGGCCCAGTAGGGATGGAGAAGAATACTTCCTCCCCACCTCTTAGCCCACCTCTCGCTGAGAGGTACGACTAATTGGCTCGAAAGTCCGGGGGTATTCCATTCCACCTACCGTCATTGCGACGGTGACCGTCATAATGTAACCACATTAACCTCTTATAACTGGCCACTAACAATAACCACCGGTCTTATATCTTATATCGCATAATTTTATAGATAAGACCGCGGCTCCGCCTGCGTTTAATATATTCTTCACTGCGTAATATAGATTTCGAATAATCAATGGTAAATTAAGTTTTGATGGTACTGCCCCTTTTAATCATATTTTATTTACAATTTTATTAGTTTGTTTTTTTTTACACGGAATTATTTTCCCAAAAAAATTTTCATACTAAGAGAAAGCGAAGATATTTCTCACAAACTCAAACACTTTCCGGTGAAACTGTACATTGAATCGGATTTTATTCGCACTGTTTTTTGGGTTTCTTTTTTTACGGGGAACTCTAATTATTTTGTTAAATTAAAGGAGGCCTATGTTACGCGGACTAACTTTAGCTATCTACCAAAAAAAGTCCTGTCAAAATCGGTCCAGTCGGTCCGGGGATTACCCGGATCAAGCATAGACAGGCAGACAGAATTTTTTCAAAATTAATTGCATTTTTGCATTGAAGACAATAACTGCTATACGACAGACTGAGATCCCGCTTAAAAAAACCGAAATAATTAATATCACCAATTTTAATTCATTTTTTTTTCATTCAATAGGTGAAGAAACCACCAGTTCCCTTAAAGAAAAGCCCAACTCCGTCGTCCGGCGTCAGCGGGTTACTGAGCGGTTTGAAGAATAAGATGTTATCGTCCACAGATAAGTACGAATCTATTTGTAATTAAAACATTTATATTAATTAACTAGTTGTGTGCCCGCGGCTCCGCCCGCTTGTTATATATTCTTTACTGCGCTTTTTTCTTTACACGGTACCAGGTAATTTTTTTTAGTAGTAAGATAAACAAAAAATATATGTCACAAATTCAAGCATTCTTGCTTGTAAAACTGTGCATTGAATAGGATTCTATTCAAATTTTTTATGATTTTTTTTTTTTACGCGGAACCCTTATTATTTTCGAAAATTAAAAGTACCCTAAGTTACCCGAAGTAACTTCAGCTATCTACCAAAAAAAGTCTCGTCAAAATCCGCCCAGCCGTTCCGGAGATTACTCGGAACAAACAGACAGATGTAATAAAAAAAAAATTTTTTTGGTATAGTTATCGTAGATACATTCTCAACTATTAAGTAAAAAAAAAATATTGTAACATTACAAACAGACACTCCAATTTTATTTATTAGTATAGATTTCATTTGGTAACGGAAAAGTTTGAATAGTGTCCTTTTAATACCATTATATTATAAAAGAAAATAAATAATTGTAATCTTAAAATTTATTATACATTTATGTATGTTTGTATTAATCTAAAAAAAAAATGTTTTTTTTCCTACGAGAAGCAAATTGTTTCGTTCGTTAACAGATAGTCTATGAAAAAGAAAAATAAATAAGGACATCCATATTTAATTAAATAACGAACGAAGTCCCTAATATCTAATATTTTATGAAGGAAATGAACGTAATACACTTTCTATAGCTCTAAATAGCTCCAATTCTCGTACTGTATACTAAGTGATTATTGGTTGAATGTGTACGGACAGAGAGAAGGCGTCATCGGCTACGGTATCGAACGGGACAAGCGGTGGGGTCGAGTGGGACAGGTTGGACGGCATATCAGCCAGCAAGTCGGGCCCACCGCCGGTGCCGACGTCGGCGGTGCCCGGGAGCACCACAGCTCCGTCGCCGACGCCGACGCCAACCAACACTAACACTTTCGACCACGTCGAGAGGAACTCAATACTGTCCGATCCACGAGTTGGAAGGTAAACGGATATATATTATACTAGCTGGTGCCCGCGGCTCCGCCCGCGTTTCATATGTTCTGTGCATATGACGTTTCATTTATAGCTAATAAAAAAAAAAACAAATGAATGAATAAAAGTAAGAGTATTTTGTTTTTATTAGCGGAAAAAATGTATATAAGCGTAATTTGAAGTGGAAAATGTACAAAAGAGTAAATCGAAAAAAAATAATGAAAGAGGATCGGTGGAATCCAAAAAATACCTGTTTACGACAAATACTGCATTGAAAGGTATTAGTCCTATCCCGATATGTTCAGTAGTTTTGAGGTGATGGCGCGTCAAAGGAACCCCATTTTATAAATGCCTGTCTTTTGTTTTATGGGAGCAAATAAATTCATAAACAAACAAATTGAGAAAACATGGCAAAGGGCTCATAGAATTTGAAAAATATATAGCCTATAACCATCTACGATTAATTCCGAGTTTACCTCCGACAAACAAAACAAACTTTGCTTATATATATATATAGAAGAATAATTAATATAGAAATATATTTAAATGTCAGACCGTAGTACTTTTATAAACATCAAGTGTATACGCTTCTACAATAAACTCGTTTTGTTTGAAGGACATAAAAAAATGACAACTTTTTATTAAAAGATTATTTACAATAAAAATTACTTATAATAAATGTTATATAATAAAATGATGAAATAAATTTTTGTTGAAGTTATTTCACTAACATTATCGAAATTGTCGATACGAATTCCCTCTGCTACCCGCCCCCCCCCCCCCCCCTCGTCACCTGTCCGAAAGCGACACACATGGTTCCCAAATTTTGCACTGATTTAGCAATCTCTAGTGACCGCAACGACTTTGTTACTTTATGATCTAAATTATATAATTTAAATTATAAACAACTAACATTTAACATATTTGTCTGGTTTTAGATGTATTATTAGCGTTCCGAGCAAATAATTATTTATTTAGTATTTGTTTATTTATTTGGGAAACAAACAGTACATTACGCTTAAAACTAAATACATCATATATTAAATTTTCATATTCCAACAAAGTTTCCACGTATTACTAAAACATACAAGCCAACGTGTAGTATACAAATATTAATTTGACAATAAAAATTGTTTAAAAAAAAACTTTAAACACACAATAGAATGAAAAATAAAAAAAAATAAAAAATAAAAAAAAATATAGAAAAATATAGAAAAAAAAAAAAAAAAATACAAAATAAAAATAAAAATTAGAAAAAAATAGTATATTTATTATCAATATATATGATAGGCTTTGTATGTATACATTTCATTATTTATCTCTGAACTCCCCAGCACTTAAAGACAATCTTATACTTGATAGATTGTAGCATGTTGACAGCTGACGTCATAGGTTTTACTTTAGCAATCGACAATGAAAAGCGAACAAAATTTTGAGCGTTTTTATGAATTATTATCGAATTTCGGTCATGAGGGATAATTAGTTAGTATAGATACCTTCCGTAAAGATGTATAAATCGCACCAGAATTCATTAGAATTTAGTGGATAAACAGTCAGACAGAAGCGGTAAGTGACTTTCTTTATCTATACTAATATTACAAAGAGTAAAGATTTGTATTTTTGTATGTAACGCGAATAAACTACTGGTGCGATTTGGATGAAATTTGTTAATGGAGATATGTGGTTTGAAATCCAGGGAGTGACATAGGGTTGTTTTTGTTCCGAATATCCGACGGGAACGGTAATTACGCGGGTAAAACCGCGGTGAGTAGCTAGTGATGTATATTAATGTTGGTTGCAGAGCGAAAGCGCCTCGGCGTCGACCCCCCAGCCAGGTCCTGAGGGACGACACGCCCCAACAAATCGGACTTAGCAACGGACATGAAGGTACTATTCCCACCATTTATTGTTTTTTTTTTAATACTATGTCTATCTACCAATTAACAGAATATAATCGATTGTACAACCCGTACGCTTAAAGAGTGGGATTGAAAATGGCGGCTAATTATACCAGTACGGTCAGCATGCACGGGATCTATAGCGACATCTAATCTATCTATATATATATATATAAGCAAAGTTTGTTTTTTTGTCCGAAGTAAACTCGAAAACTACCGGACCGATCAGCGTGAAACCACAACCATTAGACGCGGAATTAATCGTAGATGTTTATAGGCTATATATTTTTCAAATTCTATGAGCCCTTTGCCATGTTTTCTCAATTTGTTTGTTTATTATTCCTTTGACGCACCATCATCTCAAAACTACTGAACATATCGGGATAGGACTAATACCTTTCAACGCAGTATTTTTCGTAGACAGGTATTTCTTGGATTCCACCGATCCTCTCTCATTTTTTTACATTACTCTTTTGTACATTTTCCACTGCAATTTACGCTTATATACATTTCTATCCGCTAATAAAAACAAAATACTCTTATTTTTATTCGTTCATTTGTTTTTTTTTTTTTTTTAAATTAGCTATAAATGAAACGTCATATGCACGGAACATATGAAACGCGGGCGGAGCCGCGGGCACCAGCTAGTTAAAATATATATGCGGAAGTAGGTACATGAATATTTATATTTATTAAATTCTCTCTCTGGTTTGTGTTTTTCTTTTAACAATTGTAAAAGCTCAGCTTTCGTCCATGAGTCGTCATGGTGTATTCCACTTTCGCGTAGCCAATTTTTTATCCTCTTGTAGCCTTTTGATTAACCGCTGATGGAGGTTTAAAAAACTTATACGATGTGATACGGCGCATTGCCCATCATCACGAAGCTGTTAGGAGGGATGTTGGGGATTAATTTTTCTTTTATATATCTTTTGTAAAATTTTGCCCATTCATCTCATGCTAATCACCTTTTTTAGATTTGCCCTGTTGACATTCCCAGCTCTTGTATTACTATATTGCAATCGGTGGTAACGTCCCAGATGTTTTTTCCTCTTCAAAATACTTAATTACATTATACACGATCTTCCGTCCATCACTATGTAATACTTTCCCGCGTTTATGCGTAGTCAACAAACGGTGTAACAGTGAAAAAAAAAAACCCACCAAAATAACGAAACATCGCCATTAGCAATAAGGCCGCTCTTTGTACTAATTTCGCATTTGAAATGTTTCAAACAAATTAAGAAAACGTGGCAAAGGGCTCATAGAATTTGAAAAAAATATATAGCCTATAACCATCTACGATTAATTCCGCGTCGAATGGTTGTGGTTTCACGCTGCTCGGTCCAGTAGTTTTCGAGTTTACCTCGGACAAAGAAAACAAACTTTGCTTATATACATTTTTTATGATAATATAAATCCGAAAATGCTATATATATATATATATATATATATATATATATATATAGATTAGATGACAATCAACCAATAACAATATGTTTTAATATAATATATGTGTAAAATGGTGTACAAAAAAGATTAAATAAATAAATACCTATACATCTAACAGGTTACGTAGTTGACCGTCATTAGGAGGTATTTAAAAGGCAATTTTTGTCCTTTACAAATTTGTTATATAACTAATTACAATATACTTCTTAATCTAAGATGTCAACTTACTAGTTAAGGCGATCGACCTAGGTTTTCCACTTCTCATCGCTCGATCGTCCCACGATACGTTATTTCACGTCGTTAACGTTTTGATGATTCACGTGGGAACTCGTGCTGGAATATGAGTGCGTTATGTGGGTCTCTAGGTATTAGGTACTAGGTAACAAACAACACTTAAAAATAACAACTTTTTGACAACAATAACAATTATTTAACAAAAGTATTAACAACCACAATAAACAATTACGAAAAAACTTAGAACTTAAAATCTAGACTGTTAAGAGGATATCCTAGCGGCCTTTCCATATTCTGTACAAACGTAGTCCACTGTTTCCTCCTTGGATAATAGGATTATAGTAAATATTTTTATATCGAATAATATATATCCACCACCGCCATGACCGTACGTTTTGTTTTTTTCCATAAATAAGTTATTCTAGAGCCTTTGGAAATTAAAAGAATGCTCGATTTTTACCGCTATTTTCAGACGTTCGTCAAATAAATTTGATGGATAAAATTTTAAAATGCAAAACGTACAGGCATAGCCAAAATTCTTATCATGTTAAAACTGAAAAAAATTAAATATCGGTTCAGTTTTGAAGGAGGAAACAGGGTACTACGAAGTGATGTTTTCGTCTATTTTGCATAGTTAAATCAACCCGAGTTGCAGTTGTCCCTATCCTTTCTTTGGGGCGCAACGCGATAGCAATAGATTTCTGAAATATCTACTTTTCCGACCGCATGTCCTCTTAAGAACATAAAAGATGGTCATCAGTGTTAAAAAAAAACGGTTTTTGTATTGCTGTCCGTACCGGCAAGTGTGAGTATAGATAGCGACAGTGTGTGAGTGAGAGGTGAACAGTAGCGACGCCATTTTCAATCCTATTCTTTAAGTGTATGGCTGATACTAGTTTCAAAAAAAACAGCTGTGTCTATTTTGAAAAATTAAGGTACGACGCCATTTTCAATCCCATTCTTTAAATGTACGACTGATACTAGTTTCAAAAACAGCTGTGTCTATTTTGAAAAATTAAGGTACGACGCCATTTTCAATCCCATTCTTTAAGTGTACGACTGATACTAGTTTCAAAAACAGCTGTGTCTATTTTTTTTTTAAATTAAGGTACGACGCCATTTTCAATCCCATTCTTTAAGTGTACGACTGATACTAGTTTCAAAAACAGCTGTGTCTATTTTTAAAAATTAAGGTACGACACCATTTTCAATCCCATTCTTTAAATGTACGGCTGATACTTGTTTCAAAAACAGCTGTGTCTATTTTGAAAAATTAAGGTACGACGCTATTTTCAATCCCATTCTTTAAGTGTACGACTGATACTAGTTTCAAAAACAGCTGTGTCTATTTTGAAAAATTAAGGTACGACGCCATTTTCAATCCCATTCTTTAAGTGTACGACTGATACTAGTTTCAAAAACAGCTGTGTCTATTTTGAAAAATTAAGGTACGACGCCATTTTCAATCCCATTCTTTAAATGTACGACTGATACTAGTTTCAAAAATAGCTGAGTCTATTTTTAAAAATTAAGGTACGACGCCATTTTCAATCCCATTCTTTAAGTGTACGACTGATACTAGTTTCAAAAACAGCTGTGTCTATTTTTGAAAAATAAAGGTATTTATTAGCGGCACTCTGTTTAACTGTTAATATAATAAATAACACTTTTAGTACAATGTTTGTTTTGTCCTATAATTTTGTTTTATTTAATCGTTTCGTATGGAACTCAGTGGTTTTAGTTTCATGGTAAGCAGTAAGAATTTATTTTTTACCTATAAAATTTCAGACGACATGCCTTTAATTTTTGAAACTTCTAACACTCAATTGTTGGAAGTATAAACAAAGATAGTCTTGATTGATTTTCTCATAGTGCCGACAGTTGAGAAGCCGTCTACAGAGAAGACGGAAGAGATAAAACCCAGGACACGCGAATGGGAGAAGCACAAGGCGCCCTGGATGGAGGAGCTCAAGTTGAACCAGGCCAAGAAGACCAGCTTCGGCGCAGACGGCAAGTCTAGATCGGTTTCCAGTTCGTCTGAAGCGAGCGGCGTTGCCAGTAAAGCCGGAGGTGGAAGCACTGATAGGTCAGTGATGTTATCTGCGGTGTTCTTGTCGCGATTTTGGTGGTTTTTTTTTTTTTTTTTTTTTTTATATAGTAAATAAAATAAAATAAAATAAAAAAGCCTTTAATCTATAACTTATAACTTAAATGACACATTAAACTTAAAGAAAAATTAAACTAATAGGTTATAGTCGCCTCCTCGGCGTAGGCCTCCCCCATTACCGACCATATTTCCCTGTTCCTTGCAATAGTGGGCCAGCCTGGGCCAGCGCGCTCTCTAAAGATGTCTTCCCATCTTCTAAACGGTCTGCCTCTTTTCCTTTGGCTACTTCTAGGCAGCTACAGTACTTAGCTTTGTCCATCTATCGCTTTTCATTCTAGATACATGTCCAGCCCAGTTCCATTTCAATTTCCTTAACCTTTTTATTACGTTCGTTATTTTTGTCTTACTTTTAATAATTTTGTTACCAACTCTATCTTTTAACCTTATTCCCAGCATACTCCTATCCATCTTCCTTTGGCAGACAGCTAGTCTATTCTCATCTGCTTTTTTCAAAGACCAACTCTAGGCATCCATATGTCAAACATGGGAGAATCGTTGCTTCATGAAGTTTCCTTTTGATGCATATATCAATTTCTTGATTCTTCATTATTTCTTTATAGCCCCAATACCGTTTCCAAGCGATTGCTATTCTCCTTTGAATTTCGTTACTAGAACAACTGTTAAAGGATATTGACTGACGCAAGTATATATATTCGTTTACATATTCGCCATTCCGACTGTTATCTTTGTTGCTGGTCCATTTGAGAGTATTTTTGTTTTTGTGGTATTGAGAATCAACCCTATTTTGTTACTTACTTCGGTTAGATTATTTTTATCATATTTTCCATGTCTATATGATTTTCTGAAAAGAATACGATATCGTCTGCGAAACGGAGATGACTAAGGAATTCACCATTGATGTTTATTCCTTTGTCTTCCCATTCGAGTTGCCTAAATATGTATTCGAGTTTGTATGTATGTATGTATAGTAGTCCTTGTTAAAGGTGAGCGAGGCCTCACCGGAAGTACATCTTTGATACTACCGGAAGTAGGCAGAAAATTTTCTATAAAGCGCCGCCGGAACATAACATAAGATAAGCTCACGCCTGTTAATCCTGAAGGAATAGGCAGAGGTGAAATAGCGAACTACACTACCCACATTCCGCCGAGCTCAGTTCCGTCCCAGATGTGACAGGGGGCGAGCCTGTCGCCATATCGGGCACAAATTCCAAACTCCGGGATGATACTGAGTAGAAAAACCCAATACCACTTGACCCGACCCGGGGATCGAACCGGAGACCTCAGAACGACAGTCGTATCGTAATACAACTGCGCCACCGTAAGTGTGGCGACAATATTGACAAGACATAATAAATGAATCTAGAGGAAGTTAAACGTTTATCTGGTTATTTGACAGTAGAGATAAATATAGTCAAAAAGGTCCATTATAACTACGTTTTTGAAGTGAAAACTTCTTTATCATCGGTGTAATTTGAAAGTCGATGAAACGAAAAAGCGACAGTACGTTTTCTGATGGAGGTCGGATTTGTTCATCTAAGTTTTGAGAGCGTGGTTAGCCCGATGGATTATTTCGCGTGTCTCATAGACGGGTACGACTGAAAGGTCGGAGGTTCGAACCCAGGATGGGGTAACAATATTTTTTTTAATGTTTCATTTCTTCCACGTGTGATTTGCAGGCATTATTTTTATTTTTCTTCAGAATTCTAGAATGCGGTGTAGAAGAGAAACGATCCTCGTCACATTCAATGGAGATGTCAAAAAGCACCTCATCTATTAGCAGCCGAATGTCCGTTATGGAGAGTTTTGAAGAGGTATTGTTTTTTTTTTTAAATAAATTATATACACACTTTTAAACGTATAAACGATGTCATAATATCGCTTCGTAAAAAAAATACAGTAAATAATGACTTGTATTTTTGAAATTATTGAATTTTCTCGTGTTTGAAATTTGAAGAGATAAATAAACCATTTATAGTTTTTTTTATTGCTAATAATATCAGCTGATACTGAAGTAAGTAAACTGAAGGGGAAAAAAATACGGTTTATAAATTGTTTATCTATGGCTTATTTATAATTAAATGTGACACGGAACAATTTAGCGAATTATGTGGATTTCACCTACCCTCTATAATTTTATCGTTAATTATTCCTTACTGATTGTCAAAAGAATTTAATCTGTTTAAATGTAATTTGTCGTTGATACGTATTTTGTTAAGTGAATATTTGTATTTTTTTTTTAAATCTAAGTATACATATATCTAGTCTTAGTGTGTTTATCATCCAGGACCATATCGCCTCACTTAACGTCGGGTGCGATCGTGGTCAGAGCACTGAGTCTATAATACCGTGTAAAAAAAATTATAGTTTAGGTTATATCTACCTTTTTTCGTTTTTGCTAAGAAGTAATAATAACAGCTTTTGGAAATAATAATAAGTAATTTATTAACAATACAATATTATGAATTTACTTATATCTATATAATATTTTTTTTTATTATCGACAAAGGTATCAAATTGAACGTATAATTATAATTTTGTAAATTTTTTATATGTGTTTTTGATGATGATAAATATGGTATATGTTTAAGACTAAAGTACGTTATTCGCTGGACTCGAAGAAAGATACGACACCGGCCCCTCGAGAAGTCGACACGTCAACAACTAAGCCAGTGGTGGTACATTCGCCGACCGCCGCAGGTAATTGATAAACAATTTTTTTTAAAGTATATAATTAGTTTGACATAAATCTCGCTTGATGTTAAATGACGATGTATTTAGCTAGAGATGGTAGACAAGCTAAACCTAGCGGTAATGGTACTCGAGTAACGCTGCCAAAACACACCTGTAGGTGGATTATATATTTAGAAACTTAAAGGCGGTAGTTGGAAAATATTTTTTACACTAATCAAATGATGGTATTGCCTACAATTTATAATTGTATTTTCTGTATTGATTTACAGTGTTTATCTCATTTCATTGTATTATCATAAACAGGTTACACTTAAAAATGTATGATGTGTCTGTTAGTAGTATGATCTCTTTAAATTCATTATACTTCATTTTGTTTTGCTTATTTTTATTTGGTAACATTCTTCACTGCATTTTAATTTTTTTTTTTTGTATACGGAACCCTAATCTTTTTAGTACTAAGATAAAGTAAAAATATTTCTCATAAGTTCAAGCGGTTGCCCGTAAAACTGTGCATTGTATCGGAGATTTTAGTCAATTTTTTTATGAGATTTACGTTTTTTACGCGGAACCCTAATTTTATTTAGGACTAGTTGTATGCTTGCGGATGCGCCCGCGTTTCATATATTCTTTACTGCGTTTTATTTTTTTTATACTGAACCCTAATTTTTTTTTGTAATAAGATAAAGTAAAAATATTTCTCATAAATTCAATTACTTGTCCATAAAACTGTGCACGGAATCGAATTTTATTCAATTTTTTATGAGTTTTAATTTTTTTACGCGGAACCCTAGTTTATTTTAGAAAATTAAAAGTACCCTAAGTTACCCGGTGTATCTTCAGCTATTTATCAAAAAAAGTCGTGTCAAAATCCTCCCAGCCGTTCCGGAGATTACCCGGAACAAACAAACACGCAGACATACAGAGCACATTTTCTAAAAGCATAAAATAAAATCTATGTCCAGCACCGGAACGTCTTTCGGTTGACACGGTTAGGACTCTAATGTGCAAAAATGTATATAGCGTTTGCGAGCGAATAAAGTATGATTTTTTTTTTTTTTAATTATTAATAATTATTATATGATCGTCAATTTTAGGCCGAACTCTAATAGTGATGTTTGATGAAGTGAAGAAGCCATTGGCGCCGTCACCGCCGTCGGCATCGACACGCACTAACACGGAATCTGTGACGGTCATCGCTGACAGATCACCAAACTCGAAATCAGAGAGGATCATAGAGAAACAGAGTGAAATCACGACGATCAGTAAATCGGCGAGTGTATTCGAAAAGTCTACTACTAGCAGCAGTAACAGTAGTAGTAGTAATAGCAGTGGTGGTGGTACTCTGGAGAGGGTAGAGAAGGTAGAAGAGAGATTACCGGAGAAACTGAGCTCGGGATCGAGTGTGGAGAAGACGGGATCGAGCGTGGAGAAGATGGGATCGAGCGTGGAGAAGACGGGGTCAAGCACTCTTGAGAGGCGGCTCACCTCGCACAAGCTTGAACGGAACACGACAAATGAAACTGACGCGTTGATCGCACAATTAAACAATAGGGTGAGTAATAATTCTTCTTAATTGTTTACTGTTTATTTTTCAATTGGTTAATATGTTGATAAAAAAAAATGCTTATTTTTGCTTAAACATTCTTATTTTTAATCCGATTTTAATATTAGGCTATTCATGTTCTGATGATTTAATTCCATCGTACAATCGATTAGTTATATAATAGTTGTATTTGAGACTATTTACTTACCAATCGTATTAATTAAGATATATCTGATTGGAAGAATTTTATTGGGCAGAATATCACTTCAGCTATTATCTAAGTTCAACTTTATTTATGTTTCAATACATTTATTTCATGGAACATAATACATTTTATACGGGCGAAACCGCATGCACAGCTAATACTCTATAACAAAACACGATTTAAACGTAATATGTTCATTTATCGTTAACAGTATTTTTTTAAATTCTTTTAGATATCCAATCTGGAGAAGCTTCTTGAAGTACAAAATACGATGTTCAAATCGGCGATAGACGAGTTAAATCATAAGTTGAAACTGGAATCGGAGAAGAGGCAGACGTTGCAAACGGAACTCGAGAAACTGGCCCATTGCGTGACGCAAGTGTAGCCTTTGCAGCGCGCGCCGCTCGGGGCCTTCCTGCGCGGTCGCAACAGTTCTAGAGAATATTCCACCTACCTTCACTTCTGAGTGATAGTTAATATTATCGACAGTAGACTCGGTATATTATTTGGGTACGTTCATATAATTCGTGATATGTTGAGTGTGAAAACAAATTTCCATATTATCGATAAAAGCTTCACTCACTTGTATGGATGATATATGAATAATTTCTGAGTGAAAATTAATTTTTATATTGTCGATAAAAGCTTCACTCACTTGTATGGATGATATATGAATAATTTCTGAGTGAAAATTAATTTTTATATTGTCGATAAAAGCTTCACTCACTTGTATGGATGATATATGAATAATTTCTGAGTGAAAATTAATTTTTATATTGTCGATAAAAGCTTCACTCACTTGTATGGATGATGATATATGAATAATTTCTGAGTGAAAATTAATTTTTATATTGTCGATAAAAGCTTCACTTACTTGTATGGATGATATATGAATAATTTCCGAGTGAAAATTAATTTTTATATTGTCGATAAAAGCTTCACTCACTTGTATGGATGATATATGAATAATTTCTGAGTGAAAATTAATTTTTATATTGTCGATAAAAGCTTCACTCACTTGTATGTATGATATATGAATAATTTTTGAGTGAAAATTAATTTTTACATTATCGATAAAAGACTATATTATTATGATTTACTCAAAACACATTGAAGCTACGTTTATTTTTTGAGTGATTATTTTAAAATATTATTTCGATAAAGTTCTACTATATAAGTCGATCATATTTGTGAGTAATTTACGTTTTTCTTTTCCGTCTGTACAAATCCTCTGACGGCTCTCGAGTGATATTCATTATAACGGCTTAAAAGTATAAATGAAAAGTTTTATTTATCGTTCAAATTATTTTATTTTTTGTAGCGATTTTTTTTTAAAACATATATGTAAGAATTAGCAAAGTAAACGTGTACCTTTGTATTGTTGTTATTTATGTTTTTTTTTTTTTTGCTTTAATAATGATAACGTCGTTTTGCAGTAAATAGCAGGGTTCTATGTAAAATGGTGATTAGAATGTACTTAGTTTGGTTCAATTATTATTTTTTTTAATTGTATTTCGCTAATTATTATTTTTTAACCTTTTTTTTTAAAAGAAACCTTTTTTTTAAATAATTTGCGCAGTTACTTTTTCAGTTGTATGTTTAGTTAATAAAATAAAATTAGTATTAGAGAGAAAAAAAAAACAATTGTATAATATTTTTACAGCGGAATGTTTCTTTTTACAGTAATACCCCGCTTTACGCGAGGGATACGTTCCGAAAAAAATCGCGTTAACTGAAATTCGCGTATATCGAGGTTTATGATTAAACATAGTCAAAATTTAATACAAAAAAATACAAATCATTTTAATCAATCACTTTAATTCTAAGAACACTTTATGCAATATATACTATTATTTTTTACGAAAAAATACATAAATTGTCTTTACATTATGTTTATACGCACTCTTTCGCGTAATGCGAGGCATTTGAGCGCGAAATTTGAAATTCGCGTTATAGTGAAACCGCGCGTAACGGGGTCCGCGCTAAGCGGGGTATTACTGAATTATTTTTCACATATTTTTTTTTTAATTAAAATGCGATTTCAGCTAGTATATTATTATATGTAAATCAACGAATTTGTATTATAATTGTTGTAATAATTTTCGTAAATGAAATCTAATATCAATATAAAAAATAAATTCGTCCATAAAATTTTGGAATCGATTCAAGGAATATTTTTTTTTGTTTAAAAATCCTCCGTAACTATGTTTAGTATGTTTCATTCGTACTATAGGGAATTGAATTAATTTTGAATTTCATTCAAATTAATGGTGCATTGTTCATATTAGTGAGCGTAATAGATAGCGGGTTTGAATACAAAATTTCGTGCCATTTAATTATGAACGTCGTATTTGAGCGAGAGAAGAACGTTGTAATTTATTTATATACCTTAAAATAATAATATTAAATATTACTAAAGTTTAGAGTAATAATATTAATTTGATGGTAAATTAAATAAATAAAATACGTCATCCTGATTATTGTGATTCATCGTATATATGTACATTCCGTAATAATATTAAATGTTGACATTAAATCTATTTTAATAATAACCGATAACCAAAGTTTCTTTCGCAACGGCTTTACAATATATATATATATATATATATATATATATATACACACACACACACACACACACACACACACATATATACATAAATCTTTAAAAAATCATCATTAAATAGATGTTGCTATATATATTTTTTTTACTTACATATTCTGTAAAGTTATTGTTAAACATGACCCATTATTTATTTTTTTAACTTCTTATCATAATCATATATATATATTATTAATAATTTTAAGACTAACGGTAGCCATAAAGAAACAATTTCAAGGTTTTTTATTTATTTTTTTAATAATATCACATGACCGATTCTGTATTTATTGTAATTTTTAATTGGCAACTACGATGAACACACTTATGAAATATTGTAATTAATTGCATCTGTTAAGCGATTAGGGTATTTACTTAGAATTATTATTATAATAAATAAGATATTGTAGTGTCTTAGGTTACATTGTGATAGATGCTGCCTAATACATTCCCCGCTCGGATAGAAATTATCTCCGGAAGGCTTTAATCGTGCACAAATAGTTAGTCAGATATTATATAATTAAACAAAATAATTAGTAATAAAAATTCAGAATGGGTTTTTAAATTTTAAATATAGTAAATAAATAAAATGATAACGCCTAAAAAGATTTTTTACTTACTTGTTTTTTTTTTTTTTTTTTTTTTTTAACAGGTATTTTGTCGAATAATACTGGTTCTATTATAACGTGGCAGCAAAAAAATACAAAACAGCTATTTTTAAATATATATAAAATTCCGCGTTGTGATGTGTTCGTAATTTTACTACTAAAAGGCTTGACCAATTTTGATGAATGATTTTCATATACTTATTGGGTCACCGGAATGGTTCTTAGCTATATATTTAGACTCGGTAGATGCCGCTCTAGTTTATAAATATGTGTTTTTAGTTAATTTAACAACTTACACGATTGTAATAAAATTTGTCATATATGTAGTTCTAAATTGGTTCATTAAATTAAATTAATCTTTCGGTTACGCTAAAAGAATTAAATTGTATATAAAAAAAGGTAAAATATAAATTACAAAAAAAAAAAAAACCCAATTCCTGGAACAAGTTTCAATGTGCAAGTTTTGCGAGGGATTTATCTTTAGCGATAAAGTGAACTAATTTTCGCGGAATTGAACTTTATTATTTATAAGCGAGATGATTCTTATCATATCATGGAAAATCTTTAAAATCTTTTCAGCGTCCTATGAAATAAAAAAAGTTTAATTTATACCATACATGTAAATAAATATAAATAACACGCGACTAGTAGGTATTTTGAAATTTTGTACATACAAGAGCTTCGTGGAAAAGTACATTTTGAAATTTGTAAAAGGTTTATGTGATAAACCCTAGTTTACAGTGTATTATATAGGGAAAATATTTTTTTTTTTTTATAAATATGTAATTTTTAGTACTTAATTAAAATATTATCTTACGTTCTCTGTACCCGCTTGATGCATTCCGAAGGTTTTAATAATCAATATTTCGGAATATTCAATATAATGAATAATAAAATTAATATGGATGACTCAGATGTTGTATTGTTTTATTTATTTTAATCTTTATTGTACGCCATTATACACATGTAATATAATACATTTGAAAATATGAAATTAGTACAAAGGGCGGCCTTATTGCTAATAGCAATCACTTCCAGGCAACCTTTGGATGGATATTGTTCCATGGAGGCGAATCAAATCAAGAATGAGCATTATTTTAAACCAAATCTCAACTGATTAAAAATTGAAACATATATTTTGATAAATCTTGATAAATCAGTCGATGAGAAAGTTCGGAGAAGTTCTAAATATTTCTAAAGACAAAAGCGTAGATAATTAGAGGAAAAATAAAGTTTCTTACACATAACCTTTATAAAAACTAAGGGGTTTCGAGTGAAACAATTGCTATAGAATTTGATAACATTTTATTTTAACGTAGGTAGATATCAAGAAAGAAATTATATTCGATTTATATAAAACGTAAAAAAATATATATTGTTTCTAATAAATTCACAATTATATTATCACAAATTTTATAAATTCGACAAAGATTAGCTGCCGGATTATTAACATTTTCCTGATAATAGGTTAATTTCATACTAGTAATTAACAATAAATGATTGGAAATATAACACAAAATGTGATGCAAGAATATAATAATTCACGGTATATTTTTTCGTACATAAAAATATCACATTTTTCTACATCACATTAAAAAAAACTTAATTCAATCACAGTGTTTTTACCAAATACGGTGTAATAATAATAACGTATATATTTTATAGAGTTTGAACATCTTGTGCATTTCACAAATCACTGTTGCGTATAAATCGATTACCTTCTGAATGTTTTCCGGTGTATTTATAAACACATTTGCCGTACGCACCTGTAATTGTTCATATCGTTAATCGTATATTAAACAAACAGTGTATATTAGTATTATAATAATCCTCGCAAATTGCTAATGCGCGTTCACGTGATTTTATCCGTAACTAAAATTGCATCAACCAACAAAAAAAAAAGTGTGCGTCCCGGGACGCCCGACAGAAGTGATAACTTAAACTAATCTAAGTTGAACTATTTAATATTGAAATCTTTAGGTTATTACTTAAATTTTATGTACATTAATATGATAATGCAAGGAAAGGAAATATTAATAAAATCTTTTGTAGGTTATAAATATATTTTATTCTTAGTTACAATTCTTGAATTTGTACATTAGAATTATGTTTATGTACTATATTAGTATGATTATTTAATCAACAGTATATGTCTATCGCACACTAAACACTGAGTATTGAGGGAGAGGGAAGCGTCTGTCCGAAATACGACTAGCGCTGTGGGTTAGAATGAGAGAGGAGGAGCCTGCCTACCGTATACGTGAGAGAGAGGGAAACCAGACAGAGTGGCGCCGTAACGCGTTACGTAAGAAAAGGTTTCACCCTCCCGTAAGAAGTTATCACTTCAAAAAGTGGTGTGCGTACTTATGTGTGCATGTAAGAAGTTATACTTCTTTGACGTAATAATAGACTAACTAACTTCAGGGTGTCGTTTTCTCGTGACGGTTGCGCGAACATCGTAAAAATTTACTCTCATCATTTTTTCCTAAAGCGCTAAAAGAAGTATAACTTTAAAAAATTGTAAATTGAATTTATTATAAAATTATTTTTGTAAATAAAATAGGGTTAAGAATATAAGTAAGAGACAAAGTAAGGAATAGAATGAGAAGGGAATGCTGTGGTGTGTTAGAGGATGTTGTGGCAAATATAGGGAATGGAATGATTAGTGGGTTCGTGCACGCGGGGGGCGATGAATGATAGAAGATTTACGAAACAAATTTATAAGGTGAGGGTGATTAGGCAAACCGGTAAGGGTCAACTTAGGCGAACGTATCTCGACCAGAGAGAACATGTACCCTTAACCGACGAGTATGTATGAAAGTAGAAGAAACGAAAGATATCTTTAATACTAATGGTACTGAGTGCCAAGAGACCAAAATGGCGGGCAGGCGCATTCGCAATTTGCGGGACTTATAGTATAAAGCACCTTTGTGTTTGCCCAATGATGTCAAGTCGAGGGGCAGAGGCCGCGCTTGTGTTCCCGTTGCGTTTGAAATCATAGGGGATACGTGAGTAGTATCAGGAGGGCGACGAATCCGCATGAATTCCCCTCTTACCTCAGCTTCCTTACGTTCTTTCGACGAAACTCGACGCGAATCCAAGAACCGTAGATTAGGCATTTCGTATATCATGAAATATCTAAAAATGTTGGTGTAACACTTTCTATGACAATTTGTCTAACGTAGAGCCCACCGTTGGCCATGTTAATTAATATACGATTTGTTGCCGAAACACACCTATTGGTATTTGACGGCAGGTTTTCAAACTTGTGTGTGGTAGCTATCCTTATTAGAAAATGCCCTACCACCATGCTATGGGTATCCCTACGATGTTTTCTTTCATGAAAAAAGCTCATTTTAGAGTTGGATAGGTGGTCTCCTTTAACGCGGAAACCGATCGCAATATTAACGGCGATAATATTAAATGCTTCACAAGTTTTCGAATATTTACTTTTTTAGGACTAAGTCACTGAGCACAACCTAGTATTAAGTGACGATGTTATGGACAAACCTAAAATGAGTAAATCTCAAATGATATAGGTTATTAACGACAAATGGGTATTCCCCACTCTTTACGCCAGGCGAGTCCCACATGGAATCTCTAAAGCGCAAGTTTCTCTCCCGCATTAGAGATGCCAGAGGGTATGCGTAAAGCCATAACTAACCAAAAAAAAAACTTTTTTTTGACTCAAACTTGAAGATGGTAATTAGTCAAGTAGGTATTAAAATGCCCTACCAACATGACATCGTTATATTACGATCTTTTCTCTCACGGGTCAAAATCAGCTTAAAAGCCCAGTCTCCTTATAGCATCTGGATAAGTAGATTTGAACCTACGTCGCTTTAGGCGATATTCAACCACACTACCTCTAAGACAGGAGCGCGTTCAAGAATTACTTAACCAAAATTTTTGATATTCCTGACTGCCCTCTCCACTTGTCAGCAATAGTAAGAACACTCTTATGCCCTCTTCCCCCCCTATAATAAATAAGCATTGGCAATATCTATAAACACTTATCAGAAAGCCCATCTCCCATGTCATCAAAAATAAGCAAAGAATAGACCCTATATCTCCGGTTCAACATTATTTCTTTATAGTCGTTTAACAACTTATAAAAGACTTCATTTTAATATTTATTGCTTGGTCTCCTCCAAAAAGAAAGGGTAGGGGAGGGAAAGGGGTGGAATTTTTGCCATAATCGCCACGCTTGGCAGGCGGGTTGGGGATCGCTGTCAGGTGTTTGTAGTACTCAGAGGATGTTGCTGGCCACCCCCTCCCTTAAAACACTCACCTATATCTTTGATAATCGGAGTCATCTTTGTCGATGTCTGACAATTGATTAGGGCACGCTTTGTTGCTGAGCAAACTCAAATAAGATATTACCGGGAAGTGTTCTTTTATTTTAGTTACCAGCCCTTCTAAGTCTGAAAACTAAAACATAATATCTATATAGATTTATATAAAGCTAAATATCACAGTAACTTTCTTGAACTTGATCTATGCTCGACTAAAGTGCATTATTTTCTTATAAAGTTACTTATTCAGAAGATAGACACGCATGACTCTACATATTAATCCGGCTCGAAGGACCATTTCATATATAAGTGCAAAAACTTTATGTGCTGTGAATAATTTTCAACGAATTTTTAGAAAATTGTTTACGAGCTCTTAGAAATCACGTAACACTACTCTTGATGTTTTTTAATGACTAAAGATTTATTTGTACAGTAATCACAAAGAACTCACTGTTTATTGCAAAATAATAATATGTAATAAATTCCTTGTGATATCTATTATACTAATATTAGATATTCTTATATATAACTACAATCTGGACATTTTATATCCAAGTTAAGCACTTCAATGTGTTAGTTATTAAGCAAATAAAAACATTACTTTATCAGTATTTCGCAATTAACTTGAGACATACCATTCGTTGGATGTCTCATACTAGCTGTAAAGATAGGAGTTATCAAATACTTTATTACCTGATTGTTATTAAGGGAAAGCGTTCTCAGGTATGGAAGATTCGGGAAAACAACGCCGTTTCCCAATTGATTGTTGTCGAGAATTAGCTCTTCTAATTTGACGAACTGATCCAAACCTTTCAAGGTTTCAATGCTGTTGTAGCTAAAAAAGATGTCAGAGTATGTTTTTAAACGAAATACATCTATACAAATAAATTTAAAAAAAACTAGGCAGCCATGGGAACTGCCGACAGAAGTGAAAACTTTAAAAACTGTTTCTTTATGTTTAAATCATCATAATTATTAACATTTCTCTGGTTTTTATACCTATTGCCGCTTCGAGCAATAACTATGTACATTTTCATATACTTTATGGAACACACACCAATTTATTATAGGAAAATAACTCTTATTGTATATGCAATGTGGTTTGTTTTTTTTCGTGAATTCCATTAGAGGTAAACAATAAAATTTCCCATGTCACTGACAGCAGGTTGACAACTAACGTCACATTCCATTAGTAACGCGAATCTAGAGAATTGCTCAACGTCGCTAAACAAGTTTTCACTTCAATAAGGAACATTTTACAATACATTCGGATTCTTCTCAGATAGATGAAAGAATTAATTATTATAATTAAAATGCTGGCAAGGAGCCATCCATTAATCACGTGATGTTTTCTAACAACTCTTTCCCACTCCGTTCTCCCTGGTGATACGAAGTGAGGTTTTCCTTCTTATTGCACAAAATCGCATGTAATTTTTAGTGGATAAGTTATCTTACATTTTTTTTTCTAGTATTATCTTTAAGGACAGTCAGGTGCAGACTTTCAATTTAGATATAGCGCTATTAACAAAATATAAATATGCGTGATATTTGACTACACCCTTGTTGTATTTCGTGATTTTGTCCGAACCCCTTCCACCCATTTAGAGCCTCACATGATTAATGGGCGATCCCAAATGAGAGATCTTTGATAAAATGATATACACTCTTTGTATACGTCAAAACAGGTCTTAATATCCAAAGAACTGGGTGGTGTCAGGTAGGGGAGTTATTTAGTAATTACTGGAAAATTACTGATTGGAGAATATAAATAAATATAGCAGTGTTCCAAGTCTAAGGTCAAAAGTGTTGACTTTTCCACATTTAATAAGAACTGATAATTATTTATAAAAGTAATTCTTACCTTAAATCTAAACATTTTACTTTACTGCCATACATTTTGGGTAATGCAGGCGGTATTCGCTTACAATCTTGTCCACAATAACTTAACTGTAACAATGAATTCAAGTAATCACAAAAGATATTATTTACATATAGTATTGTATTTGTGACTTTGTTTGTGATTGTATTAGTGACTTAAACAAATTGAATACGCACTATATAACTTATATCTATAGCGAGATATATAAATAAAATAAAACTAAGTTTCACACGAAACTTTGGTGAGTTGTTTTGCATACGCCCGCGAAGGTTCCTGGGAGAATAAATCTTTCCGTGACATTGCAACTAGCCAGAAAAAATAAAAGAATTTCTAATTTTTAACTTTTATTCATTGTATCTATGAATACACACTTCAAATATACTCACAATACAAAACAGTTCTGTACTATATTTCTTATAAAGTAGTGTAAAAAAGCAAAGGTTCCAAGCCAAGTTTTTTCTTAATTGATAACACTAAACCTTGTCAATACTACTATAAACAAACCATTTACATCCGCAACACCATTTAATAGTGATAGTGATATAAAACGCTAGATATGCAGATAAAAACCGTGTTCAAATAATCAAAATAACCTATTACGATTATATTGGTAAAGGAGACACGAAAACGTAATATTAAAGACGTGAAGGAAATAAGTAACTATAGTGTAGCGCACCTTCTGTAATATAATAAGTGTTTGATATAACAAATACAAAGAAACTTTTAAACTAAATAAACTACTTCGGCTTTTCGACCTATAAATGGCATGTAATAGGATTGAAAGTTGTTTGAAAATAAGAATTAATTTGTACGAAAGTTTTTGCGGATTGTAAACAATGTAATTAAAACTTACCAAATCAGCTTATTTTGCTACAAAGTTTTTGTCGCGACCAATCACGCAATGTAACTAACATAGTTCAAATACGTGTTTATTTTCATTACGTCTTTCCTAAGTAGAAACTATTATAGATTCATGGTACAGTTATACATATGTCTTATGAAGGTGGCACATGACCGGTCATTGTGGAGATATTTGGGGGAGACTTATGATCAGCAGTGGACGTCTTTCAGTTGAATGGATTGATGAAGTGTTCTTGAATAACGCGTCGATTGACTTAGGTTTGTATCTTACAATAATTCTGAGGCTTCGGTAAAGAAAAACATCGTGAAGAACCATACCATAGCGTGAAGGTAGTGCATTTTTAATGTGCATGGTGCACTCAAGTTTGAAACGTCTGTCATAAGTGTCTTATGGCAGAATAATTTAAAGTGTTTATTATTGAGATCAGTCCAGAATTAGTTATTATTTCGAGAATTGACTTGGAAGGTACTCGTATCATATGCTGATGCCAACACCACCTATATAGCAATAAACACCACGTGCTGCTCGTACCAAAAAAAAGATTCGTTTTCATTAATTTGATGATTCTTGCATTGGTTCGACTAATTTTACTCTTACAACAAAAAAATGCCTCAAGGAAATCCATCCATCCAAGCGATGATGGCTTAGTTGGTAGTGCTGTCTGATTTCGCGTCAATAGACGCGCTTCTAAATCCTCCTATACAACGCTAAAATCAGCCTGAGCTTTTGGTAAAGGTATTCTTCTTATTACATATGGATATGGTTTTAAACACCGTCTTCCAAAGTGGGGGCAGAGAGGGTGTGTGGGACTACCACTAGGGAAGAAGACCCTAGCGACTACCCACTAAAACCCTATGAGTGACCGTCTCTACCGTCACACAAGGGAGGGCAACACGGAGATCGCAAAGCTTAACTACCACGACATTCCCACCGGACGGATGACGCGGCCCGAAGGCCAAGTCCCTAACCCGCAAAAGGACTAGTCCCGGTCAGCCAAGACTGAGTCTTCCGACGGCTTTCCCAGTGCAATGGCAAGCCAGGGTCCCCGCCCCTTCCCCCCTTCGGATCGTGTGTAACTTTGTGTGTTCCTGCAGCATCACTTGGGAACCAGTACCTCTAGGCTTAGTGTGTTTACCATCCTGGACCACACCGTGGGTTAACATCAGATGAGATTGTGGTCAAAGCACTAAGTCTACTACATGTAAAACAAGATTTCTAAATAAATATTAAAGCTCCCAAAAGACGTCACAGTTTGAAAATCATTTGTAGCGGAATCAGTAAAATTATCATTCAAGTCAAAATTACTTTTAAATTATTATTTCAACATTATATACTATAAATACACAATTATAATTTCTAAAATCGCTAAACTTATACGACTACATTGTATTAAAAAACAGCTAATATGAATGAATAATAAAAGACGGATCATTTAAGTAATTAACTAACAATACTCTGCCAACAAAAGCCAATGATTTGTACAACTTATTATAGAGATTTGGCGGGGAAATCTGGAAGGAAATTCTATATAGGCGTCTTACGCAAGTCACGTAATAATATTAACTATGACACACAAAGAAAAAGATAGATACAAAGAGATGAAATCAAATAATAATTCGAAATATAAAAGTACTTTATTGAAACGAATCCTGTTACATTTCATGTAATTGGAATTCGTAGATATTAAATTGTTTTTCTTTTCAAACGGAATATTGAATATATTTAATATAAAGTAGTTTCTAATAGAAACTGGAAATTTATTTAATTTCATCAAGTTTTATTTTAAAAGTAGCTATGGAATATTATATAAAAGGCAACGTCTCTATGTCCGTTAGTTGGTTTATAGCACGAGAAACACTAAACCGACTTACTAATTACATGGTTTTATTACATTAGGTGGGAATATATAAAAAAAAAAATAAGAGGATAATAGTTTATGAAGTCAGCACAAAATTATCCATGATATTCCTTGTAATATTTTAATTGAAGGAAAAAAAATATTTAAGAGATTTTATTACAGTATATATTATAAATCAACAAACTCTGCAAGGTGTTATTGTAGAATCGAAACTAAAAAAAATATCCCAGTTCTATTACGAATAATGTATGAATCTTTTTCTTAAAATGAGACAACTTTTTTAAGGAACCTAGAAAGAAGTCCACAAAATAAAGATTTCACTATGTCACGTTCGTATTTCGTTTACTTTTATTGTAAGGATATATTAACCCCTACTTGAATTTATCTTTAGTACTGGCCATTTTATTATATCGTAAGTTAGGTAACGACATACCTATTTATTGCACTATAAATGTCCAAGATGTTCCTGATTAAAAGTAAACAAGTTATTATTGTATTGTTTCTCTTCATAATACCTATTTGTATTGGAATAATAAAATAAATGTTTGATAATTATCGACAAATAAACTTCAGATTCAGATTCGATGGTACAAGATATTTAAAAATTATCCTCGATCTGGATTTTTCCTACACAAGAATTTCACGCAAAAACAGAAATTTTGTAGAAAATGTCAATATATCAGTGATGATGATTTTAAAATAAACTTTTGAGAGACAACACCAGTCTAGGTGATCTACATTCTAGGTGAATGATCAACAATGGTCGATTTTCAGGCAGGCTGTAAATCTGCGGCGGTAAATTTTCGAAGGCGTCATTTTTGGTGCCATTGAAATCGGAGCATCAATTTCGCAAAATTCTCTTTTTATTCGATTTACCAATGATTTTATATACTGCAGAAGTCATGGCTTTTAAATTTCGGGATATTAGCAAATATGTTACTTCCAACATTTGTCGCTTTTCGCTTTGAACGTATTGCACATCCGTTCATTTAGTTAAATTAAGAATTAGAGATCATTTATCTCTGTGAATGCAAGCTGGACGATGGTTCCTCTAATCACATATTTTTTATTGTGCTAGGAATAGATATTTACTCTACGATTATTTACCTTCTTCTTTTCCCCCATCCTACTAACCTTATGTGCCTCTTAACTTTGATCCATATCAACCCTTCAATAGAAGAGGGCTTGGTAAAATTTATAAAAATTAATAACATTAAGCGGTAGGTGCTAATCCATTCTTCTTAAGTTTGCTTCAACTACCTTGAACGGCAGGCAACATATTTTTAGTTAATATCTATTATGGTAGTTTTTTGTGCATGATTAATAGTCCAGGCTGGGATATCTATAATTAACTTTAACAAGCAATCACTCTTTGATAAAGTCTTCTTCGATCATGGCTCTTTTCATGTTGGCAGGAAATAATATACAGTAAAAATGACCATATTAATTGACTTTAACAGCATTAACGATATTGGAGTCGGTGTCAGCTAGAGTTAACCAATATACTCATTTGTAAATGGAAATCACTCTCTAAACTTCAGCACAATAAACTTAAATAAAATTAATCTAAGAACGAAGGTGATTTTAACTCCTTGAGCACTAACCTGGCGTTTATGCCAGCTTTCCATTGTTTTCCTATTGTCTCATTTTTATGAGTAATCGACATATTAAGGAACAATTAATCAAAATTGAATATAAATATGTTTTACACCACTTTATTATTCATAAGCTAGTACAAATTTTTTAAGTGAATGTAATTAACATGCCACATCTATCTGGATTTAATATGTTTTGTATTAATGATAGCTATATGTATCTACTGATCTAAACTAAACATACTATGTTTATATAAACAATATTATGGAATATATTAAATTTCTAGTGTATGATATTTAATTAGAGTAATAATTATGTATTATGTAGTAAGTCCTGGCATATGTAAAATTAAAAATAACATATTTATCCAATCTAATTGTACGGAACACATGCTGTAATAACCAAAAACATTTTTTTGTCAGTAACTTTTGCAGACATGATTGTACACACATTTTTATTATTTATATTAAATATGTATCAATTGTTATGTTATATAATTACCTATGTAATATCTGAGTAATTCAATTTTATTCTATTCTCAAGCATTTTCACAAAATTTTCTGAAACATAGGTACTTTTCCATAAAAATAATAATGTTGATTGAATAAATAACAATATTCGGAATGCAATAAGCAGAATGTAAATTTTGATGGTTAGTCCATAAACACCAAATATGATGACAAATTCACTGGTTTGAAATGATGATGACTAAATGAAGGCTCGGTATATCCGTTGGTGGTAGGTTATAACTCATGTATCCTACCTGTTCCATGATGAGAATGAGCTTTCAGTGATGGAAAACATACTTAGCAATGAAGCAATAGCATGGTGGTAGGGCTATTTATAATGCTCAATTGGTGTGTGAAAGACAGTTTTCTCTAAGCTTAGCAGGTTTACCATATTAGACCACTTTGTTACTTAATATCAGATGAGATTGTTGTTCAAGCACTGTACACATACAATATAAAAAATGTAGCTATTAAGTACATAATTAAGTATATATTTATAAAGAAACCTTGTACTTTTCTATTTTTACAATATTCAAACATATACAGTAAATATTAATTTTTTTCAGGAAAGCAAATTTACTATTTGAAATAACTTTATACAAATGTTTGGGACTAGATTTATATACATTTAAAAATTAGCCTAGCCATATAACCAAACTTAAAATTGTAATATCATAAATCTACCATGCTCATTTTACATTATAGGTATATTTATATCCATAATATACAGAAATGAAACAATATGGACAATGAGCATTCTATAGAGTAAACCTCAGTTTCTCCAATTTTTTTTGTTATAGGAACCTCAGTAGTTTTAAATTTTTTATGAAACACAATTTTCATTTTCTAGGTATACAAGCAAAGGTCCAAGTTTAGGTATTTAGATATTAAAAATAATTTTGAATATTTAACAAATAAGAATTATTTTTGTACACATATAAAATATCTACCTACATAAAATTGAAAGGCATTTTTATGAATTAAATACAGTATATACGTTAAACCCTAAAAATACCTAATCTATATTTGGGTAGTTATAAAGATGATTTTTTTTAAGATTGGAAGTTACGAAAAAAAGCTTATAAAGCTAACAAATAAATCCTTAAAGAAAATATTAATTAGATATACTTACCACATTATTTTGGAATGTTAATGCGAAATTATTAACGTGAGTCTCTCCCATTTTCTCTTGGATCAACTATATATGTACTGTATATATGTAATGTTTGCCTTTATGAGAGTAAATTTGATAAAATGGTTTTAAAACAATACGTAGATCGATGCGATGTTTGAATAACAACCTATTTTTAGTACTTATACAGAAAAAACATGTTTTTAACAATTCCCAAGTTTATTACACAGACTAGTAATTTCTCATATCAGGGACTCCATATAGAGTTTTTCAAATTTCCCCATTACATATAAAAATATCCCCAAAATGATAGTATTTCAAAAACTTTTTCCCAAATATGTAAACTTATTTGTTTTTAATAACTTTTTTTATAATTTATAAAGGTGATAAATACAAGTTATTTTAGGCTCAACTTCGAATTAATTTTCAGTATTCTAATGAAATGGGGGGCATTTGTTACAACTATCCACAGATTTTTTTTTTACAGCAAAGATATTACGCGCCGTTTCAATATACTTAATTTGAGCATATTGACCAAACTATATCACGTCATAATACTATCAAAATGACATAAGATATTTATTTATTTATTTAGATAAGACAATTTACACAGAATGTTTTAAAACGATAATAGTTGCTTTAATTAAAAACTGTGTTGCAACTACCATCGCCCGCCTCCGGTACATATCTTGAAAACTACTTTATAGAATATAAATACAAATATATACGAGTAATATTAAAAGAAACAAACAAAAAATGCAAAAAAAAATAAATATATAAATGACCATGTGTTAATATTGCGTGTATAAGCGTGCATGTGTGTATGTATGCTTAATCTATATCAGTGTAATAAAAATAAAATTCCTTTATTTACTTTACTATTGTGTGAATATGAGTAGTTGTTCTGTTTCCTCGTAAGTAAGTCCTAATAGCCAGTTTAAGGTGGTTTTATTACATTTCCATTTGGTAAGTGGATAAATATTTATTTCTTTATGAATTTTGTTGTATAACATAGGGCTTATGTAATGATAGTGTCTACTAGCTAACTCTATTCTTCTTGATATAGTTGGGCATATAAGGTCATGTCTACGCTTCAAGCTGGTATAATTACAATCATATGCCAACTCAGCATGTTTTTTTATGACACTTTGTAGAATGAACAATTTACGGACAGATAGAACTTTACATAGAGAGTAAAGTTCACAAGTTGGGTAGAGAAATGGTTTAGAAGTCAGTCATCACTTTCAATAACGCTCTTTGAGCTCTTTCAATTTTAATAAATAAAGTTTTACATGAACCACCCCAAGCCGTAATGCAGTATGCTAGTATGGATTGAGTTAGAGCAAAGTAGACAACTCTTAGTGTTACTAGATTAAGACTCGACCTCAGGTTTTTGAAAATATAAATCATTTTTCTTATTCGTAACACTACACTATTAATTTGTTCATGCCAGGAAAGAACATTATCTATCAGTACACCAAGATATTTTGTAGAAATTGTACGAGTTAAATACTGACAACTACATAAATAATTATAGTGGGAAACACATGTATGAGCCTGAATAGTAAAATCATCGGAAGGTAACAAGGACTTTTTAAGAGCGAAAGTAACAAAACTAGACTTTTTTACATTAAGTGTTAATAAATTGGTAGATAGCCAGTTCATAATTGAATACAAGGCAGTTTCAGCATGGGATTTAGCTTCTATCCATGTTGTTCCATCAATAATCAAAGCTGTGTCATCAGCATATGTAAGTATTTTATGTAAGTAAGTATATGACTGAACACTGCAACTTATTAATGAATTAAAAAGCATAGCACACTAAACTCCCGCTTGTTATTATTAGATAATTATTTAGACAAATTTATCATGCCCAGGTTACAAAATGTTGTACACAAAATATTATTTCGCAACATATTTTTATATCTGAGATAACAGAATGAGACGTAAAAACAAAGAAAACTTTAATTAAAAGGAGCACAAGTTTAATTTCTTTATTGTTCTATTAATTTAAAGGAACAGGGAGTTTTTTGTCAAGCTATTTTAGATTTATTCATACGATACATATTAGGCACAACAGGATGGCATAGTAACTTTAGAAATAGATAAAAGAGATATAAGAGTGAGTGATTCTTATTAAAATTACCAATACAAAGGAAAGATTTACTACAGAAAAAAAATAACTGGAGCTGGCGTAAACGTCAGGTTGGTACTTTAACGGTTAATATTTGATATATATACTATAAATTTCCTTTCAACAAAAAATATTTTTCCCCAAAATTGTGAAAAGAAACCCCTAATCTGGAGACCCTCTTTCCTATATACAAATGCACTCTATACTAGTAATGTACAAGTACAGACACGAATCTCGAGAGCGAACGTTATGCACGTTTTTTTTTATTTTTTTTATTATTATTATTGAAATTAAACTATCTGCAGACTCTGGGTCCGCACCTTTTTTATATTGTAGATTTAAATTGACTTGCGTCGGAAAAAATTGCCTATAATAGCAATTCAAGCAGCTATGCAGTTAGTAATCTTTCGCATATGTGAGCTTAAATCAACTTCTATTAAATTTTTTATACCTCAACCTAACATGCATAACGTCTAGATGTAGATAGACGTTATGCATGTCAGGTTGAGGTACGGGGATGGAGTCTGGTACACTGAGCTGCGCCATATTTATTGATACTAGCCGAAAAAAGTAATTTTGATAAGCTGGCAACGTTATTATTAAGACCTAGTGATGAATCCATTTTAACGTAAATCGATAAAAACTTACTTATTGAACTCTAGCCACACGCTAACTTTACAGTAATAGAAAATTAGTGTAATTTAAACGTTTTCCTTTATAAAATTGTTTTCTCATGTACAAATACTAAAATACTCCAATTTGTATTACTGTAAAGTAGCCAGACTATATAAAACACAATGGGTTCAAAAATGAGGAATTTTAGCTTTAGCAAAAGTATCCAGCGAAATGATAAGTACATATTATTTTAAATATTATATTAACATAAATTACAACAAAAATAAATCAACAAGAAACATTATTTTCTACATATCGACACTTCACCTATTGTGTAATTAATATAATTTCGTCATGGCTTTATTGAACTAGTAAAACATATATTTATATAAGCAAGCAACGATCTTAAATACTATGAATAGAATAATCCGTGGGACTGGTTACAACCACTATATTGGTGGAAATATATAGTTAATACAAACATGAATTACAGTTAAATGAATTGTTTGAAATTACTTTGCGGGTGAAACTGATTAAAGGTGTATGTCCATTAGTATTAGTATATCTCAATTTTGTTAGCACCTAATGTGTTACTGTAAAAGTGTAAAAGTTTGAGTTTCATGTATATGAGTATAAAATATTTCCAGGATTAATTTCACTTTTTGTTTTACTAAGACTTAAAAACATACACCTGTATTCATGAAAATTACATAAGATGGTGAGAAAGGAACGCAATTCTATACAAAAATTTGATATGAACCTGAGATAGTATTATTCATTTCCATGGACTGAATTCCTGTAAACCTTCATATTTCCAAAAACGAGTTGTAATTATGATTATGAAGGTGTAGAAGCATACATGAAATATAATTAATACCACTCCCTGAAAGATATATTTTGTTTAAAATATTATTAAAGGTATGGAGTACAGTAAAATAGTTGAGAACGACATTAACAAAAAGACTTGGTAATAATTAATAGTTACAACTGGAAAATCTACAAAAATACCTATTACTAACGAAGTTATAATCAGATATATTTTGGAAACGCTAGGCTAGCAAAAACCGTACCATACAATATATGACCATTGTACTTTTAAAAGTATATTAAACAAATATTGAACACATTATGGATCAAACTTATTTTTACAAAAACTGAAACCGTTTTGTTACAAAAAGATCATGCACATGTTGAACATAATATGCTCAGAAAAAGTATAATTACAAAAGAGCGTAATACATACATACATACATATCATCACGCCTTTCTCCCGTGGGGGTAGGCAGAGATTACGTCCTTCCACTTGCTACGATCTTGGCATACCTCTTTCGCTTCCTCTACTTTCATGAGCGCTTTCATACATGCTCGTCGGTTATGGGTACTTTTTACCTGGCCTTTTTATTTAAGACATGATTGATTTGGTATAGATACATTCGCCTAGGTCGACCCTTACCGACTTGCCCATTCACCCTCGCCTTATAAATTAATTTCGTTAATCTTCTCTCATCCATCCTCTCTACATGCCCAAACCAACTAAGCATACCTTTCTCTATTTTGGTCACCACATCCTCTACCACACCACAGCGTTCCCTTATCATACTATTCCTGACTTTGTCAATCGTCTTCACTCCAGCTATACTTCTCAGACTTCTCATTTCCACTGCGTTAATCTTACTTTCATGCTTCTTCTGCCAAACCCAGCATTTACTACCATACCTAAGTGTAGGGACCAGGACTCCTCGATGCACAGCCAAACGCGCCTTTTCAGTCACTTTCTGGCTGCACATGAAGTTACGCAGGGCCCCATTCACTCTATTCCCTAACAAAACTCTTCGCTCAATATCATCGTCACACTTTCCATCTCTCGTAACCTTTGATCCCAAGTACACAAACTCTTTCACTTGTTCCACTCTGTCTCCTTCTATCGAAATTACGCAATCTGTCATACTTTCTTCTCTTTCAAATACCATTACTTTCGTTTTACTTACATTCACTTTCATTCCTTTACTTTTAAGGGTCCTATTCACAATACTGACCATCGCCTGCAACTCCTCCGCCGATGATGCCAGTAAAACCTGGTCATCAGCATACAGGAGGCATTTGACAGTCAGACCATTCATTTTTAATCCATACTTACTTTCTTTCAAGTCTTTCAAGCAATTGTCTACATATAGGTTAAACAGCCCTGGAGACGCAACACAACCCTGTCTAACACCTTTCTCGATATTAAACCAGTCTGTGTACGCCCCGTTTACCCTGACACAAGCACTAGAACCCTCATAGAGTGATCTCAATGCCTGTATCTTGTTGCCGCTCACCCCATACATAGACAACGTCGCCCACAATTCATTCCGTATCACTCTGTCGTAAGCCTTTTCCAAATCTACGAACGCGCAATAGACCTTTTGACTGCCCGCCAAAATTTTTCAGTTATTGTTATAAATTTAATTTTTAAAGAGCGTAATATGGTTGTTAAATATAGAATTTTGTAAACTACTATTATATACAATTATTTTATACAATTATTAAAATATAGGTTTAGTAAGGTTTTGGCTAGCATTTTTGGTATTCAATTAATCATGATGATAATAATTAAAGATTAAACGTTACCAAATTACATATTATATGACAAATTATTTAATTAAGTACTTTGTTTTATTGATGTATAGTTGCTTTGTAGGCTTACTATTACATAGGTAACATAAGAAGGAACAAATATATTGATGGTATTAATGAATGGTGGTAAAAAATGGGGGTCTTCTGTTACAATCACAACGGGAATGATTGGGACATTTCAGGATTTACGCTCCGTGTCATTATTTTCTATTCACTACACTTATGCATCATATATATATATTTATTATTAAATAAAATTAAAACATTATTAATTATTTTTTTACGCGGGACCATTTTTATTTTCTAAAAATAAGAGTAGCCTTAGTTACGCGTAGTACTATATCTCTATCTACTAAAACAAGTTTCCAGCAAATCGGTCCAGTCGTTGCGGAGATGAGCCAGAACAGACAGATGGACAGACAGGCAACAATTTGACAGACAGAAACAGTTGTTTTTCGAAATTACTAATGTTGTCCACATGACACTAATGTTGTCCACATTTGACAGCTTCATCTGGCTTTGTGTAAAAATAGAGAAAATAAACTGCTCTGCGGTTAAAGCCGTATTTGTGTGGATTCTCTTAGTGGGTTTAATTTATATTGTAACGCTATGTAGCATGTAGCTATGGACAAAAGCTCTTAAAAAAATCATTACCAATTTCAAATACGTGCATCTTGAACAAATAGCATGAGATAGGTATTTAGATTTTTAGCTATTATTAGCTGCGTGCCCGCGGCCTTGCCCGCGTTTTATATATTCTTATTCTTTACTGCATTATATAGTTTTGATGGTGCTGTCCCTTGAATCGTATTTTATTAATATCATGAGTTTTAATGTTTTTACAAGGATCTTAATTATTTTCCTTAAACAGTTTTAGTACTAAAAGAAAGCAGACATATTTCTTATATATTCAAGTACTTGCCAGTAAAACTGGACGATTATTGCTTCTTTCACAGTTTGTATGTTTTTCTTTTACGCGGAACTCTAATTATTTTTGAAAATCAAAAGTACCCTAAGTTACGCAGAGTAACTTCAGCTATCTACCAAAGAAAGTCCCATCAAAATCGGTCCAGCTGTTCCGAAGATTATCCGGAACAAAACAGACAGATGGACAGGCAGTCAGACAAAAATTTTAAAAATTGTATTTTTGGTGTAATTATCGTATATACATTCATATTACATACATTTAGTAAAAAAATATTATTTTGACATTCCAAACAGACACTTCAATTTTATGTATATTATTAAAAAATTAATTGTGCGGTAGGAAGACTCCCGTCAGGAAGGAAGTTTCATACATAATGTTTTCAACTTTAAACGCAATTTAATAGGTAAATTTATATTGATTTAATCAAGGAATTTTCGTCACGCCTTGAAACGCTATCTTCGTTCATTTAACTCTCTCTATTTGGTCCTTTTTAATTTTATCGTTTTTCAATGATGTACATTTATGTATATAGAAAATAAATATCTATAACTATTTTTAAGTAATAAAAAAATATTACCAATAATAAAAATATAATTTCATCATCATTTTCTTGCCATGGGATAAGGGCATGTCTTCCTCTTCGAATCCATGTTGCTTTAATTTTTGGCAATTTATTTTACGACCGGCCGCCTTCCTCACGTCACCCTTCGAGCGTAGATGTATGGCCATGTTTTCCCTTCTGTCGCTTCTTACGACACCCCACGGGATAGGAAAGGGGTGTGATGGTATTCTAGAACTGCCACATACACTGCTATAAAAATATTATGTAAACAATAGTAGAAAGTAACCGAAGAGAAGAGAGCCGTAGATTCTTTCGTCGCGTGACAGAGCTGTGTGTATTGATGTATGTATATAGTTCATACACGGCTGTAACTATGACAACAATTGTCGGAAAACAAGTCTCATGACATTTTTTTTTGTTCTCGCTCCCATCCATCCGTTCAGAGTGTGTAAGGTACTTCGTTTCAAAAAATGTTATTTTTCACATTACAAACAGACACTACTTGTTACATTATTTTGTTTATTAGTATATATTATCACTGTGTCAATTTATTTGTAAATGTCTTTTGTCAATGTTCGGTTTGATAAGTAATGTAGGTGCCTAGTAATATTGTTTCCGGAAACTTTTTTGTTTAGCAGAATATTATTGAAACGAGGTTAATTTAAATTTCCGTGTTTATAATACGAACTTATACAGTTATGTAGTTACAATAATTGCCATGTTATCAGGCAATTATTAGATTATCGAGAGATAATCTGTCACGGTTACGTAATATTTTGTTTGAAAACAGGACACTTCTTAATTTAATTTTTAATTGAATTTAATAACCGACTCATAATCGTACGACTTTATCGTAATACGCGGATCATTATTAAATACAAAATATCTTTTTGTTGTCAAAAACAAAGGAGACATTGTTTTGAGTAAAGAATTCGATACTATTGTGTCTACTAAATAGCTCTAAATAGAAACATAGTTTTGTTTTACAAAATTATTATACCATATCTTACCGTGACCATATACGAGGGGAGAGGAAATCAGTAAGAGTTATGATTAATACTTCTCACAATGGCAGTGAGCGGGGGGTGGGGTTAGGTGGAGGAGGTCCTAAAATGACCAAAATTCTGTTTACGTAGTACTTGAATCGGCCCAGGGAATCAAAAATACCGGTAAAACTGTAAGTTTTGTTTTCATCTGCAAATTATCAGTATCTAACAAAATTTGGTTTCATAACCGCTATCATAAACATAAAACACTGCGATGCCTATTGCTATATATAAATATGACAGCATCCAGTAAACGAGTTGTTGGTTCACGGTCGCGCTTTGGTTATCATGGCTCCGACTATTAAATATACGAAGGTAAATTAACATGATTTTGTGTGTGTATTTTTTGTGCATTTTAGTCTTTTGAACCGTATTTCCGCTCTAGGACATAAATTATTTATTAACCGTATAATTTTTAACATAGTAAAGGTATTATTATTCTGTGTATAACATTTATAAAATTAAAATAACAAATACCTACGCTTTAATAGTGTTTATAAAAAAAATGTCTATAAAAGATCCATCGATTTGTATAATTTTACTTTTCTCAGTTTATCATATTCTTATTACATTTAACAGAGTATTTTTCTTGCCTTTCCATCGAACTCGTAATAGTAATTTGAATTATTATATTTTACGAATTATTATTTCAGTTATTCATTGACAACGAGTGGGTGGACTCTCAGAGCGGAAAGACGTTCGAGACCAGATGTCCTCACGATGGATCTGTCATTGCCAAAGTCGCCGAAGGAGATAAGGTTTGTAATAACTTATTTATCTCCTCACAAAACTTTGTAGATTTTCGCCTACTCAGTAGATATTCGTAGAGATATTTTTATGCAGTTCCTTAGAATAAAAAACTATTCGAACAATTAATTAGATTGATGTTCATGTTCATAAATTTGATCCTAGGTTGTTCATTACACTGAATTTAATTGGAGCTTTATAAAAGGAAGTAAAGATTTGCGTGAAACCAATCCGCATACCAAACCCAGACATCAACGCATATGTAGAAAAAACAAGTGTCCCGAAGTTCGCTCTTATATTTTCTCACTATCTAGAGGCCTTCTCAAGATATAGTAAATATAGTCATTTTTAACTTTTTAACTCACGATTAAAGCCCCTTAAGGAGAGGCCCTATTCAGGTGTCATCCGTACTCTTCATGGCCGTGGGTTATCTATATATTCCATCAAAAATTGTTGACTAACGTTGTTTCCTAATTCCATAATAAACCAGTAAACCTAGATTTGTTCGGAAAATCTTTAAATCCACTGGACAAGTTTTAATCGGTTTTTTTTTGTTATGTTGCTTAAAATATAGCAAAGAACATATTATTGTCTTGCGTTAGAAAATTTTTTAAAATCCAAAAAAAATTAAAATGGACGCTAACTATGAGCGTGAGGGTTTAGACTATAACTTAGACAAAATTCTGTGATAATGTATTTTTTTTATATTACTATTTATTATCCTTGTTTAGGTAGCTAGTAATAAAATGATATTATTTAAATAATATCCGCCTGTAAACTACTGAACCTACAATTCTCGACTTTTCTGAGGAAATATAAGACCTTAATCACCATATCAAGCGACCGGTTAGTCCGTTATCAAATATTCCGTTACTTGTTAACTTTTCCTTGAAAGTTAGCCGACCGTGTTACTAATTCACTTTAAATTAATAGACGTACGTGAAGATTTCCCACTGGTTTTAACATTGTTTAAACAATTATTATTAATACACAGGCTGATATCGATTTAGCAGTAAGTGCAGCAAAACGAGCATTCAAACGTAATTCAGAATGGCGCCTGTTAGATGCCTCACAGCGCGGCCGACTACTAAGCAAATTTGCTGACCTTATAGAACGTGATGCACAGTATCTTGGCGAACTTGAATCCTACAATAATGGTGTTCTAGTCAGTACTGCTGTGGGGTTTGTGAAACAAGTTGCTGTACTTACCCGATACCTTGCGTCAATTGCTGATAAAATCCAAGGAGACACTATACCGGCAGGTAGTTAATAAACAATTACAAAGTTATTGATTACATAATATGTCTTGAATGTATTAAACTTCTTTTTTATTTGTTTAATTAATTTTTTGTTTCTAAAGAAACTTGTTGAGGCTTCACCTAATTGGCAGTGTATGAAAGGTGAAGATGAATGAGATAATGGTACGCACTCGCTGAGTAAAAACGTATTTAATTTTAAAGACTACCTACATTGTACATTGCATTTTGTAAACAAATTTCTCAACTTTTAACCACGTCCTAAAGAAAATACACATAATTTGTGCTCTTCGCAGATGGAGATGTGTTTACTTACACCTTGAAGCAACCGGTCGGATATATGTGGCCTTATATTACCGTGGAATGGTCCTATTTATATTTTTGCGGGAAAAGTTGCAACTGCATTAGCTGCAGGTTAGCTAATGTATAATAATAAATCCATTTAATGCCACATCAATTAATATACATTATTAAATGGGCAATTATTGTATTCTTATGCAAATTAGGCAATTTTAATAAAATAATTTGAAGCTTAATATCATCAACGTTGAGATATTTTCTTAATTTTTGTATTGATTTTTTCAATTCAGGTTGTACTGTAGTTGTGAAACCAGCTGAACAAACTCCGCTTACAGCTTTAGCTTTAGCAGCACTGATAAAAGAAGCTGGATTCCCTAAAGGAGTCGTGAATGTTGTTAATGGTTATGGACCTACAGCTGGAGCAGCTCTTACGCATCACTTAGATGTTGCCAAAATATCTTTTACTGGTTCCCTTGAGGTACAAAGATATTCAACCAAATATTTTATGGTCTAAAATACATTAATATATTTGACACATACATTTTAAAACTTACGAACTTTTAATTAGTATATGTATAAGAAACAATATACCTATTGGCTAGATTTATTGCTTATTTGTATAGTTTCGATGTTGTTTGCCGTGTGGTACTGGCATAGCACCACCACCCCCCATATCATTCCCGTGGGTATCGTAAAAGTTGCCTTCGGTATAAACCAGGGGATGGGCAGCAGCATCCTCTGAGTATCATAAATATCTATTGCGATCACCAATACGTCTGCGAAGCGTGGCGATTATAGCAATCCGGGGGGATTTTTGTTGAATGGATGGATAGTTTCGATTTATCCATAGTGCCTCTTATAAGTTAAGTTACGGATATTATAGGGAAGAAGTATTTGTAAATTTTTATTTTATTCGATTTTCGAAGAACAGTGATTAATAATAGTAAACAAGTTAATGAATATTAACTTTTATTATTATGTTTTTAATGTTAAAGGTTGGCAAGTTAATACAACAAGCAGCAGGAACGAATAACCTCAAAAGAGTAACTCTTGAACTCGGTGGAAAGAGTCCCTTAGTAATTATGGAAGATGCAGATTGTAAGATTTCTTTTATAATGTTTTTTCTCAAAATTCATTAGTTTATTAATTATCTTATTATCTATAATTTATTAATTATCTGATAATTTAAAAATATTATATCAAATATTCATTAATTCATTAGTTGCATGTAAAATAAAAACTTTTGAAAATAAAAAGGGAAAACTGTTATAATAGTATCAGTTATAAAAATGTAACTTAATATTTTAGTAAATGTGGCTGTACCATACGCTGCTAATGCCGTGTTTGCTATGCAAGGTCAAATTTGTATTGCCGCGTCACGTTTATTCGTACAATCCGGTATCTACGATAAATTTATTGAAGCAGCTGCAAACTATGCAAAGAACATTAAAATCGGTAACCCTGCTGATCCCACCACCCAGCACGGACCTCAGGTACATACTTAAGTCATTTAAGCCATAACTGTTAGACTAATATAGTGATACATTTTTATTTGTTCCTCTTTAAGTCAATTAGTTGATTGATATATAGTAAATATCAGTATTAAATTTGATGATTTCTCCACTGTTCTAGCCAGCATATTTTAATTATTTACTGTACAGGTCGATGAAGAAATGATGACTAAAGTATTAGGATATATTGACAAAGGTGTCAAGGAAGGTGCAAAACTGTTGGCTGGGGGTAAACGTGTAGGCAACACCGGTTACTACATAGAGCCTACTGTATTTACGAATGTTACAGACAATATGACTATAGCTAGAGAAGAGGTAAAAATTATATTCAATATGGTCTCACAAAACGACTTTATAGAATTATTTCTAAAACATTTTTGATTTACTATTCTATATATTTTATCTATGCTATTACAGATTTTCGGACCAGTTCAGAGTATTTTAAAGTTTGACACATTGGAAGAAGTGATTGAGCGCGCTAACGCTACAAACTATGGCCTCGCCGCCGGCATCTTTACTAATGACGTAAACAATGCGCTACAGTTTAGTAAACACGTCGAAGCAGGCACTGTTTGGTAAATAATGTTAATTAAAATATTTGTTATCATTGTCTTGTAGTGCTACTTATCACTATTAGATGGTCATGAAAATTGATATAAATAGATATTAGAGCATGAACAATATTCTATATGCATTGACAGGAGATCGTTTACCAGTTTTAGTTAGCACAGAATCAAAATAAAATACAGAAACTTATTTATTTGCGTTTTTAAAAGGGAAAACTGTAAAAATCACTTTACCAAAGAAATTTTATATATTCAAGAAGTAATATGAAATAATAAAGCGTATAATCTGAGATGTTAAACCCCTAAATAAATAATTAATTTAAAAATTTCGTAAAGTTATTGAAAATACATAAACAGCTTTCCAAAAAAAAAAAAACAGGGACCTATGAAATTTATGTATGTTCTATGGTCGATTCATTAATTTTTGATGAATGAAACCGATGTACAGTACAAATAATAAGAAGTGGCCAGGAGTATTGACAAGATTTTTTTTTTTTTTTTTACTAAATAAAGTTACAAATGTAGAAACCTAATAAAGAGTGCAACCCCCTCTTGCCAAAATCAAGGGTTGAATCTGTCTCGGCATGCTTTAAGCGATAGTTATAATAATGCTTTGAGGAATACGTTCCACTCTTCTGCAATGAGTCTTGGTTTCATTGATCTTACCCGTGTCTTTAGAATATCCCGGATATGCTCAATTGGATCGAGGCCAGGACTGGCCAATCTAAATGACGCTAGAATAGTAAGGACGAGCGTTCTTGTCCATAAAAATGGAATCTTTCTCAACAGCAGCCAATACGGGTTGTGCATCTGGAATTACAAATTCTGTTATTTACCGGTGTGCATTTATTATGAAATTGCTATCAAAACTAACTCCGTATACTCCGTCCAATTATTCACTGCCTAAAATATAACGGATCCTGACTCGAAACACACTTCCGCATAGCGTTCCCGTAGTCTTCGCAACACTCGCCGGAGAAGGTTCTCTACATACAAAAAAAAAATTAGCTTCATCAGAAAACAATACTTTGATTCAGCCGTTCAGAGTCCATGAAGCACAGTTTAGAGCAAACTGAAGTCAAGTTACACGGGGCTTAAATTAGGGCCCCGGGCCGCGCGGTAACTGTTGATATTGGCAGCCAAATGCCTCCTGCTGACCGTCCACAAATTAATTTCTACTCCTCTTACTTTTTCAAGGCTATCCTTCAAATCCCCAACTTATGATTCCGCAACATATGAGTCATCAAAAAGCGGTCATCTCGTGGTTCTTTACATCATTTTCTACCCGAATTGGGCCTTCTTTTGACTGAACCGGCCTCTTGGTACCGTCCGTATAATATAGCACGATTGAACGAAAAAGAACATAAAAAAACATAACTTTGCTGGAACGTTTGGTGATTGATTTATATTACCACCTGAAAATTCATTTATATATGGCAAGTTAATCGTTTTTTAAAATATATTGTTTCATATATAAATCAACATACTGTATAAAATGAGTTTTAAAACTACAGCAATTCATAAGAATTGGTATTCATAAAAAAAATCTACGACGTCCTTACACGGTAACGTTATGTTGCACAAATGTTAGCCAATGCCAATTCGATAGATGAAATCTATGGATTAAATAGTATTTATGTACTACTTTATACATGTGTTTACATACAGTAAGTAGCAAAACGGTGTGTTGGCTCTTGAACTATGTTCGTCAGTCATTGCAGCTCTAGTTGCCATTTTCAAATTTCGTGCTACAGCCTGTTATTTTGTACAAATACAAGTGGGTATTTTGTTTGTCAAAAAATACTTTTTCCTTTATAAGAAAAAAACCATATACTCGACTTTTTACACTGGCAACACTCGACCAGGCATTTTTTTCAAATATGACGGTTTTCCTTAATTTCATATAATTTAGTACTTGTTATTATTATTATTTTGTATTTGTTTTATTGTTTTCGTTACGTTATTTTGGTGGAATTTTATTGCTAAAATGCAAAATGTTCAAACAAACTGTTCTAACTAGTGAAACTCACGGGGCTTTTTGGTTCGTTTACGTGAATATTTCGAACGCGAACTTCAATATGACGGACCTTTGTTACTGTTGTCACAAGCATTAGACCGAGTTGTTGATGCACGTGTTAGAGTTATTTTGACAATTTGGAGATTTGTCAATGGAGGACAATAAGCTTTTTAAATAATGCATGTGAACATGTTACACCAGATGACCGGAACAAATAAGGTTATTAATAATATTCGAAAAATTATGACAGAATATTTGAAACTCTGTCCGCTTTGATTCCATAAGTAATAATGAATTAATAATTAATATCTAGGATTGTTCCAGCGATTCTGATTGTGATAATATTATAGATTTTTAATTAAGGTGTATACAAATAAGTCAATAAACAAATTATGTTTAGTCTAATACTTACACATATTTACTTAATAACTGCTTATAGGACACGCACTTTAATTATTCATTTCATCGATAATTTCGCGGCACTAGTCACGTTCGTTTGAGAGCTGTCATTTTAATCAAGCTATCTTTTACCAACTATAAGTACTCTGAGCAGTTTAACGACTCTCACTTAGCCGCTGAGACACCTATAACTTTTTTCAAATAGGGCTGTAATTTATCAGCCGTTATCAATTTATCACTCATTTTGGAACATAAGGTATCATGCCAGGATGCTACAAATAACATATCAATACATCATCAAATCAATGTAATCTTTTTTTTTTTGTAATATTTATTGAACTAGAATACAAATCTAAAATGGCCATTTTTCTGCTAAAGCGTTTACATTGGTTTACCACATTGTACTTGAAGATACAAACAACATGTTTATTACATCTTCTAAATTTGCCTAAGTAATATATATCATTAGTATTATAAATTATGGACAATAAAAATCTTTTCCTGTTGTAATATTATGTTTTCTTCGTTGATATAATTATATATAGTCATTAGAATATCGTAAACTACAATTATTTTTTTCAACAGGGTGAACACTTACTTACAAATGGGTGTACAGGCTCCCTTCGGTGGTTTCAAGGATTCTGGTATTGGTCGTGAATAGTAAGTATCTTTTAAATAATAAGTCATCAAGAGTTATATAAGGTAGAGCGAATTTACTTAAAATTTCACTGTAGTATATATGTAACAGAGTAACGACTATGTGTACCATAGGCTCCCTTTTTATTCATCCATCCGTCCATCCTACCGTAAAGGTTGGACTTAGTCTCCTCCAAAGAGAAGGAGTTCGTCCAGGCTTACTATAATTTCTTTATATTTCATAATAATTGTTATTCCTGATAATAACTTCGTGTTGAGTAAATTAAAAAAATACTGTCAGTTCATATAAGATATACTCGTACATATAGGAATATAGTTTTGATTATCTCAATAAATAGTACCTACGTGGGTTTTTTATATATTAAGAGTTTTGTGTTAATTTCTCTTATATATGTGAAAATAACATGGACTTATTATTTTTGTTTCAGTGGTTTCGATAGCGTCGACGCGTACTTAGAAGTGAAAACTGTAACAATCGCTTTACCAAAGAAATTTTAAATATTGTTAATAAACCATTCTTAATTTGAATTTATTTTGACATATGTTGACTATAATTGACGCAAGAACCTTGTAAAGCTGTGATTGTTATTAGCCGTTTTATATTGTGTTATTGTTTTCTATGCATAATTGATACACAAATAAATGTAAAATAAGTAAATAAAAAAAATTCAATGTATGATCTCAAAATAATTAAATGGTTACCGTAAAGTTATTGAAAATACATACACAGGTTCAGTAGGTACTCTGTACTTGAAGGTACAAACAGATTTTTACCTACATCTAAATAACAATATAATTAAATATTTTTCGAGGTTATGTTTATGAATGATTCTAGATTTTAAATGCAGCACCTATATGTGTTTAGTAGTAGATTGTTAACTTGAGGGTCCGATTAGAATTACAATATGACATATCACCATGCAAATGCATCATTGGAATGTTTTAAGTCTCCAAAAGTTCAGCCTCGTTTTATTATTCGAATCAACTGCCTAAACTGCTTCTCTGTTGGGCAAAGGCGTGAAGTAAAAATTGTCTCTTATTGACGTAAATAATACTTTATATCTGCCTATTACGTTTTATATCAACGTCTTTATGAATTTGTAAATCTTAATAATTTATTCTAATCACAAAATTTCATCCAAATCGCCTAGTACTGTTTCCCAGAAACCAATTATTTAACCAATCATTCCAAAAACATAAAACTGAATTGCTTACTAAATCAAAATATTATTAATTTATTGAAAAAAATCCTGTTTTTATATTGTGATTTTTTATCTGTTTCCTTATTAATGTAATCTCTACAAGTTTTTTCTTGCGGTATAACATTAAAGTAATTTTGAAACTGGGTTACATTTGAAATATTTGTTTACACATCAACAAAAATGCAAAATGCAAAGAATGGGCAATACTACTTTTTATGAAAAATATTTGTGTAATCCAGTCCGTTCACAGTTATTTTACCTCTGAAGTCTCATTTTGGAATATTGGGATAACTAGCTGTCACGCAGTAAAAATGTTTATATTTTTTTTATTTATTACTTTTACAATACAATAAAATCGTAAACCATGTCAAAACGATTTCAAAGTAGTGCAAAAATTTATTTTCAAGCTTGCGTACATTCTGTGAAAGAGAAAGCTCCATTAAGTCTGTTGCGGTTACAAATATCGCAAAATTAAAATGTAGGTAGGCGGACATATAACAACGGCTGGTGCGGGTTACGATAACCGCTCGCATGCGCCGTCCAAAGATCACTGGCATGCGTCGCTTACAAAGTCCATTTAAAAACGTCAGTCAACGATTTGCCGCCATGACTTCGTACATAAAATAATGTTGTCGTTGATATAATTTTTTGTATATTTTGTAGGAATAAATATCGAAAAAGACACCTTGATTTGTTATAACATATAATTTTAAAATAAAATAAAACAAGCCTTTATTTCTATCACAATGTTATAAATGAATCAGTATTGTATTCATTATAAATACATATTTATTTAAAATTCTGAGAAAATGACTGCGATGAAAGAGAAGTTGCAGCTTTTAGGTCTCAAAACTAAGGACACCAAGAAAACACGTATCCAAAAATGACGATTTTGATTGATGTGAGCTCAGAAATAAAATACATGAAATTTGTTGTTTTTATTGATGTACAGTTATAAGTTTATGCAAAACATCTATCTTGCAACTGATGTTGTATGTTCCGACCTACCAACATACCAAAGTGACCAGTAGCTACGGAGTTTCATTGTGCATAGTTCATGCTTCCGACCGAGGGGGCTAACTTTGCACCCACACACACTCCAGGTCCCTCTCGGATATTTGCACAAGACATGCTTCGATTCCCACCTGGAGAAGCTCTTGTAGCCGCGGTCAGCGCGATACAATAACACCGTATACACTAGCATCATACTGCACACACATACCTGCACACTATACGTTAGGTACATGGGTTCTATACGGGACCTTTTTTCTTTACAGGTTTACTCACCGTTAGGTTAGCTAGGGAAGTTCGTACAATTTTGGTGCCCTTGCGTTAGCTACCATTTTTAGACAGTGTGCTTTAAACGCTCACCTCAAAGTTTAAAAATAAGCTTCCGACCAGTCTATTTCGAACGTAATACGTTTATCAAACTTCTTTCATATTGTATAATCAATTAAATCAAGGCGAATAACACATATCGAACATGGGAACACAATATTCAAAACTTGAACTTACTCTAGAGGTAAAATAACTGTGAACGGATAATAGAATATTGTAACCATAGAAACTTCATGCAAAGCTAAAGGAATAACAATGGTTGTTGGAAAATTCTTTAATTATATTCTATATACAATTATAAAAATGTAGTACAAAAATATCATGTTATATATTAAACATCGCAACCGTTAGCCGCACCCTCTGTCTATGCAAGGGATCGACCACTCATCATGGATCTCAGAATGTAGCAGTTATCAAATACATTTTGCTTATCTCATATCCAATTTATGAGACCGAAAGTTGCCACAGTAACCGAGAGTTTTACTTAGTTTCTAACCTGACAGAGAATGTCTTCACAATTTAGAAATAGGAGGCAGAAAAACTCCTTGCTGAGATGTGTATTTAGCAACCATGAGCACATTATCCTTTTCGGGGTGAAGGTTAACAAACTTGCCGAAGCGCTAATGAAATAGAGAGCGATTATCATGTTTCAAACCAAATCGTTTAATTTTAATGTAGGTGAGGCTGCAGTATGTAAATATACATACATTACACCATAACATAATATAAGCTCACGCCTGTTATCCCCGAAGGGTTAGGCAGAGGTGAAATAGCGAACTACACCACCCACATTTCGCTGAGCTTAGTTCCGTTCCAGATGTGACAGGGGGCGAACCTGTCGCCATATCGGGCACAAAATTCAAAACTCCGGGATGATACTGAGTAGAAAAACCTAATACCACTTGACCCGACCCGGGGATCGAACCCGAAACCTCAGAACGGCAGTCGCACCGAATTTTCGTTACTTGAATTATTGTCTCTTAAAAAGACGTGTATTTATCCGCACTAGAAAAAAATGTATCTACAGAAATCCGATAACATTAACAATAGTAGAAAGGCTGAAATAAAGGGTTTTTATCGATAGAAACCCTTATATGACACATATAATTACTGATTTACAGGATAAATAAAGAAAAACATGTTATAATTAAAGCTATTTAACATTCCGAAGTTTCAATGTCAAGTTTCAATTGAATTGGCAAAAGTTAGACGAGCTTTTGATCGATAGCATCAATCCGATCGACCACCAGTCGATTTCAGAATGTAAAAATTATTAATTACATTTTCCACCAATTTGTGCGCCCGAAAAGTCTTTTTCTGATCATTAAACCTACTTTCAACTTACATCAGCTAGAATCATTGCTTAAATACATGAGATTAATACGATGAAGTTGTACTCACAACAGTTGAATGTGTAATTATTTTTCGATAAAACTTACTTTATACTAAAATTTGGTGTAGAAAGAAGGGAACATAACGAAATAGATAGTGTTCCATAGTTTTTATAGTTTAGAAAAGTTGCAGTCTATTGGTTCGTTACAGGGTAAAAGTTACCGTACAAATGTAGTTGCGAAATTCAAATTATTTCGGTCTATTGCGGAAAGCAGAGAAGTGGATTTGGGTTAAATATTTACAGAAAAGCACTCGCCATGATACATCGGAATATTCTTATCGAAGTAATGTTTCAGCTTAGGTGAAGCAGTTCCATGTACTTATTTGCATCATTTACAATGGAGGCTTCTCGTCTTTGCGGTCTGTCCCGGGCATCGAAGATATAGAGTTTGCTGACATAGGGGACGGAGGGAGTAATAAATGTTTATAATTCTGCTTAAGTAATATTTCGACGATCCCTATGAATGGCTAATAGTAACAATTGCTAATGGTTATCTTATAAATTTTGTAACTATCTTTATTTTGTTTTTAACGTATGTATTTCAAAATATTCTGGAAAAAAGAATTGCTGAGTTAGCATTACGATTACTATAAGTGATTTAAACAAATTTTTGACCAGAATTATATGCAAAGCGAGGACACCTAAGAGATTTTGCAATGATTTCGTAATGTTGTGCAATACGTTGAATAACATGTTGTTGTCGGATAGTGTGAAAACGGTTTTTTTTTTGGAACTGACCGACGCTGTTACCGGCCAAAGGTTTTGACAGCTTAACCATACGTCTATTAATCCAATCCAATCCATTCCAATAAGTCTTTTCCATGTTTAGAAATATGGTTTGATGTAGTATTTAGGCTCCTCCCTTCTCTTAGTAAAAACTTTTAGTTCACCAGTACTATATTTCAAAGCTGGTAATTATTATTATTACTATAAAGACATAATTAATCTTTTTTATTGAGTAAGTACTTAAATAGTTCCCCCCACAAATGTCTTATTAGTATTTTTGTTGAAATTATGTAGACACGAAGAGTAGTCTTTTAAAAGTATAATGTTTTAATAAATGAGTCTTGAATTCATAACATTAGTAGGTAGCAGTAGGTTCTTAACCAATTTTTCCATGCAAACTAACCATAGAAACGTATTATATTCAAGGTTCTTAATCCCCGATAATGGTTTAAAATAAGTACCTATATTAAATGTACAGGGGTTCTATACAGTTTTATTACAGTATAGGTTTATAAGATGTTCGTACGTTTTTAAATATCATACATGCGTATAATCTTAATTTTTTAATCACTTATTCTTAAATCTTTGTACCAAATACGCTGAAGTGTATTCTCTTGATTTATTTATAACAAGGAACATACATAGAAAAAATTCATAACTCTAATTTTATAATTAACTTACATGGAATAGGTTCAGTACTTTGACCACAATCTCACCTGATGTTAAGCGATGATATGGTCCAGGATGGTAAACACACTACGCCTAGAGATACTGGTTCTCAAATGATGCTGCCGAATTACACCTATTGGTATTTGGCGACTGGTTTTCAAACTTGAGGGTGGTAGCTACCCAGGCGGGCATCGTTGGAAAATGCCCTACCACCAAGCTATGGTTTCCTCACGATGTTTTCCTTCACCTTCACTTAATTCTCATACAAATTTGCATGTCAGTTTTCATCCAATTTTGGGTAGCTTGAAAAAATCCCGCATGTTACTCTGGGATATAGACTACTTTCATACTAAATTTTACCAAAATCCATATAGTAGTTTTTGAGTGAAGCTTGCAGACAGACATTTTCAAAAGTCAGCGATATTTATTCTTTTGTTTGGTGCCGGTTAAGAATAGTATCAACCCATATCGTTCCCGTTGGTGTCGTAAAAAACGACTAGGGGATAAACCAGGAAATGGGCAACAGCATCCTCTGAGCACTACAAACACCTACTGGGACCGCCAACCCGCCTGTCAAGCGTGGCTATTATGGCAATTCCTCCTTATTTGGGGGAGACCTATGTCCAGCAGTGGACGTCTTTCAGTTCAATCACGTATTCTTTCATTGATTTTAATGTCGCCACTTTGTGGTTTTTTTCAAATATGTCTAGTATACATATTTTCTTACTTTTCAGAAATAATCAATTCTATCTATTCGGTAAAAAATTAATGGTATGTAGTCCGTAAATTATCAGTAAAATTTGTTTATGTCACTGCGATTCCTCGTCGCTATATAAATGGATGACACTATCAGTATGCGAATTATTAGTTGACGACCACGGTTCCGAAAACATGGCTCCGACTGTTAAATATACAAATGTAATAATAATATTTTTATTTTAAATGTATTTGCACGTGTTAAAGCATACTACTGTTCTAAGAGATACATTAAATCACTGTATATTTTAAATATAGTATAATAATTTTAATATTTATAAAATAAATAACAAAATATGTTTTGATACTTAGCGTATATATAATAAAATGTTTATTACTAATGTTTATAATATAAGCGCAGTTTAAAATATTTGTAGACACCTTTTCATAAATGTATATATGAAAGTATCGTTGATTTCTTTAATTTAAAAATCATTTTTTTATTTTCAAAATTTACATTTTACGGTGTTACTTTGGCTTTGTGTACGCGGTCTGTATGATTATTGTATTTTATAAATGTTTTATCCCAGTTATTCATAGACAACGAGTGGGTAGACTCTCGGAGTGGAAAGACATTCGAGGCCAGATCTCCTCACGATGGATCTGTTATATCCAAAGTCGCCGAAGGGGATAAGGTTTTTATTAACTTTTTTATTTTATTTCTTTACAACACTGAGAGCGATTCCATTGATCTAAAACTACTTACATTTTCCTTATTCAGTAGACATTTTGTAGAAATATTTTTAAGTAAATAATGATTATCGTTAATGCAAATCAGTTAGTTATTGCAGACACGAGTATGCCCTGTCTTTTACGTTAGGTAGTAGTAAAAAAATATTATTGCATGCTTTCAATAGGAGATTCACCAATTTTAGGTATAAAATAAAAAAAAACTAGAGAGCCACGAGGATTGCCGATGGAAGAGAAAACTCGAAACTTACGAAAAACTGTTTTTTTTTAAATATTTAAGTGTTATAATTTGTTAATTGAAATTATAAACATGAACTAACATAAAACAGTTGTCTGATTTTTATATATATTGGCGCTCCAAGCAATCATATAAATTTTCATATAGTTTATTCATAATTAAAACATACGATAGGCTCTGCGTAGGTATAAATTTGATTATTTATGTCTGATCGTCAGCACTTAAAAAACAAATTATACTTGATATACTGTAACATATTGAGGGCTGACGTCGTAGCATTGGGTTTTCACTTCAAAATCTACTAGGGTGTATAATTAGTACTATATCTAAGTCTGTTAAATACTCGGTGACATGGAGTTTAAAAAAGAACAATGAAGATTTGTGAGATTTACACAAAGCTACTCTAATAGCAACGCTTATGAAGAAACAAAATCGACATAATTATTCGATTCAATGTGTCGTGTAACCAATTTCATTCTTTTATTCCTTCGCTATCTATAGGACTTTGCAAAGTATTGTCATATTCACCATACCCTTCATATAAGTGTCATTCATAATCTTCACAATATTTGTTATTCCTGACCGCTATCTCACAATGGTTTCCTTTTAATATGGCCGTTAGTATAATTTAACCAAATTCTCCATGAAAAAGTTGAAAAACGTTATTGGCTAAATCCATGTCATTATCCATAGGTACTATATGTAAAAAGACATATCTGTTTATTGTTCGGGCAGTTCCTTATGTTCATAGGATCGATTTTAATCAGATGTTATTTGTGACGTTTCCTATAATATAATGAAGAACATAGGCTATTTTTTGTTATAATTTAGTATTTATAAATTAAAAAAGAAATCATATAGTTGCTATTTATGTGAACTGTAGTGGAGGTTCTAGTTCTAAGGTCTCTAACAAAAAAATGTAGAATAACATATTTTTCAAATTATGATCCAATATCCTTTTTTTTACATTCATAAAACGCTGGGTGGGACAATTAGTAATCTAAACTTATAATAAAAGGTTGGAGGGACGAAAACTGTACATTGGAGATATTTCAGAAAAAAATACCATGAGGGGTCCAGAATCCATAAAAGAACACATTTCGATGGTTTTTAATATTTTTGTCTGTCTGTTTATTAATTTGTCCGCCCATCATGCAAAAACTACAAGACTGAATTGGTTGAAATTTGGTATGATTGTAGCATATAGTCTGTAGTAGCATTTAGAATTTTATAAATTTATATAATGCGTAAATAGTTATTATCTACATATGTCATTTTAAAACATCATAATAAATATGTTTTTATTTAATAGTATTATAAATGAATAGTGATTTCCCATTGACTTAATCTTTCAATCATCAGTGCCATCCCAAATTATTCTATTAATTCATAATTATTATTAAAAACAGGCTGACATCGATCTAGCAGTGAGTGCAGCAAAACGAGCCTTCCAACGTAATTCAGAATGGCGCCTGTTAGACGCATCACAGCGCGCCCAACTATTGAACAAATTTGCCGACCTAATAGATCGCGATGCACAGTATTTAGCCGAGCTTGAATCTTATAACAATGGAGTTCTACTCAGTGTTGTTGTGGGGTCTGTCAGACAAATCTCTGAGCTTGTCCGATACGTTGCGTCACTTGCTGATAAAATTCAAGGAGATACTATACCAGCAGGTGGGTGGTAATAAAGAATTATCAATAAATAACATTTACATTTACAATTACATTCTATTTATTATTAATCTGCTCAATGCATGGTGTAAATTATAGAAGATGAAAAAGAGCATGACAGCGATAAGGGCCTTCGCTTAAATAAACCTACGTTCAATAAAAACTGATTCAGTTTTTAAGACAACTTTTATACTGTAAATAATTTTTTTAACTTTAACCGCGAAAAAATACAGTACAGATACATACCTATGCTTTTTTCACAGATGGAGATGTGTTTACTTACACTCTGAAACAACCGGTCGGAGTATGTGGTCTTATATTACCGTGGAATGGTCCTATGTATTTCTTTGCTGGCAAAATTGCAACAGCATTAGCTGCAGGTTAGTTAATGTTCACATTAATATCTTTGCATATGCTAATAGGTAAAGATGAAATAGTTCAAGATATTTTCAATAATGATTATGGTCGAATTTCAAACACCAAACAACCAACCAACAATGAAATTAATTATTATTATCTATAATGATTGCATACAAGATGGGAGTTAGAAAGCAAATAGCTATAATAATAATATATTAGTTTGAATAATTTTTATATGCGTTGACATTTCTTTTTAATTTTTGTCTTTGTGTTTTCTAGGTTGTACAGTTTGTGGTGAAACCCGCTGAACAAACTCCACTGACGGCATTAGCTTTAGCAGCCCTGACGAAAGAAGCTGGTTTCCCTAAAGGAGTTGTGAATGTTATTAATGGTTTTGGACCTACAGCTGGAGCAGCTCTTACGCATCACCCAGATGTTGCCAAAATATCATTTACTGGTTCCCTTGAGGTAAAAGATTTCCGATCAATATTATATGGTATAGAATACAATAGTCGCTAAATAAATATTTATACTCAAACACTTGTAATTATTATTTATTTATATAATACATAATTAATACAGTATTAATATTTATCGTATACATTATTTTATGGTAATATTAATTATTTTATGCAAATTAATGACATGTTTGAATTAAACTCATTAGTCAAAAAAGAAATAATAATTAATGGGACGTTACGTACTGCTGAAAACTCGACTACAATATTTGCTTATTTTATTGATATACATTAATGTTAATATGTTTCAATTTTAAAGGTTGGCAAGTTAATACAACAAGCTGCTGGGGCGAATAACCTCAAACGAGTAACACTTGAACTCGGTGGAAAGAGTCCCTTAATTATTATGGACGATGCAGACTGTAAGATTTCTTTTGATAATATTGCATCCCAAAATTCATCATTTTTAAATAATAAAATATTTATTAATTAGTTGCATCTAAAATAAATACCCAATGGGAGACCTGTATTATTAGCATTCATTATGAAATCGTAAATTCATATTCCAGTAAATATTGCGGTGCCATTTGCTGCAATTGCCGTGTTTTCCATACAAGGCCAGATGTGTCTTGCCGCGTCTCGTTTATTCGTACACTCCAGTATCTACGATAAATTTATTGAAGCAGCTGCAAACTATGCAAAGAATATTAAAATCGGTAACCCTGCTGATCCCACCACCCAGCACGGACCTCAGGTACATACCAAACCATTTTAAGTCACAGCAATTATCTTGTTTACTACTTTAATATTCTGAGTAATATTAAAAAATTATGTCTCGTAATATGTATGAGTATAATTAGAAATAAACACAATTTACATGGCAATTTTTGTAAAACAATACGTTTAAATGGGTTCATAATTTTAATATTTGAAAGACAATCAAGGCTAATTGATAAAGTAACTGCATAATTTATTAAATTGTGTACTTGAGAAGTTTGAGTAATAAGTTTTAATGGCTTAATATATAATTTAGTAAACTTCAGTGTTAACTTTGGTGGTATACTTTTCTAGTCATACAATTTTATTAAATTTACTGTACAGGTCGATGAAGAAATGATGACTAAAGTATTAGGATATATTGACAAAGGTGTCAAGGAAGGTGCAAAACTGTTGGCTGGGGGGAAACGTGTAGGCAAGACCGGTTACTACATAGAGCCTACCGTATTTGCAAATGTTACAGATAATATGACTATAGCTAGAGAAGAGGTAAATTTTATGTACAATATGGTCGCACAATACGTTTTTTAAATTATTTCTTAAACATTTTTAATTTACTGTTACAGATTTTTGGACCTGTTCAGAGTATCTTAAAGTTTGACACATTGGAAGAAGTGATTGAACGTGCTAACGCTACAAACTATGGCCTCGCCGCCGGCATCTTTACTAACGACGTAAACAATGCGCTACAGTTTAGTAAACACGTCGAAGCTGGCACTGTTTGGTAAATAATATTGTTAATTGCTTTATTTATTGTCTATTACTTTCAGAAAAGTCTTATTAGTTATTTAAGCTATAGAATTCATACACATCAGAGATATATAAATCAAAGATCATTTTATAATTTTTGCTAGATAGAGGTTTTGATGATTTCAATACAAATTTGCAACGTATACGCTTCAACTAATTCTGATATTCCTTTTTGACCAAATGTTATAGACAGGTGAAATTTGTGATCTTAATTAATGGACCTAACGCACCTCATGCAGCCAGCGTCTCTCGCATCACACTTCTATTTTAAATCCATAATAGAAGTATTTATGAGTCAAATCAGGAATCAAAACAGTTTATTAGGAAACGCATATTAAGAGTTGCTGTTTTCGAAAAGCTCGCATTTAATTATTACGATGCTATTTTCCAAATAACTGGATATACCAGTCGAAGCGATTTGAAGCAATACATTTATTATCCTGTATACATTTGTGTATTACTACGTCAACTACCATGATGATACCAGAATATGATTACCACATCCTTGTTCATCGTGAACATTGCCAAGTATTTTACATGAATAAGGTTTTTATGTTCCCCTTTATGTAATTCGTAACGTAAACGAAGGTTCGTTTTTAAGCTCAAATTCCTTAAAACGTAACATAAATAGACGCAAAGTTTTTTGGATTTCATATATGTTGAAAAACGTAGCCATAGACATCAGTCTCTTTTTTTTCGAAAAGTGAATAGGGCTTAGTGGCTCTGTCTCTTTTGCTCTCAAGCGATGGTGCCGGAATAGACCTATTGGTACTTGGGGACAGGTTTTCAAACTTGAGGGTGATAGATACCCAGGGTATTATTATTAGAAAATGCCTTATCTCCATGGTATGGTTTCCTCACGATAATTGCCTTCACCGCAAGGTCAGGCTTATTGTAGGATTGGATAGGTGGATTCGTACCTGTGTCCTTCGATGCGGAGCCCTGGTCGTGTACTACCAATTTAGTCATCACTTCGCAACATTTCCTTTGTTAATACATTAGTGTAAAATGACAATTATATATCGCAATTGTTTTTTGTACAGGGTGAACACTTACCTGCAAATGAAAGCACAAGCACCCTTCGGCGGTTTTAAGGATTCTGGGATTGGACGTGAATAGTAAGTTTTTTTATCAATACTAATAACTAAATTAGTGTCTGTTTGTAATGTCAAAATTAAAGTTTTTTTTACTAAATAGGTATGATTGTATATACGAGACCTATACCAAAAATACAATTTTTAAAATATTTGTCTGTCTGCTTGTTTCGGGTAATTTCCGGAACGGCTTGACGGATTTTGACGGGACTTTTTTGGTAGATAGTTGAAGTTACACCGAGTAACTCGAGAGTACTTTTAATTTTCAAAAATAATTAGGGTTCCGCGTAAAAAGATTAAATCTCCTAAAAAAAAAAAAAATATAATCCTATTCAATGCACAATTTTACGGGCAAGTACTTGTATTTATGAGAAATGTATTAACTTTATTATAATATTACAAAAAAAAAAATAGGGTTCCATTTACAAAAATTAAAACGCAGTAATAAAGAATATATGAAAAACTGGCGTAGCCGCGGGCGCACAGCTAGTAAATAAATAAATATCACGGGTTAAATAAGTTCAGTTCAATTTAGTTTTACAAAATAAAACCAATGCACATGCTACATGTTTTAGAGGATCTGTTAGATAGAATTGAACTGGGTTTCTATAAGGATAATCTGTCTGTTGACGGCACGGAGGCGCAAATTGTTTGTAGAGTAAATTTATAAAGTGTTGCCGGTTGGTTCATTAGAATATTTACTAGGCTATGTATATAGTTTTAACTAGTCGATCTATACTAATTTATTTTATATCTAAATAACATGGAATTATTATTTTGTTACAGCGGTTTCGATTGTGTCGATGCGTATTTGGAAGTGAAAACTGTAACGATCGCTTTACCAAAGAAATTTTAAATATTGTTAATAGACGTTGTAATAATCCCGAAATAAATTAATATTGAAATATTTATAGCAGTTTTTTTAAAATACATAACCAGGTTCACTGCACTTTGTTTGTATGTACAAAAAACGTATAATAACCTTCTGAATTTTCCGAAGTCATTAGAATTACACTGTCAGCAAACTATATGGAAGGGTTTGGATTAAAAGATTGATGAATGAGACGGACGAGTAGACATGGAATTGTACAAGAGTGATTCAAGAGAGAAATGGGATGCATAAATCAGATCTTTCCTTACGAGCTGTAGCTGAAAAAATATTGGTTTATTTAAAAAAAAGTCTATTGCGTTTTTGTAAACTTGGATAAGACTTATTACTACTTTCTACTAGGCTCTAGTATCCGACAATTAAAATTTTTCTGTACGTATATTTTTTTTTATACATTTTTGTAACAGATGTCTAATTTAGCCGGTACTAATTTCGAATCTGAGGTTTAAACTAATTTTTGTCTGTCTGCCCTGTGTATGTCCGGATTTATCTCAAAAACTACTTGAGCGATTTTGATGAATCTCCGTACAAGGAAAGTATACAGCAAGGAGCATTTGGTATGCAATAAAGATTTTCGAAATTATTTTTAGCATTTGTAACACATAAAAAAATTAAGTCTTTAATTCAATAACCGATTTGATATAAAGTATATGTTAATCAACGATCGATAAATAAAAAAAATATGATATTCGGATGTGGCGATACATCGAAACCAAAACAACATCAGGACAATCCACATTTAATCAATATAAAAAAAGCCGCCGAAGTCGCGGGGGCTAATTTAACAATACAACGATAACAATGTAGTCTATGATTTAGATGACTCAAAGATACGGCACTATTTACACTGTCTATTATAATAGTTTAGTTAATATTTTGTTCACAATGTCATGAGTTTGAATTTTTTTACACGGAACCCTAATTATTTTCTTGAAATTATATTTGGTACTAACAGAAATCAAGATATTTCTCACAAATTCGTGAGTGCCAAATACTTGCCAGTTAAACTGTGCATTGAAATTCATAAGTTTTAATTTTTTATGCGGAATCTTTATTATTTTCGAAAAATAAAAGTACGCTAAGTTACGCGGAGTAACTTCAGCTATCTGCCAAAAATGTTCCCTCATAATCGGTCCAGCCGTTCCGGAGATTAGCCGGAGCAAATTGACTGACAATTTTTTTTTTAATTGTATCGTGGTATAGGTACCATATTATATGTATTCAGCAAACAGTGGTTATGATGAATTACAAACAGACACGTCAATATTATTTACTAGTGTAGATAATGCTGTCTTAAAAATAAGAATCTTGAGAGCCTTGCACTTGGACAAGGTTCAAATTATAATGGCCGTGTCTATTGATAATGATTATCTTATCTTTCTGTTTTCATACTAATTTTGTTTTGTTTTTGTAACACATATGAATTTGTTTTGAATCTAAATGTGCTGAATCATTATTACTATAAATATATATGTTTGTTCATTATTGTGTTTGTACCAATGTTACCCAAGATGTTTCGCAATAATTTCGTAACATTGTGTAATTTTAAATTTTTTGAATAACAGTTGTTTTCAGATAGTAGAAAAATACAGACTTCTCTGTGTTTAAAATCGTGGGTTAGCACGATACATTGACCTCAGATTAGTATATTTCAAAGATTATTTTGTTACATAATAAGAATAAACAATAGACTATAAAACCCTTAATTTCTTTATTAAGTCGTTGCATTTTAATCTTTATATAATAATGATTTTATGAAAAAATGAGAAATTAATTAAATAGATATTTTAATACAACACTGGATTAAGTAAATGAACCTTGAATTAATAGATATATAGTCAATCAAATAAAACTAATTTTAATAAAACAATTTGAAAGAATAGAAAATTTAAAAGTCATCCTTACATGTGCAACCAATAGTTACGAAAGAACTGAATACTAAATGAATGAATACCTTGCATACAGTAAATATTTTTATGTCATATGATTTATACCCACCACCGCCATGCTCTTTTTCCAGAAATCAATTAAACTAAGATCCTTCGAAAATGAGAAAAAATGACCGATTTTTAGACGTCCGTCAAACAAATTTGACGAATGGAAACAAAAAAGTAAAACGTAATGGCGTAGCCAAAAGTCTTTCTTATTTTGTAATTTTTATATTATAGACTAATTTTTGGAGGAGGAAAGAGGGGAATACGAAGTTATAATTTGTTCTATTTTGTGCAGATATAATCAGCCCGAGCTGCAGTTGTCCCTTTTGCGTTTTATAACTCTTCCTTTAGGCCGCAACGCGATAGCAATAGATTTGTAATACCTATTTTTCATTTGTTGCCGACCGCGTATCCTCTAAAAAGGTTACAATAGAGGTGACTCTGAGGTAATGGCGATATGAGGGGATTCTGTTATGATGCAAACTATGATGATGACTCCTTGAGATCCATGTGAATACAAATAGTACGTAATGTATGAATAATATAAATTTAATAATTATTATATCAATTCAATTGTCTGTATTTTTATCTTGTATTGGGCTTCCGCGTAATATGTTTTAATTACTAAATAATCTATATAAAAAATCTCTATAATATTGTTCCTTGGAGTGCCGGTAGATATAAACACGAAACTAGTCTTAAACATTTTATTTGTCACTTGAGACAGATAGCAATTCTTTATTATAAAATCGGTGAATTTGGCCCTCAAAAAATGCAGAGTCATCGTGATTATCACGTTAGTTCAGAATTATACGCGTAACGACAATAACAGATAGATTATCCAATGATTAAATAATGTTGTGCAATTGATTTGAAATGTTATGTGGGGTCATTTAGGTATTACTTATATAAGCAACATTTTTGATATTTTCGGCTCCCTCTTTTCCAATGTCAGCAATAGTAATAAAAAAGGAGGGAAGCCTTCACATGATGATGTATACATAATAATTTTGAAGAAAAAATCACGAAAAGTAAATAGTTTGCCTAAGGAATCACGACTCTGACAACACCCGTCCTCTATCTAATCAAAAATAAACATAGTAATAGTCAAATTAAAAATAGTATCGGTTCCCGTGGAAGTCGTAAAAGGTGACTAAGGTATATAAACCAGGGGGTGGGCAGCAGCTCCCTCTGAGTACCAAAAATACTTTGCCGGGATCGCCAACCCACCTGCCATGCGTGGCGATTATGGTAATCCCCTCTTATTGGGGAGACCTATGTCCAGCAGTGGATGTCTTATGGTCGAATGGATGGATAGATAGAATACGGAAACGGCTTCTATGGCGGGTATTACACGCTTGGTTTTGTCGTCGGCAAAACCAAGGTCACGGGTATGATTAATGAATTCCCTACCGTGTAATGGGACGACAAACATCTGTATGATTAAAGATGGATTTTTCATCAATCATGACCTTGGAATTAAAGTGAGTGAACTGAAGTAACATTTCATCGCAGTGTTGGCAACGTTGGAGATTTTCTAAATTCAAACCAGAATGTTTTAGTTTTTTTACGCCATACCTTAGATTACCCGGAACAAACAGACAGAAAACATAAATGTTAAAAATTGTATTTTTGGTATAGGTATCGTTTATACATTCATACCTATTTAGTTAAAAAAAATTGACATTACAAACAGACATTCCAATTTTATTTATTACTATATATAATATGTATTACTTGTGAGATATATTGTGTTTTCATGCGAATACCAAGTCGATCCATTTTATTTAAAAAGTAAAAGATTTTTAATCTTGACCTTGTCACTATAAGATGTTGTTAAGTTAGCTAATTACATTGCGGACGGCCCCGGGGGGTTTTAGTGGGTATTTCCGGGCGCTTCACGCCCGGGTGAGTCCCACACTGGCACGGAGTTCGTCCTTCCGTGCCCCCTTACCTATTACATTGGAGGGGACTCCGGTGTCACTAATGCAATGGGTAAGGGTAGTGCGTAAATGCATTTTCCCACGTCAAAAAAAAGGTTAGCTAATTACACAATAACTTAAGACAGAAGGTACCTTAAGTAGGGGCTTAATAAAGTAACCAACTTGGTATTACATGGATCTCACAACTTTTTACGGTAAAAGAACTGAGTTCCGAAACTTGGTTTTTTTTACAAGTTTTGTTTGTGATGTCATCACATTGAATGTCATTTTATGTAACACTAGGAGTAGTAATTTTTTCGTTTAAGATTAAGATCATTTTGCTATTTTCAGTATAGTTTAGTTGTTGATTATGTTTGATAAGTATTGCTAATTGGTTCTAGTTTTAATAACGCCTAGTTTTAATCTTTTCGGACTATACTATTTTTTTTCTATTACACATTAAAAGTTTTGTGTTAATTTGTGTCCAATATATGAAAATGACATGGAATTATTATTTTGTTACAGAGGTTTAGCCAGTCTCCATGAGTATTTGTAATTAAAAACTGTAACGATCGCTTTACCAAAGAAATTTTAAATATTGTTATTAAATAAATAATCATAAGAAAGAATACACGGAATAAATTATTTTTATATTTAATCATAGTTTTATTCTTATTTTTATATTTTTATTTGAGGCCTTTTGTTTCCCAAGTCTCCAAAGTTCTCGACACAAACAATAAGTTAATTACAAAGTATACTTAAAATAACTACACGGGATTCTGACAGCATCCTATGAGGATTCTTCTTCTTCTTAGTTAATGGCAATCTGTGTGTACACACAATTTGTGCCAATGTCATGTGGGTAAGATTTTCAATCTTGTATCAGCGTTACCAAGCTCCAACAGAACGGTGGCCTATCCTGCTCGAACTTTCCATGGAGCTTTGTCGGCACCTCAGAATGTATGATACGCGTTGTCTTCTATAATAAACTTAACTTGAACACAATAACTAAACTATTTCACACAAAACGCCACCAAGATTACATGATATAGAGTCAAGTACACAAGTTTAATGAATTAAAGAAAACAATTGCTACATGTCAGACTGAGATCCCGCCAAAAACTCTATGAGGATTCCTATGTTGGATCTGCCAGAATACTGTAATAGACACACATAAATCCCAGGTATTATTAATATTAGCTCATGGACAAGTGATGTTCTACTAACTAATAACAACATACTTAATCACATATATCCACAACATATACGAGTATTTAAAATAACGTTTATATGTTAAAAATGCAGGGATTTTCTACGCGTTTTATATAATACAAAGCATAATTTTGTTATGATAATCGAGGTTTTTAGACTTTATATTGGAGAAATCCATCTAGGTAGGTACTCGCCCGTCATGTAGGATAGGAGACAGATTATGTATTCTGTATCCCCTAAAACTCCAATGTAGGCTCCATATTACTTATTGTCCAGCGTTACAGGTATCGTTTATTCATTCGTTCATGTCTCCCGACAATTTCTAGACCCTGTGGTGCCAATCTTCCTCAACCTACGTTGTAATTATTACACGAGGTGCTTTTCTTCGATAATTTTTACGAGGTTTTCTTCCTCTGGCTCTAGGTCCACCCATCCGCAAACCACACGCTCAGATTATTAATGAGGTTTTCTTATTCTCAACGCTTTAATAAGGTTTGCTTCCTCTAGACACAAATAAATTCGGGTTATTTTATTCCTCTTCCGAGTCCGCCCTTGCTTCGTCCCGTGTTTCCTTTAATCATCAGAGTTATACTGGGAGGAGGGTGCAGATATGGTGTCCCCAACTTTTGGAGACTTTGTATTTTTCTGCAACTTCTATCGCTTAATTTCCTTTCTTAATTAATCCTTTATCTTCTTTTCTAACTGACTATGTATGATAGCTATGGCTTAAATATGGTAAGCATGACAATCTCAAAATACTGCATAAAAGTAACACACTTTAAAGCTTGCAAGACATTGAATTCATTAATCATGCTCAATTATATCCATCTTGGTATAGTAAAAACTTTGATTACTAGTTCGCCCAATATTCGGAGATTTTGACAAATATGCGGCCAAATACGAATGTTCGGTAATGTTGCTTAATATACCGAATACCGAACATGAAACGTATATCCAGAGCACCTGTATATTTATAGGAAAAAATATATAGTATTAACAAAATTATATTTTTCACAGTAATCCGTGTTTTCTTTTTACAAATACCTGACCTGAAGACCATTGATTATGATTATCTTATCATTTTAACGAACTTTGTTTTGAAACTAAATGTGTTGAATCATTGTTACTATACACAAAGATATTTATCCATAATTGCATACGCAACGATGGTATCTAAGAGGTTTTGCAATATATTCGTAACACTATGTAATTTGTTTTTTTTAGTCCCCTTACATCTCATACATAATCCGAGTTTTGTTTACTTTTTTTGTGGCTTTATTGTTTTCATCTTATTTCTATTTTACAATCTTATTCTATTTCTTATCTATGTGTTCCTATTGCACTGTGGTTATGACGAATCTTTATATTTACTTAAATGTATGTATGTAATTTGTTCGATGTTATCAGATTGTAGGTAAATACAGAAATAAAGACTTCTCTGAGTTTAATATCTTGGGTTAGCGTTTAATTTAGATCTTAGCTCAATCTATCCATCCATTTATTTAAACGAAAAACGTCCATTGCTGGACATAGGTCTCCGCCAAAGATCTACACGACAACCGGTTTTGTGTCACTCGCATCTAGCGGATTCCCGCGACTTTCACCAGGTCGTCGGTCCGCCTTGTGGGGACCTAGCCACGCTGCGTCTTCCAGTATGCGGCAGCCATTAGCTCAATAGTACTTACAATAAAAAAAAGCCTTAACACTGTAAGTTGCTTTTTGATATGCTATGTTCAATTACTCAATTTGTTTGTAAATAATTTTATCAATAGTTGGTTTAATCACGGTTTTTTATGATTTTTTTTGTTTAACAAACTATTATTCGGAATGGGACGATTGGGTTACATTTAGAACGACAAATTTATATGAGTTTCAACCTACGTGTTTAGAATAATAATTTTGGTTTCAATATTTTACCAGAGGTACTGGTTCTCAAGTGAGGCTGCCGGAACACACCTATTGGTATTTGGCGACAGGTTTTCAAACTTGCCCAGTAGTTACCCAGGCGGGCAATATTAGACAAAACCAAACTACCATGCTATAGTTTCCTCACTATGGTTTTCTTCACCGAAAGCTTAGGCTGGTTTTTTAGTTGGATAGGTGGACGAGAACCCGCGTCCATTGACGCGGAATCTGGCCGCACTATGTACTGCGTCATCATCGCTTCAGACCATCATAGTCATACAAGGTAGGCATCGGTTACACTACCCAGCTTATTTTGTTTTGGCAATTCTTTGGGCAATGTCAGTTACTTTGGTTCTTTTTTGCGGAATATATATGTATATGCAATTTAACAACACCCATGCGCATTGCGTTGTCTTTAAGTGTCGCTATATAGAGCTTATCTATAATCTATATCTATACATATAATAAAAATGTAACAGATCGCTGTCTGTACATCGAAGATATATGAGAAAAAATATTATTAGGACCTTTATAAACGCAAATAGGACCCAAAACAATGATTCTTAAAATTTTTGTCTGTTTGTCTGTGCGTTTGTGCACGCTAATCTCAGAAACGGCTTATCCGATTTAGATGCAGTTTTCACTAATATAAGTTTCTAGTAAGGTTCACTTAACATTTAGTGTTTGTTTCATGTCAATCGGTACATAAATAAAAAAGTTATGTCAATTTAAAGAATCACATCGAACATTTATTCTATCTAAATTCTTTCTCTGTTCAGATGCATTGACTGAAACTTTACTAAACTCCATAATAATGGTCTATAAAAAGTATGATTATAATAAATAGAAGTTAAAAATGATTAGTTTCGGAAATGAAATAATTTTATTATTCCAATTTAAGTTGACCTCAGATATATATCATCATTCATATGAAATAGGGTTCAGGTTAGGCTGGCAATTAGGGTAGTTTTATATATGTACTAGCTGTGCCCGCAACTTCGTCTGCGTGGAATAGTGACTTTGGGCAGCATTTTTCGGATTTTGGTTTATTCTGGTTTATAATCCCCGTCGTTACATCGTATAGCCATCGGGGAACAAAGCATACAGGCTGCTAGAATTATTAACATGTGATCCCACAGTGCTCCTGGACTACCATCTCATAAAATAAATTTAAAGTCGGCGTACCCATAATGCTGCTAAGAAATTTAAGACCGCCAAAACTTAGCAACAATACTAAATTAAAAGTGAATTTTTCTCTTTAAATTTCTGATTCTGCGAAACCTGATAGAAGCAGAGATTTTAACAGGTGGTAGTGTTTTTATGCCTCGGGTTCCTCTCATTCCAAACAATTTTCCGTTTAGTTTTAAACGAGTCCAGTTTCCAGTGAGCTTATGACCAGTTTCGCGATGACAATTAATAAAGACTATGGTCAGACGCTCAAAGTTGTGGATGTGGATCTAAGTATTAGCTGTTTTTCACACGGTCAGCTTTATGCGGCTTTATCACATGTTAATAATTCTAGCAGCCTGTATGCTTTGTTCCCCGATGGCTATACGATGTAACGACGGGGATTATAAACCAGAATAAACCAAAATCCGAAAAATGCTGCCCAAAGTCACTATTCCACGAAGACGAAGTTGCGGGCACAGCTAGTCTATAATAACATAATAAAGCCGTAACTAGACCAAATCTGTACATTAAATATTTTTTGAAAATTATACTCGGGGTGGACTTTATTGTTATCTATATAGAAGACATAAATATTTTATTTAGAATTTTTGTCTGTATGTCTGTCTTTCCTCATGTACGCGTATCACTCTGAAAGTACTGAATCAATATTGACGAAACTTGATACAGTGATAACTAATAGTATAAAGTCACATCTAGGATACTTTTTATCCCATAAAAACGTAAGGGGTTCTCCAGGATAACGGTCAGAGTCAAAATTTTAATTAACGGGTTATCTCGGGAACGACTGGACATATTTTGACGGGATTTTTTTTTGTAGATAACTGAAATTACTCCGCGTAACTTACTTTGATGCTTTGTAAAAAAACTAAAGCTCATCAAAAATTGAATAAAATCCGATTCAATGCATAGATTTACGGGCAAGTAATTAAATTTATGAGAAACACCTTTTGTTAGTAGTAAAAAATTTTATTATAAAATAAATTATTAGTGATAATTTATATAAAACGCGGGCGCAGCCGCGGGCACACAGCCAGTACTGTATAAATCTTGCGTGAAAAAATATATGAGAGCAAAAACCGTATGACTGCATAGCATTAACAGTCATAAAGCGACTTTGTTTTATTTTATAGTACTAGCTTTGTGCCCGCATTTCATGTGTTCTTCACTGCGTTTTAATTTTTTGTAAGGAAACCTAATTACTTTGCTTAATTTTTTTCGATACTAAGATAAAGTAAAAGTATTTCTCACAAATTCAAAAACATTCCCCATTGAAACTGTACGTTGAATCGGATTTTATTCGAAATTTCATGTGTTTTAATTTTTGTTTACGCGGAACCCTATTTTGGAAAACCAAAACTACCTACCCTAAGATACGCTGAGTGAACTCAGCTATCTAACAAAAAAAGTTCCGGAGATTACCCGAAACAAACAGACAGACAAACAAACAGATAAAAATTGTATTTTTGGTATAGGTATTGCATATATATATTAGGCAATATACATATATATGTTATTGACATTACAAACAGACACTTCAATTTTATTTATTAGTATAGATAGATTCCAATTGGACTTGGAGGTAAATCATTAACGAGTTTACTACATATAACATTTAGGTGGTTTCATTTTCAAATTCGCCAAAAATGCCATGACGGCAAACCTAACGGCCTACTCTGTTTTTAAATTTCAGGCTGATGTTGAATTTGTTTTGTTGTCAAACAGAGAGAAACAAAGTTATTCGGGAAAAAAAATAATAATAATTTGTTGTTTTATCTGTTTTATCAGAAATTATTAGTATTTATTTCATTACGTCATTGCGATGCTTCGCGGCATATATAAATAAGGGAGCATCAGTATACGATTCATACGAATTGTTAGTCACGTTGCGCTCTGGTTACTATGGCTCCGAATATTAAATACACGAAGGTATCAATAATCTCTTGTGTGTGTGAGATTTTTTTGTGTATTTGAGAGTGATCAAGCATTCTTTAGTTCTAAGAGATAAATTATTACACTATATAGTTTTCAAGTAAAGGTATTATTCAATAAAATAATTAGGAAGCGGTAAATGTTTATTTTTAACGATTATTCGTTTTAATTGATTAATTAAACTTAGATCAAGTTTTATTTCTTAATATTTTTGCACAAATATTCTCAGTTCTTCATATTACGTTTACTTTGAACTTGTAGTCAGCGTAATTATTGTGTTATATAAATTTATTATTATTTCAGTTATTCATTGACAACGAGTGGGTGGACTCTCAGAGCGGAAAGACGTTCGAGACCAGATGTCCTCACGATGGATCTGTCATAGCTAAAGTCGCCGAAGGAGATAAGGTTTGTAATTATTTATTAATTTTACTTCTTGATAACACCAGATTTATATTTTTAACCTAACCCAAAACTCGCATTTTAACCTATTCACTAGGTATAAATACTCTGGAATAATGAATGTTTTTTAGTAGGTTTGACGAGAAATTCGATCACATGAGAGTAATTCTATACTTCGATATCCAAACTTTGTACGCGTTACCTATATAGTAGGTATTTCGTAGATATATTTTTAAATAATGAACGTTATTTTACGAAACCCTGATAGTTTCCTCAAAATTTTTAGGTACTAAGATAAAGTAAAAATATTTCTTATAAATTCAAGCACTTGCCCGTAAAACTGACCATTCAATCGGATTTTTATTCACAATTTCATGAGTTTTATTTTTTTTACACGGAACTCTAATTATTTTCGGAAATAACAAAAGTACCCTGAGTTACCCGGAGTAACTTCAGCTGTATACTAAAAAAAAAGTCCCGTCAAAATAGCTTCCGCTGTTCCAAAGATTGCCCGAAACAAACAGACAGACAAAAATTTTAAAATTTTACAATTTATGGGTGTATACATTCATATTTATTTACTAAAAAATGTCATTTGCGACATTACAAACAGACACTCCAATTTTATTTATTAGATATAGGATGGTATCCAAATTTATAGCTTGAAAGGATAAGAAGGAATGGTACGAATCAGTCACGTGGATTACCTCGCTGCTAATTGGCCCTTAACAACAATGTATATTATTAAGTAAAATTCTTGTTAATGTCTTGTCATAACAACGCATCGCTTTTTGCAATTCGCGTATGTATATTTGACAGAATTGTTATCTCTTCAATCTTCAGTATTTACCACATACATCCACATACTCATATTCCGTTCACTATACCGTTTATTACTGACCTGAAGAACTCTTCTTCTATGGCATTTTCGTATGTTTAACTTAAAACCGTTTAAAGAAGTTGTTGTATAATAGTACCATTTTTTGAGGGAAGATAAGAGTTTTTTATAACACCAACCGTCTGGTTCTTAATTGATTTAAATATAAATTGATTGTTTTTCCATTAGATTGTGGTAATATGACAATATTCAGTCTAAACGTTTAATTTCCTATCGACATTAACCTGTAAAGTTAGCCAATTGTGCTATTTCAATACAAATTGTTCCGTATGTGATGTCCGAACTATTAATTAGTTTAGGATTTTCGTACATAACGTGAGTTATCACATAATAAGACTATCAAAACTAATGCGCAGGCTGACATCGATCTAGCAGTGAATGCGGCAAAACGAGCATTCCATCGTAATTCAGAATGGCGCCTGTTGGATGCCTCACAGCGCGGCCGACTACTGAACAAATTTGCCGACCTCATAGAACGCGATGTACAGTATTTAGTTGAGCTTGAATCTTACAACAATGGATGTTTACTCAGTGGTACAAAGGAATTCGTAAAAGTAGCGGCTTCAATTGTTCGATACCTTGCGTCACTTGCTGATAAAATCCAAGGAGATACTATACCAGCAGGTACTTCATAATCTTTATTACAAGTTAAAACTTGTATGCAACGCTAATCTTCGTGAATTCGTTTTCTTTTCATCCGTTTAATTGTGCATATATGTATAAGTACAAACATTTTTTTATTTTATGATATACTATATTCTAATTTAATAAATTTCAACCTGTAAATTATTAATATTTTACTGGTATAAATACTGATGATTAGCATAAGTTCGTTGGACTGATAAACCAATCATACGATCGATACAACAGTTCCTTTTGCGACAGTGACCAATCAGAGCTTAGAAACGATGTTTGCGCAGCAAGGACAAAAAGCTACTTAAAATATTTAAAAGAAACAGTAAGAACACATGTATGAATTCCATCCTTAAAAACAATTGCATTTTCAGCTTAGGATACAGTTTCTAGAATGTACGATAGAATATTGGCTCTATTCGTATTATGCTATATCACTAAACGAAAATAATCGCTTTAAAACATAATAGTATCATTTTACTTCAGTTTATCTTTTGTTCGGTAAATATATAAAGGTTATCACCAGATATTTACGTTTTATTGTTCTGATCTATTACCACATAATTGAAGAGTATATTTTTTTAACTGTTTGACTAGAAGACCTTGGTCACAACTTATAGGTAGCGATTGACTCAGTAAATTTTTAATCACTCTTTTACCTATTATCGTTATGTTGTTTGTAAACAAATTTCTTATTATTAACCACATAAAAAATACAATAAATAACTCATGCATGTTTTTATTGCAGATGGAGATGTATTTACCTACACCTTGAAACAACCGGTCGGAGTATGTGGCCTGATATTGCCATGGAATGGTCCTATTTTTATTTTTGTTGGCAAAGTTGCAACTGCACTAGCTGCAGGTTAGTTAATTTTCAATTTAATATGCAATTAAATTAATATATTATTATACAGGTAATTCTTGTATCCAATGTGGATGTTAGAAAACAGAGATTTATACAAAATAAAAAATAGTTATAAGCATATTTTGCATTGATGCATTTTCTTAATTTTTGTTTCGTATATTTTTCATTTCAGGCTGTACTGTCGTGGTGAAACCTGCTGAACAAACTCCACTCACGGCATTAGTTTTAGCAGCACTGATAAAAGAAGCTGGATTCCCAAAAGGAGTCGTGAATGTTGTTAATGGTTTTGGACCTACAGCTGGAGCAGCTCTTACGCACCACTCAGATGTTGCTAAAATATCTTTTACTGGTTCTCTTGAGGTAAGACTTTTAAAGATACGACACCGATTTATCATATCGTAGCGATCATAAAACAATTCATTTGGATTACCTTACAATTACTTTTTAATATTATTAAAATCAATACATTTATTAATAATACACGCTAAAAAAATTGCTACAACTTACTTTTATAATTGTTATGTTTTAATATATTAATGTTTTTAAATGTTAAAGGTTGGCAAATTAATTCAACAAGCAGCTGGAGCGAATAACCTCAAACGAGTAACACTTGAACTCGGCGGAAAGAGTCCCTTAATTATTATGGACGATGCAGATTGTAAGATTTATTTTATTGTTTTGTATTTACAATATTGCTATATTTTATTTTATTGATAATTTTTAAAATACCGAATTTAATGTAGAATTCTGTATCATTTAGTAATGCGATAAAATATTACCTGGATTATTAGTATTAATAACTACAATGTAAGTGAATAATAATTCAACTCAATTTCAGTAAATATAGCTGTACCATTCGCTGCAAATGGCGTGTTCACTATGCAAGGGCAGATTTGTGTTGCTGCGTCACGTTTATTCGTACAATCCGGTATCTATAATAAGTTTGTTGAAGCAGCCACGAAACATGCAAAGAATATCAAAATTGGTAACCCTGCTGATCTGAGTACCCAGCATGGACCTCAGGTAAATACTAAGACATTTTAACTCATAAATGTTAGAGCGACACATGTATTAGCCACACACATACAACTCCATGCAACGAGCATACGTTCTGTAAGGCACTTTTTAGTTATAATAGTTATATTATAGTAGTAACAAATTAATAATCCATGTTGAGATGAATTGAATATATGTTCGGACACACACATAGATGATTGAATGTGAATGTGTGTATATGTGTAAATAGTTCGAAACGGATAGGTTTTAACAATGACGGTTCTGTGGAATTGCATACATGAGAATAGCACCGGCCTATATTCATATACTTTGACACTCTTGCAAATACGTGCAATTTTTTTGGGTGAGCGTCTAAACAAACACGTCTAAACCCGATGAAGCCGTAGTAAATATTAAAAGCATGGTTCGTTAAGAAGAAGTGTATCATCATCATAGCAGATATAGATCCAAAATGTATGCAATCTGTGAATATAGGCGCTGAAAGTGTCAAGTATTTGAACGGAAAGGCATTCGTATTCGTATTATAATATTTACATAGAAAAGTAACTAAAAGTACATAAACGCGCATACAAGGCAGTTGATAGTGGTAGCGTAGACGGTCATGATGGCATACCATACGGTATACGGCACGTCACGATGCGTGAGTCGATTTTACTGCAAAGACGCGTGAATGGATTTTTCATTTTAGAAAAATAGTTCTTGCCTGTTTTATTTTTGTAAGATTATTTCAGTTTGTCTACTGAACCTTATCTGTATGCTAGATTATTCAATCATGTGTACAATAAAGACTACAATATACATAGAATAGGTATATTTTATTATAAATTTCATAAATTAATTAAGACAATTTTGTGTCGCTATATTCTAAAAAGTGTAGGCGAATTCTCATAATTTATATGATATTTTATAATCAACAAACCTTAATGAAAAATGAAAAGTTAGGAGATTCCTTAATATTTACTTTTTGTTATAAATAACTAATTTAGTTATATTTCATATTAAATATGATGATCACAAGATTTCTTCGCATCTTAAGCCAATTTGCTAAATTATATTACAGGTCGATGAAGAAATGATGACTAAAGTATTAGGATATATTGACAAAGGCGTCAAAGAAGGTGCAAAACTGATGGCTGGCGGGAAACGTGTAGGCAAGACCGGTTACTACATAGAGCCTACTGTATTTGCAAATGTTACAGACAATATGACTATAGCTAGAGAGGAGGTAAAATTTATGCTCAACGCAGTCACAAAGCGATTTAGCAAGAATCCTTTATAAAACATTTTTGTTTTGCTGTTACAGATTTTTGGACCTGTTCAGAGTATATTAAAGTTTGACACATTGGAAGAAGTGATTGAACGTGCTAACGCTACAAACTATGGCCTCGCCGCCGGCATCTTTACTAACAATGTTAACAATGCTCTACAATTTAGTAAACACGTTGAAGCTGGTACTGTTTGGTAAATAATATTAAATATTTTTTATTTATGTACATTATTTTGAAAACATTGATTTACTAGATATTTCATTTATAAAATTTGTACTGTTTGGTAATTAATATTAATTATTTTATTCATGGCCATTATTTTATACTATTAATTACCACCAAGTTATTTAAACTATGGTATTATAGAAATTGATTATTAATATTGCATTAAATCACCTTGTATAAAGGTCCTTATGTTTCAATACAACTTCTTGTAGAAGCACGTATACATTCCAACTAATATTCACATTTGAGTTTCTATTTGACCGCGTCCTATGGAGAAAAGAAATGCAGTTAATCGTAGACAAAGGGCTCGACCAAAGTAAAGCAGCCTCTTACTAATTGCACTGCTGTTTCAAAATAATTATGAATCAAATCTATGGCTACTGGCGATTGTTTAGCAATGAATTAGCAGACATCATATCGCTGTGCAACTCTATCAGGGTTATATAGGAAAACGCAACGAAGCGGGTTGCTATGAAGATCTTGTTACCATGTATATACGTGGTCATAACTGCACCTTCTACTGTACTTATTTATAGTATTCTTTTAATTAAATAATTAAAAGTTAGCGAATAATTATGAAGCGATGATGGCGCAGTTTGCAATGCGGCCGGATTCCGCGTCAATGACTGCTTTAAAATTAGCCTGAGTTTTCGGCCAAGCAAAACATCTTGAAGAAACCATAGCGCATTGTGGTAGGGTATTTTTTAATAATGCCCGCCTGGGTAGCTACCTACCTCAAGTTTGAAAACATGTCGTCTAAGCCCAATAGTTGTGCTACGGCATCATCACTTGAAAACCAGTACCTCTAGGCTTAGTGTGTTTACCATCTTTTATATACTCGTAGGTACTTTACTACTCTGCAGGGGGCGACGCGGTGACATGCCCAGCAACCCCGTGTCGCCCCCATTCCAAATGCAGCGGACGGCCCCGGGGTGTTTTAGTGGGTATTTCCGGGCGACTCTCGCCCGGGTGAGTCCCACACTGGCACGGAGCTCGTCACTCCGTGCCCCCTTATCTATTGTATTTGGGGGACTCTGATCCCACAAATAAAATGGATAAGGGTAGTGCGTAAATGCATTTCCCCCGTCAAAAAAAGGTACTTTACTACTAATACATATATAGTAGTAGAGTTTCTGATTCCTTGGCTAACTATACTATCCTTAGGTTGGAAATTTGTCGTTAAAATTCTAGTATGTTCTGAAAACCACCACTGAGCGACATTCCCTCTAGGCTTAGCGTGGACCATCTTGAACCCCACTGTTATTTTTTTAAATGTGTAGGTTAATGGCTTTGATCACAATCTCACCTGATGTTAATTGACGATATGGTCCAGGGTGGTAATCACATTTAACTTGTATACTGGCTCTGTGAATCTATAGTGATGCTGCTGGAACACGTCTCTATAGCGACATGTTTTTAAATTTGAGGATGGAAGCTATCCGGGCAGACATTGTTAGGAAGTGACCACCATGCCAAGATGTTACTAAGCATTAAGTGAGATTGTGGTCAAAACTCTAAATATATAGGGAATAAATGAAAAAAACAGAATCTCATTTTTCATTATTCACGGCATAAATGTTTTACATTTTAATATCAACTATTCTTACTGGAATGTAATCAATAGCGACAGACTTAGCGATAGACACTACTAAAATTCGTTTATTTGAACAGGGTTAATACGTACCTGCATATGAGCGCACAGGGCCCCTTCGGCGGTTTTAAGGATTCTGGTATTGGCCGTGAATTGTAAGTATTTTTTTTAATATAATTAATTATACAGATTTGTTTCATATTATAGGAGTAGTGTTGAAAATCCAGCCTTCTTTCTTAAATTGTAATTAAACCTACTTTCATTCCGTTTAAATAATTTATATATTTTAATTAACGAATCTTACATGACTTGTCTCATTCCTTCAATAATTTACAAGGGATTGTGATAGTTTTTTATGACAACTTCATTTATTAATACCATTATAACTTTTTAATGTACCTTACGTGTTGGAAATAAACATAACAGACAGACAGACAGGAATTGATTATACCTTTTGGTATATCTAACATTTGCTCTCATTTATTTACTAATGAATTTTGAATATTATTATTTACAATTGCTTATGTTGTCATTATTTTGTTTAAAATTTACATAATTGAGGTTTTTTTTTCATATCGTTGGTCTAATTTGATAAATGTTACCGGTTGAATTTAGTGGATTATGAGTGGTTGTGGAAATATCTAGAAGGATGAAGTTGAAAGGAGCAAACGGAACTTACCTTTATTAGCTACCTTCGATCTAGCTGGTTCAGAGTTAACTTTCCACCTCACTTCACTTTAGGATTGTTCTATATTCTCGTAATTTAGTAATATAATCGGATAATGAATGTGCATTTTTAAATATAATTACGAGAGACAGCGGCGGCGGTTGCGTGTTGGCGTTCCGTTTTTTAATAGGAATAGGAAGGGATAATGCTTACATAGACTTAGAAAAGGGGGGGTGTATAGACAAAATAGACAAGAAATAACTTAGAATAAGAAGAAAATATATATGATAATAGATGGCGTTAACAATGATTTCTGCGTTCAATTATTTGAACTAATATGTGGGAATAACATAAAGTTATTATTTTGTTTCAGCGGTTTCGACAGTGTTGACGCATATTTGGAAGTGAAGACTGTAACAATGGCCTTACCAAAGAAATTTTAACAAATCGTAATAACTAATAATATAGTGCATAAAATAGTTTTTTTTATATTATATATATTTTTATATATATAATTTATATTTTATTCTGATTTTTAGATTTAATTACCGTTAATCCTCCTTATACTCATGTATTTAACAGTGTTAGGAGAATTATTGTCATCCGTAAGCATTTGGAAGTGGTTATGAACCTATTTTATAAAAAAACTGAGCAAAGGAACTAGATATGCTATCGATAAAAATAATTCAATGCTTTCTTTTAAAACCCCAAATAGAGAGATAAGATTTTTCAGAAAAGAAACAAGAACGCTTGGATAGATTAAAATAATTATAATCGATTATGAATAATTAAGAAAAATTTATGAAATAAATATGTAAGTGATTACTTCCAATTAGTATTACTAAGAACCAATTAGCTAAACAATTCAAATATGCACTTCTCTTGTTGGCAAATTTATTTATTAAATCATTAAAGATTATTTTCGTTTTTCCATATTTTCTGCCTCTATAGGTAACGCTGACAAGTTTGATAGAAACGAGTTTAACTTTCATAAAACTTTAACTAAGATATTAATTTTTGCTTACATACATAATTCGGAGCCAAATATTATTCGAATTAAATAAAAAAAAACCTTTATTCAATTGAAGCCCAAGAAGGCGCTTATCAACGTCTAAAACATTACCACCGGTTGGGAAAACAACCCAGTCGAGAAGAGTCTGCAAGAAACTCGATATGGTTCTTTTTTTTTATAAATAATAATAAAAAAAGCCTTTTATTTCTTGCTTACATATTATACACATGTGATCTTATATCTAAGTACAAATTAATACGAGTTTTTTCTATTTATTTCTTGAACGATTAATAGCAAGAACCCCAGGTTGGGTAAAGGCGTCCTCCAAAGATGCCCATTTACTACACTACTTTCGTACCTTGGCGTCTTATTTTTGATATCCTAATTACATCGTATTCAGTTTCCTTTATTGATTCTTCTAGTTCTAATAAACGGTCGTATGTCGATAAGGTTCTAACATTATATGTTGCTATTTGTATTTGATTTAGTTTTTTGTTTATTTTTGAGATTTGTTTCTTAATCTTTGGAGGGTTTTGGTTTTGTTTTTTATAAATATACTATATATAATTTTTTTTCATATAAAAAACTATACAAATCATAGTCTTAGCTAATATTAGCGGAAACACAGAGATGTGGGTTAAGTCCAGACATCACTATCGTTCACGTAATGATCCACCCTGTACTAACCTTTTGAGATTAAGACTTACTTGACATAATACTTGAACTTATTGTCAGGTAAATTGGTAATGTTACTTGGGATCTTATTGTAAAAAAACCGAATACTATTAACTATAAAGCTTTTATTACACTTACTTAGCCTAAAGCGTGGGACGGCCAACTTGTCTTTATTTCTAATGTTAAAACTATGACGATAATTCACTAGATCGAGCTTGTCTAAATTTTTACGAATATGCATTAAGTTATCGAAGATGTATTGGGAGGGCAAAGTTAAGATATCATACTCTTGAAACTTGTTCTTTAGAGATTCGCGAGGTCCCATATTGTATATTGCTAGAACAGCTCTTTTTTGTAATGTAAAAATGGTGTCTACCTCTGCTGCTATACCACACAGCAAAATACCGTAAAACATTAAGCTATGAAAGTAAGCAAAGTAGACTAACCGAGCAGTAGCAATATTCGTCAACTGGCGAATTTTTGAACCGCAAAACCAGCGGAACTATGCCTTCCTGCCAAAGTTTTAATATGCGGACCCCATTGGAACTTATTATCAAGTGTGATACCTCAAAACAGAGTTTTGTCAACTAAGCCTACTAGATTCTCTTATATCTCTAACTTACAATCAATATGTTGCACATTGGGCAACATAAATTTTATACATTTCGTTTTCTTTCTACTAAGTAGTAAATAATTTAAGGCAAACCATTTAGGAATGTTTGCTAGTGTAATATTTAAGATCCTAACTTCTGATTTTCTCTTTTTACTTTAAATATAAGTGAAATATCGTCTGCAAAAAAAACCATATTAGCTGAGTCATTAACCATTAGCGGTAAGTCATTAATATAAATCAGGAATAAAAACGGCCCCAAAATCGATCCCTGTGGAACACCGATTCTAACTAATGATCCAGTGGAGGTAATCCCATATACATTTACTTTTTGACATGGGTTTGATAAATAAGAAGACAGAGGAGACAGAGGTTTCAGATACACCATAATGTTTTAGTTTCAGTATAAGTGTACTGTGATCAACGCAGTAAAAGGCCTTTGAGAGATCGCAGAATACACCTATTGCATCCTGCCGGATCTCCCAAGCTCCCAATATATGACTTAATAACGTTGCACCAGCGTCAGTGGCAGATTTGGATTTCGTGAAACCAAACTGTCGACCATCTAAAATCTTTTCTGCTCTAAAGTATTCAACTAACTGATTTAACATAATCTTTTCGAAAATCTTACTTATCGATGATTTTGATATTGATATTGATACGATGGATACACCCATAGTCATAGTTTATAATAAAGAATCAATAAGAAAAATGTATCCCATCTTCTTATCTAATCGTCCAATATTTGATTATAATATTGGCAACAAAAGGAATCAAAATATAAAAGAAATATTTTTTTTTGAATGGGTGGAAACGGTTATATAAATCATTTGAGGCAGAATTGTTCAGTTTTGGAGGTAATGTTTTCGTCTATTTTGCATACGGTAAAATCAGTCCGAGCTGCAGTTATCCCTTTCATGTTTTATTATCAAATATTGTTGTACTTTACCTACTGGAAAATATTTCTTATACGTTTTGGTCACAATACTTATTTTCTTCACCTTTATCAGATTTAATACAAACTAATAGCCAAGTGATGATGGCGCAGTGGGTAGTACAGCTGGATGCCGCGTCAATAGACGCTCACCTACCCAACTCTAAAATCAGTATGATCTTTCGGTGAAGGAAAAACATCGTTAGGAAACCATAGCATGGTGTTAGGGCATTTTCTAATAATACCCGCCTGGGTAGCTATCACGCTCAAGTTTAAACCCTGTCGCCAAATATCAATAGGTGTGTTCCGACAGCGTCACTTGAGAACCAGTTTCTCTAGGCTTAGTGTGTTTACTATCATGGACCACATCGTCACTTAAATCCGGTGAGATTGTGGTCAAAGCACTGAGCCTATACATACAGTATAAAAAAATGCAAATCCGGTTGAGAATGGAACACATTTTATCACGTTATAGGTACACAGGTGTTATTCGTATAAATTTGTAGATTTAATACGTAAATTTAATTTACTTATGAAAATAATGTTCATGTAAATGTACATTTTAAAAACCATTCGAATATATTTTAAACTGGCTGTCCGCCCGCGACTGCACCCACCTTTCATATATTTCTTCTCTGCGTTTAATATTTTTTATATGGAACGCTAATCATCGTTTTAATACTAAGATAAAGTAAAAATATTTCTCATAAATTCAAGTACTTTCCCGTTAAACTGTGCATTAAATCGGATTTTATTCAATATTGTTGAGGGGGAGAGGGGGGTTGTTTAAATTTTCTTAATGCGGAACTCTAATTATTTTCGAAAATTAAAAGTACCCTAAGTTACACGGAGTAACTTCAGCTATATACCAAAATATGTAAAATAATTATTGTTTGAAATTTTATTATGCGAGTGTTGCTGCTATTTAAGTTTTATAAATAAAAAAAATCGACATATAATAATACTAAACGATTAAAATCTATAAAGAAATGTAATAAAATATTCAAATATAAAACGTTTACTTCGTTATATCGTATATCACTATTTTGTAATAAAATTAAAAAAAGAATTCGATATGAAGTACTTGATTGTGCTTCAGGAAAAAGAGTTAAGGATTTTTTTATGTATCTTGGAATTATCCACGGTCGCTGACAAAGACCTGGGGGCAAGGAGGTCATATTTTTGAGAATGATTAAGTTTCACACATTTTTCAACATCATTTTGAATACTTATCTATTTTCTATTTTATCGTTTAGACATTTTAATCAGGAAATCAGTTATTCATTTGAAGTTGTCGTAAGTTCTCTATTTTTAAGAGATTTATCAATTTGAGGGGGAGGGGCGTCATAGCCACAACGCCCCTCTCCTCAGACCGCCCCTGAATGTAATGAATGAATGAATTGTATTTATACGTGTAATACATTAGTAATAAATGTTTTTAAAACCAAGAATATTTAACTTACGGATACAAAATTATCGAGAGTCATGGTGATTTCATAAAAACTGATCATTATTATAGCTTCACCGAATATAATCCTTAAGAGGATATGCTAGCGGAATTTATTCCATACAAATGTTTATCTGTTTCCTTCATGAAAACGGCATTATGATAAATATTTGTATACCAAAAATATATATACCCACCACCGCCATGCTAGTACATTTTATTTCCATAAATTAGTTATTGTAAAAACTAGGAGCCTTTGAAAATGAAAAAAAGATCGATTTTTACCATCATTTTCATCGTTGTTCGTCAAACAAATTGAATTGACAAAATTTTAAAAAAGCAAACCGTACAGCCATAACCAATGTTTTTATTTTTCTAAAACTGAAAGAAGCTTAAAAATCAGTCCAGTTCTAGAGGATGACACAGGGTACTTACTACAAAGTGAAGTTTTCGTTTATTTTGCATATGGTAAAATCAGCCCGAGTTGCAGTTGTCTCTTTCTTGTTTTATAATTCTTTCTTTGAGGCGCAACGCGATATCAATAGATTTCTGAAATATCTGCTTTTCCGACAGCATGTCCTCTTATAATTTTGAACAACGAATGCGAGTTCATTTTTAATATGTATGTGTCGAAGAAAATTTCACGTTGTCCTAGGTTAAATTTAATGCTTAAATACAGTATCTTGGTGATACTAATTTATTTGTTCACTAGCTGATCTCCGCGATTTTATCCGTATAATTCCTGTTCCCGTGGGATTTTCGGAATAAAAAAACTATTTACATTCTTTGTCACTCCCTGGATTTCAAACTATCTCCATACCAAATTTCACCCAAATCGGCCCAGTAGTTTCAAGTTTATCCGTTACATACAAAAATACAAATATTTCCTTTTAATAATACTATATTATTAGAGTACAGAAGAAAAGTCTGCGCACACCTCTTTTCGAATTAGAATCAGCTTGTGGCTATAACTTGAAAGTTAGAACATATGTACATGATTATTGAAAATGGCGAGATAGATTTTGCTTACCTAAAAGGTCGTTCAAGTCTCTCTTGTCAGCAGTAATAAGCAATGATCCCTTCTCTCTTTCCGATTATGTAAGCATTAGAACAATAAAAAAATAATAACAACAAAATAAAAGGTTTATATTGTTTACAGACATTATATTCTAAACACCTTTCATCATCATCAACCCATCATCCATGTTTTAAAAAATAAGTAGTAGTGTGTTCGGATTTAACGTCGATGGACCTAAATTCGAATCCACCTATACAGTACTATAAATGAGTCTATGCTGTCAGTCAAGGAAACATCGAAAGGAAATACGGAATTATAATAATGATAATGCCCGCATGGGTAACGACAGCAAGTTTGAAAACCTGTCGTCAAGCAGCATTAATTTGTTTCCGGCAGTATCCGTTTCGAGCCAGTACCTCTCGGCTTAGTGTATTTACTGTACCATCCATCACGCATACTATACCACGAGATGTAACTAGGACTAAAGTGTGCAGTCCGTTTGCGCCGTTTTATCGAACGTGTCTATGATATGTCGTTGCAAATTATTAAGTTTGCACAGTTGATCGGCGGCAGTTGTATTTTATATTTTATCAGTTATACCTTAAATTTAGATTTAGAGTTAGATAGAGTTTAAAAAAAATATTATTACAAGTAAATAGTGACAAGTTAAAAAAATGAAAATAGGAAGTCGTTAGTGGATTAGTCATTATTTTTTAAATAAAAATATTTCGATTCGCATAGTGAAATAAATCGATAGAAAGATAAGAATACTTACATAAATGTGAACGTAGAATTAATACAATTGGTAATAATTATCTTATCATATTGTTGAATCAATGGATTTGTTTTAAACTCGGCGATTTTTGTACTAATCATGCTGAGTCAATATGACTATAAGGTTTATTAATACTTTTTTGGAAAACAAGTATAATTGACGTAAATTGCCTTCCAAACATGTAATAATATTGTGCAATTTTTTTTTGACTGCCTCGGTGGCGTGGTTGTATTACGGTACGACTGTCGTTCTGAGGTCTCGGGATTGATCCCCGGGTCAGGTCTAGTGATATTGGGGGTTTCTACTCAGTATCATTCCAGAGTCTGGAATTTGTGCCCGATATGGCGTCAGGCTCGCCCCCTGTCACATCTGGGACGGAACTATGCTCCGCGAAATGTGGGTGGTGTAATTCGATATTTCACCTCTGCCTAACTAACCCTTCGGGGATAACAGGCGTGAGCTTATGTTATGTCATTTTTTTTAAAACTACGATTACGTTGTATGCTGTTGTGGTGTTTAAAAGCTCGTGTCTGTAGAAGAGATCTTAGTTTAGTAGTATGAGATTTCCAAGCTAGTATTAATGTTAAATAAGTGACTTCAAGTTTTTAATATACGCGTGACGATTATTTAATAAAAAATGTACTAATTAATATGTCAATTACCCATAAAAATGAGACAATAGGAAAACGAGACAGAATAGGAAAGCAATGGAATGTTGGCGTAAACGCCAGGTTAGTGCTCAAGGGGTATAAATTCCCGTCAATTTACTTCAGTGTTAGCTATTTATATGAATTAGTGATTACAGTAAGTCTTGAACAAGAGACCCTTATAAATATAAACTGAACATAGATATTATTACACGTAAAGAGGTTTATTTATATCGATATACTGATAATAAAACTTTAGGTTTCGTCTGTACATTTAAGAGGATATGCGGTCAAAAAAGTAGTTATTTCAAAAATGTATTGATATCGCGTTTCGCCCCAAAGAAATAATTATAATACACGAAAGGGAAAACTGCAGCCTAGGCTGATTTTACCTATACATACAAAATAGACGAAAAAATCACTTCGCGATACCCTGTTTCCTCCTCCAAAAGTAAACCAATTTTATTTTAGTTTTAGAATACTACATACTTTAGCTATGCCTGTACGTTTTGGTTTTTTAAATATTATTCATCATCATCTCAGGGTGAGATCCACTGCCACCAACCTGGTTTCATTTGTCGGGAATCTTGCTGAAGGACTAGATCAAGGACAATCGTTAGACTTAAAATACATGGACTTTAGCAAGGCCTTCGACAAAGTAAATCACAGTTTACTTATTCATAAACTTTATTTTTCTGCTATAGACGGTATGTTTCTGGATTAGTGCAGGTCTTATCTAATTAACAGAAAATCTATGGTTGTACTGGGAGGTCATGCATGTAAACCTTTTACCTCAATATCTGGAGTGTCTCAGCGTTCCCATCTGGGTCCCTTATTTTTTAATTTTTTTGTTAATGAAATAAAGTATTGTTTTCATAACTCTAGATTCTATATGTTTACAGACGACTTAAAATTCTTTAGACAGGTGAATACAATTGAGGAAGCGCAGTTACTTTAAAATGAATAAAACAACTTAAGTAAGGTGGTGTTGTTTAAATGGAATGGCACTAAACTCTCTTAAATATTAAGTAATCCACTTCACGAGAAGGAAAGAGCATACCCATATGGGATTTACGAGTATAACATATAGGAATCATACTTGACAATAAACTGTGCTTTAATTTACACATTGATAACATCGCTAAGAAAAGCTTTAGAATTTTAGGATTCGTGCTACGGAACTGTAAAAGTTTTAAAGAACCTGGTACAACGATCGTGATTTACACTGCCCTTGTACGCAGCACCCTCGAACATTGTAGCACTGTATGGAACCCTTACTATGAAATTTATATCAGGCGCCTAGAGAGTGTCCAGGAACGTTTTCTGTGGCACTTGTCATATAGCCATATCTTGGCAAAAAAAATGCCGTCTTATGATGGTCGCCTACGCCATTTTCAGCTACCATCTCTCCATCTCCGTAGAAAATTGCTAGACGATATGTTTTTGTTCAAATTAATTAACAACCTATCGGACACTCCGTATCTTTTGATAAATTAAACTTTCGTGTACCTAGTAGGTAAAAGATAAAAACTCACTACGTTTGTAAGGATCGATGCCCGACCGAATCTGGGATTGTATTCGCCAATTAATAATTAAAGTAATCAGTAATTAAAATGCATTTAGTGACACTGAGTTTAACGGAGACGAGAGCAACGGTTCTGATGGACATCATGAATTACATCATTTAGACATATTTTCAAATAGTGTTCATAATTTTAAGTTTAATCTCAAATTGAAAATAGCAGCTATGATATAATCGCTCCTTACTGTTAATTCTTTCTCGATGTTTTATTTCTTATTTTATTAATGATTATTACTTTGCTCAATTATTATATGCATGACATAACTTATAGCACTATACCTACTATTCAATTATTGTTTGTTATGTAATTTTTTTTTTTTATCATATCATCTTTTTTTGAATGAGTTGACGTTTTGAGCTTGTGATTTGTGTCTATAACTGTGGTAGCATTTAGCGTAATAAGGTAATGCCAATGTAACTTATAAATTAGGTTGATATTCACTTTGTTGGTATAATAAATAAAGAAATAAATCAAATTTGTTTGACGAACGTCTGAAAATGAAGGTAAAATCGAGCAATTTTTTTCATTTTCAAAGGCTCCTAGTTTCTACAATTTATATACTATTTTTATATTTAATAGTTTATAATTTATAAACTAATTTATGGAAAAAGTCAAAACGTACGGGCATAGCAGTGGTGGATATATATTATGTGGTATGTAAAATGTTAACCATAATGCTATTATCCAGGGAGGAAACAGGGGACTAGGTTTGTATGAAATAAATGCCGCTAGGATATCCTCTTAATTTGTATTAGAAATTTTGTGACATGTTTTAACCGTAACTAATCTCGATTCTATTATTTAAAAAAAATATCTAACAATGTATGTGTGGATTTAATTGGAAAAGGGTTCCACCGATTTTGATGGAATTTTGTACACGAGAAGTTTTGTAATAGCCCAAAAGCCCACGACACCCAGACCTTGGTTATTTTATAAAGGCTGAAAGTTTCTCTATGTACGTCTCCAACACAGGTAAGAACGATCCCAGATTATGAAACTTGAATAGTGGTAGTTGGTAGATAAAACGTACTAATGCAGCTAATTTAAACGGGTTTTCACGCGTTACCTTTGCTTTTTTCTATCCCGACGTTTCAGCTAGGTTTCACCAACCGTGGTGCCAAGTTTGGCAAACACGTTGAAAACACGTTTAAATTAACTGCATTTAAATATGGAACGTGAAAACTTAAAAAAAAAAGAAAAAAAAAAAAATACAAAACGTACTAATGGTGTTAAAAATTCACCTCGAATTCGTTATAGAACAAAGCTCAGTTTTTATATATTTTATTCGGAATAATATTACAAATCACCTGGTTCATTACCAGACACTTAGTATGGTTCTTTCTCCCTGCCAGACACCCTTAAACTATAATAAAATACTAGTATACTTTTATTAAAGTATAAAAGCTAATTTTTAATTATGTTAATTAGGGAACTATCAATATATGTTTTCTCAGTTACCACACAGTTTCGACGGTGCCTTCGTCATGCCTGAGACATTAAAAACTGCTGTAGGTGCGAGCGCTAAGTATATATAGGCAATCGGGTGTAAGTAAAATTGTTTGTTCGGTGAAGCGATGATGGTGCAGTTGGTAGTGCGTCCGGATTTGGCGTCAATGGACGCATGTTCGAGGCTACCTATCCGACTCTAAAATGAGCCTGAGCTTTCAGCGAAGAAAAACGTAAGAAACCATAGAATGGTGGTAGTGCATTTATTCCCTCAAGTTGGAAAAACTGTCGCCAAATACCAATTGATATGTTCCGGAAGCATAACTTGATAACCATTACCTCTAATAAGTTCTCTAAGTTCCCTAAGTAAGATCCATAAAAATAAACTTTTATATTATAACGAAAGTATACTTACAATTTACTATAGTTCATGAGTGTCTGGCTGGGGGAAAGAATCATGCTAAGTGTCTAGTAATGTACCACGTGATTGTTATTATTATTCCGAATAAAATATATAAAAACGGATCGTTATACTGTAACGAATTTGAGATGAATTTTTAACACCTTTAGGTACTTGTTATCTGCCAAAGCCACTACCACTACTACTACCACTACAACTACTACTACCACTACCACTACTACTACTACTACTACCACTACCACTATTCAAGTTTCATAATCGGGGATCGTTCTTACCTGTGTTGGAGACATACATAGAGAAACCTGCAGCCTTTATAATATAACGAAGTTCTGGCTGTCGTGGGCTCTTGTTCTATAAAGGAAGAATTGCTAAACTATAAATATTAAAAAAAAAAGAAAAAAAAGGTTTTAACTCTAAAACGGGTTTACTGATTTTTATAGATCTCTATGGGCACGAAGTATATGTTAATAGGAGCTATAAAAATATCATTTTTAGCATTAAAAAAATCTAGGCAGCCCTGGGGGCTGCCAACAAAAATGAAAAACTGTTTTTTTTTCATGTGTAAATCTGTTAATTGAAATTATTAAAATTACCTAACATTCAACATATAAATTTGTCTGGTTTTTATAATAATAATATTTTTCTCATATATTTTGTAAAAAAATTATTATCAAAACCCATGGTAGGTTACGTAAGTATAAATCTTAACATTTATCTCTGAGCGGCCTTGCATTTAAACGCTATCTTGGACTTGACATACAGTAGCATGTTGACGGCTGACGTCATAGCATTGGTAACGCGAAACTATAAGTTTTTCCCTAACCGAGAATCGCTCAACGCCGCTACAGAAGTTTTCACTTCAAAAAAAACTAAAGGGCCTGATTAATTTGAACGAAATGTTGTGTACAGGAAGTATGTGCCGCTTGATAAATGACAGGCTATAAAAAACAACAAAATCAGAACATCCCAAATTAATTATAAGATAAGACACAGACTTGGTCATGGGCACCCGCTAGTTATTTACAAAGTCGTTACCTATTTGAACAGATGTGTTGAATCAATACGTATCAGTAAATTTATGGTTACGTCACTGTGCTTCTTAGGAGTAATATAAAAATACAAGAGCAATGAATAATGAATTTAGTTAGTTTTCGATTGTCCTTTGGTCACAATGGCTCCGAAAATTAAATATACAAAGGTCGGTGTTAATAATTTAATATTATTATTATTATTTTATGTGCTAGTGTGAGTTCAAATATACTTGCGCGTTAATAAATAAAAGTTGTCACTGTATATTTTTTGAAGATCAACTATTATCTCATAATATATGTTGAGTACACTAGATGCGTGTCGCATATTATAGAGTAGCGATTTCTATTTAGTAAATCATTCAATGCATTAAATCTCTACATGCAATGTTCAATGGTTTGGTAATGTTTAATAGGTAAAGTCGACATTATGGTTTCGATAGTGTTAGTTGATTTCTTATCCTACTTAATTAACTATTTTTCTCGCAGCCTTGATTGAATAAAAGAATCCTACAAATTTAGTCCAGTTGTTTCAAGTTACCGGGCAGCTAAATTTCAGACAGCGAAACGTGATTTTGTTTACACGTCTTGTATTTGAATAACGTGGAATGTCTTTTTCAAATTTACCAGTATCGCTTATGAAATATAGTGTGACTGAAAACTGATTTCGAATCACACACTGAGATTAAGATATATGTGATTACGAAAAAACCTCGTAATAATGCCTCGGTATGGTTATAGATGAATTTATAATGTCCGCCCGTTTATTAACAACGTTAAATTAAATATTTGTCACAAAGTTTAGTAGTAGTTTAGAAGTACGCTAAGAATCTTCGATCATATCAAAGCTGACTAAACATTAGATGAGATTGCGCTAATAGATGTACATAGAATAATATTGCATCAATGATTAATTATATAATTATATTTAAAAAGTTCAGTTCTTCAAATATAAAAATATTTATCTTTTGTTTGAACAAGTAGTCATTACAATTATTGTATTTTAATAAATTATAATAAGTAAAAATGCATTGTCCCAGTTATTCATAGATAACGAGTGGGTGGACGCTCTGAGTGGAAAAACTTTCGAGACCAGATCTCCTCACGATGGATCTGTCATAGCCAAAGTCGCCGAAGGAGACAAGGTTTGTAATTATTTATTCATTTTACTTCTTTACCAAATTCTTACCATATTTATATTTTTAACCTAACTCAAAACTTGCATTTTAACCTATTCGCTAGGTATAAATACTCTGGAATAATGAATGTTTTTAGTAGGTTTGACGAGAAATTCGATCATTGTTAAAATGTTTAAAAAATTTATTCACTACTCAAGCTGACAAATTTAAAGATCCTTTTCGTTGTACATATATCTATTCTTCTGTGAAACTTTAAAATCTACCCAAGGATAGAAAAATTAATTGCTGCTGAATGTCGAACTCGTAGACATCGCACAAATATTAAATATTCACTCTTAACAATTTGTTTTACAATTGAATTATTCCAATTATTAATGAACAGGCTGACATCGATCTAGCAGTGAGTGCAGCAAAACGAGCCTTCCAACGTAATTCAGAATGGCGCCTGTTAGACGCATCAGAACGCGCCAAACTATTGAACAAATTTGCCGACCTCATAGAACGTGATGCACAATATCTTGGCGAACTTGAATCTTACAACAATGGACTTCTACTTAGTACTAGTATGATTTATATGAAACAAATAGGTGTAACTATCAGATACCTTGCGTCAATTGCTGATAAAATTCAAGGAGACACTATACCAGCAGGTATTATAGTTAATTATATATATTTTAAATATTTAATATTTTATAATATTTTATTATTTTAAATTTGCTTAATACTTGATCATTTTCAACTTGCTACATAAAAGTTATTTATGTATATGTAGTTCTTCTTTTAAGACTTAATTACTAAACTATAATAAAAATGAAATTAAATGTTAAACTAGGCAGTGCCCTAAAAATAATTAAAAATAAGACTCGCGGATTAATTATTCTTAATATGATTTCGATTCATATCAAAGACATATTGTGTAGTTACACGATTCGCATGCATTTAAACTTTACTTTCGGCTTCGACCAATATTTGGTTTCAATTTTAAATATACTTCAAATCACTGGCTTAAAATAAAACTAACTAAATCAATATAATTATTGAGCCATTTAGAGAAACCTATATTAAAGTATTCGAAACCGGTGTAGGTATTAACACACTATTTTTAGAACTAAATACAAATTTGTTAATTGTAAAACCATTTTTCTAACACATTTTTGTTTTGTAAATATAAAAAAATCAAAATTACATCTAATATTTTACTTGTGACTAGTGTTGTTTAATTAGGTAGATAGGATAGAACCCGTTTGTAAAGTCGGTTGTTTTATGTATGCTCTTATTGCAGATGGCGATGTATTCACTTATACTTTGAGACAACCAGTCGGAGTATGTGCTCTGATATTACCGTGGAATGGTCCTATTTTGATTTTTGCCAACAAAGTTGCCACTGCACTAGCTGCGGGTAAATTTATATTCAATTTAATATATTAACCAAATAATTATTGAATTCATTGTCCATACAGAAATTTATTTACCTCCAGCCGTATGGTGCTGGCCAAGAATAGTACCACCCTTTATCTTTTCGTGTCGTAAAAGGCAACTAAGTTATATAAACCAGAGGATGGGCAGCAGCATTCTTTGAGTACCACAAACACCTACTGCGATCGTTCCAAGCGTGGCGATTATGGCAATCCTCCCCTTATTGGGGGAGACCTATGTCCAACAGTGGACGTCTTATGGTTGAATGGAAATGGGGGTGGATGGGAGGTTGAAAAGTAAAAGAGTACAGTAATTATTCAATTTTAAATAATTAAGTAAAGGTGTTGAAATATAATAAGTAATTTTTACCTTTCTCTTCTCGTTTCAGGTTGTACTGTAGTGATAAAACCAGCTGAACAAACTCCACTCACGGCATTAGCATTAGCAGAGCTAATAAAAGAAGCTGGATTCCCAAAAGGAGTCGTGAATGTTGTGAATGGTTTTGGACCTACAGCTGGAGCAGCTCTTACGCACCACTCAGATGTTGCCAAAATATCGTTTACCGGTTCGCTTGAGGTATAAAAAATTTATATATGCGTTGAGGGTTTATGCAATATTTGATGAATAAACTTAAAAATTTGCAATTAGTATATATTATAAGAAATCATTTATATATCTTACCGATGATTATTGTTGTCATTGTTACGGTAGTGATGTCATATATAGTAAGAGTGTCGATGGTGATCGAAATTTGAAACCATAAGCATTAGGTATTAAAAATTTGACGGAAAAAAAAAAAATTATGTTGTCAAAGTTTTTTTAAATTTTATATCACTAAAGCTCATCTTAATATACCAAATAAAAACAATGGATTTATTAAATATGGGATGTATCTATACTAATTTTGAACAAAGTAATTATGGTTCAGTTTTAGTGGATGCGGGAGTTCGAATCTCACAATCAGTCTGAATTATCTGTAAATAAAAACATAAGAAAAGTGGTAGGGTATTTTGTAATTTCCCCTCGGTTAGCTACAGCCTTGAAATTGAATATTTATCATTAATTCCTCTAAGTTTTCCGTCCACCATCTTCGACCATATCAAAACTGAGTTAATATTAGATTAGATTGTGTTCAGGTGCTAAGATATATAATATAAACGTATAAAGTAATTACTCACTTACAATGAAGGATAATCGTTTATCACGTGATAAACCATAGAACTATAAATTTTGTGGCGTTAAAAATTCTCAATATTTAACGAGTTGTATGCGATTTCTATAACAAAAGTTGATATATTCCCACATACAAAGTTTCATGAAAATTAGTCAAGCCGTTTTCGAGTAAAATCGGGAAATAACTACGGATAGACACAAATTTTTTAAATAAATTAATGTCAAATTCGAAATTAGTAACGGCTGCAATATACATCTGTTACGAAATGAGTTAAATAATAAACAGACTCAAGTTTGAAAACCTGTCGCCATATACCGATAGGTGTATTCCGGCAGCATCACTTGAGAACCTATGCTTAGTGTTTGTCATCCTAGACCACATCGTCAGTTAACATCAGGTGAGATTGTGGTCAAAGCACTGAGCATATATCGTGTAAAAAACGGTATACAGATAAGCATTGATATATAACACCCATTGATACATGGGTTTTTATATATCAATGCAGATAAGGCCTTCAGATTTATTACTAGTATAAACGTGCAAGATAAAGAAAAAAATTGGACGTCACGTGTTGCTATAAAATTAGCTATAATATTTTCCCTTATTTTTGTAATATTTGAAATGTTAAAGGTTGGCAAGTTAATACAACAAGCAGCTGGAGCGAATAATCTTAAACGAGTGACGCTTGAACTCGGTGGAAAGAGTCCTTTAATAATTATGGACGATGCAGATTGTAAGATAGTTTAAATAATTTTCTAACTTGAAATTTATAGATGTATTTTATTTATTTTGTTTCAGATACTGCATACTTATATTATTGGCATCAATTACTAAAACATGAATTATTATTTCAGTAAACTTGGCTGTACCATATGCTGCATTTGCCATATTTTCGATGCAAGGACAGATGTGTATTGCCGCGTCACGCTTATTCGTACAGTCTGGTATCTACGATAAATTTGTGGAAGCAGCAGTAAACTATGCAAAAAACATCAAAATCGGTAACCCTGCTGAACCCACCACACAACACGGACCTCAGGTACACATCAAATTATCTTAAGTCAATTAAACAGTCCACGAATATTCCAGTTATGTAAAATTATATTGGCTTGTTTCCGAAATATTATGTGTCCTTGCCTCGTAATATACGTAAAACTCTAAGTCCAATATATAATGAATTCATTTAATTAAAAAAATAAATGTAAATCAACAGAATTTACATCGCACATTTAGAGCGTCATGTGTAAACATACAAATACATATGTAGGAGTCGATATGTTAAGTTTAGTAAAAATATGAGCAAGAAATAAGCAAAACCATTCACCTTCTTCAAAGGCTTTGGTTACACTATTTCGAATAGTTAAACTGTATTCATGTGTCCGGGAAATCTAATCATTTAACATTTAGAATTAAACTCAAATAAACACTTTTAAAACATTATAATTTGTTTGGAACAATAAAAACAATAAGAGATGAACTTCGTATGGCAGGGAGGTGAACGCCGAGCAGTGCCCGAGACTTGTAACCCAGGTGTAGGTTTAAGGGATCCCTTTCCAATGCATTAACACTCACTTTCACTACTCGCGTTTCACTTCCTGCCCAGTCTAATTTGCTGGTAGAGCTTTAGATAATTTCACAAATAAACTGTGATAACTAACTCATAAATTAGTTTTAATCTTATAGACTATCATTTACACGGTAATACACAGAATATTATTTCTAAAATTATTATAAAGAGCAAGTACTGCTCACGTTATTCTGTTGACGGATCCGTAAAATGCGAAATGATTAACCTTACGCCATATTAACATTATAAAATCTACTTTATCAAAGTATTGACCAGGCGGCGCCACTATGATTAATAATTTGAAACCTACTTAAAACTACTTGTAACGTCACTACAACCAGTTTTAAAAAATAAGCGTCAGGCAGTACTGATAAAGTCATCAGTTCACAATTTTACAATATTATTACACTAATGAGAAGTAAATACATTCTCATGAATTGTAGATTAATTAAAAAGCTAATTAGCCACTTACAGTGTAATCACATAATTACATCCAAGACAATTCACGTCATTTAATAAGTCGCTAATAAATAAATACCTTATCTTTTTATTGTATTTTAATTAGGTATTCAAAGTCTAAAAAGTTTAAATTAAAAGAATAGACCTGAATCACATTGAGAACCATTCAACTACTCCAAAACCAAATGTTTTAATACTTGTAAATGGTTTATTGTCCGCAACCTCTGCTGCGACATACATATATTATAATATTTAAGAATAAATCAAAGTCAAATGAATAAAACACTTGTGTATATATTATTTAATTGTAATTTTGGAGGTCTAACAATTTTATTTAAATGGTATGTAATTAATTTAATAAATTTCGTCGTTAAATATTATCATTTTAACATTTATCCATATGTATATTCAGTCATCATGTTTTACTAAATTATATTACAGATCGATGAAGAAATGATGACAAAAGTGTTAGGATATATTGACAAAGGCGTCAAGGAGGGTGCGAAACTAATGACTGGCGGGAAACGTGTAGGCAAGACTGGTTACTACATAGAGCCCACTGTTTTTACAAATGTCACTGACAATATGACTATAGCCAGAGAAGAGGTAAATTTATTGTCAATATCTTCACACAAAACGGTTTATTTAGAGTTATTTTTAAAACATTCTTAATTTTCGTTCACAGATATTTGGACCTGTTCAGAGTATATTAAAGTTTGACACATTGGAAGAAGTGATTGAACGTGCTAACGATACAAACTACGGCCTCGCCGCCGGCATCTTTACTAACAACGTTAACAATGCTCTACAGTTTAGTAAACACGTCGAAGCTGGTACTGTTTGGTAAATAATATAATTTACTTAATTTGAGATCATTATCTTCTACAAATGATTTATAAGCTATTCAAATCGTAGGTGTATGGCAATTGAAAACATGTCGTGATTCTAATGGTAACGGAGAGAATTCGACCTAAGAAACCTCTATTAATTACAGTTCCATTATTACTTATATTACAAGAAATGTTATAATGTCAATGTTGTTGTTTGAACTGTATTTTTGTGCTGATTCACATTATATATTAGGACTATACTGGTCATTGGCAGTTTTTTTTTTTTTTTCATTTGTCTATTGTACACATGAATGAATGAAATTTAATACACATACTTCTGGTTAGAAATAAATGTAAACGTATATCAATATTTTTCAAAATGTTACCCCTAAGAAAGTGAATTTGGGGGTTAAAAGTTTGTATGAATAGTTCAACATTTTTGAAGTAAGACACAGATGAAGTCACGTGCACCAGTTAGCTCCTTCCGTAAATCTTCCGTTAACTTTTACACCAAAACCTCTGAAAAGATTTTTTTTTTTTAAATTTTGTAATGAGATAGATCAGAGGGAGATTATAAGTTGGAAATTGTCTCAATTCCACGCGGGCACAGCTAGTAACATTTAACTCGATTCGTAATAGCTATTATTTAATACTAGCATAGACGAACCTATTATACTACCTGTCCTGGAGAACCTCATACCGATTCAGAATCAATAGATGTTTTGTTATTAACTGAAAAAAAACTTAGTTTTTCTTATAATTCGCGAGAAAACTTCTTAAGTTAGTGACGTGAACAAAAAAAATGTGTGTACTTATGTACGTAAGAAGTTATACTTCTTTGACGTAGTAATAGAAAAAACTACAACGTTGACAGCTAACTTCAGGGTGTCGTTTTTTCGTGACGGTGTGCGCGCGCATCGTAAAAATTTACTCTCATCATTTTTCCCTAACGCGCCAGAAGAAGTATAACTTCAAAAATATCATATATCATTGAAATTAATTTTTTTCTTTATATATCATCAACAAAAATCGATTTATACAAATTAACATTGAAACAAAATGAAATATTTACGTTGGTTGGTTATTTTTTTTTCATTAGTTGTTCTACTATTCAAGGTGGAGATAAAGTCAACAAAACAAAGATCATTAAAATCGGTCCAGCCTTCTCTTGAGTGATAAATGGTGTAACTAACCCGACTTTGTTTTTTATATAATTATAGATGCTATAATTTATTTTTAACAGGGTGAACACGTATTTGCAATTTGGCATTCAAGCACCCTTCGGCGGTTTTAAAGATTCTGGTGTTGGACGTGAATCGTAAGATTTTTTTTAATGTTATTAATCATCAAGAGTTACCTTTTTGAGAGATATCATATGCCACATGAGTAAAAGATAACTAAAAACACGAATAAGTTACAACATTATATAGATTTGATAAAATGTCTTTTTTCATATAATGTCTAAAGGCAAAATAAAACAGTTCCAAATATTTTTTTCCGCAGTTTATTAACAGATTTTTGTTTACTTTTTATTTGTTATCGTCTTGATGAGCTTGAGTTCTATCAATAAAACATTTTTGGAACGTATTTTCTTAGTACATTTTTAATAGTGTTTATGGTAAAATCTCGGCCACAAGTATTTATGTCATAGGGATGCTGATTGAATATTTTGATTGACCTCTAAAGGTGTTGAACAATTATTTGAAATATGTGGAAGTAACAACAAATTATTATTTTGTTTCAGTGGTTTAGAGTGTGTCAACGCGTATTTGGAAGTGAAAACTGTAACGATCGCTTTACCAAAGAAATTTTAAATATTGTTATTAAATAAAGCAATGATTATAAATGGAATAAAATATGTCTAAATTAATTATTAATTTATGCTTTATTCTTCGTTTTATGTATACACAGTCTGTAACCGCGTTTTCACGCGCTTGGAATTCAGACAATTTGCATCCTATGTTCTCCCCCTGAATATATTTCATTACCAAATTTCATCGAAATCGGTTCAGAAGTTTTTGTATGATTGACGAACAAAATTATTTAAACTATCTCAGTGTGTTCTGTAGTCGATTCTAAAGCCATGCATAGTAATTTTTTTTAATTTCTTAAATGCACAGGCATCGTCTCGTTTTATTATAAGTATACATGAAAGCTTTTTGGAACGTGAACAACATAAAATAAATTATAAAAATAAAAATATATATATTTTTAATAAAAAAAATTTCATTACTATATTATCGTGAGGACAATTGGTTTAAATTAAGATTAATAAATAAAAATAATAAAACGAAATGAAAATATGAAAATAATATAATATACATAAAAAAACCGAACGTTCTCTGTACATAAATATGTATAGAAAATACAACGAATAAAAACCTGGCCAGCAAAGAAACTCGTCCTATAAATCATTACAATACTTTTTACCAGAATTTGTTGAACAGTACCCCAGTATCGGTCATAGTAATTTTCTAAAATCGTCTAAAATCTTCGCTTAGCTCATCTAAAAATCTGAACGGTATAATGTTGCCGAATCTTTTATTGTCCATCAATTTATTATATACAATAAAATTCCCGTCGAGTGTCGCTTGTTCTTCATCACCCATAGTGTGTGTTTATTACATTACTTTATATAATCAGGTAAAGATTGGTTGAAATACTGTTTTGTTATCCATTTTTACGTTCAATGTAAAAGAACTATAAAATAGCAAATCACTTAATAATTTTCCACTGAAAAAAATAGCGACATCCTCTCACTCTCGACCCCTTTTTCTTAATGACATTAAAATTCTATTCCCTCTCGACGTTCGTAATTTGAAATTTTTAAATGTTCCTTCTTTAACGGCCTCCTCAATAAATCCATTAAAAAATCATGTTATATTATCAGAGCGCACGCGTAAGATATAATATAAAATTGACAATTGACATAAATAAAAACGAATAGAAAATTTCCGGGTTTTTTTTAATGAATTAAATAAATAAATAAAATGATTATATATAAATAATAATAATAATATAATGAATATTACAAAAACAAATTATAATAAAAACCATTCACTACATGTTGCTTTAAATTTGTTACATTTCTGAATTTCTTTCACTATTTATTGATATTGTTATTATGCATACTCTTAATTATTAGGTTTTTTTAATGAATCTAAATTAACGCTATTCAAACAATATATAAGTATATATATGTAGAAAGGATAGTAAAGGAACATTAACTTTGCCCTCCCAATTCATCTTTGATAATTTAATGTACGTCCGCAAAAATTTAAACAAGTTTGATATAGGAAACGGCCGGCACAATTTTATTACACGAAGTAATCACAAATTAGCCTTTCCTTGACATTAAATTAGCCTAGGCTTAGTAAGTTGAATAAAAGTTTTTTAGGTTATAGTGTCAGGTTATACAACATGGTTCCAAAGCACAATATTGATTTACCTGACAATAAGTTTAATAACTATGTCAAACAGGTTTTAATGTCGAAAGGTTTATTATTACCTGAACTGTTATGTATTGAACATAATATAAAAAGGGAGTACTTTGATTATATTGGGGTACCCGCGAGAATTGACGCAGAGTTTAGTTTGGTAACAACTTGACGCGAGGATACTCGTTTTTATATGTGAAAATTGTTTGTGCTTAATTTTAAGAGAGCCGAATTATATTTCTTTCCTAGCCTTCCTAGCTATTACTCAGTTCATACATTTACACTATACATTGGTTACTACACACGGGCTACGGAAGGTGCAACAGGACACCGACGTTACTCGAGAGGTAAGTGCCGATCTATAAGTAATTATTTCGGTCTACTGCGAATCGCAGGTCGGCCAGGGTTGATCACGACCCCGAATCGTTTACACTAGGGCCCAGCGCGATTCGGTTGATTACAGTCGTGAACAACTCTAACATGAACGATAGTGATGTCTGAAAGTGACAACCCTCTCTGTGCATCCGCTAAAATGTATTTATTGTTATTATGAATTGTATTATTTTAATAACTTAAAAAACCATATCGAGCTTTTTGCTGGCTCTTCTCGACTGGGTTGTTTTCCGAACCGGTGGTAATTTTTTGATGTTCACAAGCGCTTTTTCTGGTTCCACATTAATAAAAAATTTGTAATTTGATTTGATTGATTAATAATATTATTATGCATTCACTTCATTATTGTAGCTTTTTTAAAATAGATCTAGACAAAAAAAAATTAAACTATGAACATGAGTTCTGTAGTCGATTCTATAGTCCCGCATAGTATTTTTTCTTAAATATCTTAAATGTACAGATTTGGTCTGGTCAGCATTTTATTATAAGTATAGATTATTATCGAACCAACAATGTTATACAGTAATACCCCGCTTTACGCGAGGGATACGTTTCGAAAAAAATCGCGTTAACTGAAATTCGCGTATATCGAGGTTTATGATTAAACATAGTTAAAATTTAATACAAAAAAATACAAATCATTTTAATCAATCACTTTAATTCTAGGAATACTTTATGCAATACATACTCTTATTTTTTACGGATAAATACTTCTATTGTGTTTACATTATGTTTATACGCACTCTTTCGCGTAATGCGTGGCATTTGAGCGCGAAATTTGACATTCGCGTTTATAGTGAAACCGCGTGTAACGGGGTCGCGCTAAGCGGGGTATTACTGTAATTATTGAAAGAAAGAAAATAAATTTATTTGTTACACACATAATATACAATCAATAACAGGACAAAGAATATAAAAAAAAAATATTAAAAAAGAAAACAGAGAAAACAAAGATAAAATAAGTGTGTGTGTGTGTTACAAAAAGGTGTCGAGTCAGCATATATGCTGAAGGAGGTGAAACCATCAGCGCTGATTTTCACTCGACGCCCAGAGTGTTGTGTGCGCAACGATTGTGAGTGTGCGTGTAACACGTGAGTCGTAACTTTATTTGAGGAACGTGTCATACATAAATAGACGCTTCACATGTAGAAAGGACGTTGAACATAATTACAATAATAGTTATCTATTGATAAAAAGGTACAAAAAAAAAAATAGAATATGCATACATATATATACATAAATATACATACATATACGTACATTATTATATAAGTAATAAACATCAGGTGAAAATTACATTTGTAACAGAAGAAAAACTTTGACTTTTGAACTAAACATATTAAAAGACGATGTATTGGGTTCGTACTATAGCGAAATAGAATAAGCGGAAAAGTTAGACCAAAATTAAATTCTGTAGAAATACTGTGTGCTAAGTATGTGGTTTACTCGTTACTCTGTAATATTAAAATAGGTGACGAAAGAGTCTAATCTTTATTTCCCTTTATCTACATTATCACTAAGATATCTCTTCATGTAGGTTTATTATCCATGTGAAAAAATATTAGTTAAAAGATACGATAAATTAGTCACCAAGTTAACCAATACGATATTCATATATCTGGCCCTAATTATGTAACAGATAAACATATCCATTTCAAGTCACATAAAAGTTAATAGAAAAGTAAATTGAAGTACCTATATAATATTAATGAAACTAAATAAAATGGATTTGTCCTTGAATAAATTAATTATAGACGTTGACATCACGAGAGTTTCGATAGACATTAAATATCAAACGCCAAATGCGGTCATGTCATACGATTCGGTTTGGTTCTCAAGGCGCACCAATAAAATATGTTTGACATCAAAAGTATGACAATTAAAAGGTTATAAATATAATGTTTTTTATTATCGAAATGATGAACGCTGTTCGTCTTTAGGACCTTTAGAGCTTGACCAGTTTCTGTGTGTCGAGAGCTGAATGCGTTCTGTCCAAAATTATATCAGGTCAAACGCACAAACGTAGTATAAACCGCGGCTTGGGTTGTTACGGGGACCCCGACAATTTTGAATCCCTCAAATTATTCACGATATTTTAAATTGATTTAAAGAAGTCAATCAATTTAGTGCTCATGTTTGTTATTTCAGTAAATTTAATTGGTCGGTTTTCTTCAATCTTCCATTCTTCAATCGGTCCTTTGTTAGATGAGAAAAAGAACATATCTTACCGGGTATCCCAAATAAAAAGAAAAGTATGTACGTACTACTTATATAACATTTTAATTTCATCAAATGTTACCAAGGTGGTAATATGGTCGAGGATGACAAGAGGCTAAGTCTAGAAATAGTGGCTTTCAAACGCCTGTCGGATAACATCGACATAAAGAGTTTAGTAAAAGATTTGCCAAATTCAAGCCAGGTAGCTCACTTGGCTATCTTTAGAATGTACCTTACCGCTATAACATTAATTATAAGTTTTTTTTACTTTTATTTTTGAGCAGCGATGGACTCACAGCGATCGATGTAGTGTACCCCCGAGTGTGCTATCACTGTTTTATCATCGAATAAAACAATAATTCATAATTGATAGGACAATTATCCAACTATCAAAGCATTAACTATATACGTATGCAGTCATTGTTATGGTGACCAGTTTTACATTTTTATATGAATATAAGCATTTGGCTGCGGCTTCGCTCACGTTACAGGACATCTTTTTAGTATATTTGGGAATTAAAGTTTTATATACTATTTATCTTAATACTTATTTTCTTTTCTGTAACCTTAACAAAGTGTATGCAAAGTTTCATGATGATCGGTTCAGTAGTTAAGGCGTGAAATCGCAACAAACAAATAAACTCACATTTATAATATTACTAGCTGTGCCACGATATTTTTTTTTGTACAGAAATCTTCATGAAAAAGTTTCACAACTATCGGATGAACGGTCTAGGAACACATGTATGTAATGTATGTACACTCATTTTAATTAATGAAGATTACATTGTTTTTATAGATTAAATACAAGGCTGTAAATGATATACAGTAATATTAGCAGCTTATAAGTGTACTATTCTTGAGCAAAGTCTTTTTCTGGCAAGATTAATTCTGGCAAGATTTTTTCTGGTAAGATCTAGAAACAAAAAATATCTTATTTATAAAAATATTTAATTAACCTGTGTGTTAACATGATCAGAAATGACAATGTTAGAGGGAGTTTTAAAGTGGCACGAGTAGCAGAAAAGCTGAAAGCAAAACGTTTCTTTTATATTAACACGTCATGAAAAGAACGAAATGCATATGACTAAAAAAGTAATTAATAAGAATGTCGAGGTGATGTGTGAGAGGATGAAGTGTGTGAGAGAAGATATGAGCGCAAAAGGATGAATACAATCAAGTTGACTGATGGAGATGTTAAAAAGTTTGAAACTTATATACTATGTGCTAATCCTTTCATAGAAAATTATTAAACTGAACATTTTATTTGATCTATTATATATATATATTTAGATTTTGCGTCGATGTTAATGCAAATTGACATTAATTTATTAATCTAAGATAAGCGTAATGATAATAATATTATATTGTTTATTGTATTATTAGTAATATACGTAGAATCATTTCACTTCCCATTTATAGTTCAGATGCAATGTTCAAACTCGAATTGAATTGTCTTGATCTTTCGGTACCTATGCTGGTTGTTTGAGAGGTCTTAATAGCTTCACCAAGCGTTGTATTAAGCGATTATGACACACCATTGAAAATGGTAACTAGCTCAAAAACCTCACAATATACTACGAACCTACGGCTTAGTTTTTACAGCATGTAATTCTGCGGATTTTATCTTAACTGAACCTTTTAATTTGCAAAAAGAAAAAACTCCCTTACATTATATATGTAATTTCCATGGTGTGCAGTATGCTCCGTGTGTTACAAGTAGATGAAGTATCACTGTGACGTTTTTCTGGTTGGAGAGCATGTCTTGGAATACTATCGAAAACATTTATACGTCCGAATAATTTTAATAGTACGTCAAATGATTACTAGTACCAACCGCATGCAAAATGACAGAGACTTGTCATATAATAATAAGCTGCGCTGATTCAATTTAATTGTTCGTATGTTTGTCAATACTGGTTCTCGCTACTAAATTCATATAATACCAATTTGTCTATTTATTCAACCATAAGACGTTCACTGTTGAACATAGGCCTCCCCGAATAAGGAGGTGGGGATTGACATTATCGTCACGCTTGGCAGACGGGTTGGCGATCGAAGTCAGGGGTGTTTGTAGTACTCAGAGGATGCTGCTGCCCATCCCATGGTTTATATTTCTAAGTCCGCTTTTATGACAACCACAGGAAGATACGGGTTGATACTATTCTTAGATGGCACCACACAGCCGGCAATGAAAAAAAATATTAAGATTGGATTGGTTAGGGTGATGGAAAACGAAAAGTAGTAATATGAACTCTCCGCGGATCTACAACCAGTATCAACATCTCTAGTGACTTTAAACTAAAAACGAGTGAATATGATTAACAATTGCACCGATAGACAGTGAAAACTAAAAAGAGTCCACCGCGGGTTTTGATCTATGAGTATTCGTTGTTGCGCGACTTTCAATTTTATATATTTTTCGACTATTCTCGCAATCGATTAGGGAAAACACTTTCGGGTGCTTTAATACTCCCGATGGAAATGCTTCGACTATTTTCACCTGAATGTGATTTTCAACGATGACAAGCTGAAATTTAAGAAAAAAATATAAGGATAATTATTTGAAACTTTTGACACATAGCGGGCTAATGGCAGTATAACAAGGAATCTATAGATCATCACAATATAAATGTTTAGATAGCTTAAATATTATTTGAAAGCGAGATATTTAATGTTGCTTTGCAGGTCAGCATTAAAAAGATAACAACAATATTCAATATTTATGTGTACTAAATCAGGATCGAATATCTTATAAGATGAGAATAAAAACAGAAAATTAAGAGGACATGCTGTCGGTGACAGATTTAAAAGTAAGTATTTTAGAAATCTTTTGCTATCGCGTTGCGCGCCGAAGAACAGAGTTATAATACACGAATGGGACATCTACAGCTCGGGCTAATTTTATCTATATACATCCATTCGTAATATCTTGTTTCCACATCCAAAACAACCGGGTTTACTTTCAGTTATAGAATAAGAAAGGCTTTATGAAAATGATTGTTAACGTCAAGTGAATCTCAAGTAATATCAGTAAAGTCTCTTATCACCATCTTCGCCTTAACCGTTTTCGGTTGGCCGATGCCGAATGAAACTCCATTGCTAGAAATTTAGAAGGAATTCTTACGTTACCTATCTTCGCCACTAACGTTCGACTACGTTTCGATGCGATGATGTCGCAGTGTGCGGGCAGGTTCCGCGTCAATGGACGCGGGTTCGAGCCCACCGATCCAACTCGAAAATAAGCCTGAGCTTTCGGTGAAGGAAAACATCGCGAGGAAACCATAGCATGGTGGTAGGGTATTTTATAATACTGCCCACCTGGGTAGCTTTATGGCTCATCTAATTGATATGTCAAAGATTTTTCTTATGTAATAAAAAATATCAAAATGGCATGAAGTGTATTTAATTTTTAACCGAATTTTAAAAGGAGGAGATTCTCGATTCTTCTGTATGCTTTTGTATGTTTGTTACGCAATTCTTCAAGTATCTTCGTCAATTATGGACGGATTTTTATTCAAAGGAGTACGTTTCCGAGGTGGTCTCATTGTCACCAAATCAGGGTCTGATCAGAGGATCTCTGGAAAAACCGAGAGCAACCCTCGAATATTATAGACACATACAAATGTTTCATGTAATTGTTTCCAAAGCTATATGCGTATTACCGTAACTATCTTGTTAATAGTATTAAAACAAAGGATATATTGAAGTAAACAGAAGTAGATTAATAAAGTAATTATTTATTTACTTTTTAGTTTCGTTTTGTTATAGTTATATCTTTTAAATTCGGGTTTGTATTAAATTATACAAGTTTTTAATAGCGACTGGAGTTCATGTATGACTTGATTTAGGTTGATCCGTTGGATACGGTTAGTATTTAAGGTAGTGAACTCTACTATTTTGTATGGTATAAAAAAGCTATGTTGTTCTTTAATAGTCGTACGAATTTTAGACTAGAAATATAAACACCTAAAATATACTTAAACTTTTAAGTAAAGTTATTTATTAAGTAAGAAATACAATTTGTTTTATTTCCAAATATTGTTTGTTTAAGAGCGATTGTAACTATGTAATTATATTGTCGTAATTGAGAGTTGTTTATTATATAGTAATTTTATTAAAATAGTTATTGATAAATTTTATGGCGTTAACAAGATGAATGTTAGCAGTTAATTATGTCATTGATTTTTAAATGGAACTTTGTCCGTTTACATCATGTAAAATTGGATAGAAAGATAAGGGTACAAATGTACATGTGAAGGCAATCGATAATGATTATCTTATCCTTTTCTTAAATCATTGGGTGAATTTGATACGTACTGAGTCAACGTAAAGTACTGTGACGTTTGTTCATAATTTATGTAAAACGACAATAAATAATTGATAGGCTGTGTAATGATTTTATAATGTTGTGCAATTCCTATGAAATCAACAATACATGACTGCCTGGTGCGATGTTTAATCTTAAACATGCTATTTTAAAAAAGAGATCCTAATTCAGTACTGCGGTATTCAATAGCTGGTATTATTATAGTCTATTCTCGCAATATCACGTAAAAGAAACCTCTTGTTTTTAATATACTTGAGTCAGATAAGAAGAAGTCTTCATCAAATTGCCGTCCATTTAATTTAGTGCAAATAATTTACAAGAATATAATGGGGAGGTATACACAGGACCTGAGCGACCTATGAAAACTAGCAGTAATGCAACAACGCCTTTATTTGCTGGGACAGGTTCTAGAACTTACATAGACCCTCACACTTATGAGGACCCTAATCAAGCTGTTAGAGAATTTGCTCGTGAGATTGATGCATCCTGTATAACGATTGAGGCAATAATTGGCGGTGGAGAGTTTGGTGACGTGTGTCGTGGCAAACTAAAATTACCAGCAAGCTGTGGACAAGAAATTGACATAGCTTTTAAAACATTAAAGCCAGGTTCCACAGAGCGAGCTCGACGAGATTTTTTAGCTGAAGCATCGATAATGGGCTAATTTGAACATCCAAATGTATATAGTATTAAGCGAGAATAGTTTCTCGCCTTGGTCAAGGTATGTCGAAACAGAGACCAGAGTGAAGCGAATCAGATTAGAAGGCTGTTAATAACTTAATGTGTCGAGTACCCATAAAAATAAGACAACGGGAAGACAATTGAGGTGCATAGGGACTAAAAATTGCATTGTGCACCCTGCAATAGCACCTTTAAAACAAATTTGCTTTCACCAGCTATCTTCGAGCTCATGACCGAATCTAGTTAGGTTTCGCCGTTGACAGATACATCAAGGATGAAGATGATATGAAAAAATAACCAGATCAATATACGAGTTTGCTAATGACGTGTATAGAGACTGACCAAAGATACACCTAATACGTAACGAGGTTTGTTATCTATAAAATCAATACCTATTTGAACACATACATATGTATGTATCATCAGTTATCAGTAAATATTTTGGTGTATCGTTTGGTGTATTTCACGTAATATATAAATACGAGATCATCCGTGTACGAATTGTTAGTGTACGATTGCTCTTTGCTCTTTGGTTACAATGGCACCAAAAATTAAATATACAAAGGTCAGTATTTTAGTTTTGTGTGTTTTATTCCACTTCTATGCTAACAATTCAAATATTTATTTTTATAAAGTATACATATTTTTATAATATTTATTGAGTGAGAAAGTATGCTTTAATACCTTCATTATTTTTTTCTATAAATTTCAACGTAAAGTAGTAACGACACCTGACCATACAATATATCTAAAAACAATCGTTTACTTTACTCTTGTCGGTTTAGTAGATTTCTAGTTATGAGTCAACTAACGGTCATACAGAGAGTTATTGACTTTTATAATGATAGAAATACTTTGATAGTTTTTAAAAAATAATTTTTATTTCGCTGAATTATTCTTTTGAATTAATAAACGCAGATACTTTATAAATTTTCTATTTCTTACATATAATATATTTTAACAAAAATAGATACATAACTTAGAAGAATCAATGTACAAATAAGCAAAGACAAAGTTCAGTACCTTATTCTCAGTTATTCTTCAATATACTTTAATTTTTTTTTGTTTATTAGCTTCAATTTTTCTTACAACAAGTTGCAACAGTAACAGCCCTGGCTTCTAGCCCTTTTGAGCCTATTCGTATTATTTTATTAATCTTCATCTTGAACACCCAACAAATTGGTCTCCATTTATTAAACCTCCCAAGAGAGTTGTTTGGAGACGTTAAAGTTCATGCTCTGTTTCATTATTTTCGATACACTACACATGTGCATAACAACCAAACTACATCAAGTAAAACGTCACTAAAATTACGTAATATAGAGTTATATACTTAAGTAATAAATAACAATAAGGACCACAACATGAACGTTCAAAATTGCGCCAAGAACTCCTATTAGCTTCAGGAGCTTCAGTTTTATCAAATAAAAAATTATACTACTTATGTAACTATTTCCTATTGTAGGAACATAAGAAAACTCTATATTCTAAAATACACAATGAATGAAATATAAATAGATAGTACAAAAAATTTGATACAAATAGCACTTAATATTATATTATGTTTTCTCTAAAATTTTGATTTTCATATTTGAATTTCGGCCAATGAAGGAATACTAGGAATTATTTATCGTTATAATTTTTAAATTTTTAGTTCCGATTCCGTTATCAGTTTTACAATTTTTGGTGATTATTCCTTGAACACGAAATTATTTGTGATTGTGATATTAATTATTAGTTGTTATGTATATTTTTAATTAATTATGAAACCTATATGAATGTTTTATCCCAGTTATTTATTGACAACGAGTGGGTAGACGCTCGGAGTGGAAAGACATTCAAGACTCGATCTCCTCACGATGGATCTGTCATTGCCAAAGTCGCCGAAGGGGATCAGGTATGCAATAACTTTAGAGGATTTTATATGGCTCAGCGTAGCTTCTGAACAACAATTTCACCTGTTGTTAAGTGATAATGGGGTTTATAATAGTAAATATGATTACCCAAACGCTGTCGGAATTCACGTATGGGGTGGTTATATACAAATTGGTAAACTTGAATATTATAGCGAGCTAGGTGGGTATTAAAGACACCCAACCACTAGGCAATACCTTTTGTTTGTTATCCAATTCAAAATTCGTACATGTAGACAACTCGGTAAGATATGGGTTAAAATACTAGTACATAATATATATAGATTAATCTGTTAAAAGTAGAATTCAGTTAGTGCTAGATCAAAAAATAAATTTCGTGTTTTTGTAGGCTTGGCTACAGGCTGGGTAAAAGAAAAAAGATATGCACGAAGCCAACTCTCTTAATCAACTGGTGTTTCTAACAATAAAACATATGAAGAACTCGTTTCAAAGTTGTAGATTCCACGATCGGCTAATAAGTAGTGAAGTGAGAACCACGTAGGCCTTACTATTGACCAACCGCTTAGAGGTCTTTCTTATATCTTTAGTAGAACGTATTTATTCTTAACCACTAACGGCTATATACTGATACGACCGCTGGCATATTTAGATAATTTGAGTTATTGTTTGACATTGTCCTATCATTAAATATTGTACCTTTTTATAGGAACTACATAATTCCTACCTCATTGGCATGTCTATAAAAATATAAAGCTATGAGATCTTTGTGGAATAAAGCCTTAGTTAAATTGGTATTTCTGACTTTTTACTAAATAATAGTATAGTATCCTTGTGTAAATGTCTGATTACAGCCAGTAGTGCTTTTGAATGTAGACAGAAGCTTAATACTAATCAATCTGAATAATCGACAGCTATGTGTTTTTTTCTAGCGATTCATTAGTGCAGAATCTTACATTTGCGGACATCGTACAGATCGTATACACTTGTCCTTACCATTCAGTGTACGATAATGTATTCCATAACTAAAGTATTCTTAATATTAATATACAGGCTGATGTGGAGTTAGCAGTGAGTGCAGCAAAACGAGCATTCCAACGTAATTCAGAATGGCGCCTGTTAGATGCCTCACAGCGCGGCCGACTACTGAACAAATTCGCTGACCTTATAGATCGCGATGCTCAGTATCTTGGCGAGCTTGAATCTTACAACAATGGAGTTCTACTCAATGCTAGTGTTGAGTTTGCTAAAGAAACCGCTGTACTTATGCGATACCTTGCGGCAATTGCTGATAAAATTCAAGGAGACACTATACCCGCAGGTAATTATTAAGTTACATATTAAAACATAAACTCTATAGTTGGTCACAGTATACATTTACAATTTTTCCATTGTTATATATATATTGTTATATATATTGTTACATTAATTTATTGTTCTTTAGCTATATATAACACTTGTCTTTGTTCCATAATAAATTAAATCACTGAAATCAATAAAATAAGTTATAAAAATAATTATAAAGATATATAATACTATCAAGAATTAATATCAAACTTGACCACTGGTTAATAATTCCAAAATGCTTGAAAATATTCCCAATTGTGTACTATAACTTTTATTACAGATGGAGATGTGTTTACTTACACGTTGAAACAACCAGTCGGAGTATGTGGTCTTATATTACCGTGGAATGGACCTATTTATTCTTTTTTGTTGGTAAAGTTGCCACTGCACTTGCAGCAGGTTAGCTAATGTTCAATTTAATATACTCCTATGTAATATGTTACAATATTTATATTTATTTATAAATCTACTGTTACAAAGATAATATCTTTAGAAAGGTAATCAATGCTGAAATAAATACAAAACTTTTGTCTACATATTTTCGTTTCAGGTTGTACCGTTGTGGTGAAACCAGCAGAACAAACTCCACTTACAGCATTAGCTTTAGCAGCACTGATAAAAGAAGCTGGATTCCCTAAAGGAGTCGTGAATGTTGTTAATGGTTTTGGACCTACAGCTGGAGCAGCTCTTACGCACCATCCAGATGTTGCCAAAATATCCTTTACTGGTTCCCTTGAGGTAATAACATTTTTCAAGTAAAACTTACTGCTATAAAATAAATATTATTTTTTGTAAATTAGCGTTATAACAAATAAACTTATACATACATACATTGCATCCCACTTTCCGTTTACTACAGTCTTAACACACCTCTTTCGCTTTTTCTACTTTCATGAGCGCTTTCATACATGGTCGTCGGTTACGAGTACTTTTACATCTGGCCTTTATTTACGTCGTGCTCGATCTGGTCGGGATACGTTCGCCATGTCGTCCCTAACCGACGTCCCGGTCACCCACACCTAGTAAATTTGTTTCGTTTGTTTGTTTGTTTTGCCCAACCCAACGAAGCATTTTTTTCTCTATATTGTTCACTACAGTCTATCACACCCACACCGTTCTCTCATTTTATTATTATTGACTGAGTCAATCATCTTCACTCCAGCTATAGTCAATATCATCCTCCTTTGTAATTATTTAACTTAGTGTTCTTCCTCGGTATATTTGTGAGGTTTTTTCCTCTGGCTATGAGTTTTTATACTTTTAATGTTGAAATTTTTAAATTTTATAGGTCGGAAAATTAATACAAAAAGCAGCTGGAACGAACAACCTTAAACGACTAACACTCGAACTCGGTGGAAAGAGCCCTTTAATTATTATGGACGATGCAGATTGTAAGATGATTATTTTTATAATTTTTATTATCAAAATACATACATTTTTAAATGTATTACATTTTTAAAACCTTTATAATATATTGGCTCATTTATCAGTTGTATGTTAGATAATACATTGGAAAGTAAAATACTCTTAAATTGCATGAGATACCAGTACTATTAGAACCAATAATTGAGACTTGAATTAACATTGCAGTAAATGTAGCCGTGCCATTAGCTGCAGATGCCGTGTTTATCTTGCAAGGACAAATTTGTATTGCTGCGTCACGTTTATTTGTACAATCAGGGGTCTATGATAAATTTGTTGAAGCAGCTGCAAACTATGCAAAGAAAATCAAAATCGGTAATCCTGCTGATCCCAAGACTCAGCACGGCCCTCAGGTTTGTACCAAGTTATTTTAAGTAATAAGCATTCGACTTTGTTCCAGTTTTATAAAATAGTATTAGTTTATCCTTCGCCTATTATGTCGCGATTTCCAGTAATATGTATGATTGCAAGTTCCATTATAACTAATACATTTAATTTAACGTAACGCATGACAAATTGCATCACATATTTAGTGAAATAATAGGGAAATTGATTAATGTTTATATTTCTTTTTTGTGTAAATTTCATTGTTAAATATGATGATTACAATATTTATTTAAATTTTAAGACATCGATCTTTGCTAAATTACTTTACAGATCGACGAAGAAATGATGACCAAAGTATTAGGATATATTGACAAAGGCATCAAGGAGGGTGCAAAATTAATGGCTGGCGGGAAACGTGTAGGCAAGACCGGTTACTACATAGAGCCTACCGTATTTGCAGATGTTACAGACAACATGACTATAGCTAGAGAAGAGGTAAAAGTTAAGGTTAAGGTTCATACAAAACGATCTTGTAAGAATTGTCCGTAAAATATTTATATATTTTTGTTATAGATTTTTGGTCCTGTTCAAAGTATCTTAAAGTTTGACACATTGGAAGAAGTGATTGAACGTGCTAACAATACCAACTTTGGTCTCGCCGCCGGCATCTTTACTAACAATATTAACAATGCGCTACAGTTTAGTAAACACGTCGAAGCTGGCACTGTTTGGTAAATAATATTGTTGAATTTTTATTTATGACCATTGTTTTTTAGAAATGACTTTAGTTTTTTAAATATAAAATTGGAAGCCCAATATTGGAATTATTCATTTAGATGTTTCATAATGTTCTATTTATTACAAACTGGCTGTGTCTTAGAAGCGTTGTGATGCCACGGAAAGATTATTTTGGAGAAGAGCCAGGAACCTTGCGAATGTATGCCAAGCAATTCACCATTATTCACCATTATTCACCATCGTAATTGAATGAATAGTTTCATTGTGAATAGACTTTTGTTGATTATTATCTAAAAAGATTTCTGGGCATTAATTTGCAATAAGAAGGAAGATATTACAATGTCTTGAATCTATGTGAAATAATAAAAAGTGTACCATATAAGATTATATTTAAGACTAGCTGTGCCCGCAACTTCGTTTGCGTGGAATAGTGACTTTGGGCAGCATTTTTCGGATTTTGGTTTATTCTGGATTATAATCACCGTCGTTATATCGTATAGCCATCGGGGAACAAAGCATACAGGCTGCTAGAATTATTAACACGTGATAAAGCCACATAAAGCTGACCGTGCGAAAAACAGCTAATACTTAGATCCACATCCACAACTTTTAGCGCCTGACCTTGAGCTTTATTAATTGTCATCGCGAAACTGATCATAAGCTCACTGGAAACTGAACTCGTTTAAAATTAAACGGAAAATTGTTTGGAATGAGAGGAACCCGAGGCATAAAAACACTACCACCTGTTAAAATTTCTGCTTCTATCAGGTTTCGCAGAATCAGAAATTTAAAAGAAAAAAATCACTTTTAATGTAGTATTGTTCCAAAATTTTGGCGGTCTTCAATTTCTTAGCAGCATTATAAGTACGCCGACTTTAAATTTATTTTATGAGCTGTTAGTCCAGGAGCACTGAGGGATTCTAAAAATTCTACTGGGTAATTGGTAGATTCTTCATCTTTCATAACTCCAACTTGTATCTGGTATGAATAAAACTGTAAGGCTGTAATTTTTTATTATTTATAACTTTATAATTGTTATTTTAGCCTTGTGGGATGGAATCTATTGCGGCTTTGAAACTTCTGACATACGGATTTACTTGATGTAACATATCCTCAAGTTGAAATATAAAGTTGATGTTCAGCTGAGGAAAGTTATGATGTCGTATATGGGGCCTGTTCATTGTAATTTGATACAAAATAAATTTAAAGAAATTTTGGCTCATTTTGGAGAAGCAAAGATCCTATCAAGTGATAAATTGGCCCTGCACCTTAAAAGTTGGATGTGATATGTTTGACCCCAAAAGATGTCATTTGGAATACACTATTATATAAACGGATATAGTCTAAAAATGTTTACACTGAGGATGCTCACTATTTAGTAAAACTTTTATAAAGGGGCTCATGATAAGTTTAAATGAGCACTTTGCCACCTGAATAGCATATTCCATTTGGTTCTTTTCTCCATTTTTGAGCATTACAAAACTGACAACATACCACCATACCTACTATAGATGCGAATTCAGGGTAATTAATTCTGGGCGAATACAAATAACCTGTTTTCTCTTTGGTAATCCATGGAAGGATATCAATTTCCGCTCCAGTTTCTGGGTCTTCTATCAAACTTGATAACAATCTATTGAGTATATGCCGAAGTCGATCGGCATTTAGTCGTGACTGACGTTGTTCTGCAGTTTCTTTCTTCTTCTCGATCAGCTGTTAATCGAGATTCACGATCTAAGCTACTTTCCAGCTTTCTAGAATACAAAGATCGTGCTTTTTGAGAGCTCAGGCAGGTTTCCCTATCAGTAAAGGTCTCAGACTCACGCGATATTGCATGAGCCTTGCGATCGGTGGACAAACGTGCCTCACGCTGTTCCCTGTCCATCCTAACTCAAATGGCCATTTTCGAGAACGATGGAACTCAATCGAGATTTTCGCTGAGCTGAAGTTTCTGTAACATGAAACCTGGCCTGACGTTACTGAAATGCAATGAACTAATGAGAATTAATCTCATCCTTATAGCATTTCTGTTGCACCGGGAGAGTTTGGATCTTTTTCGAGGCATTCTTATAATAAGTAGTAATTAGTACTAACTCAGCGTTATTTAGTGAACATATACTTATCATAAACAAAAAAATTAAATACTTACAGATTGTTACACAGTTTAACTTTATTACAGTTTAATAACTATTAAGACGTATTAACCTAACCTAATAATTATCGAAAATAAAAGAAATGTTTAATATATACATTTATGTTAAAAATTAATCGCAAATTACTAAATTGTTTTTTAAACATAAAAATTAAGAAGTTGTATAAACTTGTATTTACAGTTTAACTAATAAGACGTGTTTACCTAATTTGAAAACTAATTAACCTATACTATATACATACAATATGTATTTACAAACCCTAAAATATAAATAAATAAAATAAGCAAACAGTCAGTGTTATCGAATGCAACTGTTACGCCATGCGCCTCCGAAAGCGGCCCGGCTCTCGACGTGCTTTATCTATACATATATAAACAACCTGCATTGCCAGCCTAACCTGAACCCTATTTCATATGAATGATGATGTATGTCTGAGGTCAACTTAAATTGGAATTTAAATTTCCGAAACTGATCATTTTTAACTTCTATTTATTATCATATTATTATTATTATATAATCATACTTTTATATAGACCATTATGGAGTTTAGTAAAGTTTCATACAATGCATCTGAACAGAGAAAGAATTTAGATATAAAAAATGTTCAACGTGATTCTTTAAATTGGCATAACTTTTTTATTTATGTACCGATCGACATGAAACAAACACTAAATGTTAAGTGAAGCTTACTACAATATATTAGTGAAAACTGTATCTAAATCGGATAAGCCGTTTCTGAGATTAGCGTGCACAAACGCACAGACAAACAGACAAAAATTTAAAAAATCATAGTTTTGGGTCCTAATTGCGTTTATAAAGGTCCTAATAATATTTTTTCTCATATATCTTCCATGTACAGACAGCGATCCGTTACATTTTTTTATTATATGTATAGATTATTTCTGAACATAGACAAGATAATGATAATAGGCAGGGCAATAATCTAATATTCTGTCATTGATTTTTAAACAGGGTAAACACATATTTGCACGGAAGTGTACAAGTTCCTTTTGGAGGATTTAAGGATTCTGGTATTGGACGTGAAGCGTGAGTATATTTTAATAATATATTATCTAGAGATCTAGAAATATACCATATCGCAAGAGCAAAAGATAACTAAGATATGTAACAGTTTACTTTGATTTCAGTAACAGTAGACATTTTTTTTTAATATAAGGGATTCGTTATTTTTCAGGATAGTTGACTTGTTGGTTATATTTCGTGACAAGTATTGCCGATTGGTTCTAGTTTCAATAACGTCCAGCTGTTAGTTCGATGGTTATTGTATTCCGAGTTTTGTGTTCAATTCTATTTAATATGTGGAATTAATCCGGTTTTTTTTTTGTTTCAGTGGTTTATCTAGTGTCGACGCTTATTTGGAAGTGAAAACGGTAACGATTGCTTTACCAAAGAAATTTTAAATATTTTATTAAATGTTCATGTTATAAAGAATACTTTGAATAAAATATATTTTTTTATATTTAATGACATTTTGATTTTATGACCATCAATTCTTTCAAAACAATCAAATAATAAGTTCTTGCTTTATCGATGGGATGCTTACATAGGCACGTAAACTAAATAATCGTATGTCTTATTTATATATTATGAGTTTTTGTGACAGTTATTACCATATGTAAGTTTATTTATTTACTGGAAACCAAGGCTTGGGCTTCACTGCTTAGGTTGCAAATAAGACAGACTTCTGAGGTACCACTTTTGAGAAGCAATGAGGAATAGAACCTTGTTAAAAATTATACGGAAGAAAATCTCATAAAAACCACCGAGGAAGAACACCTCTTGAATTAAATCATCGTGAAAGGACACCTAGTCAAACGTTTACAATGGAGGCTACGCTCTGCTATAGGTACTCTCTCTGAGAACATCAGTCGTTAGGAGTTACGGACGAATGCGGAAGCGATATCTTTGGACCGAGCCAATGGATGTTAAGATATATTGAGGTATTAGTGAGTACAGACCCGTAGTACCCGTCTGTTGTTTCCATAAATAAAAAGGAATATTACGTTATGTATACTTTGTACATCTTTTTGTCGTATAAAATCGTCATTTTAAAATAGGAATGTCACAAACGAGTCCAAAGTTTGATTTTCCAATATCATCACAATCACTAAGATAAGTATTTATGTAGGTATATTATCTATTAAAATATTATCAAAGAATGATAAATGAGTCTCAACGATAGATAATACAAAATTCAGATACCTGGTGCAAATGATGAATCAGAAAAACAAATAATTTCGATATTAGTATAAAAGTACATCGTAGTGACGTTATAATACTTATGCATATTTTAATTTGTGCTCAAATAAATTAAGTAGACAATTAAATAATTCTAAATACCTTATGAAAGAGAAAGGGCTATAAATATTACTAAATAATGTATTTTTTTAATCGAACTAACGTTGTTTGCCCAAAGAGGTCTTCGTAGCGTTATGCAATACTACTAAATAGTCCAAGCTAAAATATATCCTTCTCATCTAACTACCTGTACGTGTAAAAAATATGCGTATATATGCGAATGCATTTAAATTATAAGGTCCTCAAAAATAAATGGTTCAAATGTGCTCGAATGTGATGCATTATGATATGTGCTGGACTAATGTTGGTGCTGGATATGAGTCAATATTTACATTTTTTAGGTTCGATACTTAGTGGCGGAACTATATGGTGGCAGAGCTGGCAAAATGCCACTCTGAGGGGGGCCCAGTCCACGAAACCACGAGCTCAGAAGTGTCCTAACATTTTTAACAAAATTGAAATAAAATAAATTTAACACGACTAAATATTGAAACGCTTTACTGTGATTCCTTTAGTGATTTATTAAAATCAAATTACAAAGTGATAATTTTTACTGGGGCCCCTTCCAACGAATTTGCCACGGGCTTCAGTGGGTATAGTTAAGCCACTGTCGATACTTATTTTAATATTAGTGTTAACGTTACAAAATAAAAAAAAAAAAAAAAAAATATTTATTTATTATTTTTCATCCTATTATTCATTTTTTTATCTTTTTTATACGGTGGTACAGCAAAGTGGAGGCGATGTGGCCTGATGGTAAGCACAGAGTAATCCACAAACAATGGCGAATCTTTAGAGATCGGGTGTCCATCACCGGTTGTCCTAGTCGATCCAGCCTGTACAGATGTATCTTCATGTTAAATTTGAAAGATGCGATGTTTATAACAATGGAGAGACACAAAAGCCAAAATACAGCCATCCACAGCTTTATCTTACGGCAATTTTTTTTGTATTTGCCGAGAAGGAAGGAGGTGGAGGTTATTGTAAAACTACTTGTCTACTACTTTTAGTATTACTTTTAACTTTACTATATCTATAATATGCTATTCATTTCTTTCTGAAGTATGGACCCTCACTCTTATTCATTCAAATTCAAAGCCGATAACAAGTAACGCGCCATCAACAATTTCGATAGATAATTGACAAGAAATAAAATTTAGAATATATACCGGTTATATTCAAATGTACAATATATATAAAATTGTGCTGGATTGTGAATAACATCTGAGAACACGATAAGTTATATTCTATCGTAATGTGCGTTACTACGATGCCAAGCATAAATTAGCGCTAAACTAACACTAGCTAAAGCTTCATAATAACGCCTTTTATGACTTTTGCTTTTGAGCTCTTTCTTATTATAGTATCCGGCAGCGGCTCTAGCCCTTATAGGGCCCGTATGCCACCAATATCCTAGCGCCATTTAAGAATGTTGGCACCCTGAGCGTCGCATCTTTTTTGGTGTCGCGAGCGTTGCTCGGCACCCCCTAAAACCCTGTGACCGTATGCGCTGCTCTGATTGTAACTATTCGAACAGTTGAATTCGATCGTCAATTTTATATTGGACGATTCTGTAACCCAAACGCACTATCACTATGCTATCATTGACCCGTATATCGATAATTCCTAATCGATAATACAATTATCTAACTCGGTAATTATTTACATGATTTTTAAGTAATTAATGATATATCTCGTGCAAACTTCAATTTTACATTTTTATGTCAATGTTTATTTTGATTTCATAGATTAAAGGTAAGGTAATTATGTGGGCCGCGCCCGAGAGGCGTAAAAAAAACCAATTCAACTTAATATTTATTAATTAAAGTTTACAATAAACTTATATTAAGACTAAACCTAATTTGCGTGCCTACTGATCGATGTCAGATTCAATAGTGCCTTCCTTGGTGCACTCAACGGATGAGGTGAGCTTCAGCGAGCCTCGAGTGGTGGGGGCGATTCCCACGATGACGATGTGGAGTTCCATATAATCGCAGGTGCATGTAGCGTCAGTGGTCCGATGTTGCAACTGTTACATGGAAACTGCAAGGTAGCGGTTTCCGTGGGATGCAGCTGTGTTATTGAACCATGTTATTGGGAAATTGGAATGTGGCTCTTTCCGTGGAATGCAGCTGCATAACAAGGTTGTAAATTATCTACAATAGCTAACTGTGTGTCCGCAGCTGCGCCCGCCTTTCATATATGTTCAGTGCGTAATATAGTTTTTAATTTTTTTTACGGAACCCTAAATATTTTCTACAATTTTTTCTACTAACATTAATCAAAGATTTATTTCACAAATTCAAATATTTCCCAGTAAAACTGTAGATTGTATCGGATTTAATTCACACTTTTATGAGTTTTAGTTATTTTACGCGGAACGCTAATTATTTTCGAAAAATAAAAGTACTATAAGTTACACGGAGTAACTTTAGCTATCTACCAAAAAAGTGCCGACAAAATCGATCTAGCCGTTCCGGAGATTACCCGGAACAAATAGACGGACAGACAAACATTTTAAAAATTGTATTTTTGGTATAGGTATCGTATATACAGCATATCTATTTAGTATTATATTATAAAAATCATTTTACATTACAAACATACATTTTATTTATAAACATAGATATTACCAGCCTGTAACATACCACAGCTGAGCAAAGTCCTCTTCTCGAGGGAAGACATGGGAACAAAAGGTGTTATAGAAAAAATATATATATTAGGTACGTTTTTTTGGGCGTTATTTTTTTTCAGACTGTCAATAATATCAGTCGATGAGCATAAATGATCGTCAAATTACTTTCAAACGAATATGGTAAATATAATACCTGGATTAGGTAACAAATCTATCTCTCTTCTTTTAACAATAACGAGTATATAATTAATTATTGAATTACTAATCTAGATAAACTCAAAAAAAAAAACAACAGATATATATTTAAATTAGATTTACTTAGTTTTTATGTTATAGAAATAATTGCATAGTAAATGTTTATATTTTAGTACGTCTCGCAAATAACATAGCGCCTGCTTTAAAAAAAATAGCAATTATTATAATTGTAGTTTGAGTATTTTTATTAGTTGTCTTATTTGACAAAGAATGAGTTGGTGCATAACAGCGGCAAACTATTTAAGTGATATAGCACTAATTAACGATGCGGACGGGACGGGCACACCAGAGTGCGCAATGTAAGTACATCGAGATTTGATATATTTGGTCGTCTTTTCTAATACATAAAAGTGTCTGTTTGTAATGTCAACATTATTTTTTTACTAAATAGGTATGTATGATACCTATACCAAAAATACAGTTTTAAAATTTTTTGTCTGCCTGTTTGTTCCGGGTAATCTCCGGAATGGCTGGATGGATTTTCACGGTACTTTTTTTTTGTAAATAACTGAAGTTACTCCGGGTAACTTTTAATTTTCGAAAAAAATTAAGGTTCCGCGTAAAAAACATAAAACTCATAAAAAATTTAATAAAATCAGATTCTATGCACAGTTTTACGGGCAAGTGCTTGAATTTATGAGAAATACATTTAATTTATCTTAGTACTAAAAAAATGTTTAAGAAAATAATTAGGGTTCCGTATAAAAAAATTAAAACGCAGTGAAGAACATATCAAACGCGGGCGCAGCCGCGGGCACACAGCTAGTTTAACTATAAGCTGGCGAGTGCTCTTGATAGGGTATGAAGTGGACTTTCAAGAGATGATGAAGAGGGTATACGGAAGTAGATGAAGTAGACACTTAAGGAAAGATGAAGAGCATAAATCGAAATTATTATCGAAATTACAAACATTATCTGCATTTCGTCCCATCCTCGTCGCCAGTTGCGTATTACGCACAAGCGGTAGTTGCGAAAACTGTTTATTACTCAATACCCTACATTCATGAAGTACTCAAAATAGATATACAGAGCTGTAAAAGAATGCTTATGTTGTGAAAATAAGTCAAATGAGTCATATCGAACGAGAGAAAACTACATTAGTTATTAAAACTTTCACACTCATCTGCATTCGTTAATCCATCAGGCATCTCTTAGTTGTGTATCTTGTAAGTTATGAAACTTTGTTATAGGCTATTACACTATTGTAGATCTGTCTTTATACGTTAACTGCGTAAATTGCATTTATTTTAAAAATAAATCAAAGAAGAAGTAAATGAAGCGACTAACTTGAAATTTAAATGTTGTAAGGTTTAAAATATCTAATAAAGAAGTTACAGATTAATTTGAACCTGTGCAAAAAATATAATTAAGATTACACATAGTGGTAAATTATAAGGATTAAAAAAAAAATACTTTTACAATAACAATCGGAGCGTTAGCGATAGATGATGATTAATTGTCACATACTGATACTACACACTATTTATATAATAATAATAAATAAAATTGAAGTGCCTGTCTGTAATGTCAAAATATTTTTACGGTACTTATACCAAAAATACAATTTCTGTCTTTCTGTCTGCTTGTTCCGGCTAATCTCCGGATCGGTTGGACCGATTCTAATGGGAGTTTTTAAGTTAGGTTACTCCGTGTACTACATTCATTTTTTTAAAAAATAGGGTTACACGAAAAAAAATTAGTCATGAAATTTTGAACAAAATCCAATTCAATCAGCAGCGCCATCAAAACATTATTTTCCAATGATTAATTTAAATCTATAATTATGCACTGAAGAATATATGAAACGCGGGCTGAGCCACGGACACACAGCTAGCTAGTTTTATAATACAATACAACTGTTGTTGTAAAAAGATAAGAATACATACTTAAATGTGAAGGTAAAAGACAATTGATAATGATTATCTTATCCTTTTCTTAAATTACTGGGTTTTTTAGACTACGTGAATTTTGCACTAACCAAGCTGACTCAAAATGACTCGGAATTTTGTTGAGACTTATATACGAAATAACAATACCGAATGGATGAAACAATAATGTTGCGCAATTTCTTTGATACTTTGTTTCTTTCTTGATTTCTTTTGAAAAGATCTCAAATCTTTCATACTTTATGGAAACGTCCGTTATAAATTAAATTGGATGGGACCGTGAGTTGACTTGCATTCATCAACTAACACAAAACAAAACCAATTCCATATTCAAATATTTTACTAGTAACACTTATAGAAATAAACTAACCAAATATCGAACGGTTTGCTTTCTTTTTATCTGTTTGGTAGGCACTGACTACTTTTAGTGTTATCAGAGGTAATATTTTGGAAAGAGCATTTTTTTTAGATTTTCAATAATAATTATGGTCGGCCATTAAGCGAAATTTTTATTATCTATGAAATCATTATCAATTTCGACACATATGTATCATCAATCATCAGTAGTATATAAATACGAGAGACGAGTTGTTAGTTCAGTTCACGGTCGAACTTGGAAATAATGGCTCCGAAAATTAAGTACACAAAGGTTAGTATTAATAATTTTGTATATTGATATTTAAAATGATTTGTATTGAAAATAAGATTAAGAATATAATACATTATTAGAAATAATTAAGAAATAGTGTGATAAGGGAACGTTGTGGTATAGTAGACGATATAGTGACAAAGATCGAGAAAGAGATTCTTAATTGGATTGGACGTGTAGAGAGAATGGACGCAATAAGGTTAAATAAACATATTTACAAGGCAGTGTGAGTGGGGAGCTGATAAGGGTCGTCCTAGGCGATTGTATCTCGACCAGATCGAGGACATTCTGAAGAAAGATCATGTCAAAAGTACCCGTAACCGAAGATCATGTAGAAAATGCTTATGAATGTAGAAGAAGCAAAATCGTAGCAATGTGGAAGGAAGTGGTCTCTGCCTGCCTTTATAGGAGAGAGACGTCACGTTAAGTATGTATGTAAAATCTGTATAAACAATTAGTGCAATAATTATTTCACTTTATATTTATTAAGATTATAGGGTTATAAGACTTGTCATAGTATATGGATCAGAACGCTGGATTAGTAAGAAGATGGATGAGAAACGATTGCATATAGGTGATACTCAAATGTGTGTTGTGACTAGAACGTATAGAGTAGGAATGAATGTATTAGAGGGATTTTTAAAGTAGCACCAGTGGTAGAAAAAATAAATCGTTTGTCGTGGTATGGACATGTTATGAGAAGAGAGGAAGCGTATGTGGATAAAATAGCAATTAATATATACGTGGAAGGAAGGAAAAGGGCAAAACAAAATCGATGGAGTGTGTAAAGAATAATATGAAAGAAAAAAATGTGTAAATGAAGAGATGACGGCTGATAAGGACGTATGAAAGAAGAAAACATATTGCACCGACCTCAAATGACTTGGAACTGTGCATGTGAATGAAAACGATGATATATATTTTATACTAGTAGTGAGCCCGTGACTGCGTCAGCGTTTCATTTATTTTTCACTGCGTAGTATAGTTTTTAATTTTTTTTTACGGGACACTAATTATTTTCGAACCTTTTTGCTAATAACATTAAACAAAGATTTTTTTACAGAAATACCTGCCAGAAAAAAAACTGTGTACTGAATCGGATTTTATTCGATTTTTAATTAGTTTTATTTTTTTACGCGGAACCCTTATTATTTATAAAATATAAAAACAAATGTACCCTAAATTACGCGGTGTAACTTCAGCTATCTAACAAAAAAGTCTTTGTCAAAATCGGTTGAGCCGTTTCTGAGATTACCCAGAGCCAGACAGTCAGACAAAAATTGTATTTTTGGTATAGTCGTCGTATATGTATTTGGTAAAAAATGGTTATTTTGACATTACCAACAAATACTTCAACATATTATTATGTAAACGTATAAATGTACTAACTTGTAGTTTATAAATGTTTTATTAAAATAATAGTATTTATAATTAATAAATATAGTTACAATCTATTTTCAATATATTCTAATAAATTAAAACAAGTTAATAAAAGAATTAGAGATTGCTATATATCTAATTCTTGGTTTTTGTTTATTCCGTTAGTAGTTCTACAAATTTAGGTGCCTTTGTCTTAAATACGCAGTTATTATAATTATTGTAATTAATTATAGCACGTAAATATGTATTATCCCAGTTATTCATAGACAACGAGTGGGTAGACGCTCAGAGTGGAAAGACATTCAAGACCAGATCTCCTCACGATGAATCTGTTATATCTAAAGTCGCTGAAGGGGATAAGGTTTGTATTAATTTATTAATTTCATTTCCACACAAGTCCTCATAGGAATTTATAATCAAATCTAATAAAATGTATTATTTTTTTATTACTCATATATTCATCACTATGAAATTATTTCGCCTGTTGCACGAAAAATTCAATTACTTTTAGAATTTAAAAAAAGTGTTTCCATGTTGGTGACGTTTGATCTGAGGAGATTAAAACTCGATAATACTGAGGAGATATGCGAGAAGCTAACTATCTATAAGCAACATAATATCTACAAATAAATCGTAATAATTACTCGTTTCAGGGTGCTACATTTTAGAATTCGTTACAGTATAGAGGGTTCATTAAAATATTATTATTAACCCCTTGAGAACTAACCTGGCGTTTATGCCAGCTTTCCATTGTTTTCCTATTGTCTCATTTTTATGGGTACTCGACACATTAATGCACAGGCCGACATCGACCTAGCAGTGAACGCAGCAAAACGAGCATTTCAACGTAATTCGGAATGGCGTCTATTAGACGCCTCACAGCGCGGTCAACTGCTGAATAAATTTGCCGATCTTATAAATCGTGATGCACAGTATCTCGGCGAACTTGAATCTTACAACAATGGAGTTCTTCTTAGTGCTAGCGTGGGGTTTGTGAAGCAAGTCGCTCAACTTATCCGATATCTTGCGGCAATTGCTGATAAAATTCAAGGGGATACTATACCCACAGGTAACATGCATTTTGAATCTGTGTTAAAACGTAAATGCAATACTAATTGGTCATAGTATTTATTTTTATTTGTATATTTAAATACATATACTCCTCACTATAGATATAAAATTAAGTATTTATTTAAAATAATTTTTAAAAGTATTAAACTTGACCATAGGTAATTTGCTTAAAATATGCTTGAAAAAATGATCGAATTGTATTGATAACTAAATATATAATCGCATTTATGAAAATTTACCTATACTTTCTTACTAAATGGCTTATCTATTCGGATTTCGTGTATTTTGTGTCTTCGGCTTTAGTTGGATAACATATTACAAATCATTTACATAATGTAAATAAATTATTACATGAATTGAATCATATAAAAGCTTCATTTTCAGCCTTCACTACTGCAGTTAAAGATATGATGCATCAGTATATTTTAAAATTCAAATTTTGCTAAAATAAAAGCTTAGTTTTGATTCAAACAGTTTGAAATTGTTACTATGATAAATATAGAAGTTGCATATTCTGTAATCATATTAAAAGTATATTACTTATATTTTATATATATAAATACCTATACTCTTATTGCAGATGGAGACGTGTTTACTTACACGTTGAAACAACCGGTCGGAGTATGTGGTCTTATATTACCGTGGAATGGTCCTATTTATTCTTTTGTTGGTAAAGTTGCCACTGCACTTGCAGCAGGTTAGCTAATGTTCAATTTAATATACTCGTATGTAATATGTTACAATATTTATATTTATTTATAAATGTACTGTTACAAAGATAAAATGTTTAGAAAGGTAATCAATGCTGAAATAGAATACAAAACTTTTGTCTACATATTTTCGTTTCAGGTTGTACCGTTGTGGTGAAACCAGCAGAACAAACTCCACTTACAGCATTAGCTTTAGCAGCACTGATAAAAGAAGCTGGGTTCCCTAAAGGAGTCGTGAATGTTGTTAATGGTTTTGGACCTACCGCTGGAGCAGCTCTTACGCACCACTTAGATGTTGCCAAAATATCTTTTACTGGTTCCCTTGAGGTAAATAGATATATCAACTAAAACTCAATAGCGTAACATACAATATTTGATAAAGAAACGTTTCTCCTCATAGATTTGTGATTAGAATACGTATATGACATAACAGACATTGTATGAACATTTATTGCTTTTATTTTCATTGCATTTCATAATACAAATATTTAAACTATGCTTCTCACAGTTAGGCCCTAACGAGTATTTACAGAAGAAAGCACTCAATATCCTCATAACATAATTCGTTTGTATTACCTTCAAACTACTTTTGTAATAATAATGGTAATAAAAAAAAATCAAATAAATAGACTTGAATACATGGTAAAAATAAAATCATGTGAACTTATATTTGTTATTATATATTATTATTTTTATTGTTGACATTTTAAATGTTAAGGTTGGCAAGTTAATACAACAAGCAGCTGGAGCAAATAACCTCAAACGAGTAACACTCGAACTCGGTGGAAAGAGTCCTTTAATTATTATGGACGATGCAGACTGTAAGATTTCCTTTATAATTTAGTTATTTTTTATTACATCGAAATAAACTACATAAAACACTATATCATATACTAAGTCATCCATCAATTCTATATAAGACTAGCTGTGTGCCCGCGGCTGCGACCGCGTTTCATATATTTCCTGCGTTTTAATTTTTTATACGGAACCGTAACTATTTTCGTAAAAATTTTTTGGTTCTAAGATAAAGTAAAAATATTTCTCATAAATTCAAGCACTTTCCCGTAAAACTATGCAACATTGAATCGGGTGTTACATCTGTTACCCTGTCACATCTGGGACGGAACTAATCTCGGCGAAATGTGGGTGGTGTAGTTCGCTACTTCACCTCTGCCTAACCCTTCGGGGAAAACAGGCGTGAGCATATGTATGTATGTATGTATGAATCGGGTGTTATTTAAATCTTGATGAGTTTCAATTTTTTTTACGGGGATCTTTAATTATTTTGAAAATCAAAAGATACATATCTATTTAGGAAAACAATATTTTGACATTACAAAGACACTTCAATTTTATTTATTAGTATAGAAAAATACTTCATGGTAAACCCTCATTATTACCATAATGAAACATTTATATTTCAGTGAATATAGTCGTACCATTCGCTGCAAATGCCGTGTTTGCCATGCAAGGCCAGATTTGTATCGCTGCGTCACGTTTATTCGTACAATCCGGGATCTATGATAAATTTATTGAAGCAGCTGCAAACTATGCAAAGAGCATCAAAATCGGTAATCCTACTGATCCTAAGAGCCAGCATGGACCTCAGGTGCATACATAGTCATTTTAAGTAACAACAATTAGTGTTTGTTCCATTCTATAAAATGATATAATGTATATAATTAAATAAATATAAATTAACTATACAACAGATTTAATTTAGAACAAATATGTAAACAACAAGAGGATTGCAAAATTTGTCTATACTATAAGTCATGATATGTTACTAAATTACTTTGTAGGTCGATGAAGAAATGATGATTAAAGTGTTAGGTTATATTGAAAAAGGCGTCAAGGAGGGTGCAAAACTGATGGCTGGCGGGAAACGTGTAGGCAAGACCGGTTACTACATAGAGCCTACTGTATTTGCAAATGTCACAGACAATATGACTATAGCTAGAGAAGAGGTAAAATTTATGTTTAATATGGACGCGCAAACAATCTTGGAAAAGATATTTTTATGAAATATTGAATTTTTGTTACAGATTTTTGGACCAGTTCAGAGTATTTTAAAGTTTGACACATTGGAAGAAGTGATTGAACGTGCTAACGCTACAAACTATGGCCTCGCCGCCGGCATCTTTACTAACAACGTTAACAATGCTCTACAGTTTAGTAAACACGTCGAAGCTGGTACTGTTTGGTAAATAATATTAAATATTTTATCTATGTACATTATTTTGAAAACATTGATTTACTAGATATTTAATTTATAAAATTTGTACACTTTCATATTACATCTAAGAGCCAACTCTTTCTAATATTGATGCTCTTGTGTCTCTCGATATTTCTTAGTTTTTGATATGGCCAAACGTCTATGCTTCTTATATAAAGTTGGGGCTTGTGGAATCCGCGAATAGCTACAGTGTTTGATCAATGATTTTCTGAATGAACGATTAATTCAAGTCATTATTATTGACTGCTGCTTATCTAATCCCAAGACTGTAAATGCCAGAGTTTCTTAGAGATCAGTACTGTCAGGGACACTCCCAGCTGTACGAACGTAGATAGCAAACAGGTTGCCCTGCTGAAGATAACAGTAATATTCCACAACGGATCGTACTTGTGTGATGTATAAGCTAAGAGGTTAGTGAGGTGGGAAATATCACAGTCTACGAAGATGATGGCAAAGAAATAAATTTCTGTGGAGTTATTTTCGCTTCAACGCCAATCAAAATTAATATCTTAAGAAAATACACGGCTGTGTTTTTCGGCATTAAACTTGAACAGTTCAAATCACCCCACCTCATAGGTTAGGTTTGAATTTTAGATCATGATTAGTCATTTCTTTTAAACTAGCTAAGTATATATCAGAAACAGTGCTATTATTTATATACACAAAGATGTTAAGTGTAAAGACGTAATTATTTATTTAGTTATTTATTTAAATCGTAAAGGTTTTAGTAAGTTGTTGATGGTTGTTCTTTGATTTTTTTGTCTCTGCTATAATTTTCTTCTCATAACATAAGCTGTTTTCATATCTGGCTGTCTTTATCTATCTCAATATCTTCGTTTTAAATTTCAAACTTCAAAAATACGCAAATCACACCATATACACTACAAGCCAAATATTAGTCAGCTGCTTTGAACTCAATCGAACGCCGAGCTCAACGACTTATTAGGAAACGTTGATGATGGTAGAAACGTTCTAGACTGAGCATAGACGCGAAATACATTTCTGCTCGGTTTCAGATTATACTTTGTTAACTGTACGTAGAAATTGCACGTTTTAATTCCGCTTTCTACGTTTTACCACAGGACGGCTAAACGTTGGGACGGTATACACCCTTATAATATGATGAGCGTTTTCCCAATTCGTTTTATTCTTTTTAATTCTAACGACTAAAGATAGGCGTCCACATTTTCGCATCGTAAGTATCGGACGCATCGCATAAAACGGATCGTTGTATTCTTTTTATAGGAAGTAATACAATTGTCTCCTCTAATTCGCGATGCTCCGAAGGGCAACATTTGCGATGCGTGCCGATGACGTCATACGGAATGCCGACTAGTGGACGGACTCGCTCGCTCGCTTCGCATCATCCACCATTTACCTTCGATTATCGTCCTGTTAATGTGTTATTCCAGCATGGAGGAGGCACATATAATTGCGATTATGCAAGACTATAAAGAAATATATGATTTATATATCAGAAAATAGTATCTAATATTCTCCATCTTGCGTTCTTCTCTGAAATTTATTTTTAGATGATTTAGCTTTTATTTCTTCTTCTTTTTCTGCTAAGACACCAGCAATTACAACAAATTCTTCTTCTTCGATTTTCTCCATTATCTTGCACATTCCACCGTAGACTGCGCTACCTCTCACTACGAAAATCCGAATGATAGTGGTGTCGGCAATCCGATTGCCGGTAGTTGCGTCGGGAAATCCGATCGCTACTGATACTGTGAACGCTTTATAAAAAATAATCCGTTTGATGCGATGCGTTCAATACTTACGATGCTAAGATATGGACTTAGAACTTCAGAGTTTTCAGCAGAAAAGTGCAAAGACATTTATAAAGTAAGTGCAATCCACCATTGAGCTCACCTACACTTAAAACAACAGATAAATTCGAGATCAACGTAAAAAAAAGTGTTTTAATGATTAGTTTTGAATATAGGCGGTCCTCTAAAAACAACCTGTAATAAATATAACACTCTCGATGATTCATAATGACAATCATTTTATGGTGTATAATTGACATACATGTTTTTTTAATAGGGTGAACACGTATTTGCACATAGGGGTACAAGCTCCCTTCGGCGGTTTTAAAGATTCTGGTATTGGACGTGAATTGTAAGTATTTTATTCAAATTTTGTATCAAGAGAGAACACATAAAAATATACCATATCGCATTAGCATATTATAACTAAAACGTTAATTCAGATTAATAGTTTTGGTGTGCAATACTGTGAAAATAACATGCAATTTTTATTTTGTTTCAGCGGTTTAGCCAGTATCGATGAGTATTTGGAATTAAAAACTGTAACGATCGCTTTACCAAAGACTTTTTAAACACTTTTATTAAGTAAATATAAAAAAGGACACATGAAATAAAACGTTTTTGCATTTACTGACATTTTATTGTGTTTTATACTGTTTTATTTTTATTTACGAACCTTTATTTCACAAGATATGCAAGTCCAATCGAAAATTTTCGCAATCAATTCCTCACTTTTTGCAACATCCAATGTTGGATACTGTGACACACACATACTGCCTCGGTATTAATACTAAAGTTATTGTAGTAGTGATGTTCTATTAATATACTAATAACTAGCTGGGCACCCGCAGTTCCGCCCGCGTTTCATATATGCTTCACTCCATAATACATTTTTGTAATAAATCATTAGAAAAGTCCATTGAATCGTATTGGTTTACAATTTCGTAAGTTTTAAGTTTTTTACACGGAACCGTAATTAGTTTTCTAAAACTTTTCACTACTAAGAGAAAGCAAAGATATATCTAACAAATTCAAGCAATGCTAGTAAACTTTGACCTTTGAATCACTTTTTTTTAAATTTTTCAGGTTTTAACTTCTTACACAGAACCCTAATTTTTCTTCATCTTTTTTAGTACTAACAGAAAGCAAATAATATATTTTTGCTTTTCTCAAAAAAATCTAATATTTTCCAGTAAAACTGTACATTGAATCTAATTTTATTTATCATTTCAGGAATTTTAATTTTTTAACGCAGAACCCTCATTATTTTCGAGAAATAAAAATAGCCTAAGTTACGCGGAGCTATTCAGCTATCTGCCGGAAAAGTTAAAATCAGTCCAGCTGTATCAGAGATTATCCGGAACAGTTTAGTTGTGACTGGTTAGACAGATAAAAAATTAAGAAATTGTATTTTTGCTATAGGTTATTTTGCACGATACATGTATTTAGAATATGTTTATAAATTGCTCTTTTCTTATGTATTATATTATATTTAATAGATGTTATATACATATATTATATAAAAACATAATTTGGTTATGATAGTGGAGCCTGTTCCAACTGAATTACACAACATATTACTGATCTCCCTCACAAAGATAGACTGTAGATCTGTGTAGATATGAGTTTATTAAAAATCAGAATCGCTGATCATGTAGGTTTTTTTGCTTAGGTAATCTGCAATATTGAAAAAATCACACTTTAGGTTCATAGTTAGTATCAAACACAATAGAATAGGTAAATTCGTTTATCTACGCAAACACATTGTGATACTATTCCGTAAAAAAATTTTTTTTCTATGTAACTGAAGTACCAAATATATAGTTGTCGTTCAGAACTTGCTTCTTTTGCTGAGTAAATCTGAAAGGCCTGTACGGTAGTGCACTTTATCAACCAAAATCACCACCAACAAGAGAAAGTATCGATGTATAAAAAAGGATTGCATAATGGTCTACCATAGTCTAACCCGGCGTTAAAGTAACTGCTACTTTTGGGTAAAGTAATTTTTCGTAATGTTTGTTTTGAAATATGAAACGTTTCATTTGGAGACATGCTTTTAGTATATGGATAGTACAACTAATTCTGATTTCAAATTAATATCTGTAAGATACCGTAAACCATTTTTTATACATTTTCTTATACAAAATAATTATTGACAAACATTACGGGATTAACACGGTTGAATCTGATCGGAAGTTAGCTTTGGATTAATTAATTAATTAATAAAATCGAAAATCATTATCTTATCTTTTTATTAAATCATTCGGTTTTATTTGTAAACTAGCTAAATCTGGTTTTGGCACTAAACGTGTCGAGTAAGCTATATATGTATATAGCTTTGATGTTTGTTCGAAATAATATGCGAAACGAAAACACCTGATAGATTGCATATTGATTTTATAATATTGTGCATTTTTTTTAAATTCGGCTACACATTGAATACTGGCGTTGTTTTCAAGACCACGACTTTCCTCGAAAGATCATATGTAGTTGAATATTGTCAAACTGATATAATTATTAGTATTATAAATAAGAAATAATAAAGAACTAGGTACGATAGAGTCAGTATACGAACGGTTAGTTAATAGTTCCCGCTCGGTTACAATGGCTGCAAAAATTAAATTTACAAAGGTAATAACTTTTAACCTGATGTTTTATAATACATTAGTAAAAGTTTGACATACTTCTGCAACCATAGGATTTCATTTATTTCTGTGTATTTTTTTTTTGCTATTATTTTATATTATTATAATATTTACCGTGTTAACGAGTACTGTATAATAATTTAACTTATATATTCTGTCAATTATTAAAAAAATCATTTATGGAGTTATAAATAAACAAAATTAATAATTCGTTAATTAGTTATATTTTCTGCAAATTATTACCTGGTGAAGGTCGCGGGAGTCCGCTGGATGCGGGTGCCGCAAGACCGGTCGTCATGTAGATCTTTGGGGGAGTCCTATGTCCAGCAGTGGAGGTCTTTCGGTTTCATTTTGGTAACCCTTGAGTTAGTCACCTTTTGCGGCTGAGTGCCTTCAGCACTCGCCCCCAAAGTCACGGTGAAGCTGTAAAGGCCCTTCCGGTCAACAGCGTTAGCTAGGTTCGAGAAAACAAGAAAGTCTTTCGGTTGAATGGATGGATGGATGGATTAGACATTTTATTTAAATGTATAGTTTATTACTTTATACTCCATACCATTATGTTTATTTTAGGCAATAAATACCTTAAGTTAATAAATACAAATAATTATATATGAAAATAATTAAATATATTTATCTTAATAAAAAAATATTTAATAAAAAGTTAGTAAAAAAATTAGGGATCGTTATAATTTTTTTTTGTCTTTTGTGAATTATATGTTTATTTATTTAGAATGCGTAGTTATTACACGAGTGTTGTATTATTATTAGTTTAAACCGTAAAAATCTATTATCTCAGTTATTTATAGATAACGAGTGGGTAGACGCTCGGATTGCAAATACATACGAGACCGGATCTCTGAATGAATCTGTCATAGCCAAAGTCGCCGTAGGGGATAAGGTTTGTAATAACTTACTAATTTTTTTTGCCTATAAAAGCTTTTATTTTAGAGCGATGATGGATTAGTTAGCTTCCACACTCAAGTTATAAAAACTGTCGCCAAAATACCAATAGGTCTGTTCTGGCAGCATCACTTGAGAACCGGTACCTCTAGGCTTAGTGTGTTTACCATCCTGGACCACATTGTCACTTAACATCAGGCGAGATTGTGGTCAAAGCACTGAGCCTATACCGTGTAAAAAAAAACGAAAAAGATTTATTAAATACACGCAAAATTTGTACATTTAACCAAAGTTTGTACAGTAGTGACACTGCGGAGATATGCGCGAAAAAACAATTCTTTTGATCAACGACCCCTTGGTTCTTAAATCAACAACTTTTTGTCCTGATGAACGACCCATTTATGATATAAAAATAATTTGTAATACAGTCAGTATTTCAAAGTGTTGCATTGTGGTATCAGCTTCTATATAAAGGTTTTACCACTAACTGCATATAGATTTAGCTCATATTTCTTACTAGACCGTTTATTTTTAATCACTACCCCGTATACAGTACGAGACACACCGCCTAAATATCCTGTTGCCGCAATGTTATCATAGAGTTCTTGCTTGACTAAAATAGCGATATGAAAATGAATAATACCATTCTTTAAATATTTACGTTTGTCCAGAAGTGCTTCTTCCCAATTTACCTAAAGAAAATCAATTTCTTTTTTTCGCTGTTATTTCGATGGACCTGAATAGTTTCATCAGGTTTGATAGCGAGTGGTTGGGACACTCAACTGAAGATTGGTAAATAAGTACAAGGACAAAGTCACGAACTTTGACTTGAATTGACAACGGTGTGAAAATCCCGAGGAGGTCATCCTCGTGAAACCTTTCTGCTTGCTTCTGTAAACCAAGAAGAAATAAAAGTAATTACCAAAACTAACCATGTTTGCGTGAGTCATAGTTTTCTAGCACATGAAGTGTCACCTGCATCGCGATGGAAGAGGATGCAAGATCTTCCCCAGTTGGGAATCAGAGTGCTTCCTTGACGCAGTTACGAACAGTGGTTACTCAGATCTGGAGTGGTCTGCATTTATTCTATAGTTATATGTTTTTCTCGTAACACGATTATTTTCTTTAATAAAAGTTAGTCGATCGTGTTTATTTCTAATAGACTTACATTTCCGAAATGCGAAGTCCGATATGTTTTTTGGAGCAAAGCCTAGAATTAGTGGTAATATATTTTACTTCACTTATCATTATTATTAATTAAGACACAGACTGACATACACCTAGGAGAGAGTGCAGCAAAACGAGCATTTCATCGTAATTCAGAATGGCGTCTGTTAGACACTTCACAACGCGCTGAACTACTAAACAAATTTGCCGATCTTATAGATCGCGATACACAATATCTCAACGGAGTGTTACTCAGTGCTACTATAGAATTTGTGAAACAACCCGTTGGAGTTATTTGATATCTAGCAGGAATTGCAGATAAAATTCAAGGACACTCCATACCCGCAGGTAGTTTTTCACGCAAATAAAAATGTTCATGTTCAAGAATGATTCAGAGATATTTAGTGTAGTGTAAAATTATAGTTTAAGACCGTAATAATATTTACTCAATAATTATTGTAAAATTTAACTACGAATAGTGGATCCAACTCTCCGTAAGACGGAACCGTTGTGCAAGATATATCTTATACGCTATTACTAGACGCCTTGCGAGATCTTTGAAAAGGCTGTGAGCACTTGGATATAAAGTTCCACAGTCTCGACGCCAAACGGCACAAATATGTAACCACTACCAATGGCAGGATATTTGCGTCACCTGAGATCTACCTTTGATAAAGCTTCTACGCCAGCCTTCAAACAGGAAGATAGCACAGTGCTAAATTATAATAGTAAATACATATGCATAAATAACGAGATGTAGCAATTAAAAAATGAATACTGTCAACAAATACGAAATTTAAGTTTTAATGTGTATTATATTATCAAATCTAGATGTAAACGCGACTTCACTTGCGTGTAATTCAGGCATCCCTTCCCGTCCCGCCCTTTCCCGTAAATAGTACCCTGTATATAATATAACTTTGTGACAGTGAAAGAATTACCAATATTGGATCAGTGGTATCGGAGATTATCGCGAAAATCCAAACTCACAAACTTAACCTATTTATAATAAAAGTATAGATGTTCTCACGCATACACTTCATTATTATCGTCGAAGGAGATAAGGTTTGTTATTATTTTATTTCCTTGCAATAAATTACATAAATTTTACAACCATTTAAAAAAACTCTTATATTTTGATTACTAATTGTTTTACATTTACGACGAAAAATCGGCCTCTGTAAGAGTAAAAAAAATATTTGTTTGTGGTAGACATGATTCACAATTCAATTGACAATTCACAGAAGGTAACAATAACAAAAAGAGTCTGCAGTGTGAAAAAATACAGTATCCTACTTAGTACAAACGTGTTTGCGTAGGCCAGACAATGATCCTCTATAAAATAAACAATAATTTTAAATACTAAAATCATTGATATATAAAATCCGACTACAATTTAGTTTTTGTATAGGGTAAATACGTACTTCCAACAGGCTTCAATCGGCGGTTTTAAGGATTTTATTATTGGTCGAGAATAGTATTTTTTTAAATAATGTTTCATTAAGATAAGTCTTATTCCATACCCTATGAGGAGAGTGGATATAAAGTAAATTTTCGTAAAACAGAATAAGTTACAATGTTATACAAAGAACTGGCTTTTGGTCTACCATGAATATGATTATTTCTAGAATCGATGGGTGGTCATTTGAAATAAATAGTTTAATGCTAGTCTATTGATTAACTAAATTTGAAAGTATTTTGGGTTGATTCCAGTTAAAATAATTACATGCAAACGTCCAGTTCACCTGTATAGGTATATAAGGCTTTTCTCATAAGGAATTTTGTGTTTAACCTTGTTAAATTTGTGAAATTAACATAGAACGATTATTTTGTTTCAGCGGTTTCGATAGTATCAACGGGTATCTGGAAGTGAAGACTGTAACGATTGATTTACCAAAGAAATTTTAAATATTGTTATTAAATCTAATCGTACTTATAATAAAAGAGTTAAGGAAACAAATCTGTACATTGGAGATATTTCGATGAAAATTTAAATATTTGTCTATTTTTCTGTCATTTTATTAATTTATTTACAAATTAGGGTTTATTTGAATTAAAGTTGGTATTGTTTTAAATTTTGTAGTAAAATTTAAAACACATTTCAACATATATTTATATGTATTTGTATTTATTATATCTATAATAATATTAAAATAACCGTAATTAAAAGTAAAGTGACTTCATTTATTTTCGCGTAACTTTAATATATACAATATTTCTAACTACCAGTCATAAATGGCGTTATACGAATATTTAAAAAAGTGAAACTTTTTATTCCCTTTCCTCATATTTTTCCGTCCATCTATCGCATGTCGCATTACAACTAACCGCTGAGTAAGGGTAAAGTGAAAGGCGCTCGGCATTGCAGTAAGGATCAGCTTGCATCAGCTAACCATGTATTTGCTTCGCAGTAATTGTGTGTTTTGAAATATTTTATAGTACCTAACTAAAATGAGTAAAACAATGACTTGTTTACTTAAAAGTTTCCCTTGCATCGTGATTTCATAAAACCACACAATGTTTTTTTTATTCATTTCAATAGTTTTTACGCTTTTACACTAGTGTATCTATTATTTTATTAATTATCGTAATTTCAATTATTCATTAAAATTCTACGATAGATGTCACTGTTCGGAATTTTATAGAATGAACTATTACTAAAGTTAATTTATCCGATATCAATATACAATTACTAAGATTTATCAACGTAGGTACAACAATGTAAGTCGTTTGTATTATGTACCAAAACATTATCTAAAAGATATGATAAATGAGTTCCAGTACTAGGTATTACAAAATTCAAATGATGAAACAGGAAAACAAATAATAACAAATTGAAGTGTCTTCATAATATTTGAGGCAGTTATTTGTTTAATCTGTTTTTTTTTTTACACGGAATAGGCTCAGTGCTTTGATCAAAATCTCACTTGATGTTCAGTGATTGATGTGGTCCAGGATGATAAACACACTAAGCCTAGAGGTACTGGTTCTCAAGTGATGGTGACGGAACACACCTATAGGTATTTGGCGACAGGTTTTCAAACCTGAGGGTGGTAGCTACTCAGACGGGCATCATTATATAATGCCCTACCACCATGCCATGGTTTCCTCACGATGTTTTACTTCACCGAAAGCTTAGGCCGATTTTAAAGTCGTATAGAAGGCGATAGGATAGAATAGCCGATTGACGCGGAATCCGACCGCATTACCCGCCTCGCCATCATCGCTTCAAAATCCTTAGAAGGCAACTGAGCCTGTACTTTTTAAATTAATCAGTTTGGTTTCTAAAATTATTTTACTCTGACCATGTTTAGTGTTATAATTTTTTTGATATTCTTACATGTTCTTATTTGTTTTTCTAAGTACTTTATTCGCCCTACTTTACTTTAATTTTCTTTATGAATAAATAAATAATAGAATACAAATTAAAAGTTTGTAAATATCATGTCACTGAGCAAATCCTCTTGAGGGTAACTATGGTATCAATTAACACACCTAGAAATTTAGTTTTAAATTTTAAACTCTTATGCGTTGAAACAAACGGAGTTTCCTATAAGTCCATTCAAATAAATAATAGACATGTGAATCTGTAAAAAATATGTTTAAATCAGATATTTATATTAAATCAGCAGTTTTCAGGTAAATTCTAACGGTAGCTTATAAAATTATTATTACATCATCTGGCTCCAAACAAGCTAGACCGTCAACCTGATCAAGGTCGCTCAATTCCGCAGATTGCATATGGCGCAAGATCCGGTCTTCGTGAAGTCTCTTGGTCGAGTAACAGATTTCTTACGGCTGAAATGATGATTATTACACCGTAAACACGGGCTTGTTCATGATCGAGGCCGTGACGCCTTATTTTCAGGTGTAACTAGAGAGACCCCACAGCTCGTTTACCATCTACCTTTTTTTTTTTTTTTTTGACGGGGGAAATGCATTTACGCACTACCCTTACCCATTGTATTAGTGAGACCGAAGTCCCCCAATACAATGGGTAAAGGGGCACGGAGGGACGAGTTCCGTGCCAGTGTGGGACTCACCCGGGCGTGAAGCGCCCGGAAATACCCACTAAAACCCCCCGGGGCCGTCCGCTGCATTTGGGATGGGGGCGACACGGGGTGGCTTTCACAAGCACCGCGTCACCCCCCGCAGCGAACCCACCAGGCCTCGTCCGTGCAATGGCCCAGTGGGGATGGGGGAGAATATTTTTCCACCCCACCTCTTCGCCCGCCTCCCGAAAGAGGCATGACCAAGATTGGTCGTCCATCCAGGGGGGCAGGATATACTTCCTGCTCCCCATGAAATATGATCGTTTACCATCTACCTGACATAGATCCTCATCAAGCACTGTTATCTTGAAAAGCTCCTACATCGCATAGACCAGGAAATTACTGTTATTAATTACAAATTATTGTCATTATTATACTGATAGCGTATGTGACGACGTGCAGCATATTGAGCGATTTTCCTACGTGGAGAGAGTCTTGGCGTGAGGTAGTCACCGTTGAAGGTCAGGTTTTTCTATTCCCTGGCTTATTAGATCAATGGTTCATAATTATAGGAGGCTATAATGTCCTAGGTGAAAATACTTTCTCGTATTAAAAAAAAGGTTATTACTTCAGAATAAAGTTTACTATAAACACTATAAAGTTTCTGTGAATTATATAATTAGTATTTACAATAATCATTAAATCGAGTACCTATTAAAATGTATATATGTATGCGTTTACGGAGTAACTTTTTTTTGACGAAGGGAATGCATTTACGCACTTCCTGAGCACCAAGAGAACCCCGGGATGTTGGAAGGGGGATGATGTATTATGTACCCAACGTAAACGTTTTAAAAACTATTTGCATACATTTTAAACTATTGTTAATATACGTTTTGAGTGAGCATGATTCTAAAGTTAGCTTTAAAATAATAACTTTAATGTGTTTTTTAATTTTTTACACTTACATTATTTTTTAATTATTTTGCAACTAAGTGCTATTAATATTTAGTTTTTCATGTTGATTTATATTTTATTACTAGCTATGTGCCCAGGGCTCCTCCCGCTTTTCCTTTATTCTTCACTGCGATTTAATTTTTTTCTATGGAACCCTAATTATTTTTGATAATGAAAAGTACCCTAAGTTACACGGTGTGGTTCAGCTATCTGCCAAAAAAAGTCACGTAAAAATCGGTCCAGCCGTTCCAGAGATTACCCGGAAAAAAACAGACAAATAGACAGACAAAAATATTGAAAATTGTATTTTTGGTCCAGGTTTCGTAAACACATTCATATGTATTTAGTAAAAAATGTTATTTTGACATCAAAAAACAGACAGTTCAATTTTATTTATTAGATAAGTTTGCTATTGTTCTTATTTATTGTTCTGTTGTTCTATATAAATGTAGCAGCATTTAGATCTGAATGAATTTAAGTGTTAAAATAGTGTTAATAATAATTTGTAAAAGTTTGTTTAAGTTGTAATAATAGTTGAAAGTAGATGTGTACGCGCAACTGCGCTCGCGTTTCATATATTCTTCACTGCACTTTTTTTTTAAAAGTAACCCTAATTTTTGTTTAGTACTAAAATAAAGTAAAAATATTTCTCATAAATTAAAGAAGTTGCCCGTAAATCTGTGCATTGAATCGGATTCTATTCAATTTTATGAGAAGTCATTTTTTTACGCGGAACCCTAATTATTTTCGAAAATTAAAAGTACCGTATGTTACCGGAGTAACTTTAGCTTTCTACTAAAAAAAGTTCTATCAAAATCCGTTCAGGCGTTCCGGAGATTACCCGAAACAAGCAGACACAGAGAAAAATTTTGAAAATTGCATTTTTGGTATAGGTATCGTGTATACATTCGTATTTATTTAGTAAAAAAATAATTTTGAAATTACAAAGACACCTCAATTATATTTATTAGTATAGATAGATAAAATAGTTAAAACAGTGTATTATAGTGTAAAAATAAATAACTATTTAAATATGTTTCATAAAATTATTAAAAGGTTTACTGCATTTTATATGGGGGTAGAAATATGTTATAGTTATTTTTTTATACTTAGACCTATTTCAATATTCGAATCAAATGCGATACGATATCCGAGCGTGTTAGCACTGTAACATATTTAATGTAATAATTCTTAAACGATAAGATAATAACTCATAATGATACACGATGTTTACATAATCATGTGATACGTCTAGTACAAGGTACAATGTTATGTTTTTTTTTTTTAATTATATTGCTTTTATTCTATTGTACACATTAAGAGAAAACGCGGTCAGATTTCAGAACGGAACAATTGCAGCTCGTGCTGTTTACGAGATTACGATTACTTATGCAAAATAGTCGTAATCATCACTCGGTATTCGCTTGGTATAATAAAGATTTTAACTATACCTCCAAGTGCTTGTTTTTTTTTGTTTTTCTTCTTCGCAATTGTTTGACGGACGTCTGTAAATGACATTTTCAATGATTCGTAGTTTCTATAATAGTTATTTTATGAAAAAAAAAATCAAAACCTATAACAATGGCGGTAGTGGATATGTATAAAATATTTACTATAATGCCATTATTCAGGGATAAAATAGAGGGAATACGTTTGTATGAAATTAACGTCGCCCACATTTCCTCTTAAAGACAAAGTTGTCTCGTTGAGACAATTTATAAGATTAGTAGGAAATTATGCCTGATAACGACGTGGACCTTGATGTTACACATGCTAAATTTAGAGGTTCTGGCTCTCAAGTGATGCTGTCGTAATACATATTATGTAGGTGCTTGAAGTTAGATTATTCAACATAAGAATTAGAAAATGCCTTTTCATCCCGTTATGATCCCATTATGATCTTTTTTACTTTCTCCAAAAGAAAAGTTGTTCATTATAACATGGGACGGTTGGATTCGAACATACGTACATCGGAGCGGTATCAGACCACACACTACCACTGAGACATCATCAATGCGAAAACACTGTTAATAAACTTTAAATAATACTTTGCACATTAGATTTTTTATTACAAAGTACGTTATCACATATGGTGTGGTATGAAGGTACATCAAAAGGAAAATAGTAACAATAATCAGTTGTCCTTGGACTTTGATCGTCGTCTGTAAATATATATATTTGATATTTATATAGATAAGGTTAAGTTAAGTAGGGAAAGAGTTAATCATTATAATATTATAATACAGTACTTTATAATAATTATTATAATAATAAGGCATCGTGTGAGAACTTCTGAAGAACACGTGTATACATTGACAGGCACTTGAACTTTGATATATACATAAGTAACCCCTCGAGCACTAACCTGACGTTTAAGCCAGCTTTCCATTATTTCCCTATTGTCTCATTTTTATGGGTAATCGACATATTAAATCACTAAATGTATTAATATCTTGTATATAATATAATAGTTAAAATATAATAAATACTATTTTTTTTTTTTTTTTAATTTTGAAACACAGTCACAAAGGTAAATTCTTAATAGATTAATTCTCAATTTAATTTCACCTTTTAGAAATATTTGTTTTATTTGTAGTCAAAAAAGAATTAAAATTCTTAAAATGTGTATAGTGGGTTATATTTTAATGTATGTTACAAGTGGGTAGCGATGATGGCGCAGTGGGTAGTGAGATCGGATTCCGCGTCAATCGACCCGGGATCGATCCCACCTATCTAACTCTAAAATCAGCCTGAGCTTTCGGTAAAGGAAAACATCGTGAGGAAACCATAGCATGGTGGTAGGGCATTTTCTAATAATACCCCGCCTGGGTAGCTACCATACTCAAGTTTGAAAACCTGTCGCCGAATACCAATAGGCAGCATCCGGCAACATCACTTGAGAACCAGTAGGCTTAGTGTGTTTACCATCGTTTACCGCTTAACATCAAGTGAGAATGTGGTCAAAGCACTGAGTCTATACCGTGTAAAAAATCTATATTAATATAGTTGCTAGTAAACAATGTTAATTTTATTGCAAGTGTCATGCTTAATAATGAATATTTTTACCTCCTACAACGTAAACTTACTTGATACCTACATAATTATTGACAGCAGTGATAATTTCGTCAGAACTGATTAACTAGAGCTGCACCAAATATATCTTTTTTTTCTCTATAATCTTTAATCTTTAAATAGCGACTTCGATGGCAGGTCATAAACAAATTAAAAATAATATCTCACCTTAGTTCTTGTTTTGAGCTATATTACAATAAAAAGGACAAGTCAAGATGTTTATTTGCCTCCGTCCGTTCAATCAATCTTCATTCGCATGGTGCCTACGTTCTTAACCTGGGCGATAACGCCACCCAAAAATAATTAGAGCTATTGAGATAGAGTAGAGGGGGGTGTGTGCAGATTAATAAATATTGTCTAAAACGGGTAAAAAATTAAGATAGAAAAAAACATATTCTCAAAGTGAGCGCTGAGCAAAATAAGGTTGTGAAACTGTGGCTTAGTGGATCTAGAAAATAACCGTTATAAAACTGTTTTTTATTGAAAAGACAAAACCTATTATATACTTTCCTATACAAAGCAAAACAGAAAAAATAAAATCAGTTGATGATTAGAGGAGAAATAGACAAATCTAATCTAAAGAATAGACAATCTAATAAACAAATCTAATCTAAGACAGATGTTTACAAAAAGCAGATGTAAAAAAACAAAAGAATCCCTTACATGGAAAAAACAAATTCTAACTAAGAGAACCTAAGGTAGGTTGACATTAGGCAGGCGGCCTGTTATAAAACACTTAGCCAAATCGCATTTCGTAATATGAAAATATGTTGTTCCAACCCTGCTTAGATATAATTAGGGGAGAAATAGTTTTTTTTTTGTTGTTTACCTCTGCCTATAAATAGGCTAACTCTGAGCCTGCAGCTCAGCCCGCGTTTCGTATATCCATCACTGCATAAAATAGTTTTTATAATAAAGTAACTTACCTACAAAAAAAAAGGCCCATTGTAATCGGACCAGCCGTTCCAGAAATTATCCGGAACACACAGACAGAGAGACAAAAAGTTTAAAAATCGTGTTTTTGATATAGGTATCGACATACGTTTGTATAGGTATTCTACATCCACTTCAATTTTATTTAAAAATACCTATAGATAATAGATAATAATCTCGGGTTCAATCAAATAAAGTAAGTTAAGATATATTTACATCCAGAACTACGATGTGAATTTTTTTTTTTTTAATTCGGCCGACCAAAAGTACGTAGATCATAATTTTATTCAGGAGAGACGAACACGACGCAAAACACAAAGAAAATACGGGTATCTATGTATATAAATATTAATTATATTTAGTTTTATTTATTTTTATATTTAAATTAACTATGTAATAAAACTACCGGAATGTAAATTTATAATTCTTTGACACACTTGCGATTCGACCACAGCGTAATCAACTACTATAACTCGGAATTTTGAATGATCTCCCGCGATACAGGAATTCATTCCTAGTGCGGGGATCAATAGACATATATTTGTGTGTTAAATTTGTAAAAAAAAATAATAAAGATTTTTGTTTTTTTTTTTTTTTTTTTTTGTATGTTGTCGAATTACGGTATTATCGAGTTTGTATAGAATTTCTGTCAGAACACCACTAAATGCTTATCAGTTTAGTTATCATATAGAGCAAAGTTATTTACCATTATATCTTGAGCACGACTTGTAAGTACACACAATTTGCGATAATGGCACCTGAAATTAAATATACAAAGGTAATTTATTTATAGTTTCTAATTATTACTAGATAGTTGTTGGTGTTTTTAATTTTTGTGAGCCACATCAATTTGTGATACTCCATCCTCTTTATAAATTTTAAATTATAGTAGAGAATTATTAATCTTAAGTTTCTTAATTATTAGTTTTTAAAACTTCTTAATAAATTTGTAGATTACTTCAAAAGTATAAAATGTATTTAATCGCTCAAATATCAAAAGAAAACTGACAATAGGAAAACAGTTGAAAGCTGGCGTAAACGCCAGGTTAGTGCTTTAACAGTCAAATTATTTATAGAGTATTTTTTTTAAATGACTCATGACATTTACTTCGTTACTAACTAAGGTCCGCAAATTATTCCTGAGTAAAATTATATAATTTTTTGTGAATTATAATCGTAGAAGATAGAGATATGCCGTCACTAAGTTTTCTGTAGTCTTTTGAAGAAAAACAATTCTCTAGTATATCATTTTAATGTATCTCTTTAAAACTGATTCCTAGTCAAATGCAGGTTAATTTCTATGGCGATTTCGTTAAAAAAATCCTGCTTACACAAAAACTTAATTATTATATAAAACCTTCCTTAAAAAAATCCCAGTGACAGTAAATACGACGTCAGAATCCGTTGCGTGGTTCTCGAGTTAATAAATTAACAGACAGACTGACGTGGAAGGTTTCTTTGTTTTTACACTATGTATATAAATATATACTCAGAGAGAATTATCATCAGTGCCAATGTTAGTGTGGGGATGGACAGCAGCATTCTCTGAACACCAAAATCACCTACTGCTAACACCAACCCGCCTGGCAAGCGTGGCGGTTATGGTAGTTTTTGAGGGAGACCTGTGTCCAGCAGTGGACGTCTTTCGGTTAAACCAACCAATAGATTGAGTCTCTTCATTTAATAAAAAACTAGGTTACTAACATAGGCATGAACCCTGTCCATTGATGTTCACCAATCCTTTCGATGATAATTATTTAATTTCTCATAACCACTGTAAGTTGGTAGTATCATACTAGTTAAATATATATTACAACAGTTTTATGTATTTTGATTTCCAGCTTTTTATTGACAACGAATGGGTTGATGCAAAAAGCGGTAAAACATTTAAAGCATTTAACCCTCACGATGGATCCGTTATAGCAGAAGTTGCAGAGGGCGGAAAAGTAAGTAATTTTAGTATGATTTATTTAAATATAAACGCACATTAATTCTAAACGAACTACAGCTTGCACTATAACAACCAAACAACTGATATACATCCAAAAATAAATATTTAACAATCAGACACAAAGTTAATAAATGCTCATATACAAAAATCAGTCTTATGTTGGGATCGAACTTGCGACCCTAAAATTAACCAACACTGCGTCACAAAACCTGCCTGAGTCGAAAGAAAATATGTAATTTTTTTTTGAAATTACTCAAGAATATACTTCGTTTGATTTTAAAGTACATTTTAATAAAGACAGAGGTAAGGATCTGCCGACGCTAGAATAGAATCTTTATATCAATAATCTCCAATTAGTCGAACTTACACTGGCTAACGTCGAACGGAAACATCGAAGTAAATTGCTATGACAGAATTTGACCACGAGTAAGGTTACTATGAATCAGGAAAGAGTTTACTACCATTGTTCAATTACTCTGCTTTCGCTATTCTTTGAATTATTGTTGTTAAAAAAAATGTGAATCTTAAATTTATGAGCTATTATTGGATACAATTCTCAAGTTCTAATTTATTTAAGTATTGGAAACCAACTCTTAAGTTTTATACCAATGCATATTTATTGTTATTACCAGTTTAATTTTATTAACATTTAGTTCAAATTTTATTTCAGGCGGACATAGATTCTGCAGTAGCAGCAGCCAAACGAGCATTTCATAGAAATTCCGAATGGCGCTTGCTCGACGCCTCCCAACGTGGTCGATTACTGAATAAGTTCGCTGATTTACTCGAACGCGATGTTCAATATCTCACTCAACTCGAGTCCTACAACAATGGAACCGTCATCAACTTTGCTACAGTTATTATACAAAGAGCATCTAATACTATTCGATATGTAGCCAGCCTGGCCGATAAGATCCAAGGGGATACTATACCTGCAGGTAATTGTTATTTATAATAATTGTTTAATTACCAGTATAGTTATTATAGCAGCAAGATTCGAGCCTAAAAAAATAGATTACTTTATTTAGGAGTATAAATTTAATATGAAGTAAATAAGAGAGATTTTATTTTTAACCTTGAGTTAATTTTTATTTTGCAGACGGTGATGTATTTACATATACATTGAAGCAGCCCATTGGAGTCTGCGGACTAATTTTACCTTGGAATGCTCCTATTTTGATGTTCCTCAATAAAGTTTGTACTGCTTTAGCAGCTGGTAAGAATTATTATTTCAATATGAATACACGAGTTGATAAATATCAAACACGAATATGACCATCATAGACAAAAAAGTACTTTTTTGTGTCAACTTAATTTAAACTAAAAACGAAATATTCTGAAATTTTATAGTTTCAAATATGTCCTCGTAATTGCTTAGAAAATCACGATTAAAATCTGCATTCTTTTTCAAAATGCATTATGTCCATAGAATCTATCGTAACAAAAACGAATAAGTTCAAACCAACCAATCAAATCAGTCCGTTCGGTTACAATGGCGGCCATTAGTGTTTGCAGTAATGACTGACCTGTGTACGCTCTGTGATTTAAATTAGTTTATATTTTTGTAAACGGAGACGAATATAAAGAACGTGGACCCTGATAAAGCCAGGAAAAGAAGTAACATAAAGACGCAGCAGCAAAAAAAAAAACCGAGAAAAAGCGAAAATTGTAAGTCAAACTTTATTATTACCTTATATTAAGCAGCTATGTTTAGAATTAGTTGCAGGGCAGCCACCATAATTGGTAATTTTCAATTACTACCTACTTAGATTAGTTTTCTATACTAATAATATGAAAGGTAAAGAATCTATTTTATTATGTATGTTTATTGATAATAAAACAAATATATTTATGACCGACATAAAAAAGAAGGTTTTCTGTTTTACCTGTATGTATGTGTGTATAGCATCAGTAGTTATTGAGAAAATCGTCCGTTCGTTCGCGATTTTCTCAATAACTACTGATGCTATTTGGACGGTGTTTTTTTACTATTGAATAGAACATTTATTTTTATGTATGCACCTAAGGGTAATAACGCACTATGCGGTTAGTCGGATGGTTGGCCGGACGGTTGCTATTCACAATACGCGGATAGCCGCATTCAGGCTAACCGCATAGTGCGTTGGTACCGTAACCCACCGTTAGTTTTTCATTACAAATTTCTCATCTATCTGTCTGCGTTATAATTATCGGTTTGATAAAATGAAATGCCAGTAGTACCTTTTTCCAGATATTCGGCTGCTTGTCTACCTATAAAGCCAATATGCAAACATAACTCCTAATCTCTCAAATGTCTTTTGCTTGTTAATCAGGATCTCTTTTATTTTCATTAAAGACTGCTTGGCAATATTTCTAAGACTCAACAAGATATTTACATATTTAAGCACATTTTCGTCACGAAAGTCAAACGATATCGGCAAAAAAGGGAAGTAAAAATCCCAGGGCATTAATGAAATGTAAAATTTTACATACCAAAATATAAAACTAAGGAACTTATTCCTGTGTTCAAAAAAAACTTTTCTGCTCCTGTCACGTTTGAAGCCTTCTAGAATTAATGAAGTAATAATAAAACATTACGAAGCTGGAAGTTTAGCCAAAGAAAACAGAGGAGGAGGCCGAAAGCAAAAAGAAACAAAGAAGCTGTTGAAAAGTTTCACTCCTTTACTACTGCAGGGATCAGATAAAAGTGCGTGAAAATCTTCATCCGGACTTGAACATTAAAAAAATGTTTCAAATGTACGAAGATCAAGTTTCGCCGGGATTTAGTGTTACACAGTGTTTTTTAGAAAAATATTCAATACAAGATTCGGTAGCCCAAAAACGGATGTGTGTTCAGCATGCCTTCAACTGACAAAAAAAATAAAATTGAGACTTCACAAATTAAAAACCAAGAACTCGTAACACAACACAGGATTCACAAACTAAGAGCTAAACAGTTTTATAAAATGTTACAAGAAGAAGTTCCTGGTTTACTTATAATTTCATTTGACTGTGAGAAAATTCTTCTTCTGCCTAAAATACCAGACCAGTCTACATACTACTCAAGACAACTATATTTATATAATTTCACGGTAGTTATCGGCAATTCGCGCGCTTCCATGTCCCTTCAGAATATTCACGCGTATACTTGGACTGAAGATCAGGCAGGTAAAGGTTCCAATGAGATCTGTTCAGCACTGTATCATTGTATGAACTCATTAAACCTGTCCGAAATAAAAAAAATAAGGCTAGTATTTGTGTAGTATGGCTGTGGCGGCCAAAATAAAAATTCTATGGTATGATTATGAAATGGCTTCTAGAAAGCCTCGCTAATATCAAGGAAGTTGAAATGTTATTTCCAGTAACAGAACGTTCGTTCTTGCCGGCCGACAGAGTGTTCGCCTTAAATGAAAGAATTGTAAAGAAAATAGAAAATTTAATTAAACCAAGCGATTATGAGAATATTATTAGTGAACATGCAACCATCCATAAACTGGCGACAGAAATACCTGTATAAGATTGGAAAGACAAAAGCAAAGATTTTCTAAAATATACTCAATGTTGGCATTTTCAAATTAGTAAGTGCAAAAGAATTATATTTCAAAAAGGGAACCGTAATACAGCCCATGTTCGCGGTGAAGTTTCTTATAGAAATGATATTTGCAATGACAAATCTTTGACCAAGCCCGGAAAAAGATTAAACGGACTAAGTTTGATTATTATACCAGCCGGAGTTCTATTTAAAACTGCCAAATTGAATGACGTCAAAAACTTTTTGAGAAAACATTGTGGAGATGAATGGCAGAAAAACGAAAACCTCTCTTACTCTAAAATATTTTTACCAGGCTTGACTCTAGAATTACGAGTATAACCTATGATTCAGATAATTAAAGTTTTGTAGATCCCGGAGATATAAAAAATGAAGAAATAACTGAATTCGTTTAACAATAATTTAATTTTCAACATGTGGTTTCAGATTTATTACTTAATTACACTTTTATACTATGATCGTATGTTTTATATTTCTTGTCAGCCATATAAGGCAATATCGCGGTCGTAGGTCTATCTTAACATAAAACTCCTAATAAGGCTTCAGTGACTACCCTAAGCCGTAACGCCATTATGACGTGATGAGTAGTTTTAAACAAATTCTGACATGTCCGGTCATTATTTCTTTTCAAAGACAATTATGTGCATTTTTTCAGTTCATATCCCAATATGTCCAAATCGGTTTTAACAGTTTTGTTGAGATTTGAGCGTTATTCGTTATATTTTGATGTAGTTAGCGGTAAATATTGTAAAATTAAGCTAAATAACACCTTACAATATACGAAAGAACGTTGTCAGCATCTGCAAACAAATAATTTGGTCTACCGTCTTTTCACTCATCAAGGACATATTTACGTTTGATATTTATCTACTTACATTCGATAAGAATTATATTTTTTACTAAGAACTACTTTTACGTTTGTTTATAGGTTGTACTGTAGTAGTAAAACCGGCTGAACAAACTCCACTAACAGCATTGGTATTAGGAGCTTTATTAGCAGAAGCTGGTTTTCCCAAAGGTGTAATAAATATAGTTAATGGGTACGGAGAAGACGCTGGCGTTGCCTTAACTCATCATCCAGATGTAGCTAAAGTGTCATTCACAGGGTCAGTTGAAGTAAGTAAGATAACAGTACATTAAGATATAACTACAATTAACTCCGAAAGCAGGTTCTTTATTTCATTAATTATATTTTAGGTTGGAAAACTAATACAGCAAGCAGCAGGAGCGAACAATTTGAAACGAGTTACCCTGGAACTCGGTGGGAAGAGTCCTTTAGTCATCATGGATGACGCAAACTGTCAGTACTGTATGGGTGTACCGAGAAAACGCGCAAAATATATTTTTAAAAGTCTTGTGTTAATAACAGCTTGCTTTTTTTCTTTTAGTGGAAATGGCCATCCCTGTGGCATCAATGGGTGTCTTCGCGTTACAAGGGCAAGTATGCGTGGCCGCATCACGATTGTATGTACAATCCGGTATTTATGATCGATTTGTACAGGGTGCTGTTAAATTTGCTCAAAATCTCAAAATCGGCAATCCGAGTGATCCTACCACTCAACATGGACCACAGGTATGAAATAGTGTTACATAATCAATAAATAGTCCGAAGAAGCTTATACCAACTTGTCAATTGAAAAACATTCAAATTTTAAACTATACGTGCAACTTGTATTGATATCATATTATTAATATTGAATTGTAAAAAAATTACTTATCTTCGAATATCAAATCAGTGCCATAGCGAAATCATATCATAGTGAAAAAGTGAATACCTACTATTGAGATTACATAACATGCTCACGGTCCTTTTTATGTGTGCAGTAATTTTGGCGTATTTTCGAGGTTATGAACTATAATATGTAATTACTAGTTAGAATAACGAAATCGTCTCTAAATAGATATCTGCCCTCATTGTATAGATTTTATCGAGGCTTTATAACAATAAGCTGGGTATACCACATACTATATTAGTTATTGCTAAATTTTGCAATCATAGTCATTTTTCTTCTCATAATATTAATACGTGAAGCAAAAACTTTGTACCCCTTGTTACGAAAATTGCGCTGACAGAGGAGTATGAAAATTTCACACACTTCTAGTTTATTCGAGAAGGAGTATATAGGAGGAAGGAGAATGCAATTTTTTTTTAATAATGCATACAAATGCATTACATTAATAAAACAATACAGTTCACACACTACCTACCACTAGTTTGACACACAACTGTCATTTCCCCTTACGATTGCCATTACCAATGCATTTTCAATCACACGTCAATATCAGACTTGACATTTATTTACCGTGTAGACAGAATATTGACTTTTGAGGTTTTACTTTACGCAATTGACAATGAAAGGAAAAAAAACATTGTTAGCGTTTTTATGAATTAAGGTCGAATTTCGATCACATGCGAGCAATAGTTTATACAATATAATATAAGTATATTATATTTGTATTTACAAAATATTAAACAAATTTGTGTATTGTACAGGTAGACGAAATAATGATGAATAAAGTTCTGGGCTATATAGAAAAGGGAAAACAAGAGGGTGCCACACTGATGGTTGGTGGGAAACGTGTAGGTACTACTGGATACTACATCGAACCTACAGTTTTCGCTAACGTCACTGATGATATGACAATATGTAAAGAAGAGGTAAATGTAATAAATAGATTGATATATAAAGTTTGTAAGGTTTTTTTTATAGTGATACGCCTTATGGCGTATCTGCCGCAACCTCTAACATGAGTCAGAGTCTTTGTTTATTCTTCTTAGTTTCCACAGGCCTAAAATTTCTTGTTTTATTATTATTTTTTGTTTTCGTTCCTTATGTGGATTACAGTCGTTGTTTCTCTTTGTTTTTTCTTCCATTTTTCTTTACTAGTATGTTTTATATGTGTTTATTTTGTTTAAACTTCCTATTTAATTGTATGTTGCTTTAATTGTTTCTGCTTTATTTCTGTTTGTTGTGCTAAACCATCTCCTTGGTCTTCCTCGTGTTATGTCCATTTCTCTATGAAGTTCCTTCCTGTTTGCAATCTGTGTTGATTTATTTAAAAACCCTCACAATTGCAATCTACATTTCGTGGAAGCCTGCATCAGATCGTGCTTTGATCTAAATGTAGGGGCATACTTCAAGATATCGTCACATTTATACCTTTGGCTTTCTCGAATTTGATGCAGACTTCTTCCAGTCTGTTTTCTGTTCTATCCTTTCCATATATATCATCTCCTTATCCTGGATGCTATGATATTCCTTGTTGTAAATCGATCCTACCTAAGTTTGTAAGGTTAGTAATAAAGAAGTATTGTTTCAGATATTCGGACCTGTGCAAAGCATAATTAAATTTGATACCCTGGAGGAAGTTATCGATCGTGCTAATAATACGAATTATGGTTTAGCTGCTGGTATTTTCACCAGTAGCATTAAAAATGCATTGCAGTTCAGTAAACACGTCGAAGCAGGCACTGTTTGGTAAAGTACACTCTGAGTTATTTTTAAAATATTTCAAATATTCTGAAACTGATGTTGCTTATAATGGTTTTTTTTTTTTCAATTTTCAGGGTAAACACCTATTTGGCTTCCAACGTGCAAAGTCCATTTGGTGGATTTAAAGAATCCGGAATAGGACGAGAAAAGTAAGTATTTTAAAAGAACACAAAACTTTTACTGATGCTGTGTTGTGTATCACAAACTTATTCAAATACTGTTTGATGTCCACAGCTTCTTTCAGTTTACCATTCATTACTAAATTACTAACATAGTACATAACTCGTATGAAAAGTTTAAAATCTAGATTCTTCTTGTGTTTATGTAAGAACCATGATTAAATCGCTTTTGTAATTTCCTAGTTAATTTTGTTAGAAAATAAATAATTTACTATTTTCTTATACAAATGTACATAGCGGTTTCGTTCCCGTGAAATAATTTTATCATCAAGAACTCATTTCTATGTAAACTTGTTATTATAATGGAAAGGTTAGATTCTTCTTAGGGATTTTTTAATGAAAATTATTAATGAAACATGGAAAATTTACTTAGAAATCACAGACTATTAAATAATGACCATTGTGAAATAAATAGGATAAAACATCATTAAATAACATTAAAAGGGAATTTATGATTAATGTACAAAATTCTTGTTTTCAGCGGCTTGCATTGTGTGGATGAATATTTGGAAGTCAAAACTGTGACCATGGCATTACCGAAAAAGTAAGTAATAATAATCAAATAAATAAATGTTGCAATTTGTATTTGATAGTTTTTTGTTCACTGCTACAGTACACATGACTACATAAAAATTATCTAATCGTTATGAGATCATAGATAATAAGTTTTTAATATTGCCTAGTCATTAAAAAAAAAACAATGATGTTGATGTTTTGCACACTGTACTCAGTATCATACGATATAAAATATTTTTATAGCAAATGTAGGCATGATATTACATTTTTATATAAAATAGAAAATTGGATAACTTGTTCATTCAATTGATGCCTTATAAATGTGAACTATGTAAACTGAGAGACTTTACTAGAAATATTTTTTAAATGCAATCACAATATTTGTGGATGTAGGAAAAAATTAATATATAGAGTTAATATTAACACAGCTTTGAAATTGAAATTAAATAATTCGAAAAAGTATTTAAATGTATAAATCCTGTAACCGATGTTACAATCGAAATTTGTTAAATGACTACATACCAACGATAAAATTGGTAAAAATGTCGATCAATTACTCAGATGATTGTTACTTTCAATTAACATTTTCTAGTAATGTAAATTATATTGTGAATAACGCAAGTTTTCACTAAAGGCATGTTATGTTTCCTTTTAATTAGCTTGTACTTTAAGCATGTTCTATTGTAGTTTTTAATAGATATATAAATATTGTACAACTGTTAGAAAACCGAATAAACAAAGAAAAAAATGACCATGTACTTGAGAAATTAAATCCTTCTAAAAAATCGGGCAATATACATATCGGATTATTCATTATCAAACAACTACTCCAACAATCTAGGCACATAATATCAAACTCTAAAACTAATTTTTTTTTTCTGACTGATAAACGTATACATATATAGAAAAGGTATAGCGCGACGTTGATGAGATAATCACGAAACTGAAATGGGGTTGAGGTGGACTTATTGCCAGATAGAATGATGGCAGGTGGACTAAAACATTGACAGAATGATGGCCACGTGGCGATAAACGGGGAATCGGGCGGAATGAGGTAGCTCAGGACCGAAATTACTAGCTTACAAGAAGAGAGCCTTAGCTCAGCAGTGGGCAATGATCAACTGATGATGATTTTAGAAAAGACTACCAAAATACTAAAACTGTTTGAAAACAATAACTAACTTACAAACAAACTGTCTAAATCTAAATTGCACAGTATATTGTTTCAAGGCGTCGTTTTCCAGCATTATTTCATATATTTAACTAACTAACTTGTTAGCCAAGTTAGGCAGATAATAGCTATTCATTTACCGTTAATTATTAATCAATAAAACGTTTACTGTTAACAATTACCACTTAAAGGTGTATTCTTACTTATGTGGCTGCTACAACGATTCCTTTTAGTTCCTTTCAAAATTTCCTATTTTCCCATAAATAGTGTGCCATCAAAAACAAAATTTGTAAAAAAACCAAGTCTCGGAACTCAGTTCTTCTACCGTAAAAAGTTGTGTGAGATCCATGTAATACAAAGTCAGTTACTTTATTAAGTCCGTACTTAAGAGACCTTCTGTCTTAAGTTATTACGTAATTACCTAACCTAACAACATCTTATCTTATCTTATCAACATCAAGATCACTATCAAAAATCTTTTACGTTTAAAATAAAATAGATTAATTTGAATTTTTATAAGTCTTATTTTTGATGGTCATTCATTCATTTCTTTTTGTAGATGCTCCTACTTTTTCCTTTCCGGTACCCACATACTCGACTATAGCAAGTCTAATCTCCTACAAAAACTCAATATTCCCCATACATAGAGAATGACAAAGAATTTAATAAAAACGAACCATCGCCAGGTATAGGGTCAACCCAGTGAGGGCAAGGATGGTCATTCACTCACAGTATTTCCGAATCCAGTACGACTACTACTATTGGTACGCAAGAGTTTTTTTTTGCAGGAATACGATTAATATATGGATTACTCATAAAAATGAGACGTTAGGAAGGCAATAAGAAAATAATTGAAAGCTGGCGTATACGCCAGGTCAGTGCTCATGGGGTTAATAGTAAACGTGACTTTAAAGTACATATTAAAACATTACAGGAACACTGATTCACTGATTAACTACAAATGTAACTTTGTAATCCTTACATTTATATGGGCTGACAAAGTTATTTATGCACTAGCAAAACTAGACCGAAATTAAAAAATATTTTAGATTTTCCTTGATTTATACGCTAAACACTAATGTATTCTAAATTTGAAGCTTCTATGTGTGCTAGAAGTGCCTTAGAGTTTTGATGATCGGTCAGTCAGTCAGTGAGCGACGAAATTATGAAATTCTGACTGGTTTTAATAATTAAACTACCGGTTCAAATTGAATGCAATTTGAAATATATCGTGTACATTCAATGCCTGCTGGGTTACTGAAAATTCAGGCTTCTAGTTTTGTCCACAACGAAGTTACAGGGGGTCGAAAATGCCCTGGAGTGCTTCGAGATAAGGCCGTGCCGCTTATTTTTTTTGCTTTTCTCGACTTGGCGGGGGCACAGCAGTGATAAGAATAAATACTGCCACACGATAATTATCACACTACTGAACATAAAATTTTTCGCCACTTATTTGGTGGGAAGTTAACAAGCGGGCAAAACACAAGTTCTTAATTTTTGATTGCAATAATCACTAGTATATTATGAAATAATGTATAGTATATAAATAAATAATCTCTAAGACATAATACTTGAGAAAACAATATTTCGATATTTTTGTATAATATCTAGGAAGTCTAGGTATTATAAAATTATAAAGTAGTGAAACTGATTTTCAATTATGATATCAATAGGTATAATTATGATGCGGAACATAATATTATTTCGTTGTAACAATAATTGGACGCTTCAAGTTTTTGTTTATTTGTGATGACATGGGTGACGAAGTGTTATGAATGGTGATTACGTAAGCAAATTGTATTTCTGAAGATTATTCAAAGATAGCGCTTTACTATTTTTTAATAATTCGGACTGTTCTGGAAGATTACAAGGCACATATAACAAAAGACTAACGGGACAAAATCTACAGATTGAAGAATAAAGATTTTTTATTTATATTGATGATGTTTGAGATAAAACTATGTATGAATTCAGAATCTATTACACAACACATTTTGTCTGTTTGTTCGAAATGACGCAAAACTACTGACCCGATTTCGAAGAATTTTGGTATGAAAGACGGGACGGGACGACTGAATTCCACGCGAGCGAAGTCGTGGGCACAGCTAGTGTATAATAATTATACAGAATACGTATCAAAGCAGTCGAATGAGAAAAGTCATTACTCTCTACTAAAGAACTCTGTGAATAAGTTAATTTAAACATAAATTTTACTTATTTACCACGCATACAGTCACCGTAAAATAGGAACTATATACATGTGTCTAAAGTTTAATCTTTCTGATATCGACATAATCACCGAGTGATTATCTATAAAGTACGTCAATGCACAGCACTACATGACAGTGCAAGTAATGTTACAGAAAATAGATTAATTTTATTATCTATGGATATTAAAATAAAAGTGAATTGTACTAGGCAATTACATTAGCCCAATAGGTTTGTACCCCATTTAATTGTTGTGGTTAAAAAATATCAGAGCTATGAAAAAAAATACATAAATAATAATGAATTTATAAAATTGGCTTTTCCCTCACTCGAATTTTTAAAAACAATTGGTAAAATATACTCATATTTCTACATTATGTATTGAAAATCTATTTTTATGCATATCAAATATCTTCATCTGAAGTTTCGGCTAAACTACTCCTCTCCTATCTGTCCTTTGTTAACGATTGGCTACTTGAACATCATTATCTTCGAGATTTTCAATTACAATGTATTAAATTGGCATGAAAAAATTATATTTAGTGATTAAACGAAAAGTTTAGCAAAGAGTACATCGCAAAGAATATATGGGAACAAACTACAAAAGGATGGATAAGAGTGCAGATGGAAAAGAAAAAAAGCAATAAAAAAAAACTACTTACTAAGCATAGTTCTTACCAAGAGGAAACCATGACATTAATTACTACGCCTTCTTCGAACGCCGATAAACTGTCCATCCATTCAACCAGAAGACGTTGACATCTGGACATAGGTCTCCCCCAAAGACTGTATTTCGCTATAATTATAACATAAAATTTGCTTAACAAAAGCCAAACGGTGTGGCCCGATACATTAATTTACTTGAATGTCAACCGTCAATCGATTGGGTTAATCAATTCAAATTGTTAGAAAATCTTTGTGGATTGTAAAATCACGGTATTTCGAAACAACAAGTACTAGCGAATTTCAAATATGAAGATTTTTTTAAACGGTATTATAGGCTTTGACCATAATCTTACCTGATGTTAAGTGACGATGTGGTCCAGGATGGTAAACACACTAAGCCTAGATACTGGTTCTCTTATGATGCTGCCGGTTGGTATTTGGCGACAGATTTTCAAACTTGAGGATGGTAGCTACCCAGGCGGGCATTGTTAGGAAATACCCTAGAAGATTATAACGATCTTGTTAAGGTATTTAAATACAACAATTAACGATATAAACCCAGGTAATGATATTTTTATCATATGATATTTGATGTGATGTGATATTAATAATTCACTACGGCTTGTTAAATTGTTTTTCGATTCTGTACATAATTCTTCCGTGAATGATAATTTAGCAATACGAGTACAAATAGTACCTATATTTGATTATTTATGATAAACAAATATATATGTATTTATAATGTATACAGAGAAGCAGTCGTCTATCCTAGTGTGATACGAAGGGAGAAAGAGGACGTTGTATGAAAGGTATTGGATTGGATATGAATGTGGATGGTTATATGAGGAGGCGAAGACCAGAGAAAAGATGGATGGACTGTGTGAAAGATTATATGTTTAGGAAGGGAGTGAATGCGGAGTTGACTGCACATAGAGAGGAATGGAAGAGGAAGACAAGTTGCGCCGACCCAAAATTTAAAATAGGAAAATAGTAGGGAGATGATGATGATATGTATTTATAATGTAAAAGGTGATTTTTATGATTTACATTTTGCAGAAAAGTATATAGTACTATTTAATTATATAGTAGTAAAAACTATGTAATCAAAAATTTTAATATTTACCTAAAAAAGAGGAAAAAAACACTTGTTTTTTTCATTTAACTTCATTTATATGGGTCCTCGGTCAGGTAAGAATTTTTAAAGGAAATTCGCAAACACACAGAAATTAGGAATTGCAATTGTACTGATTTTTGTTATTTGCAAGTAAATTGTTTTGTTTCAAATTTAGAAATACGTGTGTCTCTCAATGCGAAACGGAATTTAAAGTTGAGATGTCGTAAATTTTCAGAGTTTTTCTCAGTAGGAAATCATTATTGAAAGCATTTAGACCTGTGGTCGTTACACCGCGGTTCACACCCACGCCATTTTTAGTAGACAATGACTATTCAACCAGAGTTGGCACACTAATTTATCAAAATAGAAGTACGGGATATGGTTTACACGAGTATAAATAAGCAGAGTAAGTGAGCATGTTATGCAGGGCGACAATCACGATCAGCCATCCGACGAGCGCTCCTTGCCCTCGCCATTCGTGTTTGCTACTCCAAAAAACTTTGGCATGTACAAATTCAAATAATATATTAAAAGATACGATTAATTCCATTATAAAACGTGAAATTAAATTTAATTCACGTGCGTGATATAACCATCGAAAATCTCCACACTCAGGTCAGATAGATGAGAAATTGAAGAGTTTTAAACGAAACAAAAGGAACTAAAGTATAAGACAGAGCCCAAAGCTCTTTTTATTGAATATCGTGAAAAATACGGCTAGTAATTAAAACTTTACCGAGACTGTGCACAATTCATTTTGACAATAACAAATTAAGAATTGCATGTAAAAATAAAAAATATAAATTTACGATCTTTTTTCAATTATAATCCAATTAGGTAATTCCATTAACCATCATTATCCAGTAATGCCTACATCTAACTTTATTTTAGCCCTGAAAATGTTCAGTTTAATGCGCATTCGATTTTTAGCCGGCCAAGAATAGTACCACCCCATATCTTCCTGTGAGTGTCGTAAAGGGCGACTAAGGGATAAACTGACTGCGATAACCCGCCAGGCAATCGTAGCGATTATGGCAATCATACACCCCCCCTTATATCTTTGCAGGAGCATATGTCCAGCAGTGGACGTCTTTCGGTTAAAGGGAAATAAATGAATAGTTAATTGAGTTAATAAATAAGCGAGTGCACATGTTGCTATTGCCATAAAAATAGGAGTAAAACCCGTTTTAAGAGCTTAAAAAATATATTATTTGATTGGTGGTGTCAACTACATAATCCATATGTATGTATATACGACCCGATACCTCACATTTCCCTATGTCGCCCTTAATGAAAAAAGTGTGACATAATCATCATATTAATTGCTGATAAATAATATTAATTGTACATCCAGTGAATTGAATCTTATTAACATCTGTAGCTGTAGTTTACTGATAAGTAATTACTGACAGCCGTGGTGATAAGACAAAAAGTGATTATCAAAGTTGCACCGTATATGTAAGAATTCAAGCTTAATTTAAATCGGTTTGGCTTGGCAACTTAGCTTCAATTTAATGTCTATCACATTCATGACGAGACAATATATTTATTTACAGATTTCGTTCACGCGATGACTGTAAGTCTGTGTTTGCACAGTTGCAAGTAATAATGATATATAGAACACCATTTAACTTCTATATGAATAAGTACTGTAAACATAGCTTGATAAATCTTCGTAATTCGAATAATACCAATCCAAGACACCCGGCACGAAATCAAAATAATAGAAGGGGATAAATTTCGGTATCAGCGAATGTGAATTGAATTTCGATCAGTACGTATCTAATTGAAATCAATGTGCGGCACACTGATGGTCGATGGAAAACGTGTTGGCACCACATTGAACCTACAGAAGTTATTCGCTAACGTCACTGATTATATGACAGTATATAAAAAAGAAGTAAATGAAACAAATAAATTTTAATCTAAATTATTTAAGTTCAGTAATAATGCAGTATTATTTCTCACATATTCTGACCTGTACAAAGTATCATTAAATTTGATACGCTGAAAGAAGTCATCGATCGTCCTAACAATATGGATTATGGCTTAGATGCCGGTATTAGTACTAGTAATGCATTGGAATTCAGTAAACACATCGCGGGAATTCGCTGGATGCGGGTGCCGCAAGACCGGTCTTTGTGTTCTTTGGGAGAGATCTATGTACAACAGTGTTCGTCTACTGGTCGAATAGATGAATGGATGTAAACATGTCGAAGCAAATATTGTTTGGTAAAGTTTACACTCAGGTATTTTATGTCGAATATTTTAAACGCAATATTACTCCTAATAAAATTTTCTATTTTTAGATGTAAACACCTGTATAGCTTCCACAGCACAATCTACGTTTGGAAGATTTAAAGACGCCGGAATAGGACGGGAAGTGCTTGCTTACTTTCATAGAAATGATAATAAGCTTTACAATATTATCCAAAAATAAATGTAAACTTGTCATATGTAAATAGAAAAAAAAATTGTTTTTAGTAGTTTGCGATGCACGATGTGTGAACAAATATTTGGCAGTCAATACGGTAACCAATGCATTACCGAAAGAAAGTTTCATTATCCAGTAAATAAAAAAGGAGATCCGGATTTAATAGTTTTTTGCTCATTGTTACAACAATCATAAAATATATGAAAGCAATGGTGGTTCAGTGCTAGTATGGTCGGAATCTATAGTAATAGACGAAGGTTTAAAACTACATATGCTATAGTTTAATGAGCCTTTTTTTTCTAACTAGCTAATGCTGTTGACCGGAAGGGCCTTTACAGCTTCACCGTGGCTTTGTGAGTGAGTGGTAAAGGCACTCAACCGTACTTTAATTAGCCTAAGCTCTCTATGAAGGAACCATATCATTATGGTAGAGGATCTTACAATGCCCAATTAGCTTGCTAACCTCAAGTTCTGTCGCCTAGGACCTTATAGATATGTTCAGGCAGCGTTACTTGAGAACCAGTACCTTTAAGGCTTAGTATATTTCCAGGACTATATATTCACTTAACATCAGATAAGATTGTGATCGAGCAATGAGACACTTCAATTTTATAAACTCAAACACTGCTTAATCATTTCATAAAAATTTCACATGTAAAAAGTTACATTAATAGTGAGTAACGTAGACTATATGTATTTAATTAGAGATGTCTATATACTCGTGCGAAGCCAGGGCGGGTAAATATATCTACCCTACCTTTTTTTTTTTTGACGGGGGGAAATGCATTTACGCACTACCCATATCAACTCTACCTAACTAAAAACGTGAGTTTTGGAAAAATGGTAATTATAAGTTTACAAACATAAAATCATGCCTCTTTCCCATTAGGATAGCCTTGCACCTGGTACGATCCTGACACAATAGCTTTCATACATGCCCTTCTCATGATTATGGGTAATTTTGACCTGGCCTTTCTCCGAGAACGTTCTCGATCTGGCCGAGATACGTTCGCCTAGGCCGTACGCCGACCTTTACCGGCTTGCCCAGTCCCCCACGCCTTGAAAATTTCTTTCGTCAATTTTCTTTCATCCATCCTCTCCACGTGTCCAAACCAATTAAACATTATTTTCTCTATCATTGTCACTACATCCTCTGCCACATATAATCATAACATAACAAACAACAACAAATTAATTTTACCTTTTTATACAATAGCATAAATTTCTACAGTAAACATACAGGAGTTACAAAATAAATACATTATGTTGTAACTTAATGAAACCTTTTTGGTGCGGTCATTATTCTTTGTAAACGCAAAATTGTTATGTTTATAAGATTAACAAATCTTCATCATTATACGCATATTATAATAACATAAAGATAACAACAAAATACTTACCGGAATGTATCTAAAAACATTAATTTGTGATACGGATAAAGAGCGAAGTAGATAAATAAATAAAATATAGCTGAATTACATACGGCTACTAGTAGATATAGTGTGACTGACAAACGGTTTGGACGTCTTCGTATTGATAAACAGGCGATAATGGCACCGCAAATAAAATATACTAAGGTAAAATATTATTACCATATTTAATTCTTTATTTTTTTTTATAAATTAACGAATAAGATTTTAATTAATTAGTTTTATGATTTTTTTTTTTTTTGCTTAAAATAAATAAAAAAATATTTATTATTTTTATAGTACTTACTGCTCGTAAATGTTTTTACCCAGCCAATCCATGTCTCTGTGAACGACCTTTGCGTTTTAAAACATTTCTTATTATTTTATGGAATTGAAATTTTATTATTTATGGAATACATTTTTTTCTCGTCGGTCAACATCAGTGACCTTGGATATAGTATTGTTGATACTTTTGGTATTGAATCGAGTAATTAACTTACCATTTTCAATTGCGAGTAAAATCCGTCATAATTGCAAGTTACGTTGAAAAACGTTACGTTGTTGTCAGCCTTGAAAGCAGACAGTACTACCACATGGAATTTCAATAACTTTTGTTTTGTGATATTGTTATATTTATTAATATTTAATTTAGGGAACAAACAATCAGTAGATATATTATTAAAATTAATTTTATACCAAAATACGTTTGTTATTAAATATATACCTATGTATAAATAGTCAAAAATAATATAGTTATAATCTATATTCATAAAAAAATTGAAGTGTTTGTTTGTAATGTCAAAACTATATTTTGTTTGTAATATATAATTTGTACATAGGATACATCTACCAAAAATTCAATTTTTAAATTTTTTATATGTCTGTCTGTTTGTAACGTGTAATCTCCGGAACGGTTGGACCGATTTTGACGGGATTTTTTGATAGATATGATAGAGATAGGAAGTTACTTCAGGTAATTTAGGGTACTTTTAATTATCGAAAATAATTAAGGTTCCACGTAAAAAAATAAAACTCACAAAAATTTAAATAAGTCTGATTCAATGCACGGTTTACAGGCAAGTTCTATAATTTATGAGAAATATGTTTACTTTTTAGTCCTAATTTTTTTTTAGAAAATAAATAGGGTTCCTTGTAAAAAAATTAAAACACAGTGAAGAATGTATCAAACGCGGCCACAGTTATAAGCACCCAACTAGTATAAAATATAAAAAAAACAACCGATTTCCTTTTTTTTTTTTTTTTTTTTTTTTCACGCCACAAAGTTTACAAACATGCCACAGTAAGAACACAGGAATAAAATGCGCATTGCCGACTTCAAAAAAAAATTTCACGCCCCATTCTGTATTTCCCTGGGAAAAAGCCGCAGCAGGAAGCTCGTTTCACATCCAAACCACATTCCGGTAGGAAACTTCTGTGACACCGCACCGTCCGTGACCATTTAGGCTCTAAATATAAGGATGCATGCATTGCCGATGACGAGTCGTAATATGCTAGAAAGTGGAGGTCGGCATTATATTGAACAATTCTTCAGAACACAGCCCATTATACAAAGGGAATAAATAAGTGATTAATAAATAAATAAGTTATTTATTTTAGGGACAAATTCATTTTTGGCTCTTTATTGTATGTATCGGTTTAGTTTATATGTATTTTTTTAAACGAGCTGTGAATTTTAATGTAAATAAATAAATAAATAAAGGGTAAAACACACACCTTAGACTTAAAGGTTCGACACTGCTTGTACTTTGGGATCGTCAACGATTATCATAGCTCAAGTCTCAACCAAGTCAAGTTTTAATTCCCAGTTTGGGATACCCATAATAACACAATAAATCAATCAAAAGAAATTTATGTACATAATTATTATGTCGATTACCTATAAAAATGAGACAATAGGAAAACAATGGAAATCTGGCGTAAATGCCAGGATAGTGCTCAAGGGGTTAATATAGGCTTCAATATTTCAGTTGTTCATTGACAACGAGTGGGTGGATGCTAAAAGTGGTAAAACATTTGAAACGTTTTCTCCGCACGACGGTTCTGTTATAGCGAATATCTCTGAAGGTGGAAAGGTAAGAGTGTTTTGTGTTTATTTATATTCCTACAAATTTACAAAAAGGATTTCTTTAACTTAATAACAGAGAATCAAGATCAGCATATGAATAAATATTGTATTTAATAAAAATCGCAATAAAAAAAAATATATTCTACGAAGCCCCTTATGAACGTCAAAACACTACCACCGATTCGGGAAACAACTCATTCGAGAAGAGCCGGCAAGAAACTCGATCTGGTTCCTCTTTTTTATAATTTTGTATAGTATACATAACATAACATAAGCTCACGCCTGTTATCCCCCAAGAGTTAGGCAGAGGCGAAATAGCGAACTACACCACCCACATTTCGCCGAGCTTAGTTCCGTCCCAGATGTGACAGGGGGGCGAGCCTGTCGCCATATCGGGCACAAATTCCAAACTCCGGGATGATACTGAGTAGAAAAACCCAATACCACTTGACCCGACCCGGGGATCGTATCGGAGACCTCAGAACGGCAGTCGCACCGTAATACAGCTGCGCCACCGAGGCAGTTACAGGCATTATAGTATACATATAATTTTTATATCCAAACTATAGTTATTCTAATAACATTATTTTTCTGTAATAACCTGAAATTAAGGCTTGCTTGACATTGTGTTTGAAGTTATTGTCAGGTATTAAATAGGTAATGTTCTTTGGGATCTTATTGTAAAACTGAATACTATTACTTAAAAAGTTTTTATTAGACGTTCTGAGCCTAAAGAGTGGGATGACCAACTTACAATATGCAACGATAGCAAGATTCTCTGTAGAACTTTCAGAACTCTCGTCTATTTATTTGTTTTTATTGTACACTAGTGTACTACAATTGTACACTAGTACAATATTTAAGGCGAACCACGTGTGTTATTTCGGTTAAAGGGCATCTTTTATTGCTTATATATGTATATATATATATTTGCTGATCCCGGAAATAGACACGCCTTAACGTGTCACTAAGGCGAGATTTTTTAATCTTATGCAGGGTGGTTACGATCTTATTTATTGGTTAAATTTAGAAAGCCCTATCACCACGGAAAACTGTGTAATAAAATAAATCACGATTGTCTATGTTACTCAAAAGAAATTTACTTAAAGTCACACAAGCATACCTAATACGAGTGCAAAGAAAAAAAACTCATTAGTTTTTTTTATATATGAAACTAGTATTTAGCAAGAATACTACAAATATGTATTTCAAAAATGTTTTTAAAAAGTTCATAATATTTTATCATTCAAATAGGCATCGTCGACATGACAAGCTTTTAAACACGTAAGCATAAACACACCAAATATCGGTGAAAAGTCAAGTTATTGATAACTATCGGTTCAAAGTGCGTAATATCATTTTATATAGTATCCATGCATAAAGTATTGGTGGAATGCGCTCCTTAAGACCTTAAATGGGCTAATTTTTTAACATGGGGTAATACCGATGGAGGATCCATTTTGCCATTCCAGTCAAGGGGGTGTATAAGAAAGAAGGTAAAATGCCTTAAGGAATTTTAACCCTACTAAAACCCCACAATATACTATTTGCCACATATAGTTAGACGACACTGATATCGCGTGAAGATTCATCACGTCACCTCGATATCAAACCACCCTTAAATAAGAGGCAACTAGGTATATCTCACTAGTCCAATAAACCAGTGACATGGAACATGCCTAATTTGTCTCAGCCAAAAATGATAGCACACCAGGATGCAGGGCCAACGGGTTCTTGAATGGTTGCCACGTACTGAAAGACGCAACGTGGGTAGGCCCCCCACAAGGTGGACCGACGACCTGGCGAAGGTCGCGGGGGTCCGCTGGATGTGGGTGGCGCAAGAGATCTTTAGGGTAGACCTATGTCGAGCAATGGACGTCTTTCGGTTGAATGGATGGATGGATGCACGTCATATAAATATTTAAACGAAAATATACCATATTAAACGATACAAAATTATGCACACCGATAACCCGATAACCGATAACCGATACCCGAGTAGATATTGCTGATCATTTTGTTATAAGATTTTAAAAACCCCCAGGCTGATATAGACGCAGCGGTAAGTGCTGCACAACGTGCATTCCACCGAAACTCTGAATGGCGGTTGTTGGATGCGTCTCAACGTGGCCGAATCCTCAGCAAGTTTGCTGATCTGATCGATCGTGATGGCCAGTATCTGGCCGAACTCGAGTCTTATAACAACGGGATGGTATTGACCTCGGCGGCTCGATTCATGGAGCTAGCGACTAATTTTGTACGATACGTCGCTAGTCTGGCAGATAAGATTCAGGGTGATACTATTCCTGCAGGTAAGATTTACGTCAATTTTATTAATTATCTGAATATCCGTGATTCTCTGACGTTGAAATGACTAGAAACTAATTTCTTATCGCCTATATAGATTGCGTTCCTGACAGTTGGCCCTCAATAAATTTTGCTTGTCTTAATAATCTTATGAAAAAACGCAATTCACACGACTGTGATAAATGCCATAAGGTTGAAGCTCTACATCATGTGTTGATGGAATATGTCCGAAACACATCAGAAAGGGAAAAACTTATAACGGACTTTGGAGCACGAAATTATAATAAAATGTTAAAGATAAGTTTATAAATTCAAATTATAAATTAAAATATTCTTTTTTGCCTCTTTCTATGATAACGTACTTCCTTAATACCCTTGTAAATTGTACTCATTCTACTCGCCTGTATACTCTCTCTAAATTAAAGCAAAAAATTTTCATATTTCAAGGATTTCAATATCGTTTTTTCAGAACTAGATGACGGCCATGAATCATAAAACTTTATAAAATGTAGGACGGTTCATACGCTGTTAATTTGAACTTAGGATGTGGAAGGAATTTTTTGATGCGATGATTGCTATGTTATGCTCACGTAGCTTCGAATTCACTCACTTATTCTAAATAGCCTAAACTTTCGGTGAATGATAATTTCGTGACGAAACCACACCATGGTGATAGAGCATTTTCTAATGTAGCTAAAAATATGTCGACAAACATTTATGAGTACCAGCGTCATCGTTGGTGAGTCAATAAGTCTGGTTTTACCATATTTATCATCTTGAACCACATTGTCACTTAACGTTAGGCGAGATTGTGGTCAAAGCATTATACCACCATTTTATAAAAAAAGATATATGCAAATATCAAGCAAGTTGACACTTCTCTTTTTGTTTCACAAATTCATGTTTAACATAGGTTCAAAAAATTAAAGTAATTTTAAATCATCAATTCTAATTACTTGGGGAGTCGCTATCACCATATCAGCCGTATGAATTATTTGGGTCTCCCGTGTACAGAGACCACAACGAGTGCCAGCTACACCTTTATATATAATTTATATATCTACTGACTTCGTCATAGTCAGATAGAAGGCCCCTTCGACAAATGTTAATACTGGGCTCGGCTATAGCAAGGTACTCTACTGCTAATTTTTTTTACACGGTATAGGCTCAGTGCTTTGGCCACAAGCTCACCGATGTTAAGTGACGATGTGGTCCAGGATGGTGAACACACGAATCGTAACGTATTGGTTTTCAAGTGATGCTGCCAGAAAACACCTATTGGTATTTGGCGACAGGTTTTCGAACTTGAGGGTGGTAGCTACTAGCTACCCAGGCAGGCATTATGATAAAATGCCCTACCGTCATACTATGGCTTCCTCTCGATGTTTACCTTCAACGGAAGTTTCGACTGATTTTAGAGTCCACCTGACTCGATCCGGCCGCCATGCCCACTGCGCTATCGTCGCTAATACATTGATACCTGGTCTTACTTAATAAAATTTATATTTTTTTCAGATGGAGATAATTTCACGTACACTTTAAAGCAGCCAATAGGAGTTTGTGGACTTATTCTACCATGGAACGTGCCCGTGTTAATGTTTTTGAATAAAGTTGTCACTGCTCTCGCTGCGGGTAAGGACTATATATATGTATACAATACGCATATAATACCTTTCATTAATGTTTAGTAAAGCAGAGTAACCAATCGACATTGATATTTACAATCTATACAAATAAATAAAATTTAAGTGTCCGTTTGTTATGTCAAAATAACAACTTTTTACTAAATCTGTACTAATAAATAATATTGGAGTGTTTGTTTGTAATGTCAATTTTTTTTTACTAAATTGGTATGAATTTATATACGATACCTATATCATAAATACAAGATTTAAAATTGTTGCCTAGTCTGTTTGTTCTGGGTAATCTCCGGAAGGGCTGGACGGATTTTGACGGGACTTTTTTGGTAGATAGCTGAAGTTACCCCGCGTAATGTAGGCTACTTTTTATTGTTGAAAAATAATTAGGGTTACGCCTAGACAATGAAAACTCATGAAATTGTGAATAAAATTCGATTCAATGCACAGTTTTCTTCTTGTTAAAAAAAAAATAGAAAAGTAATTAGGCTCGTATGAAAAAATGTAAACTCATCAAATTGTGTATAAAAAATCCGATTTAATGCACAGTTTTACTGGCTTGCATTTGAATTTATGATCTTTGTTTTCTTCTAGTTCCAAAAATATTGCAAAAATAATTAGGGTTCCGCATAAAAAATTAAAAATCATGAAATTATCAACAAAATACGTTTCATTGAACAGCACCAGCAAACATTATTTTCCAATGATATATTAAAACTATATTACGCGATTAAAAATATATGAAATGCGGGCGTGACTAGAATTATATAAGAAATAAAAGATTTTTGTTCAACTATTATTTGTTGTAATTATTACTTTATGAACATTGCGAGATCTAACTCAGATACAAGAGACCATATCTGATGAATAAAAAAAACGGATGTACTGGTTTTCCGTTGATTTTATGAGTTAAGTAAAATTAATGAGAAGAAACCTTTTTCGTTTTATCCACTTAGCCATATGCGATAGCGAAACAAATTTTTTTAACTAAGAAATTAAGTTATTAATAGAAAATGTATACATAGATTCTTCTTCGAAGATGTTATTTACTGTTTGTTATAACGTAATGGGAAATTTCAGATTTAATATTATTCATGTTAATGTTATTGAGTTCATAAAACATCCCGACAGCTGCCACAGAAATAAGACTTAAATCAATCTTTAGTTTTAAATAACATGAGGCTACACTTTTGATATGTAGCTAGCTATACTTAATTTTTAAGCAAGATACTTTGATAATTTTCTTAACTTCCTTTACCACTTATACAAAAACAATTATAATAAATATATTTCAAATGGAAAAAAGTTTAGCTGTTATAAAATTTGCTGCAACGAACTGAAAATTAAAAACGTTTTTCACAGACTTATGTCACGGGACAGAATATTATAGATAATTGATAATCTATAATCTATTGTTATTGTGGTGATACCAAAAAGTACCACCATATAATAAATATATTGTTTAGTATCTAGTCAGATTATTATAATCGACGTAAAGAATAACATATTACTTTGATAAATATAGGCACTATCAGAATCAGACTGATAGATATATTAATTATAACGATCTCTTAAATTATCTATATATTATTTTTATTGTAGCTATACCAAAAGAGTTAGTTTTATAAACAAAGATAATATGTTGTTAATTATTATTAGAGTTGACGTAAGCAATAAAAATGTATAATACAAAAAAATTAAAACGCTGTGAAGAATATATGAAACGCGGGCGTATCTAAGGGCATGCAACTAGTATTATAATGCAAACCTTTCGTATAATAATAATAACAACCTGTACCAATCGATCGAAATACAATAATTATAATAAATTTATATCAAGGACAAAATTGATTTTAATTGTATACAACACATCTCTATTCTTTTCCCAATAATTAATGAGCTAAAAACTTTTGCTGTCTATTATAACCATCGAGTTTTTAACATTATCTATAACTATTATGGATTCCAGGTTGTACAGTCGTCGTGAAACCAGCGGAACAAACTCCGTTAACTGCGTTAGCTTTAGCAGCTTTGTTGGCAGAAGCCGGTGTACCTAAAGGGGTTGTAAACATTGTAAACGGCTTCGGTGAAGATGCAGGAGTTGCTCTCACTCATCATCCAAACGTTGCCAAGATTTCTTTTACAGGTTCAGTAGAAGTAAGTTCAAACAAAATTATGATATTTGTTTATAAATCTTTTGAATTTCATAAGAACAAACGACTGTTATGAGTAAAAAAAAAGTAGTAATATATTAAAAATAAAACGTGAATCTAAAATAGTACGTTGATCCGAAGGCTTATAGCAATCAGCCAAAAAAGGTAGCCAACAAAAGGACACCAAAGTGACACGAACCTCGGCTTGACCTATGTAAAACAATCCGCAGAATTGGTTATAGTAAAATAAAAATTCAACAAAAAAGGTCCTATACAGAATCTATATATATATACCTAAGTATAGCCTGCAAGAATGTGTGTGAAGTCTGATGCTAGTGCATGCGATATCACTCTATTATGCTGGCGGCGGCTACAATAGTCTCCAAGAGCTTACAAGAATTGGGATAGAAGAAAATAAACAGTTCTCACAGTGCTAAATAATTTTAATTACATATTTCTGTCACAAAGTTATGATATATCCCAGCATCCATGTTTATATATTCAGATATAGTGTATCGCTCTTCCAGGTAGGGAAGTTAATTCAACGAGCAGCGGGAACCAATAATCTTAAGAGGGTCACTCTTGAACTCGGCGGCAAGAGTCCGCTGGTTATTATGAACGATGCCGACCGTGAGTTTGACATTATTTCTATTTCCTAGCCCCGACATATTTTTTATGATATAAAATATTAATTATTTTACATATAAACTACCAAGTAAACATTAGGTAATCTAGTCATTTCTTTGCATAGATTCGTATTTCGATAGGTTAGTTTCATTTATTCAGCGAGTATTTTCTAAATCGATCTTCAAAATTAATTATTATTGATTTTCAAATTTTTAAATTTTTATTGAGTGTAATATATGATATTGAATACCAGATTTTATATATTACTATTCGAGGACACGAGTAGAAAACACAATTTTGATCTCGGAAGATTTATCATGCCACCAAGATAACAAAATAATGAATGTCTCAATTAGTTACAATGACAAGTATAATAAATATTTATTTATAATAACTATTAGGTAATTATGGCCAAACATCGATGCGCAGGAGTGGATTTGCGATTGGCTTATTCTGAAAGCATTTTGAAAGGTGCGGATCGTAGGTCCATTGTTTTCTTAACGACTTACAGATCCTAAGAAGCGTTTGAACTAAGCAGCCTACAATCCTTATTAACATAGACACTAGGTCAGCCAATTACAAGATTCGTGTATATACTACAATCCCTTCTTAAAATATCTACTAATTTTTCTCAAAAATTTTTTCATTGTCTTAAATGACAACAAATGACAAACCTTTTGGTAATATTTTCAGTAAATGTGGCTGTGCCGATCGCATCCAATGGAGTGTTCTTCCACCAAGGTCAAGTTTGTATTGCTGCTTCCCGTTTGTTTGTACAATCTGGTATTTATGATAAGTTCATTGAAGCTTCAGTTAAATATGCGCAAAGTATTAAGGTTGGCAACCCTACTGATCCGACAACAGTTAATGGTCCACAAGTAAGTATATTTTTAGCATTTAAGTACTATATACAGCGAAACAATTCCTTGAGACATTTTATGTTTACTGCAGCCCAACGAGAGGATTTGCGGTAACTTATTTAAAAAATTCCCATCCAATTAATACATATAAATTAAAAATTAACTAGATTTATAAACCTAACATTGTATTCGGTTTTTGAACTATATATAAGACGTATATAATTTTGGTGTATATTTATAATAAAATAACATTCTAGATTGACAAGGATATGATGAATAAAGTATTGGGATACATAGAGAAAGGTAAACAAGAAGGCGCGAAGTTGCTCACCGGTGGGAAACGTATCGGTACCTCCGGTTTCTATATAGAACCCACAGTATTCGCCGATGTCAAAGATGACATGACAATCGCAAAGGAAGAGGTAAGTTTTCCTTTAAAACGTATAAAAAGATTAGTTATTGCAGACTGTAATCTAGATATAAGTTAAGGGTTAAGGGTAATAGGATGTCCAATAGGATCATGATCAACTTAAAAATGGAGCTTTATTTTTCAAGAACTCTCTAACAAATGTCAAACTTTTATGATAAAATTCGGTGCTAGCAAACCGCAGCTCAGTGGCTACAGTTTATTTTACATCGGATTATAAAGAACTGTATTAATAAGTAGGTATAGTTATACTTTATGCTTTAGGAATAAGCTTAATTATCAATTTAATAAACGGTATTAAAAAACTAGTTTCTCTAAAAAAACTCGACCACAATCATGATAGAAAAAGTGTTTTCATATTTTTAATAATAACAATTAGACTCGCATACAGCTACTAAAAAAAAAAAGAAAATCGGCCGATAAACATATATACAAATGTACTAAACTGTTTTATCTTTGCCTATTCACGCAAAGACTACTGTGTGTACTAAAAACATATTTCACTAAACTATTTTCATTTAGAGATAAATCAATTAAACTTTGATTTGGATTCCAATGAACATTAGCTGGAAAATAGTGCATGTTAAATGCTGCTAAATTACATTTTGTTTTTGCGTACAACAGATATTTGGTCCCGTGCAGAGTATACTTAAATTCGATACTTTGGAAGAGGTAATAGACCGTGCCAATAACTCCAACTTTGGCCTCGCCGCTGGCATCTTTACAAACAACGTTAACGATGCTCTTCAATTCTCGAAACACGTCGAATCTGGAACTGTTTGGTAATTATTATTGGTAATTATTACATGAATATTCAAACGTTTATCGTATTGTTACATAGAAGCCGCTTTATCACACCTTGTATCTAGAAGAAACTCTGTACACAACATTCAATTGCAAAGTTTTTTTAATCATGTATACGACGTGGCTCAACATGGTAAATATGCTAAATCAAAGCTCTCATGAGATGCTGCTGGAATACACCTTGTTAGGTAACAGATTTTAAAACTTGAAGGTTAGCCAAACATTATCATCATACTATATTTTCCTACACTGACAGCTCAGGCTCATTATAACTTATGATAGAATAAAACCTGCGCTCAATATCACCAATATCTTAGTACACTACCACTAAGCTATCACGAGAGTAGCTTCTGTTGTTCTTTGTCGAGTCAGTAGTATAAAAAAGGGAAGTGATTGGCTATTTGCTATTGGCTTTTTGCTCTTTTCCATACGCAAAATTAAAATTAATTAAAATACTTCACCATACTAATCCACTCATTTAAATGATCTACTATGAGGCGAACATATATCTCTATCTATAGGAGACGATTAAACCGGACGAGAACCTTAGCAAGTTGCTGCTAAAAACAAAACTGCAACAAGTCTGATTATAGCACTCTTATAGACTCGTGTAGCATATGTTTTTATAAAGAGAACAATTTCTTTTATAGCTATCTCTAAACTCGTAATGTTAGCGATCGAGTCAAGGCTACGTAACGAATCCTCCCTTAATCAAAAAGCAAATAATTAAATAAAACGTAATGTGCTCGTATGATGGATTATGACTCTTTGACATTTTTTATACGGGTCTTATATAAAAAGATACGTCATAAACCCCAATTGCACAATAGAGATCAATAAAGCGATGATGGGTTAGTTGGTAGTGTGGTCGAATTTCACGTCAATGGAGGCGGGTTCAACCCCACCTATATAACTCTAAAATCAGTCTGAGCTTTTGGTGAAGGAAAACATCGTGAAGAAACCATAAACCATGGTGGTACGGCATTTTTTAATAATGCCCGCCTGGTTTGAAATTTGAAAAATTTGAAATTTGAAAGTTTAAAGTTTGAAAACCTGTCGCTAAATACCAACAGGTGTGTTCCAGTAGCATCACATGCCAACCAGTACTTAGGTTTACTGTGTTTACCATCCTGGTTCACATTATCACTCAATATCAGGTGGTGAAGGCACTAGGCATATACTGTGTAAAAAAAACTTGGCCAGAATTGTGAGAAGAACCTATCACAAATAATGGTACCAAAGACGGAAGAAGAAGGGTAGATAGATGCAGTTCACTTGTTTCAGGGTTAATACTTACTTCGTGTTAGGGGCCCAAGCTCCTTTCGGAGGTTTCAAAGATTCCGGACTCGGACGTGAAAAGTGAGTAAAACATATTATAATTAACAATTCATATTATTGAATTAAATATATATTAATGTTTCATTATTTCTCTTATTTCGCAGCGGTCTGAAATCTGTGGACGCGTACTTGGAAGTCAAAACTGTTACCATTGCATTACCGAAGAAGCTATAATAAAATCTTAGTTTATTTCTTAACACATTAAAAAATGATTAAAGGATAGTTTATTAAAGTACTTTTTGTTATTATTCTTGCTTGTTTGTTTTAACTTCGGATGATTTCCATTCCTATGACCATTCACGCCATATTATTAAAAAATATAAATATTAAAAAGTGCAGCTCAAAAATAGGACGGCTACCACTGAACAACGAGGCCATAATACAGTATAAATATAAAGTTATGTACAATTAATAATAAAATACGTTTCATTCTCTTTAGCTTGTATTTTTAAATAATTATCACAAAATGTGGTTTCGTGTGGAGCCGGCTTAAGAACAATACCACCCCATATCTACCCGTGGGGGTCGTAAAAGGCAACTAAGGGATATACCAGGGGATGGGCAGCAGCATCCTCTGAGGACCACAAACACCTACTGTGATCGCCAACCCGCCTGTCAAGCGTGGCGATTATGGCAATTCCTCCCTAACCTTGGGGGGAGACCAAGTCCAGTGGACGCCTTTACGGTTGGATGGAGGGATGACTAAATGAATACCTTAAAAACTTTTGAAATTTTCGCTTTAACAGACCAAATATTTCGTTACACTTATATATAAATGTGTGAATACATTAAACAAAAAACACTAAAGCGAAATAGTAAATTTAGTCAAAGATGATTAGGCTATTTTGTACAAGGCGCGATTTCGTAAAATTTATGATATGAGTAAATAATATAATCTAATAAATAATTGTGAAGGGCTCGTCTCTCAATACTTGATTTTAATTACATGCGCTCAACCGCCGCTACGAGTCTTTGTAATCTACCATTCTGTGTAAATACAACAACAATATCTGTGTAAAAGCAAAATATTAGACAAATTTGACTACCCCTGTCAGCAATAAAAGCACTCACACCCTTCTCTCGTAATCACTCGCATAATTTTGAAGAATAAAACCAAAAGTAAACATTGCTTAAGTAATCACCTTCTCCTAACCACCATGCCATCAAAAATAAAGCATACATCTCCCGCCTCCTTGATGCTTACATTATACTTGACAAATAAAATAAAACAAAAAAATATATTTTTTAAACATACGAAAAATTTGTCTGTTAGATCAGTCCATAAATAATCATACATCTATTACCAGTATTGATATTTTCGAAAATATGAGTAAATAAAATACAGTAAACAATCAACCAAAATACATGTAATACAGCATAATTATGGATTGCTACGCAACTTAAAAATCACATTTAAACTATTATAATAATGAGTAACTCATTATTATTCAGATATTTTCAGCATTGATCAGTCAACTATTTTTCTAAGTATTTTTTTTACTGGCCAAACTCTTTTGACCAGAAGAGCCATGACAACTTCGCCAAACTTTGAGGCGAGTGCATAAGGCACTTAGCCGAAAAATATTAGACCACGCTAGGCCATTCAAATGGTGCAAACCTCTGCTGATCTGTTACCAGTGTCAAAATCTCGCGGAATTAATCCATTAGTCCCCCGCTAACCTAATGGTTACTAAACCTGTAAAGTACATGGACAGTGTTGCAAGGGGCGCTGGGATACGAAACAAATAGCGGTGATCAATCTTGATGTGGTGGTGAGGCAAGTGACGCGAGATAATTGCCGCATCGCGACAATGGCTGTACCGGGAACGAGTGCTGTGTACATAGTGTAAGATAAAGTAATATGGTGAAATCTAAATTTAAGTTTAGTTTAAGTAAAATAAAAGAGAGTAATGTGAAAACAAAGGATAAAAGAAAGAAATATAGAAACAAGAGGCAAAAGAACAAGTCCAACAAAAGAAAATTAAGGGGAGAATGGGGGAAAGACTTTATTTACTTATTACCGAGCTGTTACCAAAGTCCCTGATTATACCAGGGGGGAATAATAATAATTAAAAAAAAAAACCTGTAAAGTAAAAGCGGTTCCATACGGAACCTACGTGCATACCTTGCGTGTAGTGTGCAAGTATGTGTGTACAGTATGAAACGTCTGATGTTAGTGCATGTGGTGCCACTGTATCGCGCTGGCGGCGACTATAAGAGCTTCCGAAGATGCGAATCAGAGCACGTCTTGTGCAACTGCCGGGGGGAGACCCGAAGCGTGTTTGAAAGGAAATTTAGCGGCCCGTCTCCATGTTTTTCTAACTACTTTTACCAATAGTGGGTAGTTCGATTTTCAATGTTAACTGGCAGTGGGAGTTTTTGACGCCATCTCAGTCTGTCATGTAGCAGTTGTTTTCTTTAATTCATTAAACTTGTGTATTTGACTCTATGTCATGTAGTCTTGGTGGTGTTTTGTGTGATATAGTTTGGTTATTGTCTACAAGTGAAGTTAATTACAGTAAATAACGCGTAACATTTATTCTGAGGTGCCGACCGTGCTCCATGGAAAGTTCGAGTAGGATGAGCCACCTTATTGCTGGAATTTGGTAACGCTGATACATGATTTAAAATACCTCTTACTGTGTGTACACAGATTGTCATTGACTAAGCAGAAGAAGAAAACTGGCAGTGTTATAAAATCGAAGACGGGACGTTTCAGATCGCTGTCGTAATTCTGTTATTGAGTTAATGTGGTCTGTAGTAAAAGATGCCTAACAACTATGGTAACTGTGCCCACCTTCTTAGACGGAGAACGGTATCTGAATTGTCTAAACGAAATTGGTAAACACTATTGGGATATTAGTGTCGACTGTTAAAGATATTATCATAGCTCTCATGTAATTTAATTAGTGGAAAAATTTCATTATAGCGATATTCAATTATGTATGAGAAATTATTTCAAAGTTTATCTACAAACTTCAAAATATCTAACATTCCTTAGGTTAAGGCATTAATGTAAAACTCAATTATTATGTTTTAAAGTTTAACAGTAAAGCACAATTCACTTTTTATATTTGAAATGTATCAATGAGAAATGTGTATAAGCGATAGGCCTAAAACAGGTGGGATGGGGGTTTCGGAAAAATCACGAAAGGATAAAAGGTACCCTTTATATACGACGTGGATATTTTTTTCTCGCTGAACGCGCGATAGCTAAACCGAAAAACAAAAATTGTTTCAGAATTAATTTAAGTTACACCTGTATTTAAAGATAATATTTTGACATTTTAAGATACTTTATATTAAAAAAACACATACGATTTTGGTCAGGAGAGTAATAAAAGGTTGCTAAAAACAACACGTGACTAACCTGCGATCCCTGAAGCGTAGACCACATAGAACGATCGTTTATCTATGAACACAGATAAAAAATAAAATAAGTGATTATTCTTACCCTTTTCACATTGTCTGTAGAACGAGAGCAATGGGAGAAGAAGATTTATTCTTCTATAAACAATACAACAACGCTAAATTAAAAGACGAATGTCGTTACAATTATCTGTGATCACTTCATGTACTGAACTTTATAAAAACCTTAATTACATAAATGCTAAATATTATAAAAGAAATCAATAAAACGAAATATAGAATAATTTAAACATTCTAGAAATATAATAAATTATAACTAAAACTATTAATTACTAAATTAGTGCACTAAATAATATTATTGTATAGGTAGGTACTAATAATGACATTATAAAATATTCATAACGGTTTTATAAAATCTGTAGTTTTATAAATTCAGTATCTTTCACTATTTTCACGTTTGTATTACTCGACTGTTGAATTAACCCCTTGAACACTAACCTGGCGTTTACGCCAGCTTTACATTGTTTTCCTATTGTCTCATTTTTATGGCTAATCGACATATTAACTACGACTACGACATATTTTGATTACTTCTTCTATAATCAGGGATGCGTTATGAAGAGTCCAGTATTTTAGTGAATTGACAAAATCGATTATTCTTCCGTTTAAGGAGTAATAATACTATGAAATCATATTTCTACATAAACGCGGCATTAAACAATGACAATGAAAGCATATTTATCAATAAAAAATATCAGAACAGATTTATCCATCAATGCAAACAGTTACTGCGATGAACGTCATGATTTCAAAATAACTCATAAATTGTTTATTGACGCCGTGTCATAATATTAGATCAAAGATTTTTATGTTTCTCCAGTTAGTTACATTAATATACCTTTATACTAGTTTGATCAAAATTAGTAGTCTAACTAATAATGATTATAAAAGTGGATTTACACGTATTATTATTTATATGAAATGTTTTAATTACGAGCATGCGCCTTTGCCGAATCCACAGTCCCTCGTGTAATGTACATAGATCTACATTCCGAACGCACCCCAAACGGTCCTGACGCGTTTCCAGCCGGTCTCTTGAATTACTGGTCGTAAACTTAATAAGTACCGTATTACTATAATTAACTTCCTCACAATACAATTCTACAGAAAACATATTAAAATATTGTGTATCAGTATTAATAAATCTGTTATGTGGTAATTAAGTATTACTTATCAATGAAATTGGTTTTTATATTCGTGTTTAGCAGTATATAGTTATACTGTAAAAGTGTAGCAATATTAAACATAACAAAAAGGATGATATTATTTACAGAATAGACGACATAAAATACGCTTTGGTAAGTAATTTCTCAATATATTTTAAGTAAAATGTTCTGCGTACTACATATAAAATATTGTTATAATGAGTGGTCTTTATTGAGTAATATGATAAATTAAAAAGGAAACGAACCGATAAGAAAATCATTACGAATAGAACATTTATGAATAAAATATTGTTATTTTTTAAACAGATATTTTATTGTTAATAAGGATGTAAAATAAAGTCTAATTTATTCTCTCCATAATTAGAACACAAATTATTATGTCCTTCTTAATATTGTTCAAGTTTAAAGAAAACGTAAAAATCAATTTTTTTAGCCAAAACAACCGTTTACTGTATAAATAATAATTATGAAAATGCAAAAGGTTTTGTGAAAATATCTCGAGTTTGATTTGAATTTGGTAGTTGCACATACATGCAAAGTAACGCTCAGTGTTCAGTGTGGCATAAAGGTTTGCTACAGATAACGTAAACTCACTCACCTTGCTCCTGGATATCCTGTTTCCCTTATGTGATCTCAAAAATGTGACAGCTCTGTCACCAATAACTCCATTTAGTAAAGGTTGTTATAACGCACCACTTTCTTAACGCATTTAGGGGTCGAACAGTCGCTCGCGGAATGTATATTATATTTACCGTTTTCTCATTTTGTACTAAAATTTCCGTATATTCGGCCATAAATTCCGTAAACAAAGTGCAGGTACACTTAACACGGAACATTCACTAATGACTAAATACGTAATTTTCCCCGGAATTAAATCAACGAATATCTTTTATCCCAGGGGCATTTAGGTAAGACCTATAAAGATATACTAAGGTACCTATTTAAAGTGTATAAAGTCTCTGAACTGGAAAACGTTAATTTGTTTTTTTAAAAGAAACCGAGTTACTCTTTCTGAGTTGAAATTTCACGTTACAGCTTCATAGCACCTTTTAATACTCTTTTTATCTTTCCTTTGACGTCCCTTTCATGCATATATTTTGCATAATATAATAATTCTAGTTTTTTCTTGTTATCAAGAGACTAGAGACTGTAGTAGGTAAGTATACAGTTTCTAACGGATATGTCATACCTAAGGACAAGGCTTTAAATATCTTCTATAATAAACTTGTAAATTTCACGTGTCTGTACATTTCCTTTTTTTTTGGGACAATAATTATTGCAAGGGTCTAAAAATAGGTGATTAAACACATTTATATCATTTTTAGAAATGTGTCTGTGTTTATCTGTGCAGGCATCAATTAAAAAGTACCAAGTACATTTCAAAATTCAAAAAGATAATTATAAAGTATATTCCGGAGTAGCATCAAAACTTAATTTCATTAAACTCGGTCCACTCTATCAAAGGTAAATTGAATGAGACTTGGCGACCAAAGAACACAATATAATACTGCGGCGAGTTTAGTACTAAAGAAGAGTTTGTAAGTAAATGCGTTTTAGTCTTATTCGAGAACAAAAAAATTATGGACTGATTGAAATTGAACAAAATGTATAGCATATTATAAAATAAGGTATAGTTTATAAATAATTAATCTCTAAGGCATAATTAATGAGAAAACAATATTTTGATATACTATTAGCTATGTCCACAACTTCGCTCGCGTGGAATTCAAGCGTCGCGTCCCCGTTCCGTAAAAAGTACCCTATATAATATAGTTTTCTAAGAGTGAAAGAATTTCCAAAATCGGATCCACTGATCGATCCACCTGATCCATTTGATCCACCGGTACCACTTTACCGGAGATTATCCCGAACATCCAAACTCACAAACTGTACTTCTTTATAATAGTAGTATCGATGTTCTTACGCATATACTTCATCAATATGGATTTTTTTAATGATTCTAAATAAACGTTATTCGTACATTACATGAATATATATATATATATATATATATATATATATATATATAATATGGCAAATTATCTATGTATTTTTGACAATTATTCAGAGATGGCAATATACCAATTTTTAAAGAATTTAGAATGTTCTGAAATATTACTATGTAGGACTTCAGAATCCACTACACGACACATTTCGATAGTTTAAATTTTTTTTTTGTCTGTTAATTAATTTCTTCGCTAATGACGCAAAATCTACTGAACCGATTTCGATGCAATTTGGTATGTTAGTAGTTATATATATGTATATATAAAGTAGTGAACTGACTTTCAATTATGATATCATTAGGTATAAATATAGTGCGGAACATAATATTATTTCGTTCTAACTATAATTGGACGGTTGAAGTTTTTGTTTATTTTTAATGACATTGGGGACAAATGGTGATTACGTAAGCAAATTACATATGTATTTCTGAAGATTATTCAAAGATAGCGATTTACTATTTTTTTTAAATTTGGAGTGTTCTGGAAGATTACAAGGCACATATAACCTATACATATAACAAAAGACTAACGAGACAAAATCTACAGATTGAAGAATACAGATTGTTTATTTATATTGATGATGTTTGAGAAAAAAAACTATGTATGAATTCAGAATCTATTACACAACAACATATTCATAGATGGCACTATACTATTATAAGGATCAATGCTTTCCTAAATAAACCCACCAAAAACACGCTCATACGTGTATGCATGTAAGCACAGATTTACGCATGCATTCACCCACGCACGCACGCATGTTTGCTCGGGTCATGAATAGCGCTCCCAACTCTATCCTCAAGCGTAGTAGTCTATTGTTGATTATCCTTAGTCGACATAACTTAGCGGCATAGGTTATAATGATCATTAGACATTACATGTTTGCTGCTTCTTAAAATAAATAAAGAACATAATAGGTATCTTCAAAAAAATAATCCTGAAATTAGCTTAATTAATACTATATTAATAGTGTCTTCGTGTAACTTTCTTAGAAAATTTTAATTTGATTTGTTTCTCCTTGAACGTTTAAGATCATTTCCTATTAAATTTCAGTTCTAATCACCTTACCAGCCTTGCGTTGACTCCCATTTAATTACCGTACTATTAATTATAATATTGTGCTACTTTTAACTTTATGCTGTTGACATTTATGAGAGTAAATATTTTTAAGTACCAGCTACTATTTAGGGATAGTTATAAATTACCAGGAGGTGGAAAGGGGATACGATGAGAGATTAGAAGAAGAAATGAACAAATGGCGATATGTCTTAGTAAAAAATATTTACTAACTAGCCGTGTGCCCGTGGCTGCGTCCACTTTTCATATATTTTTCATTGCCTAATATAAGTTCTTTTTCTACAGAACCGTAGTTATTTTTCAAACTCAAATACCTGTCAGTAAAACTGTGCATTGACTCGGATTTTATTCACAATTTCATGAGTTTTAATTTTTAAACGTGGAACGATGATTATTTTCGAAAATTAAAACCCTGAGTTACCCGGAGTAACTTCAGCTATCTAACAAAAAAAGTCTCGTCCAAATCGGTCCAGCCGTTCCGGAGATTATCCGGACCTAATAAACAGACAGACAACATTAAAAAAATGGATTTTTGGTATAGGTATCGTAAATACATTAATATCTGTTTAGTAAAAAAAATTATTTGGACATTACAAACAGAAACTTCAATTTTGTTTATTACTATAGCTATTTAATTGTAAAATAAGTTTGGGCTTACTTTACATATCATATCATAATATTAGCATATAAAACTATTAACGGCAATGAAGGGTTTTCATTTTTATTTATTTCTATATAGTTTCCCAATTGACTTTATAAAAACAGTTGAAAACCTTCTATATTGAACAGATTTTTTATTCACACAATATAGAGTTAGTAATTAATTACAAAATGAGAGAAAACTTCTGCCTTTATGCGACTTTTTGTTATCTGGTAATGTTCATCCAGGTATTATAGTAGTAAAAAAAACATAAATATACTGTACTGTAAAATGTAAAATATGGTAGAAGAAAAATACATAGTTTCACGGTAAATTAATAGAGCTGGAGGAAGAAAATCTTGTTAAAACACCAAGGAAGAAAACCTTCATAATAATACAATGGAGGCTGAGATTGCAGTCGGAGATGGGTTCTTTAGTGGAGGTTTGGATGAGTTTTCTATTATCACAGGAAATAGAATGATTATTTCTTACTATCAATAATGGGATTTAAGTATTTCTGGATAGTTAAGAGGCAAAATTTAACTAACTCTAATATATATTTTATTAACAAAAATTATCTATTGTTAGTAAGAACATTCACAAGTCATTTTGAAATATACAATCTGATACCCTACTCGTGTATTTAGTTCATATACACAATATTTACATAGATATGTTTTAATAATATAGCATTAGATCTAAAATAGGCTCGACAACAATAAAGTTCAGTTTTATCATCTCTTTATAATTCTCAATAACTTATGGCAAACCTCGAAAATGTTTTACCTGATCGCTATTAACAGGTGCTTGCTCCAATATATTTTAATCAAAACATAAGGCCACTTTAAAAGAGTGAGTTTGCAAAAATTTTATAATATTCACGTTTAAGGGGAAGAATATTTAGAAAGCAAATAACAATAAAGATATAATTTCTTGATGACAAGAAAATATATTATTTCTGAGCTCAAAACCAAATAATTATAACATATAATATTAACTTTGGTAATGGGGTGATTTTTTTTACGTAATATTTTATAACCTATATGAGTTAGTTGGTAGTGCGGTTGGATTTTGCGTCAATGGACGCGGGTTCAAACTCACCTATCCAACTTTGAAATCAGCCTGAGTTTTCGGTGAAGAAAAACATCGTGAGAAAACCATAGCTTAGTGGTAGGGCATTTTAAAATAATGTCCGCCTGAGTAGCTATCACCCTTAAGTTACAAAACCTGTTACCAAATACCAATAACCAGTATTCCCATTCTGGAATCCATCGTCACTTAATATCAGGTGAGATTGTGGTCAAAGCACTGAGCCTATACCGTGTAAAAAAAACTAGAGCAAAAACTTTGGATTCATTTTTTAAAATACTGCTCGCAAGTAAAGATATAAAATTATATATAGTTAAAGTTTATATGGAAAAGATGCGCAAAAAAAAAAATGATGTTTCAATTAAAATACTCCACATCAAATAATTCACTATTTACGTTCACACTGCCAATGACATTACATCCTTATGATTGCAATGCATGTCATACATGTCATCTTGACTTTTCATTAACTAATCGCGTATACAAAATATTTACTTTCAGTAAGGTCAAGATAAAACTGTTATCAATTTAAAATTGAATTATTACTCTTTTGTAATTTAAACTCAATCTCTGAAGAAAAAACACATCCGATAAATTTCGACCAATGGACGATCACTAGTAATTTTATAAATTGTGTATTCAACTGGGATTGAAAATCGAGAATCAGAGACATGACCTTTATTTGTGTGAACCAAATATAATTTTTATACTCGAGTACCTTGTTATCCCATGTTATTTAGTTTCATAAGGTCAACCTGACGTAAAGATAATATAAACGTCTCTAATGTTTCAAACAAATAATAGTTTGTTTTCTAAGTATATACCTTCGGGCAGAGAATTCCACGATACTCATGAATATAATATTCGTTACTAGATAGATGAATTGTCCTAGACGACCCAGACAAATACATGTTTCTTTTAAATTACTCACTTAACGAATCATTATATTAAACATTGATAGAGTTTGGACATTTTGAATAATAATATGAAAAATAATAAATGTTAATTTTTCAAGTACTATAATTATTATAAGCTTACATTGATTAGGGTCTGGCAAATTATTGCACCCTCGTAAATTAAACTCATAAATTACGGCTGATTATGAAATTATAAGACAATAGGCTCAAAGGGATGTATAAATCTTGGGTCTCTGTAAATTTAACAAAAGATTCTGTGTTGTTTATTCGAATAAGTATTATATAACATGACTCATGTGTATTGAATTTTGTGTATAATTAAATGGGTCTTGTATTTTAATAAACCTATTTTAATGTAAATGTTGTATGGAGTAAAACAAGATTACGTTCTTTTGTGTTAATTTCTTTATACTTTTATTTCCAAATTCAACTGATGATTAATAAAAGGTTTCCGTATTTCAGTCACGCGCGGAAATAATAGAAGATGTAATATGGATATGAGACAGAAAACCAATAAATTATGCAGTCGTACTCCGATGAAATCTCTAGAGAAAACGATTCGAATGTCACATGCACGCATTCATATTGCCGGTATAATGAGGCACTTTATAATGATTCACAGAACATTAATTACTCGTGGCCATCGGAACTTATATGCGATTTCGATGCGTCCTCTGAAGGTATAATTAAATCGCCTGTGTTCCAGACTTTCGTGTATTTTATGTACAGTGCAGTGTTCGTTGTAGCCCTGTTAGGTAATGGATTAGTGTGTTTCGTTGTTAAAACGACCCCTCGAATGAAAACAGTTACGAACTATTTCATAATGAATTTAGCCGTCGGTGATATTTTGATGACTTTATTATGTGTGCCGTTTACGTTTGTGTCGATGTTGGTGTTGCGTTACTGGCCCTTCGGAGATTTTATGTGTAAGTTGGTGAACTTCTCTCAGGCCGTATCGGTGTTTGTCAGTGCGTATACACTGTTGGCCATATCGATTGATCGGTATATAGTGATTATGCGTCCATTAAAACCTCGGCTCGGGAAAGCTGCTGCCAAGCTGATAGTAGCCGGAGTGTGGGCTGGTGCAGTCATCACAGCGGGACCCATACCAGTAGTATCACAGTTGGTAAAACCATCATTATGGCACATTGCTTGCCAGGTGTAAGTCATTTTTTTATTAACTATAGTTTACACTGCAGTTAAGATATACAGCTATGATTATTACAAGTTCGACGATTTTGTAAATGTACATCTTACACCGTTATCATGAAAATCAAGTTTTGAGAAAAAAAAAATTAAAAGTCTACACACCCTTGTATTTATTCTTCAATATTTTCTTGTAGGTTCATAAAAAAAAATTCGAACACATTTTTATTCATAATATAATTAATATAACACAGTTTAAATGTTACATTTAGTAGAATCATTTTATAACGTTTATTACGTTATATTATTTTATCTCGATTTTTTGCTTTAAATGTGAAAAGAATACATGTATCAAAGGTTGAATTTTTTTTATATTGTATAGGCTGGGAGCTCTGACCTGATTCTCATCTGATGTTAAGGTACGATGAGGTTCAGGATGATGAACGCACTAAGTCTAGAACTATTAGCTTTCAAGGAGCCAGAACAGACCTTTTGCCCCACGACTATTTTATGGCTTTCTCGCAATCTTTTCCTTAATCGAAAGCTTAGGCTCATTACAGGAGTTTATATAAGTAGGTTTTAATCCGACCGCTCTACTAACTAAGCCATCATCGCTTTGGAATTCAAATGTATATATATATATACTGCCGTTCTGAGGTTTCGGGTTCGATCTCCGGGTCGGGTCAAGTGATATTGGGTTTTTTCTACTCAGTATCATCCCGGAGTTTGGAATTTGTGCCCGATATGGCGACAGGCTCGCCCTCTGTCACATCTGGGACGGAACTAAGCTCGGCGAAATGTGGGTGGTGTAGTTCGCTACTTCACCTCTGCCTAACCCTTCGGGGATCACAGGCGTGAGCATATGTATGTATGTATGGTATGTATATATTAATAAATTGTTTTTATTTTAAAAGGGACGCTTGTGGAGAACAGTGGTCTAGCACAAAGCAAAGCGAACAGTACACTTGTGTACTATTAGCGCTGCAATTCGCATTACCGCTAAGCGCGCTCGTATGGACGTACGCACGTATAGCGCACGTAGTGTGGGGGGGGGCCGACCACCTGGCGAGGCACAAGGGGACCGAGATTCTCGCATCCAGCATTCCAAACGAAAGGTACTCTTAAAAACTATGCAATTCATATCACATTAATATTTATTATATATTATTTTGCATGGTGTTAGGGCATTTTCTAATAATACCCGCCTGGGTAGCTACCACGAAGTTTGAAAACCTGTCGCCAAATATCAATAGGTGTGTTCCGGCAGCGTCACTTGAAAACCAGTACCTCTAGGTTTAGATAGTTTACTATCTAGGACCACATCGTCACTTAACATCAGGTAAGATTTTAGTCAAAGCACTAAGCCTATTAAAGCCGTGAAAAATTACTATCAATTTTTTTAATCTGATTCTTATTTATCTCATTTATTTACTTTTTAAGTTAAGAAGGTGAAACGATTAATAAATTCAGTATGGGGTCTTGCTAGTGTGTATTACGTAAGCCTCAATGGAGGACGGTGAGTGTTTTTTTTTTTTTTTGTTTTTTTTTTTTGATGACGTTGGAAAGGAGGATGTTTGAATGATGATTATGTGACCAATATTTATTTTAATAATTTTTTGTTTTTATTTTTTTCGAATTTATGATAATTCCTGAAACATACTCTTGAACGGCCCTTTTATTTTAAATAAAAAATGGTATTTTTTATTCTAATGTACAGTAGTGCAAATATTAATATGAACCTGTATCGCTATTAAAAAAAAGTATGCTTCTTATATTTTCTTGTATTTTTACATTTGTTTTATTTTCTTATGTTTTGCATTTTTTCGCTTTTGATTTGTTATTTAAAATAAGCTGTCACCCAACGAATTCTCTGGGTGTAAATTAAAGGTTGATGTAATAAAGTTAAAATGTAATTCCATAGCAATTTCTTTGAAATCGGTCCAATTTCTTTAGATGTATTAAAGCACAAATATTCATGAGTAAATGTTACAGTGATTTTTTTTTCCTTTTATCCCTTTCTTCTTATTTCTAATACAGCTGTAATACGATGATCGAAATATAAAATCTAATATTATTTGGAGATTCCTTCATAATAATATGCGAGTTAAAAATCAAATCATTCTAACCAGTACATAGTAATACTATTACTAACAGTAATACTATTTGGGTCAGTCCACCTCGATTCGACCAATAGTTGGAATCGACCTCTTTCGATTTGGACAAATTTTGGTCAGAAGTTTCCTTTTATCCATATAACGAAGTTCTGCTAAAGGATTTTTTTTTTAAAGTTGTGCTAAATTCAAAATTTCGGTATATTTGTTAAGTTTTTAAATCTTATATTTTAAATATCTCAAAAACTATTGTAGATACAGAAATGAACTACAGTTCATTTTGAAGAGGAAACTTGGGGTTATGATTTTGAATTTTTGACTATTTTTCTTTTTGTTAAATACGTTGGACTTTTCTTAAAATATCATGAAAATTATGAAACTGTTATTTTTTCAAAAAAAGTACGTTTCTGAATTTTATTACAAATGATTTTTTTTTTGCTTTTTTTCATTTTTATGGCAATAATATTATTTTGTAATTTTGTCTAGTAAAACTTTCATTTATTGATAACGTGACAAAAAAGCATCGCCAAAATTTGTATTTTTTATTTTTTTGATAAAAGTTTTGAAGCATAATCTTAATTTATATTTTGTTACGTAAGTTGAGGTTTTTTTTATACCTTTTTATGTTGTTGGTGTCTTATTTCTTCTTGTCAATCTGAAAGAAGATAAGATTATGTTCATTTTTAAATCCAAATTTGATATTAATGAAATATTCACACTCAAAATTTTTGGTGTTTTAATTTAAACTTATTTTTTTTTTAACTTACTTCAGATTGAAAAGAAGAAATGAGACACCAATAACACAAAAAGGGTTAAAAAACTCCGACTTTCATAAAAAAATATAAATTGAGATTACGCTTGAAAACTTTCGTTCTTCGTTTCGTTCTTTCGTTTTTATGTAAAATATTCCTTTTTTTTCAGATGGTTAAAATGATGGTGACTGTTGTAGCTGTTTTCACAGTTTGTTGGTTGCCCTTGAATATTTTTCTAGTAAGTTATTAGATATTAATAAATAAAATCATCGGTGTAATATGGATTTTCATTATAATATTCGATAAAGAACTTTTCACAATAAAGATTTTTTTTTTTTCGAAAACTTGACCTTTTATTTTTAAATAAATTTTTAATATTACTAGGTATTATGGGAAGTTAATGATAACGACGACGCATGGGCAGTGTGGCCGGGCATGTCGTTCGTCTGGTTCGGATGTCACTGGCTAGCGATGTCTCATTCCTGTTACAATCCTATCATATACTGCTATATGAACGCACGCTACCGCCGAGGATTTAAACAGGTAGTGTTATTAATGTTATATTATGATTTTAAAATGCAATACTGAAGTAATAAAAACCTCTATACAAAGGCAAAAAGAAAAACAAGTACTAATGTGTCTATATCGGCTTTTGCGAGTTTTTTTTCCACACTCGTTCATTAAAAAAAAAACAGTTTATGTCCGTGACTTCCTTCGCGTTGACTTTTTTTTTTTATAAACTGTATTATTGTAAGTCTATCGGTAGAGATAAATATATACCAACGTAAAGTCTTCTCTAGGATTTTGAAAGAGTTACAATTTCCTAGTACATTATTTTTATGTACCTCTTGAGATGTAAGTTAAGCAAGCTATGAGAATTGATTTTTTTACTGGCTTAATTATAAAATATTGTTTTTATTTAATTATCTTAATTACTTTATTGAATTGAGTGTGAAGACCACATAAATTTTAACGGATAGACAGAGCAAAAAGCGATTCAATGTGTGAGCTGATAGTTACTGGTTTATTTGAATGAATGACAAAATTAAAGGAATAGGAATATTTATTGTTGTACGTAATTATACATAAAGTTGTATCTCCTTGAGTTAAACTATTGTTTGATAAATTTGTAGTGTTTTTTTACTGTGAATTTAACGATGTCGTGTGCCAGACTAATAATAATATTCAGGAGTATGCTATGCCGTTTCTACGTTACAGTTCATTTCATGTAAAAAGCTTTTACTTGATGAAAATGATTCAATATATTTAATGAAAATGAAGCTTGTTCTGTTAAAGTTATTTTTAGGTGTTTGGTATTTCATGTATCATTAACTTTGCAGTACCATATTCACTATTATTTATTCTAAATAAGTAAAAATCACACTTCCATGCTCCTGAGATCTGTGGGATTCTTTTAAAATTAGTTCAATCTTTTGACAGGCACTGGATAACTTGATTTGTTCAAAAATCAAAGACCCTTTGCGTCCATATCAACAGGCGAGTGCTTGCGAGGGTATACCCCTTTCGGGTGAGTTATATGGAAAAAGTAAAACGATACAAAGTATTATAAAAAAAACAATCATAGTGATACGTTTTGGCGCTTCGTGATCAGCCAGTGTAATTCTATGAGCTGAGAGATGACGACCATCTTACACTTATTCAATCATATTTCCTTATTTTTCCTCCCTGGATAATAGCATTATGGTTAATAGTTTTATATCATTTAATATATAATACATTATCGCCATGCCCGTACGTTAATTTTTTCCATAATTACGTTATTATAGAAAATAGGAGCAATTTATTATGAGAAAAAATGCTCAATTTTAAGCGTCGATTTCGACCGTCAAATAATTTTGATGAATAAAAACAAAAGAGCAAATCGTAGAGGCATTGCCAGTCTTTCTTATTCTATAATTGAAATAAAAATTAAAATCGACTCGGTTTTTGAGGAGAAACAGAGGAACATGAACAGATGTTTTCGTTTATTTTGCAGAGGTTTTAAAGCTTTAAAGCGATAGCAATACATTTTTGAAATACTTATTTTTAAATTTGCCATAGGCTGCATGTCGACCTTGCCTTGTCCTCGCCCTTATCGTGGTCCTGCTACGGTTTCCTAATGATGTTTTCCTTTTATTTTACCTTATTTTAGAGTTTAATAGTTGGGCTCGAAACCGCGTCCATTGACGGTTAATCCGACCGCGCTACCTACTGCTCCATCATCGTTTCTACGCCATATCTTCTCGTGGGTGTCGTATTAGGCGGCTGAGGAATATAAACTAGAGAATGGGCAGCAGCATTTTCTGAGTATTAAAAAACACCGGTCTGCGATCGCCAACCCGCCTGCCAAACTTGTCGATTATCGCAATCCTTAACGGGGGAGACCTATGTCTAGCAGTCGACGTCTTATGGTTAAATGCCTGATATAATAATGCTCACTGTCTATATTTTCTTAGTTATCGTCGGTCGTCATTGTTCGACAATGGTACTTAATTTTACTAATCTAAAACATTTAAGTTTGTACTCTTGGAGCTGTGGTGTAGGTGCCTCATCATTCATTTCGTATATAATAACTGTCTTTTTTTGATAAGATGATTGGAATTATTACATGCATTTATCTAGGACACGGGTCTGGGAATGATGATAACACAGTGAAGGATAAAGATAAATAAGTTTTTACAAAACAAAAAAAAATCTAAATTATATTTATAATAGATTTATTACAGTAGTAGTAAAAATAAACATTCGTCCGATGAGACAGGCTAAGAGTCGATTTTGTCCATACCGCCTATTCTGAAATTATTAGCGAGACGATGGCAATCCCTCTAAAATATTCCATGGATTATTGTGGCACCTCAGAATAAACGCTTCGTGCCTATTAACTTTAATTTAATTAATTTGTGCATATAACGAAAAAAAAACTGTACTACGTAAAACGCCACCAAAACAATGCCAAATAGGGTTCTATAACAGAAGTTATTGAATTAAAAATAACAGCTACAGTATGATAGATTGAGGTGCCGCCGAAAAGCCGAAGCATGTAGATTTATTATAATTTACTTTGATTTCATTTATATCTTTTTAAAGAAAATGCAAAGGTCAGTAGATGATGCAGCCAAGGCTCACGTTAGCAACATTTTTAAAACAATATAACAAAATGGCGGTATTTTGTTAAAAATATTTAAAGGGAGTGATTAGGATATTTCAGAATTTATACTCGATGCCACTATTTTCAATTCACTTCACTTGAGCATTGTAACTAAACAATATCACGTAAAATGCCGCCAAAATTACATAGTAAGGATACACTAAAATCACGCCACAAACTCATATTATATCTACTTTATATGTATTTTCATTTATATGGGTTTTTTTTTCAGAAATTGTAGGTGAAAATGGTGCTATTACTTCGAGAAACCATCCTTCTATCTGCAGTTGTCCTAATACTCGGATCGTGGGTTCAGCGAAGCTCGGTCGATGTTCAACTTGTAACGCATTTCGACGGATCAAACCAACTGGAGCAACTTCTACAACAACAGTACCAGTACAAGCACTGAACATGCGTTCACATTTCTTTTAATTTATTAATAGGTTAATTTATTTCTAATGTATGAAGTAAAGACTCGATGCTTAATCCCTTGAGCATTAATCTGGCGTTTAAGCCAGCTTTCAATTATTTTCCTGTTATCTCATTTTTATGGGTACTCGACACAATAAGAACCTTGACTGTATATATAAAAGGAAAATGGGATTCCTTTGATGCACCAGCATCTCAAAACTACTGAACATATCGGGATGGGACTAGGGTTGCCACCTTTTTTTAATGCAAATGTACTTTACATTAAAGGTAGGAAAAAAGTACGTTGTGTCAAAATAAAGTACGATTTAACTTTATTTAAAACTCTAATTTATATTCGTGAAATCTGTTCATACGTATAGATCATATACACAAGAAATGGGAAGCAACAAAATCATACCTGTATTCTCGATATAATTTAATAATAACAATTTGGATTCATTACGAAATAATCTCATTTTCATTACAACCATCACACACCTTACCTAGATGACACTGGCACAAATTGTTTATACTCAAATTGCCATCTATACTAATATTAAAATTGTAAACTTCACGTGTCTGTACATTTTCGATTTTTGTGAACTATTGCAAGGGTCTAAAAATAGGTGATTAAACACATTTATATCATTTTTAGAAATGTCTGTCTGTCTGTTTGTCTGTGCAGGTATCAATCAGAAATTACTAAGTATATTTGAAAAATTCAAAAAATTATTATTATAAAGCATATTACGGGTTAACATCAAAACTTTATTTCATTAAAAACGGTGCATTCTATCAAAAGTTATAGTAATTTAAATGACACGCGGCGTCTTTAGAATGAAAGAAGAGTTTTGTAAATAAATGCGTTTTATTTGAGAACAAAAAACTGATAGATTGATTAAAATTGAACAAAATGATATAATGTAAAATCTATGTATACTATATAAATAATAAGTATCTAAGACATAGTAAATGCGAAAACAATATTTGGATATTTTTATACAATACTAAGCATTTTAGTCGTTGAATTAAGGAGTCATTTTATGGAGTTAGAGAACTGAATTTCAATCATAATATCAAAAGGTAAATATGGCGCGGACGACAATATTATTTAATACTATTTATAATTAGACAGTTCATGTTTTGTTTATTTTTGATGACATGGGTGACGAAGTGTTATGAATGGTGATTAAGAAAACAAATAATCTATGTATCTATGACGATTATTCATAGATGGCGCTATACTAATTTATTAATAATTTGGAATGTTCTGAAATATTAGTATGTAGGACTTCAGTATCTACTACACGACACATTTCGACAGTTTTCAATTTTTTTTGCTCGATTTATTAATTTGTTCGCCAATGACGCAAAATCTACTGAACCGATTTCGATGCAATTTGGTTTTTAGTACTTTATAAATTTATATTAACATCTTTTTTCCAGACACACATATATACTGTATTCATGTAATGTATGAATAGCGTTTATTTAGAATCATTAAAAACACCATAATAATAAAGTGTATGCGTAAGAACATCTATACTATTATATAAAGAGGTAAAGTTTGTGAGTTTGTATATTTGGGGTAATCTCCGGTACCACTGATCCGATTTTGAAAATTCTTTCAATGTCAGAAAACTATATTATATAAAGAATACTTTTTACACGACGGGTCGGGATGGGCACAGCTAGTTATCTAATAAGAAGAAGAACCGGATGGTAGCGTAGGGTCGTGCAGGAATCAACAAATGCACGGGCGGGTTGTGGCGCTTCAGTTTTTGATGCGCCATTGTTTTATCAAAGTGATCTTTCAATACCCGATCTTCTCAGACTGCAAAAGGAAATCCGCATCTGCCACAGAGTACATGTTGTTGCATGGTGGCAGGGCATTTTCTAATAATGCTCGTCTGGGTAACAACCACTATCAAGTTTGAAAACCTGTCGCCAAATACCAATAGGTATATTCCGGCAGTATCAATTCAGAACCAGTATCTCTAGGCTTAGTGTGTTTACCATCCTGGACCACATCACTTAACATCACGTGAGATTGTGATCAAAGCACTGAGTCTATACAGAGTAAAAAAAACTTTAAAACAAAAGCAGTTCCTATTCCCAGGCTGTTGAATAATGAAACACCGTGGGGTTTTAGTTACTGACTAATCTAAATTTGAAATAATAAACCCTTCGGCTACCGATTGTGTTGAGTCTATTATGTAACCACCACGATTTTACCACGTTAATAAAAAAAAACACATTAGGCTTTTCTATTTTTATGTGTACAATAAATTCAATTGTGTACAAAATATTTAGCAATGTTGTAAAATGTTTAGTTTCCTGTTCATGCATTAACCCCTTCATCACGAACCTAGCGTTTACGCCAGCTTTCCATTGTTTTCCTATTGTCTCATTTTTATGGGAAATCGACATATTAATTAATTTCCTGTTTTTCGTTTGCTTTGGTTTTGGCATGTTTTTATAATATTTTTGGGAATAGGACTACTATTGGTGCTCAGGAATCAGCGGATTTATTAGTGATACTAATTTATTTCTGAAAGCGGGTAAGTAATCAAATAATCAAAAATGTCAACATTTATTATGATGTACACCATATTAGATAATCATGGTATTCTACATTTTTTATTATTCGACAAAAATTTTACAATTTATTTTGATAAATAATGTGTCTGAAGCCAATCCAATATATTGATGGGTTTAAAGCTAATTAGAAATCTTGAATAACTTTAAATTTAATTTGTAGAAATAGTACAATATTTTTTTCACTTTTAGGTTACTTCTCTATACGCGATTCACAAATGACTGTTAAAAATAAAATGAAAAAGGCCAGATATCTCAGGCTCAAAAGGGCCTCCTCACATAAGGGGAAAACTATGTACATGATGTCGAATACCACTCAAAATTTTGATAATAATGCTGAAATGACAATTTATCCTTTTGAGGATACAAGAAATCCTTAACTCCCACGAAAAAAAAAACTCTCATTTCAAATGGTGAGCTCCAAAGAATTGGAATTTTCGCTTTATATGTATTGTCCCTACGCACTACGTAAATCCCTAAATCGTTTCTACAAATTGACTGACCTCGATGTTTTAGGTATTCTGTTCAGTTACCTATTGTATAAAAAAGATTTTTATTGAAAAGAAATTCTCTTATTATATCGACATACATTGATTTCTTACCTTCGGTAACATATTTCTTTGATTATATATCTAAATTTATAATAATTTAATTTAATATAATTGAAAAAAAGCATTCGGCTCCCCCGAATCAACGACAGAACATAATATTTCTATGATTTTTTTGAATTTTATCTAGTGCCTTGTCTGTGCAAGCATCAGACAAAAACTACTAAATTAAATAAAATAAATTTCTACTAATCTTTAATGAATTTACTACACTAAACTAACATTGATATGTCTATGATTACGGATTTCATATTGCATTCGATTACATTTTTTTATTTAGTTTTACGATACTTAAACTATTATTTCAAATTAAATAAATCTTAATTCTCTGGAATCAGGAATATTATCCGATATCAAAATATTTAAATTAAAGGCGTACTCTGAAAAGAAGTAAAGTATATGATACATGATAATAATCTATCATTATGGATAACGACCACTCCGGGTTTTGTTCCGTATCGCGTAACATTAATTAAAATGACATACTCGGCAAATAGAGAGCGATAGTTCTTGTTCCTTACGTCAAATATATTTAAACTAACATTTAGTCTATTCTGTACTGTAGTGTTCATTTATTTACACTTGTCAATGAAATTTTAAAATTGTAACAAAAAACATCACTTTAATAATATTTACAACCATAAAGTTAGATTCGTAACATTCCAAACGTTGTCTATTCCTTTTCTAAAGTATATTCCTGACAGGACTTACACGAAAAGTTTGTTTTATATAGGAACATAATTTAGTTTACTAATATTTGTTAATATACCTTAACTGCATGCGGTAGTTTTCCTACTGAACAATAACGCCTAGCACAAATATAGGATTGTGTTCCGATCACGAGATACATTGAAAAAATAAGGTCATCTTCAAATTACGGCATTTTATGATATGATCGCAGATGGATTACAACTTTTTTGGTAATCTCTTATAAATAAACTGCTTTTTTTGTAAATATTTATTATTTCATCGGATACATAAATTAGTTGGCCATTATGACCACTATAATGTGATATGAGTTTTCGTGAGTTTCTGTTATCGGTAATGGTTTATCAAGGACATTACAGTTATCTGTGTCACAGTTATCAGGAATATGAATTGATTCTCTCGTGTCTTCGCGTCATTTGGAAGTATATAGCTATGATACGAAAGAATGAAATCGATTATAATAATTTATATTACATTATTACTTCATATCTTGGAAATAAAGAAACTGTGATGTAAGCAACAAATACTTATATCGACAATTAACTTATCTAATAAGTATCAAATTCAAAATTTACTAACTCCATAATCCCTCTCCGGCAGAGTCTTTAGACGTGCTCCAGTCCCTACCTGACGTATAGAAAAATATAAGCTGTCTAAAAAATAAAGGGACTCTGCAATAAACTAATACCTGATAATAGTGGTATTTATCATTTACAATTAAAAAACTATAAATAAAATTTTCCTTCACCTACTAAATCTATCTATAAAATATTTTGTAGTCAGGCCCCGGATATTAGCTTAGGACCCCATAAAACCGTGATTCGTATCTGCTAACTGAGGACGACTTTACAGCCGCTTTCAGCGTGATACAGTGATATCGCTTACACTAGCAACATACATATCAAACTAAAAACACTACTACTAAAAACTATTTTTGAACCGATGATAACAGAGCGGGTTGTGCGGCCGGATTCCACGTCAATCAACACGAGTTCGACCCCCACTAATCTGACTCTAAAATCAGCCTGGACTTTCAGTGAAAGAAAACATCGTGAGGAAATCATGGATGGTGGTAGGGCATCTTCTAATTATGCCCGCCTGGGTGGCTACCACCATTAAGTTTGAAAACCTGTCGGCACCTATCAATAGGTGGTTTCTGGCAGCATAACTAGAGAAACAGTACCTCTAGGCTTAGTGTGTTTAGTGTCCTGAACCACACCGTTACTTAACATCAGGTACGATTGTGGTTAAAGCATTGAGCCTATTCCGTGTAAAAAAGTTGCTGTAAGGGACTTTTTTTTACTTGTTCTAGTGTTAGTCTTTTCCGCCGAACTTTTAACAGTAATCAAATCAAAGAATTCTTGTTTGAGCCCTATGAAGGCTCTTATGGACGTCAAAACACTCCCACCGATTCGGAAAACAACTCCGTCGAGATGTGGCGGCAAGAAACTAGATCTGGTTCCTATTTTGTAATATATAAAATAAACATTATTTTCTATACAAAAACTATACAAATTTTAGTTATAATCTACATATGTAAGCGAAAGCACAGAGAGGTCTGTCAGTTTCGGGCATCACACTTAAGTTCACATAATAATCCACCCTGTAATAGCCTTTTGAAATTAAGACTTGGTTGACATAGTACTTGAACTTATTGTGAGGTAAATCGGTAATGTTTGGGATCTTATTGTAAAACCGAATACTAACTATATTACCTACAAAGTATTCATTAGACTTACTTAGCCTAAAGCGTAGGATGGAAAAGTTATCTAAATTTGTAATATACAAATTATGACGATCATTTACTAGATCAAGCTTGTCTAAATTTTCAAGAGTATCTAATAAGTTCTCGAAGATGTATTGAGAGGACAAAGTTAAGATACTATATTATCAGGCATCGAGGTTCCTCTCATCTTTGTGTCCTTCTTCTAGCTACCTCCAGCGCTCGTCCCAGAGTCTAGTGAAGCTGCCAACGTCTCTCAAGTTAACAGCGTTTAGTCAATACATAAATAGATGTATATAAATACATATAGGTCAAGCTAATATAAAGCATGTAATGAAAGTATTATAATCGTTTTGAACGGCTGTTTGATATTGTCTCTAGTAAGTAATTGTAGAAGTATGTCATTTAATATACAGGATATATATTAATAAATACCAAACTTGACAAATGTGTACAAAGCCTATACTGATATACGTATGTGAGTACACTTATATCTCTTTGAAATACGAGAAAAGGAAAAATATCCTTATATTTTACGTGTTTTGGCCATTTATATAATACTAACCATAAGTCAATACGTGAGTATAAATGCCAACATCTGAATTTTATAGGCTAACGACTAGGATCGTTTGGTAAAAAGATGATATCGCAATGTAATGCTTTGAATAAAGTAATGGAATAAATTCGAACATATACTGAGTTTTCGATTATCTATTTCATGTTGATATAACAATTGGATTTGTCTTTTATTACATTATATACTAGTCGTGTCCCCGCGTCTTCGCCAGCATTTCAATTATTCTTTATTGAGTAATATAGTTTTTAAATAATCATTGTAAAGCAGTATTTCAATGGTGCTGTCCATTAAGTTTTCATGAGTTTTAATTTTTTTACGCGGTACTCTAATTATTTTTTTAAATGTAGCCTTAACGACGCGGAGTAACTTCAATTATCTGGCGTCAAAATCGGTCCAGCCAGAGACAGACAAACAGATAGAGAGAAAAGATTTTAAAAGTTTTATTTTTGATAAATGTGTCACATATCCATTCATATGTATTTAATAAAACATGTTATTTTGGTATTACAGACAGACACTTCAATTTTATTTATTTGTATATTTTTTTTTTATAAATGTATATATTTAATAAAAATTAATAAATAATCATCTAACAGACAGACTAAAAGTCAGAGATACGTTTAATTTTATGGTAACTAAACGAGTCGCTTTGGTACATATCAGCAAACGAATTTTAAAATGAAAGATTTGAAAATTCTGACACATCAAAACCATTAGTTACGAAATCAAACTTGCGACCACACTATGCCAAGAATTTGTTAAACTGTTATATTTAATTTACACACCCTCTATTTTTACCGAAACCTATTTAATGAATTAATTAATTAATATATTATAATGTATTATAATTGCGTATTATTTACAGCTATAACATCATCAATAGTACTGCTGCCAGTGAATAATAAAAAATAACTGTGCATGACAAATACGAAACTGGTTGAAAATCTTAAGAGAATCTATGAATAATTCATGAACTCTTCACCGTTAAATGAGGATTTATTCTACTCAAGTCAATATATATGTATATATATATAAGCGCTTCCTCGCCTCGTTACCAGGATCAGCTAAAGCGTCTTAGTATATTTACAAATGGCGGCGAAGTAATTGGTTGAATAACATTCTAGGCAGAATACCAATAAATAGCGTAGTAATTATAGAATCGTTTAATGTAACAGTTCTAATTATTGTAAATACAAAATGGAATAAGATTACGAGGAATGTAGGCGATTCGTCGGACACGATCCGCGCTTACCGTTGACATCCATGAAAAAGTGAAGTCTGTCACGGCTGCACCGACCATCGACGCTTCGCCAAACTGCCAGCTTGTTAAGTCTCGTTCCGACGGAATTCAAAAGAAGGTTATAATTAGGTTATCTATAGACAAATATAACTTTCTGTCTTAGCCATTTAAATTTAGATTTCAAAATTATTCGAACTACCTACGCCTTTTAATTAGTTTTCAACGTAAAAAGGTTAGATTTTTTGAATAATATGATTTGAAATAATTAAATTTTAAGGTAACCACAATTATATCAATAAATAGAGATTTTGAAATTATTTAAAAACAAACAACCTCCGCTAACAGTGCTATTGTTTAATTCGTACTCCGGTGTTATGTATTATAATAATATTTTTAAAAGCTATAAGACGTAAACAGTATCGTATCTGTGATATAAACGGTAAACACATCAAACGGAACTTCAACAAACAATTTATGAAACATCACTCGGTGGATGTTATGAGCGAATAAAATTGCCCTATATTTAGGTGACTCATAGCGCATAGGTATTGGCGTGTTTTATGTTTTAGAACTCGAAAGATTACATCAATAGTAATATCAATTTGAGATTCTATATATATATATATCCAAAAAAAAGAAAATATATTATAAACAAATATTATAATCATATAAATTTGGACATATATTATTACCGGGTTAAGTAAAAGAAATTTGTAAAAGTTTATATTTCTACTACTGACTTATTTAATACTAGCTGCTCTCCGCGGTTTTACCCGCATAGTTCCCGTTCTCGTAGATATTTCGGAATAAAAACTGTACGGAATAAGAACGGAATAAAAAATATCACTTCTTAGATTTCAAACTATCTCCATAGCAAATTTCATCCAAATCGGTTCAGTTGGTTTTAAGTTTATTCGTTACATACAAAAATACAAATCTTTTCTCTTTATAATATTAGTATAGACAAAGAGTTCGTTTAAAATTTGTTCTATAAAAACCCCAATTAAAACATTTATAACATTAAAAAAATGGTACAAATGCAAATTTTCCACTGATAAGCATTTTATTATTAAATGAAAATAAATTTGAATATCATTCGCAATTTAGTCGGTTAAAAAACAACCTAATAAGTACGTAATGTGTTCTTCATTTAAAAAAAACTTACTAAAAATAACTTCAGGCGAATATTTTTTTGATGAAACTAAAAAATCGTGAAATATTTCTATTATAGCAAATTTCTGTTCACCCTTCCAAGCACAATATTTGTATATGTTAAGAATTATTGAGATTGCTAATTGCAATATTAACAATGGTTTCAATATCCTATCAGTGGTAATATTTCTAATAAATAAACATTTAAAAGGTATAAAAACTGTTCGTTCCATCATTACGTCAACGTTACCATAAATATCAATTACATAGACGGGACACTCACCTTTTTATTGTCCTATAAAAAGTTCTTTGTCCAGCTTTAAACGACCAATAAAATGTAAGAAAAAAATAATTAAATGGGATCTGTTAACAGAGTACCTTGAATATCACTTATCCATATAATTTAATTGCATTAATGGCTTTAATATCTGGACTTAACGGACTTCAGCGTGATCATGAATATTCCCGTCTATTACACAACTAGCTGTATGCCCACGGCTGTGCTCGCGTTTCATGTATTTTTTAATGCGTAATATTTTTGATTGATTGATTGATTCAACCGAAAAACGTCCACTGTTGGACATATGTCTCCCCCAAAAAGGGATGAAATTCCATAATCGCTAAGTTTGGCAAGCGTGTTGACGATCGCAGTAGGTGTTCGTGGTAATCAGAGGATGCTGCTGCCCATATCCTGGTTTATCTCTTAGTCACCTTTTACGATACCTACGGGAACGATATATGGTGGTACTATTCTAAGCCGGCACCGTAATATAGTTTTAAATTTTTTATACGGAACAATATTATTATACAAAAAATATTTGCTATTAACATTAAGCAGAGATATTACTCTCAAGTTCGAATACCTGCTAGTAAAACTGTTCATTGATTTTATTCGAAATTTCATGAGTTTTAATTTTTTTATACGCGGAATAACTTCAGTTATCTATCAAAATAAGTCTCGTCAAAATCAGGCCTGCTTTTCCGGAAATAAGCAAGAACAAACAGACAGACAGACAAAAATTAGTGTGTTTTCCACCCTAGACCACATCGTCACTTAACATCAGGTGAGATTCTGATCAAAGCACTGAGTCTATTTGGTGTAAATAAATTATCACATTTACCAACTCTATTAACCTTAATTGTAATAATGGCTGGTTTTGAAGGCCTCAATAAAAAGAAAATAAATTCGGTTCCTTTTTAATGCGTGTGTTTCATTAGAGAGACCTAAAAAAAAAACAAATTCCTATTACCCTGAGAATGACAGAAATAATCAAGAAATCGGTAACGTAAACAAAACATAAACAAATTTTGATGTAAGAATTAGTCTACATGAAACCGTTTCAAGAGAACATATTTAATTTAAAAGTTAGGTTGTCATGGGGACTCCCGACAGAAGTGAAACTATGTAAAAACTGTTTTTTCATATTTAGATTTCATAATTTAAATTATTAATATAACCTAACATTTAACATATAACATTTATGTGGTTTTTATTTGTATGAACGCTCCAAGTAATACTAATTATGTAAATTTTAATTTAGTATATTCAAAATAAAAACATACTATAGTCTACATAAGAACATATTTTATTATTTATTGCTCGTCAGTATTTAAACGCGATTTTATACTTGATATACTGTAGTATGTTGACAGCCGACGTCATAGCATTGATAACGCGAATCTACAAGCTCTTCCCCGTCTCAGAATTCAACACCGCTAAAGAAGATTTTCACTTCAAAATAACAGTAACGGAATAACATTTTAACATACAAAAATATTAATACAAACAGTTCTATTTACGTTACTATAATTTACTTTATTATCGTATTATTAACGTTGATGGTATTCAGTTAAAAGCATTTCCAGATATTTAAATCTATTCAGAAAACGATTTTTAGAAATTAATAAATGTATACAGCTGTAATAAAGCTGAAGGATCTTATTAAATAACAGGAACATTTAATAAAGTCTGAGTGAAGAGGACACTTGATTAATTTGTTATTTGAATAAAGAGTAGAAAATATATGATGGTGTGTTAGATAAGAGTAATTACATACTAAGATATTTTAGAATATCCATTTCTTTTGCTTAGAATTACATTTATTAACAATACAATTACGCTTGTAGTTAAAAGAATATAGTTAAGAGAGTATGGAAGTTAAGGGAAAAAATATAATATAGTAATTTATAACTAGTTATTAGTCTCATGTAGATGTAAGTCAGTTTTTCTTTGTATCTCTATATTTTAAGAGAATTAATTGTAACAACACGTAAATAAATAGTGCGGACTAAGAATCTGCAGTGTGTGAAGTATAGTGACTATGGCAGTGATTCTCAACCTTTTTTTTGTTGCGGAACATATTTAACGATTTCAAAATGTAGCGGCACACAAAGAAACAGATAAAAATTATTTACTTACTACAACACACTGCATAAATACTTTTCTTTTTAAATTATATAATTTAATAATATTAACATTATTATATATTTGCAAAATTTGGCGGCACACTTTTGAAATTTGGCGGTACACAAAAGTGCCGCGGCACAGTGGTTGAGAATCACTGGACTATGGTATTAAAATAGTTACCTTAAGCCTAGGATGAGGCTAGATATAGTACAGTATAGCTTGGAAATGAATATTATCCCCGCGTGATAATCTACAATAATTCGATAGGTTCAGATTTCGAAGATATACCAGTAGATATTGTACATTGATTGTGTGAAATTGTCCCTTAAAAATCTATAAATCTCGATAGATCGCAAAAAATATTTATTTAATCTAATTATTTAACTAGTCAAAAGATGGAAAAATCTGAATTATGTAAAAATCTACTATTACAAAAAGTTAGGAAATACATTTTTGTTAAGTTGTTCTCTGAAATACCTAGCGTACTTTGAAGGGCTTGGGCGTACGAACAACTAAATGCGAAGAGAAAATTTAGATAACTAACTGATTTTTAGAACAACACTCTTGGAGTTTAAGATACCCTTATCTCACAATAGGGTTAGTAACGTTTTGTATTTTACTTTTGGCGTTATAGAGTATTTTAAGCGGTAATGCCGCAGTGTGTTGTGCGGCCGGATTCCGCGTCAATGAACGTGGTTTCAATCCCACCTAACCAACTTTAAAATCAGCCTGAGCTTTCGCTGAAATGAAAAAAAACATAGGGAGGAAACCATAGCCTGGTGGTTGAGCATTTTCTAATAATGCCCGCCAGAGTAGGTACCACCCTCAAGTTTGACACCTGTCGTCAAATACCAATAGGTGTGTTCCGGCAGAATCAGTTGAGAACCAGTACCTAGGCATAGTGTGTTTACCATCCTGGACCACATCATAATTTAACATAAGATGAGATTGTGGGCAAAGCACTGAGCCTATACTGTATAAAAAAAAGAAATTTGTAAATACGACGAGTTAAGAAAATACGCATTAATTTTTTGTGAACATATCAGTACTACAAAATACATGATCCTCGATATTATCAAAGTACAATTAAGAAAGTAGATCTACCGCCAATCGCTGAATTTTCATGACTGTTAAGCGTAACTTGTGTATCAGATAATATATATATAAAACCTTATATTTCAAGATACTACGGGCGTTTTTTATAGTTCTCTATATCTTCTCATAAAGCTCGCAAGTAATTCGAATTTATCGATGAATAGACAAACGTAATAAATTGACAATATGTTTATCCGATTCCTCAATACTCTTAAGATCTTATGTTCATAAACAAACAAATTCCAGAAGAAAAAATTATGTATGTACATTCAAGAATTTATCAATTTCTTCCATCCCATCCATTTCACCCAAAGATCTCCACAACGACCGTGTTTATCAATTTACCAAATAACATAATGTTTTATTATCTGTTAACTGTTAAGTGACGAATTATAAGTGAGGATGTGTCAGTGATAATAATACTACTTTAGTCATAGAAAAGGTTAACATTCAAATGTGACTGACACTGATTAATGCTTTGTGACATATTTGCAATTTGAGAGTGATAGCTAGCGAGGTTAGTGTTATCTGTAATGTATGGTTTCTTCGCGATATTTTAATTCAATGAAGGTTAATAAAGGTAGTAATCGAGACACCGAGCTATCATTCCTTCAACAATTCCAAGAAGTTAGCTTTACAATAAACGTCAAAATAATAATTACATATTTATGAATTTAACATCATTACTAATTGTCGTGAATTATTTAATTAAATAAATGGGTTCCATTGTTTCCGCCTTTACGCTAAATGTACCCATAAATTGATAACAAAAGACTTGATTAATGGTGACTATGCTCTATTCAAGTAAAATTTCCTTTCATTGCTGAGTTAAGCTCGATTCATTATAATTATTTTTATGTAAAGGTGACAGCCCCAGTCAATCTTTACGTTAGGAAAATATCTTTTACGAATTCGCAATATAACCATTTTTTTTGGTATTTTTCTAAAAATGTAGGACTAGTACAATTAATTTCTGGGTAGTAAATTTAAATAAAGAATGTTTAATTTTAAAGTCGATAAGGTACTTAATATGTATTAATTTTGATGTGAAACATCAATTGGCGCTCCTTGACAGCGAGATCGATTCGTATGTTATGTCTGTCATGTAGTAGCTCTTGTCTTTAATTCAATAACTTGTGTTATAGGATATTGTATGATTTTGAAGTGATGATGGCGCAGTGGGTAGTGCTACCGGATTCCACGTCGATTGACATGGGTTCAATCCCCACCTATCCGACTCTAAAATCGGCCTGAGCTTTCGGTGAAGGAAAACATCGTGAGGAAACCATAGCTTGATGGTAGGGCATTATCTAACAAATCCCGCCTGGGTAGCTACCACCCTTAAGTTTGAAAACCTGTCGCCAAATACCTATAGGTATCAATTGAGAACCGGTGCCTCTAGGCTTAGTGGGTTTACCATACTGGACTGGACTGGACACTTACATCAGGTGAATTTGTGGTCCAAGCACTGACTATATACCGTGTAAAAAAAAAGATTACTGAAAATTATGATACGGAATGTTTATTCTGAGGTGTCACAAAAATTCCACGGAGCGTTCTAGAAGGATTATCATCGTCTTGTGGATAAATAAATGTCTTCTCCCCTGTCCTTTTGGACGAATAATTGTACTACCTACTACTAATGTTCTCTTATGGCATCATGCCCCCTCTACGCCATCGCTCTTGGCTCCATTGTGTGTGTGCGTGCGCGTAAACACTTCGTAATAATATGTAATTATTATTTTAATCATCAAAAAAGTAAATTGATTTTATTAACGAAAACCTATGCTTTTTAAAATTATGTTACCCCATAATTCTTTATGGGTTTTCATTAATTATAAATTCTACCATCAACTTTAATGCTTCCCATCTGCCGGTAGTACTGTGACGGCCAGGTTTATTTTTATGTTATAATCGAGCCTTTTGCCGCTTTATCACGTGATGTTACATCTGAACACATTAAGCGTGGAAAAGCAGGAATTAGATTTTTTGGAGACTGATATTACATTTGAGGATGGTAGCCAGTCACTTCACTACATTTCCTTTTTAGCAAATACAAGCTAATTTTATGATTCCATCATTATTTCATCCAAATGTCAAGCACCTGTAATTGTAAGTGTATAAATTACACTTTTGTATATTGTTTAATGCAGCCGTTATAGGATCTATAAAAAATTTTGATTTTAATTTTTTCACGCTCATGGAAAGTAGTTTAAATTAATATTAAAGGTTCTAAAGTTCAGCGTTAGTTTTCCACATATCCAACAAAATTTCAAATTTGAATATATGAAATTTCAAATAGACTGAACAAAACGTCGAAAAGACTCACCCTAAAATTCATAGAGTTGCTCATTGTTCAGTTTTGATTTACATAGCGACTATAATAATATGTAACATAACGTAAATGCCATACTTACTTGAATAGTTAATTCAAACAAAAGTTGTGTGTTCTTGTGACATATTATTAGGTTATGGTTTAATCAGACGCAGGACATTATTTAATCTGGTTCTTCATTTATGATCCATAAGCCATACAAATGTGATAAACAAAAGATATATTATCTCTAGTACTTTTACACACATTTCATTCGAATTATTGTTTGTTGAAACTTATTGGTTGTCTTAAATTACCGCCACAGAGCAACGACAAGGTATCACTACTCTACCATCTTGATATTCAACCTTATATCTGATTACCTAAGTGATAAATCATATTGTTATAATCATCAATCACCTTTTATTACATTGGCGGTTAATGGAGAAATAGGAATAAGCGGCAGTTGACGTGAGCGCTCGAGTTCACTCTAATAATTTTAGATTTTTGCTTAATTACAACGATGTTCTGTTACATTGTTCTATACATAATAATATCTTATTAATGATTGATTTTAATATACTAAGAGTTAGTATTTTGTTAAAGATTTACTGTAAAAAATTGGTTTTTCTTAACCGACTTCATAAAGGAGGAGGTTTTTAATTCGTCTGTATGTTATTTTTATGTTTGTTACTCGATTTCTCTGTCATTTGTAGACCGATTTTCAAATTATTATTTTTAATCGAATGAGTACGCTTTCGAGGTGGTAAACTAAATAGTATAAAAAATCCTTTTTACTTAAAAATAAAACTCAAATTCAAAAGAACAAAGTATAAAATGCAGTGAATAGTCAATAAATCATTTCTTTGTTAATCTGCTTCATTAATGTTGGAGTCGGTTCCAGCTAGAGTTAACCAATGTACTCATTAACACATAGAAATAACTGCCTAAACTTTATCACAATTACACATAAGCTAAATAAATAGATTATATGGACGGAATGGATATAATGGGATTTTAAAGAATTAATCAAAATTGAACATAATTAGCGACGTATAAGCTGGCACCGATTTCAAAATTAACGAAATAGATTAACAAAGAAAGTATTTAATGCATTTTATACTTTATTATTTTGAAGTTGGTTTTGTTTTAAATATTTTTTTTATTTTTTATTAAAAGGTTTTGTCATTTTTTTAAATTTAAGTCTGTTCATATGAGTGCTATATAAGAAGCGCTATAGCCGATACATTGACACTTGAGATTTAACTGTTCAAAGACGTAGCGTGGGTGGGCCCTCTACAATGTGGACCGACGACCTGGGGAAGGTCGCGGGAATCCGCTGGATGCGGGTGACGCGAGACCGATCATTGTGTAGATCTTTGGGGGAGACCTATGTATATCCAGAGCAGTGGACGTCTTTCGGTTGAATGGATGGATGGATGGATGTATAAGTAAATATTGTTTTAGAGTGTTATATGGTGTTATAGTGTATATATACTGTACACTAAGAGTGTAGATAACAACAGTTAATACCGCTTACTATTTTGATTATAAAAATAATCATCCCACACTGTCTTATATTCATAAAGTGCTTGCATACTTATGCAAAACCTTTGTGTAACTGAATATTCCGGCCGCAAGTCCTTATAAACGAGATTCTAATTCACATTAATTCACACACAGAGAATATCATGTTTCGCACAAATCCCTTCCTGCTTTCAAGGGAATCAAAAGGATCTTGCGGGTCTTATATCAATCAAGTATAATTGATTGAAACAAGATTTGTTGTTGCGATAACTGTAAAAGACAAAAGAAAGTTACGGAAAAGTATTGGAAATAAAACCCATTTTATAAGACATCTTTAAATAATATATTAAGAATAGGACCTATCTCATTGGGTTAAAATTATTGGAGTTATTAGAACCTTCCCAAGGTTGACATTATGTTTATTGTATTTTTTAGTATGTGGATTCAACGCAAATTAATCGGTTCAATGTAAAAGGCATTTATTTATATGATGTAAAGTTCTTTTTTATTAATAAAAATGAATTGATTGAATCTAAAAAATAATTAAAACTATTTCCAATAGCGTTGATAAAAACACAAAAGTAATTTTTCCTACTAATACATATATATATTTCTTGTGCTTTGTTTCTAACCAACTTTAATATGATTACTCTACAACGTTTGGTTTCTCTCTGAAATCGGCTAATTTCTAAAACCTTAAAACTTATCTTTAATCAATGTTGAATTCTCAAAACTTTACATGAAACTCTAACGTTCATATACTTTGAAGTACTTTTTTAATGTACTTTTTTTCGAACTAAGGCAGTTATCCTAAAGTGCATTTACAGCTTAACTGGTCTTTGGTCAGTGGCAGCACTAACCGCGGCAACCGCGCCTAAAAGGTCCTCGAAAAAAAAACGGTTTGATGATAATGTTACTGAATGTTTAGTTAACCCGCAGCACTATGCAATTTAGGCAATGCCGCCAGCGAAATTGAAAGAATCCTCGAATATTCTTCTTTGTTTTTAAAGTAGAATCGTATTCAAGACTGATTCTTTCTGTTTTGGTCATCGTTCATAAAATGTTTTTTTTTTCTAACCTATCTAATGCTGTTGACCGGAGGGCCTTTACAGATTTACCGAACTTTGTGGGCGAGTACTGAAGGCACTCAGCCGCAAAAGGTAACTAGCACAAGGGTTCGAACCTAGGCTTGGCCGCTACCTGAGTGCGTTCATAAAATGCACACTCTACACAGTATTTATAGTGTTCTTTCTGACTGGGAAATAAAAGAGTTCTCGTAAAGCTGATATTACCGATGTCTACATTTACCCTTGAGGGCGTTAAGTGGTACATCACCAAGATTAAGTGAGTAAACATATTATCAAAAATAAGTAAACAATAAACACCTCTCCCCCCATTAATACTTGGATGGACTCTTTGTGGCGAAATACTTGGATGGACTCTATGTGGCGAGCATGTAGAATATAGCGGAATATATCCTGATTAAACCTATTTCTTTAACATAAAACGGTCACAAACAGAACTTATGTAAGTGCAAGTTGTGGGTGTTATATGCAGAATATTGCATGTATTACTATTACATAAATTGTTACCTGTCACGCTGGAAGTAGGTGCAAGAGCTTCCCCAATCGCGGATCGGCATTATGAATAAAAACGTCTTCATATTCACATGTCTATTAAAAGATAAATAAACAGGCGCGATGGCAGCTAAAGATTTTGATGGGGTCATATTTGATGGGGGGGGGGGGGGTGGAGTTATAGAGTTCCACACATTTATTTTGTATATTTATGAGTTCAATGCTTAGACTTTTAAGCAGGAAGTAGGTAATTTATTTAAAAGTTTCGTAAATTCTCTGCTTTTAAAAGGATTTGTCAATTCGACGAGTACGATTTTGGGGAAGGGGGTCTATTATATACTTACTCCCTAGGACCGTTATTGTTAATATGCGGAGTAAAAAATAGTAAAACGCAATACCATATAGGTTGAGAGTCTCCTGGATTGGAGATACCCGGGGGATATGTGGGACTCACCCGGCGTGAGCCGCCGAGAACACACACTAAAATCAACATCACCTCCCACCGCCTACCTGGGAATATGGAATTAATCGAGCACACTCCGAAGTGGCAGGCCCGAATTGGACCACTATCGTTACCTTCCCCCCCCCCCCCCCCTGCCCACCTCATCAGCCGTCAGCCAAGTGTTTCAGCTACTCTCCTCATTTGGTTCTTATCTGTCAAGAAGAACTCCGGAGAAGAGGTGTCCAAAGTTACCTAGAGGTAAATGTTAACTTTCATGATGATAGTGACTGTCGATATAATAACGTATTTTAACGTTAATGTAACATAAGAAACAAAATAAGTTTAATAAAAAATCATGTTAACAAATTAACTACTGTTCACAATTGACGTAACATTGAAATAAAACGTATTATCGTATTTGAATACCGTGTGAAACAAAGTAATTAAATTATTCTCTCTATTCAGTACCCTTTTGAAGCATTTAAGGTATTTCCAAGCGGGTAGACAATATTACTGGGCCACCTGTTCAGTAGTGCTCTCTATCCTCATTAATATGTCTGAGGAGCAACGCCTTTAATCAGATTATATAATACGTATATAAAAGACGTACGTACGTATGTGTGCCCGCGGCTATGCCCGGGTTTCATATAATCTTCACTGCGTTATAATTTTGTTATACGGAACCCTAATTATTTTCCTAAAATTGTTTGAAAGTAAAAACTGATCACTGAATCGGATTTTATTCACTATGTCATGAGTTTAATTTTTTCATGCGGAATCCTAATTATTATGCAAACTAAAAAGTTACACAGAGTAACTTCAGCTATCTATAAAAAAAGTGCCGTCAAAATCGGTCCAGCCGTTCCGGAGATAACCGCAGACAGAGAGACAAAAATTTTAATAATTGTATTTTTGCTATAGGTACCTTGTATATATTCATATGTATTTAGTAAAAAAAAGTGTTACATTGACATTAAAAACTGGCTTCAAAAGAATAAGCTATAAAAATGCACAAAAATCAATAAACCATTACTTTATTAATCTGCTTCGTTAATTTTGAAATCGGTGCCAGCTTATAGATTACAAAGTGGTGTAAATGTACGTCGCTAATTATATTCGATTTTGATTAATTGTTCTTAAAATCAACCTAGCCCTTTATTTAGCTTACATGTAATTGTGATAAAATTTAGGCAGTTATTTCCATTTGTAATTGGTGAATTGTAGCTAGTAGCGACTCCAAAACTAACGAAGCGGATTAGTAAAGTAATGATTCGTAGACCTTTTAGTGCATTTTTATAGTTTATTCTTTTGAAGTCTGTACAGTTTTTAATTAAAATAAGGGGCTAAGTATACCCTTGTAGGTATAGCTGTGAAGCCTACCTCATAGCTTTGGAAACGAATATTTGAAACATGTGTGTCTATAATATTCGAGAGTTTTTCTTAAATTCCTTGAGTTCCACTGATCTGATCCTGATCTGGTGGAAAAGGGAGAACCTTGGCAGTGTACAGTGTACATAAAAAAAAATGCAATTTAGTTCACAATGAAGGAGAGAAATCGCGTAACAAACATCTAAAAAAAGAACATACGAATTGATAACCTCCTCTTTTTTGAATCCGGTTAATAAACAGACACTTCGATATTATTTTCAGTATCGCAAACAAACAAACAAACATTCTCAAATTGTTTCGTTTGAAATAATTAGTTCAGTAATGTAGTCAATTACACAGGCTGTTGATGTTAACTGTTCTAAATTAGCTGTCTAAATTTCGTCCTGCCCAGAATCAAGAAACTTTGTTATTAGTAGAATTATTTTTTTTAATGTGCGAGGAAACTTCTACAGTTCTTGATGAACAAAAAAAGACAAAAAATATTCATTGAAATCAATTAATCCATTCTTGAGATAGTATAAAAAAGTCATTTTATACAAACTATTGGAAATAATTAAAATCGTTTTTTTTTTTCCTGTGCTTTTCGTAAATTTTTCGTGTGCTTTTTCTGCTACTCGTGGCAGAGGCAAGTCCAATAAATCAAAGGTCAAAAAAAGAACAAAAAATCAAAACCGTTTCCAGCAGTTCAGTTTTTTATATTATGCTATATAGGTTATCTACGCTTTAAAAAAATGTCATGTGAGTTTAGGGCACGATGTGGTCCAGGATGCTAAGCAGTTTTGCCGGAACAAACCTATAGGTGTTTGGCGACAGACTTTCAAGCTTGAAGATTGTAGCAAGCCCGAGGTGCTTTGGAAAACGTCCTACCACAATGCTACCGTTACATCAAAAAATTTAAAAATCAAATAAATTTTAAAACGTCAAAACACTACCACTAGAAAACAACCCAGTCTAGAAGAGCCGACAAGAAACTGCTTCTGGTTCCTTTCTTTTTTATTGAGTATGCATATAATTTTTTAAAATGTAAAACTACACAATTATATTTACAACCATTGTTAGCAGAAGCATAGAGAGAGCTGTAATTTCCAGAAATCACTATCATTCACGTAGTGATCCACCCTGAAATAACCTTTTGAAATTAATGCCTGCTTGACATAGTGCTTGAACTTATTGTCAGGTAAATCGGTAATGTGCTTTAGGTTCTTGTTATAAAACCGAATACAATTACTTAAAAAGATTTTATTAAACTTACTGAACCTACGAGCAAGATATAAGGGTTCGAGCGTACGTCCATCGACGCGGAATCCGACCGCTTCATTTACTAAGTAAAATAAATATGAATTAAACTTTATTACTAAATTAAATAAATACCTAAATAAATTTTACGGATTGCTTCACTACAAAATCATAAGTTTATTAGAACTTTTGATTTATTCAAATAAATTCCAAAACGCTACATGATATTGGATATTCACTTTATTAATCCAATCATACATACACCCTATTTATTCGTTTCGGTAGGATTCCACTGCCCACGTTATTATCACGTTTCCAATCTTATCCCTCAAATCAAATTCTAAGGATATAATTTGTTACCTTTTCATCCTATCCAAAACTTAATTCTGAAAACTTTTTATTAAAATAGGCATATTTTAGATGTGATTTTCGTATTCAAACTTAATTTTTTAAGTTAAAATCTTAAGAAGTACAAATCAAACTTTCCTTTTTTACTTCAATCTCACCTGATGATACGTGACGATGTGGTCCAGGATGGTAAACACACTAAGCCTAGAGATACTGGTTCTCAAGTGATGCTGCCGGAACACACCTACTGGTATTTGATGATGGTAGCTACTAGCTACCCTGGCAGGTATTATTAGACAATGCCCTACCACCATGCTGTGGTTTCCTCACGATGTTTATTCACTTACAAATTATTCACTCAACCTGTTTTTTTTTCAATAAATTCAAATCCAAATTAAAAACCCTATAATAAATTACAAAAGGTAGAACCTACATACCATAGGCGTACTGAGCAAGTAGGAATTACAAGTGTGTATATGTATTATTGATGTGTGCAGTGGCACACAAACACACTAGTAACTAGTCTCAGACCTTCCTTTCTGAAAATCCGAGCGCGTCAGTCAACCAGTGCCAGAAAGACTTTTGAATGGTTTACCGATATAACCGTAATTACTTGATTTATTGAATCAATCAAATAATAGCTTTTTAGGTAATAGTTTCAGATCCTACAACATGGTTCCAAAGCACATTACCCCTTGAGCACTAACCTGGCATTTACGCCAGCTTTCCATTGTTTTCCTATTGTCATCCTATTGTCTTATTGTTATGGGTACTCGACATAATAAGCACACAAGTGTTAGCTAATTAAAAAAAACGATAATGCTGTTTGGAAGTGACACCCCTCTCTGTGCTTCCGCTAAAACCACTTATTGGTATTATAAATTGTATAAATTACATTATACTTGAAAAAAAATTAAAAAAAAACAGATCAAGTTTCTTGCCTGCTCTTCTCGACTGTCTCTCTTCTTCTCGTAATTTTTTGACGTTCATAAGGACCCAAACTGAATAAAGATCTTTTGATTTTGAATATAACGGTGTCAATCAATATAATGAAATATAATAGTATTTATTTACCGAGCACAGTAATTATAATATAGATGTATGTTTTATAATAATGTACCAGGTACCAGCGACTCTGTTCGCACATCATTAGTTATAGTTTGCACAACTATTCACTTCATAATATAGTTTAGTCAAAGAATGCGTTGCATTCTTGCATTTTCTTCCGTACATACCTATCAGCCGCCATCACTTCATGTACTCTATTTTCCATCATATTATCCCTTGCACACTTCATCCACACTTTCTTGAACTTCATCTATTTTTTCATCCTACCACATTCATATTCATTACTATATTATCAACATGCACTTCCAGTCCTCTCATAACATGTTCATGCTACGACATTCGCTTTCAACTTTTCTACCATTGGCGCCACTATCAAACTCCCTCTGATTTATTAATTCTTAACCCATTTAAAACCTTATGTGCATGTAAATAAAAACACTATATACTTATAATTTATTTCGTAAAATTCACATCTTTATTCATAATATACATGTAATATAGTTATTAAAAATTTATAAAATACCAAAACTCATCTCATAATCATTTCTCAGATATAATTAATGTGAAAGTCGCCATAATTTACATAGCACTAGATAGAGTTATAAGATTTATTAACAACTTGTTATTCACATTTAATTCACATTATATAAAGTGTACAGTTGAATTATAAAGAAAAAGGGATCTTTCAATTATTACGTAAACGATGTTTATTTGTTTACTTAATAAGATTTTTTGAAGAAAAATATTTTTTTTAATATTTAAATTAGTTTGGTGTCTTAAGAACGTATACCTATTGATGTTTTAACACGCTTCAATTTGTACAAAAAAATATTTTTGAATGTGGCATTAGTAATGCACGGACTACAGCCCTGAGGACTTATACAGACAACCAACGGAATATTTTTGTAATAATCGTTTCGACTGAAAGATTTTTTTTTATAGGAAAATATTTTAGATATGGCAACACAAAAGCTTATGAATCTACCATCATACTTAATATTTCTATAGCATTTTCTTGACAGCAGCTGTCATATACCATTGGTGACGCGAATCTATAAGTTTTTACACTACCGAAAATCTCTCAAGAAAGAAGAAGTTTTCATTTCGAAAAATATATGCCAATACTATAGGGAGTAGGGGTTAGAGCTCTGCTTACTATTGCTAAAGTTTGTCTTACGTAATACTTGAAAGGTCCCTAAGAATGTGCTCAGTTAAAATGGGTCCGCACTGATAGAGCTCGTACTGGAGGAACAGGAGTGCAGGAGCGTGTCGGGCCGCTAAGACCAAGTGGTGTAGCACCACGACGCACAGACGCGCAAGAAGAACACGTTGGAACGCGGTGAAGCCGACTCGCACAGCTGCTCGACGTTCCCCGACGCACAATGCCGTTCATACCCACCATTTCTATAAAATAATTAATAACAAAAAAACTTAACTTTCATTTTCTATCATAAGATAACCAACAGACATCCACTGTTGAACATAGGTCTACCCCAATTAGGGAGGGATTTTTTTTTTTTTTTTTTTTTAGACCTATTTCAAGTTCCCCTAACTCGAGTCAGGGACTTTGTTATTGCAGTGGGCGATAGTTTATTCCTTTTTTTTTAGTAGTTTTCCGTAAGGTTGAGTTTTCTTTTATCCTAGATTCCTCAAGAGATTATTATCAAGAGATAATAGGTATTATTACTTTTCGGAACAAATTTTTTAAATTTTATATAGAAATAGAAATTATTCTGTATACCATTGTCACTTAACATCAAATAAGATTGTGATCAAAGCACTGAGCCTACCGTGCAAAAAAATTAAAACAAAAGAATTTCTGACAAACAATAAAACTGTATCGTAATTAATAACAAACTAGTTATAACCGTAAAACAATCTATTGCGTTATAGTTCTAGGCCAACATTAACGTCAGCGATTGCTTGATACATTCTCATATCTCAATGATCGACACAAGTATTGGACTGTAATCTACTGATCCTCAAATATGATAATTATACTAAACAAAATCAATAGAAAACAATTTCAGTACACCTGATGAATTGTGAATGGATAAATAAACACAAATAACAAATTAAAAATAATCTATAAATCAAATCAAATCAAATCAAATTTTTGATATCCCGAGATATCAAAAAAGCCGTTCCACACAAATCGCAGCAAAAAATGAATTTTGTTCCTTTAAAAAAGAAAACCGTGAATCTTTTCCCTGTTTTGATAGTTTTTATACTATTCCTGGTGGAGACAACAGCGACAAGCGAAAGCGAAAGATCATAAAAATCGGTCTATCCGATCTTGAGTTATAAATGATGTAACTACTAACACGACTTTGTTTTATATAAATAGAGATTTGCTTACCAGACATTTGGATTCCTTCGCACATACTGGACCGATGGCACGACCGTGAACGCGTATCTATACGAATCCGCAGAAAACACCCCAGAGCCTTGGAAATAAAATAAACAATATATCTTTAATTTCTTTATTAAACAGTCATTGAGTCTATTAGTCTTTTTTTTACACTGCTCAATGCTTTGACCACAATCTCACGACGATATGATCTAGGATGGTAAACACACTAAGTCTAGATGCACTTGTTTCCCAGAAATGCTGGTGGTAGCATTATTGAAAAACTCGAGCATTATTAAAAAATGCCCTACCACCATGCTGTGATTTCCGTACGATATATGAAATTCTCACTACTTCTTATTTTAACATTTAATTAAGTTAATATTTCTTTTATATCTACGTTGTAACTAAACAAACTGTATGAAACTTAATACGTTAGTAAATGTGTAAAATATTACTGAAACCTCAGTTATTTAGGAACGGGATTTGCATATATTAATACCCCTTACCGCAGTGGAACCAACCATCGCGGGCAAGTACACGCATTTATTCGTCATGCGGGTCAAGGCGGACATTTTTACAGTTTTTACGATAAGATATATAGTTGTTTTACAAACCTAAAGTTCAATAAAGTACGACACTAAATTCCTTTTACGAAGTTGATAGCTCAAATTCAAACAAGCATATTATTTTTTTTTAAAGTATAGGTACTAGGGATGTAACTGTATACATTTTAAAATCAAAAAGCATAATTATTTATTATTAATAATTGAAATAAAAATAAACAAAACACACACACATACGGAATATACAATGGGTAATAATAATAACGTACAGTTTATAAAAGATATATGAATTTTTTAGAATCGCTTTCGGTTTACAATAACAGTGAGATTTGAGAGTGATAAAATTTGATACCTGAAAGTAATGTATTATTAAAACAATTGATAAACATATACATTGGTTTTTTTATAACAAACCATTTTTTATTCATAGTTCATTCATATGTTCATGTATTCATAGTTCAATTATATTTCTTAGTATAAATATAGATTTTATTTACAAACAAAAGCATAGTTAATATAAGATGAGAACTTACGTTATGATAATAGTTATCGAATGGTAATGGCATGGTACATTATTAACCTACCCTAAAATCATTCGGGTTTGTAAAGAGGCCATAATAGTACTTCGTAAGCAAAATTTAACTGGATTCCAATTTTAACCCCCCCCCCCCCCCCCGCCCCTCCCAACCCGTTAAAGTAAGCAAAGACCTTACCCTCCTCCCCTCCTACGTAAGTATTGGAATAATTTTGAGGAAAAAAACGAATAGTACATTACTTTTTTTATTTTTTTTTTTAACCTAGCTAATGCTGTTGACCGGAAGGGCCTTTACAGTTTCACCGAACTTTGGGGGCGAGTGTTGAAGGCACTCAGCCGCAAAAAGTAACTAGCACAAGGGTCCGAATCTCGGCTTTGCCGTTACCAAGCTACCAAAATGGTATATTACTATATATTCCATACGCAATCACCATTCAGACCTCCATTCTCGACATCATCAAAAATAACAATATGACCGCTGGTCTGAAATAACCCTAGCTCCCAATTTATAGTTACGTAATACTTCTGATCATGTTAGAACTAGCGATAGTGATACTTAAAACATTACCTACGGAAAAAAGTATCAAATTATAATAGTTTCTCTCCTTTTTTTATCGTGGGTAAAAAAGAGAGAGAGAGACAGAGAACTAGAACGAGAAAGACTTAGTAAATAAAATAACAGAATTTATAACGAGAATCAAAAATAAATGTACTTGTTTAAATCCTCGGCGATAGCGTGCGTTCATATAGCAGTATATGATAGGATTGTAACAGGAATGCGACATCGCTAGCCAGTGACATCCGAACCAGACGAACAGCATGCCCGGCCACACTGCCCATGCGTCGTCATTTTTATGTATCGACCATAAAACCTACAACAAAAGACTTTATATTATTTGATTATAATGGGGGATGTCTTTTCAATTATTTCAATGTTATCGGTCCATTCATCCATTCAATCAAAAGACTGCTGAATATAGATATCCCCAAAAGATTTCCACGACGACCGATCTTGCGGCACCCGCAATAGCGGATTTCCGCGACCTTCACCAGGTCGTCGGTCCCCCTTATGAGGGACCAACGTACGCTACGTTTTTTTTTCCGCTATGTTATCAGTATTCCTTATGGAATAGTGCACACGTGCTTCCCGCTTCATCGAATGTCATTCGTTTCAATCAAGTCATTTTTGTCTGAAGTCAAATCCAGGCATACATGGACATTTTACAATATATTCTTATTTTATCCCACGCGAAGTTGTTGAGAATTTTTTTGAAGTGAAACCTTTATTTGACTGCGTTGAACAATTTTTGGTAGAATTTTGGTTTCGCGTTATGACATGCTTGTCTACTTATGTGACAATCAGTGTGACCAGAAAATTTCACGGAAATACTGAAGCCACGTTGAAAAAAAAAAACACCTAAATATACCTTCTGTCGCCAGTACCTATTTTATAATTTCTAAAATGAATATTGATATTTTATAACCTATCAATCGTAAATTACATAAACTCTATAGAGATACAATTTTATCCAAAGCGGTTATACCGTTTCTGTGTTAAAGCCAAACAGAATTTTTTCTATTTAATTTTTTTTTACGAATTCTAAATATAATTATAAAAACTTATAGTGATCTTTCAATTGTTTTTTGGTTTATACTTCCCGCGTAGAAAGTCTTATCAAAATCGGTTAAGCCGTTTTTGGAACAATTAAATAATTAACAAATAATTAATATCATTTAATAAATAATAATTAATTAACACAGATAGACAACATTTTTTTTAATGTCATATTCGTTAGTAACGGCTATGAACAGACGTTTATAACAAAATTTTATAAAAAAACAAAAAACAAAAACAAATGAAAACTTCAGTTTTATTATTAGTAGAAAAACATAACTAATCTTATTTTTTATTTATGTTTTTACAATTTTACACACAATTTATTATACCCAAGATCAATCTGTAGTTGAAAAACACATATATTAGAACTTGAAACACAATATTGTTTCAATAAGTCCATAAGTTATGTAGATTGTGATAATGAATCTTATTTACAAGCACAATCACATTACAAAACTATTATCTTCAAATCTATATTCACCGGTTCGGAAAATATCCTTATTATCAAGGCGAGAGCTGGTAAGAAACTCGATTAGGTTTATGAACATTTTTTTTTCTATAACTTTTTAAATAAAAGTAAAATATTTCAATATACACCATAAAAATATTTGAACATTGTACTATTCTTAATACCTTTCATATATTATCCGATAATTTGGCTTATTATGTGACAAATTTGATGTTTTTTAAATATGAATCTTACTGCAACCAAAGTGTGCAAATCTAGAAGGTCACACGGGATAAGCGGGTTATAAACTAAAGATAATTGGTACTGTGTTTGATATGAGGGGAATTTTTGTTATCAAAGCTACTAAATAAACGTCTATTTAGATTTAGTTGTGGGTTGGATATTTATACTTATTTATACTGGACTTTATATGCTTAGTGCTTTGACCACAATCCCACCTTATTTTTAGTTACAGTGGGGTCTTGGGTGGTAAACACACTAATCCTAAGGGTATACTGGCCATGAAAAGAACCCTTTTTTATATTAAGTAAAAATGTAGGGATTAGCTAGGATCAAAATTACGTGGGAATTTTTCTACACAGGTAACGGTCAAGCCGAGGTTCGTACCACTTTGGTACCTTTGTGCTAGTTACCTGTTGCGGCGAGTGCCTACAGTACTCGCCCCCAAAATTACGGTAAAGCTGTTAAGGCTCTTCCGGCCAAAAGCATTAGCTAGGTTAAAAAAAGGTATACTGGCTTTCAAGTGATGCTCATGGAATATGCCTATTGGTACTTGGCGACAGGTTTCTAAACTAAATGGCGGTAGCTACCAATGCGGGCTTTGGAAAATTACCTACCACCATGCTATGGTTTCTTCACGATGATTTCCTTTAGAGAGTCGAATAGGAGGGTTCTACACAACGTCCATTATTATTTTCAGAAATTTGTTGAAAAGTATTAGAGTCAAAATATCAAAGTCCCGATTAAGTAAAAGAAAATTGAATTGGAAAATAAAGTCAGTACATTTTTAATACATAATAAAGATAAAGTTAATCTATAGTGTTATTATATGTATGTGTAGGGCTTATAATCAATTTAAATCTCTGCGGGTTGTTAAGTAAGCGGTAATCAATCAAAATGGTATGACATTGAAATTGGCAACAGATACTTGCTATGAAGACGTTCAGTGGGAGCCAACACATTGTGAATACGGCGACAACTGTGACCATCATTTTGATCATCTGGAATAAAGTTTTTGTATTACTTAAACGTATCAAGATATTTATCAATCACAGTCAAAATTCAAGGTGAATAGCCTACTATTAAAAATACAGTTTATGCACTATTTAACTATAAAATATGACATTATTTTGTTGTTTGCTAATTCAACCAATTTTTTAAATACTTATTTTTATTTTGCGCAGCATAGTGACTGCAATGGATGTGATGTTAAGTTCACTACAATCCAAATCAGCGGCTACTGACAGAATTTAAATTTAAACGCGAAAGTTTAAAAGGTGATACCTAAATGAACATTTTGAAATTAGATTCATATGTAAATTCGGATCAGATCTATTTAATGTTTATAGCAATACTGTGTAAAATAAGAAAATTATGGGTCATAATCACGTAATTGTAATATTAACACTAAAAACGAAAATTTTCTTAAAACCTTTCTTTTAGACCGTTGTATCCGAGAATCACGGGCGCTCTGGGCCTCTCCTGGTGGTCGTCCACCCCAAACCACATGCGCTATGCGGGCGTATGTGCATACGAGAGCGCTCAACGGCAAAGCAAATTGTAGGATCAGAAGTGCACCAGTATACTTTTCACTTTGGTCTTCTTTTTCCCACAGTTCGAGGCACATGTCTCTGTAAACATTTCAAATTTTCGCACTTAACATCAGGCCTGTCTTTCATAAAGGAAAGCAGTGACTACATTTTTTCACCTGCTACGATCTTATCATGCGTTTTTTGCTTCTTCTATTTTCATAAAGGCTCGTACACGCTCTTCGGTTACGAGAACTATTGGCCTTTGTTCAGAACGTCTTTGATCTAGTCGAGATACATTGCCTTTTTTTTGTGGTAAATGCCTTTACGCATCTTCTCCTAGGTCAACTTTTACCAACTTACTTTGTAAATCTATTTCATTAATCTTCTTTCATCTACCCTCTTCACGTGCCCGAACCATTCATACAAAATTTAATAATGGTGAAACATTAGTAAAACTTTTTAAAACTTATTTTTAACAATAAGTACTCCCTTATCAGTGTTACTTGTATGATAATTTATTATCACTTTAGGTTATTTACTAAGAGTTTGAATAAGATTATCTGATAGTAGATAACAATGACACTGAAGGTGGTTAGAAGCCTAGAAAGGAATGCTTTTAAAGAGTACTTCCGACATATAATGTTGCTTAGTGACAAATTTTCAAATTAAACATAATGTATGAAAATGGTGTATCATCTTACTATAATTTAATATTGAAAGTACCTAACATTGAACGATCATCGTTTTATCAATTTGCATGTTCTGAAACATAGTATATTTAGTATGTTATAGGTAAAATAATATTATTTATTATCTTTAAAATATCTAAAATTTTATTTTGTTTATTATCATAGCCCGTACTTTTCGTTTTAATTGTGTACATAAAGCTAATGGAAACTTTATGAGAAATCGTACTCACGCTTTACACAAACGGTGCCAATCAGTTGGCCGTTGTAGTTTCGATACGACATAACTCGGCGCTGCGGTTGCAAAAGCGCCTCCCCATACTCCAGCGACTATCATCTTCGCAGCAGTTTTCCCAAGGCGCGGCTTCAGTGGACGCATAATCGCCATATATCGGTCAATCGATATCGCAAGTAGCGTATACGCGCTAACCATTACCGACACTACTTGAGAAAAATTCACAAGTTTGCACATCACTGCACCGAACGGCCAATACCTTAGCACCAGCATCGATACGAACGTGAACGGAACACAAAACAAAGTCATCAATATATCACCTACCGCTAGATTCACTATGAAATAATTTGTAACAGTCTTCATGCGCGGTGAGCTTTGCACAACGAAACACACAAGTCCATTTCCGAACAGAGCGACAATAAATACTATAGAATACATTATATAAACAATCGTTTGGAATAAAGGTGACATGAGGAAATTGTCCGAGGAAGCCCTCGGGTTGCATATTAAATCGTAATCTAGCCATGTTAAGTTTGTCGATAGCGTCGAATTGTCGTAGAATTCGTCAATTGTGGTCTCGCCGGTTACATATATAAGTGTTGTGGTTTCATAATCTGTTGATTGAGGTTCATCGGTATATATCATCATGCGGCACGTCTCTTTTTCGTTTACATCCTCAAAGATATTTTATCTATCCGCTTTTTGAACTGTAACAAAAGAAAGTCTATATTTTAGCTATATTTGTTTTAAATAATAAAATTACAATTAAATAACAAAATATCTAGAAGAAAATCTTTTAGAATAACTGTGTGACCGCGACTGCGCCCGCGTTTCATTTATTCTTCACTGCCTTTTAATTTTTTAATACGGAACCCTATTATTTTGCTGGATTTTTTTTTAGTACTAGGATAAAGTAAAAATATGTCTCATAAATACAAATACTTTCCAGTAAAACTGTGCATTGAATTGGGTTTTATTCAATTGTTTATGAGTTTTTATATTTTTTACGCAAAACTTTAATTATTTTCGAAAATCAAAACTACCTTAAGTGACGCGTAGTAACTCCAGTTATGTACCAGAAAAGTCCCGTCAAAATCCGTCTAGCCGTTCAGTACATTAACCTGGATCAAACAGACAGACAGACAAAAACTTTTTAAAAATTAAAATTTTTGATATATGTATCGTACATACATTCACATGTATTTTGGAGAAAAAAAAATATTCTGAAATTACTAATAGACACTTCAATTTTATTTACTAGTATAGATTAAGTAAATATTTATTCGATTACATATTTTGTAATCTAAAATGTTTTCTACTTTTTTGTTATTCCATATTTCCATGTTATACCTTATGAAAAGCTTAAGAATATAAAGTTTCTCCTTAACTAAATCTATTATAATTTACTTTGCGTTTATTACGATTTTCCAGAATTCATTTTAAGCCTCACTAAACTACGAACTCTTCAAACAGACCAATATCGGTGGTTAAACATTTCGCTATAATTGGAAAACTCTGTTAATAAACCAAATTAAGTACTTTATTCAAACATAATTTATATGTTTGTGGATATTAATAGTTTAAATATAATATAATAATATTACGTTTGGGACTGGATACGCAAAATACTAGATAAATATAACATACATTATTTTCTTTGTGTCGGAAATGTTAAAATTATTTAAAACATAAAACATTTAATAAATTATTATATGTTTGAAATGAAGTGTTTTCTGCAATGGTTTCTTTGTAATAATCAAAAACGTCCGTTAACAAAAAGACTACGGCATCGTAGTAGGGCATTTTCTAACAACGCCCATCGGGGTAGCTACCACCCTCAAGTTCGAACACCTATCGCCAAAAACCAATAAGTGTGTTCCGGCAGCATCACTTGAGAACAGTACCTAGGCTTAGTGTGTTTACCATCCTGGACCATATCGTCACTTAACATCGGGTGAGTTTGTGGTCAAAGCACTGAGCCTAAAGCGTATAAAAAAAAGTACGTAGTTATAAAAATGTCACTTTTCAATTTAACCGAATTATACGAACTTTTATCATATAAATGATTCAATCATGCACATTGAAGTTTTTATGTTACGTACCAACTACATTTATAATTAAATCTAAACATTAATTATCATTTTGGAGTAAAATGGATTTAAGGATAAAAATAAAATTTATTTTATACCAATCTTAAAGTAGTAGATACAAGTAATTGAACACTTTAATTTATGATTTATTGCAGAGGAAAAATTTTGAAGTGCGATAATCCACAGGAGGAATGTTGGCTACATTATAAACATTTTGTTAACTTTCTCTAAAGTTTATTATTATTAAGAATATATATTAGTAAAATACGGTTCAAACGTTCGCTCTGTAAATAGATTTTGACGTAAAAAGTAGAAAATCTGTTAGGAGTAGTATGCGAATTCACGTGGCAATATATGTATAATGTTAAACAAGGGAGTCGTAATTCGCAGTAGTTTACGAGTAAGGACATACCCACCCGACCATTATCATGACATGTATGTTTACTCAACTCTGTGATAAATAATGAACAAGAACTTATTTTTCTTACAAAAAATTTTTCAAAAGTCATTTGTTTTACTGAACATTCCGATATTTCTATTACAATGAATAAAAATTGTAATCTTGATTTGTATTTAAAATTATAGTTGTTCCATTAACCCCTTGAGCACTAACCTGGCGTTTACGTCAGCTTTCCATTGTTTTCCTATTGTCTCATTTTCATGGGTAAATCGACATATTTAAAAAGAAAAATACGATTTATGTATTTATTACAGAAATCAACAGTTCTGAATCAACATATTATAAAAAGTGAAAACAAAACGAAATACAATAAAATTAGTCACTTGAATATAAAACAGTTGCTTATAATACGAGCTTAAGTATAAAAATGGCATAATACTATAAAACAGAACAATTAAGAAAAACTGTATGCTATTATAAAAGAAGAAGAAATTATAGTAAAATAATTTACGATTTTCTTCTTGAAATAGCAAGCAACAAATTCATCTTGTCTTCTCTGAGCTCCGGTTAGTCACTTCCGGCTACCTGTATTCCTTAGATTATAATATATCATACGAAAAAAATATTTATTTATGTTACATGACTATATTATCCATATAATCGTTAGCATGTATCAAGTATGTTTATATGAATAAACATAAACAAGCATATTGCTCAAGAAGGTTACATGCTTATTTATTTAGCGCAGGAGTTACGTTACAATATGATCCATCGTCAATCGTATATCAATTTTAACAGATTTACAACTGGATCAGCCTTGATCCGCGCTGATCGTTGCATCCGGAAATATGTTATCAATCATTTCATACAGAATTTAAAGAAACGTACATCAAATTCTAAAACGAATGCTCGCATCAACATAATCTAGATTTAGATGGTTCGCCGCGAACGAACCGTGCAAAATATTCATCAGAGTAGCGCCGAAAATATATCTTACCAGAGTAGTAAATACATGTGTGTACATATTCTAATAATATCGCTCTGAGCTTCTAACAAATTCGTTTATTATATAATCTTTAATGTCGTATTGTTGCTCAAATATTAAAAATGTTTACTATGAGTTTACACAGGTAATCAAGAGATGCGCCGTGATTCTTTTTCAATTAAAAAATAATGTAGGCCCAGTGGTCAAAATCCTTCTAAAATCGTTATTGAAAAATAGAAGAAATTTTTTCATTTTTTACGATTTACTGGATCGTAAGCGTGTATAGTAGCCTAATGACATCGAAAACCACAGAGGAATAACATGCGCTTTGTCGACTCTTTAAACATTCGTTCCACCTATTTTGAAAATTTATATACTGTATTCCCATCGAAAAATCTGCAGTAGAGTGGTAATTCCAAATCCGGACCACTCGCAGGAAGAAACTACTCTACAACCGCTTTGTCCTTGACTATTTATGTTTTAAGACAGGGGTTCCCAAAGTGTGCGCCGCGCCGCCTTGATGCAGAAATGAAGAACGGTGCCGTGAAGCGATTCTTTTTACCATTCTCCGAAACCTCAACTTAAGTGTTCGCGGGTACAAAATAAACATTCTTATTAATGTTAATTTTATATTCTTAGATGCTTTAATTTTGTACCTATCTGCCAAACTATTATCATTGTACAGCTGTCTATTTCGGCTAGCTAGATAGATTAGGGCGCCGAAGTAAATTTGTATACATGTATGTGCGTCGCAGACTGAAAAAGTTTGGGGGCCTCTGCTCTAAGACATGAGGATGAACACACACTAATTTCAATTTCAGTATACACTAATTTAAATTCATTTTGTGACACCAGGAGCTAATTTCATTTCATTTCATTCAATTACCCGGTACTGTTAATACTGTACAGCATTATTAATACTCTGAGCACGTTTTTTTGTGATTTTGATTGTAAATGGGCAAATAAATGTTCTCATAGAATCACCATTATTGGAACTGGTATACAAATATATATATAGCTTAGCATAGCTTTAGCAATATTAGTAAATTCCCAAACGTCGTAGATTAGCTCCGCAAATAAAACTTTGCTTTCCTTCAAGTATAAAGAATAATAACATAATAGTAAAAGTACCTACATCAAGTTTACAACATAATTTGTTGTAAAATCAGAGGCGCGCAAAAATTGGTAATAAAAACATTTCAAGGTAAATTAGATTAACTTCTAGGTAAACACGGCACCACCTTTTCATGTAGAAAATAATATTATAAAACCGTTAACAAATCTATTTTATCGTTTATTTGATTATAAAACATTTGCTGTTTTGGGTGCTTAATATTATATATGTGTTGTAACAAGAGTTAGAAATTAATTTTAAATTGTATTTAGTTGGTAGGTACTAGTTATGTGATCTGAGGTGATGTGTCTGACATATTCGTTCAAGTATATAAAAATAATGTGATGAAATGCGAGGAAGGCGTAGCGGATAGTGCGGACGGATTCCGCATCAATGGATGCGGGTTCAAGCCTATCTATCCAACTCTAAAATCAGCCTGAGCTTTCGGTGAAGGAAAACATCGTGACGAAACCATAGCATGGTGATACGGATTTTGTAGTAAAGCCCGCCTGGGTAGCTACTGCACTCAAGTTTGAAAACCTGTCGCCAAATACCAATAGGTGTATTTCGACGTCATCACTTGAGAACCAGTACTTCTAGGCTTAGTGTGTGTGTTACCATCCTGGACCAAATAATTATTTAAGATCATGTGAGATTTTGGTCAAAACATTGTGCCTATGCCGTGTATAAATATATAAATATTTATTTTTATTTCACTTATGTTAATACATGAAATAATGTTCACAGTTATCTGATTAGTATTTTATGTTGGTATGTGTGTGTGTGTGTGTGTTTAACACAACGACACATCGATACACATAAATGCAAATGTTATAGCTATATCATTTTTCATGAACAAAATCACAAAATGTCTATTAGCCATTTTCTTATGTTAATCTATTGACTCAATTCTATATATCATTTAAGTTTTTAAATTAACTTACACCTGTCTTGTAATCGAGTTACAAAATTTGTATTATCGATTAGCGTTAATGAAACTAGGCTTATAATAATAATATTACCTTTGCCATCGTTTACTTTACAATTTGCCTTCATCTAGGTCACATCAGCGATTTACTTATTTACCAAATGTAGGCTGTTAAAATTTGTCAGTCTTGGCTTTACAATTATCAATGTTACAACAGTTAAAAAATGGTAATTGATATTACAGAAATTTGTAAGAGAAATTATCATTTGTTATGAGTAAAATCATTGATAATTTCGTAGAAATTTGTTAATTAATTCTGACCCAATACAAAAAAAAATATTTTTTTATATTGTTTTTAGACAATAAATCCGCTGTTAAATTCTCCATTAAGTAATACGAATGTTTCAATTGTAAAGTTCGATTTGAACATGTTTGTACTCGATAAAGGCTAATTTGGGTAACGTCTTGTCTTCTTAATTGTCTTAAAGACAAATAAAAATAAAAGATGTGAATACTTTAGCCACTAGAATACAGCAGTTTTATTGTCGGCGTCGTCAAGCAATTGAAAATAAAACGAATAAGGTAAATCAGAAGTACAAAATCTTATGAAAACGTATCCGTAATCTAGATTTCTACTGGATACAAAATATAATAATGGACAATCATCTTATGGCATTCAAAGGCTATCAGTATAATATATTTTAACCCACTCAAATACATCATTCTCGCATCCGATTACTCTTACCATTCACGCACTCATTCACTCTTGAAAGTCCATTTCGTAAAATTGAGTATTGACACCATTACTCATGTCAACCATCAACACGAATGGTTGAGCTTTGACGTGTAAATAAATACATCTGATCATAGGAATAATATAAATCGAATATGTTTTTGAATGATTTATTTTTATGTTAAAAATTTGGATTGTAGTAGTATGCACTTATTGGTATTCGAGGTAAAATATATTATTTGATGTAATTTTTAAATATTAGTTTTTGTATAAGTACATATTTAGTAAAAATCTTTTCGCATATAGTATATATAAACTTGTAATAAAATCTCTTTGGCTACTACTACTATTTGTATATGGCTGGTATTGATGACATTAAAAAGGTTACATTTCAAATGAAGAAACAAATTAGTAACATATTGTTTCCAGCAATTTTTCAATTGTTTTTTTTTTTCTGTCAAAATGTATGAATCTAATTAAGGAATAAGATAGATTTTTACATTTTATTACAATAAAGCAAAAAATGCAACCCCAAGCCCAAGCAATTTTGTCGTTTATGGATCTAATGCAGTGTCAGCAAGAGTAGCATAAAGTTGGTTTAAGTGTATACAATCTAGGAATTTTGATCACAAAGATACATCTTGCTCTGCTCGCTCTATTACGGATAAAATGGACCCCATTCTTGAAAAAGTCGAGCAAGGTTGCCGTACCAGTAGTTACGACATAGCTGAAGAACTGGGAATTAATCGCAAAACAGTTTTGACCAATTTGAAAATGCTGAGTACACAAAAAAGCTTAAAATATTTCGGTGCCACACGAGATCACTCAAATAAGTCAAATGAACTGTGTACTCAATTGCGGTTCTTTATTGAGACGTTGAGTGAGGTGTGAGGTGATACAAAAAAGGACGGTCAGGCTTCACAGAATGTGGCAAAACTCGCAATAAAGTAATGCTGATGACGAGCAATCTTCTCGTGCGCTCCTTATTCAGCTCAAGCAGTCCAGCAACAGTGCCGCGTGTGTCTCTCTAACTATCTTTATTTATAAAAATCATTACAAAATAAATTTTACAATGCTCTTAAAAATAATTACAGTTGAAAACTACATACTACACTAAGACTAGACTTACGAACTAAATAGGGGACAAGGGGAAACCGCATCAGGGCTATTCCCTTCGACGGTGGCCTCTCCTTTGTTCGCGCCTAGGGACAAGTCACCTGGGTGAGGCACACAAGGTGCGTCCCTCGTGGACTAATCTTCTGAGTTTCCTGGGAGCTAATCCTGCTATGGATCGGACTCTGAGGGGACAGGGAGATAAGGTAATGCTGTGTATGTGGTGGGATTGGAAGGGCATTGTTCATTATGAGCTTTCACCAACGGACAGAACCATTGCTTCAAATATCTACTGCCAACAACTAATGAGATTAAAGCAAGAAGTTTAAAGTAAACGGCCGGAATCGATCAATAGGTGTACAAAGGGTGTGGTCTTTCATCACGATAACGCTAGACCACACAAATCTTTAGCCACTCGGCAAAAATTAAGAGAGTTTGGCTGGAGGGTGTTTATGCATTCGCTATATAGCCCTGACCTTATGCCTTTAGATTTGTATCTATTTCGGTCTCTTCAAAATTTTTAAGGCAGTGTCAGATTAACATCTAGAGGACTGCCAAAACTACTTGTCGCATTTTTTTTAAAATCAGAAGTTCTAAAATTACTAAAGTTACGGGATCATGGTACTACATAAAAGATATCAGAAAATCATCGCATAAATGTTACATTTGTACTGTAAGTAAATATAAATAAACTTTGGAAGAAAATGATTTGACTTTTTATATAAAATGCGAAGAAACTTTATCCTCGACCTAATGGTATGAACTACATAGACGTAAATTTTATGATCGTTATTGTCTGCATGAAAACAAAAGGTTCTGAGATTCTAATTCACCTGATAGTGCGATAATTATCGATATGCAGAACATCTTATCATACATCGACTGCTTCCACGTTTGTTTACATTGTAACAGAAATTGATGAATGTAGAATTTAAAACTTGAAGAGAACTATAAATTATAGAAGTTTCCCTAACACCCTTAAAAAACGTATATTCAAATGTTTGAAACGCAACTATACAATTTGAATCCAATGTTTAGACTCGGGGTGATCAGGTCACTTTTCCTAGATACACTAAAAATTTTTACAATAAAATGTGCCTTTTTTTACACATTAATCATAGAGGTACTGGTTCTCAAGTGATGCTGCCGGAACATACCTATTGGTATTTAGCGACAGGTTTTTGGAACTTGAGGGTGGTAGCTACCCAGGTGGACATTATTAGAAAATGCCACCATGTTATGGTTTCCTCGCGATGTTTTCCTTCACCGAAAGCTCAGACTGATTTTAGAGTTGGATAGGTGGATTCGAAGACGCGTCCATTGAAACGCAATTCGGCCGCAACCTCCACTGCGCCATCATCAAAATAATAGAAATCGCAATCTACGGGTATTGTTATTACCAGTTGTGTCTCCGCGGCTGCGCCGGCGTTTCACATATTCTTCACTGCTTTTTTTTTTATTAAGGAACCCTAGTTATTTTCGTAATTTTTGTTTAATTATAAGATAAATTAAATATATTTTTCTTATTCAAATTTTTAATTACATTTTTTACGCAGAATCCTAACTATTTTCGAAAATTTAAACTTACCCTAAGTTACGTGGAGTAACTTAAGCTATCTACCAAAAAAGTATCGTCGAAATCCGTCCAGCCATTTCGGAAATTAGCCGGAACAGACAAGCAGACAGACAGACAACTTCAAAAATTGTTTTCACATTTGTTTTTGTAGTATCGTAGACACATTCATATTTATTTAGTAAAAAACAATAATAATTTGCCATTTCAAACAGACGCTTCAATTTATTAGTATAGGTATGATATAGTTCCGATTACGCGCTAGAATGGCGTTACATTTTCAAATAAACCTTTGCTCTGATATTATCATCGAATGACGGTGTAAACAATTTTTATGAACATCAGAAAAAATTATGTCTAGACGATAAATATTGTAATGTGTCCCGAACTCTATGGCTACGAATCAAGATATCTTCACGTCGCGTGTTCAGGAAACAGGGTTGGCTCTCGACGTTGACGTGTTAAACCCATGATGTGTTTACATTAATAATTGCTATGTTACATATTCTGTACTAGTTACTATACCATAAATTATTAATTATTTACGCAATAACTTACACGATGTTGCTATATTTATTTATGTGCGTTGGCTGTTGCTACATAAAATATAATTTAACGTTAATCCCTAGCATTTTTTAAAGTAAAAAACTGAGATGGAGTTGCTATCGTAGTGTAGATCGTTATAATACGGAAATCAGCATATAAATGAAGGTTATTATTATTTTTATAGGTTATTAGCTAGACGTACTACTTTATATACGTAAACTAACTAAACATTTTTCATTATTATCCGAGTAAACATAATTACCAAAATTGAAAGATCAATAAAAATTGCATCAAAGTCAATACAACTCTTAAGGAAATTAACCCCAGATAGAAACTCTTTTTATTCGTAACTGTACATTATCATCTGTCTACTTTTCCTTATGAGAAAATAATTAAAACAAAAAAAAAAAAAGTTATATACCTCCCATAATTAAACTCCATAGGATATGGATCTATGGAGTAACCTTGTATGGTATGATTTATCAGTAATACATACTAGATTGTTATACACGACTTGAAATTGAATCAGCATCTTCCTAAAACAATCTTGGGCCAGACAGAATTTTAGCTAATATTAATTTGAAATAAGAAAGAACTGTAATAATAAACCGAATTCCTAAATAAAACCTAGATATAAAATTACCGTTAGCCATGCGTTAATCTTGAAATATGCGCTGCATTCCTTGCAGTTAATTTGACCAGTTAGTCTAGTCCTTAGCGTTGCTATAAATCTCACTGGTTTGGTTCAAAGTGCAGGTATCCAACCTTTTTTTTTTTTTTTTTTTTTTTTTTTTTTTTTTTTGACGGGGGGAAATGCATTTACGCACTACCCTTATCTATTGTACTTAGGGGATCAAAGTCCCCCAGTACACTAGATAAGGGGCACGGAGTGACGAGCTCCGTGCAGTGTGGGACTCACCCGGGCGAGAGTCGCCCGGAAATACCCACTAAAACCCCCCGGGGCCGTCCGCTGCATTTGGATTGGGGGCGATACGGGGTTGCTAGGCATGTCGCCGCGTCGCCCCCTGCAGCGAACCCACCGGGCCTCGTCGTGCAATGGCCCCATGGGGATGGGGGAGAATATTCTCGACCCCACCTCTTCACCCGCCTCCCCGAAGGGAGGCCTGACCCAACGGTCACATTCCGGGGCAGGATATACTCCTGCCCCACAGGTATCCAACCTAAAAAAAAAAAAAAAAAAAAAAAAAAATGAATCAAAGGTAGGAGAAGACAGTGTTGTGGACGTTACAAACCTTTGACCTTTTGGGCTTGGCGTAACCTGCGTGCCAATGTTGTCTTATAAAATGCAACAACGCCTATAATCTTACGCTAAACGCCTGTTTTCTTAAGCCAAGTATGTTTAGTCAAAAATCCTAACCTAATTCGTTCATCCTGAAAAGGGATGTTTGGCAAAAGTTATTGAAATTATATGCGTCAAAAAAAATTCAGAACTAGTTGTACACTCACTCTACATAAATGCGTCATTGTCGTTTAAATGTTTGAAAAGCATTTTTTAAACCACCATCTAAATACATAAAGAAGTGACAAAAATCTTAATGTTGTCACGTGTATTACGGATATCTTATTGTGTTGATACTATATTTTCTTCTAAAGTTTTATAGAAAAAAATCGTAATACCAGTATATAATCTATACACATACATTTATACTTAAATATTCATAAATTAATATTATTGTGGTGTTATGTAAATAACAAACCCTTTAATAAATTGAAAGTAAATATGAATTAAACGCTATAAAATATTGTGTCAATATACAGAAACATGAAATTCTAAATCGTGAAAGCGGAATCATTGAAACGAAATGAAATTTATTTTAATCTATTCTATTACGATCCTGAAGCCATTCGAGAGGTCGTCAGTGTGAAAACATGAATGTTTGTCATTATGAATAATTTTACATCAAAGGAACATTTATACGTCAAAAGATTTACGATGTAAATATGTCTTAGCAAAACTAAACAATATTGGTGATAAAGAAATAAGTTTTATAATTTTTAATATGATGTTAGCCGCTGTTGATAGTTGCTTTGTAAAAATATAAAATCTATTAAGTTATAGACATTTTATTGTATTAACTAGCTGTGCGCCCGCGGCTGCGACCGCGTATCGTATGTTCTTCACTGCGTAATATAGTCTTTAATTTTTTATACGGAACCTTATATTCCCATTTTTTTTTACTAAGATAAAGTAAAAATATTTCTCATAAATTCAAACACTTGCCCGTAAAACTGTGCATTGAATCGGATTTCATTCAATTTTATATGAATTTTAATTTTTTAAGCGAAACCCTATTGTCGAAAGTCAAAAGTACGCGGAGTAACTTTAGCTCTATCTACTAAAACAAGTCCCGTCAAAATCGGTCTAGCCGTTCCGGAGATTCTCGGAACAAACAGACAGACAGACATCCAAAAAATTTTAAAATTGTATTTCTGGTATAATAACCGTCTATACATTCATATGTAGACATTACAAACAGACTCTTCAGTTTCATTTATTAGTTTAGATATATCTCATTCTGAGCGTTCCTACTAGATTCTAAGATTGTTTAACAAAAGGTGTTTAAAAAAACTTGAGTGGCAAATATTGCCAGAAGGGTTCTGAAAAGCCCAAAATGTACAAACATTTATGACACGTTTTACCGTTTATATAAAGTAAGTTGCAATATATATTCATAATTACTATATCTATAAATTAATATTGTTTAGTAAATGGGCGATCGCTCACTTTCACTGCATAAACAAGTTCTATGCCAAAATTTCATTAGGATCAATCCAACAATTTGTGTCCAAATCAATGTTAGACAAACTTTCTGTCAAATATATTTTTATATGAATGTAAAGTATGACTGCCTCGGTGTTGTCGCAGTTGTATTACTGTGCGTTACTGCCGTTCTGAGCTCTCGGGCTCGATCCCCGGGTCGGGTCAAGTAGTATTGGGTTTTTCTACTCAGTATTATCCCGATGTTTGGAATTGGTGCCCGATATGGTGACAGGCTCACCCCCAGTCACATCTGGGACGGAACGAAGCTTGGCGAAATGTGGTGGTGTAGTTCGCTATTTCACGCTATTTCGTAAAGAAATTTATTATTTCTTACATTAAACAGTGTCGCGGTTTTCGAAGTCAGTCGTCATAATCTATGCTTATAATTAAAGAGTAGAGGGACGAAATATGTACATTGAAGATATTTCAGAAAAAATATCATGAGGGAGTTCAAAATCGACAACAGAACACATTTCGAATTTAAAATTTTTGTATATCTGTCGGTCTGTGTGTCTGTCTGTTTATTAATTTGTTCGCCAATCACGTAAAAACTACTGGACCGAATTGGATGACATTTGGTTTGTTTTGGTATTATATACTCTATAGTAACATTTAGAATACATTTTTTTACCTATATACATTTATATAACGCGTTAATAGCGTTTAACTATATTCACATTAAAACATCACAAAAAATTTGTGTTTGCTTAATAGCATTATATTATAAATGAATTGTTATTTACATATAATTAAAAAAAATTGTATATGTGTTTCTGAGGATTATTAATAGATGGCGCTATACCTATTTTTTAATGATTTGGACTCTTTTGAAACATCACAGGGACATCTATACTAAATAATACTATAATAAAAGGCTAAAAAATTCTGTCTGGCCGTTCAATAATTTGTTCAAAAACTACTGAACCGATTTCGATGTAATTTGGTATGGTAGTGGCTATAGTAACATCTTTATATTTATATAATGTATGAATATCGTTTATCTAGATTCATTAAAAACCATAACATGTATATAAGTGTATGCTTAATAACATCTAGATATTAATATTATAAGGGTTTAAAGATTGTGTGAGTTTGAATGTTCAGGGCATAATCTCCGGTACTACTGATCAGATTTAGAAACTTTTTTCACTGTTAATGTCCCTTACATTATGTATTTTATTTTGGTAAATTTTAGTTCCAATAATTAATCACAATAAATTTAATTGAAGTCAAACGCAAAAGTTCTGTAATATGGCGTGCGCTGCCTGAACGGTTTGATCTAAGTTCTGCGTTGCTTCTGGTGCTTGGGCCTGGCTCACACTCGACCAGTCTGGCCTTCGGAGCTAGAACGGCGAGGTCAAGATTTTAGGTGTGGGGGCAGAAATATAAGGCCGTTGATTGTAGGAGTGAGGCGAGAGATGACACTCATTACCACATGGGTAGTATACTGTGCATGTCCCCATTTAAACCTGTTAGGGCAAGAATGGCTGGGTGCATAGTTTCAGCGTGGTCTGATCTCTGTCGTATTGCCAAACCTAGGGGGAAAGGGCGGGGCCTAGACCTTCCGTTACACTGAAAAGATTGTCTGGGTGGTTGCCTGGTATGGCCGGGCTGACCTTCTCCGCGGGAAAAGCCTGAACGGGACGCGGGTCTGGAGAGTATAGGCGTATCTGAATTATATTACCAAAGTCGCGGGCACAGGTAGTTAATAAATAGTTTGGCATCGAAGCTCTGGCTAGTTAATTTTTGTTGATGTAGGTAAATGATAAAATTTCATTTGAATGCTTTGCGAATAATGTGTTTTTTTTTCTAAAAAAACGTAGAATAAACGTTAATTTCGTTTTTTTAATGGTCAGAATAGTAAATTCAGTGTCATTTATACTATAATAAGTATACAAATATCAGTACAAATGACACTAAATAACAATAAAAAAATATACACTAGCTCCTGCCCGACTGCTTTAATCATATAAAATTACAAGAACAAAATTCACTTTCACTACACGCGTTGTAAAACTACGAAGTTTTAAGACGTTTACAAACTAAAACGGATTACTTCTTCAAGTTTATTCTACGTGCAGTCAATCTCAACTAGTACTTAATTAAAAACTAATTTAGTCTTAAGCTGCTTATGTTTGGATCGAGTTAATATGACTATATTAATTAATGATGATAGCAGTAACTCGCCGGTTTTTGTTTCAGAAGAAATTAGAACCTTAATTTCATTTGACATAATTAATTACGTCACTATAAGATTTTAACAAGTTATCAGTCTTCTTTCGTTCTTTCTTCGTCTATATTAGAGGGAGTTTGAAAGTTACACCAGTGTTAGAAAAGTTGAAAAATTCTCGTTTGTCACGGTGTGGACATAAGATGGTAAGAGGGGAAGCGTATGTGGGTAAAATAGTAATGAATATAAATGTGAAAGGATGGAGAAGTAGAGGAAGGGCAAAGAGAATATGGATGGAGTGTGTAAGAAATGTGAAAGAAAAAGGAGTAAATGAAGAGGTGATATTGCGACAAGATTCGGCGTCAATGGACGCGGGTTCGAGCCCTCCTATTGAACTATAAAATCAGCCTGAGCATTCGGTACAGGAAACCATAGCATGATGGTAGGGCATTTTATAATAATGCCCGTCTGGGTAGCTAACGCCTTCATGTTTAAAAACCTGTCGCCAAATACTAATAGGCGTGTTCCGGCAGCATCACTTGAGAATCAGTTCCTTTAGGCTTGGTGTGTATACCATCCTGGACCACATCGTCACTAAACATCAGGTGAGATTGTGTTTAAAGCACTGAGCCTATATCGTGTAAAAAAGCATATAACGCCATATTACTGTATAAATAAATTGTTAATTTTCCATGTCAATAGTTCGATAATATAATAACAGTAGTTCGATTCAAAATTATTTTATTTCTTGAAAAAAAAAAAAACCTTTTTATTCTCATAAACAAAATTTACATAAATATCACTTAAATCTCCCTAAATAGAGAGTCGTTGTGTGTGACACGCTTACAAAATAGTAATAACCAGATTAACGTTGTGGACGACGAATTGAAATGTCACTTTAAAAAATGAGAACCAGACCAATTTCGAAAGAAGAAATTTCAAGCGCACATTGAAAAAGGTAAAGCTTAGCAAAGAGACCGTTCATAAATCAATTTCGAGTCAGCACACCCCACCCGAGGCACTAAAAAGAGAAATGGCGCAAAGTGGAACACTCTGTTTAAGCTACCACCACAATACGTGCGAGTATACTATACTAATAAATAAAATTGAAGTGTATGTTTGCAATGTTAATTTTTTATGTTTACTAAATAGATATAGATAATAAATATATAAATATAGATATATAATACCTATAACAAAAATACAACTTTAATTTTTATTATCTGTCTGTGTATTCCACGTAATCTCCGGAACGGCTGGACCGATTTTGATGGGACTTTTCTTGACAGATATTTGACGTTACTCCGCGTAACTTAGGCTACTTTTGTTTTTAGAAAATAATTAGGGGTCCGCTTAAAAAAATCTCATGATATTGTGAATAAAATCCGATTCAATGCACGAAAGTAGAAATATCTTTTCTTAATGTTAGTAGCAAAAAGTATTTTGGAAATAATATAAAATTATATTACGCAATGAATAATATATGAAACGCGGTCGCAGCCGCGGGCACACAGCTAGTAATAAATAAGTTTTTATACTCAAGAAGTTACAAACAAAGCGTTGTCGGGAAAGTGGAAACCCCATAAATAAAAGCCATAAGATTAACAACGAAAGAAAAGTTTTACCCTATTCTTCCTATCAAAAAACAATAACATTATCTCATATACAGATGTTACTTTACCTTGTTAATATTTTTTTTATACTATTATATTTGTGTAATATTATGTTGAACGGAACTTTTTGTTTCACAAACTGTTCAGTATTTAAAAAAATCTTTATTCGATTTAGCCCCTAAGAAGGCGCCTATGAATGTCAAAACACTACCACCGGTTCGGAAAATAACCCTGTCGAGAAGAGCCGGCAAGAAATTCGATCTGGTTCTTTTTTTTATAAATTTGAATATACATATATTTTTTTATATAAAAAAAAAACCATAGAATTATTATAGCCATTGTTACCAGAAGCACAGAGAGGGAAGAAATTTTCAGACGTCATGTAACGTTCATGTAACAATTTACCCTGTAATAACCTTTTGTAATTAAGACTCGCTTGAGATAGTACTTGAACTTGTCAAATAAATCAGTAATGTTCTTTGGGATCTTATTGTAAAACCGAATACTATTACTTCAAAAATTTTATTAAAACTTACTGAGCCTAAACCGTAAGACGGTCAAATTACCTTTATTTCTAATATTCAAATGATGCCGACTTTACTAGATCAAGCTTGTCTAAATTTTTACGATCATACATAAATTACCGAAGATACATTGAGAGAGGCAAGTTAGGATACTATATTCTTGAAACGGGTTTGTTTAGAGATTCACTAGGTCCCATATTATATATTGCTCGTACTGCCAGTTTTTTTATAACATAAAAATTATGTCTACTCCTGGACCTATTATAAAAATAGCTGAAATATAAATTGTCTTTTTCGTCTTATAATTTATTATGTACTTACGAGTAAGCATGTAAGTAAAATGACTATGAATATTGTATTAAATCCATTTGAAACACTTGCGGCATATTCTACGGCATAATCACTCATTGTAACTTTTAGATATGTATGATCTCTCGCGATACAGGAATAAGTTCCTATTGCGGGATCTACAGATATGTATTTATGTGTTAATTTGTAAAACATTAATGAAGAGTATTTTTTTTTTTGTAAATAAATATACAACTCAGAATCGTATATACGATACATCTTTAACATATTTCTAAAACAAATATCAGTTCACCTGATTTCGTATTCAGAAAATATCACACATAACTTTGATACACTAAATTAGACACAACCTATACTAAGCGCTTATTAAGTCAACTCACTGAGTACTTCGCGTAAATGTATATATATTTTCTTTCCTTTTTAAAGTGAATTTAGTATTTAGTGCTTTCTCTAGCTAAACATAGTGTTTTTTTTTTAAACTACAGTTTCATTCCTTCTTTTGTAATCTCAAAAAAGCTTACAAAAAATTACATTAAACTCTCTAATAAAAACGTTTTGGATAGCTACCAAAGCATACATTAATTTGTCTGGCATGTGTTTTACTTTTAAATTATTACTAAGTTATTCTATAAGTGTATTCGTGCCTCTAGTAATTTCTATTCTTACTCAGATTACTATATCGCTAAAATATACAATGCTTTAGTTTATTTTTTAAGTAAAATCCCTATAACACCTCGAACGTAATCCGAGACTTTGTTTTCTATGCTTTATTTCTGTTCCTTTTTAACCGACTTCAAAAAGGGGGAGGTTATCAATTCGTCTGTATGTTTTTTTTAAGTGAAAACTTCTTTGGCATAATTGTCATTTGAAAGTCGATGAAACGAAAAAGCGACAGTACGTTTCTGATGGAGGTCGAATTTGGTCAACAAATTTTTGAGAAAGTGGTTAGCGTGGCGGACTAATCCGCGTGTCTCATAGACGGAACGACTGAAAAGTCAGAGGTTCCAACCCAGGGTGAGTAACGCATTTTTTCACTTATGTATTTGAAGGTTTCACTTCTACCACGTGTGAATTGCATACATAATTTTTTTGTATGTTTGCTACGCGATTTCTCCTTGAATTGTGAACCCATTTGCAATTTTTTTATCGAAGGAGTACACTCCCGATATGGTCCCATTTCAAAATTATTAATGGTATTAGATGCAAAAGATATATCGAAGTCAGCACAAGTAGATTAATAAAGTAAATATTTATTCACTTTTTAGTGCATTTTTATAGTACATTGTTTTGAAGTCGGTTTTCTTTTTAATTAAAAAAGTTTTGTTTAAATTTTCATTTGAATTCTTATTCTACTACAATATTAACTTAGCCTATATAAATGCATTCAACTCTAACAACACCACAGTATGGCGTTACATTTACATCCTGTTTTTGCCAAAATCCAAACTCACAAAGCCCAAACTACAGATTACGTACAAGTTACGTAGTTTTAAATTTTTGTTATCTCTCATTATAAATATATTTTCTCGGCTTTTAACACAACTTCATGGACAAAATCAAGCAGGTGTTCTCGCGTGTCCCGATCCTCTAGCAGTGAGGCCAGATTCTCACTGTTTAAGTAAAGAAAACGTAAATTTTTGCCGAAATTATTCACTATTATCTTAATTACTCACGTTTAATACAACTGCCTCGGTAGCGCAGTTGTGTTACAGTGGACTTTCGTTCTGAGGTCTCGGGTTCAATCCTCGGGTCGAGTCTATTGATATTGGTTTTTTTACTCAGTATCATCCCGCATTTTGGAATTTGTGCCCGATATGGTGACAGGCTCGCCCTCTACCACATCTGGGACGGAACTAATCTCGACGAAACTTGGGTGGGTGTAGTTCATTATTTCACCTCTGCCTAACCCTTCAGGGATAACAGGCGTGACCTTATGTTATGTTATGGTTAATGTAACAAAATATATACAAAAATCTATGGTTCTATGATTCTTGGAATAAAAACCAACTGACTGACATACAGAGAAACACTACCCTTTATAATGTATAATAATAATCAAGTATTTAATTTAAATTAATTACATATATGTTTTAAAAGCGTAATTAATATACACTGAACCCCGGACTACAGCAATACAATCCTTTGTCGTGGTAAAGCAAAACATTCAATCATTTTTTTACACCGATTTCAATCGTATCCAATGGTTAATTATTTATTGCGAAGTAAATTGAAATGCGGAAGAGCTCAATATTACTTTTCCCTCCTTTTTATTTGTAATATTGCGGTTACATTTTCTTCATAGTTGGCAACGAGATTCATATTAATTTCCAAGTTTCTGTATATATTATTGACTAGCTGTGTACCCGCGGGTCCACCCTCGTCTCACAGAAACCAAATTATTTTCCTACATTTTCTTGGTACTAAGAGAATGCAAAGATATATCTAACAAACCCAAACACTTTTTAATAAAACCGTCCATTGTGTGCCGGAGGCAAATAACTTTAGCGTATTTACTCGTAAGGTATAAGTAATCTATTGTATGCATGATTATTTTTTTTTTTTACAATTTCGTGGCTTTAATCTTTTACGTGGAACCTTAATTATTTTGGTACTATTAGAAAGAAAAGATATTTCGCACCAATTGACACACTAGCTATTAAAACTGACCATTGAATGTTCTTTTTTTACGATTTCGTGAGTTTTAATTTTTTTACGCGGAACCCTAATAATTTTCCTGAATATTTTTGATACTAACAGAAACCAAAAATACATCTCACAAATTCAATCAACTGCCGGTAAAACTGTGCATTGAATCTGATTTTATTCACAATATCATGAGTTTTTATTTTTTTATACGAAACCCTAATTATTTTCGAAATATAAAAATAGGCGGAGTAAGTTCAGCTGGCTACCAGCAAAAGTCCTGTGAAAATCGGTCCAACCGTTTTGGAGATTAGCCGGAACAAGCAGACCGACGGACAAAAAAAATTTAAAATTATGTTTTAGGCAAAGATTCTTACTAATACGTATTTAGTAAAAAGTTATTTTGATACTACAAACATACTCTTCAATTTTATTTATTAGTATACATGTACCGTAATATTAATCTTAATTCATTGATCAATACACGATTCCATTAATCCAATAAAAAATTCAAACTGCTCCCAATCATTAACATCCATTATCTAAACAAATGTATTTACATTCGAAATATTCGCATAGTGAAATCATACCGAAACTAAACAAACGACTCCATTACAAATGAATCTAAAAATGTGTTTTTCAATGGCAACAAAGTGTTATTAAAATCAAATATTCGAATATTCGAAATTGTTCTATATCTTTTATCGTAATGTCATCATTCTCATGCCCTGTCCCCCAACTCACGCAGTATGTTTTCTTCTTCCGTACATCCTTATCAGCCGTCATTTCTTCAATCACTCCTTTTTCTTTCATATCATCTCTTATACTCTCCATTCATACATTCGTGACCTTCCTCTACTTTTTCATCCTCCCTATATTCATTACTATTTGACCCACATGCGCTTCCTCTCTTCTCATAACATGTCCATGCAATGACAAACGATACCTTTCAACGTTTCTACCACTGGCGCAACTTTCAAACTCCCTCTAAATATCTTTGATCGTAAATTGAAAAAAAAATAATGAAGTATTGTCACGGTTTAAGTGAAATATGTTTGTTTAAAATTTGATATGAAAATAATTTAGCTGCCTTGTAGCTATTTCGTTCAGTTACTATATTTTTTAAACGTTCTCATTTTTCAAATAATAAACTTCTTGAAATAGTTCTTCGAAAGAGTTTAATTTATACATTATATAAAATAGCATACAAGTAAGTATAATGTAGTAATCACCAAACCTTAATACCAAAGCAATATTTTATTGAACGAATACGGCAATGTGGTCTTATTTGTTTGTTTCTTTTTATATATTTTAAATATATTCACGTAATGAGCAATACATGAGAAATAATGTTTTGATGGTACTGTCCAGTGAAACGTATTTTGTACCCAATGAGTTTTAATGTTTTACACGGAACCTTAATTATTATCCTACAATTTTTTTGGTACTAATAGAATGCAAAGATATTTTTTTTATAAATTCAAGCACTTGTCAATAAAACTGACCATTGATTCGTTTTTTTTTTTGACACATTTTCTTGTGTTTTAATATTTTATGCGGAATCCTAATTTTTTTCTGAAATTGTTTTTGGTACTAACATAAAGCCAAGATATTTCTCACAAATTCAAACACCTGACAGTAAAACTGTACATTGAATCATACATATATATAATAGTTATATATATTTTGTAAATTAGTTGAGAATTACACTTAAAAGTTAATGCACATTCTAAATTTACTTTTCGTACCGTAATATTTCGAATTTGACAGCGAAGAGATAAAATGCGAACTTATCATATGAATAGTTCTCATTTGCTGGGACGGTAATTTATTTGTTTTTTTTTTTACACGGAATAGACTCAGTGCTTTGACCAAAATCTCACCTGACGTTAAGTGACGACGTGGCTCAGGATTGTGAACACAGTAAGCTTAGAGGTACAGGTTCTCAAGTGATGCTGCTGGAACACACCTATTGGTATTTGGCAACAGGTTTTCAAATTTCAATTTAGGTCTGTGAAAAAGGAAATATATTTTGGACAAGTCCTTAAAGCACTCAGTCGAAAAAAGATAAGTAGCAAGGGCATCAAAATGGTACGAACCTCGGCTTGGGGTTTTAACATGTAATTTTAACTTGTTGAGCTAAGCTAGCTAATAAATTTAAAAAAGTGCCTTAAGTATATGTATGCATGATGTGTCTGATAATATTGCATGCGATGTCACTATATCACGCTAGTGGCGGTTACAAGAGCCACCCGAGTTGCCGTTGTCAATAATTTAAAGGGTCGATAACCCTTGAATAATTTTGAAGCGATTATGGCGCATTGGGTAGTAAAGTCGATCCCACCTATCCAACTCTAAAATCGGCCTGAGCTTTCGGCGACGGAAAACATTGTGTAAACACCATAGAATAATGGTAGGCCATTTTCTAATGATACTCGCCTGGGTAGTTACCACCCCAAGTTTGAAAACCTGTCGTCAAATAATACCAATAGGTGTGTTCCGTCAGCGTCACTTGAGAACCAGTACCTAGGTTTAGTGTGTTTACCATTCTGGACCAAATTATCACTTAACATTAGGTAAGAATGTGATCAAAGCACTGAGCCTATACAGTGTAAAACAAACATATATTATTAATATTATCAATGAACCAACCACAAGACAAGATATTAAAGCTGGCTGACTGTGTTCATAATTATTGAAATATTTCATTGAAGATAATTGATCATGCGAATAATTAAATTAATGTTTTAGAAATTTCCAACTTATAAAAACTAAATGTTCTTCGACAGATACTCTTACATTTAATTTATGGTCGAAGCCATTAGAGCGAGAGTGGTCTACTTACAACAATAAAAGTTTACAGAATTATAGAAAACAATTTGAAACTTAATTTCAGATACTTGTAAGTTTAATGGGTAAATAAAGTTATTGGCTGTTATTTGTATCTATCGAAAAACATATAAATTAGTTTACTTTGGTAATTAGGTAATATTATTTTGGTCACTTACTGCAAATTTATCTAATGAAATCAATATTTAGAAAATGTATGTTTCAGAAAACTTTAAAATATATTAACTATGTTTTAAGTAATTAACATATTCATAAAAAACTTACATTACATTTAGACACTTATTTGTATAGTTTGGTAATAGAAAAAAGTTAAAAAAAAAGGTTACAATATATCAAAACGATATTTTTATTACAGACACAATTTACAATATTTAAATTTAGCAACATTAGATCTATTACCTTATTTTATCTGCGTGAATTTGTTCCGAACCTTAGCATAACGCTAAGCATTTCGTTTATACTTGGTATACGATAGGATACAAATTGCAAAACTAAATGGTTCTTTTTATGTAAATTTTATGAAAATTGCCATATTTGTAACGTGCATTGTTCATATATTGATATTAGAAACAGAATCTAAGGAACGAAATTATTTTCATTTATTATCAACTTATTAACACTGATATACAATTACTAACATAAAATATAGATTACAAATACATAAAACTACAACAATATACAAGGTATATGTTGCTTTAAAGATTTAGGCAAAGTGTAAATAAAAGGTAATTTACAAACCAAACTTTAAATCATATTCTTACGCCAGAAATTGTACCTCTATTTTTCTACTAAAATAAAAAATAATATTTGAATACGCGGAATGACAAACAACCGCCTTTTAGATTCGAGCGCATGCATATTCATAAACGTTCTGTTTACGTATGAAAAGGAAATAATGAATGTTGTTAAATCCTCGTACAACTTCACGATAAAACTGACAGTGTCGTAAACGAAATTAATAATAGAGTATACAGTTATGTTGGAGAAAATTAAAGTTCCTAATTTTATCTTTTTGCATTATACATCTACCTACACGTTATTTTTTTCTAATTCAAGCTTAGTAAAAAGATTAGACTCCATCTAATCTATATTTATAATAATAAATAAATAAATAAAAATGTATAATACGGTACGTATACCAAAAACGTAATTTTTAATTTTTTTGGCAGACTGTTGTTTATAATCTCCAGAAGGGCTGGTCCGATTTTGACAGGACTTTTTTGGTACATAGCTGAAAGTGACTCCGTGTAACTTACTTTTATTTTTTGAAAATAATCAAGGTTCTGCATAAAATAAATATAAAACTTATGAAATTGTTAACAAAGTACGATTCATTGGACAGCACCATCAAAACATTACATTCTAATGATTATGTAAAAACTATATTACGCAGTGAAGGAAACATGATACGCGGACGGAACCGCGGTTACACTGCTAGTGTTGAACAAAACAGAGGGCAATAATGATGACAATCGCCGATAGGTAAGAATGAACCGACAGACCCCATCATTATGTATGAATTTAGCTGATCTTTAGGTTTAGCTTACTGACACGGGAACACAACGCGCCTTAACGTATTTCTGTGATTGAGCTTTGCACAAGTGTACAAGTGTGCTTAGCTACTTTTGGGCAATATTTTTCTAATTCAACCATACTTTCACAAATCATTGTCCGCAACACATCACTTATGCAAATTACAAAGTTCTCTAAAAATTCCCTAATAAATAATACGTCAAGATTATAGAATAGGTTACCTGACATATTTTTCCCCGGCGATTTATGGCTTCTGGGGATATGAGACTCTTTAAAGAAGGACTTTAAATTGCTCTTCAATATTGGCAATAGACCAGTAATACCCTGGTGCTGCAGCTGACTAACGTAAACCACTAACTATCAGACGAGTATGTTTGCTTTGACATAAAAAATATTATTTTCGTACAGTCCTCAAAATTATTCTTAAATTACAAATACTAACGCATGTGTAACCATGAAATTAATTTACATAATATTTTATTTTGAATTTGTATGAAAATTAATCAAACTTAACAATAGAATACAAATCAACCTCTCCGAAATCTCTTGTCAACGACGATTAATGACAGTTACATCTGAGATATCACTGTAACTATTGTACTGGAAGGGTAAATTGGCATAATTTAAGCGATGGAAGAAGAATAGATAGATGAAGGAACAAAGGCAATATTATTCAGGTAATAATACGCCCTAGTCTAAAGTGATATGAAGATGAGTCGTCAACTTGAAATAAGTGTGTGTGAATAATAATTTAACTAAACTTTTAGAATTAAAAACAAAACCGACTTCAAAATAATGTATAATAAAAATGCACAAAAGTAAATAAATAATTAATTTATTAATATACTTCTGCTAACTTAATATATCCTTTGTTTTAATACCATTGATAATTTTGAAATCGGTGCAACCTTAGGGATAACTAAGTGATGTAAATGAACCTCGCTAATTATTTAAGCTTATATGTAATTGTGATGAAGTTTAGAGAGTTATTTTCATTTATAAATGAAAACATTGATTAACTCTAGCTTGCATTGGCTCCATTATTATTAATTATATTAAAACATAGGATATATCGAAGTTAGTAGTAGTAGATTAATAAAAAAAAATATTTATTTACTGTTTAGTGGATTTGCATTGTATATTCGTTTGAAGTCGGTTTTGTTTTTAATTAAAAAAGTTTTGTTTTCTACTTTTTAAAGGCGTTTAAAAAAAACATTTCATCTAAATGACGGGTAAGGATAAGGTAAACAAAACCAATAAATATTTTTAAATTAAATCGAAACTTTTAACACAGGGGAACAACGTTGAATTTATTATTCCGTTTCTTTTTTAAGTTTTTCAATATAGATTTGTTATAAAAAAAACGTCCTATCGTATGATGCGTTATTTTCAATGCCTCCAGAAAAAAGGTGACGGCCACCATAACGTGTGAAGTAACGACTGTGTGGGCGAGACTTTATAGTCGTGGTTACTCGACGCTGCTAGCTATGTATACACCTGATTAGATTCCACGTAGGTATTATATACGTCCGGCCGTGGAACAAAATCATTATATAGATAACGATACAAAAATTACACCTATCTCATATTTTATCCGTTAACTAATAATTGATATAGTGCAGTAAAAGTGCTGGAAAGATACATGATATAACTATTATTTCATTACATTTAGGAAGAAAAACCAGCGATTCAGACCACATTTACTTCGACATCATTATTATAATATATAATATTATGTGAATAGTAGAAAGTCTAAATAAAAAAATGAAATGATTGAATGTAAATTTATCATACTGGCTTGGCAGGAAATATCAGAATAATTAACTTTTCTAGATACTTTCCAACACAAACACCTACTGCCATCGCTAAACCGAGTTCCAAGAGGAAATCTCTGGTGAAGGTTTCCGGAATCCGCTGGATGCGGGTGGTGCAAGACTGGTCGTTGTAAAGATCTTTGGGCGCGGCCAGAGGGCATCTTTCGGATCAATGGATGGACACTTCCAAGAAGAAAAGTTATAATTAATAATAGTTTTAAATCCTTATGTGCCTTAACTCACTCTTGTGCATGTCTTAAATAGTTGCATTCTTTTGTTTTAAGTCTTAAGGTATTGCCTATATCGACCCGTTTTTCTACACTACATTGCGAATTATATCCTACAGCTTCACACTACAATAAATAACCTAAATTACCCTGTAAATAATGTATAACACTACGATCGTAAATTCTGTGATAAAGTTGGGTGCGTGAGTCAAGTGTGGGTCCTAGATGAAATTCATTCAATGTGGATAAAATCATTTTTGAAAACCTATGTCGTTATAATAAAAGGTAATAAAATTTGTTTACCAATTACGCAAAAACTAATGTAACGAATGCGATAAAATTTGGTATAATAGGAGTTTATACTATGTATTAATACAAGATTCATATTATTAAATTATAAACTTTTTATTTAAGGTATTAATTAAGAAACAAGTTGTCCCGGATATCCCGGAGTAACATAAAGGCTTTAATATGAAGTAATTTATTAAAGTGTTACTTCACCACGGACGTATTTATTATAATTACCATCGATTTGATTATAAATTTGGAAAAGGACTTCTGAACTCTCGGCTGATCGAACTGAATACGAAAATGTACTGGTATGTGAATAATGTACTCGTTGATGGGTATGCGTTTGTTATTCTGTTTCTATAGATGTCGCAACTATATGTTTGGATTAAATTTAGTTACGCGTAACGATATGGTAACAGCTTCATTTTTTGCTTTGTAAAAATAGACCGAAACAAAATGTTTGTACAACAGTAAACATAAATCAAGAAATGTGCAGTAGAAGCAACCTTCAAGACGCTTTATACGTAAATGCTTAGTTTTGATACAAGCTGCTAAAGTGTAAATTTGCGTATTCGCAATGTAAACAATTCTAATTTTTGTCTTCTCAACGAATGAAGAGAAGCACGTGACCTTGAATGAACATTTCGTAAAAGTATGAGTAACGCAATTCAGTCTCAATGTAATAACAAATGCTAACTCATATAACACTTTCGCACTTTGCGAATCGCACAATTTTGGACTAACATTGTTTTAAATAAATAATTACCTCCTTAGATTAATCTACACAGCACTACCTTAATAACTTTTAAATAGGTACATGATTAGAAAAACAAATTGTTAGAATTAAAAGAGTTTTGTTTTGCCCTATGTATCCATGTAAATATTATAGACTTTATAGATTCTTATATAGACTTATAGAAAAAAAAACTTATAGATTCGTGTCACTTATTATCTCAGCCTTTAGTGACATACTACAGTCTGTCAAATACATAAGATGGCGTTTAAGTGGACGATTTCGTGTTGCCACATCTAAAACATTTTCCCATAAGTGCCCGAATATAAAGTTCGAGTCAAAACGATAACTACTAAATTATTTTGCTGGTTGTCTAAATAAGGTAATCATACTCAGAACTGTAGTCCGTGTATTTTTTTTAAACAGTTATTTCAAATTTTCCCTTCTATTGGTCGTCCCCATGGCAGTCTAGTTTTTTATTGAAGTGATAACTTCTTATAGGAGGGTAAACCGCTTGGTTACGTAACGCGTTACGTCGCCAGTCTTTCTGGCTTCCCTTTCTCTCACGCATACGACAGTGGTAGGTATCAACTTAGATTAGTTTACGTTATCACTTCTGTCGGAGGTCCCGAGACGCACAAGTTTTTTTTTATACGCTCATAACGCTTTGTTTTAGTCACAGTTCACAGAAAGACGCTAGTATTTTTTAATGACCCTAATATCTGATAAACGTTATAAGTTTTTTTATTATAAGAACGTTATGTAAGGATACCCTATATAAATATATAACCAGTTTCAAGCCGTATACAATTGCAATGTTTTCGAATATGACAACACCTAAAAGCGAGGGGGCTACGGGCTGGTATTCAAAATGTGACACACCGAAATCTATAATATGTATATATATATGATATAATGAAGTACCGTTCAAATCGATGTAACCTTTTTTATTCTCTCAGAGATCAGATCAACAGAAAAATTACATTCCCAGATATGACACAGAAGATAACTTCACAAACGAAGCACGTATGCGCTTCATTTTAGTGACCTGACTTATTTGTCACCGTCATAGGGTAGAGAGACTTGAAGATATTTAAATTATTTTGTACTTTTACTGAAACTACACATAGTTTTTTTTATACTAAGAATTGTTTAGTTTTAAATTTCAATTTTCTCAATATTTAAATTAACAAATGAAAGTATGTATTTCTATGAGTTCATAATAATATAAAGATCCTAAAACTTGGTTTAGATACAAATGGTTAGTACTTGATTGATAAGGACAGATTGGGTTGAAATGAAGACGAAAATCTTCGTTGTTAATATCTTTGAAAACGAATCAATAAGGAAACACATTGAAACAAGAAAAGTTCGACCGATTGGACCTATCAAAGGATCATAGTGAAGATCTATATTTTTTTTTTTTTTTTAATTCCAATATATTTTGGCCTTTAACTCTTTGGGTTACGCCGGATAATTGTACATTCAAATTTGATATAAAGTATTTGGCAACTAAGTTGTATACCAATAGGGCGTCAGCACTGTTAAACTCTGATATAATTGCGTGAAATATACCCTGATCCCACATATTGAGACCAAGGTGTGCGACAAGTCTTTCCCTCTCTGCTTTGTTCCGGACACATTCCATCAACACGTGATGCATGTCTTCAACTCTATTGCATTTCTCACAATTGGGTGAGTTGCGTTTTTTAATGTGACAATAAAACTTGTCAAGGGCCATATGCCCGGAACGCAATCTATGGGCGACAACAATTTGGTTTCGGATCAAGATCTATAATTAATATCATTAATTCGTCGTTACACTGAGAGCATAATATAACAAAACGTACTAACATTTGTACCACTTCAAACGTGAGTTGTCCATAAACATGACTTGCCACTGCACACTTTACGATCAATATAATTTTTATGGTCGGTATAATTTCTGATAGATTTACTTTAACGGCTTCGATTATTGATAGTTTCGAGGAAGTTTTAACGTCACATTTATAATGCGGGCTATATCGGTTATAAGGTGGGTGTATCTATTTCCACTGATCTATTTTACTAAATACATTTAATTTTAGATTAGATCCTTATATATGAAAATAATCGTTTTATATGGAAAAAATAATCCGCTTCCATGATCACCTATAATTCTTCATTGTCAACTAGGGTCTCCGGCCATCAATAATGTTTATTCCGTAGGTCAAAATTTCCAGGACAAAAATGTTGGAACGAAAAATGTACCACTATTTCTTTAAAGTAGCTTCCCTATTCACGTCATTACCCATAAACGCCGATTCCACGGTGAAACTCGTATTCGTATAATAAATAACACGATATTTTAAGTTTGCCTTTTTGTGAATAGAACGATTCCATTCAACCATAAGACGTCCACTGCCGGACGGACTCAGCCAATGAGGGGGAGATTGCCATAATCGCCAAGCATGGCAGATGGATTGACGAACGCAGTAAGTTATTATTAGTACTCAGAGGATGATGCTGCCCATTCCCTTAGTCGACACTTAGTAGACGACACCCACATGAGGATATGAGGTGGTACTATCCTCTGCGCACACCACACGGTGTCGAACGATGTCAAAGAAAAATCAAATGGTTCCAATGACTAAATTCCAAACACAAATATTCAAGTCTAAATTTAAACGAAATTTAAATTTGGGATTCCTAACCAAACAGCAAAAATTTGGGATCAAAGTGGCAAGTTCGACAAAACGCCATTTAAGTAAGACCCCTTATTAGCTGATATTTGCAATAACAAATTATTTCTTTAAAGCATAAGTTTAGGAAAGGTTTGTAGTAATGTATGAATCGACGGTTTTCTGTGAAACTGTATGTATTTACATCGCATGGTAGCTTAATGTGTCGAGTACCCATAAAAATAAGACAATAGGAAAACAATGAAAAGCTGGCGTAAACGCCAGGTACTCAAGGCCAAGGTGCTCAAGAGGTTAATAAATACTAGATACAGATGCTAGTTGGAGGGTGTCACCTTTTTAGAATAATTATACGCTTAAAAAGGCGTAGTCCGTAGTGATAAAAAAAACCAAGAGAAAAATAAATACGTGAGTATGTCTATAAGATATAAAATCTGACACAAGTAATGTTAATTATAAATACTCTTAATAGTTAACTACTAAGTTATATTTGGTACACAATTTAATAGCAAATAGGTGCAATAATTATTAATTATCTATTCAGCTAAAATATTTTCTCAGTTCGCCTCTGATATTCATTCAAACCTACAATATCGTTTATGGCTTAATGCCAAACTTGATCTACATTATTTTTTATAGAATAATGTTAATTCTTAGCAGCTTCTTTGAGATTATAACACAATTAACCGATATTCCATTTCATTAGCTAATCACAAACTGATAGGCCACACTAAACTGTTCCTTTAAAATCTTCTAGTCATTTACAATCAATTATAATTTAAGAACCGTTTAGTCGTATCGTTGAGTTAAAAGAAAAATGATTACATTTTAATATAAAACTAAAAGTGCTTAATCATGTAAGAGTGTTTGTACTCAGAGATACACTTCGTGTTTAGGAACAATATCATCATTAAAAGTAACGAAGCATAATATTCGCAGACCCGACTGATTGCTTTCTATTCAATCTTTTGAATATATAAAATATATTGTATGCTATCTATGTGCCCGCGGCTACGTCCGCATTTCATATATTCTTCACAGCATTTTTTTAAATACGGAACTCGAATTTTTGTTTATTACTATCTATTTAACCTATATAGGTCTCCACGACGACCGGTCTTGCGCCACACGCATCCAGCGGATTCCCGCAACCTTCACCAGGTCGTCGGTCCACCTTGTGGGGGTCCTACCCACGCTACGTCTTCCAGTGCGTGGTACCCATTCGAGAACCAGTTGGCCCCTAAGATACAGTAAACATATTTCTCATAAATTTAAACACTTGCCCGTAAAACTGTGTATTGAATCGGATTTTATTTTATTCGGAACCCTAATTATTTTCGTTAATTAAAATTACCCTAAGTTACCCGGAGTAACTTCAGCTATCTAACAAAAAAAGTCTCGTTATAATATGTTCAACCGTTCCGGAGATTATCCGGAACAAACAGACAGACAGTTAAAAATTTTAAAATTTGCATTTTTGGTATAGTTATGCACGATATAACACGATACATTCATATCTATTTAGTAAAAAAAATCATTTTGACAAACAGATACTTCAATTATATTTATTAATATAGATTGAATGTTTTTCCATTAACGTCTTCATCCCAAGTTACCGGAAGAAATAAATATTCCTAAAAGTAATTATTTATTATCTATCTCATCTAAAGACTTGATGATTTTTTCTAGAAACCTGAACACAGAATCTGCGTTCATAATTTTAATAAGTCAAAATAATTCTTAAAAGTCGCATTTATAATGTCTCAGTTTGCGTTGAAGATTTTTCATTCTTCATGTTGATTTGGTTTTATGTAATAACAAAATTAAAAGAACATAGTTACATAATTTCCATACTTATTACACACAATTAATATACCGTAATGTGTATTTCATATTCTTAAATTCTGTAGTTTAATATATACTCACACAATATTTTGAAATGTTTAAAATTTTAAAGATAGCTTCGCCTTTTAACATATTATATAAGTTATAATGAAAATTAAAAAAAAAAGGAAATTTAGATTTCATAGTCAATACAGCTACTATCTATACTAATCTATGCTAATAAATAAAATTGAAGGGTAGATTTAAGATTATTTCGAAACATGGAAGGTACCAGAACCATAGCGCGATATACAATCATTCAAAGAAAATACATTTTTGTTGTCATTATTGTATAGAAATTGAATTGTCTGGTTTTTTTTTTTACTAAATACGACACCTATACAAAAAAAGCAATTATTAAATTTTTTGTCGGTCCGTCTCCTTTTTCCGGCCAATCTCCGGAACGGCTGGACCGATTTGAACTGGACTTGTTTGTTAGATATCTGAAGTTACTCCGCGTAATTTAGGCTTCTTTGGTTCTTCGATAATAATTAGGGTTCCGCTTAAAAATATTAAACCATAAATATTGGAATAAGATCCGATTCAATGCACAGTTTTACTGGCAAGTATTTGAATTTGTGAGAAATATCTTTAATTAATGTTAGTAACAAAATTTTTTTTTTGGAAAATAATTCGTGCCCCGTTTAAAAAAAAATTAAAACTATATTACGCAATGAAAAACATATGAAACGCGGGCGAAGCCGCAGGCACACAGCTATTGTATAATATAACGAACAAAATAAACCTTTTCTGAAACAGCACAACAATAACAAGCACACCAAAACTTAGCGTCTCTTTTATCCGTTTGACACACTCGAGGTAATCGAGTGTTTGCTGTTACAATACTGTCTGTGTATACGAGTATATATATAGAATGTAATAAAAGCTGATCATGTAACAAAGTTGATTCAGAAACATCCAGAAAGTATCAGTAAGAAAACAAACAAGGCTTATTATATTTATGCTTTTCATTGCACTTTAGAGAGAAACGAGAATTGAGAAACAATGAGTTGGATATGTACAGTATATATTTAACAAGTAATAGCAAAGATTTAACTTTAATTTTTTTTTTATTGGTCTACAAAACTGGATACAATTTTCTAATTTTACAAATAAAATAATTCTACAGGCTTAACTTAAATTGTCCTTTCTTGGCGTAGCTTCTATTAATTATGATATAGCGACGTTATAAAGAACTACAAAAATATTAGTAACTATTAAAACATTCATAAAACATAAGAAAAACACAATCCAAATAATACATTTTGAAAAACAGGAAAAAAAGTATCCAAAGTCAATATATCCTCATATTGACTGAGCTTTTAATAAGACTCTGCATAATATGTATAGGTGAGTTTAAAATTTAGATCCTTGCATGCTGACTGAACATTTTTTATGGTATCAAAATTTTGATAATGTTATAAAATATTACTTTTAATTTATATTTAATAATTAGTTAATAGTTAAATTTAATTTGGGTTTGTTTTCACATTATTATAAAACAATGCCAAGCAATTCTTTATTACAGAATATCGTCAACGAATTTTCTATTCAGCGAATATAATAAAGTTTTATAGTAACATAGGCGACGATAAATAATTATCGATCGCACAAAATTAATATAGTACCCGGTATTTCAGCTGTCTATTGTGATGATCGGTGAGAAATTGAATTTGAATTAGGTTTGAATACCCCAGAGGAGATATAGCATTGAATGTGAAAAAAGTTATGTTTATTGACGTAAAATAATATAATCCTAGGTTTTCATGGAAATTTTATTGTTGTAAAAAAAATTAACTGCCTCGGTGGCGCAGTTGTATTACGGTGTGAATACCGTTCTGAGGTCTCGGGTTCGATCCCCAGGTCGGGTCAAGTGGTATTGGGTTTTTCTACTCAGTGTCATCCTGGAGTTTGGAATTTGTGCCCAATATGGCAACAGGCTCGCCTCCTGTCACATCTGGGACGGAACTAAGCTAGGCGAAATGTGGGTGGTGTATTTCGCTATTTCACCTCTGCCTAACCCTTCGCGGATAACAGGCGTGAGCTTATGTTATGTTATGTTAAAAATCAAAAACAGATTGGAATGCGTACTAAATGGAATGTTATTATAAATACTGATAAATATAATAGGTATATAAGAGTATCGCGTTATACTTTATATGTATTAATTTTGTTTTAACACATACGACATGTTTTTTTTTTCATGTTCTTTTTACCATATGCTCTTACATAATAAGAAACACGAAGGTACGTTAGTCGATATTCGACTATAATCATTATTGAAAATTCGAAGGTAAATAAAGTTTCCTAATAATTATGAGAACACTAAATATTGTCAGTGGCTACTAAATAAAAAAATGAAAATCTGTGTATAGTAATATAAAGGAGAAAAATGTAGTGAACTATTTTGTCTTTGATATATAGATTAATTATTAACAATTAATAAGACAATGTAGTAAAGAACTGCTTGTAATGTTAATGGACGTCCAACTGATATAAGTTCGATCATCAAACATAACGTCTGTTAAAACTATGAACATTTCAATTTGTCAATATACTTCTACAATTTATATGTTCAGAACAAATTAACATAAAGAAATTAGGAGATAATTGATCAATCGAGAAATATATTGGCGACTATTCAAGAATACAAAATAAACAATGGAATTACAGTAGTTTTAAAAGAACTCATACTAAACTTTCTGCTATAGATATTTCTTTGTATATATTGCAGATACTTCTGAATAAAAATGACTTTTATTTACATAACAGGGATCCATTTGTTTGGTATATTTAGATAATTGAAAATTGATGATTTAAACAGTCTTTTAATTCAGTAGAATATCAAAATCAAAAATCAAAATCAATAAAATCTTTAATCAATTTAGGCCCTAAGAAGGCGGCTTATGACCATCTAAAACACTACCACTAGTTCGGGAAACTCGATTTGCTTCTTTATTATTAAAATCATATATCATTTTTTTCATATAAAAAACTAAAAAAATTTCATATAAAAATCATAGTTAGCCGTCATATAACATACTAACGTTAGCGGAAGTACAGAGATTTGGGTTAATTCCAGACATTACTATCGTTCACGTAATGATCCACCCTGTAATAACCTTTTGAGAATAAAACTTGCTTGACATAATATTGGAACTTATTGTCAGGTAAATTGGTAATGTTCTTTGGGATCTTATTGTAAAACCGAATACCTATAAAGCTTTTATTAGACTTACTTAGCCTAAAGCGTGGGACGGTCAACTTGTCTTTATTTCTAATATTAAAATTATGACGATCATTCACTAGATCTAGCTTGTCTATTTTTTTACGAATATGCATTAAGTTATCGAAGATGTATTGGGAGGGCAAAGTTAAGGTATTAAGTAGATTTTATAAGGCCTCCTGCCAATATTTAAATATTCTACATAATACAATTTAAAAACTATGATAAGAAAGAAAGAAGAAACTTTTGTTAGATTATAAATGTATAAACTACAAACAAATATAATATAAATGTACCTACTTCGTAACACTATAAAATACGACAGTAGAATATCAGCTACAAATCAAGCTGAATATCAAGCGGTGCCGAAAACGTGCAAATTGAACGATTTCATTTGTATCGGGTTATATATCTTTTTCTCTGTTTCGTACGTTTATCTTTGCCTTAACCTATATATGAAAAAATGTCCCAATTCAAACAAAAACACGAGAAATAATTTAAGCTTTATACCCAAAATCTACGAGAAGAAGAATCAACCGAACTATTATCTCTTATTTTCTTAATTAATATAAAAGTTTTCTCTGGAAGTTGATATTAAGTCGCGAAAAATGGTATCCAGTGTACAATAAATATTTACTGAAAACTGAATACAATATGTTTTGTAATATTTTTTTTATCATTGCTTACTATTTTTTTCGGAATATGGAGGTAGATAATATCCCCAGTTCCCAGTGAATATACAAGTAAGCCACTAAAAAATCATACTGTGTGTATGAAATTACTTGAAAATGTTTTCAATTATCGCAAGAACACAAAAACCTCTTGTGATCTATTTGTAATAATGTTATTGGTTTATAGGATATCTATCGCTAATATTAAGGTTACATTTTTTTAAACTGCAAAGCGTTATTCCACACGTTTCATTAAAAAATCAAATTACAGCTAAGTAATCACCTGTAATTAAAAATAAATAATCGCAAAAAAAATTAACTCCGTACACATTTATGAATTATATATTTTAGAAAATTAGTAAAAGGTCAACGTATTTGAATCGTTTCAAATAATTTATCGCACTTTCATTTACAACGTACAATTCCGTTTATAAAATACGTCATGCCGGACAATGTTAATTGCCGTGGTCAGTGAAGAAATATACGATCTTATGTGTAGTTTGTTTTATGTGATCCGGTCAGATAGAAGACAAAAGACTGATGAGATTTACTAAAGTAGCTAAGGTTGTACGATTACTTTTGGAAATGATAATCCGAGGACGCGGAAGACATGTTTTTGATTCCATTCTCAGATGCCGAATAAATATCTGACATTTCGCTTGGACCTGTTATTCGTTAACAGGTTGGACCTGTTGGACGTTATTCGGGAAATTGTGTAGAAAAAAATTGACAGATTAATTTTGTCGAGTCTGCTGAATAATTTACTTAGTACTGATGCTGACGACTGAAGAATGTTGTTTTGTGAACCACCGTACATAGAGTACAGTGTCAAATACGGCGGAGAGTACTGGGCTATGGGCTTCATAAGATTAGCACAAACGAGACAACACATAGCAGCAACTTGGCATTGCGCTCGAAATGATGATCTAAAGAATGTTACTTTGGCTTTTTTTTAACGGTAAAGGCTCAGTGCTTCGATCACAATCTCACCAAATGTTAAATGAAGATGTGGTCTAGGATAGTAAACACACTAAGCCTAGATGTACTAGTTCTCAAGCGATGCTGCTGGAACACATCTGTTGGTATTTGGCGACTGCTTAACTTGAGGGTGGTAGCTACCCAGGCGGGCATTGTTAGATAATGCCCTACCATCAAGCTATGATTTCCTTACGACGTTTTCCTTCACCGAAAGATTAGGCTGATTGTAAGAGTTGGATAGGTGGGTTGACATTCTTTGATGCGAAATCCGACCACACTACCGACTAAGCTTTCATCGCTTCGCCTTTATATTTACGGTTAGATGTGTGTCCGCGGCTGCGCCCGCGTTTCATATTTTCTTCACTGCTTTTTATTTTTTTTTATACGGAATCCTAGCTTTTTCTTTGGTACTAAGATAAAGTAAAAAAATATTTGAAATTACTCTAAGTTACCCGGAGTAACTTCAGCTATCTACCAAAAAAAGTCTCTACTCAAAATCGGTCCAGCCGATCCGGAGATTACCTATTACAAACAGCAGAACATACGGGCAAAGATTTTAAAAATTGTATTTTTGGTATATGTTCATCATATATACATTCATATCTACCTAGTAAAAAAAAAATTGACATTACAAACAGACACTTCAATTTTATTTATTAGTATAGATGAATACGATGTGAGAAATAATTTAAAGGTCGTAAATACTGAACGTCTATGAGTTTTCAGCCAAAAATCAATTTTACATAATACAATCTGACACTGACGACCAGAGCGAGCGAAGTTTTACAACATATGTGTTGACGGAATAATGAACAAACCGTATGTAATTAACATTTTGGTTTATAACACGTTTCATTAAACGTCTAGGTTACAACTGCAGTACAATATCTGCTATCAGTTAATATTACTTTTCTTAATATTTTTAAAATACCTTATCGACAAAATATCATTTGAAATCAAGTTAGAACGTGTGTAGGCACGTCTCTTATGCATATAAGAGATGCACATTATTGCCTCATGGGAGCTATTACGACTCTCTTCATTATAAAATAGCATATACCGATTTTATTTATTTCCCCGCAAACATGATAGCACTTTCACTCCGATCGGGCAGTGCGCAGTAACTCGCGTCGATACCTCACATACGTCTCACTTACACATAAAACCGCTGACAAAACATCTGGGTAAATGGAAAATATGAAGTTTTAAAACGAAAACTTTTTTAGAGTGTAAATGTCCTGAGAGAGTAAAGAAACAGAATTGTAAATTGAAACGTGAACCGTATCCCTTCCACAAATATACGAACTTTAAACAACATTAAGCGGTGCACAAATATTACCCCGAAACGATTTAACTTACGTGCTCGAATAAATTTACCCGGAAATTTTCGTGCATTTACAACGATTTACCCTTCCACCCACGGCTTTACTTTCGAATTTATTCGCACACCTCATTGTCTCTAAGTATATATAAGTCTAGCTGAGATGAGAATGATAGGTAAAGTAAGCAATAATGTGATAAGGTAACGTCGTGTGGTAGAGAATGTTGTGAGAGAGATAGAAAGTGATGCTTAAATGGTATGCACATGTAGAGAGGATAGATGAAAGAACATTGACGAAACAAATTTATAAGGCCAGTGTGACTGGGCAAGATGGGAAGTGTCGTCCTAGGCGAACGTATCTTGACCAGATCGAGGACGTTCTGGAGAAAACCAGGTTAAAAGTACCCTTAACCGAAGAGCATGTATGAAGGTGCTTATGAAAGTAGAAAAAGCAAAAGACGTGTGTCAGAGCCGTAGCAAATGGAAGAATGTTGTCTGAAGAAGAATCAAAGGGTAGGCCTTTATGTAAGAGAGGCGCGACTTTATGTACCTTATTATCTCAAATGTTTTCCTGAAAAGTTACAAGAGTTGATTTTTAAAATCTAAAAATGTGAGTTTTTCTTAAATTATTTGACTTCACGATTGATAGAAACGAACTTCAGTCGGATATAAACAAAAAATAAAGCGATATACAAAGATTCTCGTCCTACTGACATTCATAGCACCCAAAAGGTTTTTGGAATTTCTTTCCAAAATGGTTCACTTTTGTACCTATGATGTAGTTTTTTTTTTTGTATTCAAAAAGTTTCCATGTAAAGATATAATATAAATTGTAGAATCTTGAATCAGTGTTGGTTTTCAATAGTGGTGGTAAAAATCTTGCCGTAATATTGGCACAGAAATAACCTTATAACGGGAAGAAGCTTACCTATTCTGTATCTAATGCCAATTTGTTGCCCTAATAAACCGTTAACCGAAGTTTTAAATAAATTAATGACTATAAAGAATAAGACTAAGAATCATTCACATAAAAAAATCTATTTCATCTAATACAATGTAAGAAGTATACTATCACGGTTGCCTGACCTTGACAATCACAGCACGGTTCTTACTCTAAAAAAAATTATTTTGCGAAACCTTCACGAAGTTCATTTGGGTGTAGGGAGAATGAAAAATAATGCTTGTAACTATGTTCATTGGCGGGGTTTAGACAGTGACGTGAAAACTTATATAAAGAATGTATGAAATGTTGCCAGTAATGCGACGAGTCCCTGAACACACCCCTCACACCCTAGAAGTTTCCATCGAAACTCCGGCTATGCTATTAACTATTTTGCAAACGATCAAAACAACCATTATTCTATTATAACCTATTTCATCTAAGATAATATTTTCCATTTATCTGACCTGACTATTGTAAATAATGTTATAAATAAATCAGAGAACTTTTCGCACTTTTTGTATTAACGCGACAAACGGTGACTATTAGTGATTCTGCACTATGTATGAATTAAAACAAGGTTTTGATATAAACTGTATAATCAACAAATTAATACCACCCACGTTCGAATGCACGGCGCAAGCCGAATCGATGTTGGAAACAAAGCATACGTTGGATATTATACAAATAGTATACTTATGAATAAATGTATATGAGAAATAGATGAAACCCGGTTTCACTCGGGTAAAATGTGGCTCATCATAGTACACAATCGTTTACAAAATGTATGTAGAAAAGAACTGTAACTTCACTTATACGTGTGAATCGGCACTGATAGGTGTGAATCGGCCTTAATGAACTCAAGATGGCATCCGAATGGTCAATATAACGGCTATAATTTGCACCACTAAAATTTAACAAAAACTCGACAATCCGAATTTTGGGGATATATGGTATCAACTTGAAACCATGATTTTTTTATGTTTTATTATTCAGGTAAGGTTTCAATCGAGTCTGCCGTACCCCTTGACCGAATTATTCAAATAGATAGGTTAAGGGACCATGTAATGTCTCCATCACCCTAAGGTTAACTAGGAGTAAATGCATACGGCATTAACTCCACTTTTGCACATAATTGTGTGCAAAAAGTGTTAAATAAATCAATAAAGAATTAAAACAGAGAAGACAATGTGTAATCAAAATAATATTGCAGGAATACTCATATGCTACAAATTAGAACTCGAGTAGGGTAATAAAAGGAAATTATCTCTGTCCTGCACTTTTGTTCCACATAATCTAAAACAAAATGATAATGATAGCAGTATACGGTTAATAATATGTACCTTTTATCTCAAGGTTAATAAGCACTTCTCCTGTTAGTTATAAAATATTTAACTCCAGAACTACCGGACCAATCAAATTAACTGGTATCAAGTATTTAAGGTGAGAAGCTTCGATCAACAGCGTTTAGACAGTTGAGAAAAAAAATCTCTGGTAGAAACCGTCGTAAATCTATTGCATGTACTTCTAGTGTTAAATATTTGGTATCTACTACATTTACGTCGAACTTTGATAACTTCAATTATAATTAATGTAATTGTAAATAGATGTTGGGTATCATCAATAAGGAAACAGTTTGTAAACTACTTCGCTTCTGTAGTTAATATTTAACTATCCTATATACATATGTAGGTAAACATATTCGTTGCGTTTTACTATCGTGTTTGTTAGATAAAGAATAGAAATCTATAACTAATAATATATAACTTTAGTGAATAGGGATATTAACTGACTACCCACAGAATGTGACGCACAGAAACCTTATTGCTATGGTGGGATTCTCGTCATGCTATGTTCGGGTAGTCCGATACTGGGTTCGGGAATGTTAACGTTTGTCCAAACTATAGTGAGGATTTTTTTATATTTATCCAATGTAATGAAAATGTTATTAGAAAAGAAGCTTAGTATTTATTAATTCTTATTATTTCTAGTTTTGGCTCAGAGGTCAAAACTCAATCATAATCATTACTGAGTCATCATCATCACCCTACCCTTTTCCCATTTTTATTTGGGGTCCGCGCAACATGTCTTCTTCTTCCATTCCTCTCTATTTGTTGTCATCTCCGCATTCACTCCTTTCCTAAGCATATCATCTTTCATACAGTCCATCCATCTTTTCTTTGGTCTTCCCCTTCCCATGTAACCGTCCACATTCATATCCAATACGTTTCTTACAACATCCTCTTTCTCCCTGCGCATCACGTGTCCATACCAGAACAAACGATCGCCTCTTAACTTGTCTGTTATTTGCGCCACTTTCAATCTGAGTATTTAAGGAAAAAAAACCATTCCCGACTTCTTTAATTATAATTAAAGATCATCAATATCTTTTAAACGATAAGAAAAGAAAGTCGTTTGTAATATAATAGAAAAGAAACAAAGAAGACAACTGTCTTGAGCTTATCTAAATACCTAATTATATATAGATAGATTAATGTGACAATACAGATACGAGCATTCGTTATTCAAGTAAGGAGTAATACGAATTACATTGTAATAAAAACATTGAATTAAATATACTACATATCAGTATTAAGGAAACATACAAATTACACACAAAATAGTTTCACTATTCTATAGAGTTACGTAACAACAATTAAATACATTGTTACACGGTAATTGAAAACTGTAATTGAATTTGCAAACAGTTAACTGATTTCAGCACAGAATCGCCGTAATTAGAGGTGCGTATGTACCATCAATTTAGGTGTCTACTTTCGGTTTGTAAAGTAAATTGGCCTAAATTGGTCTAATGTTTATCAACACGATAATTCACTAATGTGTCTCTGTGTGTATGGAGCCGCACCTTGGAATTGTCTCTCTAAAGCAAAGTATATAATCATAGGTAATCACGGGAACATTATATCACTGCAACTATTATATATAGAGTATTCATCGAAGATTCTGGAATACGTATCAGTTAAATATCGAACTTCACTAAATATCCGAATGTGCATTTATAATCATTTAAACAAATTAAAAAATGCATAACATTACCTAAACTATCCAAATAACATTTAACGTTATCAATTTAAAAACAAAAGAATATCAATAGGTAATTCTAAGATACGCATTGATCAGATTTATCTGTAATTGTTATTACGTTAGATTCCGAAATATAGGTATAATTTTTGTAATTATTTATTTATTTTATTATTTATATATATATATATATATATATATATAAATATATATATATATATATATATATATATATAATTAATATATTCTTAATAATCTATATTATTTTTTAAATATTAAATTAAATTTCATATTTAATATAAATACGACGTGTATTTTCATAATCATTCATCATTCAATTACACCATCACTTAACATCGGATGAAGCTGTAATAATCCGCTACCTTTTTACTTAATAATTACTTTTTCATAAAACAGATATTAGATTTAAAGAAAATTTAGAATCATTATTATTAAATACAATAATTAATTACTTCATACATATTTTAGTCGTGTTCATATTTTATTTTAGTAGTTTCTTGATTATAATCACTCAAAAATAAAATTTTAGTAAAGAAGAAATCACTGCAATATTATAATTAATTCAAATAAATACATAACATTTAAATTAATACAAATTCTGAAACCGAAGAAAGTCTATTTTACGTCAACATATAATCCCAATAAACTAATGAACAAATAGTTCCAAAATATATATAACTTACCGGATTACCGGATTACGATTTTCTGTATATGAAAAATCTCCAGTTTAAAACTTTTTTAACTGTTACACACCAAATCACCAAAACGACATAGAAACTTTTATAAGCAAAAGCTTATTCCGAAGTTTAAATAATACTTAATCACATATAATCACGAAGCAGCCGATCATTTAAATAGTCATTTTATGAAATACCGTATGACGTAGTACGGACGGTAAAGTTCCGAAAGATAATCGTATAATAATAAAGATAGCGCGGAGTGTCGCTGTGAGGCGGGCGGTCCACGCGCTCCGGATTTTCATCTGCCCTTCGCGGCACAAGGCGTGAATATCGCTTTTAAGGCGGGGCGCGCGCCGTTAGCCCAACACGTTGTGACCCAATAATCTTTCCTATCAATCGAGCCACCAATAAGTACAATTTTATTAATTTTTATATTATCACACATCAGTCTTATTGTTTGGTTTCGTTCACAGTCGCTGTGATTAGCTGTTTATTGTAATTTATATTGGTCTATTAAATAATAATGAGGTAATTGCCTGTAAATTGTCTTGCTCTAATCTATAATTATCATTTGGATAAATTTCAATAATTTCACGTCTATTATTAAAAATTCTCGTTTAATAATTCTTCGCTATTTTGATGTCTTATATATTGTATTTTCAAATTTATTAATAACAATATATTGTAAATAAGGACCTAATTTACGATTTCTAAATAACTACGTTTTAATTTCTGTCTTAATTTTTTAAGGGACTTTTGTCTTAAAAGACATGCCAGTCCCATCGTTACTAATCTAAATCTATTCACAAGTACTTTAAAATACTACGGTAAAAATTATAACATAATAAATCTCTGGTTTCCCTTCAATAAGAATAAATCTTTCGCCTTTTAACTAAGTTTAATATTTACTATTTCTATTCGTTATGATAAAACTTAATAAGTAAACAAATTAATAGCTTAGAAAATAATTCTTGGAAGTTCTTATACCTAATAAGAAGGGCTGGTATAGGCTTAAATAACAATTTCGTTGTCTTGAAAGTGACGGAAAATGTAAATAAATTTTCATTTAGTTATAAAAATGGTCGTGGATGATTATTGATATTTATGATCTCAATTTTAATGTGTCGAGTATCCATAAAAATGAAACAATAGAAAGACAATAGGAAAACAATGGTAAGCTGGTGTAAACGCCGGGAAGGTGCTCAAGGGATTAATTTGTAATAACGCACCTAAATATGTAATATATATATATATATATATATATATTACATAATTCTATAGTAAGCAATTATAGTAATTTAAGCGAAATAATCTCTTCATTTTATTGTAATACAAGACGAATTCAATCAATTTATTAGAAAAACAGTTCATATCTTATGATAAAACTTGGCGGAAGATGTGACGTTGAAGGTTATCAAACTTTTCAAAACTCATCCCGTTGAAATTGAATAAAACTTTTATGAATATTAAGGAAGATGTTTGTACCACATATTATTCTGGTTACTTTTTATAATTAAACCGGCAAATCAAATCGTATAAGTGTAAAATTAGGAGATTCAATTTTTTATCACTCTGATTGTGTGTATAATTTAAAAACAAAGACGTCATAAACTTAGCAAAATTCTTGAAATACGTTCCAGTTAAAATCATTTCTATACAAAGAGTTTAATTAAATGTTATTTGGGAACGGTCAGCTCATCAAATACTTTCAACATTGACTTTATGAATTACTTAATTAATAGAAGTTTAATTAATTTTGCTTGAATTCATAAGTTCGAATGCAGGAGTATCTCTCTCATACTTATTTCTGCAATCAAATTGTATTCCAGCTATAAAGCTTTAGTGGACGATATATACTATACGATGATATTATACTAGACGTAGTTTCTCACAGTGGCCACTTAACTTCAAAGGACTGCATGTCATTTTTTAATTTAAGTCATAAAAATATTTTTTTATTTTACTAATAAGAAAACATAAGTGAGTACGGAATATATTTTATACGAATATAAACAAATGACTTACTGTTGATTGCTTGCTATATTTTTTAAATATTTAATAAGGTTTCCATTAGAAATCGGTATTTAATGTCCTCCTTGAGAGTATCTTATTATTACAGCTTAATTAACTCGATCTAAACAAAATTTAGAAAACCGTATCGTTTTACATAGGAAGGAAATCTTCATTTGTTTAGCTTTTATACTAAACGTTATGTTATGCAATTAGTTTATTTCTTTTATTTTTTAAATAAATAAATATATCATTTCATATCAAAACCAAAATCTCGACAAAAATACGGTTTTATGATTATATTTATTTCTTATCACCATGCTACGGAATAAGTATTTTATAAGCTAAGATTTCATGTTATTATTAAAAAAAAAGAATTTAAATAATAAAGTATTATAAAATTACAAGAATAATGAGGTTATTATGTTAGTTTAAATAAACTCGCCGTCAGCCGAAAGCCACTGAAGATATTAAAATGAAATGTGGTTATTGCAATTTAGATAATTTAGTTTGTCTAACTTATGAGTGGAATATAATGAAACTTGGCTGTTAACTATACATAATACATAAGACAAGCAAATGATGAGAGCATCTATATGTCACAACCAAACGGCAATAAACAGGTTCAAACATTACAAAAAAATTAAAACATACCTATAATACAAAACCTTTTAAATTAAAAACAAAACCGACTTCAAAAGAATATACTACAAAAATGCACTAAAAAGTAAATAAATAATTATTTTATTATTTTACTTCTGCAAACTTTGATATATCCTTTGTTTAATATCATTCATACCAGGAATCTTGAATAGGGTGCGACGGTTTTTCACGCCCGGCCGGCTTTACCTTCTATATAAGGTACAAGGTCTGCCATGTATGGAATACTGTTCGCATCTCTGGGATGGATCCTCTAAATATCTCCTTGATGCCCTGGATAGGTTACAGAGACGGGCTGTCCGCATTGTAAATGATGTAGACGTTACTAAATTCGTCAAGTCGCTACAGCTGCGCAGGGACATTGCCTCATTAAGCGTGTTCTACCGTCTGTATCATAGCGAGTGCTCTGAAGAACTGTTTAATCTGATCTCTTACTCTTTCTTCCACAGTAGGACCATAAACGCTGGGATTTGGAGCACAGCTTTATAGTAACTTCCAACCAGGCACGAACTAAACATTTTGATTCATCATACCTTTGCCATACTCTAAAGCTGTGGAACAGTCTTCCGGCCGATTTATTCCCTTCTTCCTATAACATCATATCCTGACAATGTAGCGTGAGGATATATATGTGCAAGCCGGCATGACAGGGACCGCTGACGATGGATAATCAGTCACTCGCCAGTCGCCACTGTTTCAGCATTGCATTGTGTAAGCACAATCAGGCACAATGCCGACACTTTGCCGAGCTAAAATATAAATTAAAACAAATAATGGAACAAATCAAATAGTTCGCTATTTAGATATATCTTAGCTTTATTATTATTCGATAGTGAACATCTATTGTCGTGTACAGTTATTGTAAAAGTGTTCTATAAACATTTACAAATGTTAATTTAAAAAATCGTATCTGTGATAAGTTATAACATGTATGATTATAAATTGAAAAGTTAACAGAATATGGCAAATATACAGTCTAAAATAGTTCTTAAGAAATAGTTTTAATTTATTCAACCTTCAAAGAAGTCGAACTTTGAAGTATACTTAAATAAAATTTCCAAGCAATACGAAACTGCTCACGTCAGATTCACTTCAAAGAAATGTTTTACAACACTTTGTAGTCAAATAAATCCACTTTATACGCCAGCAGCACATTTGTAATTTTCACCTTAAAAAAATTACATATTGTATTCATCCTTGTCATGTAACGATGAATTTCTAATGACTTGTATTTATAATCAAAGTACTATACTGTATTTAACTATAATAACAATCCATCTCTATATACAAAAAAAAAACTCATTTATATTCATGCATTATTAAATAATAACACAAACATTAAAATAATAACTCGTTTGACATGTTAATACGTGTAATGTAATTTGGCCACTTGCGACTCAAAAATAACAACGAATTTTGATTGGAATTTTCATTATCTGTTAGTCGGAGGCCAAAGATAAATATTATCCGACCTTACATAGTATTAACAAATATGTATTAAATTAATAAAAGGAAAAACGATACTAAGGAAATTTAATAATTGGTTTTTCCAAAAAATTGATTCCATAGTTTCCTGCTTATATAATTAGGTATGCCATATCTATATTAATAATTTCATCAAGAAGTACGGTAGACTCAATTGAAACCTTGCGTGAATAGCAAAACACAAAAAATAATGATTTCGAGTCGACAACATTTATCCTCAAAATTCACATTGTCGAGTATTAATTAAGTAAGTTAAATGCTGAGTGTGCAAAAAGCAGTCGCCATATAGGCCGATTCACACGTATCAGTGAAGTTACAGTTCCTATCTACCTACATTTTGTAAAAGATTGTGTATCTTGATTGTGTGTCACATTTCACCTGAGCGAAGCCAGGTTTTCATCTAGTTTTAAATATTAAAAAAAATATATTTGTAATGATGATAGGTTAGTTGTTAGTGTGATCGAATTTCATATCAATGGAAGTAGGTAGACCCATCTATCCAACTCTGTAATACACCTGAGCTTACGGTAAAGGAAAACATCGTAAGGAAACTACAGTATGGTGGTAGGATATTTTCTTATAATGCCCATCAGGGTGACTAGAAATAAAGAAAGAAAAACCTTTATTCTCTAATGATATACAAAACACATGCTGAAAAAATTAGAAAAATAATAATAATACTAACATAACAATGAAAAAAAAATGATACCCTTAAAAAAATATCACATTATAAGGGTAACTATGTGTCTCGCACCAGCGCATCTCATTAGGTGAAAGGGTCTCAAAGCTCAGCATATGCTGAAGTACCAAGAGATACTCAGCGCAGATTTTCAGCTGAAGCCCAGAGCGAGTCACGGAACGTCAGTTTGTTAAAACTTTGCAAAAATTACAAATTACAATAAAACTAAATCGTAAAATTTAACACATACTCTCAGTCTCTATATATATATATATATATAATATATCATACACATATATACACATTGTTATAGATCTAATATATAAGGGTATATAAATAAATTAATTAATATTACATAAAAGATTAATTTTCGAGGAGTTAAAACACAGGCAAGTATAAATACATTTATATAAATAATTAATTATAAAAAAATTAAGGATCCTTTAGTTAGTGCCATGCTAAAATTTGAAAACCTATCGCCAAACTGATATCAGTAGGTGTGTTCCGGCAGCATCGCTTGAGATCAAGTACCTCTAGGCTTAGTGAGTGATACCACCGTGGATCGCATCGCCTTATAATATTTAACGAAATTATTGTCAGAGCGCTATGTCTCTGCGGTAACAAAAAAAAAACAGTTTTTGTAAGTTATTATTATTGCTATTCAAACCTGAAAAATTTAGAGCCTTTTAATGGAAAATTACATAAGAAGTCGACAATTTCTCCTAGACATTTATGACGATAACTAATATATAACCATCCAGTTACACTGAGATCATAGATCATGTTTGCTTAACATAATGAAATGACAATACCAATATATCGTTGGAAAGGTCATCATCATATACTGTTTATTCTGATTCGAATTACTTTTCTATATATTAATTTCCGTATACTATTTGTAATAAGTAATTAGTTCCATAACATATTGTTAAAAAATTATATATTTATAATCTATATGGTAAATTCGATAAGTTCAATAATATTTTTATGAAGATATACTCATTTAATGCGCATTTAGCTGTCTAGCAGTTTGGATAATAAGTTTTCCGACTGGCCGTACCGGTCGCAAGCATAGAATAGCTAATGTTAGAAGAATATTGTAGGAAAATTCGGATTTTTATGTGACGATGTCTCAACATTAGTCCTTTCAGATATTGTGCTAATCAATACGGTCTTATGACTCATAAAAGACTGAGATTCCAGTGATTGAAATATTAATATGCATAACGGTAACACAGTGTGTTCAAGCGCTCACTCATTGAACTAAGATTCCTCGCTCGCTTCTGTTGATTTATTTTATTAACCTCAAAACTTTTTCTCTAAGTATTTACTAAAACTTTAACTTCATAGTGAAGTAGATCTGCATCGTATGTGCATCTCTTTATGTAACTACATTTGAAGCATTTCAAATTCAAAATTATTTACCTTTTTTTTTCAATTTTTATTTTACTTTGAACTATTTTATCTATTCCGAACGCAAGTAGGATCCTTGATAGTTTTTAGCTATCTGACTAGGTAAAATTTAATTTAAACGGGAATTATGAATTGAATATATAAAAAAATTAAAATCACATGTTTTTTTTTGTAATTTTCCTATTTATGAAAACAAAAATTCTTACATTTAAGGGTTACATATATCTTAACAGTATAATTGGAAAGATGTAAACATTGTAAGTAGATGTAATAAATAATAATTGACAATCATTTATAATACCTTTTGATGAAAGAATGATTCGTTTATTTAATTATCTTACACATGATGAAACTTTTGAAACTGATTAAAGTTTGGAAACGTCGGCCTTCAACTGCGCACGTGTCCGTACAAATGTTAGCCCTCGTCCACGTGATTACTGTGTTTTAAAATTTAATTCGCACTATTAGCTATTTTATAGAGTAATCCTTGATTTTATGGCAAACGTAAGTTTTATATATATCCATGCAAATATTCTATAGTTTAATTTATTCTGTAATTCGTTTAAGTAACACAATAACAGTTGTCTAGATCACCGGGACTATCGTTTGTTCTGATTTTATTTGTAAAGTAAACTGCAAACAATATCGAGTTTATATCTTTTTTTTAAGTAAATATTAATGTTACCTATTTATATATACACTTGTATTTCATGTTGATTTAGTATTTTGAGTTTAATTCCCTCATTATATTTTCAGAAATATGTATTTAAATTTTGTTAAAAAAATATACAATTATTTAATCTGAACAAAGCTAACAGCTAATATTAAACTTAAATTAGAAAAGGATATATACAGACATTGTAACACAACTATTTCAGCTTATTTATATTTCTTTCTCACAATAGAGGATCGGGGTTTTTGAATCGGAAAATCAGAAAAATAATGTATTAATTATCATATACCCTCTTACCAGTTTGCGGTGTATACTAATAAATAAAATTTAAGTGTCTGTATGTAATGTCACAATTTTTTTTACTAAATATGAATGTATTTATGCGATACCTATACCAAAACGCAATTTTTTTAATTTTTGTATGTCTGTCTGTTTGGTTTTTTTTTACTCCAATTAACTTAGGGTACTTTTGTTTTTCGAAAATTAAAACTCATGAAATTGTGAATAAAATCCGATTCAATGCACAGTTTTACTGACAGGTATTTGAATCTATGAGAAATATATTTACCTAATTTTATTACCAAAAACAACTTTGGAAAATAGAGTCTCGTACAAAAAAATTAAAAACTATATTACGCAATGAAAAATATATAAAACGCGGGTGCAGCCGCAGGCACACAACTAGTCAGTTAATAAACATTTAACTAATACTATTTCCATCCATCCTTTCAACTGAAAGACGTCCACTGCTGGACATAGGTCTCCCCCCATAGTGTCCTCTGGAAAATTATTTTCCATTAAATAGATATTTCGAAGTAAGCGAAAGTATGTATTTTTATGAAAATTAAACTTTTACATATAAGATTCATTGTTTTATTATTGAACTAAAAATTATTTTGACATTTTGGTGTAATGAAAATAGAATATACGAGTATGTTTTTTAACTTTCCTCATAGTGCCGTGTCTTTTATTTAACAAACGTCTAAGTTAATTTTATTTAATCATCGATTTATTTTTGTCTGAAAAAGTTTTGATAAAAATAATGCAACTCCTTAAAAAATTACTATATATTTTTATACGGTATAGGCTCAGTGCTTTGACCACAAATCTCATCTGATGTTATGTAACGATGTGGTCCAGGATGGTAAACAAACTAACTCTAGAGGTACTGGTTCTCAAGTGAAGCTGGCGAAACATACCTATTGGTATTTAGCGACAGGTTTTCAAACTTGAGGGTGGTAGGTACCCAGGAGGGCGTCATTAGAAAAATGCCCTACTGCCATGTTATGGTTTCCTGATGTTTTCTTTCACAGAAAACTCAGGCTGATTTTAGAGTTGTATAGGTGGGCTCGAACCTGTATCCATTGACGCGGAATCTGACCGCATTACACACTGCGCCATCATCGCTTTAAATTAAAATATATAAGGTGGGTGGACCATGGAAGGCCATGCTCCTTTGATGGCCAACTATAAAAAAAAAGTCATAGTTATTGTCTTGTGATAACAAATTCCTTCCACTCACACTAAGCTACATCAAACTCAAAGACACAGACGCGGCGGCGAGTCGCTCGGGTTGCTATTTTGTTAGTGAGGTCCCTCTCTTTGTAGAATTCGTTCGTCGACGTTAAAATTGTAATTCGCGCGCACACTAAAAGGTTAGTTTTTACGTAAATAACTTATTATTATCTTAATGTTTTTAATGTAAATTGTCATATGAGGATTCGTTATGGTATTAAAGAAAAAAAAAAAATAATTTTGCTTCGATTTCAGTTAAAATATCGGTAGTGTTCCTATGAAAGCCGGTGGTTCCTTATAAGGCCAGTCAAAAATTTGACGGTTGGCCTTGCTAGGGTACATGCATATTACTAGGAACCTTTACAAATCATGGATTCATGGATCAAATCATTTAATTAAAACTGAAGAAAAAAAGGATGAGTTGAAGCAAACGACGAGTAAGAAAAAAGGAAAGTCTATAAGTAAACGAGAACAAAACAAGAAAAACATTAACAAAAATGATTCCATAAAACGGCTGAAAAGAAAAGCACAACAGCCCAAAAGATTGAAAATAGAGTTGAAGACAAATGCAGAAGATGAAGAAAAGAAATGGTACTGTCACGCATGTGGCGAGTGTAGAATCGAAGACATGAGGCAATGTAGCGAATGTCAAAAGTGGTATCACGAGGAGTGTATTGGTCTCACTAAAAAATATTTTATATTTTTATGCTCAGATTGTGATTAAAATACTTATCCAAAATTATTATCCTTTTTAGTTTATAAGTTTATTTCCGAATAAATTATTATTTTATTATATTGTCGTTTTTTAATCTTAGGAATGGTTTATTTTTAATATTCCTGACTACAAGACTGGCTATGTGTTATTATAATTTGGTAATAATTAAAGTACTTAGTCCGTAGTGTCTATTATTTTATTATATATTTAAAAAGGTTATCATTGATGATAAAAGTTAGTTTGGCCATCGTAGGAACATTTTGGCCTTACAAAGAACGAACCCATAAGAAGGCCATTATAGATAAAAAAAAAATTTATAATTTATTTCTAAAACGCATTGTCAACTTATTTGTTATCGATATAATAATCATTACTATAATTCTTTACTTATTTCCATTAATATATTCCTAGTTATAGGATCGTGTTCAAGGAATGTTCGTTGAGTTTTTTAAAGAAGATTATAATATGTTAAGCATTTAATGTTTCGTTTAAATGGAAGAGCCTTTTATGTAGTTTTAGTAAAAGCGAAGATTATGATTATTACAACTCTAGTTTTAGGTTGAACGATTGATTTATAATATTGGCCTTGTATGGATCCCTGTTCCTTGCAACGCCATTTGGAAGAGCTTATGAAAAGTTAAGTTTAATAAATAGTGATTACATCTAGAATAAATAAAAGTAATTTATATGTTACACAACAAAACAAAGTTTTAATTAAAAATTTGTTTGTTTCATTTATCCAGTAAATGAACTAATAAAAACTGTTTATTCGTTACAGTGGCCTTCCATGGTCCATACACCTTACATATTTTTAACTACTACGACGTTTATATTAATCATGGAGTTTGTTCTCATAAGTACTAAATCTTTAAAGCCGCGTATATATGTGAAAATAGGGGTTTTATTTCCCTGTATTTGTTATTACTTTATCGATAAAGAAAAAGGAAGGATGAAAGAAAAAACCCTGTTAATACGGTCAAGATTTTTCAATAGAATTTCATGAAATTACAATTATACGTCAGGTATATTAAAACAGGCAAAAGGTAAAACAAATCATTCTGTTCTTTTTCTTCTGTGTTTGTTAATCGATTTTCTTTTGTTTTTCTTTAGTAGGTAGTTAAGTACCGGGAGCGCTACTAAGGTTTTTTTTTAAATGAAATGATCGAGTCACTTAGAGGTATAGAGGATTTTTTTTAAATTTTGGGATTAAATCTGTAAGCGACTCGATCGTGTAATTAAAAAAAACCTAAGGATTGACTATAATTGACATTAAACTAAGTCTTAGGAATTGGATGCATGTCACCATACTATCCATCATAACAATATCAGGCATAGTCAGCGTCGCCCGCCCATAGCGTGGCGTGGCTCAAAAGAAGCATGAAGAAGCACCTTGCAGGCCGGTATAACTTTTACGAACGCCGGTGGATTTTGCCAGCGACGGTCGCCGATGTTTTTGAACTTTACGGCACTTACTATTAGTTAATGTACAATCACTTTCATAAAATATAATAGCGTACCCCAATGAAACATATCAAAATTGAATATAATTAGCAACGTACATTACCCTAATCCATAAGCTGGCACCGATTTAAATATTAACGAAGCAGATTAATAAAGTAATTATTTATTGACTTTTAAGTGCATTTTATAGTTTATTTTTTTGAAATCGGTTTTGTTTTTAATTCAAAAATGTATGTATATTTATTTATTTCAAGGAAAGACCAGCTATTAAATTCAATTTACATATAAAATTAATATGAATATTAAAAAAAAAAAAAACAGTAATATATTCTATAGAATGTATATATTATTATAATTTATCACAATTGATTTAAACAGAACAAATTACTTGACGGCGCGTCATTATAACCTTCTTTTAATTCCGCCGGAACGAGACTTAACAAGATGGCAGTCTGGCGAAGCGTCGATGGTCGGTGCAGCCGTGACAGATTTCACTTTTTCATGGATGTCAACGGTAAGCGCGGATCGTGTCCGACGAATCGCCACGTTCTCCGTAATCTTATTCCATTTTGTATTTACAATAATTAGAACTGATACATTAAACGGTTCTGTAATTACTACGCTATTGATTTTATTGGTATTCTGTCTAGAATGTTATTTAACCAATTACTCCGCCGCCATTTGTAAATATACTATGACGCTTTGATTGATCCTGATAACGAGGTGAGGGAGCGCCTTTATACTTTTACAAAACCTATATTAGAAATGACAACAAATATGGATACCGAAAGAAAACAACACAAGTACACAAAAATGTTGCCGAGAAAAATAAATGATAACTGTGATAATATAATTGACGTAACAATAATAAGAAAATTATGTGTGTACTTGTGTATGATTGTATGATTGAGGATGGATTTATAAATTTAATAATTTTGATAACTCACTCGTTCATTGAATAGATAAATGCATAAATTAGCTAAGATATTCTAAGTATACTTTGAAAGCTAAATTGCTTATTTAAACTATTTTTTTCCATGAATTATTTCATTAAATACGAAAGATTTCAATCAAATATACAACATTATCTTGAACAAAACTCTATTAATCTACACACAGAATTTTATTAAAATCAGTTCATCCGTTTTTTAGTTGATTTTTTTTAGTTATAGCGAACATACGCGCAGATAGAAATACAATTTCTTTTTGAATTTCAAATTCGAGATTTATAGGGGCTAAACGGCTGTTACAAAATTGAAAAATAAAAGTTAATGTTTAGAAAAAACTTGAATTTTATTATCAGTATAGATAGGTTCTTGTTATAGATAGCACAGCGACGTATCTCTTGTAACAATTAATATTTTAATATACTAGTAAAAATGGTTAACTTATATAAAGGTGCTTTCAAATACACCTGCTAGAAAACAAAGATGGCTGCCTTCCGGCTTACTCGTACATGCAAAGGCACTCTCTAGCACACTCTCTACACAACTTACAAACTCAACATAATTATTCCTTTACCATTAAAGCAGAATTAGTGAGGCATGTGGATAAACCACGAACGATTAATTACAAATGACTGACATTCAAGTGTCCAAAATGTAAATTTATGCTAATACGATTCATTCGTTCCGGCTTTCAGACAGAAATATGCACGTCTTTTGATATAATAAATGTGTTTATACTCTTTATAATAGTTTGATTTGTATATGTGTAAAAATTAAGATGTTTCAACAACGAAAATTGTTTTTTTTGGAACCACGTTCAAAAGTTTCTTGTAGACTCCAAAATCGGCATCTGAAAATAATAAGGTTGTTCGCATCACACTTTTCGATTTCCCATAAGAATAACATTTTAGTTCAATTTTTATAACTAATGAACGATAAATTGCACTGCATTGTCCATCGAATATTTTTGTAAAGAATTGAACGTTTTACAAAAAAGGTCATATCATTTTTCGATGAATCAACTCAGTACAAAGTTATCTAAAGATCGAGTTGAAATCATGTCAAAGCCAGAGCCATGTATAAAATTTAAGCAATTTTTTCGAATATTTTTGTAGAGAATTGAACGCTCTACAAAAAAGGTCTGACGTATTTTTGATGTCGTTTTGAGATTAAAAAAAAGGAAATTAGTTAAAATAAAATAATTAAATAAACATGTTTTAATAATTGCCCGAACTAAAATGTAGAAAAGATTTTTAGATAAGAGTTCGTTTTATAACGATGTAAAGTTCACTGATTTATTTTAATTGAAAAAAATTCTAGTTATTTAAAAATGAATGTAATTATCTACATTTTTTTTACATTAGTGACGCATAGTGTCCCAATCGCCTAACTACGTGTAAAATTTTGATTATTTTTTTCTATTTATAATGAAAAAAACACCGTAATGAGAAATAGAAACTTCTACATTTATTACAGTTTATAATTAAATTAATCAGGATCTCAATTTGCAGCGAAAGGAAAGATTTCCTTGATAATTATCAATTTGGCTGTTTATATTAAAAAGTTATCTGAGTATAAATCAGTTCAATTTATTTCTCGTGTTAGCTGAGATTCTAAATAACTCGGAGGAAGCTTTTTAAAAGTATAATTCGATTATTTGAACGATGGAAGTCAAATGGAGTTTGAGATGTAAATTCGTCACCCCGGTTGCTTGTTAGGTAGCCGGGCCATCTACATAGTTAAACCTCATTTTCATTTTCCTTTACGCATGCTATCACGGAGACAACGAACCGACAGACTATTGTATTTAGAAACGTTATTATAATGTATAATAGTAATTGGAAATTGATGCAAATTGAGTACTTAGAAACCCTAGGTCATTCCCCTCTTAGTTCATGTGATCTATTTTGATTTCACTGAAATTTTATGTCTTTGTGCTGTCTTTTAATTATCATTCTTACATACATACATACGTAACGTCACAACTCTATCAATGGGGATAGGCAGAGGTTACATCCTACAATATGGTCGTTAGTTATGGGTACTTTTGACCTGGGCTTTATTTAGAACATCTTTGATCAGGTCAAGAAATGATCGACTAGGTAATGAATATTACTGACTTGCTGAATAATCCTCGCCTTATAGATTTGTAATGTCAATTTTCTAAAATTCAACCTCTCCCACGTACCCAAACCAAGTAAGTAAAGGTACTAATTATATTGTGTTCCTACATCCTTTAACTATTATTATTTTTTCATTGTAATTTCATCATTCATAAATGAATTATTATTTTTGCTCTTTATTAGAGTTTGTTCACCTCCTCTTTAATATGTCGATTACCCTGGCATAAACGCCAGGTTAGTGCTCAAGGGGTTAACTATTTTTATGACAACTTTTCCTAACCGTAATTTAAAACAAAGAAGAATTACGCAAATCTGTCGAATCTTGAGTTATCATCGCGAGTTCAAACATAACCTCCATAAAAAAAAAAACTTTTTGTTTTACCTGAATTCACCAATTTCCCAGGAAACTTTTCCAATTTTTCTTTCTGTAAAAAACCTTTTCTCAGTATTACGAACATTAAAAAGTTATGTAAGTTATCCAAAAGGATCCAGTCGTTCTCAAGTGATGCTCGTATTAACAGAAATTATTTTATTTTCTTATTCTGTGTTACCAGTGTTCGCTGAGAGGTCTAACTTCAATTATAATGATTACGAAATATTTCAGGAAACATCATGATAACACTAAAGCGATTTATTATGTACCAAAATAAATCAGACACAACATATTTGGCGTGACATGAATATTCCGGCAATAGGATAAACTCATACGGGGCTATGTTGCATTAATAAATAGCGGTGATTTCATATTATAATATATCCAAAATTATATTCAAATAGACTTAATATCACTGTTAAACAATATTCATTATGCATTACAAGTTAAATTAAATTGTGAAGTAATCATAATAATATAGTATTAAATAGTAGACATACATATATAACAATAACATAAACATTAAATCCTCAAATTGACAAAAATATACGCTGCATGTAGACTTATTAAGTTTACGTTTTGTTTCTTTTTTTTTCTTTTTAAAACCGCTCTCTGCATGTTTAATAACTACTAAATACTAGCTAATAAGCGTCAGTTATAAAAAAGTAAATAAACAATATCATGCATCATACCCATGGGAATAAATGTATTGAATCTATACGACAGAAAAACTTCATTTTATAGTTCCTAACAGTATATATAAATTCAGTTGTAATGTTTCACATCTACTATTATTTATAACAAAAACCTAGTTTATGGCTGTTAACGTCAACACGAAAGACGGTTTATTATTTTTGCACTGTTCTTTTTGACACTGATGTAATGTATCGCTTTTATAAAACGGTATATATAGTATATTGTATAAATACTAAATATAGCAACACAGTCCAAATAGATTGAAGCAAAGCGGACAGTATGGTATCCATTATGCATAATCATTATTACAACATAACAAATTTATTTAGATGAAAAATTGTCATTTGAATTATTGTGCAAAAATGAAAGGGGAAACTACAGATAATATTAAATTGCTAATTCTTTTGAATGAGGTGGTTAGTCTCTTCAGATTCGTAATATCTTAGTGATGGTGGTAGCGCACTTCAACGTCATGTCGTTGAAGTAAGTTCTAATTCAGTGATAAGTCTCAGTTAAGTTAAAATAAAATTAAAATTCTTCAGCGACATTGTTATTTAACATGAGATGAATCTGTAGTCAATTGTAGAAACGTAAATATTAATCTTAATCGAATTTGAATGGCCTTCAGCAATAAACATGGGTTTTAATAGATTTTTTTTTTTCTTTTTTTTTTTGACGGGAGGAAATGCATTTACGCACTACCCTTACCTATTGAATTAGTAAGACCGGAGACCCCCAATGCAACAGGTAAGGGGGCACGGAGGGACGACTCCGTGCCAGTGTGGGACTCGCCCGGACGTGAAGCGTCCGGAAATACCCACTAAAACCCCCCGGGGCCTTCGGCCGCATTTGGGATGGGGGCGATACGGGATGGCTTTCGCAAGCACCGCGTCGCTGCTTGTATTTACCTAACACAGTCAAAACATTTTTTTTTTTTATGAACATTATAATTTATAGTCACTGTTCGAGTCCGAACATGACAAAAAAATGAATCAGTTAATTAACTTCACATTTCCGAAGAACGAAAGAAAAGGACTTTAAATAAAATTCATTTCTTGTTCAAAGCTACGACGCGATTCGCCGCGCTGCACCGTAATTACTGGAAAACGTTTTTATTTTTAATTTTTTCTAAACCATTTCACTTTAGAAGTTAATGGAAAGCGATGATGAGGTCGTCTCCGAACTGTGCTAGGTTTAGCGAAATAAATTCCGATATGGTCTGGAGCGAAGTGAAGCTCAGCTATCGAAGATAATTTGTCTAGCACTTCCAATTAGTGTCTAATACGGCACCGTTTTAAAATAAAATATATACCAGTTTAGAAAAACGTATCATTCTCTAAAAACCACTAGAAGACAACTGATTCAAGTAGCAAATAATTATCGTCGATTAACATAAAGTCGAAAATTGTTTACGTGTAGGTAAGGTTTTATCAAAAATATTAAAAGCTACTTTCTATTACCGTACGAATTGACAACGGCAGTGAGTTCTGCCTCAAATTTATAAGCCTAAATGACAGTTCCAAGAGGATCTTTCAAGTATTGTGTAAACCAATGAAGGGCAGGGAGATTTAATTGCTTATTTTTCTGGCATGTAGGACGGGCGAGTATGGAAGATGATAACGTAAGCAATATTTTTGTATCACTTTTAATTATTTCAACAGAACGTTTACTTTACCATGGAGGGGTAAGAGGAGAAGGAGTCAGAAAATATCTAGAATTTTCTCGCACGAATGATTCGGATATTGAATGAACTCTCTGCAGTGGTTATTCCAGGCGAATACATTATGAATGCGGGTTATATAAAACGTGTACAGTGTTTCATATTATGTTAGTAGTATTATTACTAGTATTTGGTGAATAAAGAATATCCACTTGTAAATAAACTAGAATTAAATCATGTTTAAAATAAGCAGGACATAACTTGTATTACTAGTCACTCGTACTTAACTTTTATAGTAACTTGATAGTGTAGTCTTTTTATTTAATTTAGTTTATGAAACAAATTTATTGTATGAAGCATATACAATATCCTTACAATCTAATTATTGAAAGTTTTAAAAAAACTTGAAAATAGACGGTCATTAATACCAATTATTTACGTAAAACAACACTATCCATCCATTCAACCGAAAGGCATCATCTGCTGGGCATAGGTCTCCCTCAAAGATCTCCAAAACGACAGGCTTTGTGCCACCCACATCCAGTGGATTCTCGTGACCTTCACCAGGTCGTTGGTCCACCATGTGGGAAGCCTACATGCGCTGCGTCTTGCGGTACGTGGTTGCTTTCGAGAGAAACCGTTGGCCCCATCGAGCAACGGTTCTAAGAGCAATATACGAAGCCCACTTCCACTTAAACTTGGCAACTCTTCGGGCAATGTCGCTTACTTTGATTCTTATCCGAATTCGATAAAGCAGTGAAACTACAAGCATAGCCCTCTCCACTACCCTTTGAGCAGCTTTGTGCTTTCTTATTAGGCCTATTATGGGTAACCACGTCTCTATGCCATACGTCATAACTGTAAAATAACGTGAATTGAATAGAAATAAATTGTCTCTATTTTCTTATTAGTAGATAGGAAAAACTTGAGAAACAGAAATGATGCTAAATTCATTGTTACATTTCTAATGTTTTTGGTGATTACCATGTTGCTTGCTAGTTTAGATGAAAAAATATTATAACTTAAATATAAAAACATTATTGATTACATTTTAATGGTTAAAAGATTAGCACCTGCGATCCTTAATGGATTTCTTTTGTGGCAATGAAGGGTACATGAAATATCAACGAATAATTTCTAGTCATTTATAATTTATTTTTATGTTTTTTCTTTATAGTATCTGTAATTATTAAAATAGATTTCCTCTCAAATGTCCAAAGAAAAAAGAAAAATACAATAAAGTTCAACATTCTGAAATGAAAAATGTTTTAAAATAATAATAAGGTGGCGAAAACTAGTAAGCTCCCTCGGATCTTTGTCACTTAAATCTCGTGACACCACAGACCACTTGAAGGAAACGAGGTCGTCTACAGCCAGATTGAAAGTAAAGCTGCATTCATAATAATATTGGTTAATAATTTAGCGGGAATAGGAAACGTATAAATAGGAAAAGATAAAACTGTACAAGATTTATTTTCTTCTGTTTTTTAACTCATGTTTTTTGTTGTTGTGTTTAGTAATTATTTACAAGTTTCAATAAAAAAAATTGTCAACAATAAAAAAAGTAAAAAACTGTTCTTTTTTCATCAAATTTTCACTAACTTTTTTTGATCGCATTTCGACTACCGGCGAACACTAATAATTAGTATTTAATTTTAAATATAAAAGAAGAAATTACTTAAATTTTATGTCCCAAACCTTAAGTCCATGTGTTACTTTTAATTATTTATTTATCTATACATAATCTTGGTATGTGCTTACTGGATTCAGTGGGAAGGATGGAGCACCATTTCTTTTATCGGAAACATGAGTTCTGAAACTGATTTTTCAACATATGTATTATCATAGTCACGTTTAAAGGAACACGGGTACCATATACCATTTACACTTTATATTGATTTATTACTTTAAACGAATTTCTTGTGATCTCTAACAAAATTTACCAAAAATTAACTATCAACACTTTTATTTGAAAAGTTACAAAAGTTTTGTGCTTATATTTTGGTTCGCAGTTGGATATAATATTAATTATAAAAACTATATCAATGTTATGGTTTTATCACATCACTGAAAGTCCAGGTTGATTATATAATAGGATTGATGGATTCAAAAGCACGTAACAGTTTCAATTATTATAGACCAAAGCTAGCGGAGCGATAAAACAACTGAACACGACTAGTTTACGACGAAATATTTTTATACCAAATAATATATATCCACCACCGCTATGCACGTACGTTTGTATTTTTTCCATAAATTAGTTATTTTATAAACTAGGAGCCTTTGAACTGTAAAAAAAAAATCTCATTTTCTACCGTCATTTTAAAACGTTCGTCGAACATATTTGATGAATGAAATTAAAATGTGTATTCGTAATAAATAAATCCAATGACTGGCCAATGAATACGAGTACATTTAATATTAAAAAGTATAATTTACATCGCTACAGTGATACATTGAGATGTTGCCCAAGCGTATATACTGTGTGGGAGTTAAAAGCATTTTCTTGACGTCACGATATCACCCCCCTATGTCACGACTGAGCAGGGACAATAACCTGTATCTGTGAAGTCAATGTACAGGTGTTCCGTTCTCTTAGATAAAGTTACACAGGTTACATTTAAAAAGATTTATAGCCTATCCATAAATATCATTGACAGCTTTAACAATATATTTATAAACTAACACCTTAAAAAAAGAATATTTTTAGGTGAAACATGTTTTGCATTTTTTGAAATAAACAATGAATATAGCTTCACTTAAAATTTTTGTGCATGAATATATCTCAATCCTAACTAATGTCAAGTGACGATGCGGTCCAGGATGATAATGCTCTAAGCCTTGAGATACCGGCTATCTGGCTAAGTGGTTTTAAGATATTAGACTTTGGTTTAATTCTTTTCGGCTTAATATTCATAATATCTCATTAACGTAATATTTTAAGAAACAATAAAAATAATTATTTAACACTAGCTGTGTGCACGCGGCTTCGGCCGCGTCATATATGTTCTTCACTGCGTTTTTTTCTATACGGAACCATAATTTTTTTTAGTACTAAGATAAAATAAAAATACTTCTCATAAATTCAAGCACTTGCCCGTAAAACTGTTCATTGAATCGGATTTTATAAAAAAAAAAAACATGAGTTTTATTTTTTTACGCGGAACCCTAATTATTGTCGAAAATTAAAAGTTCCCTAAATCTGTGCATTGATACGGATTTTATTCAAATTTTTATAAGTTTCAATTATGTTTTTTTTTTTTTGCGAAACCCTAATTATTTTCGTTAATTAAAAGTTACGCAGAGTAACTTTAGCTATCTAGCTAAAAATTCCGGTCAAAATCCGTCCAACTGTTTCGAAGATTACCCGGGACAAACAGACACACAGCCTGACAAAAAATTAAAAAATGTATTTATTAAAAAAAATTGACATTACAAATAGACACTCTAGTTTCATTTATTAGTATAGATATGGAATAAAACTTTGAAATGTTATAGTGTTACTTGTGTCTAATTTTACAAAGGAAAACGTTTGTAAAACGAATAAATAATATATATCAAATACAATGTTAATTATACCCCATTAATTAAATAATTAAACATCACGCCATTTAACGTCATCATTTAACGGCAACTTTCATGGAACATGGTAATTACATGACTTTGTTTGGTTTACCATTAAATAATATTGTTTTGTCTTCTCTCTATTTAACGATAACTCGCAATAACGACATAAAATGCGCAGTCCCTTAAATATATGGAGTTTCCAATAAATTTAAAAAAATCAAAGCATTTTTGTACTCTGTTTTTCAACTGTTTTTTGTTTAGAAACTATTAACGTGCTTCATGGTTGTCATTGAAAAAAATAGGAAAGTTTTTTTCTTCTAATTTTTAATAACGATTATGGTTGACTGTTAGATTAATTCATATATATATTTATATAATAGCATATATTTATGTTGTATAATAAAATTCATGCAATTGTTAATATGTTATTTCTACACGTTAGTGTTACCCTACACAAGTCTATGCATATAAATGTACCTAAAATGATAGTAACACTATAACTGACTAAGTTTTATTATGGTACTAAAAAAGAAGTACCTTCATCTTAAAACGTAATATATCGTAAAAAAACGTGTTTTTAAATCTGCTGGTTTATAGCCGCTATTTTGCTCTTCGCTTGTTTTTATTTTATTTGTTATTGTTAGAAATAATTTTAACCATAACATAAACTAAGAAACAAAGCTTAACTAGGTAATTCTTTTTATGGGAGAAATTTTCATTAATAAATAAAATACATCTATTTCAATGTAATTTAATTTCTGTATATAGTAGCTCGGTAAATTTACGGCATTGTGCCTGATGGTAAGTGCAATGCAATCTAAAAACAGGGCGACCGTCGAGATATCAGCTATCCATCCATCCGTAATGCAACGCGTGCCAGATACAGCTAGTATTTCATAAAACGATTTTCATTTTTTAGATTTACATATCTAATTATAACTTAATTTTAGACACAAGTTATAATTTAAAACATTTATCATTTCAATATATTTTTTTAAATTTTTAACTCTTTTTTTTGTATTCATAAAATCTCATATTACAGTAAATATGGTAATACCATTGGAATTAATAATTGAAAATTTTTATTCAAAAATACTTTATTCAATTAAGGCCCTGATAAGGCACTTATGAACCTCAAAATACTACCACCGGTTCGGAAAACAATCTAATCATCGAGAAGAACGGGCAAGAAACTCTGGTCTGATCTGGTTTTTTCCTGCAAGTTTTTCTGCAACTTTACAACTAACAGTCGCATAGTTTATTAGTAGATGCACAGAGAAAGATACACTCAGAACGGCAGTAGTCGCACGCGGAATGAAACCATTTCAAGTTGGTCTTATAAGGCCACGTAGGTCTTTCGTTGCGTGTCGGTGATTAGGTAATTCCATGTCGCTTACAAACACACATATATAATTTGTAGGTTCATTATTAATTAAACTATCGCTCTTACGTTTTCCGTCTTTCCGAAAACAAGGTTTTCTTCATTTAAAAGCAAGTATACTTTAAGCGATTAAAAACGCAATTTACTTGTAATACTTAAAAAACTCATTATCCGTGGCACTTTAATGATACCAATCTTAATACTGTTACTAGAAAAGACAATTTAAACTTTTGTATGACCCTGAGGGATATCAACGTCTTGTACACTAGATATAATTAAAAAGAATATACTGAAGTCTTATATTTAAAAAAGTTTTAAGAAATAAACATAATTGTAGACAAACATATCGGACTAATATCCACTAATATCGAATTAGATAATCAAAAAGAATTATAAATGAAAACGTTTGGCGTGAATGAAAACGGCGACGGAATGAACGGCGTGAATGAAGACATTTCTTACTAAATGAAACGAGTTTCAAAGAATCGCTTTATCATCAATATGCAACGTCTCACGCTTGTCAAAGTCTTATTTAAAGGTTTTCACGATTTGTTCGTTTGAGTTTACTAACCGGTTGGTTATTCTGAGCGCTAACGTTTTAAACAACTTTCGTTTGTGATAGTTTTGGACGGAAGCCCAATAATTATTTATTATTCCAGTAGCACAATACTACGGAACTAAATACTAAAATATATATTCCAGTGAAACAATATCGATTTGGACATTTTACACGACGAGCGAACTGATGTGTGACATAACTAATCTTCTTCTTCTTAGTTAATGGCAATCTGCGTACACACAATTTTTGCCAGTTTCATGTGGGATATATTATCAATTTTGTATCAGCGTTACCAAGCTCCAGCAAAGGGGTGACCCATTCTGCTTTGTCGGCACCTCAGAATTTATGTTACGCGTTATCTTCTATAATAAACTTAACTTGAATTATTTGATTCGAATTCGATTCATATTTACAAATTGCATTATTTTTATGGATGGTAGTGAGTGATAGATTTCAATTGCAAACATAAAAGAAAAGTTACACTTAAAATATATCCTTTGCCATAACGCAAATGAGCTAAATAACACCAAATATGGTAAATTAAATTTGTATCAAATAATGTACAGAAAAAGGTGCATGAAACTAAAATATTCTTGTAGTATAAGGCCCTTTGGAAGTGCAAAACGTTTTAAAATAGTAAAACATAGGAAGCAGGTAAAAATACATCCATTACAATATACATGTAATTAAACTTGATTCTTTTTTTTTCTAGACAGTGCTATACAGTTTCCAGAGAAAAAATTGGACCGGATCGTTTTTTTTATTATTAAATAACCAAAATTTTAGACATGTTTCACTAACTCCCCCCAAACCTGCCACTCTTCCTCCGCCTTGTCAGTAATAGTAGGAGTAAGCTCTAACCCAATGATAACAAAAGCGTTACCATAATTTTGAATTAAAAAAATACGAAAATTAATAAGTGCTTGAAGTTTTTTACTGCATACGTGCTAACAAAGCATAGGCATGGAGGGGGTCCCTATAGAGGCTTACGTATTATGTACTTGAAGTTCAACAGACCCATAATGGAAATAGCACGCTCTTGTGAATTACAGCAGTGTTGAAACATAAGTTGCTAAACGAGATCCTGCATAAAATCGTACCCGCATAAAAAAGGATGTTACCGTGTGAAATGGCTCTTAGATTTCATATAAGCCGAAGTATTAAATTTTATTCTTGTTCTGTCAAATTAAAACTAATATTACTGAATCGAATACAATATAATCGAATAGAATAGGATGAAACTCAATTGAATTGACTTGAATTCAGCTAAATTGAATTAAATTGCTGACTTGATAGGAGAGGAATGGAACGGAATACAGAGCGAATTACATTTCGTCTAGGCAACATTTTGGGTGGATATTTCCTTGAAGAAATATCAGATCATATGTGTTTATACCTACTTAAAAAAGTTAAGTATAATGTATTATAAGTTGAGTTATTTACAACTAGTTGTGCCCGCGGCTTCCATTCATTGATCCATCGATTCAACCGAAAAAACGTACGCTGCTGCTCCCTCCCCCCGCCCCCAAAGATTTCGACGAGGACCGGTCCTGCGCCACCCGCAACCTTCACCAGGTCGTCGGTCCACTTTGTGGGCGGCCTACCCACGCTACGTCTTCCGGTGCGTGGTAGCCATCCGAGAACGTGTTGGCCCCATCGGGCATCGGTTCTGCGATCATTGTGCCCAGCCCATTCACACTTAAATTTAGCAATTCTTGGGGCTATGTCGCTGTTTCACCCGCTTGTAATTCAGAAAATTTACATTTCATTTGTTACCAAATTTCATCGTATTTGGTTCAGTAGTTTTTTTGTTATTAATAACGCAAAACTACTGAACCAAATAGAACCAAGATAGATTCAGAAGCGTTTTTCTTCAAATGATAGCAGAAAATCAATGATGTCCGCAAATCGTACTTTGTCGGCACGAAATTTGACATTCTTACGAGCGAAAAGTAATACCGTTGTCGTATGAAACTTGACATATTGTGAACTGAATATTATTGACAGATGATAGAAGAAGTAAACATGACATTCAGTACAGTTTTCAAGTTCATACGTACACGACCTTTAACCGCTAATGTTGTTACCGGTTTCATAACGCATACCTGAATAAATACATAAGTTACATATAAATAAATAAATTAGTTATTACATGTACTTTATTAATTAAAGATACAAGCATTATTCGTCGATCAATAATCGTATGTCGTTCTATATAAAAATTATCGTTAATCAACATAGTATGTTTTCAAGTAATTTACTTTAATATTAATGGTGTTCAGTAAGTGAAAAGAAGGAGATTGTATTACCGACTTTGCTTAACTGAATAATCTCCTGTCACGAGATATTTTGGCAAATAATGTTTTCAAACAAAGTCTTCGCAAAACCGGAACAGCTTATAATTTATTCACGATGAACTCTCATTGACACGAGGAAGGTAGCTATAGCGTATAACAAACTTCCCCTATATATTACTCAAGTTACGGAGGCAAATTTCTCAGCATGTATTTCAACAAGCGTAGATCATTTTACAACACAAATCACATTTCAAAATGTTTTGTATGGGGATACTCGCAGATTACTTCTTAATAAAACTCGGTTTTCACATGATATCAGTTGCTTTAAATTAATTTAAAATTTATAGATGAAGTTTTTTTTTTAAAAGATACCAAAACAACTCCAATTTCCTGAAACTACAGCAAATAAAAATACATAAGTACCAATTTTGTCACTGTTGTTAACTTTAATAAAGTTCATATTAAAGGCAAATTTAGAAAAATATTGGTGATCGCGGCTCAGACATTTCCATTACTGATTAGAAATAATTGGTCCAAAGTACCATACAACTTTTTGATTCGTATCATATACAATAATAAATAATTTATATGATTCATTTGTGAGAAAATAATATTTCGGAATACTAGAGTCCATTTGCTTATTTATTATCCTACCTATTAATATAGCGTATTATCTATGTTTGATTGAATGAATAAGTTGGGTGTTGGTGTGGTTCTAGTAAAGTGTATGTGCTTCTACTGAAAACTGTAACTGACAATAGTGTTCGAATAGAGAACGCTTTCTGGACTTTCAATATAAAAAGGAGTTTACACTATAAAATCGATGTAAAATAGTATACTATTAGACTAAACTAAATAAAGGAATATTTTAAGGCAATATACATTTTTTTTTTTTCTATTTCGGCGAGAACTAAATGATTCAATTAAATTACGTATAAGATATCTGTTGGACGTGTGGAACGTATATCGAAATTTTAAATACTGTGGATTACGGATCACCCTCAAGGATTAGGGTTTCATGTAAAAATAAGGGTTTATTCAAGAATCGCATAAGCATCTAAGTGGGAGTCTATGCTTTGCTCATTTTTGATGACATGGGAGACGTGGAAGTCTGACTGGTGATTACGTAAATAATTTATACTTAATTATAATTCTTTTTTTTTTTCAAAATGATGCAAAGACTTAAGTTATTATGCTAAGTGGTAGCTAAACCTTTGATTACTATAGCTAACAAGAGGAGGGGAGTCTAAATTATTTAAAATTTTATAATATGAGACTTGAACGGATTAATGATTAACGAACGCATAGTGTACAATTATTTACAATCTTATCGAGGCTACACATAATGACTCTCTTTTAGGTTTAGCATACTAAAATATTTTAATATTGTAAGAAGTTTTGCAGAGATGATGAACAGAAGAGAAAGAACGACCTTTGAACACGAGAACTTTATTAGCGAGAGAGAGATAAATACAATTTTTTTCAAGTGCTGTATCGAACCGGTATATCCAAGCGTAGGGTTAACGATAGCAGTTTACTAGTTCAACTACACTAATATGTCTCTTGATGAATGCAGTCATTGTGTGTATGTAAATATAATATTGTTTCCAACAATAAATTAACGGATACCATTCCTTAGGTTGTCATGTATCTAATTAATCCAATATAATGAGTTTGCGCACAAACTTCAAAGCCTACGTCACGTAGGTGGAAAAAGTACATAACAAACATTCTATATTGCTATATTAAAAAATAAAAAAATATTCGAAGAACTGATTGGTATTGTGTTAAGCACACGATTTATTTTTGATATATACAGGCACTATTTCGAGGCAACGTTGACAGACCAATTTCTTTTCATGACATATTATTTCGTTGTTATTTCCGTATGAATTGTTTACTTTTTCATGTAAGTTTTAGGAATATTATTTGTTAACTAACCTTCGCAGTTCGCAGTAGTAGTTTTTTTTTCGAAGAAAGTAATTATTTAAAAAAAAAATATATTTTTTGTTTTTGAAATAATCAATTTTCCAATTTATTCTTCTGACTTGCATATTTAACATGGATTACACGTTACTCTTTAGACATAAAGCCTTTTTGTAATTACGTTCCTGAATACAAGGAAACTTCTGAGGCTGCTAACCCTATTACTAGCGCTTATTCTATAATAAGTACAGTCACAAACAAAAACATTTTTAAAATGAAAATTGAGTTAATATTGTTTACTTACATAGAAGGTTAATATAAAAAGAAAACGCCTATTAACATTTGTAATTTCATCAGCATTCGAGATTGTCGAAAGCCCTTTTGATTTTGCATGGCTTTACCACAACAAAAGTTGCTGACACAGGGAATTACCTATTATTATTATTATCTTTATGGTTGTTACAACCAAATGTATTACAATCGAGTATTAGTTAGAGTCAATACAATGACTTGTCTGATAAATATAAATACTTTTTTTAGGATGTAATCTAATTTGCCGTGTGGTGCCGGTTTAAGAATAGTACCACCCTATATCTACCCGTAGGTATCTTATAAGGCGACTAAGGGATGTATCCCTTAGTCCGGGTGTACCCGGAGGTAGGCAGCAGCATACTCTGAGGACCACAAACACCTACTACGATCGCCAATCCGCCTGCCAAGCGTGGCTATTAGGGCAATTTCCCCCCTTATCTTTGGGGGAGATCAATTCCAGCAGTGGACGCCTTTACGGGTGAAATCTAATTTAGCCCTGCCACCTCAGAGGCAGTCTGCGTTTACGCTAAAGGAAAACAGTTTTTGGCTGGATCTCAGTCTGTCGTGTAGCAGTTATTTCCTTTAATTTATTAAACATGTGTATTTGTCTCTATATCATGTAATCGTTTGGTGGTTTTATGTGGTATAGTTTGGTTATTGTATTCAAGTTAAGTTTATTATAGAAGATAACACGTAGTATTTTGAGATGCCGACAAAGCTCCATGTAAAGTTCATGCAGGATGCGCCACCGTTTTACTGGAGCTTGGTAACGCTGGTACAAGATTAAAAATACATCTTACCCACATGAAACCGGTCATAAATTGTGTGTACACAGATTGCCATCAACTAAAAAGAAAAACAAAGGAAAACAGTATGAAACAATAGAATAATGATAAGGCATAATATTCTTTGTGTAATTTGTATTATTGAGTTTGAAAATCTGTCGTTAAGTACCAATACATGTGTTCGGGAAGCATCACTTGAGAGTCAGTACGTTTAGATTTAACGTGTGCCCAATCTTAAAACACATTGATTTTGTTCAAAGCACTGAGCTTAAATACGTATTAAAACAAAATACTGTAGACAGAACCAACTCCACAGGATCGACCCCTCTTAATATGGTTGGAGTTACAAGGTGCTTCGGCTTGATCATTAATAACTTTCTCGTATGCAGACGTATCAATAAATATTGTTAAATCATTTTACAAATGTATACATAGGTAGACATGTATAATATACTCGCGATAACATGTTGGTGTTTGTTTGTATCCAAAGTTTGTTTGTATATACGTACATATAATATTATAATTAGGATGATCCGTAGAGACTTACTTTACGTTAAATTTCCTTCAGGAATTTCATCAAAGAGAAAATGATATTAGCAACTTATGGCACTCTGAACATAATAAAAGCATATTGAATCAAGTTTATTCAAGGGTTTAATATACTTTTAACCTAAGATAATTTTGATATAATAATCCCATTATGGTATACCTCTTTTGAGGTATACCTTAGTCCTAACTTAATCTCTTTGGCTACGGTGTATGGAAGTAGATTGTAAAACTATTTTGGCAATAATACCAACCGCGCTCTACTTTTAGCAAATTCACTGTAAATTTTACTTAAATTTTAGCGTTTAGTGTTTCCTGTATCACACAAATAGAATACACAAAAACTACGGGAATAAAATCTTTGTACCTACTAAGATAAAGTAAGAACATTACTCATAAAATCCAACACTTGTCCGTAAAACTGTGCATTGAATCGGATTTTACTCAACTTTCTTTAGTTTAAATTATTTTACCCGGAAACCTAACTATTTTCGAATACCAAAAGACCCTAAGTTACGCGAAGAAACTTTAGCTACCTACCAAAAAAAGTCCCGTCGAAATCGATCCAGCCGTTCCGGAGATTACCACGAAGAAACAGATAGAAAAAAAATTAAAAAATCGTATTTCTGGTATAGGTTTCGTATATACATTCATATGTATTTAGTATTAAAAAAATTTGGACTTTACAAACACACATTTCAATTTTATTTATTAGTATAGAGTATAGACATAGATAAATTTCGGAACTGTCGAAAGTAAGTAAAATCCCGTACTCGATTCAACAGAACCATCTCAAATTATTGTCAACAGAATTATAATTCTAATTTTCCTGATAAGTGAACAAATATAAGTCATATAAAATAAATATAAAACGTTTTCCAACAGCGCTTTACCCCAAGGTAAAGGCTGAAGATAATTATGGAGGCGCGCACAAGCTTATAACATCAATATTAACTTATGTTTACTCGTTTTAATTAATTTTGTACCGCTAAGACGATTAGGTAACTCTTATTTTATTAAATACGAACTTATAAAATATCGTTTATAAACTAACTCTCTTTGGAAATTAATGGGTGTTACTATTAAAAGTTAATCCGGTTAGTTGTAATTAGTTCTCGGTGTCTCGTGGCCCGTAATCGAGACTCGAGCTAACCTAGATTAATCCATATTGAATTAGTACCTAATATTTAGTTATAATTCAAATATTTTATTTAGCTTTATGTAAATTTACTCATGAACTAAAATGTTAATTAGTCTGGGTGTTTGTTTTTATTTTGAAATAAGTTTATTTTTTGTATTTAAGCGTAGCCTTTTTCAAATACGCATTAGGTACACCAGGAGACAATGTTGAAAAACCTCACGTCTTTGAGTCAGAAGACAAGCCTAAATTCAGTGAAAGAAAATATTGTTTCGAAACACACATTTATCGTTTTAATAGCAAAAACAAATCTACGTACGACTATACTATGTAGTAAACGAACATAATTCATTTTATAATTTAACTATTTTAAAACTGTCAGCTAATTTCCTTAGAACACAAAAAAAAAACCTAAATTCTTGTAAAAACCTCGTATTGTCTAAATTACTGCTGAAATAGATTCACCCTTAATTGTTGAGATAATCCAGTGCTATGAGGTGAATCTATATGTATAGAAAAGGAAAATGGGGTTCCTCTGACACACCATCACCTCAAAACTACTAAACATGTCGGTATAGGATTACTACCATTCGACACGGAATTGGTTATAGGCGCGTAGATGGTTGTAGGTTATTTAGTTTTTGGATTCCATCGACCCTATCTCATTATTTTTTCGATTTACTCTTATGTACATTTTATCCGCTAATAAAAACAAAAGACTCAATTTTCTCCATTCATTTGTTTTTTTTAGGTTAGGTATAAATTATTTAAAAACTATATAACGTCATTATATATAAAGAAATATACATACAGCTGTATGAAACGTTTCTCAAGTTATACCACAACTCATTACTTCCGTGCGATCCTTACGTATTCCTGTGCATTACCTTACACGTTTTTCTTAAAACGATTATCAAAAAAGTAGTCTCCGTCCGCATTTTCAGCTTGAACCTATTAGTGCTAATTGGGAAATTAATAACAATTGATAGTAGGTAACCCTAAATAATTAATATTCTACTATTACTTGTACAATTTTACTGAAATTACTTAAATTTACAATAACTATATTATGGTTAATTTCTTGAGTTAATCAATTGAGTTTCCTATACATTACTAATGTTTTTATTGCTCTTTAGCATATATTATAGCAGCTTTATATTAGAGGTTAAAATACCAATATCCATTACCTATAGACACAGGCAACTCTTTCTTGATCAACGGGTCGCATCAGTGATCACAATCACCTTGACATTTATGTATGGTCGCGCAAATGGGATTCTCTGATTGAAAATCCTATATCTTAAGTAGACCACCTACGAGCTATTTCATTTTTACTAGTTACAAAATAGCGTTTAGCTAAATCTGTTTAAACACACAACAACAGCAAAAGGATACATTATTTTATCATGTCAAATACATAAACTTATTTATCTGATCGACTTACTATTAAAATATTTAGGAGTTATGCAAATTTAGTTTTGTTAATAAATAACATATTTATTGAAGTAACTAAATAACACAAATATATTTGGAAGTAACTAATTATTTATTAGTATTACATAAAAGCAATAAATAATTAATGCCGTCCAGCTCGCCGCCAGACGGGAAGATTCCCAGAAGGCTGGTCACATTGCCACGTTGGATGGCAATACCTATACGCTGTGCAAAATATTAAATATTGGTCAGCCCTCTTACTTTACTCAGTTGAAGCGTTGACGGCTTAGTTGGTAGTGTGGTCGGATTTCGCGTAAATGGACGCGGGTTCACACCCACCAATCCAACTTTAAAATCATCCTAAGTTTTCGGCGAAGGAAACCATAGCTAGGTAGTAGGGCATTTTAAAATAATGCCCGTCTGAGTAGCTACGACCCTCAAATTAGAAAACCTATCGCTAAATACCAATAGGTGTGTTTCGGCAGTATCGTTTGAGAGCCAGCACATCTGAACTTAGTGCGTTTACCTCCTAGACCACATCGTCACTTAACATCAGGTGAGATTGTGGACAAAGCACTGTGTTAGTTTTTTTCATTTTCATAAACGAAAATATAAAAATGGACGTAACAAATAATATATTTATTCTTTGTCATGCAAAAATTACTTCCGCACATTTTACAATTAGGTAAGTATTATTTAAACATAATATTTGTAATCATTTATCTATTATTCCCTTCCAGTATATTATGCTCTTTAATTAATGTTATCATTAATATCAAATAACACTTACCGAATTCACAAAACACCCAATTAACACATAACGTAATCTACAGAACGTTCTCTAAAATAACAAATGAGCGTATCAAATTATACTGTGCTTAATTTTACAGGGAAACAGTTAATTATCACAGCCTTATGTTGCTCATTTATAACGATTATTTGGAGAAGTATAAAGTATACCAAATGAATGAATGATAAAAAGAGAGCGAATTCATACAATTTATAAATCTATATTAATCAATAAAATTGAAGTGTCTGTTTTTAATGTCAAAATATGTTTTTACTAAATAAATATGGAATGTATATACACGATACTTGTACCAAAAATAAAATGTTTGTCTGTATGTCTGTCTGTTTGTTCCGGCTAAACTGCGGAACGGCTAGACGGATTTTGACGGTCCTTTTTTGGTAGATAACTGAAGATGAACTACACTTGGGTACTTTTATATTCTTTACTGCATTTTATTTTTTTAAAGTAATAATATTTCTTATAAATTCAAGCAAATTCCAAAATGTTCATTGATTCGGATGTTATTAAATTTTTTGTGACTTTTATTTTTTTTTACGCGGCACCATAATTATTGTCTTAAAATTATTTTTAGTACTAACAGAAAGCGCATATATTTCTCCTCTCACAAATTCAAATACCTGCTAAAAAAAAAAATTAAGCATTGAATCGAATTTTTATTCACAATTTGAAAATTAAATGTATCTGTAGCGTCAGCGTTACATATTGTAATGTTTAAGTTAGCCAGTCTTGCCCCGGCTGGCACACGTAGTGCACATTCAATGCACATACAGTGCACTCTGTACACATGATATCCTATGTAGACATTTTGGAACATTAAAATAATAGTAGTTATTTCTACGTTTTATTTGGAATGCAACCTTCGCCAAATTGGTGACCCTGACGTTATTTCGTGTGCCACCCGGGGCAAGACTGGCTAACTTATACATAACAATATGTAACGCTGACGCTACATATCCAAGCAACGCGGAGTAGTAGCTTCAGCTATCTGCTAGTTAAAGTCCCGTTAAAATTGGTCTACCCATTCCGGAATTAAGCGGAATTCATTAGCCGGAACAAACATTTTGTTTTTGATTTACATACCGTATTCACATTCATATGTATTTAAAAAAAAGTTGGTATCTATGTCTATACTTATAACGTCAGCCTATAGTTCTAGAATTAAATTCAACTAACCAATATGTAGCCAACTTATAATTTTATGATCTACTACTCTTGCTCTAGGAATTCTGGATCGATATTGAACCTGCCCTTAAAGTGGGTTACGGTCAAGGTAATTTCTCGGAAGACATATAGTTAATATCATAATATGACAACCAAGATAATTAAAAGAAATTTCACCCCGCCTTACGAACATTTGCTATGAAACATGAACCTATAGTAGTTTCAATGAGTTTCATAGAAAATGTTATCGTATACGGATTAAACAGAATATTTAATGCTTTTGACATACAACGGGCGAGAGCTTAGCGCGATTTTACTATAGAAGAAAGTCGTGCTTGGTTCGCGTCGACGCGGTGTTCGCTGGCTTCCCGATCCTTTTGCGGAGTATTGCAACCATAAATCCATTTATTAAATTTTTTCATGTAGCAAGTATTAAGCTAGAATTATACAATTCAAAATAAGATGGTATGCAATTTGTCTTTTAATTATGAGATTATAGAAACTCGTAGATTTAAATATTTAACAATAGTAAGAACCTTTAATCGACAACAGGCTAGAAATACGCAGTTCCTTCCCAATTCCTTTCTGCTATTGTAGATTTTTTTTCTGATATAGCGGAAATCTTTCATTTAAACAATACCTACCTTTGATCCGTGCATTCCGCGAAGAGGTCAAGATTCTTCAACAGTACTATAGCCGTTATATTAAACGCCTAAGTTATATGCATAGAATGTACCTATACGTAAACAGACTGATACAAAAACAAAAGGAATTCGAACAATGAGATTACGTGTGAATGGCATCTAAATCATTGATACTAACATTTAATCGAAGCGATGTTGGTATTGCGGTCGAATTTCGCGTCAATGGCCGCGGTTTCGATCCCACCTATCCAACTCTAAAATCACGTTGAGCTTTTGGTGAAGAAAAACATCGTGAGGTAACCATAGTATGGTGGTAGGTACTGCCCTCAAGTTTGAAAACCTTTACCATCCTGGACCACATCGTCAGTTAACATCTGGTGAGATTGTGGTCAAAGCACTAAACCTGTACCGTGTAAAAATATAAATAGCTCAAGTATAAAGTATCAAAATTCACATAAAAGCTATATAAGTATTATCTGGAAGTAAAGACGAGGAGGATTTTTACGTTTGGTAAAATCGGCCATTCGTAAACTGAACGAAGCTGATATTCACTTCGTAAAGCGCGTTTTATGGTTGATCTCATAAAATAAAACGTCGTCATGTAAAATGACACGGCAATTACATTCTTCTAGAATATCTTTCTTTTCATGAGAATTTGAAATAGCTTCTTGTATGCCTAATAAAATTTATCATGATATATTATCAGTGTATCATTTTTTTTTCAATCTGAATTATGAAACATATTCTTTATTTAAAACAGCAATAGGTTAATAGGTTTGTTACTTAATGTGTCGAGTACCCTTAAAAATAAGACAATAGAAAAACAATTGAAAGCTGGCGCAAACACCAGGTAAGCGCGCAAGGGGTTAAAATAACAAATAGGTTTAATTTAACTTATATGCATTATCCATACTATTTTATATTCTATAATAATAATTAAAATTGAAGTGTCTGTTTGCAGCATCCAAATTATTTTTTTTACTACATAGATATGAATGTATATAAGATACCTATAACAAAAATACAAATTTTAAAATTTATTTCTTTCGATCTGCCTGTTTATTTCGGTTAATATCCGGAACGGCTGGACAGATTTTGACGGGACTTTTTTTGGTAGCTAGCTGAAATTACCCCGGGTAACTTAGGGTACTTTTAATTTACGAAAATTAAAACTTATAAAACATGTAATAAAATCCTATTCAATGCACAGTTTTACGGGCAAGTGCTTGGATTTATGAGAAATATTTTTACTTTATAATAGATTATAATAGATTATACAAACATTAGAGTTCCGTATAAAATAATTAAAACGCAGTGAAGAATATATGAAACGCGGGCACAGTCGCGGGCACACTAGTTTCAAATATAAGTAAAAAAAAAAAACCCGTTTTTTCAAAGTTAATAATTTTGTAATTATGGCAAACTACATTTTTTCAAACAAGCTTTTGTATCGAAATATGTACCTAGATTTTAATTGTGTTATTAATTTTCAGAATGAAGTTTGGTTTCAAATGTAAAATTAATTATAATCGAATCAGTTACACATAAGTCAACATAACAAAATTATCTTAGTGACTACGGTCATTTCGGTACTTGTCTTAGAAATCCAGCATATTAATAAGTAAATCTGATATTGACATCGATGCCTAAAATTAATAATTAAAACGGAACATAACAATGACCCCGTTTTCCGGGTAATCGACAATCCTATATTCAAACACTGAAGCAAATAATTGAACATTTCGAACTTTTGAACCCAAAATTCTGAGTGCTATCAAAAATCTCGTTGCGATGAAAATGAATGTTTTTATATTCAGATAAAGCCTTCAATTTCCGGTCAATTAATTACAAACAAGCTATCGGTGTTCGAATCTCTACTATCCGTTTTATTTCGTAATTTCGTAATAGTGAATTATTTTAACAGAAATATTATTTTGATGATAGAATACAAAATACGATAGTTAAGCGTACCACTGTTTTTTTTTAAACTCTCTTCATTTTTTTTTTACATTATTGTTAATATTTGTCAAATTTGGTACATACAGGAATCATAGATCGTATCTATAAATTGTAGTTCCTAATGCAGGATCACTTTTTATTTTATGAACCATGTAGAAAACCAATTAATGAATTACAAGTTAGTTAATTAAGCGAGAATTTGTTTATCTTGAGAAATCATTATTTTAATACACTTACAAAAATAGTTATTTAACTTTGAAAATTAATTAAGTTATTTCAGGCATGATGGAGAATCGTTTTTAAATTAAATAAAACTTTTTACTTCGGCATTACAGAATACTTTATTTGATTTATACACTAAAAAATGTGTGCATTAGAGTAAGGGGTATAAAAAATGAAGGTAATAAAGCAAAATTTCTTGTACTCGAAGAACAATAGCATTTCTTTACGTACGTGTGCAAATCGTCTATCACGTTTTTGAATAATTTCTCCTCATGACTCTCATACCTTCCGGTGGATGTTTCTGCTTTATCCTCCTCTCTCACGTCGTAGTCTATATTAATTAGAACATTATTTTTCTTATTCTTACGTGGTTTTTTTTATAGCTTTGTCGTTTTCTAAATAATCATAATATTTATTATTTCTCTTTCAATTTATTATGATCATAATACAAATCTTCGTCTTGATATTCTGTTGTTGTTTTTCTGTGCTTTTTTTTTTTGGTAATTTTAATTCGTTGAGTATGTAAGGATGATAATAATCATTTCTGTGAGGGCTCTCCGATACACCACTTATTAAGTAAGACTGATAAGGCATATAAAATGCAGGGTATGGAGAATAGTGAAGAATAGTGCTGTTCGGTGTATGAGTGCAAATTTTCATACTCTCAATACATCGATGGCTACAAGTAGCGTAGTGACCAGGTTTTTGGCAAGTGCACAAATTTTGATATACACCATCGTTTACGTGAAATGATGATTCTTGAGCCAAACTTCTCATCTCTACAACTTTAGATTGGTTGTTTTTAATATCATTTTTTTCCATGTGGTAATAATGGTTTTTAGGTTGAGATTCAAAATCCGTTTTCGTATTTAAATTATCATTGTATCTATAATTATCATGTTCAATATTGGACTTTTCTAGAATGAAATTCAATGACAGGCCATTTCTGTTTCACTTCCAGTGTAGGAGTGGGGACACTAATTTTGTTGTAAGTCTGTGTTGCTGTTCTTTGAGTAACTTCTTTATCGTAAATCTGTTGTTTAATAGACAACATCTCATTTGATAACATTTTATCGAATATATTCGACTTCAAATTTGGACTTCTCGATTTAGTGAGGTTGGTTATAATTTGAAACATTGGTTTGTGCGTTGGAAAAGCTGACGACGTATTTCGACCAACATCTAAAAATTTTATTTACAATTATGAACAATATTCATTAATAGAGTAAATTATAAAAAGGTCTTTTTATAATATTCAAATTTAAAATGAGTTGAAAAGTAATATAGGTTTTATGCTTCATTTAAATTTCAAGTTAAGTACTTATGATGACTGAAGAATTATTTTCACTAAATGAATATGTACTAATCTACGTGTATGAGATAATTAGTAATGTTATTTGTATACAACAATAACTAAACCTTATAACTAAATATGTTAGTATCAACGAGCGCCAAATAATTATTGTTCAAAGGTGCAAAATTTACCTTTATTAGTTATGGTAAGAGTGTTTTCAACATCAGCGGTATTTCTAAATTTTCTCGTTTTAACATTGAAAGAATAATTATTTACTTCTGAAATGTACATCATAAATACTAAAATGTAAAACATAAAAAACATAACCAACACATGCAGAACGGTCCATTGTAAATTACACTAAAGTGACTGACTATATATCGACATAAATCCATTTGGCTATGCTTTGTACATAGTTAAAGCGATTTGAAGTTTGTATTTATTATGTTAATCGTAAAATTAATTGTATTGTTCGTTTGCCTAATCAATTTTAATAAATGTGCTGTAAATTATTGCGAAATATGTACCAATCATACCCTGTGTTTATACAGTGTACGAGTTTGTATGCGAAATTATGTAATTATCAAATCGTCTGTGGAAAAAATAATATTTTTACAAACTACATTTCTTTAGTCGCCAGGCCCTAACACTGCATGCAAATCATACGACGCAAATGCATTACTATCTGCACAAGAAGTTGATATAGTTTTAAATACTATTAATGAGAGACGAAACTTTATCGCCATGGGGCATTCAAGTTTTCTACAGCAAGCTGCTAATATGAGAAAAATTGTAAGTTCTAATTTATACATAATACCAAATACGACGAATACATCTTGTTATACGTTGGTTCTTACGTCTTTGTTTAAGAAGAATCCAATCAAATAACATTGGTTATCACATAGAATTCACAATCTGCTGTTGCTTACCAATTACAAATACTACCAAGAAGGTTTCTTAAAGCTAACTGTATTATTTGACTGTTGGATAAGATGATCCCTAAACGCTATTTATATGTAACATATGTATATATATTTTTGGCGGAATCCCAGCCTATCACGTAGCAGTTATCGTCTTTTAATCCATTAACTTGCGTATTTGACCCTATATTCTTTAATTTTGGTGGTGTTTTGTATGCCATAGTTTGGTTATTGTGCACAGGTGAAATGTATTGGACGTAATTTAACGTTTATTCTGAGGTGCCACGAAAACTCCATTTTCTAGCAAGATGAGCCACCCGTTTTGCTGGATCTTAGCAACGTTGACACAAAATTAAAAGCATAACTTATGACATGACGCTGGCGTCCTCATATTAAAAAGTAAAAATGTAATCAATAAATTATTTTTCAAGGCGTGGTCATCGGAATTAGCCACTATTGCTCAGAGATGGGTTGATCAATGTGATTCGACAACCCAGCCGGATAAAGAAGATCAGTGTCGAGACTTAGGTTAGTATTTTTTATTATCTATTTCTATTTATTATATTATTTTATAACTTCAATGATTGAAGTATTTTAACTTTGATGAAATGTTTACAATGAGAAATTAAACATTATTAAACGACTATTAATGAAATATTACATTTTCACTTTAAAGAATTGCCTCTATTTCTATCGTAGTATTGGCTGTGATGGAAAACAGAACTTAAAAAGGTTTTTATTAGTGCAACTAATCGAACATTAATATTAATTTATTGTTATGCTTATGCCCCTTGAGCTCTAACCTGGCATTTTCGCCAGCTTTCCATTGTTTTCCTATTGTTTCACTTATATGGATAATCGACACATTAATCGTATGTTTAACAAACTAATTATTTCTTATTAACATCGATTATTGTATTTTTTTTCTTTTTTATACGGTACATGATTTTTTTATTTTATTTATTTATTTTATATGATCAGTAGTTTGACCACAATATTACCTGCTGTTAAATGAAGGTGTCCAGGATGGTATACACACTAAGCCTAGAGGTACTGCCTCTCAAGTGATGCTGCCGGAACACACCTACTACACTGGTTTTCTAACTTTAGGGTGGTAGCTACCCAGGCGGGCATTATTAGAACATGCCCTACCAACATGTTATGGTTTCCTCACGATGTTTTCCTTCACCGAAAGCTCAAACTGATTTTAGAGTTGGATAGATGTGTTCAAACCCGCGTCCGTTGAGATGGAATCCGGCCGCACTATCAACTACGTCAACATCGTTTCAAAATTATTCCAGCTCGGAATATAACTGCACTTCAACTGATGTTAAATTTTGATAAAAATCTATCAATAGTTGCTACCGTCATGCCGGCATATATCTACCACAGCTAGAGCCTCTAGGCAAGTCTGGAAATATATTTACTGATCCTGGAATACAAGTTGCAATCCAGGTTCAATTGCATTACCGTCCTTTTATCTGCTGGATCTAGCTGGTACATTGGTTAATTTAGAAATACGACGCACCGAAATATATCACTATAACGGATTGTTGATTGCTGATGTGCGTAGTACTCGTCATCCATAGCACAGAAGCTTTGCCATTCCGCTATCATATATTTTATATTGTTTTAAAATTCTTACTCGTGAAACTATAACGTTATCTGTTATACAAGAAACAGAGGCGGCTCTAGCCCTTGTAGCGCCCGTGTGTAACCAATATCTTGGTAGATATACCCTAAGTAGGCGCGCGGTCAAAATGGAATACTTACAGTTATAATTTCAAACGACAATTCAGATGCAATTTTTGATGTCGGGAAGCAATTTTTAACTATTACCACGCTCGGAGTCAGCCATAACACGGGCGCAGGGTCTTTGAGTGCGTTGGTGCCCCAAGTGACGCATCTATGTAAGTGTCGCTAGGCGCCCCCTGAATACCTGCGTCCGTGTGCGCTGCTCACCCCGCACTATAGGTTAAGATGCCCCTGACTAGAAATGTACTTATAAGCAGAAATGTTTTAGTCAATGCAAAGGTCGGACAGAACATTGCCTCAATATTTGGACCCACACCAGGACGCTATATAAAAAGTTTTGTGGAACTGTGGTTTATACCGATTCTGAAGTACCGAGGAAACGTCTCATATTATAACCAGTATGATTATTGTGATTATAATAAAATTAGTACTAGACAAACATAGCATAATTTTTTTTCCTTACTTCGTACTTGGTGAATGGAGACAGTTTTAAATTTATTGTTTTCTTATATTATAACTAGTACTAGTTTATAAAATTCCATTCTTATCTTATTAAAAGATATCACCCCCTACAAGAATATATTAAGAAAGTTACCACATAAAGGTATAAGTAGTGGGTTACAAAAAGAAACATTAGTAACAAACGATACTGATAGTGAAGGTAACAAATTAAGCCTAAAAAGGAACTAATTATCAAGTATTTTTCCAAAATATAGCTATCGCTCCTTTACGACAGATTTGTAAAATATCGTAAATTAAAAAAAAAACCCTCATCAACACCCTTATGTTTCTTTACGATGCTTTCCTTAGTTTTAAGTTCTGCCTCATTATATAATTATGGCCAGCATTTATCTCAAAGTAACTTAGCTATCATCAATGAACAATAATTTAAAATTTTCCATGAAATTATTTCATATGAAGAACCTTCACCACGATATCTTAAGATTTTATAAAATATAAAGTTAAATTATACTTAAAAATATGCTGAATTATGTATACCTAACTGTACTTATAGAACCATAATAATAGTCGATATTGTTAGGATCCTAAAACAAATTCGGTTTATAATTTCAGGTCAAAGGCTCACGGAACAGATTATTTTACTCAATTAATCTGGGCAGAAACGGAGTTCGTCGGGTGTGGCAAAGCGAGGTTTTATGTAAATATTCATTCACAGAGTATAAAAAAGGAATGTTAAACGTCTGCTAAATTTAACATCGAAATTTTAGGTTACGCCAAGAAATACGACTGTAGAAAGGCTGGTATGTAATTTTGCTCCAAAAGGAAATATTCACGGTAAACCCGTCTACGCTTTGGGATATCCAAGTACTCAATGCTCAAATTACATGATACCGGATCGAGAATTTCCTGGGTTATGTACACAACTAAAAAATAAAACAAGTAAAATACTTAGTCAAACTTTCATATGATGTAGTTCGCTTAATGAGCATGCTTTGCTATATTAAGGATCCATACTGGGCCCACTACTTTATAACGCTTACCTTTTTGACATAGGATGTTGTTTTAGATACTCTAACTTTATAATGTTTGCTGACGACAAAAAGATTTACTTAAAAGTCAACTCAGATATTGACTGTATACACATTCAAAGTGATATTAATGCGCTTGAAAAATTATTACAACAAAAATAAAATAACTGTTAATACTAATAAATGTGTACATACTACCTTTTTACGTAAAACTAAAATTATTAACTTCCAATATCTTATAAATAATACACCAATTAAAAAAGTTACTAAGGTCAGAGACTTGGGCGTTATACTAGACCATAAACTAACGATGAATGATCATATAGATACAATAGTCAGCAAGGCATACAAACAATTGGGCTTTTTAAAACGTATATGTGAGCCATTCAAAAGCATAGAGTGTATTAAAATGTTATACTACGCATATGTAAGAAGTATTTTAGAATATTCGTCGGTTGTATGGTCGCCACAGTATAATGTGTATATTGATAAAATAGAAGCTATTCAAAAAAAATTTCTTAAATTCTTATGCTATAAAGATTTCAAACAATTCACAAACTACAGCGATTTATGCAGCTACTTCAAACTAGATTCTTTAGAAATTCGGCGACGTCAACATAATATGATGTTTTTGCATACTATATTATCAGGTTACGTGGACTGTGCCGACCTTCTAAGTTCAATTTCACTGCGAGTACCAACATATTGTACACGCAAGACACCTTTGCTAGTCGTCCCATACGCTAAGACTAACTATGCTCAGAATTCGGTTCTATGTCGTATTACTCGTTCATATAATAAACAATATGATTCCATAGATATATTTCGACACACAAAACAGTCATTTAAAAAGGAAATAATAAAATTAAATCGCGAAAATATATAAATTAATTATTAACATATGTCATATACCATAAGACAAGTCTCCACACTCAATCACTCGCTTAGCCATTCAATCACACGACACTCACACACACACAACACATACAAGCGTCACAGCTCAAGCGTCAGACAATAGTGCCTTTTTTCTTTAACTTGTATTAATATTATAATTATATACCACTATGAAGTAATGGTGGAACCCTGTCTTGGCTTTAATTACTAAACAATGTGTGTTATTCTATATAATTATGTATGCTGTTGGGTTTCCTAGAAATAAATAAATAAATAAATTAGCATAAATCATTATTTGTTTTCAGCGTCAAAACTCATGACGTCACTTCAGCCTGTAACCAGTGTACTTAGGATACTTAATTTATCAAACAATTCAATGAAGCAAGAAATAGATCCTCTTCGTAATTATTTAAAACAAATTAATTTTAATAGTAACAAGACGAAAGAGCAAAGAAATCAGAAAATGAGACACGTGTTTTTTAATAACACCTTCAGTATGTAATTTATTGATATCTGTAATTCGATTCATCTTAATTTTACTTAATGTCATTCAATTATTATTTATTTTAGGTGATGTCAGAAGAAAACCATTGAAAACTCACAACTTTTGGAGCATAGAAACGAATAATTCTTATAGTCACAACAACCCAATCGAAAAGGGGCATTCTCGTATATCTCATGGCTACGAGTATAACTACGTACCTCGGGAGCATGAACACGAACCTCATACTCATCATTTTTATTCATACAACCCAACCCAATACAACAATGATGACTTTCGAAGATATGACTTTACAAGTCCAACGATTAATATTAACACCGGTAGTGATTTGAAAAAATATTATGGTGACTCACAATGTTCACGAAAACAACACACTACAGATAAAAAGTGCATAATTAATAATTGTTCATCAAATATTTGTACAAGAGGAGACAAATATAAAATTTATACGAAGCCAACAACATCATGTTTGCCAACAATTTGCGAACAAATTGTATTTACAAATACAAATGAAAAATCTCCGCAATTTAACGAGTGTCCTTGCATTAAAAAGGCTACTACTGCATGTACTCCAAATCCAAAACATTATTGTTGTAATGTTAACAGGCATTGTGTAAATAATGAAGGTCAAATACTTTGTGAAAATGTAAAAACTGCCGATACATTGTCTAGTTTTTCCGGCTTTTCCCCTAATATACAATTACGCAGTGGAGACCAGACGTCAAAAATAGAAATCTCGTCTCCAGTCCCATGGATTTTAAGTAGCAGTAATATTTATAAATCTTTTAAAAATTTTAACAGAAGGAGAAAATATGATGAAAATTACAAACAGGTAAAAGACATAATAGAAAATCCACTACATTTACATGGTTCCCACTATTATGATAATTACTTTGATTCCAGTGAGAGAAAAAAACGAGAATCAGAACATGAGATCACTTTTAAACCATTTTGGCAAATGGAGGAGTTTAATCATAAAAAACCCTCTGAATTGAAATCGATAAGATACACCACGTTGGGAATCAGAAAAAGTAAAAAGTCTAAAAGAACAACAAATCCAAGAAATACCGAACGTATAACAATATCATTAAAGGAATTCTTTACCAACAATAGTCGCCGAAATCACATAACAGAAAAGTACCTATCTTTTGAAGAATTAATGCACTTAAGGAAACTTACTTCTACTGATAGAGAATTAGATGCACATCGAAGAGTAGCTAATGAAAATATTTTAAAACAAGGAACTACTACTGCTGTATCAACATCGACCGCGACTACAACTTCAGAATACACTACTAACACTCCTTTTATCCGGAAAAAACATTGCACTCGTAAATTGACTTGTACATGGACTGTCTTTGCAATAACTGGGGCTGACGGTAACACAATAAATGGTGGAAGCGGATCTTTTGATCGCGGGTCACGAACACCGCCTGGATATGTGGAAGGATGTAGCCGTACTTCGACCTGTACGCGAGAATTCATGGACCGTAACCAAATGGCATCAGTAACAGAAGAGGAAACATCGTCTAGTGATTTTGGCTCAATTTCGGAAGATGGCGATTATTGTGAACGCGTTCCCTTAATGTTCAAAGACGAGACACAGGACAAAAAAGTGTCATTAAAACTAATAGTAATCACCAAACATTGATGACATACAATGATTCTCCTATTTCATCTAACACAGTGCTTAAAATACCTAATAGCTGTTCTTGCAATGAAGAAATTTTAAGAACAGAACGTCAAAAAAGATATATCGGATGCAGATTACATTCAAAACATGCTAGTATCAAGAATTTGGATAGACACAAACAAAATTGGAAAACTAGTTTCACAGGTTTAAAATTAAAAGATTAATTTTACTATTCTGGTAATATTACTTCAATAGATGAAAGTAATATCTACTTTATTATTATTGTATTATTTATTTTTATCTTAAATTAAACGAAATCTTTTTTAATATAGAAGTTTTAATTAACAATTTTATCAAAGAAAAAAGTTATAACCATTGATTGTATCGTTCAAACCGTAGTTAAAAAATCAAAGTATAAATAGTATAATTTTAATATATGATATAATTAAACGCTTAAATATACTATTTATAAAATATATACAAAATAATATATAATATAGATAAAATAATATTTATTTATGTATTTTCTACTTTCTTTATTAGAGAAAAATAGATAAGGAGATAAGTCTATATAAAAATATTTGCAAATTAGAAACCAAGTTAATTTCTTTTACCGAAATAATAATAATATGAAGACATTTTTAGTTAAGAAAACCAATACCCAGGAAGTTGTCTAAAAAGTTTTCTTGATAAGTAAGATGTATTTCTTTCTGATTCATTTTTCATTCTTCTTTCTTTTTATCGATATCTTTTAAGAACTTTTTTATGTAATCGTGTTTAATGTTATATACCGTTGCATCATCTGGCAATAATAAACTTGAAGCAGTCACTGTGTTTTCAGTAACCGAATCGGATTCTAGAATGTCATATAAAAAATCTTTTAATGTCGTGGTTCGTTTCAATTGTTCTATTTCAAGAACGATATCAGATAATCCAATATTGGATGTATCATAATATGATTCTGTTGTTTCTGTACTAGTTTCATCTTCATCTTCTTCAGGAAAAAAATAATGTCCAGTAAAGTCTTGATTTTGTTTAACCTCGGCCAGCTCTGCTTGAACCATAACAGGACTCACTTCGTTTAATGACGAAGTATATGGTACGGTGTCTTTTGTTTCAGGAATTCTATCTAAATAATGGATTACAAAGGTTACTATAAGACTATAGTAAGTAAGTAGTTTTTTTTTAGAATTATTATTAATATACAAACCTCCACTTCTAAATATTACAGCTTCGACTAAATCAGCAAGTAAGGTTGAGTTTACAATTTCATTTTGAGTAACTTTAGATGTAGTTGAAGGTATTTTTTTACTGTAAATCCGACTGACGAATGCCACTACACTAGGATCAGTAACACTTTCGGTGTGAACACCGTTGGTACTCGTGGTGAACACTTCTTTAAACATTGCATCACTACTTAATTTTTTCTTAAGCAAATCTATGAACTCTTCTACTGCTAAAACATCCTTACATTTATGTGGTTTTACTGTAGTTCCTGTAATGACCGATCTTGTAAATTCATGTAAATGTGAAAAGTAATCGAAAGGTGTATAAGACGTGTCTTCTTCAATTTTGAAGTCTGTTTTTATTAACGTATCGTTCTTGTTTATAATATCTTTCCTTGGTCGTTTAGATGTATTATTTAATATGCTAGGAGTTGAAAGGTTTCTATATTCAGGAATCTTATGTTCAGTCGAGTTTATGGCAGGATTCACAGTATTTATGATTTCAGAAACATTTTGTTCAATTTTACCTCTAAAACCTAATAAGAAATTTAAAATATAATCAGTATTTTTCTTTGGCTTATAACAAATAGAAAAATTAAAAATACATTAGCTGAGTTAAATAGCATAATTTAAAAGTCAAGTTACAGTAATAAATAATGATGCAAATCATTATCTAATATCACTGCCACTTAATTTTTTCTTAAAGTTTAATTTTAAACTTCATTATACTCACTGCAAAGAGATTTATATACAGGGTCGCAAGAATATCCAGACGGGCATCGAGAGCATGGCAAGCCGGTAGTGTAGACAGTTTTATTCCATAGATTACCACCAGGTGCAAAATTACAAACAAGTCTATAAATAGTTCTTTTTCTTGATCCATTTTCGTCTTCGTAACGCTCCTAATATAACAAAAGTATTGTACTTCACTTATATATAAATGACAATAATAATATTTCAAAAATTGTTAGTAGTAAACATAAATTCAATTAGGCCTAACGATCCAATAATCTATCTATAAGTTTGAAATAAAGTTAATTTTCACATTTAATATTTACTTTTCGTCGATATTTATAATCTTGAAAATATAATTACATTCGAAAACTTTTTGATTTGGACTTATAAACCTATCTTACGTCTTACTATTGTATTTCTTATGATGTGACTTTATATTACAGCTATCGAAATAGTAATAAATGATAATATATTTCAGATCTAAATACGTAATTAATTTTGCTAATTGTAATCTAAAAAGTTTTGTCACTCACTTTAAATTTGACTGCACCACAGCCAACTTGACTCGACTCCGCCCATACTAACTGAGTGAAGTAATCATAAAAAGAATGACCTGTTTCGGAGGATCTAAAAAAATGTAGAAATTGCGATTTAAAAATAATAATACAATCCATAAAAACAAGGATACTCACTGTGATTAAACAAGTTTAGAATCATGCACTCAATATTGAAAATATTTATAACTAGCTGTGTGCCCGCGGCTGCGCCCGCGTTTCATATATTCTTCGCCGCATTTTAATTTTTTAAACGGAACCCTAATTTTTTAAATTTTTTTTAATAACTAATATAAAGTAAAAATATTTCTCATAAGTTCAAGCAATTGCCCGTAACACTGCGCGTTGAATCGGATTTTATTCATTTTTTTATGACTTTCTTTTTTACACGGAACCCTTATTATTTTCAAAAATTAAAAGTGCCCTAAGTTACCCGTGGTAATTTCAGCTATATCCGAAAAAAATATCGTCAAAATCCGTACAGCTGTTCCGGAGATTACCCGGAACAAACATACAGACAAACATTTTTTGTGCAAAGAACCTTCGCAGGCGTAAGCAGGACAACTCACTAAAGTTTAATTACCCTCAATATATATATATATATATATATATATATATATATATATATATATATATATATATATATATATATATATATATATATATATATATATATATATAGATGATACAGAAAGCTCATATTTCAAGCATGATGATGGTTCAGTTGGAAATGTACTGAGGTTCGACCCACCTTCCTATTTTATAATAAGTCTGAGCTATAGATGAAAGAAAACATAGCATAGTGGTAGTATTCGAATAATGCCCGCTTAGGTAACTACCACCCTCAAGTTTGAAAACCTATCGCTAAGCACCAATAACTGTAGTCCGACGGAATCATTTACCTCTCTGCTCTCCCAGCACCTTTCCGCGTAGTGTCTTTACTATCCTGGATCACATGGCACTTAAAATCATGTAAGATATATAGCTCAGAAACATACATTATATGTTAACGATTATAGTATATTTTTTTCAGTAGAATAACTAATATTTATGATCCAGTTTGTATACGATCCGTGACTATTATTCATATTTAGTGATGTATAATACTGCCCATCTGTAATATCTTTAAGAAATATATCTCAATGCCTTACTTCACGTTAATATAAAAACACGAAGAAAATAACCATTTTCTTTATAAACGTAAAATATACTCATGTATGTGTGTACCTGAGGGACAGTTAATCTTTCACACCTGTCTTATTAAATACCGTATTATAGTACGTGTTAACGCCATCTATTATCATATATATTCTCTTCTTATTCTAAGATATTTCTTGTCTATATTGTCTACACGCCCCCGCTCTATTTAGTTTATGTATGCATTATCCCTTCCTCTTCCTATTCAAAACCGGAACGCCAACACGCAACCGCCGCCGCTGTCTCTCGTATATTTAAAAGTGCACATTAATTATTCAATTACATTACTTACGAGAATATAGAACATTCATAAAGTGAAGGGAGGTGGAAACTCTTAACCAGCTTAATCGAAGGTTTAATAAAGGTAAGTTCCGTTTGCTCCTTTAAACATCATCTTTTAAGATATTTCCACACCAGTACGTGTCACACATTATAATTCATAGGTACATTTGCTAATAAATATCGTAATTCACATAAAACAATTAAATTCAGCAATAAAATGGTATGCTCGAGTCGTTTATTTCATTCCGTCATAATTTGAGCTTCGCCTTTCACACGTTAATTTCGTGAGGATTCTTATTCTCAGCTTCCATGGCGAAACTAATGCGGGTGATGACGTCATAGGAAATTGTGCGATACGCAAAACGAATCTACGGACCATCTCCCTATGCGGTTTACGGTAAGCGGTCATCATATTCACAGTTTAAATATAAGGAATTCAGAGAGAATAATTAACCACACAATCCCCAGATAAGCTAAACTTAAGTGGCAGTGGGCTGGGGTCATTGCTCGTAAAACCGATGTCCGATGGGGCCAACGGATTCTCGAATGGCTACCATGCACCGGAAGACGTAGCGTAGGTAGGCCCACACAAGGCGGACCGACAACCTGGTGAAGGTCGCGGGAATCCGCTGAATGTGGGTGGTGCCAGACCGGTTGTTGTGGAGACCTTTGGGTGAGGGATCTATGTCCAGCAGTGGACGTCTTTCGGTTGAATGGATGGATGGATGGCTAAAATCCCCAGACAAAGTCATCGGTAAGTAGTCAGGGTTCCAGAGAACAGGCATTAGCAACAGAAATGCCGCGGCGATGCTCATAGGGGATAAACTACCGGAAACGATATATCCTATCATACCGATTAAACATTCTGGACTCGATGCCAAGTGATTTACCTCCCAACTTACAAACACATTGTAGTAAAAACGCGGTATTAATAAATCATTTGCAAATATATATTTATCATCTATATACATAGAACTGGTTAGTTATACCACTTATAACTCTATTACGACACTGTCGATTATTATGACAGGTATGTATTTGATCAGTTACATTTATCTCCGAACCGAATATTCGAATAATTATTCAAATAATGTATAAATTAACGGCAATGTAAATCTTTTCACACAGTTTGTAAGGAACGGCTTTTTTTAAATAATTGTTTTCAGTGATTTGTATTTCTTTGTTTCTTGAACTCGAGAACCTGCCTCGCGCATTAGAAATAAAAACCAAATTTAAATTAGCTAATAACACAACATTTATAGGCGGTGCGAAGTTCGCTGGGATATCTAGTATTATACATTTAACATGATATTATAATATCAAATTTTGCCGCCCCCTGACCCTTGGCTTTAGAGTGGCCGCTTCGTTCGCCCTGTGGACGGGCCGGCACTGTGCGTAGCTTTGTCAAACTTTCTCGGGAACATATTAAATTCCTTAATTTCGGCCATTCATTCAGTAGAAAATCTCTACTACCTAACATAATTAAAATTCTGGACATTGCGGAAATAAAATCTTAACGAGAAAAACATTGAGCGTTGACTTACAGAGTCAATGTAATAAAATATTTATGAAAAAACGGATAATAATTATAAATCACTTTTAATGTAAAGTCCCTAGTAACATTAATATTCGTTATCGCAAATATACTTACGGTTGATAATTCGTCAATATTGATATGTTTATATTTAAAAGCTCCATATACCAGACATCGACTAAGACGAGTGGCGTTAGTCCCGGTGCATCTCCGTGTATCGTAGCAATATTTTGACCAACATAAACATTGTCTAGAATAAACTGTGGCTCGTTAGATAAGTATACAGTAGTCTATCATCTTTTAATCATGTACATATCTCGACACCAGTGGTTTTTTTTAATACGAGTATAAATTAGTAATTTAGTACGAGATATGTATGTTTGTATGTAACGGAATCTTTGAATATAATTTTCACCCACTTGAATACATCGGATTCACTTGAAACTTTGAATACTTATATTTTATGACAATAGAATAACCTCATACATTTGTTCTGATATCTCGGCCATGATCACCAGAATATTTTTTTAAAAAATGGTCTATAAATAAATATACCGTAATCGAATTAAGTGTTCTTTACCACGGTACAGGCTCCATGCTTTGAGCATTATCACACCTGATGTCAAGTAACGATGTGGTCCAGGATGGTAAACAAACTTAATCTAGAGGTACCAGTACCTCAAGTGATGCTGCCGGAACACAGATATTAGTATTTGGCGACAGGTTTTTCAAATTTGGTTTTTCGCGTGGTAGCTACCCAGACGGGCATCAATAGAGAATACCTTAACACCATACTACTATGGTTTCCTCACGATGTTTTCCTTCACCGAAATCTCAGGTTGATTTTAGAATTGGATAGTTGGGCTCGAACTCGTGTCCAATGACGCGAAATTCAACCACACCACCAACAAGCCATCATCGCGACGATTGTCAATATTGTAGAAGATTCGTAAAAATTGGGAGCTAATCGAAATAAAATCTTATGTATGTTCAAACAGTAGTTCTACATAACTAAAAAGTTTAAAATAAATATGAGTTAAAAAAAACACACACACACACTTTAATAGAAAAACAAACTATAAAGTAAAACAAATGTTCAATAAGTTAAGATTACAAAGAGTGATTAGCAAAACAATTAGGTAATTTTATGGTAAAAAAACGTGAGGTGTTTAGATGTCAATCGTTATTGACAGATATTGGTGAAAGTAGTCTTTATAAAAATACCATAAAAAAACATCATTTTGTCAATCACTGTATCTGTATTCTAAGCCTATTGAAGATTAGTTATTATAGTTCGTTTTTTTTAAATTATTAAAATGTGTTTTTAAACTAGCAGTATTCGTGGCATACTCTAGAATTAACGCGACTCTGTTTAAATTTTAAAATCGCAAAGTTTTTTCTTATTTTCTTTATATTTTTGTATCAGGAATTTAAAGGCTCGTTTAAGTCCCTTGACGAATAGAAAAGAAAAGGCACTGAACTGTTATTATCTTTGCCTATTTATTTATACATAACCTATACAATAGAAGCCGCAGATTAATACTATAATATTAAAAATTCTATCTTTGGATGATATAAAACCCTCCATAGTATACAACTAACCTAAGTTCCGGCAAGTGTCCATAATATCAGGCACATTGCGTTTTACGCACTGGTTGGCCCAACGTTGTGCAGACGTTTCTAGATCAACGTTCCATTCCTATAAAATTAAACGAAAGACTAATTTAGACGATAAGCGCCGTATATAATGGATATTTATAACATAAATAATAGAACATCTGTTCTAGATGTGTGTGTGTGTGTGTATGTATGTGTTTACACTAGTGAAGACCTTGTCTGAAACTCATTGTAAAGAATGGTTTTAAGAAAAGAAATTTACTGTCTTGGAATTCTTCGTATTTGATTACATTATTTAAATAATTATAAACCTTAAATATGGTATTAAGTAGATATTTTCATTATTGAAGCGATAATTGCTTGGTTGGTAGTGCGATCGGGTCAATGAACGCGGGTTCTCAAATCCACCTATCCAACTCTAAAATCAGCCTGAGCTTTCGGTGAAGGAAAACATCGTGAGGAAATCATAGCTTAGTTGTATTCCATTTCCCAATAATGCCCCCCTAGGTAGCTACCTAGCTACCACTTTCAAGTTAGAAAAACCTGTCGCCAAATACCAACAGGTGTGTTCCGACAGCATCGCTTGAGAACCAGTACGTCTAGTTTACCATATAAAAAATGTAGGGTTTAGCTAGGATCAAATTCCGCGGAAATTTATAAACATAGGTAGCGGCCAAGCCGAGATTCGAAGCCTTGTGCTAGTTACCTTTTGCGGCGAGTGCCTTCAGCAATCGCTCCCAAAGTTACGGTGAAGCTGTAAAGGCCCTTCCGATCAACAGCATTAGACAGGTTAAAAAAATATATAATTATATAATTAAGTAACAATATATATAATTATTGACAGTTATGTAACCTTGGAAATGTCTACTTAGGTAAGTCCAATATCGAAAAAGAAGTTAATCATCGAATCCAACTCGGCTAGGCCGGGTCTGGAAACCTACGCAGATACTTCTAGTTCGAAATACCGCAGTCTCAATTCGATCAGTGTGTTGCCAATGATGACTTACAGTGAAGCTGTAAAGGCCCTTCCGGTCAACAGCATTAGACAGGTTAAAAAAATAAATCCTGGACCACATAGTCACCTAACATGTGAGATTGTGTCAAATCACTGAGCCTGTTATTCCTATCGTGTAACAAAACGTAACAATAAATTACTCTTTCAGGCAAAACACAACAGTTACGTATGAAGAAATTTATTTACTACAAATTACTTATAGCCTACAGTTGACATGCAATATTACGTATGTTTCTAAAAATATATTCATGGGGTTTTAAGTTTCACAAACCCATTTACTATATATAGATTATAATGGCAAAGTTTTACGATTAGGTACAGATCAATGCATAGTGTCAAAATACATAATATGTTCTGTATGTCGTAGCTAAGCCATATCGGTATTTTCTTTGATAATATTTTTTTTTAATAACATTAAGTATTTAAATGAAACATTATTCAGTTTGATTCTTTTTTACAAAGGAAATCATTCAGATTTTGATTTCAAGTCACCTTAAACCGTAATTACAGTCTCCTTTCCATTTGAAACATTTCTCCGAAGATTATTGTAGCGGCGGTTGCGGTGTGTCGCTACTTATTAGTGGACATAAAAAATAGAAAAACTATGGCGTAAAATAATTTATTCTGACTTGTACAATTTTGAACAGAGCGCGTAATAACTGCCTTTTTAACGTAGTGTGAACTTCGTGCGGATCCAACTTCACTTTGGAAAACTTTTTGTTCCGAAACAATTATAGATAAACATAATATTTGTAGGTTTAAAATTTATTACTAAATTAGGTTTACTAAATTCATTTCAATCCATACTAATAAATAAAATTGAAGCTTAGACTGTTTTGAAACATAAATGTGTATAATTATTTTTTACGAGTATATGGTATAATGGAAAACAACAGAACCAATGCGCGATGTAGAATCGTTCAAAGAAAATAGTTTTTTGTTCTCGTTAAGATATAAAATTGAAATGTCTGTTTTTTTTACTAAATAGTAAATAAATATGAATGTATATACGACACCTATACCATTAACTAGCTGTGTGCCCACGGGTTCGCCCACGTTTCATGTATTCTTCACTATGTAATATAATTTTCAAATATTGTTTGGAAAACAATATTTCGACGGCTCTGTCCATTGAATCGTTTTTTTTTTCACAATTTCATGAGTTTTGATTTTTTAACCTAAGTTACGCAGATTAGCTTCAGCTATCTACCAAAAAAAGTCCTGTCAAAATCGGTCCAGCCAGACAACAGACAGATAAAATTTTTCAAAATTATGTTTTGGTTCAGGTATTGTGTATACATTATTATTTATTTAGTAAAAAGTTGTTGTTTTGATATTACAAACAGACACTTCGATTTTATTTTTAGTATAGATGTGTTAGGTAGGTAGAATAAAATCTAAATTTTGAAATTACACAAGGTGCAGGTGAAAATAAAATCCATTACCAATTTAAGCATGGAGTCAGCTGCAGGCAGAGATCTTATTTCTCCAGACGCTACTTTGTCTCGGCGATTATTAATTTTATGTAAAATAGCGATTTTATCTTCAGTTGTTTTTAAGGTAACCTCGAAATCGAGACAGTGACTGGCTTGATCACGAACCTGAAAATATATTCTTACATCGTCATGCACTAATCATAGATTACTTGGAATTCAAGTAATAAATTAGTAAATAATTATTATGATTGCAAGATTAATGCAGTCTAGATGAGAAGTCTAAGAAGCTGGCATGATAATGATAGATACAGTAAGGAATAGTATAATAAGGAAACGTTGTGGTGTGGTGAAGGATGTAGTGACAAAGGTAATAAAAGAGATACAATGGAATGGAATGGACATTTAGAGAGGGTGAATGAAAGAAATTTGACGAAACAAATTTACAAAGCGAGTGTAACTGGGCAATCTGTTAAGGGTCGTCCTAGGCGAACGTATTTCGACCAGATCGAGGACGTTCTAGAGAAAGCCCAGGTCAAAAGTATCCGTAACCGAAGAGCATGTATGAAGGTGCTTATGAAAGTAAAAGAAGCGAAAGATGTGTGACAGGATCGTACCAAGTGGCCTCTCCCTATCCTTATACTGTGACGTTATGTATGTATAATATATGTAAGTAATTATGATAAAACAAATTACTGGGAAACAAATCATATTGCACTACAAAAATAATTCATTTTCGATAGTAGATATTACCTCATAATTTATGCATATATAAATAAAGAATTCATGCGTTACAATAGCTACAGTAAAATATATTTGCAAAGTACGCGTAACCTGCCTGGAATTTACATAACGTATGTTGTTACAAATATCTGCATTACAATAATTGATTACATTTTTACATTTTGAAATAGATATTATTGTAAAATAAATAAACAATAAACTTTTTAACTTCAATATATAGTTAGATAGGTACATTGTTTATGTTTTATTATTAGGTTTTACAAATGTTATGTCACGATCATTTACATAATCGCGATGGTATTGAAAATGGTTGTTGTTTGTACCCAACTTCTACTTGTGTGTATCAATCAATTAAACTCGTAAAGCTTTACTACCTACTGATTATAATCATTTAACTAGGTATTTTATATAATACATCTTAATTTCAGCGTAAAGCAATTAAATCGCCTACTCTAATAACTTTTTTACCTTTCCTAAACCAGATTTTGATCCTATTAAGCATTTTATTACTTACCCATATTTATTAGAACTATGAAATATTTACTTTTTCTTTAAAGTTTTTGCGAACTTATTAAATCAAATAGAGGTGACTACTGATTAATGTACTACCGAATAGAAACACACCCGACGGTCGGACCTTTTTGAAGGAACCTTTTTAAAATAAAAATGTAGTGATTTAGTTTTGTGTGATATAGTTTGGGTATTGTATACAAGTTAAGTTTATTATAGAAAATAACGCGTAACATTTGTTCTGAGGTGCCAACATAATTCCATAGAAAGATCAAGCTGGATGAGCCACCTTTTTGCTAGAACTTAGTAACGCTGATACAAGATTGAAAATACCTCTTACTTACATGACACTGACACAAATTGTGTGTACACAGATTGCCATTATCTTAGAAGAAGAATTATTATAGGGACTCTTTCCAAAAAGATCGATTTTTGAATAGGTTCACTAAAGTGTGAGAAAAAAAACTGTATCCAATTTTATAACAATATAACACATTATAGCTTGTCTTGTTATTCATCTCTGAGCTTGCCCATAGTAACCAGAGATGAATAATAAAATAGCAACTAAACAAAAAAGAGCTGGACAGTTGGCAAACAGAAGAAAAAGACTCTTTTACTCTTTTATCTTTGCTCTGTTAAATTCATATCATGAAAAATAAAAAATATCACAATAATCGTTTGTATCATTATAAAATATTTAGAGTTGTTTTTACAAACATATTAAAGTTAAAGGTACAAAGTGAAGAGATTTTAGATTTGGCAGCACGTTCGAAATACTGCTGATGAAGCTTCCCTGGCATACAGTGTCTGATTACTACCAGAAAATATGTTAGTTTGATGAAATAAAAAAAATCCACACAAAGAGAAAAAAAACTGTCGGTTGCTACAAAGACATGTCTCGAGTATCTGATTAATTAAGTAAAAACTTGTCATAGTTTGAATGAATTTAAGTAAATATATAATTATGAATAATTTTAGTGAACAGAAAACTCTAATTAGGATTTTTAAGGGTTAAAGATCGATTTACTGAATTTATTTAGCATAGATGTTAATTTTTGGGTGTTAGGAATAGATTTTGATTCGTCGATTTGTTAAAATCGTCATCTCTTTTTTTTCTTTCTTCTTAATATTGGCAATATGTGTACAAACAATTTGTGCTAATGTCATATAGGTAAGATGTATTTTCAATCTTGCATCAGCGTTACTAAGCTCCAGCAAATGCTACACGACATTTTCCATAATAAACTTAACTTGTGCACAATAACCAAACTATATCACACAAAACGCCACTATGATTACATGGTATACATTTAAATACCAAATCTAATTAATTAAAGAAAACAACCGCTACATGTAGACTGAGATCCCGCCAAAAACTTCAATCGATATCTCTATTATTTACCAAATAATGAATTGACAGCAGAGATGAATTGACAGCTCTGGTTGACAGCTATCACTTATCAATCAGTAGGTAGATATAATTGTATAAACCACTTGTTATCACCACTGACCATAGTTATCACTTTATAACCTAAAATTAACAATACAAGTAAATTGTAGTAAATAACAATTTGTGAGAAGTGAAAGATCGCTTCGATTTATAATATCAAGTTTTAATTCTCTAAACCACTAAAATGAGTCGTACATTGAAAGCATTAATAGGTCCTTCAATTCTCAATGCAGATCTATCAAAGTTATATGAAGAATCTCAAAAACTACTAGATAATGGTGCTGATTATTTACATTTGGACGTAATGGATGGGCATTTCGTTCCAAATCTAACCTTTGGGCATCCAGTGGTAAAGTGCCTTCGAGGGAAAATAAAAGAAGCTTTTTTCGAAACCCACATGATGGTCTCCAATCCAGAACAGGTCGGCTTCAATGCTATTCTTATCTTTGTTTAAATTGCTCAACTTTGATAAAAAATTGTAAGTTATGAAATAATTGTTATGTTTCTATGATATATTTCTCTTTATTTAATTTATTTAATCTCTAATTTTTATGATTAGTATATCGTCGTATTTTATATCGTATAATATACCGAGGGCACCATTATTAATAAGTGTAATCCTTTGTTTTGTATCATAAATAATTTCTTGAGATACTTTAGCCTATTGATAAATATAAGCTGAACCCTTTAAAATTAACTGGTTGTGCATTTCACATTTTGTTTATTTCAAATGCTTAAAATCTTTTTTATTATGAATACAAAAATACTTTTTACTAATAATAATTTACTGGATTTTTTAAGTGGATTGTTCCAATGGCTGATGCTGGAGTCAATCAATACACATTCCACATTGAACCAGTTAGTAATGTAGAAGAAGTTTGTAGGAAGATAAGGGAACATGGGATGAAGGTAATGTTTGTAAAGGCAATTTACCTGTTAAAATATTTGTAAATTGCTTATGTTGATAATTAATTATGAAAAATAACAAGTGACACAAATCTGAACTTGATTAAAGATGTTTATAAATGGTCAAATAAAAAACTAACAATCAATAATTATAGGTTGGAGTTGCTATCAAACCAGGTACACCTGTATCAGAGGTTGAACAGTACATTTCTATATCAGATATGGTCCTAATCATGACTGTGGAGCCAGGATTTGGTGGGAAATTTATGGAAAACCAAATGGAAAAAGTAAGACACTTGAGGAAAAATTACCCATTACTAGATATTGAAGTAGATGGAGGGGTTGGACCTTCTACTATAAGCTGTTGTGCACAAGTTAGTATTTTGATAAGGCACACTTTGAAATTCTATGAGCCAACTAATAAAAATGTAACTAATTAAATACTGAAATAATTACAGGCTGGAGCCAATATGATTGTATCAGGTACTGCAATTATTGGAGCTCCAGACCAAGCATCCACAATTCAACTGCTTCGAAATACAGTACAAGATGTCATATGTAAATAATTAAACAACAATTTCTAAGATTAAGTCTTCCAAATATATTTTTACAAAGTTTTAAATAAAATATACTGAGTTTGTTTTATGTAAATATATATTTAATCAAACTTACTTAGATCTAAAACCTTTTCCGATTTGGAATTATTAGAGTCCACTTTTACTTTTGGAAATATGGAACTAACAGCAATACCAGAATCATTAAAAACCAGAGGTTCATTATTAGCTTTTAATTTATTTTTCAATCCTGAAAGAGTAATTAGTATAGCTTCTTCAGTTCTTATAGTCCTAGATCCTTGGGTAGGTAAAACATTGATATATTGATTGAATAGCAAACTTGGATCATCTGCTTGGATCTGTTCATCACATTCCAGTGCTGCCTCAATACCATGTAAACCTCCAAATACAATGAGAACATGATTATACTTCAATTCATTATTCGATATATCTTCAATAGATGTGCCTTTGTCTGATGTACCTATAGTTAAATCATAACTGAAAATTAAACAATTTGTTTTAGTATTGGGCACAATAAACATAACCAAAAAGAATATAATCCAAATGTTAGACACATACCCATTTTTATAAGGACTCTGGGTAAATACCTGAGTTAAATTATTAGCAATTCTAACAGTGTAACCCCAATAAACTCCAGTTTCTGCTCTTGGAGTAGTAAGACTCACTATTTTACCTTTAAGTTTCTTACTTCCTTCCTTCTGTTATTGGCAACATTCTGACAGTAACCCTTATGCCAGGGTTTAATAATTTATCAGTAGAGACATCTTGGAGGAGGCCAACATTTACTTGCGAACCTTTCCCTGGTTTCACTTTTTTATTCATTGTTATGCCTTCTCTGAAATTAATAAAAAATATTAATTATATTTAAGCCAAGAATGTGTTGATTGTATTATCTTTCACATAAGATCACTAGTATTAAGTATAGAAGATACTTATATAACATAACATAAGCTCATTGACCCGATCTGGGGATCAAACTCAAGCCTCAGAACAACAGTTGTACCATAAAACAACTGCACCATCAAGGCGATACTTACATGCCTGTTATAAAAATAAAAAAGACTACCTTTAAAATTTTTACACTGGTCTAAAGACAGTTGACCTTATGCCTATGAAAAACATTCTTAAGAGTTTGAGAAATCAGAGAAAACTATTTACCAATTTCAGTGATAGTGCTGATAAATTATGCCTAAATAAAAATATTATCTTAATATAAGACTGATATTTGTGTGTAAAAGGAAAATACTTAAGTATAAAATAAAACTTTTACCTAAATTTGAAATCATTAGACAGTCTCAAATGATGTGGTGCATCCAACGGGTTCAACAATCCAGCAAATTCAAGGTCTTTATGCAAGGGGAAAAAATGCTTTCTCAAGTATTGTGGGCATTCCAAATATTGCAGAATCCGTGCCAGTTGCACACAACTCCTTCTTGCCACTTTAACACCGCCTGCATCTTCTAGTTTCGATTTTTTTGTGTCCAATTTGTCACCTATATCATCATATACTATCACTTCATCGACACAGAACACGCAAGCGGCTCGAGCAATCTGACCAGCTAAGTAAGTTCGTAACTCTGCCGATTGTGCATTTTCCAAAATTGATCCAGGTACAGCTATACTGACTGTCGAAATTTCACTGTATTTCTTTTCCCGTTCCGCTTCTTCCTTAGTTTTCTCTCCGATTTTTTTTTCAATAGCTATTCTTTTTTCACGTTTTACAATTTTCTCTTCATTACGCTTACGTTTTAAGGCTTTTCGTTCTTGGTTCAGTTTCTCGCCAACTTTTGCCTTGAGGCTTCGTCGGAGCTACCGTTTCAGACATGACTTTTTGAATTAAACTTTCTAAATACTACATAGTACGTAAAAAAACAAATACAAAATGTAAACTATACATACAAGTCTAAAACAAACTATAAACAATTGCGACTTTTCCTATAAATTATAACCTCTGTTCACGACTTCATGATATTTTTTTGTTCTATTTTAAAGGCAAAAGTGCTAGACCATGCAGCCATGTCTGACGTTAAAAATTTTTTCATAGCATGCTCTAACAACCTTGTAGCTATTTATTAAACTATTTCAAGAGAGTTGTGACATCACAGCGTTCATACTTCATGTATTTATTTTTAATATAGCTAATTTATGAACAATATTACTACAAACCAAACGATTTCACGTAAAATGTTACCAACTTTTACAATATAGAAGCATATACTACAAGTTAATAACGAGTTACTGACAAAATGATATACTAAAATCACGATAAGAAGTAGCAACTACGTCGCTAGAAGTGAAGACTTTTATTCCACTTTTGGCGACTAAAAAATGAGATTTTTCAACAAAAATGTTTTACTGACTTATATGACAACTTTTGGAAAACAAATGAAAACAGTTTTAGGGTAAATAATTGATACATTTTTGTTAACTTGACACAGGTATTTCTAAATGTATTAAACTTATAATTTAAATACTGCCACTAGTTTCTTACGCCCCCCCCCCCCCCAGAACAATCTTTAGTCCGCTTTTGTTAAAATCAGTTTTAGAGACTTTTGTTATTGAGCCTAGCGACTCCAATTTATAGGAGTTGGCAGTACTAGTAACAACTCGTTTTAACATAATATATTGTAGTTTATATAGTTGATTACGTCAGCTTAATACAAGTCGTCAAGGAAAATTAAATAAAGGAATAAATGATTACAATAAATGTCACATGTATCAATGGCGTGGCGTGAAAAATTCGTTGGTAAAGCCTGAGCACAAAAAAATCTACCTGGTCCATCATACTTCTTCGTCTTAAAAATTAGTATAGTAATGAATGATGGATGTTTTTGCAGTTGATTCAAGCTATCTAGGTGCAGTTAGTGTTAACCACCTTCTCCATACTAGTCTTTGGCTCTTGAAAAGTGACTTTAAAAACAACCGTGTGGTAATTACGAAATGCCAAATTAATTTCGCATGTAATAAATATACCTATAGCTTCACAAAGCTATAAGTAATTAAAATAGTGTCATAAATCGTGAAATGGGTTAATTTTCGTGATCGTAGATGCTAATTATTTCATTTCAACAGAACAACGCGAAAACAACAAATGGCGACATACGCGAAACGAAAAATAACGATTAATTTTATAATTTTGGTTTTTTCATACTTTAATACAAAGTTAAAAGTGCCTGTACTTATTTTTATAGAATTCTATGAAAAATTTCATTTTTAAATGGGAATATTTAAAAAAAAAAAACTGAGTTGTAAAAATAAATAGCAACCAAGTTATAACCAATTAAATATTTTAAATGTTTTCGTTTATGAAATTAACACATGATCGACCAATTATAATACCTCATATGTTTCTAGTTATAAAATAGTACAATTGAAAGTAGTCCAAACTTTTGGCGCAGCGAGAATAAGTATAGCCAGATTGTAAAAAAATTGACAACTATGGAGACTAATTAGCATTGACTCTATTAGGACTTTAGTAAATTTGCTTAATGTTTGTTACGTATGTCACTGATGACGCTTTGTTCAAATATCTTATCTGACATCGATTAATTAAAAAATAAAATAAATTGTAAATCACGTAGGTAACAATAATTGTACACACAATTTATAAACATGTATGGCAGCGGAGTCGTTGAGATAGTAACAAAATTTTGCAATTAATGTCTTTTGCAAAAAAAACCCGTAAAAACATAGAAATAAAGTTTACAATTAAATGTAATAAGCCGCAACGAAGCGAGTTATTTGTTGTATAAACGTGTGCTACGTTTACAAAATTGATACACAGTAACGCTTTCTTTGTGTTCGTGTTAATTATAGTGAAATGTGGCTGGATGTGTGAATTCAATTCCGACGTTTTTACCGGCTTGTATGGCAGGTTCTATGTAAGCGTGTTTTGCGTTTACGATGTTTAGTTTGTTATAAAACCATGTAATAATAGTATATGTGCTGTTTGTGATGTGAGTGTTGTGCTAATTTTTTAGTAAGGCTATAAGGAATCGGTTTATTAAAGCGCTTCGCCACTGGTATGTACTCGTATATAGATAGATTGTTGTCAATGCTATGTGCGATTTTGGCTTACCATGTAAGCAGCCGTATTTTAATTTATTAACTTTGTGTATATCACTGTATATTATGTAATTTTAGTGGTATTTTCCGTAATTTAGTTTACTTATAGTACACGAGTAAATTAAAAAAATTCAAAATAATGATATTCTGGTATCTCCTTTTAAATAGTATTAACAAAAGGCCGCCGTTTTGATACTACGTTGTATAAAAAATGTTCCAACGCAACTTGGCTGCATGGTCTAGAACCTTTGCCTTTTGATTAAAAACAAAAAAATGGAACCAAAATAAAAAAGTTGTTTTAATTTTTTATCATCTCGTATTTTTAGACAATATTTTATATTCTTAGTCTGTGTTTATATTAGTCTTTTGGACCAATATAGTCAACCAATATTTAGTCTCGTTTATAACTTATTTGTCAAAAAATACTTTTATTTTCTCTCAATATCTACTCTAATTATGTTGTGATAGTTGTATGAAATATAACACAAAAAGTAGGTAATTGTACAAAAAACCTTTATTAGTATTATTAATACTTATGACTCAACTTTTGTTATCAATAGGCAAAATCAAGAGAAAAAAATTAAAGCCACGTGCCTGATCCATGTGCTTATCTACTACAAAGCACCTCAGAATTCAAACTTTCCAGTCGTAAATTCAAACCATACTCGTGGGTAATTGGTTTGAGGGTACTAAAATAATCGTAGCCAGATTTTGGGCTTTGTCTGAAACTATATACCATTCATTGCATGTGATGCCCGAGTTAGATATATGTAAAAAAAAAAAAACGTGTATTAACATTGATTTGAAAACATATTTTAGTTATAGTCCTCCACTATAACTTAACTAGCAGCGTTTTTATTACGACCTTGTAAACACGTATTTAATGTATAAAATTATAAAACATAATATGAAAAAAAATCTAACACAAGCTATTAATGAATAGCTTATGAACTATATATTCTTCCCAATATAATAAGAAACTGACAAAAAGAGGTCAATATTGATCCAGTGGATTTAATGATACCTACATACACATATATTATGATAATTACACTACTTTGATTACTTTTAATTTAATTTTAGTAATATTTTCTTGATTTGAATTTATATGTTGTCTTATTTACAGCTTATAACTTTATCAATAGTTTATTAATAATTATTAAAAACTACTTTCATAAGTCTGAAAATGGAACTCAAAAGTACTCAACTACTTAAAGAAAATAAATAAATACATGTATCTTATCTATAATTATTATTATTTTATTATTTTCTAAATATAACGTTTATTGAGCATGAATTCATGTTATCTGTTATTTTAAGTAAAGTATAGTCGAGGCATCAAAAGTTGTTTGTGAAATATATTGTTTTGTTGTCTATATCAGTCAACAATTCAACTGCTTACATCACTTATCTTAAATCGAGAGTAGTTGGAGGGCACACAAAGGTTGCATCTTAGCATAAACTACTTATAAATAAATTAATTTATATATTTACATTTTAATAATGTCCTAAGTTAATTATTTCCTACATAATTAATTTCAAAATGGATGATTTTTTTTAATTTGCAAATCACTTTTTCCAACTTTGGCACACAATAGTCACAATATGTGTTAGAATTTTAAAAAGTGTGGTTGTTGAAGAAGCACTAAAAATATTTTTATTATTTTACTGTGGTTTATTTATTCATTTATTAAGATCTCATACCAAATGGTACATCCTTTATAGTAGGTAATTAATCTTATGTATATCATGTAATTAGCTCTCAAATAGTTAAAACAAAGTCTTGAAATAAGTTTTGTACAGAAATAAATTTAAATATTTTATTCTTATATAAAATTAGTCATTTATACTACTTGACAACCCTGAAATATAAATAATAAGAAGATATTGTTTTATCAGGAACCCCAACAAAAGGTCAAGACCTGTAAAATATTCCCAACAATAGTCACATCAGTGTAATAAAGTAATTTCTAAAAGGCAGACATGGCATCCAATGGAAAATTAGGTAAGTCTTTTTATTTTATGGTACATCATACTGTTCTTAAAATATAGATGTTTAAATTGATATTGTATTAATCACTTCAATGAAAATATAACTTTAACATTGGCCACAAAATAATAGAGTAGGTACTTAAGTATTATTACTATGAACTTAAAAATATTTATATAATATGAGCCTAGAATTGTAGTAATTATAATTCTAAAACCAATTGCTGGAAAAGTTTATTTAGATCTGACTTTGTTTATTGAGTTGGTGTATGATGGTTAATGTTGAGTTATTGGTAAATATAATAGGTTCTGCCTTACATTTTGATCTTTTAATGTATTGTATTACCTAATGATTCATTTGAATAGTTGATGAGACTATAATTGCATTATAAAATACTTATACGGTTACCAACAACATTCAGTACTTTATTGACATTGTTAATTGATACTTCAAGATATAGGTTATGTGAAACTATAATATGCAATCAACGCTAGATCTATAAAGCCTAGCCTAAGATATATTAATCAGTGTAATTTGATAGCTAAACAGACACATTTTAATAATGTTATTTTAAAAAAAACTAGTAAGACATGAAAACTCGAATCTTTGTAAAAACTGTAAAAAAATTAATATTTAAATTTCATAATTTGTTTATTGGAATTATTAACATAACCTAGGTAACATATATGTTAGGTTATTACATGTACATTTGTATGGTTTTGACATATATTGATGCTCGGAGTAATAATTATGTGTTACTTATAGTTTATTCATAAACAAAACACGATAGGTACAAACAAAGTACATAGGTATACATTTTATTATTTATCTCGAGTGCAGGCCATCTTATACTTGACATACCATAGCATGTTGATGGCTGACATCATAGTATTGGTAATGTGACTTTATAAGTTTGTACCCTACCGAAAATCGATCGACGTCGCTAAAGAAGCTTTCAATTCAAATATTGTGTTCATTCCCTAAATTACTGCTTCGTACTACTAAGGTTCTAAAAATTGTTATTAATTTGAAGCGGAAATAAAAAGATATTCTAACATTATATTTTTCTTCAACAGCGTTACTCAGCGTGTCAGATAAGACGGGCTTGCTGATTTTAGGCAAAGCTTTGTCTGAAATGGGTCTTCAGCTAGTTGGTAGCGGTGGCACAGCGACTGCGCTGAGGAACGCAGGACTTTCGGTCCTTGACGTCTCAGATATTACTAAAGCGCCGGAAATGCTTGGAGGCCGTGTGAAGACCTTACATCCGGCTGTTCACGCCGGCATATTGGCTAGGTTATTTGATTTTTTTAGTTTTAAATTAATAACAAAAGCTGTTTGTGGGTAACTGAATCTTATATTAGCGGCTCCAAACGCTGTGAAATTTCTCGTATGCTTAGGTGGCTACATTTCTTTTGGATATATTTTTCTTTCATTGAAATTTATTATTGCTTGCAAAATTCTGATAATGATACTACAGTGATTTTTCGTTTAATTCGTAAATGATATACACTAGATTGTTAAAATGACTTATATGCTCGTAATTATCTATTATTGATAAATACAATCCATGAAAGGCAGATGAAGAACTGTCTTCATATTCGTTTGCAAATAGAATCAGTTGTAAATAAGTTCAAATGTTTCAAGACACTACTTCACTGAATTCTCATTTCTACACTCGGTTATCTACACTAAATCACTAAAACATATATTGCTGTAACTGTGGGGTGGCAGTGCTGGCATAATGCCACGGGCCTCGGTCCAATAGGGCTCAGAAGAATCCTAACAATACTCAGTAAACATTATAAAAAAAAAGTAAAGAAAGTATTAAAAATTTAAACGCTTTACTGATCACTTAATTACAATATTAAAGTCAAATTACATCGTGACCATTTTTCCAATGAATTTGCCACGGGCCTCAGATGGTATAGTTACGGCAATTTTTTTAAATATTTTGCACTAAAAAATTACATGCTATTTGGGTAAAGGGTCTTAGTATAAAACCTCACCAGGGAGTGGAGGAGGTCTTAAAAAGTTGCTAAAATAGAGTTAGCGTGTTATATATACCGCCAAACATCTTCACAAATCTCTGACTAGTCGGACACATATGTTTAAATCTGATTGGTTTCCGAATGCGAAGAGCTGTCGTATCGTTCGTCTGATTGGTGGATGTGTTCAGCGAATTTATATTCAAGATATTCACCGGTATTCTGTACCATCTTATGTCACATATTATAAAAGAAAAAAAAAGTGTGCGTCTCGGGATGCATGACAGAAGTGATAACTTATACTAATCTAAGTTGAACTATTTAATATTGAAATTGTTTAACTTCAGAAAAGCTTAGGTTATTACTTATTATATGATAATGCAAGAAAAGGTTATTTTTATTAATAAAATCTTGTATTGATTATAAAAAATATATTTTTATTCTTAGTTACAATTCTTGAATATGTACATTATTAGTATGATTATTTAATCAAGAATATATGTCTATCGCATACTAAACACTGAGTAGTGAGAGAGAGGGAAGCGTCTGTCCGAAATACGGCTAGCGATGTGGGTTAGAGTGAAAGGAGGAGCATGCCTACCGTATGCGTGAGAGAGAGGGAAGCCAGAGAGACTGGCGCCGTAACGCGTTACGTAAGAGAAAACGGTTCACCCTCCCATAAGAAGTTATCACTTCAAAAATGGCTTAGTAAATTTACATTTACCGTTATTTTATTTGACAGACTTTCGAACACCGATCAGGAGGATATGAAGCGTCAGAACTTTGAAATGATAAGCGTGGTCGTTTGCAACCTTTATCCTTTCGTTCAGACAGTTGCTAAATCAGACGTCACTGTTGCGGACGCTGTTGAAAATATAGATATAGGTGGTGTGACTCTCCTCCGGGCTGCGGCTAAGAATCACGATAGAGTCACTGTTATCTGTGATCCTAATGACTATGATGTGATTATTAATGAAATGAAACAGAGCAAAGATCACCAGACCTCAGCAGAAACCAGGTAATTTTGTAAAGATTGAATGAAATTTGTACGATCTAGTCTAGACATTTTATTCGAACAATTTATTTAAATAGATTATTAACCCCTTGAGCTCTTACCTGGCGTTTACGCCAGATTTCCATTGTTTTCCTCTTGCCTTATTTTTTGTAGGTACTCGACAGATTAAATATATTAATTAGGAGTTAGTGGATTACATTGTTACATTATTACATTGTTTGTGTTAAAAAAATATTTAACAATTATGTCATAGCTAACCAATTGATAAGTAAGTTTGTTGTATGTCAAATGCGAGTTTGTATTCGCTAATTATATGTTCTCGAATATAATAAATAAAAAAATATTTTGTTTTTAAAAGCCAACTATATCTCAGGATATTATTTACACAAGGTGAGTTAATAAAGAACAAAGTTACGTTTTAAGTTCTTTAGTGCATTTTCTTGCAGAGGAATGGATCTTAAAATTTCCTATAAATGTAGTTAGAACTTTTTTCTTTGTGATATAGGCTCAGTGCTTTGACTACGATCTCACCTGATGTTAAGTGACGATGTGGTCCAGGATGGTGAACACACAAAACCTAGGTACTGGTTCCGAAGTGATGCTGCCGGAACACACCTATTGGTATTTGACGACAGGTTTTCAAACATGACGGCTACCACCATGCTATGGTTTCCTCAGGATTTTTTCCTTCATTGAAACTCAGGCCGATTTTAGAGTCGGATAGGTGGGGATCGAAATCGCGTCGATTTACGCGGGATCCGGCCGCACTACCAACTGCGCCATTATCGCTTCAATTAATGTATCTAGAACGACATCTATATTTTTTTTTGTGTGTTTATTATAGACAAAGATTGGCCCTCAAGGCTTTTACACACACCTCCGAGTATGACCTCGCCATATCTGACTATTTCCGTAGACAATACTCCGCGGGTCAATCACAATTGACACTCAGATATGGTATGTATTCACACATTTATTATTTTAATGTGATTTCAAAAAGCAAACGAATATTTATTTGTTATCATTCAAAACATAATAATATAATTTTCATACCAATTGAAAAAAAAATGCTGTTAAAAGTCCATTGTCCTCCATCTTCTCCCAATTAACGGCAACATATGAATTTGATAATGAAAAAGGAATAGTTTGATCAGACCATTTAAACGAACCCCGGCGCAAAGCAATTACCATTAGGTTGAGAAGTTTTAGTCAGTCAAATCTGATTATCTAGATTCAACACGAGGGGAAGTCTTTTTAAAACTACCAAACCAGTAAATATGATGTAAAAATGATTGTGTGATTTTCAAACAAAATAATAAAGGCAACGTCTTTCTTACTATTTGCCTTGTCACTGAGTTTATTACTTGAGCACCGTAATTGATTCATGTGTGTGTGTTTTTTTTAATCCTAGAATATTGCGCTTGTTTATTTTCCTATATTAAGTAATATATGAATTAACCTAACAAATGAATTGACTACAAATGGTTTTGTGGTTCATTTATATGCATTAGAAGTGGGAGCTAAAGGATTACCAGCAAAATCTCTCTATAACCTACTAAAAGACCTCGGCCTGCCAAGAGCGACTATAAGTTCTTTATTAGAAATAATATTAGTAGGGTCTTACGAAATCTGGCTACGCAGGGAGGGGAACACGGGCAGTGAAAGTGAGAATTGTAAAGGGGCCCCTTAAACCTACACCTGGGTCGTAAAACCTGGGCACTGCCCTAGGTTCCCCTCTCGGTATCGCAACGGACCAGGCACCCGAACGGAGAATCCATAAAATGCTAAGAAGATTCGTCTCTTAGCATAATAGTTACAATGAGTCAACATAAAAATGACCGTCAGCACTTTACCTTGCTTTAAATTACAGTAGATATTTGCATATTTATATATATAAAAGAGCTTATTAATCATCACACATTTAACGTCTTGGGTTTTCTTGTCAATGAGATGTGGGGTAATCAGTGCTGTGCGCATGCACAGGAGAGGGAATGTCTGCCTTATGACAAAGTTAGTGCCAGCTGCATATTACAATGCGTATGCAAGTGACCTTTTTTTTTTTTGCGGGGGATAATGCTTTTACGCACTACCCTTACCTATTGCATTAGTGAGACCGGAGTCCCCCAATGCAATAGGTAAGGGGGCACGGGAGGGACGAACTCCGTGCCAGTGTGGGACTCACCCGGGCGTGAGGCGCCCGGAAATACCCACTAAAACCCCCCGGGGCCGTCCGCCGCATTTGGGATGGGGGCGACACGGGGTGGCTTTCGCAAACACCACGTCGCCCCCTGCGTATGCAAGTGACCTGATATTGTTCAATTGTATCTTGAAATTCAACAGAAAAAGTCGAGCCAAATTGTTATTGATTATTATTATAAATATCAAATTTTAAAAAAAGGATTTATTCTAAAAGGTTGCATTTTTTTGCTATTCATATTAAAATCCCTTAAAACTTAAATATCTACAATATAAATGTGATTGATAATATAAAAAATGTTTGCTCCCTTTTTACATTTAGCACGTGATGTACCTACATAAATAGTCCATTGAAATGTTACATGAGCTTTGCATTTTTTAAAGGACGCAATTTTATTTTTGGGACATGTTTGGGGGGTCAATAGAAGCTTAACCTCAAGCTTGTGGGGTCGCCACCCTTGTCCCCCGGCCGCCATCTTGGAAAAGGGGTGAAAACACTTTTTTTTCGCGATATCTCGGAAACTATACGTCTCACAAAAAAAATTTAGAATCATAATTTGTAGCAAATTATTTCGCCTACAAATATGTTTATATAACTTTTTGCCCTAAATTCAAAATTAAAGAAGTTATAAGCAAAAAAGTGAGACAATTTTTATAAAAAATTTCTTTTTTGCTTTATAACTTTTTTTTATACATTTTACAAAAAAATACCTCAGACCAATCTTGTAGACAAAAAGTTATATAAACATATTTGTAGGCGAAATAATTTGCTACAAATTATGATTCTACAAATTTTCTGTTAGACGTATAGTTTCCGAGATATAGCGAAAAAAGTGTTTTCACCCCTTTTCCCAAGATGGCGGCCGGGGGATAAGGGTGGCGGCCCCACAAATTTGAGGTTAAGCTTCTATTGACCCCCCCCCCCCAAACATTTACCAAAAATAAAATTGCGTCCTCTAAAAAATGCAAAGCTCATGTAACATTTCAATGGACTATTTATGTAGATACATCACTTGCTAAATGTAAAAAGGGGTGTATACATTTGTGTAATATCTATTAGGTATGAATCCTCATCAGAAACCGGCCCAAGTGTTTACAACTTGCGACCGTTTGCCATTGACAACACTGAACGGTTCGCCCGGGTACATTAACTTGTGTGACGCGTTGAACGCTTGGCAGCTCGTTAAGGAGTTAAAGGAAGCGCTGGGTCTACCTGCCGCGGCTAGTTTCAAACACGTGTCCCCCGCCGGAGCCGCCGTGGGACTGCCTTTGACTAAGGAAGATGTTAGTTCAATTTAGCCTTAGTACACTGTTTTTACCGTCTATCTATATAGCTTCTAAACAACTTAGGTACAAAATAAATTCAATTGTTGCTTAGCTAAAAACTAAGTTTACATATAGTATCGTATAGTTAGGGAATTGGGTTATCAAAAATGAATTCGTACCTCGTTATTGCATACAAAATTTATGCGGAATTTGCATTTGCTCATAACAATTAAAAAATGGTATCAACAACTACCCAATCCACAAAATTGCGGCCCGGAGTAGTACTTCACGTTGGCCTATGTGGCCCTTGACCAGAAAAGTGTGAGGACCACTGATCTATTCTCAGTCACCATTAAATAGCTTTATGTACCTATATACATTTATTGATACCGGAAGGAGTTCTTCACCATGTGTTTGTTTGGTGGTGTAGTAGGGTTGTTACTAGTTCTGAGCTGGCCCTTGTAACCGTGTGTATTCAAAATAAAATACTTACAGTAATAATTTCAAACGACAATTCGGATGCAATTTATGATGTCGGGAAGCAATTTTATCCATTAACGAGCTCGGTGTCGGCCATAGCACGGGCACAGGGTCTTTAAGAGCATTGGGTGCCTCTTGCGACGTTTCTTTGTAGGTGTCGCTCGGGTCACTCGGCGCCACCTAAAACCCTGCGCTCGTGTGCGCTGCGCTGCACATCCTGTATAGGTAAAGACGGCTCTGTCAGTCGCCATTAAGTAGCCTTATATACATTTGTTGATCTCGGAATGAGATTTGTCAATATGACGGGGTTTTCACCATGTGTGTGTGTGATTCGATAGCTCGTTAAGAGTTTGAATTTAGTTTGAAATTAATGCATCATAAAATTGACTGGCCACACAGGTACTCACCTGAACCTCCTTTAACCGTTCCTGTGTCCCGGGACGTAGCTGGCTCCAATATTGTTACACAAATCCGTATATAATTTTATATATTTATAAGCGCACGATATAGATGCTACCGGTGTAAGATGGCGACAAGGTAGATGGCGCGCAAGGAGTTTTAGTGAGGCCGTGTTGCCAGTTTATAAACCCAACAATGTGTATAGTGGTAAGGTTGTCACAATGCTGAGCTGTTCCATCCATTCAACTGAAAGACGTCCACTTATGTACATATATATCCAGCGGATTCTCGCGACCTTCGTCGGTTTATCTTGTGAGGGCCTACCCATGCTACGTTTTCCGGTGCATGGTAGCCATTCGAGAACCCGTTGGCTCCATCGGGCATCGAGCTGTTATTCGGGGATTATATTGGTGTTGTTCGCGTACGCAGGCGTCGGTGTGCATGGTATCGGATTTACTGGAAGCGCTGACACCGCTGGCGTGCGCGTACGCACGCGCTCGCGGCGCCGACCGCATGAGCTCGTTCGGTGACTTCGTCGCTCTGTCGGACGCGTGCGACGAGGCCACGGCCAGGATAATATCGCGCGAAGTGTCCGACGGTATCGTCGCCCCCGGGTATACGCCCGAAGCTTTGAACATATTGAGGAAAAAGAAAGGCGGCAACTATTGCGTTTTACAGGTAACGTATGTATTTCCTCCCGCAGGTGGTGTATCTATACTAATAAATAAAATTGAAGTGTCTGTTTGTAATGTCATTTTTTTTACTAAATTGATATGAATGTATGTACGTTACCTATATAACAAGAGTACAATTTGTAAATTTTGTTGTCTGCATGATCCGGGTAATCTCCGGATCGGCTGGACGGATTCTGACGGGACTTTTTTTTGGTAGATAGCTGAAGTTATTCCGGGTAACTCGGGGTACTTTTAATTTTCGAAAATAGTTGGGGGTTCCGCGTAAAAAAAATTTAAATATAAAAAAAATAATAAAATCCAATTCAATTCACAGTTTCACCCGTTGTCTCATAACTTTTTGATATCTGTGTTTAAGACTTTTTTGCACGGTGTAGGCTCAGTGCTTTGATCACAATCTCACTTGATGTTAAGCGACGATGTAGATCAGGATAGTAAAAGCGCTAAGCCTAGAAGTACTTGTTCTTAAGTGATGCTGTCGGAACACACGTATTGGTATGTTTTTTTCTTCCATACGTTCCTACCGGTCGTCATCTTTTCATTCACTCCTTTCTTTCGTATCATTCGTTACACACCCCATCCACACTTTCTTTGTCCTTCCTCTACTTTTCTATCCTACATTCATATTCATTACTATTTTAACCGCATGCACCCATAACCCACCCCCGCCCCCTTTTTTTACGTGGTTGAAATCTGCTCATTGAACGCACGGACGTATGCACGAACCGAAGTTTTTGCACACGCTGCTCCGCGCGGCAGACAAGGTCATCTCTCTTGGCGATGACCCGCGTGCCAGGTTGGCTTCCTATTGAAGCAGACTGACTAAACACTCCACGATGTCCCTAACTGGCGTAACGATGTCAGGGCTTCTGGACGCGCGTGTACATGCATTCTTCGGAAGCCCTGAAAAAAAATTGTGCTACCCATCCACACTGGGTTCGAACCTCCGACCTTTCGGTCGTACCGTCTATGAGACACGCGGATTAGTCCACCGGACTAACCACGGTCTCAAAAATTGTTTCCCACCTTGGGTTCAAACCTCCAACATTTCAGTCGTACCGTCTATGAGACACGCGGATCAGTCCACCTGGCTAACCACACCCTCCCCCCCCCGGCTCGCCCCCTCCCCCTCCCCCAACATTCAAACTCCCTCTAATATATTCACTCCTTATTTTATCCATTCTTCCTCCATCCGTTTCAACATTCGCATCTCAGCTACATGCAATCCTTTCTCCGTACTATATGACAGGTCTTACGATTGACTTATGTATCCTTTTTTTTTTTTCGAGGGGAATGCATTTACGCACTTGCTGTCCAGCCATACCTGAAAGGGACGTACCCTTCCAGGTCTGGCTGAAGCGCGACTGATGATGTGTGACAGTCTCTCGCGCGTAAGTGCAAGGGGCTGTCACACAGGATTAGTGTGGGACTCGCGGCGAGAAGCGCCGTTGACCACTACCCACTAAACCCCCGGTACCTCCCGCCACCTTGTTGGAGCATCACGGGATCGAACTAGTGCATGCACCGCGAATACTCCAGTGGCCGCCAAGAGAAACGTCCTAAACATCCGAGAGAGGGTAGAGAGTGCCTCCTCTCACCCCCCTCCCCGAGAACCCTCTCCTCCCGGCACCTGTGGTGCGGACCCCCCCCCCCCCCTCATCTCATCCTGTTATAACCAACAGGGTGTAGCGAGGAAGGGACCCGAGCCACAGCTGCCTAACTGACTTATGTATCCTGCCCTTCAATTTAATTGGCATCCTGGAGTCGCAAATCACACGACGGAGACGTGTCGCCATTAAACACGTGTGATATTTTAGATGGACCCTAGTTACGAGCCTGAACTCACGGAGCGTAAGACATTATACGGTCTTAGTTTGGAACAGAGACGTAACGATGCGAAGATCACTGCCGATTTGTTCGGGAATATTGTAACAGCGAAGAAGGAGTTGCCCGAGGAGGCTGTGAGGGATCTGATCGTGGCGACCATCGCGCTCAAGTACACTCAGAGCAACTCCGTCTGTTACGCCCGGGACGGGCAGGTCAGTTGGCGTTTAAAATAGACTAACTAACCATAAATAACAAAAAAAAAAACATCCAAATATAATATATATAATCAACGTATATTTATTTGTTGTATTGTTGTGTTATATTGTTACTTATTAGTCTAGTCAACAAGTTCAAAAACGTGAAAAATAGAGATAAAGGTCCTAAAAATATGAGCTAATATGTTTAGGTGTTTCATTTTGCAAAAGTTATAAAAAATCATAATTAACAAATTAATAAATTTTTATGAACTTTTATCGCAGGATCTTATGAAGTATATACACCGCAAGGGCTCCATGAAGTTTAAAATTTATAGGCCAATTATTTATACCTTTCATTCCATTGTTTATGCCAATGGAGATTGGGAAAAAATTTGTCAGTTAACAATTGAATAACTTTTTGAAAAATGATGATTAAACTTTTTTTTCTTCAGGGCTCGATTCTTTCAAGTGTTAAGAAGCTACTAGAATTTTTTCAAATTTTTAAAATCACATTTTATGTTATAAAAAAAATATTTTTATTGCTGAACTCTTTTTAGCGCCAGCGCGCGCATGCTGTAACAGCCGCGCGGAGCCCTACTTTCAACGTCAAATTAAAATTATAAATAATGGAGATAGAATTCCGGAAGTTAGGACTTTTTTATTGGAAATTTCCTCCTCTTTAACGAGCTTTTTTGCTTAAATGTTAATATTTTTCAAGTTATTAACAAAAAACGAAATATCATTTTTTTCTTCATCTTATTTTGTTAATAACAATTGCAATTTTTAACCTGCACCAAAATCCTTCAAAAACATTTTTCTAGAGGTGATTCCGAATCGAATGAGCCATCGCTCATATTTTTAGGACCTTTATCTCTATTTTTCACGTTTTTGAACTTGTTGACTAGACTATATGAAGCATTTTCTCAGCGCAATTCAGCGGTTTCGAATTTATAGTCCGGACCTTGTGAATAATTATCAATTCTTTTTCGAATACTGCATCGAGTATAGATTGACACATGTCATTTCGTCGCATTCCGTGTTTAAGCGATGTAAATGTCGGATGTTTGCGTGGTGGTAAGAGAATTATCCCATTGGTTCGCGACTACCATACACATGGCAACATGCCGCTATATTATAACCTATTTCGGCGCGCCACGTTCCGAGATCAGCCAATATAGATCTGACAGTTTGGGGTGGTGGTAAGACAATAAGCCCGATTGGGTCGCGACTACCATACACATGGCAACATGCCGCTATATTATAACCTATTTCGGCGCGCCACGTTCCGCGATCAGCCAATATAGATCTGACAGTTTGGGGTGGTGGTAAGACAATAAGCCTGATTGGGTCGCGACTACCATACACATGGCAACATGCCGCTATATTATAACCTATTTCGGCGCGCCACGTTCCGAGATCAGCCAATATAGATCTGACAGTTTGGGGTGGTGGTAAGACAATAAGCCCGATAGAGTCGCGACTACCATACACATGGCAACATGCCGCTATATTATGACCTATTACGGCGCGTTACGTTCCGCGATCAGCCAATATAGATCCGACAGTTTGGGGGGGTGGTGGTAAGACAATAAGCCCGATTGGGGGTCGCGACTACCATACACATGGCAACATGCCGCTATATTATGACCTATTACGGCGCGTCACGTTCCGCGATCAGCCAATATAGATCCGACAGTTTGGGGTGGTGGTAAGACAATAAGCCCGATTGGGTCGCGACTACCATACACATGGCAACATGCCGCTATATTATGACCTATTACGGCGCGTCACGTTCCGCGATCAGCCAATATAGATCCGACAGTTTGGGGTGGTGGTAAGACAATAAGCCCGATAGGGTCGCGACTACCATACACATGGCAACATGCCGCTATATTATGACCTATTACGGCGCGTCACGTTCCGCGATCAGCCAATATAGATCCGACAGTTTGGGGTGGTGGTAAGACAATAAGCCCGATTGGGTCGCGACTACCATACACAAGATGGTTAAAGCGATGGTGGCGTAGCGGGTAGCGCGGCCGGATTCCGCGTCAAAAGACACGTGGGTTCGATCTCTACCTATTCGTCTTTAAAATTGGACTGGATTTCGGTAAAGGAAAACATCGTGAGGAAACCAATAGTATGGTGGTAAGGCGTTTTATAATGATGCCCGTGTGGGTAGCTACAATCTTCAAGTTTGAAAACTTATCGCCAAACATTAATAGGTGTGTTGCGGCTGCATCGCTTGAGAACCAGTTTAGGTTAGGCTAGGCTTACCATCCTGGACCACATCGCCACTTAACATTAGGTGAGATTGTAGTCAAAGCACTGAGCCTATACCGTATTTAAAAAAAAGGGTAAAATGCCGCTATTGTAACCCGTTTCAGCTCATTTTTATTTCACATCAGGTGAAATGCATGCAATTATGCAGAGCTCGAATCGACTTGGACTCTGCTCAGTTTAACCTATTTGTGGAGTTAAGTCTGAGTACGCTCTATAGATATGGTATTGTATTGTTGTTGGTGTCGGTGTCGGCGTCGGTGTAGGTGATAGGCATAGGCGCCGGTCAGCAGTCGCGTATCCACTGCACGCGGCTGGCGGGCGGCAAGGCGGCGCTGTGGCGGCTGCGCTCGCACCCGGCCGTGCTGCGCGCGCAGGACGCGTTCCGCGCGGGCGTGACGCGCGCGGTGCGAGCCAACGCTATCGATAACTACGTCAACGGCACTATCGGTATGCACTCTAACCTCATCTATACTAATCAATAAAATTGAAGTGTCTTTTTGTAATATCAAGTGGTTTTTTTTTACTAAATAGATATGAATGTAAACTTCGAAACGGCTGGACGGGTTTTGATGGTACTTTTCTCGGTAGATAGCTGAAGTTATTCCGGGCAACTCAGGGTTCTTTTAATTTATTAAAACTCATAAAAAATTAAATAAAATCCGATTCAATGCACAGTTTTACGGGCAAGTGCTTGATTGTATGAGAAATCTTTTTACTTTATCTTAGTACTGAAAAAAGTATTAGGGTTCCGTGTAAAAAAAAAATACAGTAAATGCAGTGAATACTTGAAACGCGGGCGCAGCCACGGGCGCACAGCTAGTGTCATAATAAATGATTTATTAAGTGAACAATTATTGTACATGTATGCAATTGGTTTCTCGGAATTGATTTTAATGAAATTTTTTACCTAAAGAAATTTTCACTTTCTTAACGCGGTAATAATTGGCATTAGAAATTTCTTCTATTTTGACGTGTGATAAAAATTTTATTCGGCATTTACACGCTTACAGTTGGAATGTTATACAGTAGTCTCACTAATCCGGCACGTCCCCCCCACCACTCCCCCCCCAACCACAATCCCCCCCCCAACACCACTTCCTACCTGCATTTAATTAATGTGTCGAGTACACATAAAAATAAGACAACAAGAAAACAATGGAAAGCTGGCGTAAACGCCACGTTAGTGCTCAAAGGGTTAAATATACATTGTTTGATATACTAAAAATGTCAAGTAATCGAAAACATAAAATTCTATCTTTCTGATTGCTCTACAAAATCCATTACGTATTTTATTTACTATGTTTTTTCTTTCTGTACAATCCAGTAATCCGAAAATTCCAATAATCCAATCCAATAATTAGAGAGTCTACTGTAAAGTTTTAATTATCTTTTCAATTGTTTTTTTTTTAACTAGAAATATAAACGTATAATAGCAGCCATTTTGAAAACAAAATTAATTTCATTTATATGTCCCTGTGGCATTGATACTCAGTACACACTTGATAGAACACTTTTACACTGAACCGTAGGCACCGACATGCCTCTAGAGCAGTGGAACGCGCTATTCGAGGGCGAAGCCCCAGCGCTACTGAGCGAGAAGGACCGAGAGGATTGGGTCAGCAAGATGAGTCGCGTGGCGCTCGCCTCTGACGCTTTCTTCCCGTTCAGAGACAACATCGACAGAGCTGTGCAGGTTAACTAATATTAATGCGCATGTATTTGAAAATGATGTTGGCTAAGGGATCGTCCGTTAATCATCACCAAACATGTATTTTTTCTATTTAAACATTCTGAAAATTTTATGATAATTGGTTAAAAAAATACACTTGATCTTTGGTTTTGGGCAGGTTTGATTTAAAACTTTGAGAGAGTCACGTCAGTCTAGGTAACTTTTGTGACATCCCAGAATGTACATTCTGTGTCATTACAAATCGTAATATACTTCACCTGTGCATAATAAACAAATTACATCACGTAAAATTCCACAACAGGACCGTAATTGAAAGTTGATTAATGGATGTTTATAAATTTAAAAAATTATGACAAGCTGTAACTCCATAGTTATGTACGCCATTATAATTGGGTTGTCATCAACAGAATAACAAATCCGTGAAATCATGAAAAATTAATAACTTGAAAATAACCCCCAAAACAACATCAAAGAAGTAACCATAATTACTGGTAAATTGATGCATATACAGTAATACCCCGCTTATCGCGACCCCGTTACGCGCGGTTTCACTATAACGCGAATTTCAAATTTCGCGCTCAAATGTCTCTCATTACGCGAAAGAGTGCGTATAAACCTAATGTAAAGACAATAGATGTATTATTCCGTAAAAAATAAGAGTACGTATTGTATAAAGTGTTCTTAGAATTAAAGTGATTGATTAAAATGATTTGTATTTTTTTCTATTAAATTTTGACTATGTTCAATCATAAACCTCGATATACGCGAATTTCAGTTAACGCGATTTTTTTCGGAACGTATCCCTCGCGTAAAGATGGGTATTACTGTATATACGCCATTATAATTGGGTTGTCATAAACAGAATTACAAATCCGTGAAATAATGAAAAAATTAATAATTTGAAAATAACCCCCAAAACAACAACAAAGAAGTAACCATAGATAATGTTAAATTGATGCATTTACTTTTTGTCTGACGCTACCTAAGTTCGTTTACTTGCCTTTTAACCTCTATTCGTTAAAACGTATATGTTATATGTCTCACTAGAGGTATATTAACTACAAGGAAACGTTAAGTATATTGTGGTTGAAATGTTGTGTGTTATAAAACTTTAATGTACAAAAAAAAACAAACATTTTACAGGTCGGCGTGGAATATATCGGTAGTCCCTCGGGATCAAACAACGATCAAGAAGTTATTAACGCGTGCAATGAACATAAAATCACTTTGGCGCACACCAACTTGAGACTTTTCCATCATTAAACATTTATTCATTGATGGACTTTTCATTAGAAATGATATTGTCTTGGATCTGTTTTCATTGTTAACAAGTGTTGCCATTTTTTGTTAGCATTTGATTTGTATTAAAAATAATTAAAATAAAATTAAAAAATATCTCGTTGCAATTTTAAATAAGTTTGGTTTTATTTTTCATGCTAATTAATAATAATATTTACATTTTTATTTCAGTCATGATAAGAACTATATTACTATTATAATAAAATTTTTAGGCATTTTTTAAAATATATAGTTGGCAACACTGAATGTAACAAACACTTGAAATGACGTTCCTATAAAAGATTTAGGTACTAAGCATTCCAATTTTATTGTAAACTATTACATATTTTTTCCTTTAACATTTAAATTTCTGTTCGAAATATACGAGTTTAATCATTTTGTATTTGAGGGGCAATTATGATATATAATAAAAATATCAATTGTTTGAATCTCCCATGTATACAAATTCATGTATTTAGGGAATGAAATATTATATATATTGTTTAAAAATAACTGGCATGTTTATCCAAGTTAAAATACTATACATACATATAAGTATTTCTACAAATAAAGATTTTAATATTAATTTAATACATGTGTTTAATTTAAATAAATGATCATTATCTTATCTTATAAAAATAACCTATTTATATGCTTAACGAAGTATTGTGTATGAGCGAAATAGTGGACTGTATTGGTGTGATGCAAACGATACGCCAATGGGGACGACAAATTTAGGATAGGAAATATAGGTACTTATGTGAGATGATACCGATGCAAGGTTCTTCCATGGATCTTGATTAATTATGCCCACGATCAAGATTAGGTACACATAATACACTTATTATTAGATGTTATGTACCTGCGGACGAGTTCGCGAGAACCATCGACGAAAGCGAATTAATGACGAATGCTTGGCAATCTTCTCGTGTGCCCGATATTGTCCGTATAGCTTAGCAACAGCGCCCGGAAATACCCACTAAAACCCCCCGGGGCCGTCCGCTGCATTTGGGATGGGGGTGATACGGGATTGTACAGCATGCCACCGCGTCGCCCCCTGCAGCGAACCCACCGGGCCTCGTCGTGCAATGGCCCAATGGGGATGGGGGGGGAGAATATTTCTCGACCCCACCTCTTAACCCACACCCCGAAGGGAGGCATGACCCATCGGTCAACATTCCGGGGGCAGGATATATTTCCTACCCCCATTAAACGAAAAGGGAAGAGAGGGACAGAACGGAGGCGGGCCAAGAAGAAAGAAGAAGGAGCCCGCCTCCGCTAAGAAGAGAAAAAGAGATAGGTCCCTCTCCTGAACTCGCCTTGTTGCAATAACAAGGCGTAGCCAGGAGAGGGATACCTGAACAGGAGAGGGATACCTGAGCAGCGTGTTCCCTAACCATTTTTTATTAATAATAAAAAAAAATACAATTTTTCCCCTTAAAAATAAACATAGTTGGAAACTACAAGCTAAACTATTACTAAACTTACGAACTAATAGGGGACACGGGGAAACCGAATCAGGGCTATTTCCTTCGACAGTGGCCTCTCCTTTGTCCGCGCCTACGGATAAGTCTACTGGGTGAGGCACACAAGTAATCTTCTGAGTTTCCTGGGGGCTAATCTTTCTATCGATCGGACTCTGAGGGGTCAGGGAGATGCGCCCGATCTGTACGGGTCATAGTCTCGGTCCTCCTTCAACTACCTACTCAGCTAGGCGAGGACCGGCGTATGAGATCGCGCGCCTGAGGCCTATATATTAATGACAAGTGTCCACCTCTTACTCTTCGTCTGTCGGGAGGTCTAGCGTGCAACAGCGCGATGTTCTCGAGGTGAACGTGAGCCGACGTGTCCGCTCTGCGGAACATGTTGGTTGCAAGGTTGCTTATGAATGCATCCAGGCTCTCTACACGTAAGTCACGCGCAATTACGTGGTTACTGACGTATCGCGGTGCTCCCGCGATCATGCGAAGCGAGATGCTCTGTTCGGCTCTAAGCCGTTTCTTGTTCGTTTCCGATAAGCGACTGAACCATGCAGGGGCGACATAGGTAAATTGTGACCTCAAATAGGTTTTATATAAACCAAGCCTCGTTCTCAAGGGTAACCTTGAGGTGAGCACTGGACGCAGCATTTTCCTTGCCGCTCTTGTCCGCGCGATCACATCTCCTACGTGACTTGAAAAAGTCAGGTTTCGATCTATAAATGACGAATGAACGACACTTACATCTCACAGGAAAGATGTTGGAACAGAGAAGGGGGTCGGAGGTGGACTTAGGGATAGGACATTTAGTATATCTATTTGCAATCACCAATCGAAAATTACGTTTAATTATGTTTAAGGACTTAAACAATTATTAAATACTAGATGTGTGCCCGAGTTTCATATACTCTTCACTGCGTTTTTTTTATACGAAACCCTAATATTTTTAGTACTAAGATAAGTAAAAACATTTCTCATAAATTCAAGCACTTGCCCGTAAAACTGCATTGATTAGGGTTTTTAATTTTTTTTACGCGAAATCCTAATTATTCTCGAAAATTAAAAATACCCTAAGTTACACGGAGGAACTTCAGCTATCTACCAAAAAAGTCACGTCAAAATCTGTCCACCGTTCCAGAGACTACCAGAATTTATTGAAAAAAAAAAAAGAATTCTACTGGGAAGAAGGATTGGCATTTATAATAATTTATATTATGTTCTTTATATTATAATTAAGGATATAATTTCGACACTATTTTCTTTGCTAAATTTATTTTGTTTATTTAAAATCTTTATTTTATTTTATCTTTATTTAAAGTACTAATCCTCCCTTGAATTTATTATCTCATTATAATATGTTTTTAACTTCCTAATCGTGCTCAATGTAAGTTTTAATTCGCTCGACAAAACATAACGAAGCAACAAGTACTGACCGCAGATGGTGAGATATCAGCTGATAGACAACCGCCATCTTGTTATTTAACGTTATGTAGTCGCTAAACAAAGGTTCCCTTATGTTTAATTTGATAGCTATTTAATACATCACTAAACAACGGATTAACGTTAGTCAACGCTTATGAGTAAGAAATTTTGTTAATAAGTAGCTATTACTTTAAATTTAATCATCGTTTATATGTAAGGCTATAAATGTGTAACACTTAACAAATTTAAACAAACAAGTAATATTTTTAATTAAACTTTATTAACCCGTTTACACCAGCTTTCCGTTGTTTTCCTACTGTCTCATTTTTATGGGTAATCGATATTCATTATTAGTGAGGTTAATATGCACTTCTATAGTTCGTGTCTAAGTAAATACTATTTATGTAGATAATTTTAAAACTTTGATCAGTATCATGGGATATAAATTAAATGCGTTTTAAAATCATTCAAAAACTTTTAATTATAAGAAAATACATTTAAAATCGATATCAGCGATCGTGTCTCTTCAAATAAAAAGTAACAAATTAACGTCATAACATCAAATTATACATCATCATATGAAATGATATCACAATAATATAAAACATTATATCTAAGATTCTGGATACAATTTTCAAATTAAAATTTACAATTTTTTTTATATATTAAGATTAAGATAATTTTTTTGGCCAAAACTATATGTTAAGAAGCTGCATATAAAGAAATTGTAGTTTAAAAAATCGTTGCTTTCGATAATTCCTTTTCCTTGTTTTTTTTTCATCTTACATTTAAGTTATTACCCACAAGTATTTAATATCCGTTATTTTATAAGCATACTTCTATTCAATTATCAACATCTATTTAGTGTGGCCACGATTTACAATACATTTGTTTTTTTAAGACTTTTTCAATTTTTCGTAACTGGTCACCCCACTCATGGAATGTCAAGTAAAAGCTACTCATAAATAAATTCAACCTAATATTAAAAATAATGTAACGAATCATGTCTTATATATCTAGATAAATTTATATAATATTTTACATATTAAAAAATTCTTAAATTAAAATAAAACTTACACTAATAAGATTTTCATATTTTTGACATAATTTCTTTACGGATTCACATTTTTTAATACGATCTCACAATTATTACACAATGCACACTTATAACGAAATAATTCTTATTACAAGTTTCTCTTAGGCACTTTTTCTTGAAAATTACATAATAGATAAAGTATTTTTCACCAAAACGTGACCTTATATTTATAGCGTCTGGTCACTCTACATATCTTTTTATGACATTTGCAGCTTCAACCTCACCAAGGTCTTGGAGAATCAAGGCCAACGATTGTGACGTCATCTCTCTACACTCCTATAACATATTTTCATCATAAATAGAAATAATCCGAAAATTACAGCTCGTTAAAAATATATACCTCAATTAAAATGACAGCTGTCATTTTACGTAGCACGTATAATATAGTTTTGTATGTTTTTAAGCCTTACTAAGGGGTAAATTGAATATAGTATTTTTCGATGTTTTTTCCCGAATTTGAATAATGGTTATTGCCAAAGTTCGACTCCCGGGCGAACACAAGTCAATATAAACGTTACAAGGAAACTTGTCTGCCCTTGTCTTAAATATTTACCATAACAAGTAGGCCACGCCATTTAGTTACCATAAAGTGAAATAATTATTCGCATTTAAATATATTATACCAGCACAAAAAAAAATAGGGGAAAGCCACAAAAAAGTAAACAAAACTCGGATTATGTCTGAGATGTAAGGGGGGTAAAAATTATACCTTAATATGTTTGAGCAAGGTTCGCGCCGCGCTGGGCTGCGCGCTGTACCACGCGGTGTTGTCGAGCTGCAGGTGTGACGCGAGCGGCCGCCACCCGCCGGAGTAGTCCAGCGCTGCGCTCAGCTCGTGCTCGTACAAACTCAGGTCCGGTAGACCACTGATCTCCTGTAGGTATACATGCTTACATTCACAATCTGTATCAAAAGCTAAATTACTAATCTCCTATATACATTCAAATACTGACAGTCTGTATTCAAAGTGAACTTACTAATCTCTTATATACATTTAAAATACTGACAGTTTGTATCCAAAGCTACCTTACTAATCTCTTATACACATTAAAAACAATGACAATTTGTAACCAACCCTAACTTGCTAATTTCTTATATACATTTAAAATACTGACAGTTTGTATACAAAACTAAATTACTAAACTCCTATGTATATTAACCCACTGACAATTTGTATCCAAGATTAACTTACTAATCACTTATATAAATTTAAAATACTGACAGTTTGTATACAAATACTAAATTACTAAACTCCTATGTATATTAATCCACTGACAATTTGTATGCAATGTTAACTTACTAATCTCTTATGTACATTTAAAATACTGACCGTTTGTATCCAAAGCGAACTTACTAATCTCTTATATACATTTAAAATAATGACAGTTTGTATCCAAGGTTAAATAACTAATCTCCTCTATACATGAAAACACTGACACTTTGTATACAAAGCAGACCACTATATATATATGTTATTTAGAAAAGGTATGCTTACATTCTCATCAGCTGACTCGTATTCGTCTTCAGGTTCAGATTTGATATCGTCCTTGAGATCGAAGTCAACATCTTGCCCCGACGGCGCTGACGTCATGTACCACTTCATGATGTTTCTTATCTCCGGCTTGTCCCGCGCTCTGGACCAAGCCGATTCCGTGTTCACCTCATGCTTCAACGGATCAGCCTGCACATTCATACACTATTCTATAGGCACCTACTAGTTTATAGATTCCTTATAATAAGTCAAAACTTCTTTGGTCGCGCCGAGAGATTCTCGCGTAAAGAGAAAAAAGTGCGCGTCCCGGGACGCCCGACACAAGTAATAATTTGAACTAATCTAAGTAAAGTTTATTAATTAATAAAACCTTTTTATTGATTATAAAATATATTTTATTCTTAGTTACAATTCTTGAATATGTACGTTAGAATTTTGTGTATGTACATTATTAGTATGATTATTTAATCAAGAGTATATGTCTATCGCATACTAAACACTGAGTAGAGAGAGAGGGAAGCGTCTGGCCGAAATACGGCTAGCGCTGTGGGTTAGAGTGAGAGAGGAGGAGCCTGCCTATCGTATGCGTGAGCGAGAGGGAAGCCAGAGAGACTGGCGCTGTAACGCGTTACGTAAGAAACGCGATTCATAAGAAGTTATCCCTTCAAAAAAGATTCCAATACTATGAATTACGGTTTTTACACCAAGATATTTAGGGCCACCCATAAATTACGTCACACGTTAAGGCGAACGGTGGGGGGTCGACGAAGTGTGATATTATGTGACTATATAAAATGATATTTCGCTGGATTAACGGATATTTTATTAGTATTTAATAGAGTTTATAATAAATCAAAAATATAATATAAAAAAGGCATAATAAAAAAAAAAAACATTAGTAATTTTAAAATATTCAAAAATAAGGTTAAATATGTTTGAACAGTGACAAGTAGTAGGAAAGTATCGAAGTTACATTTCATAATATATATATTCCATATATTATATACTAGCTGTGCCCGCGACTACGCTCGCGTGGAATTCTGATGATAATATCATCTCATCCCGTACGTCCGTACGTAATCACCATTTACCACGACACCATGTCATCAAAAATAAACAAATCTGAACCGTCCAATTAAACTTAGTTACAATAATATACGTTTTATGTTCCGCGCCATATTTATACCAATTGATATTATAATTGAAATTCAGTCGACTACTTCCATAAACTGACTCCTCAATATAACGGCTAAAATACCTAGATGATTGAGTGAAAATTTAATAGCAAAATATTGTTTTCTCATTGACACATTGATTTTATTTATATAGGTAGTGTATGTTATTTTTTGTTTTTTTGTTATCGATTAAGACTAAATCGGCATTTATTTACAAACTCTTCTTTCATACTAAAATCGCCGCGTGTCATTCAAATTACTAAAACTTTCAAATTCGACATCTAATCATAAATCCATAACTTTCTAGTATTTTTTTTAAATTATAAAAATATATTTTAAATTGAATATTAAAATTAGCGAAAACGCAAGTTTATTAAGCAACAAACAACTTATATTCTCAAGAGCAAGTTTGACTAGTTTCGACTCGGTTCGATTTTTAAGAATTCATACAAACGGCTGTTTGTATGTTTTGAGGGTTCATAAAAATATTTATTTATTTTTTTTAATGATTTTTTTTTTATTTTATCCAGTGTTTTTTGTAAGAAGAAACATTTGAGTGAGTTCATACCATTTTCTCAAGTAATAATTTCGCCATTGCGTTCGTGTTTGTTCTTTGGGGGCATTCGCAGACAATTTGCAAAGCTGTGTTGTCGCCACCGTCCTTCACGTCCACGTCGGTCTGTTTCACAAAAATATTTACTATTAAGATAAAGACAAACACTGTTATTACATTAAACGACCCATCACGCAGACATTATGAACTCGGATACAAACAATCATTCATATTTAAAACAATTAAAAATAGGCAAGATAGAGACTTTTTTTTAAAGACGATATAAATATTTCTTTGTAAGGTTTTTATTGACCGATGAATACTGTTGCCGTTAGTATTTTAAGAGAAAATAATACACTATTAAGCAGTTTCTGAACCTTATCACCCACTTTAAGAATGTTTTTTTTTCTAGAATCACCCATTTTAATTTTTTTTTGTCTCTTAATCTACGCCTCCTCTGCGCTATTTCGAGGCCCCCCAAATTTTCTCTGTCTTCTACGAAAGTCTCAAACACCCGTTATCGCCCTCGCTGGGAACCTAGACACTAAAATAAGTAACTTATACAGAGTCACTACTATACGAATGATTATTGATATTCATTTGTGCCTATAATGGCGACAACTGACAGTAAACTAATTATCACGTATCACCGGTTCCACCAGGCTCTGATAATCCTGAACGAGAGAGTGGGTTTGCACCAGCGCAACCGCTTCATCATCATTCTCATATCCTGTTCCTAACTAGTTTGACGTCCGCACTTCTTCCATACGTCCTTATCAGCCGTCATCTCTTTATTTACTCTTTTTTTTTATTAAATCCTTTCATATTCATTAAAAGTGTGACCAAATGCGCTTCCTCCCTTCTCATAACACGTCTAAACGAGAACCTTTTCAATGTTTTCTACTACTGGCGACATTTTCAAACCCCCATATTAATTCCTCACTTCATCCACTCTTCGTCATAGCGTGCATCAACATTCGCATCTCACCTACAAATGGTGTCATGTAATAAGAGCACTGGGGAGAACCTACTCAAAATCAAAATCGAAATTTATTTATTCAATTTAGGCCCTAAGAAGGCGCTTATGAACGTCTAAAAACACTACCACCGGTTCGGAAAACAACCCAGTCGAGAAGAGCGCAGGCGAGAAACTCGATCTGGTTCTTTTTTTTTATAAATATAATATATATCATTTTTTTTGTCATATAAAAAAAACTATACAAATCGTAGTTTTAATAATGTTAGTGGAAGCACAGAGATGTGGGTTAATTCCAGACATCACTATCGTTCACGTAATGATCCACCCTGTAATAACCTTTTGAGATTAAATTTAATTCATTGTTACGGTATAAGGTACGGTGTGGGGAGGTGAGTACATGCGGCTTCTTGTGTACTGTGGCGTGTGCCTTCTGCACTCACTCACCAAAGTTCGGTGAAGCTGTAAAGACCCTTTCGGTTAACATTAGCAAGGTTAGAAATTAAAAAAAAAAAACTGGCTCATCAGTTGACGTTAACATCTCGTCCTGCAAATGTAATAAGAGACACACGAAAACATACCGGCGACATGAAGTCGAGTAAGGTCCGCATGACTTCGAGATTGTTATCGTACGCGGCGATGTGCAGCGGCAGCCGACCGCGCGCGTCCTGCGCCGTTACGCGCCACCGCGCGACACCAGCAGCCGGACGCTCGCGCCCGTCGTGCACAAATGCAATGGACTCTGTTTATCTGTACGCACGCACATACGGGGCATACATTATAATAGCTGCAATTGTTATCCCGACGTTTCGGCTGGGTTTCACCAACCGTGGTCACGGGATGACTGATGATGTCAGGCGGTGTCGCCTGCTGCTTTGAGAGGGTATTTTGATGACTACCTCCGGTTTGGTCTTTATATTTATTATAGTTACAACACACAACGTGATAGGAAAAAGGATAGGTTTACTTTGGTTCTTCTACGGATCTCCTCATTTCTGATTCGATCACGCATGGAAACTCCAAGCATAGCCCTCTCCAGTGTCCTTTAGGTAGCTTTAAGCTGTGTAATTAGGCCCATTGTATACAACCACGTCTCAATCCCGTAAGTTATTGCTGGCAACACACACTGGTCGAAGACTTTTGTCTTGAAACCAAACCATTCGTCAAATATCAATAGGTGTGTTTGTTCTGGCAACATCATTTCAGAACAAGTTCACTTAGGCCTCAGTGTGTTTTACCATAGTATACCACATTGTCAGTTAACACTAAGTGAGATTGTGGTCGAAGCGATACCTATATGGTGTAAAAAAAAAGTTAATTTAGTAACCTATTTTACTTTGTTAAGTAAATTAACGAAGTAAACGATTAAATGTCGAGAACTCACCGTCGTTGTAGTCGTTAACGTCACATTTAACTTTGTGCTGATCTATGGCCTGCAGCAGCGGTTCCAGGCAGGATGGACTCCTGACTGCGTAGTGCAGCGCCGTATCACCTTCAAGATCCTTCATCATCGGGTTACACCCTGAACCGTAACACCACAATTCTTTTTCAAGTGATAACTTCTTTTCTGACGTTGAGCGATTCTCGGTAGGGGGATAAACTTATAGATTCGCGTTACCAATGCTGATGACGTTAGCCGTCGACATGGCTACAGTATCTCAAGTGTAAGATTGCGTTTAAGGACGGCATGCGGTCGGCGACTGATATGAAAAGTAGGTATTTCAGAAATCTATTGCTATCGCGTTGCGCCCCAAAGAAAGAATAGGGACTGCAGGACAAGAAACTGCAGCTCGGGCTGATTTACCGTATGCAAAATAGACGAAAACCTCACTTCGTAGTACCCTGTTTCCTCCTCCAAAACTAAACCGATTTTTAATTTTCTTTCAGTTATAGAATAAGAAAGACTTTGATGATGCCTTCTACGTTTTGCTTTTTTTTAAATTTTATCAATCAAGTTTGTTTGACGAACGTCTTAAAATGACGATAAAAATCGAGCATTTATTTTTTCATTTTCAAAGGCTCCTTAGTTTTTACAATAACTAATTCATGGAAAAAATCAAAACGTACGGGCATGGCGGAGGTGGATATATATTTTTTGGTATAAAACATTTACCATAATACCATTATCTAGGGAGGAAACAGGAACTACGTTTGTATGGAATAAATTCCGCTCGCATGTCCCCTTAAGTGCTGGCGCTAAGAGATAAATAATAAACCATATAAAATTGTACATAATTATTACTGGGAATTATTAAATTTAAAAACCAGACACATGTTCAATGTTAGGTTAAGTTAATAATTTGAATACACAAACTATGAAATATAACCTTAAAAAAACAGTTTTTTTTTTGTTAAATCGATCAATTGTATTTACTTATTTGATTTACTTACCGTTTGCTATGAGAAGTGTTACCATATTAGGCATATCGTAAGCGATCGCCATGTGCAGTACAGTCTGACGTTTGTTATTATAATAATCGAGCAAACGCGACATATTAACACTTTGTATTATTTTCACGATGTTCTTGAAACTAGGCTGATTGCTGCACAACGTCATGTGCAGGAATCTGAAGATTCAAAAAAAATATCGCTCAAATATTGTCATTTTTTGAGAAGAGTTTCTTGAATAGTTCTCGATGCGATTTCATTCAACGATTCAACTTGCAGTTAAATTACTCATAACATAACATAAGCTCACGCCTGTTATCCCCGAAGGGTTAGGCAGAGGTGAAATAGCGAACTACACCACCACTCACATTCCGCCGAGCTTAGTTCCGTCTTAGATGTGAGAGGGGGCGAGCCTGTCACCATATCGGGCACAAATTCCAAACTCCGGGTTGATACTGAGTAGAAAACCCCAATACCACTTGACCCGACCCGGGGATCGAACCCGAGACCTCAGAACGGCAGTCGCACAGTAATACAACTGCGCCACCGAGGCAGTTAATTAAAATAATAACTGACATTTCGCCACAACTAACACGAACTTTGTTGGAGCATTGAAGATTAGTAAGATAATACGAAGTTGAGCTCAAAGAACTTGTATTCAGAGGCGTAAAATTTAGTTTTAATTTTTTTTTTTTTTACCTAATCTTAATAATATGTGATGAAGTAAATTTAATATATATTTTATTAACTTGTATTATTTGTCATCTCGATGATTTTTGTATGATAACACGGAATTTCTTTTTTGGAGGTGCCACCAAAAACCCGGGAAAGTTCTAACAAGATGGCCGTTATTTTACAACATTAATATAGATACGATTGTACTTCAGAACTGCGAGTATGGATTAATTATTACTACTAGGTACTGTTGTTCTGTAAACTATATTTAGACATAGTTATACCACCTAGAATTAGACTAATTACAATCGTGTTACCAAGATTAATGAATGAAAAACAACGTGGATAGCTAGCTGTTAGTTTAAAATATATTGTCTCGTAATTTTTACACTCGTCTGTTAAATAAGTTAAAGGCATCATATTGTGGTTTCATTCTAGTTTGCACAGCTATATCTAATTATAATGTATTTACAAAAAAAAAAACTCACGTATCGCCATTAGAAAGACGTATGTCGAACAACTTTTCTAGTTTGTCTCTCACAGTTTGTTTTTTGTATCCGGATTTGTTACTAATCAACGTATATAATTCATTGACCAGCTGAAATAATAATTTATAATTCAATTATTCCTTGTTTTTTTTTCACTTTTATATATTGAGTTCCATTTTGTTTTTACTACACTTCGTCATAATTATATCGGGCTAAAATTACCCAACTGTCTGTCTTGTACTTTCCTTCCCTTAATAGGATTGTTTGTTTAATGTGTCGAGTACCCATAAAAAGAACACAATAGGAAAACAATGGAAATCTGGCATAAACGCCAGGTAAGTGTTCAAGGCGTTAATATCACATCTAGATATATTCTCTGGTTTTAGTATCCATTTTGTTATAATAGGTAAATATGATGAGTCGTATAGATAGATCATACGAGGTTATCTACAATCGCCAACAAAAAAAAAATGTTAACATCGGTTTATTTTTAAACTTCGTGCTAGTAACTTCATCTTGCCATATAAATTAACTATCTATAGATTAAAATACAGTTTACACATCAATCATCACTGCTATAATTTAAAACAAAAACAAAAAACATTTATTCCACATTGCCAAAAATGAATTGAAAGTGAAGATAGCCGCTTTTAAATCTGTACGTACTCAACTATTAGTTGTAATAGTTCCAAAAAAACATACAGAAAAGAAAACCGATCAAATTCTCGGCCGGTTCTTTTCAATAATTGGATTGTAACATAAGCTTCATAAGCGTACAAAAAAAAAAAATTAAGTCATTTAAATTATAAAGGTTTCTTATAATTTAATTATAAGGTAAATTTAATTATAAAGGTGGAGGCTTATAATTAGCAATTGTAACACTTTCATAATTTCTTCTACCTATATTCAACATTTGACTGTAAGCCTTCCCAAAAACTTTAAAATAAAATAAAAAATTAAATAAATTATTATTCACAGAAATTTGGATTTTAATTGATTGAAACACATAAAACAACGGTATGAAGTTAACATACCTTTTTAACTTCTAAACCATCATCCGACCTATAGAAAGCGGAATATTCGTCCGTTTCTTTCTTTTCCGAAGACCCGCTAACAGTCTGCTCCGCATTTTGAGTCACTACCTTTGTCCTTGTCGAATCTGCCTTTATTTTGGGCCTGTTAGGGCTGTCCGCTTGGAAATTCTAAAAATTTCGTTTAAAAAAAAACGAAATAGTACAACGTACAAATATTAAAAGAAAGCGCAATTTTGAAAGTTTTTTTTTTTTTATAAGGCATGCATATGAAATAAATAAATTAGTGTAATTTTAGAGAGTAGCATTTTTTTTTTCTAAACTAGCTAATGCTGTTGACCGGAAGGGCCTTTACAGCTTCACCGAACTTTATGGGCGAGTGCTGAAGCCATTTAGCCGCAACAGGTAACTAGCACTGGGGTTCGAACCTTGACTTTGCCGTTACCTATACCATAAAAATTCCAGCGGAATTTGAACCTTTTTTTTTGACGGGGGGAAATGCATTTACGCACTACCTTTTTTTTTTTTTTAGTGAAACCGAAGTCCCCAAATACATTAGGTGAGGGGGCACGGAGGGTAAGGGGGCACGGAGGGGCACTACCCTTACCTATTGCATTAGTGAAACCGGAGTCCCCCAATGCAATAAGTAAGGGGGCACGGAGGGGCACTACCCTTACCTATTGCATTAGTGAAACCGGAGTCCCCCAATGCAATAGGTAAGGGGGCACGGAGGGGCACTACCCTTACCTATTGCATTAGTGAAACCGGAGTCCCCCAATGCAATAAGTAAGGGGGCACGGAGGGGCACTACCCTTACCTATTGCATTAGTGAAACCGGAGTCCCCCAATGCAATAGGTAAGGGGGACAAAATTTGAACCTAGCTAAACCCTACATTTTTTTATTTCTTAAATAATTAAAAAAAAAAAAGGTTCCTTACAGGAACTATATACCTGCGTGTTATGTGCAGGAGTCTGTACGCAGTTTTTTAAACATTAAAAAAAAACAACTAACCTTCAAACGTCCCGAATCAGCTTTTAACATTTGCAAAGAGCGCATGAAATTCATTCCAGCGATCTGACAAAAAAAAAAACATCCACCAATTTTAATATAATCCATAATAGAGTCACATACAATCTTAGTGGGGTTTTTAATATTCATAAAAATTTAATAACTGCTGGATTTTATATCATTACTACCCTCAATTTCTCTAGTAGAAAATATATTACGAACATGAAAAAGCCAGGAGTAGATTTAGAATAATAACATAGTTATTACCTCGCCTAAATCACCGAGTGAATCCAGTGAACTCAGGTAATCTGAAAACACAAAGAAAATCCTTTAAAACATAGACCAGATACTTTATTACTAGAATAACACTTCAAACAAACATCATAACAGAATTCTTCATCAAAATTATAGCCTGTTTCATAAATATAGTCTAAATTGTATCATACGACTGGCTAAAACCAGATCGAAATTTCGTCTAAAACTAAAACTGGATTTGAAAATTAATTCAATGGACCATCATCAAGACCTCGAATATTCGAGATTTTTCTTTTTTCTACAGAAGAGACATGGTAGAGGATGTCTACACTTCATCTGAGGTTAAAATAAAACAGAGCCTAAGACATAAGCGTCAAATCGCTAAATGTGTTATAGATCTATCAAAATCAAAATCAAAATCAAAAATATCTTTATTCAATTTAGGCCCTAAGAAGGCGCTTATGAACGTCTAAAACACTACCACCGGTTCGGAAAACAACCCAGACGAGAAGAGCGCAGGCAAGAAACTCGATCTGGTTCTTTTTTTCTTTAATAAATATAATACATATATATAATTTTTTCATATAAAAAACTATACAAATCATAGTCTTAATAACGTTAGCGGGTGCGCACAGAGATGTGGGTTAATTCCAGACATCACTATCGTTCACGTAATGACCCACCCTGTAATAACCTTTTGAGATTAAAACTGGCTTGACATAATACTTGAACTTATTGTCAGGTAAATCGGTAATGTTACTTGGGATCTTATTGTAAAACCGAATAAAGCTTTTATTAATTAGACTTACTTAACCTAAAGCATGGGACAACCAACTTGTCTTTACTTCTAATATTAAAATTATGACGATCATTCACTAGATCGAGCTTGTCTAAATTTTCACGAATATGCATTAAGTTATCGAAGATGTATTGGGAGGGCAAAGTTAAGATATCACATATTGCATATTGCTCGAACAGATCTCTTTTGTAACGTAAAAATAAACTCGATAATTCTGGATCTATCGACTATCAATAAATGTGGATAAGAAAAGATATATTTGATTGCTTTAGAATTACATTTTTTAATTTTTATGTTGCTGTTTAAGTTTTAGGCAATTTAATTATAATAATGATAATTAATTGTATGTTTCATTTAATATCGAAATTGCTAAAATACCAAAGTTCTGTTAGTCGTAATCCTAGATCAAATATATATAACAAGAAGCCCATTGTTTGAATAAGTATAAACAAAAGTTATTTAAGTAATTGTTTTTTTTTTACTATCTAACGCTGTTGACCGGGAGGGGCTTTATAGCTTCTATTGTAAACATTGCTAATCATAACAATATTATCGAATTTACATTGGCATGTTGGTACACACCGCGACGCCGCTGCTGCAAGTCTTTGGGGTTGTCCATTAATCACGTGATATTTTGTTTTTGCAAATTTATGACCTATCCTCCCTTCTAGTGATAAATGGTGAAGTTTTAGACTAACAACCCCTCTCGTATAAACGTATATTTATTTGATGCACAATATCATCAAAATTTTCAGATCATTATCTTTATATACTATATAAGCTTTATTTTCTTCTAGAAAATTTTGTAAGAGTTAAGTTCGTTCGCGCATTTCTTTATGGTTTTACATATCGTGCGTTCAATGAAACACACTCTTAACCCTCGCGTGATTAATGGACGATTCCTCCACGTATGTCAATTCAATAAAATTGATACTACAACATATTACACCAAATTACAAAGAATCATGTAGATCGGTTCAGTGGTTAAGGTTAATTAAGGTAACTAACGGATAAATAGAGAGACGATGCCTTTACATAATGTAAGAATAATTTATTCCACATATTCGGGAGCCAGAGGTGTATGATAACAAATACAGAAAAGTAAATTAAACTCGAATCGGTTCAGTAGTTCTCGACTTATAACCGAACTAAGGGACATACAGATATGCGTTGTGTTTTATATAATCCAAGGATAAGGATGCATCTTCTATACTAATAAATAAAATTGAAGTGTCTGTTTGTAATGTGTTTTTTTTTTTTTACTAAACAGATATGAATGTATTCACGATACCTATAACAAAAAAGGCAATTTTTAAAATGTTTGTCTGTCTATCTTCTTGTTCCGGGTAATCTCCGGAACGGCTGAACGGATTTTGACGGGACTTCTTTTGGCAGATAGCTGAAGTTACTCCGGGCAACTTAGGGTACTTTTAATTTTCGAAAATAATTAGAGTTCCACATAAAACTCATAAAAAATTGAATAAACTCCAATTCAATAGACAGTTTTATTCAGTGCTTAAATTTATGAGAAATATTTTTACTTCATCTTAGTACTAAACAAAAATTGCGGTTCCGTAGAGAGAAAGAATGCAATGAAGAATATATGAAACGCGGACGTAGTCGCGGGCACGCGGCTAGTTGTAAATAATTCAATTAAAGTATCAAAATCACGTAGCCGTTTGCAGCGAGGGCGATAACTCGGTAACCATACTGGTAAAATAACCAGCTGATGTGCGCGAGCGCGAGCGGGGTGAATGCCTCTCCAAGAAAATAGACCTTCAAATGACGCGGGTTCGAACACCACCTTTTTTATTTTTTGACGGGGGAAATGCATTTACGCACTACCCTTATAAATGCATTTACGCACTACCCTTATTTACGCACTACCCTTATTTACGCACTACCCTTAAACTTTACGCACTACCCTTATTTACGCACTACCTTTATTTACGCACTACCCTTAAACTTTACGCACTACCCTTATTTACGCACTACCTTTATTTACGCACTACCCTTAAACTTTACGCACTACCCTTAAACTTTACGCACTACCCTTATTTACGCACTACCTTTATTTACGAACTACCCTTAAACTTTACGCACTACCCTTATTTACGCACTACCCTTAGTTCGATCCCCACCTATGCGACTCTAAATTCGACCTGAGCTTTCGGTGAAGGAAACCGTCGCGAGGAAACCAGTAGCATGGTGGTAGGACATTTCCTAATGATGCCCGTCTGGGTAGCTACCACCCTCAAGTTTGAAAACCTGTCGCCAAATACCAATAGGTGTGTTCCGGCAACATCACTTGAGAAGCAATACCTAGATTTAGTGTGTTTACCATCCTGGACCACATCGTCACTTAACATCAGTTGAGATTATCGTTAATGCATTGAGCTAAACCGTGTAAAAAAAAAAGAAAAAAAAATGGTATCTTTTTTATAATTATTTTCCTAAACATTCTTTGAACTAAGCGAAAGCAAAGATGTTTCACACAAATTCAAATACCTGCCAGTAAAACTGTAAAATGGAATCGGATTTTATTCACAATTTTATGAGTTCTATTATTTTTACGCAAAACACTAATTATTTTTGAAAAATAAATGTACGTTACGCGGAATAACTTCAGCTAGCTGCCAAAAAAGTCCCGTCAAAATCGGTCCAGCCGGTCCGAAGATTACCCGAAACAAAAAGGCAGAAACAGATACAAAAGAAAATTTAAAAAAAAATATATAGTTTTGATGCAGGTTACCTATCGTATATACATGTATATGTATTTAGTAAAAAAAAATGTTATTTTGATATTACAAGCAGACAGACAGCAGATATTTGTTAGTATAGAATTAATTTTTTTTTTTTTTTTACAACATAATATATTATTTTTTCGCTTCGCACTTATTCAGAATCACAATTATAAGCTTCCATTAAATTATTGCCATTGATTTCAAAATCACTCTGTATGATCAATTTAGGAAGATAATAAAAAAAAAAAGTTGCAACATACCCAGACACTCAGCCTTGTTCTCGGAGGAGACAGTTGTATCTAGCAACTTGTTCAGTTCAGTGGAGTCGAGCTGAAGGTTGGGCAACTGTGGCATCTCTGTCGGTAAAACGAACTCATTAGACGTACTCCACATCGGGCTGGTCTTTCCGCTCGCCATAAACGCGTCACCCAAATCGCATTGTCTCGGTGGTGTAGCATTAACTGTCGGTAACTAAAAAAAACATCGCATTATCAACATTTTCGGACTGTTATTACAAACAGAACACGCACATATACTTGGATGCTGTTAAAATAATACAGTGATAACAAGATTATTGCGTCAAATGCGACATCACAAAATGACGTAACGTGAATTTCAAAAAAATTGGCAGCCAAGGGACCGCCGACAGAAGAAGTGAAACTCGAAACTTTGGAAGAACTGTTATTATTTCAAATGTTTTTTTTTAATTCAATTCGGGCTATGATGAGCCGCTTATGAACGTCAAAACATTACCACCCCGATTTGGAAAACAGCTCACGAGTCATCGAGAAGAACCGGCAAGATCCTCGATCTGGTTTTTTAATGTGTTTAAATGATTTAATTTACATTAGTTTTAGTATTTACTTGAAATTACTTAATAATGTTTAAATTTAATTAGGATATTGTAATTATTAACATAACCTAACATTTGTCTAATTTTTAAATCATCAGCGCTCCGAGCAATGGTGACGCGAATCTATAAGATTTCCCCCTACCGAGAATCGCTCAAAATATTCCCATTCTATCTATTTTAATCAATGCTTCAAAATAAAATGATACGCCAACTACTGTTATAAAAAAATCGAAACCAGTTAAAAATGTCTATAATAACGTATATATTTCTGTATCATAATATTTAAAAATATTTTCTAAATGTTTAACTTGTTTATCAATGTCCACTTATAAAAACTATCAAAGTGGTACGATCCTCAGCTTGGCCGTTACCCGAGTGACAAAAATTCCGAGGAATTTCGAATCCCGTTGCTGGTCGCAACCATAAAGTAACAAAGTCGTTGCGGTCACTAGAGATTGCAAAATCAGTACAAAGTATGGGAACCATGTGTGTCGCTTTCGGCGGGGTGTGACATAGGAGGGGCGCGGGTAGCAGAGGGAATTCGTATCGACAGTTTCGATAATGTTAGAAAAATAACTTCAACAAACATTTATTTCAACATTTTAATATATAACATTTATTATAAGTAATTTTCAATGTAAATAATATTTTAATAAAAAATTGTCATATTTTTCATGTCCTTCAAAAGAAGTGTATATATTTGATACTTTCGATTTTTCATAAATGTATTACGGTCTGACAATAAAATATATTTATATATTAATAAGATAATATAAATGGTTATCCAAAGCATGTTGATCGAACTGGTGGTCATGTAAAGACATAAAAACATCAACACCTACGAAGTAACTCGATAAATCATATAATCAAGAGTAGGCACAACACTACGGCGTCTAGTCTAAACAAAAGCATCATGGCGGCGCGTCATGCGACTATTATTTTTGTTACATAAAATAAATATAATTCACTTACACATGAAAGGATATACCATCAGATTTTAGGTGTTTACTCCTATAGTGGTTTTTACAACTTTTTACTGCACAACTGGCCATTTAAATAAAATGATTATTTTATCAGAGATAGTAAATCGTCGAAACGATTGAACCGACTGAGGACATCCGGAAAGACATACATGTAAACTTCCTGTATGAGTGGTATGGCCGCCGCGGCTAGTATGCTAGTTCTATCTATAAATTCCTAATTCTATGGTCGCAACACACACAACTCTATAATAAACAATTCCAATAAAAAATAATATTTACTTACATGTTGGAATGTTTCTGGAGCTTCCATTTTAAAAAGTTCCGGCATCTAGAAATGCAAGAAAAACGTATAAAGAAAACGAGTTTTCTATAGATTGTAATTTGTAAATTACTCATTCATTGAGTAATATTTTAAGTAAAAATAAGCTATGAAAATTAACAACCCCTTTAGCACTAACCTGGCGTTTACGTCAGCACTACATTGTTTTTCTATTGTCTCATTTTTATGGGTAATCGACATATTAAGTTGCTTTATTATTACTATTGGGTTTGTACTAACATTTATAGCGAATTTAATAGCGAGAATTAACATAAATTCACTTATATTAATATTCGAATTGTTAGCTGAAATCAATGTATGTAATATCTTTGAGAGCTTTGTGTAACTGCATATAATATGAACGAAATATAAATAAGGTGAATTAACTTCATAAATACATACACGTATTTAATTAAATAATTACTTCCAAATTACTATTTATCTATTCTAATAAATAAAATTGAAATGTCTGTTTGTAATGTCAATTTAATAAATAGATTTTTTTGTATGTCTTTCTGTTTGTTCCGGGTAATCTCCGGAACGGCTGAACAGATTTAGACGGGACTTTTTTTGATAGATAGTTGAAGTTACTCCGGGTAACTCAGGGTACTTTTAATTTTTACTCATAAAATATTGAACAAAATCCGATTCAATGCACAGTTTTACGCGCAGCCGCGGACACATAGCTAGTATTAGATAAAATTGAATTTTCATGAAAAAAAAAAACAATACAAATTCTACAAAATAATTCAGAATCTCCTGACTGTATGTATTAAAGCAAAAAAGGATATATAAATAGACCGGTGTTATATTATATCTTATAAGATTGTATCATAAAAAAATAGAAATTAAAAATTTTGTCTAAAAAAAAATTAAAAAAATTAGGGGTGGACTACCCCTAACATTTAGGGGGATGAAAAATAGATGTTGGTCGATTCTCATAGATACGGGATAAGCACAAAAAATTTCATCAAAATCGGTCAAGCCGTTTCGGAAGAGTATGGCAACGAAAACTGTGACACGAGAATTTTATATATTAGAAGATAAGATTAATCGTTACTGTTTATTTCGCATCGTTCTTTTAAAATAATTTATAGCTGAAAACAAATATATCAGGGAATTAGACTTACTGGATTCGCATTAAGTACTGTCGCAGGCATATTACAGATGCTGTTAATAGATCCTGAACCTGAAATGACAAAAAAAAAACAAACTTTAAGTTCTGCGCATCTCTTAATGTGTAATTTAATTTTTTGCTTCAATTAAATAATTTTTTTGTTATTATTCCTTCATTTATTAAATAAATCCATAATGATTAAGGAACTTCACACTTAACAGGTATTCCATGACATTTAAAACTTTACTTAAAGCATATTATATTGAATCCCATATAATGGTCTCAGTCAAAAATATTAGATAAAAATAATCACATTTCGTAATTTCCATTACATACAATTATTTCTTTTTTAATTTACCAAAAGAAAGCTTATAAGAAACAATTTACAGGAAGTTATATAGTTAATAATAATTAAAGTAAAATATATTAAAGAGGAAACAGAACTGGATTAACATGTCGAAAAGGGAAAGAGGGATAGAAAGATTGACAAATAAAATAAAATAATTACAATGAATGTATTAAATTAAAATGATATTCATATTATCCAAAATTATTTAACTTTAGAATTATCAAATTCAAAACAATTGATAAGCTACAAGAAAAAGTGAACAAAACTCGGATTATGTCTAAGATGTAAGAGGACTAAAAAGAAAAATAAAATAAATATATATTATAATCAATGAAAGATTTGTAAGATTTATTAATAAATAACCTTTCCTTGCATTATCATATTAATATACATAAAATTTAAGTAATAACCTAAGCTTTTCTGAAGTTAATCAATTTCAATATTAAATAGTTCAACATAGATTAGTTTAAGTTATCACTTCTGTCGGGCGTCCCGGGACGCACACTTTTTTTTTCTCATGTATACATTCATATGTTTTTAGTAAAAAATCCGTTATTTTTTTATTACAAATCGACACTTCAATTTTATTTATTCCTATATAAATGGAGAAATCAAACAATATACGTTAAATATATAGAGAAATTAAACAATGTAAGTTATTTAACTTATTCAACTTACCAGATGAACTATCGAGTGATGAATACGATGAAGTCGCTTTACGTTTTTTACTGTTCCAGTTTGTTGGTTCAGCTTTGAACGTAAACTCCTTGGGTTCACTCGACCGTCCGTCAGATGGACGTACTAACTTCACTTTTACTGTCACGTCATTAGCTATATTCAGATCGACGTAAGGTGGTGTCCTATAATAACAAAAGACTTATTAAAAAAAAAAACTAAGCAGCCATGGGACTCCCGACAGAAGTGAAAATTCGAAACTTTAGTAAAACTGGTTTTTTTTTTAAACATTTTTTATTATAGTACGAGTAATTAAAATTGTATAACTTTTTATTTCAAAATATTGAAATAACACAATATTTAACATATGCTTAGTTTTTTACATTTATTAACGCTCCGAGCAATAATCATACGGTTTCGCGTAAAAAAATTTCATGTCATGAAATTTCGAATAAAACCCGATTCAAGGGACATCAAAATATTATTTTCCAAAGGTTATTTTAAAAACTACATTGCGCGAAGAACATATGAAATGCGGGCGAAGCCACTGGCGCACAACTAGTAACTAATAAAAAAAACCGTCGCGGTACACCTGGCAGGTGCATAAAATTATATTTATACGCAATATTTTTTTAAAGAAAAAGTTGATTGATAATTTAATAAAGATTTATTGATCTAACAGAAAAATAGTGGGGAGAGAGTAGCGTAGTCACTACCACATGGCGACTCATCACCACACCTTATTAGATGTTTAACACAATCATATAGCGTGGCGACGCGTCGCCACGACAACAGAAGATCTGATCCACCGCATTAGATGTTTCTACCATAAGAGCGAATACGCTACTGTTCCGAAACATTTACACGTAAGAAAGCTATGCTCTCATTATTTTAATTCCATTTAAAATGATACATTAAAAAAAAATATATGCTGAAAACAAAGCAGACACCATTAGATTGTTCACTAGCTAGTGCAGCTGCTCTTCGCGGTTTTACCCGCGTGTTTCCCGTTCCCGTGGGATTTTCGGGAATAACAATAAAATCTCGGAATAAAATCTCTATACCAAATTTCATCCAAATCGGTCACGTACTTGTTATGTTTATTCATTACATACACAAAAATACAAATCTTCACTCATAATATTAGTATAGATTAAGAAGTATGAAGATCAACTAAATATCATTTGATTGGTGCACCCCTAATTCCATGGGCTGTGTTGTAAATAGTCCTTATTTATAAGTTTAATTCGGACAACAAAAAGTAAGTTACAAGTGAATTAATTTATCCAAATTAAGTAATATGGATATTTAAAATATTTTATTACAATGTAGATTTAGGATATTTAGAGAAGGAAGAAAGAAATATTTTAAGTTGCATTGTTTACCTGAATACTATACCGTACTGATGGTGGACATCGCTCTGCACGAAAATACCTTGCGCCTGCCAAACGACACTTTCCGAATTATTCTCCTCTTCATAAAACCACACTTGTATATTCTCTGAAAGACATATTTACGTTACAAATGGTGTCTCCGCGGACACTTGGGAGTCTTGTTAAAGAAAACCCCGTATATTTTCTAGATATACAGTAATACCCCGCTTTACGCGAGGGATACGTTCCGAAAATAATCGCGTTAACTTAAATTCGCGTATATCGAGGTTTATGATTAAACATAGTCAAAATTTAATACAAAAAAATACAAATCATTTTAATCAATCACTTTAATTCTAAGAACACTTTATGCAATACCATACTCTTATTTTTTACGGAAAAAAATACATCTATTGTCTTTACATTATGTTCATACGCACTCTTTCGCCTAATGCAAGGCATTTGAGCGCGAAATTTCAAATTCGCGTTATAGTGAAACCGCGCGTAACGGGGTCGCGCTAAGCGGGGTATTACTGTACTATATTGTTACAATTATAAAAATTATACAGGTAGCACTTGCGACAGTCTCAAGCTACACATTTAATGAGAGTGCCGGGAGTGACGCGCGCGCAGGTATCCTCTCTCGGCTCGTCCTGCGCACGACCCTCGTAACGGCATTAACAAATGGGCTATATATTTATACTAGCTGTGCGCCCGCGTTTTATATGTTCTTAACGGCGTTTTTAATTTTTTTATACGGAACCCTAATTATTTTCGTAAAAAAATTTTTTTGTACTAAGATAAAATAATTATATTTTTCGTAAATTCAAGCAGTTGCCCATAAAACTGTGCAAGTTTTATTTTTTTACCTAAACCCTAATTATTTTCGAAAATTAAAAGTACCCTAAGTTACCCAGAGTAACTTCAGCTATCTACCAAAAAAAAGTCCAGTAAAAATCCGTCCAGCCGTTTCAGCGATTACCCGGAACAACAGACAGACAGACAAAAATATTCAAAATTGCATTTTTGGTATAGGTATCGTGTACACATTCATATCTATTTAGTAAAAAAAAATACTGACATTACAAACAGACACTTTAATTTTATTTATTAGTATAGATTATAAGAGATAAGTCTCTGGTACCATTGGTAACTACAGGATACCAGGATTAAATTAAGGACAGGAAAGTCCATTATAATTACCTATTATATTGTATGAACCAGCATACTGGGCTAGTAAGAAGATGAATGTGAAAAGCTTGCATGTAACTGAGATGCAAATATTAAAGGATGCATGGTGTGACAAAAATGGATAAAGTCAATTATTAATATATTAAAGGGGGTTTCAAAGAATGAGTATGTTATGTGAAGAGAGGAAGCGCATGTGGTTAAAATTGCAGTGAATGTAAAAGGATGGGAAAGAAGACGAAGGCTAAAGAAATTGTGTATAGTGTTTGAGGGATAATATGTCTGAAAAAAAATGAAGAGATGACAGCTGATAGGTATGTATGGAAGTAGAATACATACTGCGCCGACCCCAAGTGAGTTGGGAACAGGATATAAGAATCATGATTTACAAATTTGGCAGTTATTTCGAAAAAGAGACAAATGAAATACGTGATTTAGCAAAAAAGTGACTCATCTGGCATGTTAATAAATGTTATAAAATAATAATCTAATTAATGCATTGCCCACAATGGTTAACAGAGAGATAAACTACATATCTACATTACGTAGTAACATATAAATATAATTCATTACGTATGAATAATAATTATATGTATGTAGGCGATCCGAATTAAATGAACTTTTTACACTAATTTAACTTCTTTATTACTGGTTCGTCAAATTAGCAAGTCTGGACACGTCGGTAAGGGTCGACCTTTTTTTTTTTTTGACGGGGGGAAATGCATTTACGCACTCACCTTACCTATTGTATTAGTGAGAGCTGAGTCTCTCCAATACAATAGGTAAGGGGGCACGGAGTGACGAGTTCCGTGCCAGTGTGGGACTCAAACCCGGGCGAGAAGCACCCGGGAATACCCACTAAAACCCCCCGGGGCCGTCCGCCGCATTTGGAGTGGGGGCGCGGTAAGGGTCGACCTAGGAGAACATATCTAGACCAAATCGAGCACGTCTTAAATAAAGGCCAGGTGAAAAGTACTCATAACCAACGAGCATGGATGAAAGCGCTCATGAAAGTAGAGGAAGCGAAAGAGGTGCGTCAAGATCGTAGCAAGTAGAAAGGTGTAATCTCTGCCTAACCCCCACGGGAAAAAGGCGTGATGATTTGTTTTTTACTGTTGATTACTGATTTGTTATTATAAAATCTAAAGACACCTTAATTGTAACAACATTCAGTTTAATGTACAGAGTGAATGAATGAACGCGTAGAACATGAGTGAATGTAAATATTATGTTCTGTTGTATGAAACCTGAATATAATGGATTATACGTGAATATAACAGATTGATTCGTGTCCTGTAATCACTTTTCAATACAATATACGTATGTATGTACTTATATTAAATTGACTACTTACTTTTATTAACTTTTTCAACAAATATAAAGACATTATCACCACCTCTAGGGCGACCATTAGTTTTACTCATCCGGCATATCTTCAAATCGTTCGTGCTTGCACTTTCTGAAATTAATTTATATTAAAATAAATGCATATTTACTCCTATTAAATTCCATCCCATTTGAAACAATATTAGACCGATTATGATTGTTTTAATTAATATGTGCCATTGGTTTTATCTACTCTTTGAACTGATATAAATCTTTCTTAGTGAGATTTTAAATTGACATTTTATATACGCACTGTTCGAGGGAGTACGACAAAGAGCCGCCAAGTTAAAAAATTAAAAAAAGAAAGCATAGGTTACTCGTATTTTAAGTGAGAAATCTACTCACGCTCTGGGAGCTTACGAGAACTTACAAGTTAATATTAAGGGCTCAAATTTTCAAGCAGTTCTTTTTTTAAACATTATTCAAATAAAATTTTGTGTCGGGCCGAGAAAAAAATGCCGTTTAAAAAAATAACATGCTATAAGGCACATAGATATATAAGATGTATTAATTATATATTTAAAAACCCATCCATTCAACCATAAGACGTCCACTGCTGGACATAGGTCACCTTCAAAAAGGGAGAGAAAATTGCTGTAATCGGCACGCTTTGCAAGCAGGTCGCCAAATCGCAGTAAGGTGTTTTGGTAAAAACAGAGGATGCTGCTGCCCATCCCCTGATTCGTATCCCTTAGTCACCTTTTTAGACACCCACGGGTAGATATGGAGTGGTACTATTCTTAGCCGGCACCACACGGTAATGATTTAAAAATATATTATTTCTCGGAACTGCATAGTTCTATTTTTTCTAAACTGAATTCAAAAAATGTCCCCGATATATAAGTAAAAACAGAATACAGTGGATTTTGTTAATAACGACAACAAAGGGATCAATAAAATTTACGTGTGTAGAAAAAATGGTAGAGGAGAAATCTGTAAATTCAGCTTTCAGAACATTCGAAATCAGTTTTTCCTATAAGCTTGGCAAAATGATTCGTCTTTTCTTTCATCATTCTTTAAACCACACTAAAAGAGCACTTTCAACATGTCGATGCGTTTGTTAACGATTTTTTTTTTCGTTATCAAGGATCGCGATTCAAAACAACCCATTAATTCATTGCGATTTTTCCAGGTCGTTGTAGATTGTAGAATGTTAAACTTTGAATTCTTTACACCAACCTTTGCAATATCGAAGTAATATCCATTTGTTATTTAACAGTAAAAAGCCTTTGCAGAAATTTTATACAATTTCTTAAAATAACAATTTTTTACTAAATACAAATGATTGTATTTACGTTACCTATACAAAAAAAAAAAACACAATTTTTATTTTTTTTTGTCTATCTCTTTGTTTCGGGTAATCTCCGGAACAATTGGACCGATTTTGACGGCGCGTTCTTTGGTAAAAAGCTGAAGTTACTGCGCATAACTTAGGGCACTTTTAATTTCAGCAGATATTTAGTTTCGCGTAAAAAAAATGTAAAACTCATAAAAATTTGAATGAAATCCGTTTCAAACGCACAGTTTTACTGGCAAGTGCTTGAAATGATGAGAAATATTTTTACATTATCCTTAGTACTAAACATTTTTTAGGATAATATTTAGGGTTCTGCATAAAACGATTAAAACGCAGTGAAGAACACATGAAACGCGGACGCAGCCGCGGGCACACAGCTAGTATAAAATAAGATCACTTACTCATGTTGTGAATTGGTTCAGAGAATACAGGTTCACATATCTTTTTCCCAGTTACAGCATCATAAGCGCTGAATTTCAACCGAACAATGTTCAAATCTATTGTCTTCGCTATCGCTTCGCATTTTGCTCTGAGCTAGAACAAATGATAATATAAAAGTGCTACATCCTAGCCATTACAATATTGGCTGCAGCAGTCATTTCAACCAATTAATTATCATAGTTCACTTTTTCACCATTTAAAAACCTTAACGTATCTAGTTTAATAATCTAAACAGATACCTGTTCGTAATGCTAAGTGGTTAGGTACAAATCTTAAACAAAAACAACTATTTTAAAAACTGATAGTTTGTAATTGTTCTAAAAGGTTTCACTTAAATAACAAGCAATCACTATAATAACAACAAAGGAAGTGCACCACACTAGTTTTTTATTTAATCTGATATGTTTAATTTTAATTTTTCAAAAATCGTACGTTTTTCCGAACTACGAACTACACATCTACTAACATTACACCACATAATATAAATACAAGGAAATATAACACACGCTTCATTTTATATCACAAGCTACATAAATTTATATATCTATATACAATGTATTCATAATGTAGTCACTAAAAATTTTATATATAAAATGTAAATAACAAACCTCTTTTGTATTAATATTTGTTTGTTTGCATTTATCCATATATTTCCGGAATAATAAATCAGGAACATCCTTTTTCGCAGTATGAATAATACCCATTCCAGCGAACCTGATAACAACATTATAGAAAACACAAGTGTTATGCAAAATAAATAAACCCCAGATGTGAATTAATTTTAACGATTATTTCTTAACTCTCAAATACGTATATAGATTTAAATAAAACATAACTAACTAATGAATAATTATCTATACTAACATAATAAAATAGAAATTTCACGTGTCTGTACATTTTCGATTTTTGTGAAAAGAATTATTTCAAGGGGCTAAAATAGGTAACTAAACACATTTCTATCATTTTTAGAAATGTCTGTCTGTCTGTTTGTCTGTGCAGATATCAATTAAAAAGTACTAAGTATATTTCAAAAACTCAAAAAGATAATTATAAAGTATATTCCGGGGTAACATAACATTTTATTTCATTAAAATCGGTCCACTCTATCAAAAGTTATAGTTTTTGAATGACACGCGGCGACCAAAGACTACGATACAATAATGCGGCGACTTTAGTATGAAAGAAGAGTTTGTAAGTAAATGCGTTTTAGTCTTCTTCGAGAACAAAAAAATTATGGATGAATTAAAATTAACAAAATATATAGTATATATTATGAAATAATGTATAGTATATAAATAAATAATCTCTAAGAAATAATAAATGAGAAAATAATATTTTTATATAATATCTAGGGATTCTAGGTGTTGTATTGAGGGGTAATATTATGAAAGTAGTGACTGACTTTCAATTATCATATCAATAGGTATAAATATGGTGCAAAACAATATTATTTCGTTCTAACTATAATTGGACGGTTCAAGTTTTTGTTTATTTTTGATGGCATAGGAGACGAAGTGTTATGAATGGTGATTATTAAGCAAATTATATATGTATTTCTGATGATTATTCATATATGACGCTATACTATTTTTTAATAATTTGGACTGTTCTGAAAGATTACAAGACATAGATAACCTTTGTATATTTTTGATGACATGGAAGACGAAGGGTGACTAATTACTAAATAAATTTAGTTTGTTTTAACAAAATTATGCCCATGTTTACGTTATCATGGAGGAAGTCCCCCCCCCCCCCCTCTTTCTAAGAGCTTTGCTTACTATCGCCGACAAGAGAGAGAGAGAGATTTTTGCTTACGAAATATCCCAATGATATATTTTATAAATCTTTTAAACTCTGGTAACCGGTTACATATTTTTTTATTAATGAAGCAAACGGGTAACAGGCAATAACAACTATTACAAAAATGCGATTTAAAAAAAAAATACAATTGATAAAAAAATAGGATTATGATTACAAGTTTATTTTATGTTAATAAGGATACAGAGTATAACCGTATTTCGAATTACTACTAAAATATGACAATGCATTCCGGTTTAGTAGTAAAATTTGTCAATGTATTGGAATTTAGAAGTCATATTTTTATCTGCGATTTCTGCAATATTACTTAGTCAAAAAAAGTAACAGGAAAAGATCAAAAATACATAAAATGTTAGCTTTCATCCAAATATATTTTATCGCTTTCAAAGTATACCTACTCTTTCAGAAACAATACACTTGCGCCAACGAATAATACAATCATCCAAACATTTTTTTAATGCTTTTTCTGGAATTGAGTTTAGTTCTCGTCGCGAATTCACCTTCATGTACTTTACCGATTAAAAACGGGTGCCTCGAAGTGGTAATATGAGTTTAGGAAAAAGAAAGAAGTCGACGTCGGCTGGAGCCATATCTGACGGATAAGGTATTTGTTGAGTTTTTGATCAAAAATTTGTTCTTAATTATGGTCTTGTGCGAAGGAGTATTGTCGTGGTGCAAAATCCAATGATTTTCTTTCCACATATCTGGCCTTTTTCATCGAATTTGCTCTTTTAAACGCCGTATAACGCTCAAATAATATACTTTATTTATCGTTTGACTTTCCGGAAAGAAATCAAAGTGTACAACAACGCGATAGTCAAGGCAAAGTCAATATGACTTTGAAATTTGATCGACTATGGCGTGGGTTTTTTTCGGTTTCGGTTAAGTTGGAAGGCGCCACTTCGAAGATTGTTGACTAGTGTGTACGAGTGTGTCAAAAACATAAACCCACGTCTCGTCACCAATACCAATGCGTTCGTTATAGCATGTCCTTGGCGACTCCTATGCGAGTAGAGTTTTTGGAGAAAATTCATATCTTCTGGGACTAGCCGAACAGCAACATGTTTTGGGTATATAGGTATATAGTGTTTATTTAAAATGAAGCGGATGGACTCGTCAGACAGAAAATTCAGCGCCTATCCCTCTCAAACTTGAATGATGATTTTCAGTCACTATTTTCTTCACTTTTGCGATGTTGACTTCAGTTGAAGACGATAATGGCCTACTAGGGCGAGACAAATCTTCAAAAATATCTCGACAGCTTTTGAAGGCTTTGTACCACTTATAAGCACGTGTTTTTATTAAATTCGATTCACCGTAAGCCTTCTATAACATTTTCAGTGTCTCTGAATACGAAACTCCATTGGCGACGCAAAATTTAAGACAATCTTTTTGCGCGATGTTTTTTGTCCATTATGATATTCGCAATACACAGTAGATATGATCTAACTAAAAACATCACTGTATTTAATCTAAATGACAAATGCAACTCAAACTCCGCGCCAAAACGAAAACAATTGCGCCAATGTAACATAAAAAAAAAAACGAAAAATTTAATTTGGAACTATGAAAAATCATCCATTCCCGATGCTTTTTCGATGTATATTTAAATGCTACTAAATAACATACATATTCATACCTAACTAAATAACATACATAATATACATATTCTGAATTCTTACCATTACTTATTACCTTATTATTATAAAAATATACTTCTGGTCCAGTAAACAAACTAAATAAAGAGTGCCGGTTTCATTTGTGTTAGGACAAAGTTAATATAAAACAAAGTTAATATAAAAGTACAAAAAAAAGTTTCCAGTTAAAACTTACCCAACTCTGTAACTACCGCGTTCAGGGACAATGTAACTAACATCTCTATCTTGTTCTTCTTCAAGTAATTTGTGGGGATGTTCGTCGGAGTTCTTGTTTTGAGCTAACTGACACCTAATTAAAGCACGCCCCTTAAAGTTTCTGAGCTGCAAACAAAATATGTTTTCCTAATAAGTTAAGCTAAAAGAGAAATGATTTTCAAGTTATTACTAATTACTATTAATTTATTCACTACTTGAATATGTATTGTCATAATCTGACACTATATGAAATTATAAATTTCGAATGTTTTACAAAAAAAATTAAAGGCAATTTTCAATATAATAATAAAAAAAATATAATAAGGCAATAGACCTTGTCTTGTCTTAACTATGAATATTGAATTCGAATGGTATAATTCATAAAAAAATATGATTCCAAAATATGTGCACAATTAAATGACAAATTAATTATTTATATAACTCCAACAGATGCATCTGTTTGATATTTGCACCGCGCATTCTGTCAATCACGTCAATTGTCAAACAACTAACTGTTATGTCGAACAACTTAAGGTTTATCTTAGAAAAGTTAATATGGTCGTTAAGTCTTCTAAGTTTATGCGCAATTTTCTTCTTTTTTTTTAATGTAAGGTTCTCACGAAATATTTGAAATAGAAAAAAACATTAAACAAAAAGAAGAATGAAATCAGTAAAGCCGTTGTCACGTTATAGCGTGACCAGGAGGAATAGGGTTCATTTTTATGTATATCATAGATAAATTATTTATTATATATAGATTAAACTTTAACAATTTTTTTTAATTATCAATAACAAAATTCTCATGGTGATTTCTAAAGCTTACCTCTACAGATGGATGAGTCTTTGTTTTATTAGTAGCATAGGATTTCCCAAGCAGACATCCATGTGTTCCAACCATTTCACTGACATATCGAAAACGAAAATGGTTTTGTGGTTGCTCTGTTATCACCAAATATGGTGAATTACCTGCATTATAAGAACAAAACAAACAGTTAAAATCAATCTAGTTTTATAATAAATTATTTCCAAAATAAAATAGAATGGAAAGGGTATTTCATCAACATCACTATTGTTTTATGAGTATTTATCATAATAATCAAAAGTTCACTTTAAAAGTGAATTATATATAGTCATATTAATTTGATAATACTGTTGGAAGAGCATGATGTTTATAGAATTAATTAAATATTGTACTTCATTTATTATTATATATATGAGGTCAAGGTTGCCTCAGATAACTAACACAAACAATTATCCCTAAAACCGCAATATAATATTTTTTATGATTAAATTTGTTTAATCTCACTTAGTTTATTTTATATTTATTTATTTTATAGTTTTTGGGAAGGCTTACAGTCAAATGTTGAATATAGGTAGAAGAAATTATGAAAGTGTTACAATTGCTAATTATAAGCCTCCACCTCTATAAGCATCTAATTATAAATGGAAAGCATTATCATGTTTTCCATATCCATTCCATTTTCCATACCTATGAATGGTACCACCACACAGCCATTAAAAAAATTATAATGAAGTAGAGCCACAGGAACAGTCCACTTTAAATAAAATACAGTCCCACATGGTCACCAATGTGACTATCAACAATCCCCATCACCAAGCTGACCTAAATCTATTACACCTAAACCTTTTAGGTATTTTCTAGTTTCACTTCTTTTGAAGCAATGATGGTGCAGTGGGTAGTGTGGCCAGATTCGATCCCACCTATCAGACTCTAAAATCGGCCTGAGCTTTTGGTGAAGGAAAACCATAGCATGGTTGTAGGGTATTTGCTAATGATGTCCGCCTGGGTAGAAACCACCCTCAAGTTTGAAAACCTGTTGCAAAATACCAATAGGTGTGTTTGAGCATCATCACTTGAGAACCAGTACCTCTAGGCATAGTGAAAGAAAAAACCTTTGTTAGATGCTATCATATATGCTTTATGTATAAATGCTTTGTTGTAACACAGTTGAGATCAAAATCAGTTACCAATAATATTTTAGTGTGTTCTGGCAGGAAATCTTAAAAAGGTAGCTTCATTCCTAGACCTAGTGTTCAAAGATCTAGATCTTCATCATTTATAGGCAAACTGTAAATATGAGTACTATAAATATCTATAAGGGCAGGAAAACTAGATATTTAAACAAAACATATCACAAAAATGAACCATAATAATACTGATTGTACCTACAAAATCATTTATTATTATTATCATTTTAAATTCTGGTTAACTAAATTTTCTAACCTAAAATGGGAGTTTCTAGCCATAATAAATAGAAAAACCTTATCCAACAACATTTTGCTTTTTACTATACTAAAAACATGCTTATGTCAAAAACAATATAAGGAAGCAAACATCTTGTTATTTCATTATATTACATTATCAAATTAGTAGTAGTAGTAGTTCAAATATATATGAATATCCCAGTCTGAAATTTTATCTTGTATAACTGGAATCTTAGATTCTACATAAGATAAATGTAGGTAAGATATTTACCAATTATTAGAAAAGCTCTCACAAAGTCACAGAAATTTTAATATCAAATATTTAGTAAACACTGTGTTAATCTAGATGGAGTCTGCGCATTACACCAGGTTTTATTAAAAAAAAAAAACGATAATTTACCATTGTTGTCAGTACAGGACAAGCCTGTCAAATGGTGTGTTAGCTCTGGCACTTGCTGAGGTGGTGATCCATAATAATACTCGTAGACGGACTGTGACGACCTGGACGAGTCACTCATCTCATGGTCAGGACTTGAAGACATTTTAAAATGACACAAAATATTCTAACAATCAGTAGACTAAACTCAAACTTAACTTCACATAAACTTACCGTATCTTGAACGTTCAAAAAATATGTACACTATAACATAGCGTATATAAAAATCAACGTAGCCATAGGCCAACCGTCACTAAAATTAAGTATATAAAATACAAAATATTAATTAAATTTTATTAATTCCTGTTATAAAGCAGTAGCTAAGTAGCTACTAACAGTGCTAACACAACAATCATTCTCGACTCAACAAAACACATTAGTATTGCCAACGTTAGTCACCATTTTACTTACTGTTTAAAATATCGCAGTTTTCTTTATTTCAAATATCTGTGCCTTGACATAAAAATGCTTATTCGAAATTCTCACATTAATTTTTGTATAACCAAAAGTAATTATTTGTGTACTTCAGTTTTGTATGTAATTTTTTCATGATGTCAAAAAGTTCTTATATTTACTACTTGTTAAGGAGTATTTTTTATATGGTATTACTTTTAATTTATTTTATTTTTACTGCTGACGCAATACAGGGGAAGTACAAATTACGATGAGTCACATAAAACCCCGATTTTAAAACATCACTAACTGACGTGACGCTGTTGATACCACATTTTATTTCTTGTCGATATGAATTTGTAGGTATTTATAAAGAAACCTATTAAACTCTTAAAAATGTAGATGTTCTCGTATCACCGCGTATCTTACCGGGAAAATATAAATTGTTGTTAGAAATCACCAAATAAATCACAAGATTATCTAATGATTGCTGCCGTCCTTTCTTTGGAAAAATATTTTAACGCAGTGGTCGAACAAATACAAACCAGTAATCTGCCCAATTAACTAATTATGATAAAAACTAATGGTATTATTCCTAGACTTATGCGGTCAATATGAGACCTGTCAATATTCCACTAAGAAAGAAGTATTTATTCGATGTATCCAAATGCAGAACATAATAAAAAGATAATACCCATATTCAACGTCAACCGAAGAACGGTGCAGACGTGCGTGCGACAGAACAGGGGGTCCATTGTGGACCTCTCGTTTGCGTCACCTGCTGTCGCACGGCACGTCCAGGGGTGAAGGTATTATATGAGTGAACAGAACGTTCGATATACCCCTCATTTAGTAAGCGTTAATCTTATTATTTATATCTGGTAGGTAAGTGTAACCCATGGGGTTAAGTGAAAGACTTTTGAACTTATGCTTATGCTCGTATTCATTTTTAATTTGGAAATAATTTTACGTTGCTTATCGGAACAAACAAAATCGTACCTCGATTTTCAACAAAGAACCATTCAGTGTTAGAAATTAAGAGCACATGTGGTCGGAAAAGTAGGTATTTCAAAAATCAATTGCTATCGAGTTGCGCCACAAGAATTATGAAACATGACAGGGACAACTGCAACTCGGGGCTGATTTGACCTATGCAAAATAGACGAAGACATCACTTTGTAGTACCCTGTCTTTTTTAAATTTTTATTCATTAAATTTGTTTGACGAACGTCTGAAAATTACGGAAAAAATCAAGCATTTTTTTCAATGGCTCCTCGTTTCTATAATAACTATTTTATGGAAATGGAAAATCAAAATGTACAGGCATGGCGGTGGTGGATATATATTACTTGGTATAAAAATATTTACCATCATGCTATTATCCAGGGAGTAAACAGGGGACTACGTTTGTATGTAATGAATAATAAATGGCGCTAGGATATCATTATAATTTTAGAAATCGATCTTAACACTATGATTCATTCCGCATCGAATAATAAAATTAGCAAATTTTTAGGTAAAAATGTTCTAATATAATTAATTCTATTGTTAACTCTAACGCCCTTCAATAGAAAACAAACAACAAAAGACAAACCGTCTCAGGAGAAAAAGATACTAAGCTCTTTTATCTTTTCATATTTGTAGGTAAATACATATCAGACAAAACAATAGGGACACTATAATAGTCAATCTTTTATAATTTTAAAATAATTAGAGTTGTTTTTACAAGTATAGCAAAGTTAAAGATATAAAATGATTTTATGGTTGATAGTACACTCGTAATACTCTCGATGTAGTAAGCATGGTTAAATGGTTAACACTGTATGTGTTAACTAACAATCAGGCAAGATATTTGTCTGCCATCTTAATAGTAATCAAATAAACATTTTGGTTCTCACAAAAAAAGAAACTGACCTCCATCTCTTGAGTTTTTAATTAATTTAGTGAAAATATTTTAAACATTTACTTGTGTTTGAGTACATTCTTAAATGTAAATCATTTTATGGTTCTCATAGAACCAGAAAAAAGTAAACCTCGATTTCCGGGATTCTGATATCGATTTACTGGATCAATTTAGTACTAAATATCGATTTTTTGCTTTTATAGATTTTGATTTTTTGATTAAATGAAAGTTGTCGTACCTTTTGTATTTGTTTTGGTACATTTCTAATTTATACAAATTTGTGATTTTAGTTGAAAAAAACAAAAAAGAAACTCGATTTTCTAGGATAAAATCGATTCACTGAATCGATCCAATAGTAGATATCGATTCTAAAAAATCAATCTTTTGGTTAAAAAAATCGATTCTTCAATTAATCAATCTCAGATCGCTATCCCTATTGCCATTAGCTAAGAAGAAAACTTGGCAGAATATTATATATCGTATATTATGTTCATCGATCAATATTACGATATAAAATAAAAGTGTATTAATTTAAACTGCAAAAAATGTTTCATAGCAATATTTATCCCTAACTTGACAACAAAATTATGTAATTATTGATATTTGGAATTATCAAAAATATATAACCATATTTCTAAAGGAATAAAATCATGATGTCAAATTCAGCTGATTATACTTTCGATTTGGTTTAACTTTACATTAGGAATAAATAATCTTTACACTTTGTTGTAAAATGTGTCTAGTATGAAACTATTCACAAAAATGAATGTTTTGATGTTACGCGTTAACTACTTTTGTTTGAAAGCTTCTAAACCAACATCATCTGAAGTATTGACTGTATATTTATTGCAGTGCAAAGAACCACCTTGGACATCTTATTTTGTTAAGGTAATGTCGAAAAGTTTAATGATTCTATTATAAAAACAGAACGAAAAAAAGGGTATGTTATGCTCTGTGTGACCACTTTGAAATTTTTAGCTTGTAATCTTAAGAGAATCAAATTCAATTTTAGTTTTCATAATATCTATGAAAAGCGATAGTAGGTATATTATATCTTTTATACCTCTTACCCTGGTTTGATAATCCAGGCATTTTATTTATAACCTTACCTGACTTAAAATATTTAACTTCTTAGTCATAAGAAATAATATATTGAAATAAAATGTTCTAATACATTCTAAATTCACCATAAATGTACAATATTGTTTAACCCATAATATATATTATCAAATATATCTGTCCATTACAAGAATTTGATAAATTATAAATGTCTAGAATACCACAATGAATCATTATATTGTAGTATTATGCTAGTGTCTAACATATTTATATGCATACTTTTTTTTTTTTTTTTTTTTAATCTTTATTTTTATAGAGAGTTTGTTCATACTGAACATGCCACCCTCATCCATTACATACATACATAAAGCCTATATTATAATACAACAACTACAATAGAAACGGAAAGAAAAATAAAACAAAATAAGTAATCAATTCCTCGCCCTAATGACGACGTCCACCAAATCATAAATCGATTTGGCTTCTTTCGATATTGGGTGAGCCAAGAATACATTGCACAAACCAACATCATAATTAATTCCAAAAATTAGACGTCTTTGAGTTTCATTCCGGATACATTCCATAATTATATGATATATATCTTCCTGCACATTACAATTACTACAATTCGGAGATTCGCTTTTATTCATTAAAAAATTGAATTTATTTAATGGAATATGTCCAGAACGAATTCTTAAAGCCAGTACAATCGTGTACCTGCTCATATCGGACTCTTCGAACCAAGGGACAGAACCTAAAGATGGTTGAATGGTCTTGTACCAGATTCCCTTTGTTAAAGACCTTAAATTAAAATATTCGGACCACATATTGTGACACTTTCTTCTGAAGTCTAGAGTGATATCTTTAAAGGTAGGTAAACAATCAAATAAAACACCCTCTTCTATAGCCTGTTTCGCTAGTTCATCAACCCTTTCGTTACCTTCTAATCTGATATGAGCTGGCACCCACTGAATTACAATACGCTTGTGCTGAGCTACAATTCTTTGTATTAACTTAATAATCTCATAAGCCAAAGGAATGCCACGGAAGCTAGGTGAACTGCATCTACTTACATGTTGGATTGCACTTTTGGAATCTGTCAATATTACGAAACTATCATAATTAATATTTTGTATATAAGATAATGCTTCTACAATAGCTATTAGTTCTGTATGCATTATGGATATTTTACTTCTTATACTTAGTTTAACATGGCTATCAATTTGTGGGTCTAAAAAAGCTGCTCCACTGTTATTTTCTAGTTTAGATCCATCTGTATATACTACATAAAATTTAGAATACATATTGTTAAGAAATTGGCTGCACTTCACTTTTAAAAATTGGGCATTATAATGTCTTTTTGTCTTGTTTAACATGTTAATATTGCTTTTCAGTACGGTCTCTAAATTTAAATAACTCACCCAAGAATCTAATGAAAACATTTCTAATTGTTAGGAACATGCCATTCTGATCGTTTTAAGTTCGTCATGTACATCTACTATCAGAGGTTTTTCCTGTCGCCCCCAGTTATGCGTGTTAAATGTAACAGACAATTTATCAAAATACTTTATTAAAGAATGATCCATAGATTTAAGTTTTAACCAAAACTTACCAGCGAAATAGCGTCTACGGACAAATAAAGGGGGAATTGAGAGTTCTGACTCCATCACATGGATAGGGGTAGTTTTGATAAAACCTCCTATTATTCTCATACATTGATTTTGAATTTTATCTATTTTATATAAATTACTCTTGCAACTGTTATTGTACATTAGACTAGATATGCATACTTACATATACTTATTCTGAACATATGAGCGCATATATTTAAAATCAACACCTTATTTTTTTGCAAACTAAATGCTGTTAAACAGCATATCATTGAGAGCTTCATTGAACTTTTCATGTGAGCTCTTAAGACATTCAGCCAGGAGAGTAGTAGCTAGCATTAAGGCATGAAAGTGGTATAGACCTTTGCTTGGGCTGCTAACCACCATCTTCTTATCTTTATATGGTATTGCATATTACTTTTGAATATATTAACATTACATAAATGTGAATCAAGCTAACAAATACATTTTGACACATAAATTCCTGGACATTATATGTAATTCATGAAAAATAATATACTACTGAATACATTACCCAGGTTTAGAATATTTTTTTAACATATTTTAGTATGGGACTGCATTTTGTTATAATTCTTATTTTCTGATTAAGGCAACATTGGAACAAACATATAACCTCTTTTTTTCATACAGGTATCAAACTCGTAATGAAAAATTCAAATTTATAAGTCCATAATACCCAGTGTGCAACTACTGTTGTTGACCACTGTTATCAGGTCAGTTTCTTTGTTAAAACATCTTAATACTTTTAGCTTACCTCTCAGTAATAAGCTTGACTGTTTGGTTGTTGAGGTATATGTAAGGCTCTAATGGTAATTATTCAGTATTGAGTGTATGTTTATGCGAGAAAACAAATTTATCATAACTACTTACATGTTTTATTTATTAATAACCTTTGCCTGAGGCTTCTCTTATGTTAATGCAAACTTTGTACATCAATTAAGGAATACCTGTTTCTGTATCCCTTCTAAGTAAAATTAGTAGTATGATCAATGTATAAACATGAGTTAAAACCTTTCAGTATATTTTTTTATATGTTTTTTATTTGAATTATGTCACCCATTATTAGTATGTTAATTGTTATTATTAAATATCCAGTACCATATCTCTGTAATTAGTGCAACATAATGGCTTCAGAGAGCTATGAGGCTCATGTTACTTGGTAAAAAAATCTTTAAACCAGTGGGTACATTCATTATGTGCTGGAAGGTGAGGCTACTAACTAATTTTAACATAACTTTCACTCATAGACTGAGTATTGGTAGTAAAACAAAACAAAATCTAGGGGTATAAGTCTGGAAATGGAAAACTGTCGAAACTTATTACTAAAATTTGAGACATGAAGATGTTATTTAAGTGATCTCATTATAACAAGATTTACACATGGAGAAGGAACCATTTTTTCACATAAATAACTCACGTCTTGCCTTAGGTGGTCTGGTGCTGTGTATGCATGCATTATATCATGGAATCTATACTAATAAATAAAATTGAAGTGTCTGTTTGTAATGTCAAAACTAAATTTGTTTACTAAATAGACATGAATGTATACACGATACCTATACAAAAAATTGAATTTTTACTATATTTGTCTGTCTGTCTGTTTATTCCGAGTAGTATCCGAAACCGCTGGACAAATTTTGACGGGACTTTTTTTGGTAGATAGCTGAAGTTACTCTGGTAACTTAGGGTACTTTTAATTTTGGAAAATAATCAGGGTTTCGCGTAACAAAATTAAAACTCATAAATAATTGAATAAAATCCGATTTTAAGGGCAAGTGCTTGAACTTATGAGAAATATTTATACTTTTTCTTAATATTATACAAAAATTAGGGTTCCGTATAAAAAAAAATCAAAAAATAAAGCTTATGCTGATATCTAGATAAGTAAATCTTCAAACAGTTCCTGTCTGATCGAAACTCACCTCTTTGATGAATTTTCATAGAAGCTATCCTTTTCAAACGGGAGTTTTTATTTTTCTTCAATAACTTCAATTTAGTCATTATGAATCACATAATTAAAGTCAATAAATAAATATTTTTATAAATTTTCAAACAACGACCTTAATATATGTGGATCTACGATATATATGTGGATATAAACGAGTACACAAAGGCATTTGGGTCTTTATTTTATTCCACTGAACGTAATTCTAGACTCATTTATAAATTGCATAAAAGTGCTTTGAGTGCGGTAGGTTTGTTTCGTATCGGTAGTCGATAATTGTTAATACATGGTAGAGGTGCGCCAGATCTTAAAATCTGCGAAATTTATTAAAAATAGCTTTATATTTTTAATCTTATTTTAACGTATTATTTAGTGTTGTTATTTACTGTTAAAATATTTACAATTACAAGAACAAAGACGCACAGTAGCAGAGTTGATACTCTTGTATAATATAATAATAGAATAGATTGTTCAAGTTTGGTGAAGGTTATAGGCCTCAAAATTGTAACTCTTAAACCTAGTCACTTTTTTAAACCCAGAACGAACACCAATTGCAGTTAATGCAGTTGCATGTAATTTAGTTATAATAAGATTTGCTGATTTGTACAATCAAAAATCATCCGTTGTAGGTGTTTTTTTATGATCGTAGTAGGAATTATAAAAGAATAGTGATAGACCTGATAGACCTTATTCTAGGTCTAGTTTAGATGCAGTTAAATAAAGAATTCCACATATTCATTCTCACTCACACAATGAACACACTATGATATACAAATATGCACATATTTTTCCTTATTTTTGGTACATCAATAATATTGTCACAGTTATGAGTTCATTTTTCAGCAAAATATTTATGTACTTATTTTCTTTCGATGATTTAGTTGTCATATTTAATATAGGTTTTTGTTTAAAATATTTAGCTCTGTTTGGGTCAATTGTTATAAATTATATATTTTATATAGGTACCTACATATTATAGACTGAATTATTGGTATCTTTACTATTTATAAGAATGTATTTAAAAAAAATGTGTTGAATAAAGGCCAGGTAAAAAGTACTCATAACCGACGAGCATGTATGAAAGCGCTCATGAAAGTAGAGGAAGCAAAAGAGGTGTGTCAAGGTCGTAGCAAGTGAAAGGACGTAATCTCTGCCTACCCCCACGGGAGAAAGGCGTGATTATATGTATGTATGTATTTAAATAAAAAACTAAAATTGACAGCTGTTGTTTTCTTGAAATAAATAAGTATCCGCTGATGTTTACTTTTACTCCAAAATTTATTGGATAAATAAGTTTATTATAGACTCATAAAACGTTCTTTGTAGTTGTTTATAGTCCTAGAAGTTTTATTCAAAGTTCATTATCGTCATCGAGTTGACTTTTGACGTTCATGACGTAAAACATCCAAATTTTCACATTTTCTTTCTTAACAACATATTGCTAATTTTCATATGAAACATAATTTATTTCATATAAATCAGGGTTCTGCCGGCCTCAAGCTGTTGGGTCTGTAATTTATTCGTATTTTATGTTCTGTTATATGATTATTACATTTTATAATAACACTATTAAACTTTCGCGTTTTGTGCTCAAATTTTAAAAATATTGCGTTCAGAACACGCACTTTCTTGTAGATTAATAATACGAATTACGACGTAGACAAATTAAACTACAAGTAAATACGCGTTCTAGACCTTATATTATAAAAAATATAATATTTTATTATATATTATGACGATGATAAATCTACCGTGATCATAAGACATAATTAAGATAATAATGTTTAACGAGACGTTCAACCATTGTCTCTCTTTCTAATTATTATTATTTATTTACAAATGATTAAAAAGGTAAAAATTTACTTATGAAATTGCGTTTTAATATCTTGTGAGGGAATAGAATCAAAATATAATTCATAAATTCTATACATCGATATCACACTTGTTACGCCACTAACATCTAGTAAACCTTATTTTCACTACCATTAAAACCGTCGACAAAACTTAAATTAGTGCTCACCTCTAGTTCTCTAGTCATCGTAATGGAGGGAATCCCCGTACACGAACAAATATTAGTTTATTTCATGAACAACATTGATTTAGACTTTGGTGCCCTATGCTAGTTACCTTTTGCGGCTGAGTGCCTTCAGCACTGGCCCGGAAAGTTCTTTGAAGATGTAGAAGCCCTTCCGGTCAACAGCATTAGCTAGATCGGAAAAAAAAATATGTTATTGACACTATTATGTTAGTCGAATAATTCTATATTCTATTGATGTACCAATAATACTGGTAAAAATTGATCAGAAGTCTGATATGTTTTAAGATATATGACAATATAACACGGATTAATAATAAAATACTGCCGCTTCGTTGACACATTTATTTACGACACAGTACTAAAACACGTACAAGCCACTACAGAACTTATTAATAAGACATACATTACAAAATCATTTTTAATTGTTTCAGTATAGTAGTGTGAAAGATGATCAATTTGGGATGTCGAACTTCAATTGGAAAGTGGGAAGTTCTAATTATCAGATATTAAGGACAGGCTGTTTCCCATATATAAAGTACCATTGTTCGAGGAAGGAAAAAGAAGATTTAGAAACATCCGATAAATTTATGAGATTTATTAAAATAGCAAACTTAGGTAAGTTTTCTAACACACTATTAATATCTACACTAAAACAATGGAGTTTTCAAATGTTTCAAATGCGTGTTTGAAGGAGATACCTACTCTACTCGTATTTATATTTTACAGGTATACCATGCTTACTTTACGGACTAGCGGCCACTCAGTTAATCAGACATCAAGAAGTTGTTTACACATCTAAAGGGCCAGTTACAATTTACTTTTTACTACCGGAACATAAAGGATCTTTATACTAATAATAACTATTACTGTAACACCACGAAAAATAACAGCAGTCGTCAAGAGATGTCGCCACTTATATTCAGCATGAGTATTTCAGAAGAGTGTGCCTTGATCTCCAAGAGATGGCGTCACAAGTATTTTAGATGCCGCTATCGGAACATCAACTTGAAACAAGGACCTCCAAACTGTAATAACGTTAATCTGTGAAACAACCTCCCTCTAGGGACCAGTTCAATGCACGCTATGCGCTTTCACCTTTGTTGAGACGTTTTAGTGTAGTTGAACTAGAAAAACGTTATCGATCACGTATACTTCCACCCCACGTTGGGATATACTGGTTCGATCCGGCGTTGAGAAATTGTATTTGACTCTCTTGCTATCTCTTATAAGTAAAGTTCTCGAGCTTGAATGGTGTTCTTCTCTCTCTCTTCCTCGTCGAGTACGAAATACTTCCTATATTACTTTATTTAGTATATAATTTTAAATTTGCTTTGCTGACCGAACTTTATTAAGTCTTGCTTTACCGGTATCATGCAATATGTATGTCTATTATTGAATGTATAACCACAGCTTAGATATAATGCAATGTCATCTACTGTTCAGTAGCAAATGTCAATTTAACTATTTATTTATAGACTAGCTGTGTCCACGGCTTTACCTGCTTGGAATTCAAACAATTTGCAGCCTATGTGGAGAACATAGGCTGGATGTATTACACATTGGATTAACTTTCATCGAATTCTGTTTAATAGTTTTTACGTGATTGATGAACAAATTAATAAACAGGCCGACAGACATACAATTTTTTTTTAAACTATCGAAATGTGTATATGTGTAACAGCATTATTTTTAATGTCTTCAATTTACAGATTGCGTCTCGTTAGCCTTTTATTAATCTTGTAAATAATGAATGTATATTAGATTATAAAATAAGTCTAAGTACACGAAAATTGTATGTGAAAATGGGTAAACTTGGGAAGTAAAATATTAAGACTGGAGAACCTACGCCCAGCAGTGGACATTTTTCGGTTGAATGGATGGATGGATGGAAAAACAAATTAGATTCAAATCGTTAGAAAAATCTGTAAGAAATTAATGAAATATAAATATTTTACCATAATACAATACGTAAGAATAGAAAAATGTATAATTTTGGACAATAAATATAGTTTACCGTCGCTAGAATAAGTAGTTGAAATATGTAGAACATTATTATTTGATACCTGTAATTGTATCTCTTGTATGAAGTTCTGATTTAATTTCTGATGTTCAGTATTTTAATTTAAAAATAAATAAAAAGAAATATTGTTATTTAGTTTTAAGTGTTTTTGGTTTTAATGGCTGCAGATTGTTTAATTTAATTTGAAGATATAATCCCGTTGTCGTTACACTGAACTTTAAATGCCACGTTACAAGCCTTTAGGTATACTCCTAATATTAGGTCCTTATATATGAAATTAGTGTTTTATATGGAACTAGCGACCTGCCCCAGCTTCGCACGGGTATAAAGAAGCTAAAAACTAAAATGTAGCTTTTAATGGTGAAAGAGTAATTAAAATCGGATCATTTTATATTTTAAAGTGTGTCCAGTATGTAACAGAACGATGTCAAAGAAAAATCAAATGGTGCGAAAAAACAAATGAATCACTAAACCGAAACACAAATCTATCCATTCAACCGAAAATCGTCCACTACTCGACATAGGTCTCCCCTAAAGATCTCCACTACAAACGGTCTTGCGCCACCCGCATTCAACGGATTCCCGCGACCTTTACCAGGTCGTCGGTCCACCGTGTGGAGGGTCTACTCACGCTACGTCTTACGGTGCATGGTACCCATTCGAGAACTCGTTGCCTCCATCGGGCATCGGTTCTACGAGCAATTTGCCCATCCCACTGTCACTTAAGTTTAGTAATTCTTCGGGAAATGTCGGTTACTTTGTTTCTTCGGCGGATCTCCTCATTCATGATTTGATCACGCTGTGAAACTCCAAGTATAGCCCTCTCCAGTGCCCTTTGAGCTTTTTTTTATAAGGCACATAAATATATAAGCTTCAATGTGAAATGAATTTAAATTTGGAATTCCTAACCAAACGCCAGATATTTGAGTGGCCTGTTCGGCAAAACTCAATTTATATTTAAGGAGATAATACTTGCGAATATCGAAAAAATCCGTGTACCGGTATTAGTTAAATGTCAGGCTTTCTAGAATATTTTGTGTTTACCGATTTTAAAATTATAATTTCTTTTTATTTTGTATGAATTCTGTTAAAGTATTTCAAAATCTCACAATAAAACCTACATCGCGTACTTATATATGTTGTGATAGTAATTTACTTGGATAAGTGAGTTTTTGGCATGATATCTTAAACTACAATCATTATGGACTTCACATCTGCGTGATCACCGTTTCGTCTGTCGGGTTGGGCAATTTACTTCGCTCTCCTCATCGAAACGAGCAAATAAACTATGCTCCAGCACTTACTTCATTCGCTGTCGTGGATGCTTAAAGCCTAAGGATTAGATCCTCTGGAAATTAAATATTTTCGATAGCACAAAAACAGTCGCTGGCTTAGTACAAAACGATTTGTGAATCATCTGGTCTAACCGCGCAATGGATGATTAGTTATAAAATACTATCAATAACACGATATGTTCGTTGAACGTGGTACGTTCGCTGCCGGCGTCCGTGAAATAGAGATGTGACATGATGAAAGCTGTTGATATTCTTCTACGGCCATATCTACCTTACATGGATTTATTACATTTATTTGTAATAATTTTTCGCTTGTTACCTAATACCTACTGTACTTAGTACATAACACACCACCACACATTCCGCACTCACGTTACAGCAGAAATACCAAAATGCTGACAACGTAAAACAACGTATCGTGGGACAGTGAAACGTTGGAAAATGGACAATCTCGCTCGATCACCTAAGCTTGCAGGTTGCATTTTAGGCTTAAGTATAATATTGTAATTAGTTCATAATAAAATTATAAAAGACAAAAAGTGCCTTTTTTAAAACCTCCTACTTACGGTCAACTACGTAATTCGCTACGTAAATTATTTATAAGCATACAAAAATGTATTAAAAATTGTACAGCCATTTTATGTTTATATCAAGAAATAATTTATAAATATCGAGAATATTAAGAAATAATACGAAAAAATGTTATATAAGAACATCCAGATAACCAAGAAAACAAAGAAATAATCAAAACACCTCGAAAAAAGAAACTACTACGCTAATATGTCGATTACCCATAAAAATGAGACAATGGAAATCTGGCGTAAACGCCAGGTTAGTGGTCAAGGGGCTAATTGATTTCTATACACGAGAATGTAATTAAACGGCAAAAATCACACATTTAAAAACTGCAAAAGAAAACTAGCAGGTATTGTAAAAGAATAACTGATTTAAAAGAAATATTACAAAATATTAATAAAAACACTACATTAGTGCTGATAATGTTACGCATTAAGACAATCTTGGAATATCGACCCTTGTTCAGACACATAAAATTATTATTTATTGAACCGTATTTGTAATATAATATTTTTATAAAAATATTTTATTTCAAATTTAATAAAAATGCAAATAATAAAATATAACTGAAATTCACTACAAAGTAAATTTTCATATTGATTAACACTTTCAACTCTGGTTTTGTACGTGTGCTCATTTTGATACTGTAGGTACTGGCTTATGCCTCTTCTTTCGTACGTGTGTAGTTAGTTAGTTTATTATTAGAGTTTTTTTAACATTCTTAGTATGCGTGAAATTTCTTTTTTTTTAAACCTATCTACTGCTGTTGACGGGAAGGGCCTTTACAGCTTCACCGAACTTTGGGGGCGAGTGCTGAAGGCACTCAGCCGCAATAAGATGACTAGCACAAGGGCTACCAAAGTGGTACGAACCTCGGCTTGGCCGTCACCTGAGTACTCAAGACTCACTCGCGAGTTGTGTCCTAGCTATCCCTACATTTTTTATATTAATATATTAAAAAAAAAAGGTTCCTTACAGGACCTATGTACCCGCATGTTATGTGCAAGAGTGAAAAATATGAACACGTGTGCCATACTTATAGTTTCTGTGTTTGTGTTAGTGAAATAGGTAGATGTACCGTGGAGACATTAGGTAACGAACATTTATTATTTCAAGGCATATCTCCGTTGTTCACTTATCTGTGATCTCACACGTGCTGTCGGGATTCGTGTCAATGGACACGGGTTCGAGCCGACCTATCGAACTCTAAAATCAGCCTGAACTTTCGTTAAATGATTGGTGGTATGGCATTTTTTTAATAATGCCGGCCTGGGTAGCTACCATCCTAAAGTTCGATAACATGTAGCCAAAAACCAATATGTGTGTTTCGGAAGCATCCGTTGAAAACCAATACCTCTAGGTTTAGTATGTTTACCATTCTGGGCCCCATCGTCACTTAACATCAGGTGAGTTGTGCTCAAAGCACTGAGCTTGTGCAGAGTAAAAAAAAGAATTATTCCACGGAATAGGATTGAAAAAATATCTAGAGCATAAATTCAGGGAACATTTTTTAAATAAGGGTCACAGGAGTCGTCATAATTATAAGAATCGCTGCCACAAGTATTATTTCCTATCATTAGAGCACAGACGCAAAGTCAGTGACATTTATACTTTACTAGCTGTGTGCACGCGGCTCCTTCCGCGACAAAAACAAAAAAAAACAAACGAATGAAGAAAAATGAGTATTTTATTAGCAAAAAAAAATATACATAAGAGTTAAATGAACATGAGTCGATGGATGGAAAAAAAATCCGCGTCGAAAGTAGTAGTCCCATCCCCATATGTGCAATAGTTTTCAGGTGATTAAACTTAAAAAGATTAAACTTAGCTACTAGTATTATTGATTATCCTGAGTTATTTTCTAAAATCGCAATAATGGGCTAAGTTTTAGACAGGGTTCGCTGCTACAAGTTCCGTTTGCTAATAAAACTATAGGAAAAATGGTTGACTGGTACGTAGTTTCTACGAGCTGGAGTGTACGCCCTACTAACTTGAACATACATTTTTTCTGCGTCAGTTTGAATGTGGTATATTTATTAACATTAGGGCTGATAAATTGTATATGGAATCAAACAAATCTAAAATGACTGTGGCAAAACAATTGGTTTTACCACTGTTGAAAAAGATGTCATATTCCTTAACAAAATTACGATTGTATTACATTAAAATATTTATTTTCACTCAAATTGGATTTTACTGATTTTAATAATTACTGATACAATTTTTCAAAGTAAAGTAATTCGTTATGGAGTCAGAGGGAAGTAATAGTACCTACCCTGTAAACATCTCGCCCCTTTGATATGATCGTCACATTATTCATAGTTTAATAGCTTTATAATACAATTAAGGTTATCGATCAATATTGAAAACTTGGCTAAAAAGTTATTTGTGCTATAAAATAATATTAATTGATTTTTTTTTTTCTGTTTTATCCATTAGCCATTAACGATTGCTAAGAAACAGACATTAATTATAATTAATATATTATTATAGCGGACGATGCAATGTTGACTTTAAATACATTAAAATAAATATCTACTTCAGGAAACATATTACTTATTTTTTTTACTAATGCACTAGCTGGTATGCACGCGGCTCCACCCGTGTATCATATTTTGTTTTCCGCACGGCGTAATATAGTTTTTAAATAATCATTGGAAAAAATGTTTTCATGCTCATAATTTTTTGGCTCTAGGTAAATTGTTTTTGGTACTAACAGAAATCAAAGACTATAAATTCTAACATTTGGCAGTAAAACTTGCCATGGAATCATATTTTGTTTACAACTTCATGATAGGTCAGATTAGATCGGAGATTAACCGGAAGAAGCTTACAAAATTGTGTTTTTGCTATGTGTACTGTATATACATTCAGGTGTATTTAGTAAAAAAATATTATTTTTATATACCTACGAACACTTTAATTTTATTTTTTTGTGTATAGTTTTTTTATACAGAACGTATAAAAACTTTTAATTAATGCTGATACTCGAATAGAAGGTGAATTTGTTTTAATATCCTAGACATCCTAGACTTTGATTACAATCTAATCTGATGTTAAGTGAATATTGTAATACACTCTAGGCATAATAAAATGTCTGGCATAATAAAATCTTATAGATATCATCTTTCTATATAAAACTGGAAAAAGCTGTACTAAGATTTCTATCTGGAGATTTTGTAGTTTTTTGAATATGTTGGGTGTTTTTATTTTTTTATATCTTTAGTCCCAAATAATGTTATATTGGAAATTCTTGGCGTTTAAGTTGAATACCACGAATGGACATTTGATACAGAATGCATTTCCTTGACGGGATGGTTGTATGCTGTTTTATAAATCTATTTGTTGTACTGCCTCACAACATTGAAGTAGGAATACGCTGAAGTCATGACCTGAAAAATATAAGAATATGTTATGTGATAATGTATGCATAGATATCAATATATATAATACTGTATTGATTATATTCGGTTTGCGCATAAAGAAGATTTACGCCTCATGTCAATGTCATGGCAACACCAATACACTACATATACATATTAACTTTGTTCTAGCTGTCACACTTCGTATGCGTGAGCTAGTCGATATTTCAGGAGAAACAAAATACTGTGATTTTTAAGTATGTATAAATTACAGTATAGTAAGTAATACTCAATATGACTTATACTCATATAATATAGTACAATAGTGATGTAGCTTTAAGAGTTAGGTTAGGTGCACTTCGAACCCTCACCACCAAAATAACTGAATTTTGCGGTAATTTATACGACTTTAAAGATATTAGGTATTATTTATAATTATATCAAATTATACATAATTATATTTATGGCAACTCAGTTTAAAGAAATTGAAACTTGGAGGGAATCCCCCTAAATTATTAGTGATGTTTTTACATTGTAGCTAAATTACTTTCTTATTGAACAGTTTTTCTTATAGACGCTTAAATAGATGTTCAAATGAAAATGTATTAAAACATTAAATAAAAAAAGTTTTTTGTCTTAATTAAATTTAACATTTTCATTAGATTTAATTACCTACACAAAAATCCCCTTTCAGATAGTACGCGGTAGTACTTTGTGTGTCGGCTCTACAGAGACTTATATAGAACTTCCATGTGATCTGAACTTGGACAGGTAAGCAAGGCCCCAGCGGAAGTACACCTTTGATAGGTACTACAGGAAGACGACGAAGGAAGTAGATCTTAAGGCGCCGCCGGAAGTATGTCGAAAATATTGTCAATAAATCATATAAATTTTAGATTTAAAAAAGCAAACGTATTCAGCTTATATTTTTAATTGTCCTGTAGGTAGTTAGTTACCTACTCAATATGAAATAAATTAAGATACATATATCTAATTCACATGATAAAAGGGGTCAAAAGTGTTTCTTTGTTTGACATACATATGTTGAACAACATAATTCTTAATCTAATTAGGTAGGATCTCGGTACTTTATTTTTAACCTTTGACCATCATGTTTGAACGTCAACAATTGGAACTAGTTTCAAAATTAACATTACTCATGGAAATTACTAATGTTAATTGTAATTTGAAATTTTTGTTACTATAAAAATCAAGAATTCGAATTTGTGATTTTCTACGTTTTATGATTGGTTATAATCACACCATCAGTTCAGTGAGGACGTGGCCGATGACGAAAAGCCGTTAAACCTCGAGATATTGGGAATTAAGTGATGTTGTCAGATCTGTGGATGACAAATTTTCAACCTTAGGTTGACGATAGCAAGTGTCACTAGAAAACTTTAGTATTTTTTTTTAGCAAATGTTAAATTCGCTAAGTTGGAATTTTGAAATCCAATTAGTAAAGAGAGTAATAGCTATTGAAACACAAATTGCACAAACACAATAACTCTAAATGTCCAGTTCGATCATAAGGGACAATACCGTCATATAGAATTCTGGAACAAACTACTAGGGCAAAATTGCAAAAATCGTAATGTGGCATTCTTTCCGCGCAAAGCTAAAGAAGGATTGATGGTCGGTAAGAATCAGTTAAGGGTAATTAGTTCAGAGCACTAACTTGACATTGTTATTTGAACAAGTAAATGAATAATATTTGAATCTAGAGCACAAGTGTGAGAGTGGTCCAATAATTCAATCGAATTCTGGGTAAACACATGCTACTAAAGAACGTAGTACAGGTGGTTTTTACTAAAAAGATTTTCTACATCAATCAGGCTATAGGGCTAGTATAGCGATCACAATAAATAGAAAAGATCTGCATCTATAGATATATTAAATATCTACATAGGTTGAGACCTGGGCTGTACTGCAGGCTCCCTAGCGGTACCAAGTAGACTATCGCTACATCAAAGCGTTTGAAGAATTTGAAACGAAAGAACGAAAACGCCATCATGTCAGTCCGATTACAGGACCAGATCTCGAAACATATACTTTTTCGACGTGGCGTTAGACAGGGAGATGTTATTTCTCCGAAACTGTTCACCGCTCCGCTCGAGGATAGCTTCAAGGTTCTAGTTTGGAAAGGACTTGGGATTAACATAAACGCGAGTACATAACACACCTCACACCTTCGCTTTGCTGATGATATAGTAGATATGGCTAAGACCGCAGAATCACGTGTGGATTGCCAACTCTTTAAAAAAAACTTTCTCACGCCCCTGTTGAAGAAACCCATACTATATCTCGGGGAAAACACGGCCGCGGGGAGCTCATTTCACATCCGTATAGTTCGAGGAAGGAAATTCCTCTGGAACAGCACTGTCCGGGACCATTTTGGCTCCAAGATGTGAGGGTGAACTCACTGCCGATGGCGAGTCGTACGATGGTAGAAATGTATTTGTTGATAACAAGTTAAGGAAGTGCTCTGCTATCATATTATTTTATTGTATTCATAGACGAACCATATTATTTCCATGGCACCATATGTTCAAACAAGTTAAAACAATAGGTAAAAGCTTTCATAAATTCCGCGTTAAGATAGTGTACATATAAGCGTAAACAATATAATTTTTTAGCGAACAATAGAATTAATATGTCAATTCATTTTCTTTATTGATAAAATGTAAATTAATATTTTTTTTAATTTAAGCATTTAATTTTTTTTTTAATTTTCCTGAGGCCCTTAAAAAAGTGGTGTCCTTCGGCGGTCACCGGACCTGCCGTAACCTTAAGACGACACTGTAAATAGGTAGCAGTATTATCCTCCTGGACGACCTGGTGGTGAAGGTCGCGGGAATCCGCTGGATACGGGTGGCGCAAGACCGGTCGTCGTGGAGATCTTTGGGGGTGACCTATGTCCAGCAGTGAACGTCTTTCGGTTGAATGGATTGACTTCACGACATATACATACATACATATATCGACTGGATTTAATTTATCTTGGCAATAATTTGATATTAAATAAATAAAAAATTCTATGAATACACGTACCGTTGTGAAAGTTTCCAAATCCACATTAGGTAAACAAGTGAACTTAATAGATAACGGATGCTGCGTGCGAAGGATTGTGATGATTATGTCCATACGAAGCAACCTACCCAGTGCAGTTTCATGCCAACCACAATTCCAGCAAGCGTCACGCACTTCAAATGCCTGCCATAAATTATAATTTCTATCTAATACTTATAATATATATAATTCCGCCTCGGTTCTCTCTTCAATGGCTTCAAAGGCTCTTTTCAATGCATATAAATTTTTGGATGACTTCTGTGTAGTGAATTTACTCCTTAAAAGCCACAACAAATTTATATGAAAACAAATACTAATAACGAAACCCAAGACACTTAATAGTCATTTAAAATTGAACAATTTCCCTTTCGGTAACTAATAACACTTCTCACTGCTAATGCATTAGGATAATTAAACTAAATTAAAAACCCAACCGTAATTAATATAGAAGTTTCGAAGAAAATATGACCGTGTTTAGATATTTGATAATTAATTGAGATAATTACATATGTAAATCAAATCAGATAGGTACCTACATTTAAAACTCGTCTGTTTTGAAATTAGAGTAGAATATAGAACAACATCGTACAAATTCAATATCACGATCAATTAGGATGATGTTTAATGCAATTAATTTTTGTTTGATTTAATTATAATTAGGATTGTAATTTGATTGAAATAGTAAACCGTGCTTGTAATTAATTCCCTTTCGAATATCTAAGATAGTTGGATACTCGATGTTAGTCTACGAACTTAATTTATGCGTACGAAATCTTTTAGCGGGAACCGAACAAAGATATTTTCAGAAGATACTGTATTGTAAATTTAAACTATAATATCAAAGTTACGTTATATAAATAATTTATCTGTCTTATAAAATTAATATTATTGTAATGTAGTCTAGATACTACCTTATTTCCAAGCAAAGCTCCAAGGTAACAAGGAACCCATAGTTGCACAACTGCTCCGAAGACTATCAGCATAGCGGATAGTATTTCAAAATATCCGCTGTCTAATTTCTAAAATGTACAAATGATTTGTAAAAAGTCGAAACGACAAGACAAAGAACATCACCAATAATATAAATAATGAATAACAACATACAAATAACAAAAAAATAAATAAACAAAATTACGAAACTAAATAAGTTCTAAGATAGGTAGGTACTGTAACACCTTTTTGTTTATTCGAAAGGATAATCATTTTTTACGAATATCCTCGGCATCACTATTAAAGGGGGATGCGGTCGGCAACAGATTTGAAAAGTAGGTATTTCAGAAAGCTATTGCATCGTGTTGCGCCTTAAAAAAAAAGAGTTATTTAACACGAATGGGACAACTGCAGCGCGGGCTGATTTAACTATGCAAAATAGACGAAAACATCACTACGTAGTGTCCTGTTTCCTCCTCCAAAACTGAACCGATTTTTAATTTTCTTTAAGCTATAGACTTTGGAAAGACTTTTAGCTTTTTTGGTTTTATTTATCAATTATTTTGGACGAACGTCTGAAAATGACGTTAAAAATCGAACATGTTTTTCATTTACAAAGGCTCCTAGTTTCTACAATAAGTAATTCATGGAAAAAATATCCAGGGAGGCAACAGGGGACTACATTTGCATGGAATAAATACCGCTAGCATATCCTCTTAATATGTCGATTACCCATAAAAATGAGACAATAGGAAAACAATGGAAAGCTGGCATAAACGCCAGGTTAGTGCTCAAGGAGTTAAGACTCTATTTAAGAAAATAATAGTTCTGTAGTTTGATATTATTAGTATTGAAAGGAACATTTACCAGTTTTTACAGCCACTTCATTCACTGTAAGTGGATACCTTTGAAATGTTTATTTTTATAGATTTTAGCGCCTAAGCTCAATCTCATCTAATGTTAACTCAGATTTAATGTGACTGAAGATGTTGATCGCGCCTGACTTAAAATTACCAACTTCAGAAATGTGGTTAACCGGACGAACATCAGAGAATGCTCCACCAAGATACTAAGATTTGGGCACGATGTTTTCCTTCACAGAAAACTCGGGCTCATTGTGGAATTAGAGTTCTCTACAAGACTTCATCGCTTCTAAATGATAATTTTAAACTAGTAGACAGATATTTCTTAAGCATTACGATGTAGTGATAACAGCTTTATAAACAAGATAAAAGAGATCTCAGATCTAACCAAGATCGTGTCCGTCGGCGTGGTCACGGTCACACGGATATCCGTCAGTACGATCAATATTAGTAATAGAATTGCATTTTGTCTATAAATTTATTTTTAAAACTTTGTAACATGTCTATGTTTAATCTCGAGTCTGAACATTAATTTTTTTTGTCTGTCTGTCTGTGTGTTTGTCCGTATTTAACTCAAAAATAGACTAACCCATTTTGACGAAACTTTGTACACGAGAAGTATATGCCAAGGAGCAATTGATAGGATATCAATATATTTAAAATTATTTTTTGGATATGTGATAAAAATCATTAAAAAAAAAGTTGTTCACCTTTAACTAGAAAACTGGGTCAACCCGTTTATACCGATTTAAGTATATGTTCATTAGTGACTGATAGGTTATTAAAGTAATAATATCAGTTTTAAAAATTATATAAAAAAAAATATTTTAACATTAAAATACAATTTCTCAATGAAATTCGGGACGCGAAGCATATGGTATTCGGTGATGAATAGGTTATGAAAAACAAAACAAAATCACGTTATCCCTTATTTAATAAAGATAAAACACGTATACGAAGTCGCGGGCGCCCGCTAGTGTATAATACATGTTTAGTATATTACTCGAAAATGTCTAGTGAATGTGTATGTCCATAAAGAACCAAAAAGGATGTATAATACTGACCCACGTAAATTGGTACATAGCTAAGCAAATTGCAAATGAACTCAACAGTACTTGGTAAACGATGGGCATCCCGTATGACGATGAAATAAACTTCAGTCCTCTAAAATAAACATTAATGTTAATAATACATAGATTTATATACATCGCCAAATACCAATAGGTGTGTTCCGGCAGCATCACTTGAGAACCAGTGTGTTTACCATCCTGGACCGCATCGTCACTTAACATCAGGTGAGATTGTGGTCAAAGCACTGGCCTATTCCGTGTAAAAAAAATGTTTCAGTTAACATCAAAAGTGGTTTTAACCCAACTAATGTTTTTCTCGTGGCTAATTGGTTTTCAAAAACACATGATTGCAACTAATTTTACTTGTAGAATTTACTTATATTTGGTTTTATCAATTTTATGTAGCGTAACATACTTAAATATAGATAAATTGAAATGAAGAAAAATAATAAAGGTTGTATATAGCCGAGTTTTATGTACACAAGAGGATTTATCTGATTAATTCGACTGATGAATTTCATATATCTACAATTAAACTTTAAACTAAAATTACTATGGCAAAACATTTGATTTTACCGCTGTTGAAAAGGGTGTCATATATTCCTTAGCAAAATTACAATTATATGGCATTAAAAATACATTTTCATCCAAATTGGATTTTGCCGATTTTGATATTTATCGACACATAAATACTTGATTCTTCTTAGCTAAATGTAAAGCTACCACTACCATATATATTACATTTCAATACTTTATTGTGGTTCTGTATGGTAACTATCATAATGGCAGCTACCTCATTCTCATGTTTATTTAAATTATGTTTTAAATAAGAGTCTGACATAACGCCGCTGGCAAGAAGGGATACATGTAAGATTTCCCGGCGTTAAAAGTTTTAGTTAAGCACGTATCATGTCTAAGAGAAACATAATATAACTATGAGTAAAAAGACACATCCGAAGCTGTAACTCACACCAAGATTTATACGTAGTTAAAATACAAAATATGTGCTTGCCCTTTTAAACAAAATACTATGGTCGCTACCTAAAATGCCTTGTTATAAAACAGCTGTTCACAAATATCTGTCAAACTGAATTCTCACTTGTAAACGTGAAGTTGCCAATTAACGATTCTCTCCATTCTTTTATTAAGAATCTTTTGAACTTCTTTCCTTCGTGGGTTTTCGGATTGTAAACTGACAACATTCTCATCGAGATTGTCAAATAGTATTTCAAAATCCAGAATTATCATGTCCATTACATCCATGTAGTAAAACAGTAAGTGAAAGAGAATGTAAATGTAACCTGAAAACCATCAAGAAGAACGCTTTAAGAAAAACCTTCCTTCTAATTATTTTACGTTTACCACAGAAGATTATTTTACGTTTACCACAGCAGAATCTCTTCGGGGAAATTGCACATGCAAAAAGACCAGTTGGGAGACCTCATCTGTGGTTCAAAGATAACATCAAGCACGACATGGATGTGTTTTCCACAGATCATCATCAGGCAAACTATCGTGATTTTTGGAAAATGCAGTTGCTGACGCCTGCTAATTCTATGAGACCGTCTGACTTAAAAGACTCTCCATGAAGCACATATTCTGGCACGAACGCTTTGCAAATCGTAGGGTATATATGTATATTTACCCTTGATCATCTACGAAAGATGCTTTAGGCAGAGTTGCGGGAGCATTTTTTCTGATGGTTTATCAAGTCGATGCGGAAGTGAGACTGACGATCACACTGAGCACATTGAGTACACCTAAACAGACCGTCTGCAACACTTCGACGATAGTTATAAATTTAAGTGTATGTATGGGTAATTCTTTTTCAAAGGGATTAAACGTTATTTATTTGAGAGGGCTTGACAGCGTTATCGCGAGCGGGCGTTGAACGTACTTAACCAAACATGGTAGCTAAGGTAGGGGTGTCACAATGATATGAAACTCGGCTTCAGCAGCTCTCTACCTTTGTTTAATTTTTTTCCAAATTGACTCTAGTTAAACCTACGGTAATTATAAACTAGGTCCCTTACAGAACCCATATAACTTGCGTGTAGTGTGCAGTGTGATGAGTGAATTAATGCCGTGTCATTGTATTGCGTTGGCTGCGCCTACAAGAGCTTCGTCCGTATACCAGATGACGTCAAATTGTAAAAAAAATCAAAATTATAAGATATAAATAAAGTTAGTAGTAGCTACACGAAAAACAACATAGATTAAAAAATCAAAGTTTACTCCAAAATCAAAATACACGTAACTCGGGCAAGTACTTTTCGAGTTATTAGCCCACTTTTTATTTATTTATTTATTTATTTATTCTCTTATTTACACCTTACAACATAAAGTACTGACCACAAAACTGAACATTCAGTTTGACTGCAGATCATGGTATTAAAATTTCTTATATAATTATATACCTTTAGAGTACCTCAAGAGTATCTCAAACAATCTCAATCAATATCTCAAAAAACAAACAATCAAATACTATTCCTATGGTAAAAAATGTATAAAATAATTTTTCAACTTAATTTTAAACTTGACTATGTTCCTTTCTTCTCTGATGTCTGCGGGTAAACTATTCAATATATATGGGATTCTCTTTTTGAGAGTTCTGTCTCCATACACATTGGTAACTCTCGGTACCACATATTTACCCGCAGCCATCGCTCTTGTATTATATTTATTCATAACATTTTCCATTGGTTTCCATTCCTTATTACTATGGTTTTTCACGAGTACAAGGTATTTATGCCTAATGCTAACCGGTAGTATATTACTAATTTTAAATAATTTGCGAAAATCGTATTTAAATTTCATTTTAGTTTTTTTATCTACAAGTAATTTTATTAACCTCAATTGGAAGATTTTCTAGTTTATCGATATAAGTTTTAAATGTTAACCCATAGCAGTCGAGAGTTGCCGATAGCTAGAATAACGGTATTTATATTTATTAAATAGATAACTATAAAGTGTAAATATACTAACCACAGAAAGAGCATAAAACCATTATACAAAAATTAGTTTCGAAAAGCAAGAATATTTCATAATAAGGCGTGCTGTAAGCATTGTGTTTTGGCAACCACACCGGAAACACCAGAGGCCTTTTAGTATTCTCATTTTGTGTCACGAATAGAGTTTGAAACATGAGTGCAATTACAATTATAGGTATGTTCAGGGTCGTGCAAAATATACCAGTTACTAGCCACACGCAACAAAGTTTCCAAATGTGAAGTTGACCATTTAGGAAAGGTTTTCTGAAACAATACATTTTGTAAGTAATGTAATTTTGCTTTTAAATATTATTTGAAAGTTATGGAACGATTATAAAGTTTTATGATTCAAATAAATAGTGGTGCTGTCTATTGGATCGTATTATGTTCATAGTTTCATGAGTTTTAATTATTTTTCCTCAAAATATTTTGGTACTAAGAGATGGCATAGAACCCTCATTATCTTCGAAAAATAAAAGTAACCTAAGTTACACTGAGTAACTGCTAGAAAAAGACTCGTTATAATCGGTCCAGCCGTTCCGTGGGTGAGTCGGAACAAGCAGACAGACAGCCAGACAGACAAAAAAAAATTAAATTGTGTTTTTGGTATAGGTATCGTATATGTATATTAATATGACGATTACCCATAAAAATAGGACAATAGGCAAACAATGGAAAGCTGGCGTAAACGCCAGGTTAGTGCCCAAGAGGTTAATGTAAATAATAAATAGTTGTTCTTTTGCTATTACAAACAGATACTTCAGTGTTATTTATTTGTACAGATTTTAGTCATGTGCAATTATCCGGCGTTGGTTTTTAAATATCTTGGCAATAATTTCAAATAAAGGTTTCTCATCTGTCTACGGTTTAATATTGCTCTTTGAGCGTGAATAAAAACAGCTCCACTCTTGTTTGTTACGACCATGATTTTAATTAAATTATTATACAATTATAATTTTAATTGGGTCGCATATATTAATTAACGATTATGTATAACATATTAATGCTATCACTGACCTATCCTTAAAACTAGATATTATTAAACTATATTCTATACCTGTATCTGAGTCCTAAGTTGCAAATATAAATGAAGTTGTCATTGATCTCATCGGCTAATTGCAGTAGTGTTTTTTTATTTAATAAAACACTGATATTAACAACTGGAATTACACCTAAAGGAATAATGTAGCAGGCACTTATTGTTGCGAAGGAGTAATCTTCCACTGTAAGGCCATGTTGAATGAACACAATTTGCAATGCTAAGCCAACAAATGACAGAAAAATACAATAAATTGGCCATATCAATCTGTAAAAGAGAACATGAAATACTGCTATAGAAATCCGTTAGTACCTTATTAAATAGATGCTGATAATTACTTAATTTAAAAGTGTCAGTTACGGTCAAACACGAACATTTATGTACGCAATTATCATTTAATTTTATTACGTTATAATATGAAAATAATATTTTAATTAATACCTTGAAGGTCAAGTAAAAGTTAATGTTTTTTATCAGTTATTTTAATCTAAACAAATACTGTACAACGAAGGAGCATTGCTTACACACGAAAAATGTAATTCCTGCTTAAAATGAAATTAAATAACTATTCACTTTACCTATCATTGTTATAAATTTTTTTACAAAATAATAAAATGAAAAGAGATTACCCAGAGCAAAAACTGAAATATTTGATTCACATAACATAACATAAGCTCACGCCTGTTATCCCCAAAGGGTTAGGCAGAGGTGAAATAGCGAACTACACCACTAAACTAAATTTTGACAGGGATCTCTCTCTTATATAAATAGCTTATTATTATTTATTTACTCATTCATGCGTTTTTACACACAAAATACTTCATAAAAACAACTTTCCTTTTTAGCTATGTGTTTATATGTATGTATATATATGTATATATAAGTACATTCGTGTAATTTGTGTTTTAATTTTTAATATTTATCCCCTACATCTAAATGTATGTACTATTGTGTGATCTGTAATAATAATCCATATATGACATATCATACTCCGTGTCATAATGATGATGGATCATTTACAAGCCCAGGCTGAAAACCAGCGCTTTTGCAACCTTCGTTGCGGGAGCAATTAGCTGAGTCTAGGGTCTTTTTTTCCAGCGTAGTACAGCACTTGCAGTTAAAATTATGGTTGTAGTGTATGTATATAGTAATAAAATATGTGCTGTGTATATGGTGGAAATAAACAAATTCTTTCTTTTTTTCTTTTCTTTTCTTTCTTTCTTTCACCACCCACATTTAGCCGAGCTTAGTTCCGTCCCAGATGTGAAAGGGGGCGAGCCTGTCGCCATATCGGGCACAAATTCCAAACTCCGGGATGATACTGAGTAGAAAAACCCAATACCACTTGACCCGACGCGGGGATCAAACCCGAGACCTCAGAACGGCAGTCGCACCGTAATATAACTGTGCCACCGAATAGCACAATCTAGTAAATCTAAAGAATGCTCCGGGAAATTCGTACAGAGGGACGCTCAGTTCGCCTACACTGGGTGAGAGCACACGTCGGTACCGCTAGCAACGAGCGAGCCGACGAACTGGTAAAACGGGCCGCACACAAGAAGACCGCGGCCGACTACGATCAGTATTCGAGATCCTATGCAAAACAGGTCATACGCGGGGAAACCATTAGGCTTTGGCAGGCACGCTACGAGGCCTCCGACTCGGGGGTGGTGACACGGGTCTTCTTCCCAAAGGTAGAGGAGGTCCATCGAGTGTTGAAGAAGACCCGTCTGTCACCAGCCCACGTGCAGATCCTAACGGGTCACGGAGGCTTCGCAGCGTATCTGCATAGATTCAAAATTAAAGATAGCCCCTCGTGTATCTGTGATCTGGATACTGCCGAGACAGTCTTGCATCTTAACGCAGACTGTCCTAGGTTCGGCTCGTCCAGGTACGATCTCGAGCGCAGGACGTGAGTCAGGGTGAGAGCGGACACCTTGGCGGCCCTGCTGCTGGACGATGACCACCGCCCCGCCCTCTTGCAGTACATGTATGGTGTTGCAAGAGGTGCTGGGAAACGTAATAAATAGCGGTGGTCAACCGGGTGTGGTGGTGTGGCCGAACTCGCGAAAGGTGGTAGACGATTATTTTCGCTAGAGTTAGAACAGAACCTCAGGGTTAAAAGCCCTAACGATTAGTTGAAACGGAAACTGTCTTATTGAATTGTGATTGCAATGAGAAATTGATTTAATATACAAGAACTGTAAGAATGCGTGATGTAATACAAATGTCTAGGTTAAGCTAAATTTAAGTTAAATATAAGTTTTGTATAAGGAAATATAAGAAAAACAAAAGACAAAGATAAAAAGAAAGACATAAGAGACAAAAGAAATAAAAAAAAGAGGAAAGACATATGAGAGGCAAAAGAACTAGCCTAAAGAAAAAAGGGGAATTGGGGGGAAGTGTTGTTTTATTTAAAGCCTGCTTATGCCAAAGTCCCTGATTATAAGCCTTTAATAAAAAAAAAAAAAAAAAAAATCTAAAGAAGTTTCGAAAATAGTTCTTAATAGCTGTTTAAGACTGTAAATTGATTTTACGACCCACAATACGATCACATTTGGACCATGGGCGGTCGCAGACTTTGGGAAGGGCAAGGGGTCATATTGAATACACATAAAAAACCTATATATAGTGTTTCGCTCATTTTTCAAATTTATTTTGAGTACTTACCTATTTTTTATTTCATTGTTTATATGTTTTAAGCACGAAGATTGTAATATTACTTGTGTGTTAAAGAGACAAACATATTGAAATATAAGAACGTTATACAAATAAAACTCTATAACTCCCAGCCGTAAAAATATAAAACAATGGTTTTAACACGCGTCTTCAATTTACAGGTGCCTCAGGCCTAAACCATAGTCCTAAGCCATGGCCCTAAGCTATTAAAGAAATCAATGTGTACTAATAGATTATGGATTTAGTTTATATTAATAAAAGTCTGCATTAGTCTATGACAATATTGTGAGTATAAAAATACCGTTTCCAAGTAACGCTAATAAAAACAAGATGGTGGAAACTAATTGAGTCTTTTCTTTCTGTGCATTCTTCAAAAACCTAAATATACCAACAAACACTACCGCTACGCAAATCTGCTCCTTGCTCCTCTGCCTCTTCTAAAGTCTCGACTTGTTACCCTATTATTTCGATTCCAACATTCATTTATTTGTGATTCCTTTTCCCACAGGAATAACACGTAATGAATGAATGTTCTCCATATTTATACTTTTGTTTGTTTTTATTTTTAAGCTTAATTTCGGAATTTAATAATAATCATGATTTATCAAAATTTATTGCGGTATTTTTATCTATTTTATTGTTCTTATTGCTGTGATGACAATGTCGTGCCAAGCTGGAATAGGTGACAACTAGTAGCATATTTTATCCATGTTATCTTTTCCAAGTCACTTAGTACAAGATAAAAATTTACAAATAAATCTTGTAAGCTTTCAATGTTATTACAATTGAAAATAATTTACTTACACATAAAATTATTAATATTAGGTGATTAAATATGTATAAATAAATGGAAACACAACCTGCAGTATGAGTTTTGATCACCAAAAAAGACTCCTTGAATAGCTAAAACCATACGAAATTGCGGGTGAAAATTGTATAAATCAATATCAGCTCTATCGAAATCATAACTGTCTTTTAAAAAAAAAACTGCTTCAGTTTCTCTAAAATTAACATCATCGAGTGAGCTATAACTTTTACTGTGATGGTAACTGCGAATTTATTAAACTCAACTTTCCTTTTTGTTACCTATTTGAAATTACCCATAATGATTATCGACTACAACTTCTATTGTAATCGCAGTAAACTTAATCAAGGACTTTAAAGGGTATGGTATTAGCATAATTATTATGCAATATCTTTTCTTTAACTGCCTCGGTGGCGCAGTTGTATTACGGTGCGACTGCCGTTCTGAGGTCTCGGGTTCGATCCCCGGGTCGGGTCAAGTGGTATTGGGTTTTTCTACTCAGTATCATCCCGGAGTTTGGAATTTGTGCCCGATATGGCGACAGGTTCGCCCCCTGTCATATTTGGGACGGAACTAAGCTCGACGAAATGTGGGTGGCGTAGTTCGCTATTTCACCTCTGCCTAACCCTTCGGGGATAACAGGCGTGAGCTTATGTTATGTTATGTTATCTTTTCCGCTTGCGCATCATATATTTTATTCCGCACAATTATTCGCCGTGTAATATAGTTTTTAAGTAGTTGAGTATTTAAGTAACAACGATGACTGCACCTACGGAGTACCGCAGGGCAGTACGCTAGGACCTACGTTATTCCTAATTTATATAAATGACTTATGTAAGGTACCGGATACGAACGATTCCGAATTAATAATGTTTGCAGATGATACCGTTCTTCTATTCCATGGGCCTACCTGGGATAGCATCAAAGTGTATATAGAAAGTGGTTTATCTAATGTGTCTACATGGTTAGAAAACAGTCTTTTAACGCTTAATGTGGATAAAACAAAATATATATGTTTCAGTTTAACAAATAAAACAAGTCCAAACCAAAATTATAGTATAAAAGTACATACGTATCCATGTAATCGCAAGCCAAAAAATTATAACGTAATATGTTCATGTACTACACTCAATCGGACTGCAACTATGAAGTATTTGGGAGTTACTATTAATGAAAACTTAAGGTGGGCCGTGCATATAAACGAACTGTCAGGTCGGGTGAGGAAGCTCATATATATATTTAAAGAACTGCGAGTTGTAGCTAGTTTTAGTATTCTCATCCAAACTTATAAGGCTCTGTGTGAATCTATAATAAGGTACTGCATTTGCTCGTGGGGTGTTGCTTCTAGCTCAGAATTAATTAGTATAAAAAGAGCGCAGAGGGCAGTTCTCAAAGTCATGATGCGATTACCCTACAGACACCCTACAACACTATTATACAAACAGATTAAAGTAATGTCAGTTCGAAAATTATTTGTGTATCAGAGTATTAGACGATATCATGAAACTGAAAACTCTTTAATATCAAAACACCACCAGTCAAAAACGAATAGATCGATTACCTGTTCCCATGATTAAAACTACACGCGCTCGTATGACTTTCGATATCTAGGACCACATCTATACAATTTATTAAATTATAAAAATACGTTTAGAAATTTGAATAACTATAGATTAAAAAATGAATTACAAAAAATTTTGTTTGAATATGATTATAATAGGATAGAGAATCTACTAAAAGCAATCAAGTAGATACAAGTTTTATTACCCATATCTCATCTATCATTCTTATTTGAGCCAATAAATACATAGACACATACTCATTCATGCACACGAACACACACATTCAAAACATATACTCAACACATGCACATTCAACATCACATACAGAAAAAAAGTGCGCTAAATTAAATTAAATTAAGCATTTTTGTATTAATAAGAATAATATTTTAGAGTAGGAACTCTGTATATGGAGACACAGGCTAAAAAGCCTAGTTCAGGTTACAGGGCCTAACTTTATATTTTTTTTGTAAACAAATTTTTTGGGAAATAAATTATTATTATTATTATTATTATTATAAATAATCATAGGAAAATAATGTTTTAACGGGCACTATTTTTTTGGCCTAAATCGTTTGTGATGCTAACAGTAAGCAAAGACAAGTCTCATAAATTCAGATACTTCGCAGTAAAACTATGCATATCACAATCAGATTTTATTCACAATTTCATTACGATTTTAATTTTTTACGCGGATACCTAATTATTTTCAAAAAATAACAATAGCTTAGCTTACGTAGAGTAACTTCAGCTATATGCCAGAAAAAGTCCTGTTAAAATCGGTCCAGCCGTTCCGGAAATTAGCCGGAACAAATAGACAGACAAAATTTGTATTTTTGGTATAGGTATAGTATATACATTCGTATATATTTAGTAAAAAAAATATTCCGGATAATAAAAATTCAAATGCGGTGAAGAAAATAAGAAATGCGGGCGCAGCCGCGGGCACACGGCTAGTTCATTATAAATTCAATGTTGCCAGTGCTATGGTAAACTCTCAGCGCTACTAACAAAAGAAACACAAAGACTGAATATATCCCAATCCGTCAAATTGTTCTTTAGGAGCTTCGACGGTTATTGTCAGGTCGATTTTTCAGTGCTGTAGTAAACTCCCATTACTATTATGAAAAGGATTTAAAACATGTCTATTTCTATCTAACAAAAGTTTATATCAGGTTGATATTTCAAGTGACGTGGTGCCAATATTACTACTAACAAAAGAACTACTATTCTGGTAGCATCACTTGAAAGCCAAAATCATATAATCACTTGTCGATACTTGTTTGGGCCGATCATTGCTGAATTCCTTGTCTTACCAATATCGGGGACGGGAATTCTCTCATTTGGAACGCGCGCGCTTTTTGACCAATGAAAAGCAAAAGGATCTCGACCAATCGCCTCATCGCAATGAAAAAAAGGATTTTACCGCGCGGTATAGCGCACATTACAATTATAGATTTTGCGTTTTGAACATCGTACCAAATAAATGTGATTGTTAATAACGTCCATTAATATTCACCATAAATAACTGCATTTCGATATCCGCCGCCGCGGACGCATAAATACACTGTGTGTTTGTGAACGTTGCGTTAAACTTTTTGTGTGTGTAAAATTTATGTGTATCGGTGGACGGCGCTGCGCTGGATACAGGGCACGCGGCTTCCAGGTCTGGAACCCAAGTCACCTACAGGTCGTTGGAGATTTTCCCGTTTTCTGGTGTTGGTGAGGGAGGATTCAGCGGTGTAAGCCCAATTTGTCCCCGGTTGTTAGCTGCCTGGCCCATTGTGCCATAAGGGACATAGTTCCCATTCCCAGTAGCAGTGATCTTAAAATTTTATATTTAGTGGTCGCTGCTACAATACTAATAAATAAAATTGAAGTGTCTGTTTGTAATGTCAAAATTAATTTTTTTTACTAAGTAGATATGAATGTATGTATATACGATACCTATACTATTTTTTTTACATATTCGTCAGTCTGTCTATTTGTTCCGGGTAATCTCCGGAACTACTGAACGTATTTTGACGGGACGTTTTTTGGTAGATAGCTGTCGGATAAGAAACATGAAACCTCATTGGCACGGCGACATACCGGCCGTAAAGAAAGAATCAAATTTTTATATTAATAATAAATAAATAATAATTATATTCATTTTTGGTATAAATACGTGTAATTGATAATAATAAAACATTATTATTATTAACAGTATTGTATCGTCATGAACTATAGTTTATTTTTTCAACAATAGCTGTAGTTGTTCCGGGTAATTTATGGAACTTTAAATTTAAGAAAATTTTAAATTTAATTTTAAATCATAAAAAATTTAATAACATACGATTCAATGCACAGTTTTACGGGCAAGTGCTTGAATTTATGAGAAATAATTTTACGTTACCTTAGTACTAAAAAATATATATTAGGGTTCCGTATAAAACAAATAAAATGCAGTGAAGAATATATGAAACGCGGGCGCAGCCGCGAGCTCACAGCTGGTCCTTTATAAAAAAATAAGAAAACCGGACATTCACTTAAAGTAAAAATGTCATTAGTCTTCTGTTATTGAGTTGCTAATATAAATGTAGTACGTACGTACTCCTGTGGCCATTTTTCAAAAAAGTCATTAACGATTTAACACAGTGCCATTTGTTATGGAGTAGCCGAAATAAGTGAATAAAGAAAAAAACATCTATTTGGGTAAACTTACAAAGTGAATCCATATCTAAACGAAAATTTACATTCAAGTAAAGGATGGGTACTCATTGAAAGATATAAAAAAAATCAAATCGGATCAGAGAAAAAAATATGAATAGAACCTAATAAAATAAAACAAAAGTAATTAAAATGAAAAGAAGCAAAAATATATTGTCTCGCGTGTATCTTCTGTTGTTAATAAAAACCGACAGTATTTTCTGAAGTCCCAATAGGTACAACTAACTAATTACCCAAATGTTATCAATAAGGTCATATGAAATATGAAAAGATGAATTTTGTCATTGGAAATATGCACGCTCATAAAATTAATTTATAATAATATTTATTGATATCAATTTTTTGTTACTTAGCTACTGTAATAGTGCAATTAGCAATGAGATTTAAATATCAGGTTGCATAAATCCAAGTTTGCAGATCCTAAGAAACCAATTGATCACTTAACAGTATAAGAATATCGCGACAACCCCCCAGATGCGGAAGCCCCAAGACTGGTCGTTTTAGAGATCTTTGGGGGAGGTCTATGTCCAGCAGTGTAAGTCTTTTGGTTGACATTTTATAATGAAGAAAAATTAATATTAGTCCTCACCCAAAGATCTTCCGCCCCTACGCCCTTTCCACCGATAACACATGGTGAGGTTTTATAGTAACCCTCGCTCTTCACAAAATATTGTCTTTAGATACAGACGTAATATAATTTAATTTTGGAAATCGTTGCGTGGGAAAGTTGAGTTAAGGCCAGGCACAACTTATCGGTTTAGACATCGCACATTCAACGAAAACATAAATAATATGTATAAGTAAGATCTCACTGCAACCCCTATCATCCCCCTTTGTGATATTTCGTGTTTTACACGTGATTAATGGACGATACGATACGAAAACAACGTGAGAAGTGAAAACGGATGTTTTACAATGTCTAAATGTTTTTAAAGTAGATTAAAAAGTACAAATGATAAAAAGTGTTAAAACCATATGATTTAATTAAGCATGAAATAGCGAAAACTGTAACATGCAATAAATAAAACTGATAAAGTGCCAATAAAAAAAAGTCAGTCTTCAGCTCGTATCAGTTTTTTTTTAACTGTATGTCTAAAAAGTATTTATGGATCAAGGATCAGTTTAATGCGCGCACCTCACTTATTTAATTATTTTAGATTTAACATTTTTTTTACCAATTTTTAACAACTTATATTATGTAAATTTACATAATTGTTATTATGTTTACTGGTGTCACTTCAGTATTACGGAACCAGAATTTTAGAGATTTTTGATACTCCTTCCACCTTGTTGACAATAGTACCTAAAAGTTTATACATGGTAACGAAAGCACTGTCATAATTTTTAGAAAATCTGATTAAGTAATTAATAGTAAATCTATCCATCCATTCATTCACCAGAAAGACGTCCACTGCTGGACATAGGTCTCCTCCAAAAATCTCCACGGCAACCGGTCTTGCGCCACATGCATCCAGCGGACTCCCGTGACCTTCGCCAGGTCGTCAGTTCACCTTGTGAGGAGCCTACCAACGCTGTGTCCCAGTGCGCGGTAGCAATTCGAGAACCCGTTGGCCCCATCGGGCATCGGTTCTACGAGCAATCTGCCGGCTCACTGCCACTTAAGTTTAGCAATACTTCGGCAATGTCGGTTACTTTGGTTCTGCGGCGGATCTCCTCATTTCGGATTGAAAATTTAATAGTAAATAAGTAAACATTATTTACATAATCGCCATTGAAACTCCTTCCGTCCCTTATAATATCAAAAATATAGACATAGTCCCAGTTGATACCCATAATACTTTAGTGGCACCGCTCAGACGTTCACCCATACCGACCATAATTCATAATACGAATACTAGTAAGTAGCATGTGGTGTCATTGTGACTGTTACGATTTCTCAGTTACGTATCTTAAATAATACGTCATAAATCATAGTGCAGGTCTCTTCAGTGAGACAGTGTTATTTTAGATCCTGAATAAAACGATCGAAATAAATTTTCTCATTTCTGTTACTAATAAGTTATCTCAAAAAACACTTTTTTGTTAATTGATTAATGCGAAGAGCTATGATAGTTTCCCCGGACTTTGGGGTGAGACAACAAAGTGGAAACAACAAAATTAAGCGGAATTTTGCCTAGCTAATTTCTACGATTTATAAAAAATGAAAAAGGTTCCTTACAAAACCCATGTGTCTGCGTGTGGTGTGCAGAAGTGTGTGTGAAGGGTGATATGTGTAAACCAAGAGTATCGTTTGTTCTGCCTATGTTGCTGTATGCTTCCGAGATATGCTCTACAGGCGGAACATTTGGCGATTTGATTATTCACAGAAAGCGTTAATATTTTTTTCTCAGCAAAATCTATTTTTTGTTTTGTAATTAGGTCTTGTTTTATTTTTGTACAGTATTTATGATTTTTTTCTCTGTATTTTTACTTTTGCACAGAGCACTTAAAAGCCATGTACTCCTATAAGTGGCATACACATTTAGAACACTATAAAAATTATATCATATTACTTGACTAAAACCATTATAGCTTGTAAACCATATCTTTTAGTTTTGAATGTTTATGTGCAACGTTAGTGGAGTTCCAAATAAAATAATGTCGTCTTGACGTAGCAGTGATATACATATATACATCATACATAATAATATTTGGGTTATAAATTATGGCTCTGAACAATAAAATATATTATTAACATTTCCATTTTTAATTAAGTTTCATTGCAGTTTAAAAGTGTTTGAACAACTCTTTCTTGAACTTATTATTTTTTTTTGGACCTAGCTAATGCTGTTGACCGGAAGGGCCTTAACATCTTCACCGAACTTTGGGAGCGAGTGCTGAAGGCACGCAGCCGCAAAAAGGGGACTAGCACAAGGGCTACCAAAGTGGTACAAACCTCGGCTTGGCCGTCACCTGAGTTTTCAAAACTATCTCGCGAGTTGTGTCCTAGCTGACCCTACATTTTTTATTATTAATAATAAAAAAAAGGTTCCTTACCTAAGGACCTATGTACCTGCGTGTTATGTGCAGGAGTGTGTATGGAGTGTTGTGCGTGTAATGCTCAATGCATGGGCAGTGTCACTGTATCGCGCTGGCGGCGTAGTCAAGAGCCTCCCCAGTTGGGGAACAAGACACGTCAAGGGTCGCCGCCTGAGGGGGCACCCGGAGTGTGTGCGGGAGCAAAATTGTCCGCCTGTCCCCGGCAGCGGAAACGGCAACTTATTAATAGACAGGTGAAATATGTCTGATTTATTATTGTGTTTACATAGAGTATTGTATGTAGGTAGTTGTAGATCCTGGCAATAGGCGAGTGAAGAGTACCTAAGGTAAGTTTTGTACATGGGCAGATAGAACGTATTGGTTATTGGACATCTAGGTAGTTAGTCGGAACTGTAAGACTGTTAGTACTTATTACACTAACGATAGTTATAGCTTTATACAAAAAGGTAAGCTCATTTATAATCTTGCGTTTTCTTAAAGAAATTATTTTAACGGAGAATAATCGCTGGTTGTACGTTTGTACCTGTGAGATAAACCGGGTGATAAAAAAGCTAAGTACATAATGGAAGAACCCTGGACACTTTCAATTATTTGAGAAAATATAATTAGGATTCCAAACCATTCTCTAATCATTATCATCAATCTAAGAGTACATACAGTGTAAATGTATAAAGCTGACGGCGGCCGTAAGAGCCTCTCCTGTTGGAGAACGAATCACATCTTGGGTCGCTAGTGGAGGGGGATTTAGAGTGTTTGCGGGAGCAAAGTTAGGCGCTTGTCCCCGTCGGGGGGAACGGTAGTTACGCAGGCGAGAACGCTGACATGGCTCATGGCTGAACAATACTTTTAGTAACGATGGCGCGAGAGATGAGAATTTCAATTCTTTTGGAAAATATCTACTATTGTTACAACTATTTATCCTTCATTTAGCAATTATCAACGTCCGCTCAAGCAATTACGTCGCTCTGGACAAAAGGAAAAGTTGCCACCCCGTAAATATATATTCTTTAAGTAACGGTTATATATTTTTGTATTAAAAAGAAAACAAAACATTTCGTTTAAAGTTGAAATATATAAAATTACCTAGTTGTCCTGATTGACTGATTCATCAAGGAAGATCCCAAATAGCTGAAACTACAAATTTGAAATTTTGATAATAGATACCTTTCATAATATAAAAATCCACTATGAATAGATTTTTGGAAAATTTCTAATTATTGGCAAAATTTACAACCACATGGTCGGCACGGCGCCCCCAACTTTTGGCTCCCCGGGCAAATGCCCGGCTTGCTCCAAGCGCACCCCCCCTCTAATGCGGGCCGTGCAGTTATATCATCCAAAGACTATATAACTCGTATTTGTTTTTATTTTCCTTAATCTTAAATTATATATTTTTTTAAGAGTATAAATTTAAAAGTAAAAAAGTACTTTCCATATTTAACGCAATAAATTCAATCAACCATTCGATTGATAAGCGAGTAAAAGTAATCTATACCGCAGGATGATGGCAATTGTGACGCACTTTGAATTGAACTCCCGTTTCACTATTGATATAAATGTATTATTAAGTCCAAAGTTAGAAATTTCCAAAACAGAAGCGATTAAATAATTAATACACAAAGGATTTATTTGCAGTACCTAAGCGATTTATAAGTTGCATATCAACTATATCAGTGTAATTAAAAAAAATAATTCAATGATAACACTGAACACGATTGCATATCAAGCATTGAATCATTTCGGAATATTCAGAACACGCATATTTATTATCAACTGTTTTTTTTTTTTTATAGCAGTTGGAAAAGCTATATTTACTCCGTTTTTAGCGCAGAATGTTGTGAGTTGCTTTATACTTATCATATTGTTTATTTTATAACTCTAATAATATATCACAAGTATCAGAGGGACAGTCGACATCAGGGCGCAATGATCGCCACCGCTGTGCTAATATTAGCGATACCGCTTTTAATTGCGTATTTCTACAGAAATGCTTATAAAAAACCCGAAAACTTTCCTCCAGGTACGTATTTATTTAATTTAAATTAAAAATTTGGTTGCAGCACAGCCTTTATGGAAATAAAAAGTAGTTTTCTAATAGTAACTACATGTTTATTGATTATATTTTGTTCCTTGATTATATTGTTTTTTACATATGAAAAAAAAAAAAATTCTTCGTCAAAATTAAAGATGTATTATGGAAGTTCAAAAAATAAAAATAAAATTAAAGGTTCCAAAATTGTTTTAGATTTAAAAATATTTTTAGAAAAGAGAAAATACTGCATTTAGATAAGAAGTAAATAAAGTTGTTTTTTTATGTTCTGTATCGCTTGTTATATTTACATAATAAAATGATGCTCGGATTTTTAATAAGTCGCTCAAACTCACAAACATGAATATTACTTGTCTAATTCATATCATTACAAATATCTTATTGCCCCTATTAACGTGTAACCGCGGCTCTGCCCAAGTTTCGTATTATTTTAGTCAGAAGCCCCCTGTGATTTTCTTAAAAAAATTCGGTACTTCAGTAAAAATAAGAAAGTAAACATAATATCCATTAATTCAAGCACTTACCATTACCATTAAAATTACCATTTGATCACTTTTATTTTATTTGTTTTTTTAAAGCGGAAATTTTTTTTTATTCTTAATTATCTATTCTTATCTTTTTTTACGCGGATTCCTAAATTTTTTTTCGTAAAATAAACGGACATAAAGTAAATAAATGTTTGGACTAATTTTGACGAGACTTTTTTGGTCGATAGCTGACGTTAATCTGGATAACTTAGGGTACTTTTAATTTTAAAATCTACTTAGGGTTCCGCGTAAAAAAATTAAAACTCATATAAAATTGAATTAAATCCGATTCAATGCACAGTTTTACGGGTAAGTGCTTGAATTTATGAGAAATATTTAAAATAATTAGGGTTTCGTGTAAAAAAACGCTATGAAGAATATATGAAACGCGGGCGCAGCCGCGAGCGCACAGCTAATCTATACTTATAATAAAAGGCTAGAGGCACGAAATCTGTATATTGAAGATATTTCAGAAAAAATACCTTGAGGGGGTTTAGAATCGACAACAGAACACATTTCTATGGTTTTAAAAATTTTATCTGTCTGTCGGTCTGTTTATTAATTTGTTCACCAATCACGCAAAAACTATTGGACCGAATTGAATGAAATTTTATATGGTTGTAGTCTATGCATAGTAGTAACATCTAGGATACTTATGTATAAACATAATGTATTATTTAGAATCTAGATTCACATTAAAAACCACAATTATGAAATGTATGGATAATAACAATATCAATAACTAGAGAAATTAAAACAAAAATTACACCTACCTAAATTGTTTTCATTTAATTTTAAAAAAATTACGTTAATATATTACATGTTTTTAACGGCTATTCATAGATGGCGTTATAACTAATTTATATTTGTTAAATTGTTTTGAAATATTAAAACGACTGTGTATGAAGTTAATTTGTATTTATAGGTTAAACTGGCTTTGTTCCCGCGGCTCTGCCCACGTTTCATATATTCCTCCGTGCGTTATACAGTTTTTTAAATAATAATCGTAAAATAATGTTTTGATGGTGCTGTCCATTTAATCATATTTTGTTCAAAATGTTATGGGTTTCATTTTTTTTGTACGCAATCATAATTTTTTTCTAAAAAATATTTCTAATAAATATATATAAAATATTTTTTTTAAAAAAGTAAAAAAATCAAGTACTTGCCCGTACATGGCCATTGAATTGTGTTTTTCCTAAATTGTTTGTTTTATTTCTTTTATGAGGAACCCTAATAAATTTTCGAAAAATTAAACTTGGGCTAAGTTACGCGAAGTAACTTTACCTATAATATTTATCAAAAAGTCCGTTCAAAATCGGTCCTACCGTTTAGGGTATTAGCCGGAACAAACATATAGACGAAAATTTTATAGATTACGTTTTTGGTATAGGTACCCGGATATACGTTCATATGTATTCAATAAAAAAATGTTATTTTGATATTACAAACAGACACTTCAATTTTTATTTTGTACTAAAGATTAATCCAGAATTTCACAAATTTTAGTTTGATTTTTATTGGTAAATTTTCTATTGACGTAATGCGAATAAATAGTACAATGCCCCTTGCATGCATGTGCTTATTTTGTGAATTTAATTGTTGTTCTTAAAGTTTTCAAGAATTTACCTTACACGATCAAGATTTCGTATTTCATACTTTATAGATTACATATTACATACACTATATCATAGATATAGTAAAATGCATTGCATTGCCACAGTACCACATTATTGAATATATCAACCTGATGAGTTTCGAAGTTCTTAGGGATTTCTTGACAGCTATAAATATATATTTTTACATTCACTCCTATTAAAACATAACAGAGAAATCTCTATTTTCATTTGTTTGTACTTTGTTTGGTGTGTCATATAAATTAATAAATATTTATTAATAGATATTCATGTTTGAGTTAGTGTAGTAATACACAAAAGGAGTTCGAAGCTCCTATGGAACTTCTTGACGGGTAGGGATATATATATTTCGTTTTGTATCTGTAGTAATGAGAGTTTTTTACATAATCAACCTGATGATGGGATTCGAATATCCTATGGAACTTCTTGACTATATATTTTGTTTTTAACTTTAACGAACGCTCATGCTCATTGCAGAATAGGGAAGGTTAATTTCTGACTTCGCCCATCGGTGAAGTACCCGACCTCACTACCAGCTATCATTGCTTATTTTTATTTTAAAATTGTAAAGATACAAAACATCTGCACTAAATTCATTTATACTTATAGGAAAAAGTGTTGGATTTTTTTTAAAGTGAAATAAGCTCATCGCTTTGACCACAATCTTATTTGATGTTAAATTAGGATGTAGTCCAACGTGATAAGCAGCCTGTGAATATGTATCTAGATTTTATTAAAATCGTCGTTTTACAAACACGGAATTACACGCGAGCGAGCGGAGTCGCGGCCACAGGTAGTCAGTTAATATAGGAAAGGAGTTACGAAGACAATTTATCGATTTATCTCGACAAAAATTGACGTTTTGAATATTTAACTTATTAAAATTGTGAAATGCGAACTGAGCCGCAGGGTAAAGCTAGTGAAATAATAATATATCGAAGTCGTTAAGCGCAATTGACTTCAAGTAACAGAGTCATTATAGCGTCAAGTTTAATTTATACCTAGCTGCACTAAGTGACAGATTATGCAATCACAAATGCAGGCCGGCACGCCCGGTTGATTTTAAAATCGAGTAGGTTAAGGAAATTAAATAACTTGTAAGCTAGTTATTTCTTAATATTAAATTACTATATCGAACTAATTAGTAATTTAGTAATTACACAGTTTTTTTACACGGTTTAGGAACAGTGCTCTGACTACAATCTCACCTTTAAGTGACGTTAAGTGACGATGTGGTCCAGAATGGTAAGCACACTAAGCCTACAGGTTCTGATTCTCAAGTGATGCTGCCGGAACACGCCTATTGGTATTTAAAATTAATTGATAGTTATCATAAATGAAAATTAGCAAACGAGTCTGTTGAAAAATCAGGCTTCGATAACTTTCTGCTGTATGATTTTTTTTTGTTTTTTTTTTTAACTGACTATGCTATTGAATTCAAGGTCTTTTCCAGTATTATCGAGCTTGTTGGTAGGTGTTTAAGTCAATCAGCCATTTCTGAATCTTAGGTATAAGAGAAAAAAAGAACCAAGGGCTTTTGAAACTTTTTCGGAAACATTGCAATGTTTATCAATATATTACAGAAATTATTACATTCTTCCTAATGGTTTTATTTCGATACACCATGATCTTTACTAGTAGCACAACTATATCGAAATTATAAAAAAGGAAAAGGAGTAAATTGACTTCCTTGACATTTACAATCACAATAGTAAAATATCTGAATATAAAATGAATATTACTTCTAGAAAGTACGAGGATATGTAGTTCAATTAGGTCATGAGATAAAAGCAAGTGCTTTGTTATACCTAGTAGAATATTAATGTATCATAAGCTATTTCTTAGAAATATTATTTAATTACAACTTCAATGGATATTATTATTGTTTAGGACCACCCAGTCTACCTGTTTACGGGGCGTTCTGGATCGTTCTTGCTCAAGAATTCAGTAATTTAGCGGTCGCTTTCCGTAAACTTGGTGAAAAGTATCAGACTAAAACAATTGGACTCTTTATGGGACCCGTACCAACGATTGTACTTAATGATCCCGCTGATATCAAAGAAATGTTTAACCGTGACGAGTTTGACGGAAGAATGGATATTATTCTCTTCAGACTGAGGTCCTACTGGAAAAAGCTGGGTATGTTAAACTAAGCAAATAGTATTTTGAGTTTATTTGAAAGCGCTTAACTATTGATATATACGAGTACATTTATACTTTGGGTCCCCATTTTACGAGTACTGTTCGAACGCTGAAGTGTGAGATTTGACATGATTACCATCAGTATAAATTCAAACGAAATACGTCCACCGCAAGACTTAGGCCTCTCCCAAGGTACTTATACTACTAACTAACTACCGGTCTTGAGCTATCGGCATCCAGCAGATTCCTCCAACCTTCACCGGCTGGTTGATCTACCCGTTGGGGGGTCTGTCCAATCTGCGTTTTTCTAGTGCGTGGTCACCCGTTGGTTCCATCTGGCATCGGTTCTACGGGCAAAGTCGGTTGCTTTAGTTCTTCTACAGATTTCTTTAGATCATGCAGTGAAATTGTAAGTATGACCTTTTCCATTCCACTGAGATTGATTTGGAGTCTTCTTATGGACCCCCCATTGTGGGCGATCACGTCTCAGTGCCCTATGACTTATTAATTATTACCCTTTTATAACAAGAAACTAATTGATTTAATTAACTACGGTTGAATTTGAACCACTGGGTGATCACTAATTTTCACTAAGTATTCGGTTTGAATTATAAGGTATTGATGTATAACAACCTACATAAATTAATGGATTAATATTAATACGAAGTTACACCCTATGTTGTAGGAATTGTTTTATTAAAACGGAAATATTTTTCAATGCTCGATCTTGTTTTTCTGTTATTGCGCTCATTTAATATGAATCCTTGTTGATAAATATTGACACCGGTAGGTATATTTGTATGATAACATAAATGAGTTGTTACTGATGTAAATAAAACTCAACACACAGCATACATATTTATAATAAAAATAAACTTTATTAACATTAAATAAAATGCAAATATTGTTCTATAAGATCTCTCAATATTTTAACCCATTCAATTAAGTCAAGAAAAATAAATGATACGTTACAAAGGTGGCAAAATAGAAATGAGAGATATAGCGATAGTTGTAGAAAATTCAAAAGACGTTAACCAAATTCGTGAATACTCTTCATTCAAACGATTAAAAAAATATAATTGGCTTTAGATTCAATTAAAATTTATCTGGATTTATTTTTTACCTATCTAGCAAACTAGGTTTTTGTATCAAATCTATTGAGCCACTTTTCGACTTTATACGACTCAAATAAATAATAATTTTAAAAGATTGTACTTTTTCTTGGATAAATAATGTTAAGTAGTTACATAATTTCTAAAGTACCTTAAATTTATATTGTATGTAGTTTTTTGAAACTTTAAAATAACATATTTATAAAGTATATAAGAGTTTCAATAAAGCGCTTGATTACTTCTATCCGATTAATTATTTTTTTGGAAAAATTTAAATTAATTACATACAACTTTAGTGTACTTGTTTAGACTTAATGTATTCGAATTTAATGTGTAATCGCATTTACAACTATTTATTATTTATAAAAAGAAAATTTATTTATACATTTATAATTAGGTACGTTTTTTTTTTTGTAACAAATAACCATACATTAACTCGTTGTAACGATTATAGGTATATTCTTTACTGACGGTTATTTCTGGCACCAGCAGAGAAGATTTTCGCTGCGTTACTTAAGAGATTACGGTTTCGGAAGGCGAGATGACAATTTGGAATCTACTGTTGCACATGAAATCAAAGAGATGATCGATATCAGGGTCAATGGCCCTAAGTACCCGGCAGAAAAGGTGAGTATCTACACGATATCTATGTGTCCCTGCGATTTGCATATCAATACTTCAAATGAAGTGTGCAGATAATATGAGAAATTACCCTAATATGCCGTGTGTGCCGTGTAGTGCCAGCTAAGAATAGTACCACCCCATATCTTCCCGTGGGTGTCGTAAAAGGCTACTAAGGGATAAACCAGAGGATGGGCAGCAGCATTCTCTGAGTACCACAAACGCCTACTGCGATCGCCAACCCGCCTGCCAAGCGTGGCGATTATGGCAATTCCCTCCTTAATAGGGAGACCTATGTCCAATAGTGGACGTCTATCAGTTGGCTGATGATGATGATATATAGTATTTGTTTTATATTATTTTTTTATAAGGGGAAGTTTTTATTTAAATAATCAAATGGATCAAAGCAAACAAGTAATTTGTTTATTATAATCTATGCTTATAATAAAAGGATAGAGGGATGAAACCTGTATATTGAAGATTTTTCAGAAAAATTATCATGAGGGATTCAGAATCGAAAAAAGAACACAATTGATTGTTTTTTAAATGTTTGTCTTTCTGTCTGTTTATTAATTTGTTCGCCAATCAAGCATAAACTACTGAACCTAATTGGATGAAATTTGGCATGATTGTAGTATATACTCTGTAATAACATTTAGAATACATATATAGATTTAGTTAATGCGTAAATAGCGTTTATCTGTATTCGTATAAAACATCAGAGAATAAATATGTGTTTGCATAATAGTGTTATGAATGAATAGTGAAATGAGTAGAAATAAAACAAAATTAAATCAACATAATTGATTTATATTTAATTAAAGGAAATTATATATGTGTTTCTGACGATTATTAATAGATGGCGCTATACTTATTTTTTACTAATTTGCGACTATTTTGAAACATTACAATAACATAGATAATCTATACTAAATAATAAAAGTCAGAAAAAATGGACTGTCTCTTTATTAATTTGTTCAAAAACTACTGTATCGATTCCAATGAAATTTGGTATGGTAGTAGTTTTCTACATCTGTGTATGAATACCCTTTAAACGGATTTATTAAAAGCCATAATAATGAAGTGAACACCTATATTAATATTATAAAGATGTAAAGATTGTGAGTTTGAATGTTCGGGGTATAATAATCGGTACTAATGATCCAATTTTTTAAATTTTTTCACTGTTGGTAAGGTATATTATATGTAAGCTACTTTTGATTTTGGTAAATTTTATATTCAATAATTAATCATAATCAATTTAATTGAAGTCGGCAAAAATTCTATAATATGGCGTGCGCTGTTTGAACGGTTTGTTCTATGCCCTGCATTACTTTCGGTGTTTGGGCATGGGTCACACTCGCCCAGTCTGGCCTTCCGGGGTAGAACAGGGCGGATAATGTTTTAGGTGTGGGGAGCAGGATGTTGACGTTGGGAGGGTAAAGACGTTAATTGAAGGGATGAGGCGGGAGGTCACACTCATCACCATACGGGTAACATGCTGTGCATGCCGCCGTTTAGGCCTGTTAGGGCAAGAATGCCTGAGTGCATAGTTTCGGGGAGGTCTGGACTCTGCCGTATTGCCCAACCAAGGATAGGGGACGGGCGGATCCTAGACCTCCCATTGCACTGAGATGGCTGTCTGGGAGGAGGCCTGGTCTGGCCGAGCTGACCTTCTTCACGGGTATAAGCCTGGACGGTGCGGGACGTGGGGCGAGACGCGGGGCGGGACGCGGGACGGCACGCGGGACGGGACGCGGAAAGGGTCGCTGATCGGGCCACGGGACGGGACGGGAGAACATAGGCTGTCTATTAGAATATAATTATCTGAATTCCACGCGAGCGAAGTCGCGAGCACACCTAGTATTGAATATATAGTTAAGTACCAGAAGTGCTACTTTGATTTAAAAAAATAAAACTATCGAGTCGCTTCAAAGTTTAATGTAGCGTAACTTACAATTAACATTGAATCTTAAAGTCAAACACTATAATATAATAATTTATCTGTGTTGTTAAAAGTAAGTACTTATGTTATGAGCACCGAATGTGTGTCGCCATACTTCTTTTAAAAATATTATCTCGCCTAGTCAGCGTCGCCCGCCCATAGCGTACGGCGATTAAACCGTGGTTATAAAGTGGCCCTCCATTAGGTCCGTTTTCAAGACCCAGTGTCGCGCATTCTTCGAACGCGCAGAGACACACTCGAACCCCCTCATCGTGCGAGCCGTCTCGTACTTGCCAGGACGTAAGCCGCGTCGTATACGTCGGCCGCAAAGAATCTTATCGTGCCGCGACGATACCATAACTCGTAGTAATAGGATCTTCCCTCCTTTACCTCGTACAAATGCGTGCCAGCGCCCACGCCCGCGAAACCGCCGTTCCCGCCGCCGGGGACAGGCGGCTAACTTTGCTCCCGCACACACTCCGGGTCCCCCTCAGGCGGCGACCCAAGACGTGTCTCGTTCCCCAACTGGGGAGGCTCTTGACGTCGCCGCCAGCGCGATACAGTAACACTGCCCAGGCATTGAGCAATTACACGCACACAACACTCCATACACACTCATGCATAACATGCAAGGTACATAGGTCCTGTAAGGAACCTTTTTTTTTTTATATATATTAATATAAAAAATGTAGGGATAGCTAGGATACAACTCGCGAGTGAGTTTTTGAATAACTCAGGTGACGGCCAAGCCGAGGTTCGTACCACTTTGGTAGCCCTTGAGTTAGTCACCTTTTTGCGGCTGAGTGCCTTCAGCACTCGCCCCCAAAGTTCGGTGAAGCTGTAAAGGCCCTCCCGGTCAACAGCATTAGCTAGGTCAAAAAAAAAAAAAAAAAAAAAAAAAGAGGGAGGGTGCAGGATGCATAACTATATTGAATATTTTTATCTTTATTATGTATGTACTGAATAATTTTAATTTGTATTAGCTGTGTGCCCGCGGCTTCGCCCGCGTTTCCTATATTTTTCACAACGTTTTTAAATAATAATTGGAAAATTATTTTATGATAGTCCTGTCCACTGAATCGTAAATTTTTAATTAAGTTTTAATTTTTTTTCTCAAATTTTTTGATAGTAAGAGAAAGCAAAGATATTTCTCACCTGCCAGTAAAACTGTGCTTTGAATCGGATTTTTCGGAATGAATTATATGAGTTTTCAGTCGTGATTTCCTTATACATTTTATTATTATGTTATATAAGTTATTATTAGTAGGCAGATAAACTGTTATAATAATCGAACTAGTTTCACTTATATAATGTTCTTATACGAATGTTTTTTTTAGATTACATATCCTAATATAAATAATAATATGAACTTGTAAGATAATGAACTCGATTATAATTAGAATTGATAAACAAAAAATATACAGTTTTATAAAAACATTTAAAATACATAGAATTTAATCTGTGTTATTTTTATTTTTATTACAGTGGAGTATTAGTCGGTAATTTTATCCTAAAAACGATGAGGGGTCTCCGCATAAACGGGATGTCCAGATTAGGTTATGTGAAAAAAATTAACCCATTCGAAAGTATATGCATATTACATATATATTTCATAAAAATATATGTATGTTGATATTTCTATTCACTGTGAGAGTTGATAGCAGTTTTTTTAAATATTTATTTTCATTTTGTTCAGGATACATCATCATTCTCCTGCCTTTTCCCAACTCACTTGGGGTCGGCGCAGTATGTTTTCTTCTTCCATACGTCCCTATCAGCCGTCATCTTCATTCACTCCTTTTTCTTTCATATCATTTCTTACACACTCCATCCACACTTTCTTTGGCCTTCCTCTACTTTTCCAGATTCCTATTCATTACTATTTTACATGCGCTTCCTCTCTTCTCATAACATGTCCATACCACGACAAACGAGAACCTTTCAACTTTTCTACCATTGACGCAACTTTCGAACTCCCTCTAATTTCTCACTCTTGTTCAGGATTCATGTTACATAATATTGTAATATTTCAACTATGTAATATTTGAATCACTTCCACATTATATTTAAAGATTAATATTACATGGTTATCTAGTGGTCTTTTCAGACCTGGTTCAAAGCCTGGCGTTGTTTCGCAAACACTACTATTCTCTTTAATAAAAGGATAAACGACGCCATTTCAAATAGCTTTATATTAAGACGAGCTGGTGACCGTGATTACGTCCGCGTTTCGTATGTTATTTAGGTGAGTGAAAAAGTGCATATACATTTCATTTATACTTAACCTAAAATAAAATGAACAAATGAAAACAAGAGTCTTTTGTTTTTATTAGCGGAAAAGAATGTACATAAGTGTAAATCGAAAAAAAAATCGATAGGGTCGATGGAATCCAACAAAAAAACCTCCATTTTCCCTTTATATAGATAGATAAGGGGCTAAGTAATTGAGTAAGGTATTTTAAAAACATGACTCTTTTTTTTTTCAAAGTAAAAAATCCCTCTCATAAATTACAAAATATTATCTTTCAATGCCTGTATAACCAAAATCAATTTTGTTTTTTTTTTTTTAAATCGTTACCTGGCAACGGGCAGTCAATATCACGTGCCGCTTTTCGGTTCACCCATCAAGTAATCATCGAAAAATAAATACACGTAAATATCTCCTTGCACTCTTGTCCCCCTCTCTTGTGATATGTTTCGTGCGTGATCTTTCACGCTTGTGACAGACATAGTTAAACTACGAAGTATTCTTGTAGCATTATTAGACATTGTATATTGTTATTAAATTTTTTTAATAAATTAACAATACGTGTATATTCTCGAGTCGGTAATTTTCTATATTAAAACACACGCTACCGTTACACACATTACCGTTTTGATGTAACTTTTAGATTAGGTAATATAAACCCGAAAAAAGGTCTAGTGAACTTATATACCACACGAACGAATCTGCGAAACGAAAAGTTTAAAAATTTAATAGATAAAAGTAATATCCCCACAAAATATACCGACACAGTTTGTTTCCTCCCTAAAATTAGTATTTGTAAAACATTTTGGTATTTAAATAAATATTATGATAAGAGAAAACGTGAGTTCGTTCCGATTTATTATTATTGATAAATCTTGAACGCGTTTTCTTATTATCAGGTTACGTTCGTCATTATTAATTATGATTACATTTATCGTTTTTTTTTTTAAATTATATATCTGAATTATATAGTACTTAGACATTTATTCGTCTGTCATCATTTTTTTATTTATTTAACATAATAGGACACGAGTATAATGAAATAATCGTAATAAAGTAGTGGGCAACTAAACCTAATATATATATATATATTATTCTCTGTCAGAAAAGAACCGGAAAAAGATCAATAATAAACATGATGTTATTTATTTATTCGTCCAAATTTATTGTATCCCTTTCAAAGTATGATTCTTCAGAAACGATGCTCTTATGCCAACGAATAATCTAATAATCACCACATTTTTTAAACGCATTTTCCAGAATTGAGATGAGTCTCGTCGCGTCTTTATGTCTTCTACTGAATGAAAACGGGTACAACCGTCTTGACCGCTTTTGAATGCTTTGTAACACTTATGAGCACGTATTTTTGATAAAGTCGATGCACCGTAAGCCTTCTGTAACATTTTCAGTCGCTCCGAACACGGAATTCCATTGGTGATGCAAAATTTAAGACAAACTCTTCATTTGTTGTTTTTGTCTATTATGAAATTCGCAATAAACACTATGGTCCGTTCACAGTTATTTTACCTCTAGGCGTTAAGTTGTCGTTCTGAATATTGTTTTACCATGATGGTATATGCATTATTCACCATGATTTGATTGTATATACAATTTGAAAACAACATAGTTTATAGGTATTTTATTTCTGATCGCATAACAATTAAAATCCTCTTTTTTGGATACGTATTTTTCATGGAGTACTTAGTATTGAGATATAGAAGCTGCAGCTTCTCCTTCTTTGCGGAAAAATTAATATAATGTTTATCTATTTATTGCAAGGCTTTTTTATTTATTTTATAATAAACCGAGGTGACTTTATCGATACTTCTTACTATAAAATTTAGATAAATGTAATACACACACAACTCTATTTTACGTACGAATCATGGCGGCAAAACGTTGACAAATGGAATTAACGGAGCTTTATTTGATTTTTCTCTTTCAGATAATGTCCGTATAGATAGAACAATATTTGTAGCACTACTTTGAATTCGTTTCGGCATGTTTTACGATTGAAATATAGTTTAAAAAAAAAAAAAAAAATGAAATACGATTGACAAAATATTTTGACTACGTGACAGCTAGTAATGCCAAAATACCAAAATGAGGTTCAGAGGTAAAATAACTGTGAACGGACTATAGATATGATCTAACTAAAACAGCGTAATATTGAATCTAAATGACAATGCAACTTAAACTCCGCGCCAAAATAAAAAAAAAGCAGTTGTGCCAATCAACAACAAAAAAAAAACAAAAAATTGAATTTGGAATCATAAACAAACCATCCATTCCCGATACTTTTTTTACTGAATGTTACATACAGAAACTTGAACGTTTGACACAAAACACTACAGTAAGAAGACTACCTAAGCTCTAACCCGGACTATTTCGATGAATGTGAATCCGTTTCTAATTCCTAACAAAACCTCCGACACGTTGAAAAGTTAGCTTCGTCCTGCGCTGTTTAAAGGTTTTGAAAAGTAGAGAAGTAGGCATCTAAAATCTGTATTTAGATTTCATTTTGTATTTTTATTCTTCACAAGTTTTGATAAATTCCGGTTAATTTTATGGATATTCTATAATGTATAAACTCGCTATAGAATAAGAAAAAAGATATGGTTTCCTCATTGTGACTTTTTACTTTTATTCTACGAGAATTGTCAGAATTTTAGGTGAGTTATCGATCACTAGGTACATAAATATTTTTCTCAATTTTTAATGAGGTCAGTAGTTTTATGATGCAATAGTTTTTCATGGAATGCAACTTGCTTTGATATTTTGGCTCCTTCCTAGCTTCCAGTTACTAGCTTACTTGTTACTTGTTAGTGAGCTCCGATTTCCGCGACTTAATGTGCCTTAGTACATAAAAATATTAAGGTTAAAAAACAAAAAAATTAAAACAGTGAAGAATATATGAAACACAGCTGGTAAGTAATAATTATGCGGAATAGAATATGTATGATACGCGAGTGACACGTACTCGTATGATACGATATGTATGATACGGTATTTTGTTTGCCGAGGGAGCTAGAAGCGGAGGTGATCGCTGCCGTTTACCGGTTTACGGCAGCGAGGAGGGCTGGTGGTGGGCTCCGGTTCGAACACATGGAGGTAGTTATTGAGAGGCATAGGGCCAAAGAGGCAGCATTTCAGAAGTGGATGGACCTGTCAGACTTATACTACGGGAAGTACAACGTAGACGCAGTCCACCCGGTCCTCAAGGAATGGTGCACGAGGAAGTTCGGCTCCCTGTCGTTCCAACTAATGCAGGTACTATCCGGACATGAATGTTTCGGGTGATACCTGCATAAAATCGTCAGAAGAGAACCGACGGCGGTCTGTCATCACTGCGGCGCTGCGGAAGACACCTCCCAGCACACTCTCTCGGTGTTGCGTGGTCGAGCAGCGCCGTACAGTGATGACAGAGGTGGGGCTAGACCTCTTGTTGCCGAGTGTGGAGAGAGTCATATCCTACATTTCCCTCTCCTCCAGAGTTCTTATCGACTGATAAAAACCAAAAAGGAGAGATGCTGGACGACTTGGCTGGCGGTTGCGGAGGTGCGGGGAGGGTGGCTCTTTCAAAGGCTACTCCCCCTCTTTTCGGAGAGGAGACAAGGGACCTGGTCCGATACGGGCCTGCCGCCGGGAGACTCTACTCCCGAATTATAATAGATAGCAGGGGAGATGCGTAAAGGCATTACCCACTATAAAAAGATAAAGGGTATTTTTGTTGTTCGAAAATAATTCAGGAACCGCGTAAAAAAATTAAAACTCATGAAATTGTGAATAAAATCCGATTTAATGCACAGTTTTACTGGCAGGTATTTGAATTTATGAGAAACATCTTTGCTTAATGTTAGTAGTAAAATCAATTTTCGGAAAATAATTAGGGTTCCGTATAAAAAAATTAAAAGCTATGTTACGCAATGAAAAACATATCAAACGCCGACACAGCCACGGGCACACAGCTAGTTAAAATTTACAAGATTAAATATGGAAGAATCGAAAAACTTTCTTTAAAAATGCGTAGTGTATTTTATGGTCTTAATTCGTGGAGAGAGAGAGACAGTGCTATTTTTAAACTGGACGAAGCTGTGATAAATATTAATGCACACATACGTACATATGTGGCTTTAGTATTTATAATACCACGTGATCACAATTTAGTTGTCGTAACAAAAAAAGGTGTAAGTCTCTTTTCAGTTTTCTCAAAATCATTTAATCAAAGCTCTACCGCGGAGGCAGTGCCGAATTCAAAATTACCGCCGCCTTTGGGCACTGTTAAATGAAAAAAGGAAAAATGTACTAGTTTGTCAATATTTGAAACTATTGTATTAAAAAGCGTTTTCACGGCGATTTTTTTTCACGAAGGATTTTTTTTTCTTAACCTCCGAATTTTGCCACCCCTGAAAATTTGCCGCCATGTTCAAATCCGGCTCTGTGTTCTCCACCCAAATTAATTACCAAGGAGTTTTGTAGCATTTGAAATGAGCAACTGAACCTTAGCTTCATTTATGTTGTATACGAATTTACATAGTTCAGCTCACAATACTATAATCAGTAATGGTTTGGTTTGGTTTGGTTGGTCCGTAGTAAGTCAGTTTAACTACTTTTTAACCGACTACCTATAAAAAGTAATACTACATATAAATAAATAATTAATAAAAATGAACACTAAATCATTTTTTAGTTGGTCATTGAATTCTACTCTTCACATAATTATTATATTTCAGGATGTCGTAAACGGAGATCTAATATACTTACCACACTATTTCGACGTACCATTCATCAATGGCATGATACACTGTTTGACTAGAATGTCATTACCGAGGTCTGAATATCATCAGCTCTGGGAATTGGGCCGTGGAACGCTGATGTTCCAACGTAATTCAACGGACATGGGCGGTGCGTTGTCATTAACTCCGTGGTTGAAGGATGTTTTACCAAACTATAGTGGATACAATGCACTGAGGAAGGGGAATCAGTATTTGTTAGATTTTTTCAGGGTAAGAATTGGTCATTAGTATTAAAGACATTTTAATTGAATATTCCTGTGCACGCATTCTATGAAGTAAGCTGTTGAATTACTGATGGTTAAATTGATCAACCTAAAGTACCTATAACAGAAATCACTATCAAATTAAACTAACTTCGAGGGAATTAACGAAATCATATAATCATCAAATATCAAACAACAAATAATTCACATCAAATACAATCAAATCAACATCATCAACTAATTTTATTGAGATTTATGATGGCGCAATTGGTAGTGCGGGCGGATTGCGTTTCGATGGACCCAGCTTCGAATCCACCGTTAATGAGCCTGAGCTGCCAGCGAAGGAAAACATCGTGAGAAAATCATGGAACGGTGGTAGGGTATTTCCTAATAATGCCCGCCTGGGTAGCTACCATCCTCATGTTTGAAAACCTGTCGACAAATACCAATAGGTATTATCCGGGAGCATCATTTGAGAGCCAGTACCTTTAGAGTTAGTGTGTTTCCATCCTGGACTACATCATAAACCAACGTCAGGTGAGATTGTCGTCAAAGCGCTGAGTATATAAAGTGTAAAAATAAATACATATATAAACACACGTTCAATAAATATATACGTATATAAATCCCCAAGCGTTTAATTTCTCATAAAGATAACTAAATAATAACAATCATTAAATCGTACAAAAAAACAGCATAATTAATTATTATTAAACGTTTAACATGTATGTTACGGTTTAACAGAAAATTGTAAGTGAAGTTATAGCAACGCACGACGAAACCTATGACCGTCATTTTTTGGATATGTACGTAACTAAGATGAACGAGGAGTTGAGAGAAAAAGATCGAAGCACATTTTCAGGTAATATAATATGTAGATATATAAACAACCTTCGTATTATTTTTAGGCGAAGATAATGAAGTCAAAATCTAGAATAAATATGAATGTATCTTCCATTAGAATCTACTTTTGTGTGACATTTAAACGTTAGGAATTATTCAAAATGTATTTTTTTGTATCGTGATTGGAGCTGACTCTATATTTATTTATACTTGGACTTTGTACTATTCAAGTAACTACCTACTATCGATTCGCAGAACAGTGTAAACATTAGGTTTAAATATTTGTATGTTTATGTTATTTATACACATTAGCACAAAGAATACACTCAAGTGATATTCAAAGTTGAAATTGTGGTTTTGTATGGATCGCTTTATTGATCTGGTTGACAGAATAAATTTATCTAAGACATTATCGTCTCAATACTCTATTTATTACTTACCGCGGGTTTAATCGCTTGAAATTCAGACAATTCGGACCTAGGCTCTTGGCCTTTTTTTTTTGTTGTCGGGGGGAAATTTACGCATTACCCTTACCCATTGCATTAGTGAGACCGAAGTCCCCCAATGCAATGGGTAAGGGGGTGCGGAGGGACGACTCCGCACCAGTGTGGAATCCACCGGGCCTCGTCCGTGCAATGGCCCAATGGGGTTGGGGGGAAGAATCTACCCCCCCCCCACCGAAGGGAGGCTAAAAAAATATGTGACCCACTTTGGGTTCGAACCTCCGACTCTTTAGTCGTACCGTCTATGAGACAAGCGGATTAGTCCACCTGGCTAATCACGCTCTTAGGCTCTTGGCCTGGATGCAATATATGTATTTACCAACTTTCATCGAAATCGGTTTAGTAGTTTTTTGCGTGATTGGCGAATAACTTAATAAACAGGCATACAGACAAACAATTTGAAAACTATTGAAATGTGTTCTGTAGCCGATTCTGAAGCCCCGTATAGTATTTTTTTTTAATATCTTCAATGTACTAATCTCGTTAGCCTTTTATTGTAAGTATGTTTATTTCATTTGAAGTTATTTCAAAATAGATGCAAATTGTCTTATAGAATTTTGTAGGTATCAAATAATAGATATATAAATAGTAACAAATGATAGTAGTATTTTTTTTTTTTAGTTTTAATTTTTTTTTAACTTTTGCAATGTAGTGCTTATCAGTAGTGTGTATACTCATGAAAAATATCATTATCCAACTCGAGTCATATGTTTTACAGTAGAAAAAAATATTACACTTTATTAAATAAAGGTAAGTTTTTGACCAACTATTTTCGCATATCTCGAAATATAAACTGTTTCTGGTTATAGCAGTTTACTAGCCGTGTACAGGCGGCTGCACCTGCGTTTCATGTGTTCTTCACTGCATTTTAATTTTAAATATAATGAAACCTACTTCTTTTTCTTCAAATTTAATAAAAAAAATGACTACTAAGATTAAGTAAAAATATTTCTCATAAATTCAAATACTTTCCGTAAAACAGTGCATATAATCGTATTTTATTCAAACTTTGCATAATCTGCTTTTATATTATCGACCATGTGTGTGTGTGACATTTAAACGTTAGGAATTATTCAAAATGTATTTTTTGAATAGTATACGATTTAATACCATTTTTAATTAATTTTTTTACGCGGAACCCTAATTATCTTCGAAATCAAAAGTACTCCACGTTACGCGGAATAACTTCAACTATCTACTAAAAAGTCCCGTCAAAATCGGTCTAGCCGTTCCGGAGATTATCTGGAGCCTACAGGTAGACAGACAAAAATTTAAAAATTATGTACGCATCAAATTTGCGGCGCGCCATATATGTACAGTAGACTCTCATAGTTTGACACTAATTATTAATTTGAATCTATCAATAATTAGAAATTTTTCCCGGTATTCCCTGAAAAATCAATCGATTAATTAGTCAATATAATCAATATCCATTAGTCCGATCTTTAATTTGAAGTAGAAGGGATAGTATCTCGGTCGCCAACATCCAATAATTTGAAGTCCGGGTTTCCCTACTATTGAACTGTTTATCATACCTGTGGTAAACGAGATGTGAGTGAGTGTGCAGTTCGCATTCCAGTTTACCTTCAAACGTTAAAGTGAGTCATGTGTTTAACGGATGAGGTCGAGGAAGATACCTTGCTACGTTACGCTTTTGCGCCCTCAGAACCTATTCAAGTGCCGATTTTTCTCATATCTCACCACTATTGAAAATTGATTGAACAATGATCGACCGAAGTCGCTTCCTCAGCAGAAAGTTACCGACTCCTTTTCAAAATTGACATTTTTGAATAATTGTACTAATGTTTAATAATATAGAATCACGAATTTTGATCAAGCTCTTGCTTACTTGGTTTTTTCCTCTCTCAAACCCCCGACCAAAATTTAAACTCCTGTTATTTTGAACTTTTGGTAAGTTTTTTTTTAACTGTCAAATTATCGACAGTCGATTCTGTGCATATGAGATTTCAATGTTTATTTCTATAGTGTTGATTTCTATAAAAAAACATTCCCATTAAAAAAAATTGTAAAAAATGTAATTTAGCATTCCTTTGGTCGACTTAAAATTTGTACAATTTGAATGAATTATATGTGATATTATAGAGACATACTGTTTTGCAAACAATGTATTATTTATGGTGGAAGTTATGGTTTTGTTTTTATTGGTCAAATTTACAGTGTTAAAAATTTGTTTGACAGTCAGCGTTAGCATGGGGCGTGATTATACATACTTTTATTTAGATGGCCTAAATAACATTTTTAGAGCTATAGCCGAAGTCTGAAGTATGTCATCACAGACTCCTGTATATTCGCGAGGAGCTTATTCGCCATCGCTTGTATTTTGTACATCTCAACATTAACCAAAGTGAGTAGAGCAGTGTAGTCAGATGCTTCATATAGAACTTTGGGACATTTTGGTGTCCTTTGACTAATAGGCTATAATCAGAACACGAAGAGAGGGAGCACGAAGTGCCCTTTCACATTATCGTGTCCGAAGAACTGTTCGATTTCACTGTTTTCGTTTAGCATTTTACAAATTGCGATCTATCTAGGAATTTCACTATTTGATTAAATATGAAGCCTGAAAACAATTAGCGGACTGTATTATTGATTATATGCAATTTTGTCGTGAACTAGCTGTTAAACGTGACTTAATGCGCAATAGACTTTAAGATACGGCAACTATTATTCGGTCTGGACCGTGTTTTTTTTATTGCTGGACGAACCCAATTACTGTATAACATGGCAAATGCCGTGTAAATGGCAACGCTGGTAAAAATAACTGACTTACTTTGTAGCAAAGGTCATTTGTGCAAATATGTCGTATTTTAATATTTATATGTGGTTTAACATAAACATGTAAACGAAACACGTTTTAAATATATATTTACTTCATTCATGTGGAAGTTTTTTTACTACATACGAGATTTTATCACATAGTGGCAGAGAATATTGTACGAAGAGATGGTGCAGTAAATATTTCGTATTTGAATACAAAAATTATATTTCCTTTTTTATAATTCGTTGAAACAGTTTCACGAAATACATGCGTTTTTGTTTTTAGATTATGAGTTTCATACGAACAAGGTTGTATATCTTCTTTAGGGTTCCGTACCTCAAAAAGAAAAAACGGAACCCTTAAAGGATCACTTTGTTGTCTGTCTGTCTGTCTGTCAAGACACTTTTTCTCAAGGACGCGTGGAGGTATCAAACTCAGGTTTACAGTCCCTTGGAGCTGTGAAAAAATCAAACTCCTAAGCCAATGCAATCAAAACGTAAAGTAGTTTATGCTGAAAATTTTTGACATTCGCAAGGGAACAAAATACTTCTCAAGAACTCAAAATCTTGTAATTTGGTACGAAGCAACGTCTTATAGCACAGATAAAGGAAAAATTGCGAAAAGCATAAATTTTAGTTACATCATAAAACAAAAATATTTTTGATAATTTTAAATTTACTTACCGCTTTCCTCGTGAACCTCAATTTAATACCTCAACGCGTATTAAATTGAAATTCATATCAAATACTCAGGTCTATAATACCTATAAGCTGTAACCCAAAATCAAACTTCTATGTCAACGCAATCAAAAGAAACAGCAATTTGAGACGCATATTTTGAAACTCGCAATCAAAACCTAAAGGATACTTCCAGTCGACCTAGAGTCTTGAAATTCGGCATGAAGCAACTTTTAATAGCACACATAAAGCAAATTTTGCAAACCTTATTTTTTTAGTTACAACACATAATAAAAAAAAATATCGATTTTAAAATGAATCCCCAAAATGGAATTCCCACATATTTTTCATCTATCAACATGTTTCTGTTAATAAACATTAGTACAACTATAGATAACATTTTTTCGAACTTCATGTTCAATTGGTACTATTCATACCTTTTTCAGTCATCATTTAGAGATCTAGTTCAAATTTAATACTTAAATGGTATTTTTGAACCAGATTTCTAAATAACGCCTTAAAAACTTTGTGAATAAATAATTTCGATAAGAGAACTTTTGCAAGGCTGATGCAAGGCTAGTGTAGGGATTTCAGTTATATTATAAAATTTATGATATGTGTTAATATAAACTAAAGGATTACTGAATAGATAAAGAGAGCTTTGTCTTAAATTTATGCTCCTCCAGCTTACGTTTTTCATTCCTCCGGTTTTCATTTGGCAAAAAAATACCATAACTATTACTTATATATCTACAGCTTTGTACGAAATCTTCGGTGCGCGAGTCCGACTCGCACTTGGCCGGGTTTTTTTTTCTTATTGTGGCATATTTATCGGAATGTGGACTGTGGAGAGACCAACAGGCTCTCGACAGAAAAATCTCTCGGTTAAATCTATATATTCTTATTAAAGTACTTATCAGTGGTGTGTTGAGGTGCTATGTAGTTCTCATTTCTGAAATAGGTATTTTCTAATAAGGGCAACAAATATGATAACTTAAACAAAAAACTCTAAATAGCGAAATCTACAATTTAATTTATGAAATATTTGACAAATAATAATAACAAAACTAGATTTAAAAATGTGATTTTCAAATTGATAGTAGCAATCGAACTATAGAACATTTTCCTTCATCAATAAGCTCATTGTAGGAACAATTTCGGGTTACAAAATCAGCGTTGATCATTCAATATTGTATTTCAGCGACCATGAATCCATTTACCTGAGTAATGGGTATATCAATTATAATATTGTCTTTAAAATAACTGCGGCAAAAAAAGAGAATTGTCAATATCAGTGGGTCACAACCTTTTCTTGACGAGTGACCACTTTGCTTTCTTTGTAGCAGGAACCATGACGAACAAGAAAAACAAACAGAATTAATATTAAATATAAAATTTTACTAAAATCTCAATAGTAACATATATTAAAATTAGAGAAATACAAAACATTTTTGCTACAAAGCTATCTTAATGTGATTTTAGAGCTTCCATCTTCTTCACAAGTTTACATGAGTTCAGACTCGCACAACCTGGGTTTTTTTATTAGCCTAATAATAATGACTATCGAAATATCACCTGTCCATTATTAGTAATTTATGTGGATGCATTTCTTTTCGTTGATTATCAATAATATTTTTATATAAATGATTTATTAAGACGACATGCGAGCGTTAATAGCATTATGGTAAATATTTTTGTGGCATAATATTCACCGCCGCCATTTTTTCAATAAAAATAATTATTATAAAAAATGAACTCTTGAAAATGATAAAAAAAATTGACAATATTTGCCGTAGCTTTTAGACGTACGTTAAATAATTTTTATAAAGAAAACAAAACAACACGTAGAGTCAAAAAGTCACTTGCAACTCTCTTTTGGAATAACTCTTTTTTGGAAGCGCAATGCAATAGCAATATATTTCTGAAAAACCTATTTTTAAAATTTGTGGCTAACATATCTTCTTAATATTGAATTAATTATTTTCAGTGGACCAGCTAGTATTGACTTGTACGGATTACATGTTCCCGACAGCCTCAGCAGGCGAGACAGTGCTGACTCTGCTTATCGAACAGATCCTTCTACAGCCAGAGATTCAAGACAAAATACACGAAGAAATCGACAGGGCTGTTGGGAGAGATCGTTTGCCAACACTTGATGACAGGAAAAAGTATGATTTGTTTATCTATACTAAAATTAGCTAGGTCAGTGATTCTCAACCTTTTTTTTGTTGCGGAACATATTTAACGATTTCAAAATTTGGCGGCCACAAAGAAAAAGATAAAAAATATTTACTTACTACAACACACTGCATAAATATATTTTTTTAAATGATATAATTCAATAATATTAACATTATTATATATTTGCAAAATTTGGCGGCACACTTTTGAAATTTGGCGGCACACAAAAGTGCCGCGGCACAGTGGTTGAGAATCACTGAGCTAGGTGGTCAAAATTCGTCAATATTTAACCATGTTGGCTCATAATCATTATTTAAAATTGGAAGAAATAAAAATTACCAATTTCCAATTTTTTTAACGATAATACTAATCTTATCAATAACTAGGTACAATTAACTAAAAACGAAAATCGGTTTATAAAAAAAGGAGAAAAATGTCTTAAACTCTTTTATTGTATCCTAATCAAATTAGTCGTAGTGTATTTTTCATGTAAAAAAAAAATAATGTGCCTCGATAGTAAAATGGACTCGTATGCCGTGATAGCAAACGATTTGAAACAGTTTGGTGTTTCACATCTGCCGAGCGTCCCGTGATGGCCTAGTTTTTTTTTACAAATCTTAACTTTCATTTGATGGTATGATCGCAGTATATAAACTAGCCACGACAAGCCGCAATAGCGGGATATTAAAAATTCAATCTTTTTGATATGAAAAATATATTAGCACGCTCTGATAATTAAATCGATTCATAATGCATGACGATAAACTAATTATGTTCGTTGTTGTACATCTGTTGGGTACTCCATGACGGTGATTTTTTAGATCTGTTACATCATCAATTTTAGGTTAAATTTTGGAATTTGAAATAGTCAGTTCATATTAGTAACCTTTATTATTAATCACAGAATTTTTTGCAAGTCTATTTTTAATTCACAGATACTAATAATAACAACTTTGTTAGACTAAATAATATAAAATACAATAAAATGATTTCTATAAATACAATTTCCATGATAAATGTAATGCATCTTAATGAAAGAAGATATGCTTTATTACAGTACTTTATTATAATACAGTATAGGTCTGTGCCCACTAGACCGTATCATACCGTAACCGTAACCGTATGTGTTTATTAATATGGATGTAGTAAAACTGATAGTGTATTTGTAAATACGAATTGCTATATAATTGTCAAGACCTGACATAGTATATGGATTATCTGAAAAAAATTAATGGCTTGTAAGGAAATTTCGGAAATAATTAAACGACCTGGCATGTTTATTAAGTTATCGTTTATTTTAAACAAGCTGTGTGTTCGCGGCTGCACTCGCGTTTAATAAATTTTTTGTTAATTTTTTTATCCTGAACCCTAATTATTTTCTTATTATTTTTAGTACTAAGATAAAGTAAAACCCGTAAAACTGAGCAAAAAATATGATTTTATTCAATTTTTTATGAGTTTTAGTTTTTTTTACGTGAAACCCTAATTATTTTCGAAAATCTGTTTTTTGCCGTTTAATCTCTGGAACGGCAGGATCGATTTAGACGGGACTTTTTTGTTAGATAGCTGAAGTTACTTCGCGTAAATTTGGCTACTCTTCGAAAATAATTAGAGTTACACGTATAAATTAAAACTTATGGAATTGTAAATAAAGTCGGATTCAATGCACAGTTTTACTGACAGGTTTTTGAATTTGTGAGAAATATCTTTGCTTAATCTTAGAAAGTTTTGGAAAACAATTAGAGTTCCATATAAAAAAATACAGTGAAGAATATATGAAACGTGGGCGCAGCTGCGGGCGGGCTCACGACTAGTTAGGATATTCCGAACGGGCATAATAGTTACGCGTAGCAAACGGGCATGAAACCCGTTATATACGGGTATGATACAGCCATAGAACGTGGTCGATACGTTGCAGTGGGCATGGGTAGCGCGTGTCGTGCTTTTTCACGTGCCTGATATTTTCATACCACGGTCATGGTATGATACGGTCTAGTGGGCGGAGACCTTTAAACACATCAATATAATCTAATATTAATTTTAAATGCAAGGTAGAGGTACAAAACAATATTATTCTACCTTCCTTTTACCGATATTTTAATTAGTTACATTACAATACTGTGAATTTAAGCGGAATTTAGTCAATTATATTGGTTTTCGTTGTGGAAAATTAGCGTTCATTATATTTATATCATTGTTAGGCTGAAGGTAACAGAATAGTAGACCCAAACACATAAAAATATAGTATGTAAATTATAAAATCTGACATTATATTAACGTATTTATTACTTACTAGCTGTACCCGCGTATTCACTCGCATGGAATTCAGACAATTACATTCTAATAGACAGCCATATAGGCTTTCTTCTAGATACAATCTTTCTCTATCAATATATTCTTATCACTAATTATGTCCCGTCCCTGCGGGAAATGTGAAATGGAAGGTTAGGGTCCCCACGCCTTTCCCCGGGGGGTTTTAGTGGGTATTTCCGGGCGCTTCACGCCCGGGCGAGTCCCACACTGGCACGGAGTTCGTCCCTCCGTGCCCCCTTACCTATTGTATTGAGGGACTTCGGTCTCACTAATACAATAGGTAAGGGTAGTGCGCAAATGCATTTCCCCCCCGTCAAAAAAAAAAAAAAAAAAACGGTCCTCACACCCTTACTCTCAATGAGGTAGAGTCCAGACCCCCACCGATGCCGTGTCTGGATTGAGTCGCCGCCAGTGCTTAGTCCTCGCTCTAATAGGCCTGAATAGTGGACTGCACAGCATACTACATTATAACATTGACCTCCCGATCACCCCCGAAAGACAAGTTGGACGAGTGTGACCCAAGCCCAAACACCGAAAGCAACGCAGGGGCATTGATCAAACCGTTCAGGCAGCGTACGACATATTATAAAATTTTTCCCGACTTCAATTACATCTATTGTGAATAAATATTATAAAATATTGAAATTATATAATTTGTAATGAATCTAGATAATTCATAATAGAAACACATATGTGTAAAAAGATGTTACTATAGAGTATAAACTACCACCACACCAAATTTCATCGAAATCAGTTCAGTAGTTTTTGCATGATTGACGAATAAATTAATAAACAGACAGGCAGATAAAGATTTTAGAACTATCGAAATGTGTTCTGTAGTCCATTCTGAATTGTATTTTTTCTTAAATATCTCCAATGTACAAATTTCGTCTCGTTAGCCATTCATTATAAGTCTTTTGTATTTAATGAACAGCAGTACGTTTCTTACTTTAACAGCTGTAAAAACCAAATTCGTGTATTTAAATATTCATGTATTTAAAAAAAACCCAGACAACTATGTATTTTTAAGGTCGTGGTAGCTGATGCTCGGTGCCGGCGAATTTAATGTTTTTCTCGTATTTTTTCATAATTTAATTTGTAAAACTTATAATATACAGGGTTATTGATAATTGGCGTTATATATTAGAAGGATAAATGAGATTTAAAATGATACTTTTTTTTAAAATAAATTTATGATGTTTCATTTTTTACTTATTTTGTAAAAAGCTTAAAAAACATGATAACTCAAAAATGATTTACTTTTGCGTAATGCATATGGGGGTTAAAATTATCGCAAATAGTCATAGTCACTCCTATCATCTGCTAACGGGAATACGTCGAATTATCAATAACCCTGTATAAGCTGACATTCTATAAAAACTGCGTGATAATATTCCAGAATATTTGAAACTCATTCTCAGTATTCAGTCATATTAATTATTCAATATTCATCAAAAATCTATTCTATATCTATACTAATAATAAAATTTAAGTGTCTGTTTGTATGAATACCTATACCAAAAATAAAAAAAATCAAATTTTTTGTTTGTCTGACTGTCTGTTTGTAACGGGTAATCCCCGGAACAGTTGGAAAGATTTTGACGGCACTTTTTGGTTTATTACTGAAGTTACTCCGCGTACTTCTAAGTTTCGAAAATTATTAGGGTTCACAGTTTTACTGGCAGGTGTTTGAATTTGTGAGAAATATCTTTGCTTAATGTTAGTTGCACAATAATTTAGAAAAAAAATTAGGTTCCGTATAAAAAGATTAAAACTATATTATGCTGTAAAATGTATATAAAACGTTGGTGCAGCCGCGGGCACACAGCTAGTATTATAATATCATTAAAAATAAACATGTTCCACACACCGCCTACGCTCTTTAACCCAGCGTATTAGCTCAGGTGGTGCCGGCTAAGAATAGTACCACCCCATACCGTGGGTGTCGTAAAGGGCGACTAAGGAATAAATCAGGGGATGGGCAGCAGCATCCACTGAGCACCACAAACACCTACCGCGATCACAAAGCCACTTGCCAAACATAGCGACCATGACAATTCCCTCCGTTTTTAGGGGAGACGTATGTCCAGCAGTGGATGTCTTTCGGTCGAATCAATAAGTCAATAGCCGACTGCTTTGTCCGGAGACCTTTTCACTTCTGCTCAAGGACAACCTTCTCCTGGATTTTCTCACCGCCTTTAATAATGTTTACTATACAATTTTTTTTATTAATTGCCTATTTAGCTATTTGGAGCACTTTCTCACGGCCATGCAATTCAGCACTGATCTACTAGGCACGCCTGGTTGACTTTGAGTTAGGTTTATTTAAACCTATGTTACTAATAGTTACTGATATATATAAGGTACAAGGTTTATTAATTTTAATTTATATCATCATAGGATTTTTTTTATAATTACTTATAAAATAATTAATATAAGTAGCTGTCCTGTATTGTGTAATATGGAGTTGTGGTTGTTATTTACTTTTCACCTGTTCACGCGGTACGTCGCACATAGATGTAGCTTACATATTTTTGTGCCACTCAGTCGTTATTTTTCAATAGTTAAGAAATAAAATGTTATGCATATATATTACAGTAATAAATGAAAAATGGACATCATATAAAAAAGACGAAATTAATTGATTTTCAACATGTATTATCATTACCTGTTTTAACCGTAAAACTATAATTAATATAATGTTTCCAAATAAAATTTAATGTGTTATTCATGTAAATCAAGCGTGGAAATTAACGTATGGATTTTTAATTTGGCTAAACATTGTTCGTTACTTTGAGAGAGATGATATAATTATAGCATGTAATCAATAATTGAAAGGAGCAGCAATGTTTTAACCAATAATATAATCTTTGAAACGTGTGTTAAAACTATATAGATCTCAAAATGTTGCCACGGAACAAATTACCGCTTTATCCCACGACGCTTTATCCCCATATCTATCATTTTACCAGTCCAATAGCAATTTCAAGCACAAAGAAATCCACAGCTTTGTACTTTTACTCTGTAAATTTTAATTTCATATCATCTTTCATTGACTAGTATTTTTCTTACTACATAAATTCTATTCAATAAATATACTTGAATTCCGCAATATTAGTTAGCAAATGTTAGGAGTTTTCGACTATGATCAAAATTTAGTCAATCATATACATACGTCAAATATTAAAATTCAAACTACAAATTCCGTTTAATATCGTTAGTTTTATTTTCAACTCTAATTATCAATACAAAAAAAAACAACAGATAAAAACATTATAAATTTAATAGGATGTTATATCTTTAGAATTAATCTTTTCAATTACAAGTTTGAAACGTATTTAAATTACCCAAACAGAAAATAACTTTTTTATTTTTAACAGCGGCACATAATTTTGACATTTGTTACTAATTATATTTCTTAAAGAAGCTAAAAAAAACTACGATTAACTAAAACAGTGATTCTCAACCTTTTTTTTGTTGCGGCACATATTTAACGATTTCAAAATTTGGCGGCACACAAAGAAAAAGATAAAAATTATTTACTTACTAAAAATAAAAATATTTTTAATGCAAAATTTGAGCTTGATGTTTTTTGATAATTTCATTTATATTAAAATTGTTAGCATTTAACATATTGTTATATGTTTAAAGCTTTTTTGGCTATCATTGGATAATCGCATGTGATGTTAATCCAAAATTAATTAATTGATTCTTCTTAATGTTTTAAAATTAAATCTGGATTATTGGAAAGCAAAATGAGTACTTCCTCTTCATTCAAAGTTAAGTCAAATACAGAAGTATCCCTTATGAGAAATGGATTACGAACCCAATCAAATTTCTTAATATCTAATTTTGGGAAATAATGAATAAATCTCTCCTCTAATGTTGTCAACTGATCAACAAATAATAATTTAATAGTTTTATAACTGTATTTAGGGACTGACTCAAACTTTTCTGAATTGCCTTCCTGAGCTTTATTTTTCCATAAAGTGATTTGTTTTTTGAATACCACCAGCTTATCGGTTGAGTTTAAGATATTTTCATTAGTCCCTTGCATACTTGAATTGATGCTTTTAAAAATATTTTCTTTTTAAATTATATAATTTAATAATATTTACATTATTATATATTTGCAAAATTTGGCGGCACACAAAAGTGCCGCGGCACAGTGGTTGAGAATCACTGATCTAAAAGTATATAATTAAATGATCGAAACAGTTCTAAGCATTTTCTTTTTATTTTAATAATAAATATTTACTTAATTAATTCAAAATACAAGAAATAATATATCATAATCATCACAATAAAACCTAGTTTCAATATAATAAATTATAATGTATTCTTTTGAAACTTCGTTTTATTTAGGAGTTAATTATTGTATCTAAGTTTCGCATAATTAAATGAATATTTTAATAAAAATCTCAAGGATGTTAATTATACTAATATGTTGTTAGCTAAATAATAAATGTTGATAATTTTATATATTACACAGTGTAATATTATATATATATATATTAGTATAATGTTATATATTAGTGGTTACGTTTTTATAATTAAGAGGACATGCGGTCGGAAAAGTAATTATTTCAGAAATCTATTGCTATCGCGTTGCTCCCCAAAGAATGAATTATACAACTTGTTAGAGTTGGTCACGACTGTAATAAAACGAATTGCATTGGGCCCTAGTCTAAACGATTCGGGGTCGCGTTGAATCCTGGCCGACCTGCGATTCGCAGTAGACCGAAATAATTTCTTATAGATCGGCACTTACCTCTCGAGTAACGCCGGTGTCCTGTTCCACTTTCCGCAGCCAGTGTGTAGTAACCAATGTATAATGTACATGTGTGAACTGAGTAATAGCTAGGAGGGCTAGGAAGGAAAAAAATATCGGCACAAACAATTTTCATATATAAAAACCTCCTATCCTCGCGTCAAGTTGTTACCAAACTGAACTCTGCGGCAATTCTCGCGGGTACTACAATAAAATCCAAGTACTTGGATACTTGGTACTTGGTTTTTTCAGTTATGATCAATAATTAACACAACTCGAACGGGACAACTGCAGCTCGGGCTGATTTTATCTACATATGTAAATAGACGAAATAAGACGAGCAATATATAATATGGGACCTCGCGAATCTCTAAAGAACAAGTTTCAAGAATATGATATCTTAACTTTGCCCTCCCAATACATCTTCGATAACTTAATGCATTTTCGTAAAAATTTAGACAAGCTAGATCTAGTGAATGATCGTCATAATTTTAATACTAGAAGTAAAGACAAGTTGGCCATCCCACGCTTTAGGTTAAGTAAGTGTAATAAAAGCTTTATAGGTAATAGTATTAGGTTTTACAATAAGATCCCAAGTAACATTACCGATTTACCTGACAATAAGTTCAAGTATTACGTCAAGCAAGTTTTAATCTCAAAAGGTTATTACAGGGTGGATCATTACGTGAACGATAGTGATGTCTGGAATTAACCCACATCTCTGTGCTTCCACTAAAAACTACGATTTGTATAGTTTTTTATATGACAAAAAAAATTATATATATTATATTTATGAAAAAAAAAAGAACCAGATCGAGTTTCTTGCCGGCTCTTCTCGACTGGGTTGTTTTCCGAACCGGTGGTAGTGTTTTAGACGTTCATAAGCGCCTTCTTAGGGCCTAAATTGAATAAATAAATTTTGATTTTGATTTTTGAAAACATCACTTCGTAGTAGTAGGAAACATCCTCCTACAAAACCAAACAGATTTTCTTTCAGTTTTAGAGCAATAAAGACTTTGGCTATGCCTGTATGTTTTGTTTTTTAATTTTATCCATCAAATTTGTTTGACGAACGTCTGAAGATGACAGTAAAAATCGAGCAACTTTTTTCATTTCCGAAGGCCTCCTAGTTTCTACAATAACGAATTTATGCAAAAAATCAAAACGTACGGATTTGGTGGCTGTGGATATTATATAAAAATTATAAAATAAATAAAAACATATACCATAATGCTATTATCCATGGAAAAACAGGGGACTACGTTTGTATGGAATAAATGCCGCTTAGATATCCTCTTAAGGCGCAGTCGTTGATACGCGCTCGCATATTTCTTCATTGATTTCAGATTACAGTACATATTTCTGATTACAGTATGCCGTACACGGAAGCCTGTATCCGAGAGATGATGAGATATGAAACACTTGTCCCTCTTAGTGTACCGCATCGTGCAATGAAGCAAACTACTATAGGCGGATATAATGTCCCAGAGGTATAAAAAAATACTCACTATTTTCTATTATCATCAAGGTCGATTACCCATAAAAATAAGACAATAGGAAACAATGGAAAGCTGGCTTAAACGCCATGTTCGTGCTCAAGGGGTTAACCATATAAATTTAAACATAAACATGCTTATGTTGCGTGATACTGGCTAACAATAGTACCACCCCATATCTTCCCGTGATTGTCGTAAAAGGCGACTAAGAGATAAACCAGGGGATGGGCAGCAGCATTCTCTGAGCACCACAAACACACTGACTGCCACCGCCAACCCGTCTACCAAGCGTGCCGATTATACCAATCCCCTTATTGGGGGAGTCGTATGTCCAGTAGTAGACGTCTTTTGTTTAAATAAATGAATGCTTGTCGCGGGGAACACAAGCCAATGTATCGTAGATTTCTTTTAAATTACTATTTATTGCCTTGAATATATCTTTCAAATTAAATAAATTATTTAGTCCATCAATTTTGAAAAATGGTTACTAGTTTTAAGAGAATTTTATACACACATTATTTATATTTTATTAGTTTATTATGCCTTAACTACCAATAATTATTCATTAATTTTGTTATTTACATTTTCTGTGCATATAAAATCTAGGTCTTCCTAGACATATTATACCATAGTTTTTTTTTGAGTTCTAATGCTATTGGCTAAACTTGATTTTGTTCTAGAAGCATACTCAACTTTATAGTCCAAGGTTAGGAATGGAGTTTCTCAAACTAAAAGTACCAATTTGGTGCATAATACCTAGTAATATATGTGTGCCCGCGGCTGCACCCGCATTTCGTATATTTTTCACTGCGTAATATAGTTTTTAATTTTTTTGTACTTACGTATAAAATAATTTCCAACATTTATTTTGCTACTAACATTAAACTAAGATATTTCACAATTTTATGAGTTTTCATTTTTTTACGCGGAATTCTAATTTTTTACGAAAAACTAAAGTACCCTAAGTAAGGCGGAGTAACTTTAACTATCTACAAATCCCGTCAAAATTGCTCCAGCTATTCCAGTGATTACACGGAATAAACAGACAGACAAAATTAAAAAAAATACATTTTTCTTATGAGTATCTTATATACATTCATATGTATCCAGTAAAACAAAATGTTAAATTAGTATAAATATTATTAAAGTAAAGATGGTAAGAAAAGCCAGGAGCAGGTTATCCTTGAGCAGAAATAAAAAGGTCTCAGTACAAAGCAGACTGCTATACCCTGGGCTAAAGTGCATTGCTTAATATTGCATATTTATATTATAATATTGTTATTATTATGTTATATTTTAATATTAATTATGCATGTTACTTACCAATGTCCTTTCATATACCTAAAAATAGATGAATAATACATATAATGTATGCACTTTTTTACGAAGTTCTATATGTATATACTACATATAGCACTTAATAAGTATTTACTTTTAAAAACCAATCGACATACTGTATACAATTAGAGCATTGCTTTACAAACTTATCACCAATAAAGTCTTTCCTGCATTTGAATTTTTTAATGACTTTAGGATGTTGGATTATTAAAGTTTTTTATTGGAATCAGTTGAATAGTTTTAAAACGAATACGTAGAAAAGTAATGGTTCATAAGTTTTACCTATCTATATTGGTATATAACATCATCATCATCATCATCTCCTTACCCTTTTCCCATTTTTATTTGGGGTCGGCGCAACATGTCTTCCTCTTCCATTCCTCTCTATTTGTTGTCATCTCCGCATTCACTCCTTTCCTAAGCATATCATCTTTCACACAGTCCATCCATCTTTTCTTTGGTCTTCCCCTTCCCATGTAACCGTCCACATTCATATCCAATACCTTTCTTACAACATCCTCTCTTTCTCCCTGCGCATCACATGTCCATACCAGGACAAACGACCGCCTCTTAACTTGTCTGTTATTGGCGCCACTTTCAAACTTCCTCTAATATACTCATTCCTAATCCTGTCCATTCTTGTTGTCTACATTGGTACATAACATGATCACAGATAAACAAATAGATTAATGTAGTTTGCGTTCAACTAACAGACATGTAGCATATTTTATTGATCGTGTTATTGTGGATAGTACATTTTTACGGCGGGTACGGATTTGTAGTTGCCTCCAGAGAGACAAATTTAGCCGCGGGGGGACTTTAGCAAATATTAGCAGGCCGAGTTCTAGATCATATCTGTACTTATAATAAAACTGTAAAGAAACAAAATCTATACATAAAATAATACTTACTTATTTGAAACTTTATTGTAACGTTGGGAAAAGGGAATGCATGTTTGTATGAAAAAAAATAACATGTAGGAACAATTATTGAAATTGTTTTAAGAACATCGAATTCTAGTCTGTTTGAGACCTAGGCATGGCTAGTAATAAAATTACACAGAAATTCACAACATTTGCAACTTATGTTTGTTTGTGTAATCGGTCGCATGTCTTATTAAGTATTTTTTTTCAATTTTTTTATTAATATTTTATTTATTATTTTTTTTTTTTTTGCAATTGTTAGTGGATGTTTTAATATTATAACGTTGTAAGAAGTATAACTCTATAGCGCTCTCAATGGTATTTTTAATGTTCCGTTCATTATATAAAATCAATAACGGATGATGTTAGTATTAACAGTTTACTTCCCATAAACATAACTTTAAGATGTAAATAATATTAATCAAATAATAAACAAGTGTAAGGAAAGACTTATATATTTTAGGGGACAATGTTAAGTCCAAATCTGATGATGCTTCACATGGACAAAGGCATATGGGGTGATCCGGAAAACTTTCGCCCGGAGAGATTCATTGTCGATGGACAACTTTGTGTTGCTAAGGACCAATCGTTGCCTTTTGGAGCTGGTTAGTATGATTTTGAAACTATGAAAGGACTTTTCTGAATGAATAAAAATCTTGCTTATCGTTCTGCAGTCACTCATTTTCTACAGTACAATGGAAGTGCTCATATTCCAGTTTGTACGATTAACTTGTTGGCCTGTTGGCAACGGCGAACCTATCATCTCTTAAGATTGCTGAGGCATAATTGTGAATCATTTTGCCAAATTTTGAAAATTCAAAGAAATAACATTCTACAAAGATAGGTACAAAATAATAGTGTACACAAATAATATACTTATGCTGTAATAAATTATTATAAATCTAACCAAAAGTGGATTTTAATATTATTCATTTTTAACAAATTTATTTTCGTTAGACATTTATCTAGAATCATAATTATATAGAAGGAATATGGTATTTGCATGACATTTTAAAATATCGACCTTTAAATTGTTGGAGGTGTGTGTTATATAGTCAAGATCTAGCGAAACAGTGTTAGACGTAAGTCAAATAAGGGAAAAACACATGTCCGTTATGTTTGACAACATTGATATGTCAATTTATTAATCACGTAATTTGTATGGAGTTGATAGTTAAGATTCTTAGCTTATAATCTTATTCTTAGAAAAGTAATATTTTCACATTTAAACTGTTAGAGGGATAACTACTGAATAGTTTTTTAATGCAATTCGGTACGGAATTAATTTATATCCCAAAGGATCTTACAAGATTTAAAAAAATATATATTAATTCATCCAAAAGTGCGTGAAAATTATAAGGGAATTAAGTCAGTTTACTAATTAAAATATTCTTCAAGATGATAAAACATTCTGGTGAAGTTAAACTATTCATATTTAAATTAAAACCTCTTTACGATTTCCTGTTTAAATAACATAGAAACGATTTTGGTTTTAAAATTGTTTTTTTTTTTATGTAATAACAAATCAGCGAATCGTAAATACCAATAAATATTCTTGTAAGGAGTCGAACAATTTTCAAAAAAAAGGTTTGAGATGACATTTCGCTAAATCGATATACATATATATACACGTTATTATGTTCGAGTTATAAGTTATATATGCCAATTCCCTTGTTACTAAATGGTCTATAATCAATAAACATGGATAATAAATGCTCGTTGTATTTGAGGAAGGAATTGATAAACTGTTTAGGTGTAAGCAGCAAATTATAACTTGAAAATTCACCAAAATAGCGCTAGCGTTACAAGAAAGTATGATTAATGTATCAGTTATAGACACATTAACGTGAACCGAGTTAAAAATATTATATTTTTGAAGTAATAGTCAATGATACTATAATATGTTGTTTATATATACCTATCTAGAAATAAATAATCTGCTGTGAAATTTACCCATTTGCTACCTCCTTAATTTCACGCTTTTCAAGGGACAATGTTTCTTTCACAATTATGGTTCTCCTTACTTTCAGTCTCTATGCTAATAAAAATTGTGACAGTTCGTAAATGTATGCTCAAAATTCACAGGGAAAAGACTTTGCGCTGGGGGGAAACATTTGCTCGTCAAATAATGTTCCAAGTGTTCGCTGGTTTTATGCAAGCGTTTCATGTATCGACCGCCGATGGTCGCCCTCTAAAGGAGCCTGCTAAGAGAATCCAAGGAATTATAACCACAATACCTGAATTCTGGATCCGTGTGATACCCAGATCATAAACATAATCATGCAGATTAATATATAAAAAGTGTAAAATAAATACTTTCATCTATCATTGCTATCACTAGATAAGATTTAAATTATTACTAATTTCCTTTGTTTGAATAAAAATAGTTACGTACCAGGGTGGTGGGGGCTAAATTGGGTTAATGTTAAAATTAAGAGTTGTAACTTTGCATTTTAATGGATTTGAAACCCATTTAGAACTAACTATCTATATAAAATATTCCAAAATAAGGAATACCCTAGTAAGTACATAAATATTAATGCAAAGAAAATAATTAAACATTTCATAAACATTAACATCCTTATGTCTGTATTCTTATAAATTCATAACATATTATTTATATGAAACATATATGAACCATATATATTTTTTTTACTTTTATGAACTATGTTGGTGTTTGTAAGAGATATATGTACTTTGTAAATAAACTTTTAACTGTTAATTGTCGTATTTCATTAAACCACTGTAGCCTTATTAGAACCTTTTTATACAATTGCTCAATTTTCTGGCCCTAATGTATATATATTAAATTAGTAGGCCCAGCGGTTGTCCTATTCCTCAACGCTTAGCCTAAACCACTGGGCCTACAAATTTAAAAATTTTCATTAGTTCCCTTTTATGATGTAAGCATACACGAAGAAACCACTTGAGAACCAGTAGCTAAGCTTAGTTTGTTTACCATCCTGGACCACATCGTCACTTAACATCAGGTGAGATTGTGGTCAAAGCACTGAGCCTATACCGCGTAAAAAAAAGTAATAGTAACCTTTTCTAGCTATAACAAATAAACGAATGTATGTAATACATGCTATAATTCATACAGACTTAGGAACAACTTATTTTAATAGTTCGATTTACGAGTATGATATTTAATTTACATAAATAAAAAACGAATGATTATATATGTTTGCTCAGATTGATTATTATTATTGTGGTAAGTATCTCTCAAGATTTTTACTACTAAGTACAAATACAACTTGCGTGCTTAAATCTATATCCATATTAATAAATAAAATTGAACTGTCTGTTTGTAATGTAAAAATAACATTTTTGTGCTAAATATGTATACACGACACTTATACTAAGAATACAAATTTTAAAATTTTTGTCTGTCTGTTCCGGGTAAACTTCGGAACGGACTTTTTTTTGTTAGATAGCTCAAGTTACTCTGCGTAACTTAGGGGTACTTTTGATTTGACAAAAATTAAAACTCATAAAAAGTTGAATAAAAAAACCGATTCAGTGCACAGTTTTACGGGCAAGCGTTTGAATTTATAAGAAATATTTTTACTGTAATAGGGTTCCGTATAAAAAATTTAAAATGCAGTGAAGAATATATGAAACGTGGGCGCAGCTGCGGGCACACAGCTAGTTATATGGAAAGTATGAGGATGAATAGATAAATGAAGTCGTCATAAAATAATCACCATCCCGTTTCTTGCAACTAAATCATTGGATATTTTTAAGCTATACCTAATGAGTAATTATCTATATCTGCATATAATAAAATTGTAATATTCCAAGTATCAGCACATTTCCGATTTTTGTGAAAAAAAAAATATTGCAATTGACTAAAAATAGGTATTTAAAAACATTTCTATAATTTTTAGAAATGACTGTCTGTATGTCGTTCTGTCTGTTTGTTTAACCAAGCATCACTGCGAAAGTAATAGGTAAGTATATTAAAAAAAATTATAAAGCATTTTCTGGTGTAGCAATTTTTTTTATTTCACTATGTCTCTAACTCTATCAAAAGTTATACTAATTTGAATGACGCCGCGACTTTAGTATGAAAGAAGAGTTGACAAATAAATAAATTGTGGTCTAATAAAAAAACCAATGGCATAATGTAAAATGTTTACTATAAGTATATTCAAATAGTAAATATAAATACCCAGTAAATGAAAAAAGGTGAAAATACTTTAGTATTTTATTTACACAGATACCTAGGAGCTGTATTTAGAATTGAATTTCAAACAAAACAAAAAAAACAAATCCCCATTGTTTGAATTTGTATAAACTAAAGTTCAAATATAATTAACAAAAATCGTTGCGGTAACTCGATAAGGCAACGATAATCATAACAATATCATCACGTGTTTGTACATTGGACGGGCCTGGACCGCTGCGCTGCTCCGTTGCAATTATGGTTTCGCCACATGGTAAGCGAGTCTGGACGCCAGCGGAATGTTTCTATAGGAGATGTGGTTATCTTAGGAAAACCATATTTATGTGTACGGGCAACTCCAACCCGTGGAGTCTCTTCCTTTTCCGGTTGTCAAACCTACATGTAGGATACTGAAGTTTAGGTATATTAAAGTTACTTTGGTCTCACTAATGCAATAGGTAAGGGTAGTGCGTAAATGCATTGTTTGATTGAAGATATCACAGGAGATATCGCGACAACGCGTGCCGAGCGCGAACTATATGTGACAAAATAATTAGTCTGAAATGCCTTATATTTACACCATTTTAAAAAAAGGTAGTGAAACTTGTGGAAGATTGAGTCATCAACACCACCACAAAACGATAAAGCACACGCAGATATGTTTCTGTCCGAACTCGAACGCGATGAAGTCGGTCGGCCGCTTAGCAACAAATATTGGCGTTCCAATTTAATGTTCAGGAGTAGCAACTTAATAATTATTGCTGTTATTTTTTTAAGGTTAGCAAGAATAGCTTTTACCTTAGATCTTAGCTTGTGTTTGACAGCACTAATTCTCATGCGCTTAGTACGGAAGCTCGATTTTGAGGTCGTCGTGCCCCTAGAGCCCACCCACATTCAACCGAACTGTCGCCCGTCAGTTCTAGATTTCACTTTGATGCAAGGAGTCACGCTTCCTGTTCGTCTGATACAAGTCGTACACGAACTTGACTCTGATCACCGCCCAGTCGTTTTACTGTTAGGTCATACGGATGACTCTAATTCTAGAGTAAGTAAGAGTCGCGGACTATTACAAACTCGGCCGTTACTTGAAGGACCATCCGTCCACCCCCTCTCTTGCTAGAATCCCAAATGTTCTGAATACGTCTGCGGACACGGACCTCGCGATCGATGCTTTGGTTTGAGCATCTCAAGATCGGCATCGAGGAGACCTCGAAAGAGGTGCAAGCGGCGAGCGATCGCCGCTTCGTACTCCCCGATGACGTGAGAGCTCTGCTCACCCAGAAAAACGCCGAGACCCGCGCCCACGACACGTATCCGACTGAGGAGAATCGTGCGCGCTTGCGTTCCTTGCGTAGAGCGGTGAAAGACCGCATCGATCAGATCCGTAACGATAGGTGGGACAGCCAGGAGGAGCTTAGGAGAGCTGAAACCTTCCTACCTTGCGTACTGGAAGCTCGCACGATCCATGAAGATGGACCTTACCATCGTTAACATGCCCCTCCTGGACAGAAATACGCAGTGTCTTCAACCCGCACTTGACTTGAAAAAGCCGAGTGCTTAGCTGATAGCCTCGAGCAGCAATGCGCCCCAGTAACCGACAACATTAATGTCGCACACATCTCTGTTGTCGAATCTTCTGTGAAGGACTCAGTCGCTCTTACTCCGGTTGTCCCCCTCTCACCTGTCACCTGTGATGAGGTGTTGATCGCCGTCAAGGGCCTTAGCCCAGAAAGGCCCCCGGTCCTGACGGAATCAGGAACGAAGTTATCAAACTTCTTCCTCCGCCTCTGATCGCGTTGCTGGTCTCCATCTTCAATGCGGCCATCAAGAATCTCCACTTTCCATCCGCCTGAAAAGCAGCAATATTCACAGGGATACACAAAGCTGGCAAAGACGCCAGTCAACCCAATAGTTACCGTCCCATCAGCCTTCTCAACACGTTGGGAAATCTCTATGAGCGGATTCTTATGAACCGTCACATAGAAGTGATAGAGGACAAAAATCTCTTAGCGCCCCATCAGTTTGGCTTCCGAACCAGACACTCCTGTGCGCATCAAGTACACACCGCCTCACGGAGTACGTACTCACAAATTTTAATCATCCCCAGTTTAGCAAACCCTGGCACACGCTCGCAGTCTTCTTCGAAGTGGCCAGAGCATTCGACAAGATCTGGCACACGGGCCTCGTCTACAAACTCGCTAGGTTAGGTATCCACGACACTGGGGGACTTTGATCCCCTAAGTGGGGGACTTTGATCCCCTAAGTGGGGGACTTTGATCCCCTAAGTGGGGGACTTTGATCCCCTAAGTGGGGGACTTTGATCCCCTAAGTGGGGGACTTTGATCCCCTAAGTGGGGGACTTTGATCCCCTAAGTGGGGGACTTTGATCCCCTAAATGGGGGACTTTGATCCCCTAAGTGGGGGACTTTGATCCCCTAAGTGGGGGATTAGGTCTATACGCGGATGACACAGTCATTTACATTGTTTTCCGTAAGAAAACAGTCTTACGTAAATACGTCCAAAGAGCCGTCGACGATCTCAACTCTTGGTATTTCAAATGGCGTCTTGCGATAAACCCGAGTAAGAGTGCCGCGTTATTATTCACTAAAAGCCGGAAACTTAGAAAGAATACTCCCAGACCCATCCAGTACGCAGGTACTGTCAGGTACTTATAGCTCCAAAGTCAGGTACCTAGGAGTTCAGTTAGACGACAGACTAACTTTCAAAGCCCACCTTAAGAAAGTCAAGCGCCAGACCTCCATGGTGTTAGGTCGTCTTTACCCGCTCTACAACAGCAAGAGCAAAATGGCCCTCCGCCATAAGATTACCCTGTACAAGATGGTGGTCAGACCCATCATCATGTACTGTGCACCTGTCCGGTCATATTAGTCGATCTCGGATGCACGCCTTACAAAGGATTCAGAATCGCTTTGCAAGGAAGGCTGTAGGTGCCCAATGGTTTGAGAGATCTGTGGATTTACACAGGGATCTCAACCTACCCTCCGTTAGGTCCGTTATGAAAACCCAGTGTCGCGCTTTCTTCGAACGCTCACAGACACAACCAATTCCCTCATCGTACGAGCCGTCTCGTACTTGCCAGGCCGTAAGCGGCGTCGTATACGACGTCCGCGTAGGATATTATTGACTCGCAACGATACCATCTCGATACATACTCGCAAGAATAAGATCTTTCCTCATTTACCCCGAACATATGCGTGTCGGCGTCCACACCCGCGTAACCGCCGTTCCCGCCGTCGGAGGCAAATGGCTAATTTTGCTCCCGCACACTCTCCGGGTCCCCCTCAGGCGGTGACCCAAGACGTGTCTTGTTCCTCAACTGCAGAGGCTCTTGACGTCGCCGCCAGCGCGATACAGTGACACTGCCCATGCATTGAGCATAACACGCACAACACCTTTTTTTTATTATTTAAGAATAAAAAATTAGGGATAGCCAGGATACAACTCGTGAGAGAGTTTGCAAACTCAGGTGATGGCCAAGCCGAGGTTCGTACCTTTTTGGTAACCCTTGTGCTAGTCACCTTTTGCGGCTGAGTGCCTTCAGTACTCGCCCCCAAAGTTCGGTGAAGCTGTTAAGGACCTTCCGGTCAACAGCATTAGGTAGGTTAAAAACAAAAAAAAATAAAACAAACACCGTCTCGTACTCGCCAGTCAGACGCGCCGTCTACAAGAAGCGGCGACCGCGAAACATCTTAATCGACCGCGACGATACAATCACTCGTAGAAATAGGATCTTTCCTCATAAACCTCGTTCACTTGCGAGCCAGCGCCCACGTCCGCGAAACCGCCGTTCCTGCCGTCGGCGACAGGTGCCTAACTTTGCACCCACACACTCTCCAGGTCTCCCTCCAGTATAGGTAAGGGTAGTGTTATAGGTAAGGGTAGTGCGTAAATGCATTCCCCTCGTCAAAAAAAAAGGTCTCCCTCCAGTGGCGGCCCAAGACGTGCTCCGTTCTCCAACTGGAGAGGCTCTAGACGCTACTACCAGCGCGATACATTGACACTGCCCATGCATGAAGCATTACACTCACAACACTGCATACACAAGCAGGTACATAAGTCCCATAAGGAATCTTTTTATTATTATTATTAAGAAACAAAAAATGTAGGGTTTAGCTAGGTTCAAATTTGGCGGTGATTTTATGAAATAGGTACTGGCCAAGCCGAGGTTTGAACCCAAAGTTACGGGGAAGCTGTAAAGGCCCTTCCGGTCAACAGTATTAGCTAGTTTAGAAAAAAAAAGTTAAACAAACACTAATATAATCATAGACTATTAATGTACAAGAAAATATATTATTAAAATGAGTGCATGTCTTAATTTCAAAAGGATATTGCAGGATGGATCATTACGTGAACGATAGTGATGTCTGGAATGTGAGAGTTAAGTACAGAGAGGGGGTGCTTCTGCTAACAATGGTTGTAACTATGACTTGTATAGTTTTTATTTAAAAACTAGCTGTGCCCGCAACTTCGTCCGCGTGAAATAGTGACTTTGGGCAGCATTTTTTGGATGTATCTTTTGGTTTATTTTGGATTATAATCACCGTCGTTACATTAGCCATTGGGAAACATAGTATACAGGCTGCTAGGATTATTAAGATGTGACAAAGCCACATAAAGCTGATCGTGCGGAGAACAGCTAATACTTAGATCCACATCCACAACTTTTAGCGTCTAAGCATGGGCTTTATTAATTGTCATCGCGAAACTGGTCATAAGCTCACTGGAAACTGGACTCGTTTAAAACTAAACGGAAAGTTGTTTGGAATGAGAGGAACTCGAGGAATAAATACACTATCACCTGTTAAAATCTCTGCTTCTATCAGGTTTCGCAGGATCAGAAATTTAAAAGTGAAAATTTCACTTAATGTATGTTTCACTCATGTATGTATGTATGTTTCACTCATGTATTAATTAATCGCAAATTACTAAATTGTTTTTTAAACATAAAATTTAAATATAAAAATTAAGACCTTGTATAAACTTGTATTTACAGTTTAACTATAATAATAAGATGTGTTTACCTAACTAACTTGAAAACAAATTAACCTATACTATATATACATACAATATGTACAGTAATACCCCGCTTAGCGCGACCCCGTTACGCGCGGTTTCACTATAACGCGAATGTCAAATTTCGCACTCAAATGCCTCGTATTACGCGAAAGAGTGCGTATAAACATAATGTAAAGGCAATAGATGTATTTTTTCGTAAAAAATAAGAGTATATATTGCATAAAGTGTTCTTAGAATTAAAGTGATTGATTAAAATGATTTTTATTTTTTTTTGTATTAAATTTTGACTATCTTTAATCATAAACCTCGATATACGCGAATTTCAGTTAACGCGATTTTTTTCGGAACGTATACCTCGCGTAAACAACCCACAAGGTCCAGCCTAACCTGAACCCTATTTCATATGAATGATAATATAAATCTGAGGTCAACTTAAATTAGAAATTTAAAATTTCCGAAACTGATCATTTTTAACTTCTATTTATTATCATATTATTATTATTATATAATCATACTTTTTATATAGACCATTATTATGGAGTTTAGTACAATTTCAGTCAATGCATCTGAACAGAGAAAGAATTTAGATAGAATAAATGTTCGACGTGATTCTTTAAATTGACATAACTTTTTTATTTATGTACCGATTGACATGAAACAAACACTAAATGTTAAGTGAAGCTTACTACAATATATTAGTGAAAACTATATTTAAATCGGATAAGCCGTTTCTGAGATTAGCGTGCACAACCGCACAGACAAACAGACAAAAATTTTAAGAATCATTGTTTTGGGTGCTATTTGTGTTTATAAAGGTCCTAATAATATTTTTTGTCATATATCTTTCATGTACAGACAGCGATCCGTTACATTTTTATTATATGTATAGATAATATATCTATTTATATTTGAATTTATAAAAAAAGGAACCAGATCGAGTTTCTTGCCGGCTCTTCGCGACTGTGTTATTTTCCGAACCGGTGGTAGTGTTTTGACGTAAAATAAGATCGCTTACAATGGGCCTAATAAGGAAGCTCAAAGTTGCTTAAAGGGCAATGGAGAGGGCTATGCTTGGAATTTCACTGGGAGATCGAATCAGAAGTGAGGAGATCCGCATAAGAACCAAAGTAACCGACATTGCCCAAAGAACTCCTAAACTTAAGTGGCAGTGGGCACATTGCTCGCAGAACCGATGCCCGATGGAGCCAACGGATTCTCAAATGGGTACCATGCACCGGAAGTCGTACCGTGGGTAGGTCCCCCACAAGGTGGACTGACGACCTAGTGAAGATCGCGAAAATCCGCTGGATGCGGGTGGCGCCAGACCGGTCGTCGTGGAGATCTTTGGGGTCGTCTTTCGGTTGAATAGATAGATATAGAAATAAGGTACATAAATATTGTATTCTGTTTTATTATTAACTCAACAGTTTAACACGTAGTGTACCGTGTAGTACATACATATAGTTACCGTTTTGAAGTCAGTGTTATTGTTCATAATTTACTTATTTTGTATAAATTAGGAAAATAATGACACGGAGGGTGATTTTCTACAGCAAGTTCCAACAATGGTCAGCCATTTTGTTGGATAACTGTTGGAAGATTAGAAAAATAAAACAAAGTCGGACCTAAAGACATTGCATTCGTAAGCGTGATAATTTATAAATAACAATCTAGAATGCCCGATAATATCAAATAGATAACGCCCGTTTGCTACCTAATATCATTAAAAAAAAGATTTACTCTTTGTTCCACTTCAGTTGACTCACAGACAAGGTTTTCTTTTTAAAATTATTTATTTCATAAACGTCAACTAATTAAGGTATTAAGATAAGGTTAATCAAACTCGGTACCTATCTGATTACTATTTGTAGTAGGCACGTAGATAATTACAGTAGTACAATAAAAGATTTCGAAAGCGTTAAATTATTATTTATATACAAACTTATGATTGCAACATTTTTGCACAATAAATCAAATATCGTGTATGGAATTACTGACCTACAATAACGGCTTGAAAATCGACATGTTTCATTACAAGTTATTATCATCGTTCATATGTTGTGTAGCCAAGGATGAATCGATTAAAATCGTTTATGGTACCTTGTTTAAGTACAGTTGGTATTTTACATGTTAGAATTGTTTTGTTCTTATGCGATAATACATATAAATCCATCCGCCCTTGTTGCACAGATCGGTAAAGCTAGTAACTAAAACCGACCTTAAGAACTGTTCAAGTAAGCAACATTTTAGGCATTTATACTCTTATTGACATAATTGACTGAAAAGTTCTAAACAGCTTCACCGTAGTTTTGGGGTGAGCTGTTAGGGCGCTCAGGTGAGAGAGTTGTAATTAACGCAAGAGTAATGGTTAAGTCCGCGAAATTTTGCCTTACTAGCTAAGCCTACGATAGTTCACGAATAAAAAAATGGAAGTCAAGGTCCCTTATATAACTCATGTCGTGACGAGTGGTATGCAGGGGTGCGGGGTACAGTGTAATAGGTATTAAGCTAGTATATGAAACTGTAAGTCTATCGCGCTGGTGGTGGGTACAAAAGCATTCCCAGTGTGGAATCAGAGCATGTATTGGGCTATGAACATCAGCATAATTTCTGTACAATTAGTAATTTTAAATGATTTTTTAAAGCTTTAAATGTATTTTAAACTAGCTATACTTTAAAGATCTATAGTAACAAGAAAAGTAAAGACTTAATGAGCACGTCAAATCCAACTTATATATTGAACCGTACAAATTTAGACAAGTGAAAAACGCAACCGGTCTTATTCCCCTACTTTGGCCGTTCCATGCTAACTATAAAATACTGCACGAGAGCGAGTATTGGCAATGGTCAATTATTTCAAAAGATCTTCTTGGACAAGTTAAACAGCCATATACTCAAATCAAAATATAATAACATTTGAAAAAAGAAAAATAATTAAGTAAACATTGCTGATTTCAAAAATTTGAAAAATTGTATTTTTAGTATAGGTATCGTATATATCATATCGTATATATCCATATCTATTAAGTAAAAAAATAATAATTTTGACATTACAAACAGAATAGACACTTCAATTTTATTTATTAGTATAGATAATTTTATACTTTTCTCCTTTCCGTAATTTACTTTTGAATACACTTGCCAGTAAAACTGTCGATTGAATCGGGTTTGTTCACGATTTCATGAGCTTACATTTTATTTTTAGACCCTTAGCTAGAGTTGAATTTAAGGCTGGGGGAGGCAAATGTGGTTGTAAGTAGGACGGAAGTTAATGTTACTTGATCTAATCTGCCGGATCTATTTTTTTTTGGATGCAAAAAAATTATTTACTATGTATATACTAATAAATAAAATAGAAGTGTATGTGTGAAGTGAAGAAATAACAACTTTGTACTAAATTAATTACTTTATTATACAACAAAAAGTACATAAATTTATACACAAAAATTTAAAATTAAAATAAAATACTATAAATAATGAATGCCGTCCAGCTCGCCGCCAGACGGGAAGGTTCCCAGGAGGCTGGCCAATTGTCACGTTGGATGGCAATGCTAATTCGCTGTGCCAAATATTGGCCAGCCCTCTGGTCGCAAGACGTGTCGACTAGACGACCCGCGAGATCCTTAAAAAGGCTATGAGCACTCGGACCCCACGATCCCAGAGTTTTGACCCCAAACGGGACAAATACGTAACTTTCACCAAGGGTAGCATATTTGCGCCGCTTGAGATCCTCCGCTGATGTAGCTGCTGCGCCCGCCTTCAAAGAGGTAACTGGAAGATGTGACGGTGCCAAAGTATCGACGCAAGTAGCATCCCATACCAAGGGCTATGTACTAAATACATTTTTTGGCAGATAGCTGAAAGTACTTACTCTACGTAACTTAGGCTTTCTACTTATCTTATCTTACTTATCTCTAGGCTTAGTGTGTTTAGCATCCTCGACCACATCGTTATTTAACATTAGATAAGATTATGGCCAAGACACTGAGCCTATATCGTGTAAAAAAATGTTTATTCGAAAATAATTGGAGTTTAGTGTAAAAAAAAAATGAAAACTCTTGAAATTGTGAACAAAATATACATAGATCAATGGACAGCACCGCACAATATTATTTTCCATTGACATTTAAAAACAATATTACGCGTTGAAGAATATATAAAAGACGGCCGGTTCCGCGGGCACACAGTTAGTTACTTAATATATAGTAAGTTTATACTAGTTCAATTATATTCAAACACTAGCGGCTGTCCATGACTTCATCTAGGTATGTAGGTATTGTGAAGTGCTCTTAGATCTTTTTTTTTTTGCAATTCTATTAATATTGGTTATGAAATTATGTAATCTGCGTAAAAATCTGAAAACGATATCCTTTCATGAAATGACAGATCATCGATATTGTGATTAGGAATTGGGTTTGAATCCCACAATGAGCCTGCGCTAAGCCAAAGAGGAAAACGTGATAAAGCCTCGCCTACCTCGTCGTACCTACAGTAATTTTAGCGTATTATTTTCTGACGGAAGGACACTGGCATTTTACGGTAGGGCAAAGCCCTACAATAACCCCCCAAATGGGGTGCCAATTGTTTCCAAAAATAAAAGTAGCCTAAGTAACAAAAGGACACAAAGTACTCAATGACAAACAGGTCAAATCTAACTAGGTACTGGATAAATTTGGACAAGTGAAAAGTGCGTCCGAAATTTTTCACCTACTTTGATCGTTCTTTTGTTTTCTATAAAATACTGGGTCAAAGCGAGTATTACAAATAATCAATGATTTCAGAAAATAATTATAATTAGCAATTGTAACACTTTCATAATTTCTTCTACCTATATTCAACATTTGACTGTAAGCCTTCCCAAAAACCATAAAATAAAATAAAAATAAAATCTCCGTAGACAAATAGGATACCCATATATTTTGAAAAAAAAAAAAACATAATATTAAACATAACTGATGAAATTACCATTAAAATCACCATCCCCCATGTGCCTAAATAAAAAGTAATTTTAAATATAACAGTTTTACGTGAACAAAGTCGCAGGTGTCAACTACTTATGTCACCTTTTTTTATAGTGAGAACTCCCCCTGCCATCTCTAATCAGGAAGTCTATACTTCCAGATTAAAGATGCCAGAGAAGTATGTGGGATTCGCCCGGCGTAAAACGCTAAAACCCACTTACCACCTACTACTGTCTTCCTGGGCGACACTGGATTGGTTGGGCACACTCCACGTCGCCCCGGCGGCAGGCCCAAATCGGGCCACTCCCTTTATCTTCTCTCAGAGAAGACAGGGATTAAACCTCTTCTGCTGCTAGCCAGGTCCAGCCTATCTCCTTCTTTGGATCTTACCTGTCGATAAGAACTCGACAGGAGAGGAACATGTAGGACCGGTGGCTGGCTTAGGGAGGTAAGAGAGAACGGGCGAACGGGGCCTTCCTACCTCCCACCCTCTTGCGGCGAAGAGGATTCGCAAAGGGATCCTCTTCCCGCTCTCTCTCGGCGGCCTCCTTTTATCCAAATCATTAATATTGTAATAAAAAATCAGAAAATTTATTCAATCAATAAACCGATAGTCCACTGATGGGCATAGGTCTCCCAGCATAAGGGACGGATTCCCATAATCGTCACGCTTGGCAAGCGGGTTAGGGGTCGCAGTAGTGTTTGTGGTACTCAAAGAATGCTGCTTCCCTAGTTTGTCCCTAAATTACGTTTAACGACACCCACGTGATGATATGGGGTGGTACTATTCTTATCCAGCACCACACGGCCGTTAGTTTATTCATTCATGATATGAATATAATAATGTTAAATAATATAAAGATTAAGCCTTTAGATATAAAATACAGTACGTTGTTACAGTGGTGTAACATTGCCCTAGACGGGACCTGTGTCAAAATTTGTTGAGAGGCCCTTCTACAAAACTTTGGTGAAGCCTACGTGAATAGTAAAATTAATGAAAACTAATTTTTGCTTAAACGCGTCATCGCCCCTGTAGTCTGGTTCATCATATCACTGATACGGCTGATACGGTTGTTAGCCACGTTGCTGATACGTTAAGGGTGAGGCCACACAGGCATAATTTTGTAAGTTTTGAAGCGCGTTATTTTCGTTAACATCAGTTTCGTATAAAAGTGTATTTTATGACACACGACGATGCAAAATAAGTTATTTGTCAACTTATGCATGTCAATACAACTGAAATTCGTTGTCATGTATGACGTTCGAGTGGTGAGGCAGGCGTGTTTGGTATTGAATGGACATGAACGAACACGATTTGATATGGAAAAAATGTTCGATAACAGCGAACAACATTCCATGTTTGTTGAATTTATAGTGATAAGTTTTTGAAATAAAATGTGTGACAATAAGTAACTGAATTATTCATAAATCAAATGAAATCATACATTCTTTATTCTATATAGTCCCTGAGAAGGTGCTTATGAACGTCAAAAACTAACATCGCTTCTGAAAACAGGTCAGGCTAGAAGAGCTGACTAGAAAGTCAATTTAAGTATAATATGAATTATACAATTCATAAAAGTGTTTTAGCGGAAGCACTGAGATGGGTGTCATTTGCAGACATCACTATCACGTAATAATCCACCCTATAATAAACAACCTTTGGATATTAAAACCAACTTAGCATAGTGTTTAAACTTATTGTCAGGTGAATCAGTAATGTGCTTTGGAACCGTATTGTAGAATCTGACACTATTACCTAAAAAACTTTTATTTGACTTACAAAGCCTAAAGCATGGGACGGCTAATATAGTATACCAGCCTACTAGTTAATCGTATAGTATACGAGTCGAATAGTTCATATCGTATACTAAACAGGTCACATTTTAATCTTTTCATATTAAGTGGATATCTATTTCTAATATCATCTTTTAATGCTTAATAATTCAGTTAAAAAAAATACATATTATTTTTACACAATACGACACAAACACACAGTACGAACGCAAATATGTCCGTTTGGCGATCTAACCGAATTCCAACCGAGAATAAATTACGCGACTCACAACTCATCAAATCACGCTCGTTTGGTTTCACCTTAAATGATAAATGCAGTGACGAATAAATCGTTGTCGATTACCGTTTTGGCGTTCAATTGCAGCCTGTCTAATTATTAAAACTTGAAATAGATAAACATATAGATATTATGAAATACGAACATAATGATTAACATATTAAATAATAATAATGTACAAAATATAATGGGATAAGTACATACATGTTTCTGAATCTACGCTTTTCACCATTCTCGACCTACGCACACTATATATCCTCGCTGTATACAGGGTATAATTGAATGCTATTGTTTAAAAATAAACATTTTTTTTAACTAGCGCTTAACGCTGTTGATCGGAAGGGCCTTTACAGCTTAATCGTGACTTTGGGTGCCAGTGCTGAAGGCACTCATCTGCAAAAAGGTAACTAACACAAGGGTTACCAAGGTGGTACGGACCTCGGCTTGGTCTTTACCAAAGTGTAAAACATTCAGCTGAATTTTAAACCTAGCTGAGCCCTACATTTTTTATTTAATAGTAATAATAAAAAAAGGTTAATTACAGAACCTATGTACCTAAGTTTTATGTGCAGGAGTGTGTGTGCAGGATGTGTGTGTAGTGCTTAATGCATGTTCAGTGTCATTGTATCGCGCTGGCAGCGGTGTCAAGAGCCTCCCCAGTTGGGGAAACCAAAATAAACTGTAAACATAAGTATCAGAACGAACTAGTTGTAGTCTTGTTTAGTTGTTACACAGTTATATACAGACTTGTATCATTCGCTTAGTGAATTCAACTTTAAGTAATCCTTCTACAGACTCTGCCATGATCTTTTGATCTATAATACAAGCTAGTCACGTATAAAATTTAAGCAAATAATATTTCAAGCGGCCAATTTTATAACATGAAGACTCCTTGGAACGGATTCGATAACAACATTTAAAACAATAATAATTATTTAGATTATTTTATTAAAAAGGTTTTATTCCTCTCAATTTTTATGGTTATATTCCTCAAGGCGGATCCCCTCTATAAAAATTACAGGTTGTCACGACCCAGGTCTTTGTGGTTCCAGTCTGAGCGGATGAGTATTTTCTAGAACGTTTTCTAGGATTAGGAGTTTTCGACGATGGCTGTGGTAAATAAAATAGATTGACTTGGTCGTCACATGAAAACAATGTATCTCACAAGTAATACATATTATAATAAATAAGATTGTTTAGTGCGATTGCCAAGTCAATCTATTTTATTTAAAACAGAAGATTTTTAATATTTATATGGTCACTATAAGATTTTGTTAGGTTAGCTAATTACGTAATAACTTAAAACAGAATGTACCGTAGGAAGGGACTTAATAATGTAACCGACTTGATATTACATGGATATCACAACTTTCTACGGTAAAAGAACTGAGTTGCAAGACTGGGTTTTTTTACAAGATTCATTCATCATTAATTTTATAAATGGAAAATAGTTTACCAGAATTTTAACCAAAACAAGTTTGTTTTAACTTGTTAGATACTCTAAAACTAATATAATGCAGTACTCAATAAGAAAACAGGGTCAGTGGAATTTTCAACGTGTTCGCATTTCCAAATATGGGCATGGCCATCGATTTCGCCGCATAATAAATATTTATATAAATAATATAATTAATATATAATTTGGAAAATATGTTCGAGGTAATAACAGTATAAAACTCGGAGATACACGATTCGATATACACAAGTCTCAAGACATGGAGCGACGGAATAAGATTATAATAAGTATCTTATTATAATAAATTTATTCTGAGATTTATCCGATAAGAAGCAGTTAAGATACGGCGGTGTTGTGCAACGCAAATACGGATGTGCATACCTACTCGTGGTAAGGAATTTAAACAATTTTTATTTTACTATAAGTGTTACAGGTTGGTGTAAGAATTTAGCATTTTGACTATAATCTCTATGATGGTATTTGGTAACATGCTAAGCCTTGAGGTACTATCTCTCGTGTGATGCTGACAGATTTTCAATTTTACGCATGATAGGTAGCCAGATGAGATTTAGAAAATACTCTGTTACTATCCTAGGGTTTAAAAAAGAACTTTCAATTATTATATCATCATATATGGCAATTATTATTAAAGACGATAATTATTATCATAGATAACAATTATTTATACATTATAAATGACAATTAATACTTAATTAATATTAATACTCTCTTTTCTATGACTACGACTTTTCTACATTCTTTTACTTCTACTATGTACAGACTACTTGTTGATCCCTACATACCTACTCAAAATCGATCTACCTATATTCCTAATTCCTACTAGTAATTAGTAACTAGTAATTCCTATAGTAACCTAGGCTACGTGAGAATTAAACAATGGGATCAATGACGACGACAAATTGAACGAACATAAAGACGATATAGCGGCATTTATTCCATACAAACGTATTCCCGTATTTCCTCCCTGGATAATAGCATTATGATAAGTATTTTTATACCAAATAATATATATCCACCACCGCCATGCTTGTCAGTTTTGATTTTTGCCATAAATTAGCTATTGTAGAAACTAGAAGCCTTTAAATATGAAAAAAATGAGCGATTTTTACCGTCATTTTCAGACGTTCGTCAAACAAATATGATGGATAAAATAAAATGAAAAAAATATGTTAAATAATTAAAAATCGGTTCACTTTTGGAGAAGGAAACAAGGTACTACGAAGTGATGATTTCGTCTATTTGCATCGGAAAAATCAGCCCGAGCTGCAGTTGTCCCTATCGTGTTTTATAATTATTTCCTCGGGGCGCAAAGTGATGGCAATAGATTTCTGAAATACTTACTTTTCCGACCACATGTCCTCTTTAGATAAGAAGACAGAGGAAACAAGTAACGTTTTATACATATACGATCAAACCGAAATATGGATTATGATTAATAAGAAATAATTAGTATTTAATACAAAAGTAACAGTTAGACAAAAATGTACCATAAAAGAAGAGAAGGAAAGACAAGATGTTAAAACTTGAATTTAAATGGATATTGTAATGTTAAAAATTGTAATTGTAATATGAAAACTGAAACATATATTAAATAAATGATAGATTATTAATCACAATACTACACACACTTCTAATTTAACTATATAAAAAATAGGGTAATGAAAGGACTAGAAATAAATAATGTCTCGAATAACGTCTGAGGTAGACAGCGGGATTAAATATTTAAAAAAATATAGTGATTTTTTTTCAACTTAATAAATATACGTTTATCATTGCGACTCGTATGTACATATGTAGTATTGTTGATACTGTATAATATGCCTTCTGAACAAATATACCAAATATAATGAATGTATGATATATGTGTTCTAAAATTTATTAACATTTATCGGCTTACTTGTAATTTTTTAACTTAGAAAATGTTGGATATTTTTCATCAAAATCAGTTCAAATTTTAAAAGAATTCAAACTTTAAAAGACAATGTTTATATGACAATGATGTAATTTTTATGTTGACTTATTAATGTCATCCATCCATTCATTCTACCGAAAGAAGTCCACTGCTGGACATAGGTATCCCCCAAAGATCTCCACGACAACCGGTCTTACGCCACCCATATCCAGCGGACTCCTGCGACCTGCACCAGGTCGTCAGTCCACCTTGTGGGGAGCATACCTACGCTGCGTTTCTAGTAGGCGGCATCCATTTGAGAATCTGTTGGCCCCATCGGGCATCGGTTCTACGAGCAATGTGCCCAGCCCATTGCCATTTAATTTTAGCAATACTTCGGGCAATGTTGGTTACTATGGTTCTTCTGCGGAGATCTTCATTTCTGATTCGATCACGCAGGGAAACTCCAAATATAACCCTCTCCTTTGCTCTTTCGGTAACCTTGAGCTTTCTGATTAGGTACATTGTAAGCAACTTTGTCTAAGTGCCATAATTCATCACTGGCTACACATACTGGTCAAATACTGTTTGTCTTGAGACACTGCGGTATCTTGGACGAAAATATTCTGTGTAGCTTACCAAACGGCCCAGCCGAGTTAGATTCGACGATTAACCTCTTTCTCGAAATTGGACCCACTTAACTGGATAATTTGTCCCAGAGATATATATATATATAACTGTCAACAACTTCGAGCGTAGAGTCACTGATTTTTATAGGAGTTGGCACAACATGGACATTAGCCAATTCGTTCAGTAGCTCTACTGAAGCTATCGAACCGTAGAACTTCTCAACTTCCCTTAAAAGCTCAGGCTTGGAGGATATGATTCTACCGTAGTCAGCCTTCAGCTTGGTCAATCAGCTATGCCCAAGAGCCAGATCTCTAGCGAAAACTTTAGAGCCTCTGTTTCGCTCTTTAGCCTCTTGTATTATACCGTCGCGTTTAAGAGACTTAGAAATCTGTCTATTGAGCTGCCGATATCTATTAGCATCGACTGAAGACTGGAAGACCATGTCACATCTTTCCTCTAAGAGCCTGAGGATATTGTCAGAGAGTTTGCCAGTTCTACGAATACGATGGGTCTTAAGATGCTTAGACCCGACTTACGGACAGCTTTCACAAACACATCATTGTAGTTGTCCACTTCGCTCTCTAGGCAATCAAAGCTGTTTTTGAGTTCGAGCTAAAAGCTGAGCTGCAACGGACGGAGCGTAGACTTCATCAGACGGGGTATCTCTCCAGCTTGATATTCAGAATCAATGTGCCCCTGACCATGTGGTGAAATACTTGCAGTAAAGTTTATATGAAAAAAGAAATTGTTTATTTATTTAACACAAATTAAAAAAAAAAGTAATTATTTACAGCCAAAAAAACGAATTAGTCATTATTAAAAAAAAAAAAAACTTTTTTTTATTCTGCGAAATTTCTTATAAAAAGAGACAAAAGCATGACATGATTTAGGTGAAGTCTGACTTTATAATAACACTATTTAACAACACTCTAATAAAATGACGGTCCCTTTTTTTCAGTACTTTTCAGGATTAATTGAGATATTTCATAATTTCATATTTCGAATTCAATTAAATTTTCAACACACTTCACTTGTGTAACAACTAAACTACATCACACAAAACTCCACCAAAATGACTTTATCTATGGTTCGGTAAACATTAAACAGTGCATCGAAAAATGCCCTTATTTGATGTTTTATTACTCGTAGTTAGTTCTATTACCTTGATTCAACTGTCACATTTTATGCCACCAAGCTATTTTAGAGTACCTAATACTTTTGGCATGATATAAAAAGAATCGTACCTACGTTTTTTTATTTATACAGTATTCAGAATTCAGCATCTTATATTATATTAACAAACCTTTTTTTTACTTACTACTCTAAGTTTAAGTGATGACTATGCGTTTAGCATTTTTTTAAAGTGAACTGATGTATTTAGTTTTTCTACTTAAAATGGGGAAACGTAAAAAAAACGAAACATGTTCCCAGTTAAAAATAATAGCATTAATTCTTCTTTCTTATTATTTATTTCTGGTTATTAGCAGAAAGTTTTAAGAAAATTAAATATATAATTAAGACAGCACGGTAAAAAACAAAACTACTCACCCCTCATGGTACTTTCCTTATTTGATTTTATAACAACACACTGCACCTGTACTTTATTCACATTAAACGGAACACAAATTTACGTCCCCCTGTATTGGTTCACGCCCAGACTACTTTTTTTCCTACCCCAGCTAATGCTGTTTACCGAAAGGGCCTTTACGGATTCACCGAGCTTTGTGGGCGAGTGCGGAAGGCAATCAGCCGCAAAAGGTAACTAGCACAAGGGTTACCAAAGTGGTACAAACCTCGACTTGGCCATTACCTATGTGTAAAAATTCCCGTGGAATTTTAATCCTAGCTAATCTTTACATTTTTTATTACTTTATTTAATATAAAAAGAGAAAAGAAAAAAAAGGTTCCTTACAGAACCTTTGTACCTGCGAGTTGTGTGCAGGAGTTTGCGTGCAGTGCTGTGCGTGTGATGGTCAGTGCATAGTCAGTGTCACTGTATCGCGCTGGCGGCGACGTTAAGAGCCCCTCCAGTCGGGGAATGAGACACGTCTTGGGTTACCGCCGAGTCCTGACTGCTCCATCTTTAGTGTATTCATAGTCTAGAGCAAGGCTGCTCAACCCTGTGCTCGCCCTCCATATGATGGTGGCCCTTGTAAGCAAGTCAGCATATTCCTGCCAAGTTGAAAGTGTTACGTATACGATCACTAACATAAATATTTCCTGGCCTTACAATTCTGAAAGTAACTACTACTATTCACAAACTTCCGATCAACATAATTATGTTTGTAAAAAATATTACTGAAATATAAAAAATAAATACCACACATCACTTTGATTCTTAATTTAGCATAAGACGCACTTTTTCAATTATTTTATTAAACAACAAATATAGTTCATAATTTTTTTACAAGTCTTAAAATTAGTTAACCGTCAGTGGCACACCAAAAATATCTAAATTATCTTTTTGGCCCGACTGATAAAAAAGTTGAGCAGAAAGAACCTTCATTCAGTGTTTTTTTAATAAGACTGGCTATTCCTGACCGCACATTCATATATTCAAATTATGTACATTTAAAATATATATTAAGATAGGTACTGATTGCAATCGTTACGCTGCCGAACAATATTCGATATTTATTAAACCTTGGTATCTAAAACTTTTAAATGCGACTCATGTTTCAACCTATGTATATGAACTGTGGCTAATCTGTTTTATTATTAGTTGTATCATATTTCTTATAATTTATTAATAAGTCACGACGTACAAAAAACGCCAAGAGACCAGTAAATCAATAATGAATGTTTGAAATCAGAAAGATAACGAATTTAATGACGATCAAAAATGCTGATACGCATCTATAATATAATAGGACGAGGAAAAATTCCTTTCGCAAATTGTATGTATAAACTTGTAATAAAATCCCTTCGGCTGTACTATTCGCATCAGGCTGGTTTTGATGACATTAAAAAGATTACATTAAAAAAAAAGAAACAAATTAGTAAAATGTTGTTTACAGATATTTTACATTTGTTTTTCTTTCTGTCAAAATATGTGAATCTATTCGTTTCCTAAGCTATGAAATAGGCTTCACGGATATAGCTAAAAGTATATGCTTAAATTAAAAAGATTAATTAAAAACTTTTTTATATAAAAACAAAATTGACTTCAAAAAGAAAAAACTATAAAAATGCACTATTTTTTTATTTATTGCACTATTTTATTGACTTTTGTCAATAAATAATTATTTTATTAATCTGGTTCGTTAATTTTGGAGTCGGTGCCCGCTAGAGTTAACCAATGTACTCATTTACAAATGGTAATAACTGCCTAAATTTTATCACAATTACACATCAGCTAAATAAACGACTAGGTTGATTTTAAAGAACAATTAATCAAAATTAGATATAATTATCGACGTGCATTAATAAAGTATTACATTAATAAACCACGTTAATAAAGTAATTATTTATTGCCTGTTTAGTGCATTTTTGTAGTTTATTGTTTTGAAGTCGGTTTTGTTTTTAATTAAAAAGTTTTTTATATATCAGAAACGTTACATAACTTTCTTAGTAGTGACAGTTCTTTTTACAATCTTTAATATTTTATTACGATAGGCTTTTAAATGGCCAGTAATATATTCATTAATGACGGGCAGTACTAAAATGGGATATAATCTTATTATGTCGTGGGACAGTGTCAGTTACACTAAGTTGGTTTAAGCATTTTCAATCCAGGAATTTTGATGTCAAAGATAACTGAAAAACTGGAGTAAGAACGACATATCAGTAGTTACAATTTAACCGAAGAACTGTGGATTAACCACAAAACAGTCGGCAGAAAATCGTCGAAAAAATGGCAACCATATACTATAATAAAATGTAAATAAACTTTGGAAAAAAAATTATTGGATTAGCTAGGATCAAAATTCTGCGGGAATTTTTACACACAGGTAACGGCCAAGCCGAGGTTCGTATCACTTTCGTGGTTAAACAAAAGGCTATTACTTTAATAACATGACCAAGTAGATTTAGCCTTTAAATTTGTTTTTTTTAATCACACTAAACAAAAAAGAATATGGGTTGGCAAACAGAGGAGAAACAGGCATTGAACTGTTTCTTATCTTTACTTTTATATAGACAAACATAAATAAACGAGTAATAATTATACATATAGATTATTCAGTTCATATAATGTACAGTTTGCGATGATTGCGCAGTGGATAGTGCGGCCGGATTCCACGTCAATGGACGCGGGTTCAAGCCTACATGTCTAACTCTAAAACCAGCCTGAGCTTTCGGTAAAAGAAAACATCGTAAGGAAACTATAGCATGGTGGTATGGCATTTTGTAATAATGCATTCCTGGGTAGCTACCAACCTCAAGTTTGAAAACCTGTCACCAAATACCAATAAGTTTGTTTCGGCATCATCACTAGGCTTAGTGTGTATGGTAAACTGGACCTGGACCACATCGTCACTTAACTTCAGGTAAGATTGTGGTGATTGATTGCGTGGGTAGGCCCCCCACAAGGTGGACCGATGACCTGGTGAAGGTCGCGGGAGTATTTGGGAAAGATCTATGTCCGCCTTTCGGTTGAATGGATGGACATTTTTAAAGGTCTCTTTAATGTTTGTTCTATGTTAGTATTTTACTTATTTACACATACGATCTATTTTTTAAAGTTGTTGAATGTAATAATATATGACAATTCAACAATTAGTGACGTACTGTCTCAGTATGGAACAATAAAAAGATAATGCGCACCACACGGTAGCCGCAGCCAGCGCGATACAGTGGCACTGCATGTGCACAAAAATTACACGCATCATACTCCGTATGCGTGCTTGCACACTACACGCAAGGTACGTGGGTTCTCTAACGGACCTTTACTTCTTTCATTTTTTCATTAGCTAGACCAAATTTCGTGGAATTCTTACACAGATAGCAACTAAAACCGAGGTTTATACCATCTTGAAGATCATGCGGTGGATACCGTTTTCAGCCTTATGGGCTCGCAAAATCGTTTTCGGTTTTAAACCTGTGTTCCTGCCATAATACGTCATGAGCGCAGCACTATGGAAGGTTAGACGTAGCACATCCTGGAACAGGCATAATGGCGGCAGTATCGTATTAAAGAAGTGCGGAGAGAGTGCGTCATAGCACACTTTAGAGGATTGTGGCTAATGTGATTGCTTACTTGAGTCACACTCGAAAGTGAATGAGGTTGTCTTGAATTTACGGTCTCCTCTACCTCTATTGGTTATTATGTATATCTTCTTTTGACACGTAGAGCCGGTAGAGAGATTAAGCTGGCCGCCGAGGTGACGTGCTGGTTCCTTTTGCGATCGTCTCTCGAATAGCGATGGATGATGCAGTTGATGAAGTTTAACACTCTGGTCAACTGATCCTGCTCTGTCTTGTCCGCGGAGCAGAGCGCTTCCTCTGTCCATCTCTGGTCCAACTCCATTTAAAGTTTCCATTAAAAATCACTTTTTAGTTCGTTATAGAGACTATCTTTGAACATTTAACGCCAATTGCACACTAAAACAAACCTGTTCAGCACCGACGTAAATTACATAGAATGGCTCCTAGATGGATCGGTTTAATAATATTGCAAAAAACGCTAATTTTCCAACTGTGGCGTTTATCGAAATTTGGAAAGTATTTCAATTAGTTATATAAGAATAGATAATATTCTATTTGGTAGGTAGATACTTAACAAATATGCCGATTAGATTATTAAGTGTTATTGTAATTTTTATGACGTTATTTTTAATTGGTAAAGTACCTCATTTTAGTAACTAACTGACATTTCAGATTGCTTTCTATTGATTTGTGATAAAATAATAGCAAAATACTAAAAAACTTCTTGAGGTTTAAACAGGAAAGCAAATTCACTATTCATTTGTCATGATTCGTCATATTTTGTCGCATTCCGGTATCAGTTAATATAAAACCATACCTAGCAATAACAGCCTTTATCCGTGCTTTAGGACGATGTATTGAAGGCGACTGTCGAAAATTCTCATCTACCGGGGGTCGTCATCGTACTTTGATAATAATCAAAATCAAATGAAATGTAGTCATTTTCAAACATAGAATATATTGAAGTAAACAGAAATAGATTTTTAAAGTAATTATTTATTTACTCTTTACTGCATTTTTAACAATTATTCTTTTGACGTCGGTTATCTTTTTAACCGCCTTCAAAAAGGAGGAGGTTCTTAATTCGATGGGATTTAGTTTTTATGTACACAGACTACGCTGAGATTTTTGATCTGATTTACGTGATTCTTTGATGCGGAATAGTTGCAATTTCGTCGTATAAAAAAATAACACAGTTTGGCCCAGTAGTTTTCCGTTTATGAACATTTCTGTTTACGTGAACGGTGTCATTTTTTTTTTTTACGGCTTTTTTTAGAAGTTTCTTATATATCGTTTAAAGCGCGCGGCGCCTTTCATAGGCCTACCCATAACTACTTTAAAAAAAATTCCATCCATCCATTCAACTGAAAGACGTCCACTGCTGAATATAAGTCTTCACCAAAAGATCTCCACGACGACCAGTCTTGCACCACCCGCATCCAGCTGATTCCCGCGACCTTCACCAGGTCGTCGGTCCACTTTGTGAGGGGCCTACCCACGCTACGTATTCCGGTGCGTGGTAGCCATTCGAGAACCCGTTGGCCCCATCGGGCATCGGTTCTGCGAAGAATGTGCCCAGGCCACTGCCACTTAAGTTTAGCAATTCTTCGGGCAATGTCGGTTACTTTTGTTCTTCTGCGGATCTCCTCATTTCTGAATCGATCACGCATTGAAACTCCAAGCATGGCCCTCTCCATTGCCCTTTGAGCAACTTTGAGCTTTTATATTAGGCTCATTATGAATGACCACGTCTCAGTGTCGTATGGCATCACTGGCATCACACACTGGTCGAATACTTTTGTCTTGAGACACTGCGGTATATCGGACGAGAAGATTCTACGTAACTTCCCGAACGCGGCTCAGCATAGTTGAATTCGACGATTAACCTGTTTCTCCAAGTTGGATCTACCTAACTGGACAGTTTTTCCGGGTATACATAACCGTCAACAACTTCGACCGTATAGTCACCGATTTTGATAGGAGTTGGCACAACATGGACATTAGACATGACTAATGAAAAATTATTATTTAATAAATGACAAAAACAAAAGTAATGAAATGTTATAGTCTACCTAATGTAATCTAAAAAAAATCTACTGTAGTTTACAGAACAACCTAATACATACATTAAAAAGTAAAAAAAAAAAAACAAAAAAAACTACGTTTAATAAAACTATAACTAAATATCTTAATAAAGATTTAATTTAATACACCTCTTATGCAAACCTAATATCTTTAATATTAATAAAGTGCTATTATTTGTATGTGCTACCTATTGATAGGCTTGAAATCGGTGCCAAGGCAAATGTATTAAGTAGGTATCTCTACACTCGCCGCACGTGACTTTCGTGGCTTTCAACCGGTGAACGAAAAAAACCGTTTTTTTTTTTTTCAACAGTCGTGTCGCACAATACGCAAACCAAAAGGTCCTTTTCAGGTTTTTTTTTTTTTTTTTTTTTTCCTACCTAGCTAATGTTGTTGACCGGAAGGGCCTTTACAGCTTCACCGAACTTTGTGGGCGAGTGCTGAAGGCACTCAGCCGCAAAAGGTAGCTAGCTCAAGGGTTCGAACCTCGGCTTGGCCGCTACCTGAGTATGAAAACTCCCGCGGAATTTTTTTCAGGGCCACAAACATATTTATATATATGGCTTGGCACCGGTTTCAAATCTATCACTAGGTAGCACATACAAATAATGGTATTTTATTCATATTAAAGGTATTAGGTTTGCATAAGTCGTGTATTAGATTAAATCGTTATTAAGTTACTTTATACTTTTTAGTTTTTGAAGTTGCTTTTTTAAACCTAGTTCTTTTTGATTAAAAAGGTTTTGTTTCAAAGTTCGTTTGGAATCTGTCACCATCCGCGTTTGTACTTCTGGAGATGCGGTAGTCTATTGTCATATTCTCCACGTTCAACGCAAAGGCAACACGCCGGGATAATAAAATAAACATTTAAATTTCGTTGTTGTGGTTCTGTTCGTATATAATAATTATTTACTCTTTAGGAATACTCACTGCATTGCATTAATTAATAACGCGATGTTAGTTAATTTTTGACGATTTGATTTGCTATTATTCTCATGTAAGTCGTTTTATATATTAACTAGCTGTGCCCGCGCCTTTACCCGCTTGGAATTCAGACAATTTGGAGCCTATATTCTGCCCTGGATCGAATTCGGTTCAGTAGTTTCTGCGTTATTGGCGAACAAATTAATAAGCAGACGGACAGACATTTTTTTTTAAACTATCGAAATGGATTCTGTTGACGATTATGAAGCTCCGCATAGTGTTTTTTTTGTTAAATATCTTCAATGTACAGATTTAGTCTCGTTAGCCTTTTATTAGAAGTTTAGATTAACGAATAACATTTACAGTAAACGTTGACCAAACGCTACAGCTATGATTTTAATAAAGAATAGAGTAAATCAATTCAATGGTATTTGGGTTATAAGTGTACCTTTTTTTTTCGACGGGGGGAAACGGACAGATAGACGTTAACTTTAAAATGTCAAATATTGAACATTTTCCTATGGCCTTGTTTATTTTAATGGACAATCTAGTTGTAGAAATATTTTTCATATATAGGCAATAAATTTGTTTCATTTATTCGTATATGTGGTAATACGGCACCAATTCATAACTATCGCGTAAAAGGCGATAGGAGCTCAGTGTAAGCGCGCAAGTGTGTTCTGATAGTTACACTAGATAGCTAATTATTTTCTAATTCTTACCTTTTTTATCTATGATTGATCGTTTAAAATTAGGCGAGACTGGACTGGATAAAAATTTGATTATAACTAGATAAAAAAATACACAGACACACACACACGCACACACACTCAAATCAAACACCGTTTGAATATTCTTTTATTAATAATAATAAAAACTTACATCTATACTAATAAATAAAATTGAAGTGTTTTGTAATTTAAAAAACAAATGTTTATATAACTAACCTTTTCCAGTCTTTGCCTATATCAAAAACACCATGTTCAAATTTTTTGCCTAAACTCTGGAACGGTTAGACTAATTTTGACGCGACTTTTACTGGTAGATAGCTGAAGTTACTCCACTTTACATCACTTGGCTACTTTTATTTTCAAAAATAATTAGGGTTCTATGTAAAAAAAAATGTAAACCCATAAAATGTAAAAAAAAAAAAAAAACGATTTAATGGTCAGTTTTACTAGCAAGTGCTATATTTTGTATGAAATATCTTTGTTTTCTCTTAGTATCAATTTTTTTAACAAAGTAATCAGAGTTCCGTATAAAGCATTCAAAGTAATAACATTGTGAACCAAATATGATTCCATCACACAACACCAATAAAACATTATTTTCCAATGGTTACTGGAACGTAGTTTTTTAACGCGGCTTACGGGTAATGCGATTTAGTAAAAATCGTCACGTAACGAAATGCAGTATGCTATGTATGTGTGTGTACATTAGTTTATTCATGTCAACTGTTAGTTTTATAGAATATCTTACGCGTGCGCTCTGCTAATCTAACATGAGTTTTTATTTCTTTATTTATTGGATTCGTCGAGGAGGCCGTCTATGAAGGAACATTTAAAATTAGATTTTTATCATATCACTTTAACACACAGGTGTACAGACACGAGTAAATTTCGTGACAAAGTATTTGTAATTTTAAATGTTCCTTCATAGACGGCCTCGTCAATGAATCCATTAAAACTCATAATTTCTGTTTTAACTAAGAACTACGTTCCTGACGGGTGTCACTCGACAGTTGTTTTTTTAACTATTATTCGCTGTGAAAAATGTAAGAAACGCGGGCTGCGTCAAGGGCACACGGCTAGTTATTAATAAAGATTTAAAAAAATCATGCTATTCACGCATAAAAGTGTGTTTTATAAGAATAGATCGTAAGCGTCTTAACAAGATAGAAAGTACTAACACGAAGTACGTAGTTGTGCAACTTCATCATGTTTTCATTCCACCAAAGTTGTCTGATTTCTGTAAAAGAAACAACATATAATACTACAAAATACTAATAATATCTACCTTTTTTTTTGACGAGGGAAATGCATTTACGCCCTACCCTTACCACTATTGCATTAGTGAGACCGAAGTCCCCCAATGCAATAGGTAAGGGGACACGGAGGGACGACTCCTTGCCAGTGTGGGACTCACCCGTACGTGAAGCGTCCGGAAATACCCACGAAACCCCCCGGGGTCGTCCGCCGCATTTGAGATGGGGGCGATACGGGATAGCTTTCGCAAGCACCGCGTCGCCCCCTGCTAATAATATCTACCTATTAAAATGTTTGTGTAGCTAATTATTTTTACACCAGTTAACTATGTTTTCAGAATACATTTATATACGAAAGGAAAACATAATATTCACAGACGATAAATAATAATAAGGATTTTAATAGAGAAGTTGAGGAAATTTTTTGACTACAACACCAAAAAAGATCATTCATACATGTTTGTTGTGATATTTTCTAAGTATGTAATATATGTTGTAATTACGTAAATCTATACTAATAAATAAAATTGAAGTGTCCGTTTGTAATATCAATTTTTTTTTACTAAATAGGTATTAATATATATATACAATAGCTATACCAAAAAGATATTTTTTTAAAATTTTTGTTTGTCTGTTTGTTCCGGGTAATCTCCGAAACAGCAGGGCCGATTTTGACGGGACTTTTTTTGGTAGATAGATGAAGTTACTCCGCATTCTCAGATAAGATAGATAGATCCGACAACTTATCTCATATCAGATAAGTTACATTTGATTTTCGAAAATAATTAAGGGTCCAAAAAAAAAAAAAAAAAATATAAAACAAATTAAAAAACCCTATTCAATGCACAGTTTTACGGGCAAGTGTTTGAATTTATGGCAAATATTTTTAATTTGTCTATTATTAATAAATTTAAAAAAATGTAGGAATATAATTAGGATACAGTAAAAAAAATAAAACACTGTGAAGAATATATGAAACGCGGGCGCAATCGCGGGCACACAGCTATTCTACTATATACTAGGGACCATTCAAGTTGTACGTAAGCATTAATGGTACACGGGGGGTAGATATGAAGATTCTTTCCACAAAGATCGACTCCAATGAATCCATTCACAAAATAATTGAGTTCTAAAAGATCGGTCTGTAGAACTACGACCATTTTCGACATGTATTTTTTTAATTCGTAACTAGTATCATTATATTGGTCGAAATTAGACCATAATTATCATTTATTGAAAATTTGAGGTAAATACTGTTTCCGAAAGAATTTTATTGATAACACTAAAGCTCACCAATAGAAATTAAACAACAAAAACAAACAGACGGAGGTGAAAAAGATACTAACCTCTTTAATCTTTGTATGTTTATAGATAAATCCATATCAAACAAAACAAAAGGGACACTATAACAATCTTTTACAAGCATATCAAAGTTAAAGAGAATACTTTTTATGGTTGGCTATTGCACCTTAAATACTCTTGATGTACTGAGCATTCAACACTTTAAGTGTTTACTTACCATCAGGCAAGATATTTGTCTGCCATCTTAATCGTATACAAAAAGAAATTTTAAATCTTACTGATCAAACTGTGAAAGAAACTGATCACAAAGCCATCTCTTGAGTTTTTAATTAATTAAGTGAAAATCTTACACACATTTACTTGTGTTTAGGTCCATTTTTAAACATAAATGATTTTATGGTTCTTGTAAAACCAAAAAAAATAACCTCTATTTCCTAGATTCTAAGATCGATTCACTAGATCGATTCAGTGTTAGATATTGATTACAAAAATATATATTTTGGCCTTAAAGATTGATTCTTCGATTAATCGGTCTCAGATCGCCATTCGTAGAGGGGGGTTTATGCTTAGCTAATTTTAGATGACATGGGAGACGGGGCTGGTCTGAACGTTGATTACGTGTGCAATGTTTACTTTCATTTTTTGATATAATAAAAATATTAGAATCGCAGTAAATTATATTTAAATATTTATTTATTTATTGTAACATGTGTTTATAATAAATTGAGAAATCTCGTGTTTTGTTTCATTCGGATAAAATTAAAATAAAATATATGATAATAAGCGGGCGCCAGCGAGTTAGTCTACATGTCTTATCTTGATTGAATGTGGAATGTCCTGATTCTTTTTTGTTTTTTATATCCTATTTGTTACACATAAACATGATCTCCATACTGTTCAAAAAATTACACATTTTTAAAGTGAAAACTTCTTTACCATCGTTGTGATTTGAAAGTCGATGAAACAAAAAGCGACATTTTTGAGGCCATGGTTAGCCTGGTGGACTAGTCCGCGTGTCCTACAGAGGGTACGACTGAAAGGTCGGAGGTTCGAACCCAAGGTGGGTAATACATTTCTTTTAAGGTTTCACTTCTACAAGTGTGAATTACACACGATAATTTTTTAAATTTTATTATTTCTAAAAATGATATTGTTATTTAGGTTATCAATAGGTAATTAACATACACATTGTGCACACAAGTAGTTTTTTTTTATTCTATAAATTATTTTAAAATATGTATAACCATAGATAAATTATTATATAATATAGCTATTCCCATACAAAAAATCGTCACACGCGAAAAGTTCAAAATCCCGTCTTATTTCTAGATGGGGTTCATTCATAGGCTGCAAATTTAATAGAAGTAATTGAGTCCTTAGTATTTAAATTATGCTGTCGTTAAAATTTACTAAAAAGTGTGTACTATTTTTAAACGTATAATATTGTACAAATACATTGCCTTCGAAATGTTTATTTTCATTGGAAAACATCGATGATTTACCACTATTTATGCGCTTTGTGACAGATAACAAGATGGTAACATACAAGGAAACGCATTGTTTTTATGACATGGCGTTTAAATAATATTTTAATTTATTTGACAGCTATATATTTTATACCGAAAGAGGTTTTCTTTGTGACATCATCGGAAAATTTGCATAAGTTTGACCAGGGAAATCACCCTTTATAACATGAGCACTTTTGATTGGTACAGTTAAAGCAAAAGAAAAACTTTTTACATATTTTACGTAAATAAATACGAAAAATCAGTAATTAAATTATAAATATTTATTTTTTATATTAAGAAATAAATAACACGACAAATAAATAAGAAATAATTATTATTATAAATACATTTTTATATTTTTATAAAATTTCAACAAAAAGTATAATGATGAATGAATGACGTCTGTAATCAACGCGGATTACATTTTTTTTTTTTTTTCGTGTTTTACACATTTTTAAGCAATTTATTATCCAATCAAAGATTTTTACATTTTTTATGTAATTTGATATGCTAAATGGGTCCATATAATTTGCTATATCGATATAATTGTTGATATTTTAGATATATCGTCACCATTCTGATCGTCATATTGAATATATAATTGTAATGAAATCTTGAATATATGTTTATGTTATATTTGTGTAATTTATTTTTATAGGAATAGCAGAAAGGTCCGCAGAATGAAGAGTGGAAGCGAGATAAACCACGAATATTGGGTGAAAGAGTTGGTAAGAACAATTTCTCGGAAGCAATGAAAATTTCGCAAATAGTATAGTAATAATATTTATTATTTTATGTTATCAGGCATTCTATTTGTATGTTTGTTCCTATTTGTATATGGATTATATAACTTTGTATGACTACTTTTAAAATAATTTGTGGTGAGACTAAAACAAACCATTTTAACAGAGTTTTTATTTTCTTCGTGGTTAAAACATTATTTTCAAATATGCAAATAAAAAAATACTGTCTGTCTGTCCGGACTATGTCAAGGGGACTCGACCAATATTAATAATAATAAAACTTTGAAGGTGGCAATAACACATCAATGAGCAATTTATAAAAAAATAACAAACTTCATGTTAAAAGTTCTTCTCAATAATACATATAATAAGTAAAAAACAAAATGATGAATATAAGAAAAAAATAAAAGCATAGGAGAAAATAAAAAAGGTTTTAAGATCAGGAGAATGTATTAAACACCTTCATCTGTTCAAAAGGGCATTCTCATTGTGACAAGTTATTTTTTACTTCATAGAAAGCTTGAAATCTTTGTGGGATTCGATCAACGTACTTTTTACAAATTTATATCATATTACTACTATGCCACAATCGCTTCTATTTGGATTCTTCAGATTAATACGTATATATTATAAAAATTACCAAGTAGCATAAAACCCGCAAGGAACGTGGAAAATTCACATTTATGAAGTCGCGAGCAACCATAGCAATAATTATTGTATATCAAAATTCAGTCTTGTATGTCAAAAAGTTTAATAGTGTTAACAGATGGTCGAACTCGCTACGAAGCATATAAGGGACATGAATTGGCGAACGACCGAACAGCGCTACTACTGTAGCAGCAACATTAGTGTCACCATAAAATCTTGTTTGCCTATTAGTAAAGATATAATCTCCATCCATCCATGCAACCATAAGACGTCCACCGCTGTACATAGGTTTCCCCCAAATAGAAAGGAGGATTGCCATAATCGCCACGCTTGGCAGGCGGGTTGGCGTTCGCAGTAGGTGTTTGTGGTACTCAGAGGATGCTGCTGCCCATCCCTTAGTTTATCCCTTAGTCGCCTTTTACGACACCCACGGGAAGATATGGGGTTCTATTCTGAACCGGCATCACACGACACGGATATAATCTATGTGCTATTATTATAACTATTCCTAAAGCCGGCTATGCAGGCTACAACAGTCCTGTATCACTGTGATCTAAAGAGGACCATCGTGATCGCGCCTCTCTGCTTAAACTTACAGCTTAGATGTATTGTAGAATCTTTAAAATCCGCAAACATAAATAGTAATTTATATTTATTCCAGGTTTCGATAATTTCGTAAGCATGACATCTGTAACTGACTGTGCCCACACGAAACTGCTATATTCAGTCTTCCGCACTCCGTCGTACAATGTACGTGGCCCAGCTTGCGCGTCTGTCAATGCGCGGTGTTGTCAATGGCTAATTCTAAATTATCGTATTTCCGCATATGAATATAATGTTCATTGCTATAATTTTTTTGTACATTATATACTAAGAGCTGAAACTTATCGCACATTTACATAATCACTATTGTACAAAGTACCAGTGGTTAACGATCCTGAATGGCAAGCAATTTAATTTGTTTATAGTGTATCTATAGCGATGGCAGTCGTTATTGACACGTCATTTAAAATTTACTAAAGTTTAATAGTTTAATTTCATTTAAACTTTAATATTTACTCAATATTTCAGATTTAGTATGTTTCGAATCATTATCTAATTAGTAGAAATACGTGTAGATAATGACAGATTAAAATAATTATATAAGTCGTATTATTGATGTAATAGTAATAACAGTATATCAAAGATAAACTTTAAAAAAAAACAAACAATTTTTAGGATAATCTTAGATAGATTCTGGTAACACTGAATAAAGATTCGCATAAATATTTTCAAATACAAATAGAGTCGAAGACGAAGAGCGGCTACGTCGCATGGAACTAAGCGGGAGCTGGCAACGTGGCAATTATAATTTAGCTCAATAGGGAAATTAGGGAATAGCGCCAACTAATTATTTTTTGTGTATTATTAAGATTCTGACGTCAATATAAATTGGTTTATAATCAATTTGAAACTCTCAGCGACACCTCTCGTCCTAATGGGTAATCATTTATCGTGTTATGATATTTTGTATGGGTATCAGCAGTCTAGTATATGATATAGTCTTTGGTATAACCTATTAATTGCTCCTTGACATAGTATAATTCAGTGAAATCGGTCACTCCGTTTTTGAGTTATATTCGGATATACACAAAGACGACTAAAAGAGACATCTGTTAAAAAAACTAAACGTACAAACAAAACTTCAGTTTTATTGTTAGACCATCCATTCAACCGAAAGACGTTCACTACTGGACAAAGATCCTCGGCCAAAAGGGGGATGCCCATAACCGCCACGCTTCGCAGGCGGGTTGACGATCGCAGTCAGGTGTTTATGGTACTCACAGGATGCTGCTGCCCATCTCCTGGTTTATCCCTTAGTAGCTTTTTACGATTCTCACGAGAGGATATGAGGTGGTACTATTCTTATCCGGCACCGCACGGGCGTTAGTTTATTCATTCATGCTATTTATATATAATAAATTAACAAAAACGTTACAGTGGTGTAGATTGCCCTACACGGGTGATATTGGTGTTAATATTCTTAGAGGGCACCACACAGTTTATTAGTATGAATAGGTATATATCGGATTTAGTCGGTAAACCAAATGAGTAGTACTCGCAATCTTCTTATAACAAAGTCTCCGCAACTTCCTAAACAAATGTGTGTAAGAGGAACATAATAATGTGCGTTTCCACCGGACACTGATAACGGGTTGAACTAAATGACCCTGAGTCCATCTGTCACGTAGTTTGTACATAAACATAGTGTTAGTTACGGACATTGTAATATGTGTTATCGTTGTTTTATTGACATTATTTATTATTTGCTCGTGTTACACTAAGAATTAATTATTGTGGTATTTTTTTTTATGTTGGCTTTTTCTAAAGTTGGCCAGGCAAATTACCACTCTCAACTTCACAAACCATTTATCGCCAATTATTTAAGCAATCGTCCATTAACCACGTGACACAATCGTTGGCCCCCTCCGGTGGGAGCCCAAGATATGCTGCGCCCCTGGGGAGGCTGTTGACGCAGCTATCACTGCGATACAGTAATACTTAACACGCATTAAGCATTACATGCAGAACACTGCACACACACTCCTGCACATAACACACACAGGTACATAATGATGAATATAAGAAAAGCAGGCGCAGCCGCGGGCACACAGCTAATTTTTAAATACAGGTATAGTATAATTTATAACCTAAAATCATTGTGAAAATTTTGGGCATCGTTAATAAAAATAACAAATTTATTTCTTCAAATATTTAAATATATATAAATATTCGTGATGTCTCACAGCACCCACTCCAACTTGTTAAATTTTTTTCTAACTAGTTAACGCTGTTGACGTGAAGGGCCTTTACAGCTTCACCTGACATTGGGGGCGAGTGCTGAAGGCACTCAGCCACAAAAAGGTAACTAGCACAAGGGTTACCAAAGTGGTACGGACCTCGGCTTAGCCGGTACCGGAGTATAGAAAATTCTACGGAATTTTGAACTTAGCTAAGTCCTACATTTTTTATTTCATAACAAGAAAAGGTTCCTTACAGGACCTATGTACTTGCGTGTTATGTGCAGAAGTGTGAGTGCAGTGTTGTGCATGTAATGCTTAATGCATGTTCAGCCATTGTATCGCGCTAGTGGCGGCGTCCACAGTTGGGGAACTATTTTATAGCCTACCAATCGCTTATTAACATTTATACTTCATTCACAGAAAGTTTTATAAAAATCAGACAACTCGTTTTTAGTTAATTATTTTTTTATGATTTCTAAAAATATATATTTATAACATTATTACTTATAAAATAATTTACATTTTTTTAAATATCAGATTCAAGATTAGCAACAATTAGTAATGACTAAATAGATATCTGTCACAAAATATGTATTTTATATTATATGTATATTATAATTTATAATTTTTTTTTTTTTCATTTTACAGCTCAAGCTTCAGAATGATTAAAAATGTATATTTTAACGATAAATATTAATTTTATGGTTTCGACATAAATAATTAATAGATTTTGCAAATTACATTTAATGTAAATCTTGACATGCGAACTTATTTCCGACCTCACTTTTATATTTTTATTTTAAATTACTGCATTTTTTTTTTACAAAATTGTTAATATATGCGTGGATCTAATAATGAAAGAAATAATAACTATATCATCATTTATTACAGCAAACACACATTATACTCCTATTACAATCCATATATATATATATATGTGTGTGAGTGACAAACTGTAGAAACAATAAACCCTTCTATGTTCAAATATATGTTGACCAAGGAGGTTTACTGTATTTAAAATTACCTATTGCTAACAAAAATAATATAAATAAATTACTGAAACTGCGAATAAAAGGCATTAAAATTGTTTTACAGAGTAAATCACATGTTACTCCTTTTTGATTTACAACAGTTAAAGACGAAAATTTACATATTATCGGCTTCGATAATAGTTATGACTGAAAATCACATTTAAATGACTATAAAGTAACGTAACATTATAATATTCATTCACTTTTGTCATTATAATACCATTTATTTAGTTTTAAACATTATAATATTTTGAACTCAGTTTTCTCTAATTTCGATTTTACTGTTTACTACTGCCTTTTACTTAAGCACGGTAGTATAGATGATAAGCCTCATTTTGCCAGAAAAGCGAAGTCCTATGTTACAATTCCTATGTTATAAAAAAGTTATGTTAGTACCTACTGAAGACAACGCTATTTACGATTTTCGGGGCCAAAGTCAGATATATTTTGCCTTCAGCACTCGCCCCCAAAGTCACGGCGAAGCTGTAAAGGCCCTTCCGGTCAACAGAGTTAGCTGGGTTTGAAAAAAAAAAGAAAAAAGAAGAGTAATTAAGAATTACTTTCATAGTTTAAATTATCTATCTATACTAATAATAAAATTATATATTTCACGTGTCTGTACATTTTCGATTTCTGTGAAGATAATTATTGCAAGGGCCCAAAAGTAGGTAATTATAATATGCATTTCTTTTATTTTTAGTTATGTCTGTCTTTTTATTTGTTTGATCTGGAATCAATTAGAAAGTACTACCGTATTTAAAAAGATAATTAAAAAGCATATTCTGGACTAACCTCAAATTTCATTAAAATCGGTTCACTTTATCAATAATACACGCGGCGACTTTAGTATGGCAGAAGAGTTGTTAAATAAAATGAGTTTTAGACTTTATTCGTGAACAAAATTTTGATGGATTGATTAAAATTGAAACAAAAGAAACAATATAATGTTTATAATATATGCATAAATACCTAATAAATATCTAAAACATAGTAAATGAAAGAACAATATTTTGGATATTTAATTTTCACACAATCATTTTTGGGAATCATTTTATGGAAGTCGGTAGTTAACTGAATTGAAATCAAAATATCATGAACTACTGCCTATGTATACGGATAACGGTGACAGGTGATCATTCCTAGAATTTAGTGGCTAAGACCACCATCCTTAATAATAATAATAATAATAAAGCCTTTAATTCGGACAACAGATATACAATTATGCTCCTTATAACTGTTAATGCACTGTTATATTTGTTTTTCACAATTAAAATTATTCCTGTATTTTGTGATTGTTAACTTTCCGCAAGTCCATTTACCAGTTCGCAAAGGCCTCCTTCAACCTATTCCAATCTGATCTCTCCCTGACTAGTCTACTCCATGTTATGTCTGCAACCTGCCTGATATCATCGTCTCATATTTTTTGTTGTTTGCCTCTTTTCCTTTTACCTTCCCTTGGGCACCAATGTGTAATTATTTTGCTCCATTTGTCCTTTCCTCTGACCATGTGTCCCGACCACTTCTATTTTAGCCTTTTTATTTTTAGGGTTACGTCTTGTATTTTTTTTTTTGACCTAGCTAATGCTGTTGACCGGAAGGGCCTTTACAGCTTCACCGAACTTTGAGGGCGAGTGCTGAAGGCCGCATAAGGTAGCTAGCTCAAGGGTTCGAACCTCGGCTTGGCCGCTAACTGAGTATGAAAACTCCCGCGGAATTTTTATCCTAGCTAAATCCCTACATTTTTTATCTTTATTTATATTTTAAAAAAAAGTTTCCTTACAGGACCTATGTACCTACGTGTTATGTGCAAGAGTGTGTTTGCAGTGTTGTGCGTGTAATGCTTGATGCATGGGCAGTGTCACGGTATCGCGCTGGCGGCGACGTCAAGAGCCTCCCCAGTTGGGGAACGAAGCACGTCTTGGGCCGCCGCCTGAGGGGGACCCGGAGAGTGTGCGGGAGCAAAATTAGCCGCTCGTCCCCGGCGGCGGGAACCGCGGTTTCACGGGCGTGGGCGCTGAGCGTCCTGTATCTTGGTCTTTTTCCTTTTTTATTCTATCCCCATTCTTTACTCCTATCATGCTTCTGTCATGCTTCTCTCCATTACTCGTTGGCAAAAAGCAATTCTATTGGTTGTGTTTTTTGTTATGGCCCGTGTTTAGCTTCCATACATTAAGATCGGTAGATTGCAAACATTGAATAATTTGCTCTTTGTTGCTATATGAAGGTTTTTGTTTTTTTCATTACTTCCCTTAGGCCCCAATACCATTTTCAACTGTTTGCTATTCTTCTTTCAATTTCTTTGTTTAAGTTATCTTTGGGTGATATCAGCTGTCCAAGGTATGTACATATATTCTGCAACATAGCTAATTTGTGACTCGCCTTTATTTATGCTGCTTTTATTTCCGTTGGTCATTACTTTTTTTCTTCAGGATTCAATTTTAATCCTACCTTTTCACTCTTCGATGCTAGTTCGTTTAACATTCTATTTAGGCCTCCTAACGTTTTTGCGAATAACACGATATCATCGGCAAATCTTAAGTGTGTCAGTGTGCGGCCGTTTATATTTAAACCCAGATTTAGGCTTACCCAGGCTAAGACTACCAGCCTTAGAGTATGTCAATTGTTAATGGTGACCGTTGCTATTCACATTTATATCCAATTATGGTGGACGTGGACCATAACAGTTACGACCATCACATCCATCAATCCACTGTTACTATTGTCGCATAGATATAGTTAGAAGGCATCAGCTACCCTAGACTGTCTATCGTTTTCACGTATAAACAACAAAACAGAAGAATAATTTAGGCTGAACGTCATGCGTGCAATGCCGCAGGGAAAGTTAGTTATGAAATATAAATATGTAGTCTATTGCGTGGCCATTTGTAGCATACTTTAGACTAGCACAGTTAAAATGGGCGTACTATACATGATTCATCAATATTGTAAAGGGAATACATATATAAAAAAAATAGTAGGTAACTCATCGTTGTAACAAATATAAATTGATAAAAATTAAGTAAATTCTTACTGTTGCTTTTTTTATTTTAAGTTCCGCTGTAAACAATATCACTTACATTTTATACATAACTAAAATTTATAACAGTATTTATTTATAAAAATGACAATTACCTGGCATGAATCTGCTCTACGTATGAAAAATACCGACCATTTGTTAGTTTGCCAAGATGAAAAAAAAAGTCAAATTTATTTTTATATTTACAAATTTGTATGTTTTTTTAATTATGTATAAACAAGTTTCATTTTTATTAGGTAGTTATTACGTCGTTGTAAATTGTCATCTGTGTCAAGCTGTGATGTATATTTTATTTATTTATTTACATCAAAATTCACAGTTCGTGTAAAAATATATTTATAATCTAAATCGATAGGTATACGAATAATATAGCCAAATACGAGAATAAATCAATCTTTAAAATAATAAATATAAGATGATGTTTACATGCGCGTGTTTGTATATTAAGATATGAATATAGGTGTGTATGGATATATGTAAATCTATGTTTGTCAGTATGTGTATGTATGGATAAATTTGATGTTATCTCTTTATTAGAGACACTTTCATTTGGTTCATGAAACAGTTTTCAGAAATAATTTTATTATGATGTTTCAAATTAAACAGATCTATAATTATATTGGACTAAATCGACAATTATACTACTACATAAAAATGGCGACAAAGGAGATATAGCAAACTACAGACCTATTAGCTTAATGTCTAATATTTACAAGATATTTTCAAAAATTATATTATCTAGAATTACCAATAAACTTGACGAAAATCAGCCTAAAGAACAAGCTGGGTTCCGTAGAAATTTTTCAACTATAGATCATATTCACGCCCTTAGACAAATAGTACAAAAATGTAAAGAATATAATAAAATTTACTACCTAGGGTTTGTTGATTTTAATAAAGCGTTCGACACACTAGAACATGGATTTATTTGGGATGCATTAAAAACACAAGGTGTACAAACAAAATACATACGAATACTTAAAAATGTATACACCAAAAGTACTGCGCAAGTAAAATTAGAAACTACAGGTGATGAATTTTTAATCACAAGAGGTGTACGCCAAGGAGATCCAATCTCACCTAAACTATTTTCAGCAGTCTTAGAAATGATATTCAGAAACTTGGAGTGGACGAATAAGGGACTAAATATAAATGGAGAAAACCTGAGTAACCTACGTTTCGCAGATGACATAGTTTTATTTTCTGACAACCAAACAAACCCAAAAACACTAGAAATAATGTTACAGCAACTAGCGGATGAGAGTAAAAAGGCAGGTTTGTCAATGAACTTAACAAAAACAAAAATAATTACTAATTCTTTACAAAAGGAGATCTTAAAAGTTAATAATGAGCAAATAGAATACGTACAGGAATATATATACTTAGGACAACTAATATCAAAGGAAGATAGTATGGAAAAAGAAATAGATAGAAGAATAAATAATACTTGGAAAAGATTTTGGTCTCTTAGTGAAGTCATGAAAAACACAGAAATGCCTATGAAAGAAAGAAGGAAAGTATATAATATATGTATTCTACCATGTTTACTATACGGATGTCAAACCTGGGCTTTAACAAAACAACTAGAAAACAAAATAAAGATTTGTCAGAACGGAATAGAAAGAAGCACAATAGGAGTTAAAAGGAAAGACCGAGTAAAATTAAAAGACATAAAGTGTAGAACCAAATTTAAAAACGCATACATAACTTACAAACAATTTAAATGGAGATGGACAGGCCATATGATAAGAGAGGAGAAAGGAAAAATGGACAAGACTAATAACAGAATGGTACCCACGAGATAGCAAAAGAAACAGAGGTAGACAAATCAAAAGATGGGAGGATGAAATCAAGAAAATAGCTGGTCCATTATGGACTCGTACAGCAAAGGACAAGACAGAGTGGAAGTCTTTAGAGGAGGCCTTTGTCGGAAGACAAGCTGCTTCAGAATAATGACCGTTTGCCAATATTATACATTATTAAACGCAAATTGTAAAAATAAACTTAGGCGCACTTTAATTCTTAATTTATAGCATATGTAATTTCTGTACAGCAATAAAGGCTTTTTTTTTTTTTTTATAATTATATTATATAATAGATAAATTATTAGAAATGTTTATTATAAGTGCACGGAATTCTGCTCAAGTTATTGAACTCGTAGTTTCTTTGATGTTTAGGATTATAAAAGAGTTGTGTGTGTCGAGTATGAGTGAATTTGCGGCTGAGTGCCTTCTGCACTCTCGGTAAATCTGTTAAGGCCCTTCCGGTATCCCTAAAGTTTCCCTACATAATAAAGATGTTACCAGCATATTAACCTACTCTATAATACTAAATTACGAACCAAATTATGTGATGCAAGAATTAATGTTAATGTTAATATTCGATTGATGAAGGCGCTACTTTGCGGAAATCCATTATAAATGATATGGTTGATGTTACTTTACGATTTTTGAAGTGGAATTAGCAAAAGTAAGATTTTTTTTTTTGTTATGTTAATATTTTTTTGAAAATAACCAAGGTATTAAAATATAATTTAATTCTTTCAAACTGTGTTTTCCTCTTGAGTTTAGAAATGGCCATGGAAGAGTATTTTACATTCCATGCTTTATCAATTAATAGACCTGAGAGCAATTTTTCAGTTGAATTGCGATTAGTTAATAGGGAACAAATACATCATTTCCTTCACTGTTTCGTAGCGACTTTAGGTACCTACTTCATAAGAATTGAATGTCGCCGTCGTTACTTACTTCTATATATTTCTAACAACAGATACTAGCTGCATATCTTGCTCATTCTTTTTTCACTGAATTATATACTGACCTAAAATATAAAACGGTTTATTAAAAAGTATTGTAACCAGCGCGATGATGGTCATTTCTGTGTTAACTTAATTCAATATAGTTATCGTAACAAATCAAAATATATACCTACCTTTTAAAATCTGTCCGCAAAATATAGATGTGATTTTAAGAAAGGATCATATACTTCGGCCCAGTGAACAGTCAGACAGAGCGATAGAGATGTTGTCTTTATTACGTGGAAAAATCTTGTATAATATACCCATCCTCGCCGGGGAGCGATGGGTGAGTGAGATTTTTACTGGTTTTTACAATATGAGTGTACCTTCGTACGTCTATTTGGTCAGTGAGTACCAATACCAGTACCTCTATTCCTCAGTAGACGCGGGTCTCCTTCTGCGGTCGGGAGTTGAAAGAACCCCCTGACGAAACATTAGGAAGCGCATCGAACATTTGTAACAGGTTCAATCCCGAACTGTATCCTGCACATCACACGTATGTAGATGGGATCTGTAAGGGACCTATTTTCTTATTTTTTGTGAATGGTGGTTAGGGCAAATTTTGTACTCTGGTAACTATCAAACCAAAGTTCCTACTATTTTGCCCTTGTGTTAATTACCCTCTTAGGCTGAGAGTTTTAAGCGCTCGCTCTACAGTTCGATGAAGTTGGCAAGGCTCTTCCGGTTAACGACATTGGTTAGTTCAAAAAAATAATATAATAAAACAACCTGTGCTTTTATTGCCAGGGCGATGGACGTCCGCAAATCCTATCTAGGGCCGTCGAAGGTAGTCCTATGTATATGAGTATGACCCTACGCCGCTGAAGGGTTCGTCGACCGCGGAAGGTGTTGACTTTCGTAATGTTTTTTTCTTTCCTATCTTGTCTTTCTTAAAAAATAAATTTAATTCATAGTTTTAACTTAAATTGTATTTAGGGTCAGAGTAAATAATGTTTGTTTTCATCTTTCTTAATTCACTTTGGTTAGGGTTAGTACATACAGCGACGCAGTGCTTGCGAAAGCCACCCCGCGTCGCCCCCATCCCAAATGCGGCGGACGGCCCTGGGGGGTTTTAGTGGGTATTTCCAGGCGCTTCACGCCCGGGCGAGTCCCATACTGGCACGGAGACGTCCCTCCGTGCCCCCTTACCTATTGCATTGGGAGACTTCGGTCTCACTAATGCAATAGGTAAGGGTAGTGCGTAAATGCATTTCCTCCCGTCAAAAAAAAAAAAGGTTAGTACATACAACAACAAAAAAAAATATCTCATTTTAGATTTCAGTTAAACTTCGCTTATTTTTTAAAGACCTTTGAAACATGATTATTCTTAACCCCTTGAGCACTAACCTGGCGTTTACGCCAGCTTTCCATTGTTTTCCTATTGTCTCATTTTTATGGGTAATCGACATATTAAAAATCATGGATAGGTGCAACTTGCTTACTCAATAATTAATCATTAATGAATCACATGAGTAGGAATGCTTCTTCTACTTTATAGATGAAACCGGCTTAGTTGCGGAAAGTAGGTGTGGTGTCTGTGACATTAGTTGTTTAACTAAACTATAATACACTAGAGAAACAGGTAATAGTTATTATATAAGCAGATTACACATTTTGTCCAACATTTTTGAAATTATTTATTTAACTTCAAATATAAATATTATGTTTACCGTTATATTCTATACTATTAATAAAATTGTAAATGTCTTTATGTTTGTTCAGGCATCGATTAAAAAGTACTAAGGATATAAAAAAACAAATTTAATCAAAGCATATTTCTATGTATCATCCAATTTTTAATTAAAATCTGTCCACTTTTTCTGAAGTTATAGTGATTTGAATGACACGCGAGGACTTTAGTATGAAAAAAAGTTGCTAAAAAAATGCATTTTAAACATATTACAAAAACTTAATGGATTCATTGAAATTGTACAAAAGGACAAAGAAAAAATATGTTACAGTTTATTGTTAATAATAAAATTCTAAGAGATAATAAATGAGAAAACAATATTTTGAGTTTCAATATTTACATAATCATCTGGGCCAGTGGTCGTCAAACTGCGGCCCTCGGAAGATCTTTGTGCGCCCCGCGATGTCGCAAACTAATTTAGTAAACAATGACTTAAAACCGAGTTTACATATATAATAGATAGTAAATTAGGATGTGAAAAATGACTTTATAGGTTGTTAATACCATACAAGATCAATGGGTAATTCGCGTTTGACAGCTCATATAAATATGTATCAACTACCCAATCTATAAAAGTTTGGCCCGCAGTGGTACCTCACATTGATCAATGTGGCCCTTGACCAGAAAAGTGTGACGACCACTGATCTAGGCGTTGTAATAAGGAGTCATTTGAAAGTAGTGAACTGAATTCCAATCGTAATTTTAATAGATAAATATATTGCACGGAACATAATAATATTTAATTCTAACTGTAAATTTAATAAGTAATAGTATGTATATAAGAAGCCGTTCAAGTATCAAGTACATTATTAGATAGTTCATGCTTTTTTGTTTATTTTTGGTGACACGAGGGGCGTAGTGTTATGAATGGTGATAACGTAAGCAATATTTACGTATTTATTTTCGGAGTGAGCTTAACTAATACAATTGCTGACAAGAGGGAGGAGAGGTTATAATATCCAAAATGTTGGTTACATTTGGACAGCCCCTAATTACACATACAAAGTAACTATATTTTGGCTTAAAAAGCTAGATGAAACCTTAGAGATCACAAAAAGAACAAAATGTTTCTTATGTAATTCTTGGACGACTCCCAATTAGAAACACATAGTAACTATGCCTATTTAAGAAGCTATAAATTGGGACCTTAGACCTTAGAATATCAATTATCATTAACGGTGACACCTGATTATTTCATTTAGTGGTTATGACTACTAGCCTTAGAGTATGTCAAATGATAATGGTGACAGTCAACACCAGTAAGACCATTATATAGTAGCGATTATTCGACTGTTACTATTATCCAGTAGAAATGGTTAGAAGGAATCAGTTACCTCAGGCGGTGTCCTTTTCTCCTATAAACCTTAAAACAAGAAGGCTGCATAGACTGCATATTGGCTGAATGTTATGCGGGTGATGTCGCGAGCACAGCTAGTTAGATATAAGCGCAAATGATAACTATTTTAATTTGTTTCAAATATTTATTCAATAAAATGTTATTACATTATTTCATTTCTAAAAATACATTTAAAAGAATCTATTATTCGATACACTGAGGTTTATTATTTACTTTTCATATTTTCCTTGAATTGTGTACACATGAGAGAACACAGATAATGTCTTACATTACACATTTCATTAATATACATCTAATATCATATTAGAATTCATACAAAAGCTCTCTTTATATGTGATCGTATACAACCATCACCAAATAACATAAAAATAAATATTTTCTCAACCTACAATATAGTAAATCAAAAAACAATTCCTAGAAATAGGTACATTACTTCATTATACAAATATATTTAAAGAGTTTAAATTATCTATCTTATCGTGTAACAAATTATTCAATACTTTTTTACTTACTCCATCAACCTGTTTGTTTTTTTTAATAAAATGTTTGCTAATTTAATCTCTTATAATGTATTCACATTCTCATTAATTATATACAAGTAAAATAAACTAAGACTTTTAAATTGTAAGCAGTTAGATAAATTTTATTGGAACGTAAATAATAAAACTACAGCTGTTCCTAAGAAAAGGAAAGGCGAATTGAAATTTTATTGAACTCCAAATGTTTAAATATCAAAGAACTGAACAAAGGGTAAATGTCTGATAGATCATTATTTTTTTCCAAAATAACGGTTTTATACATGGTGGTAAGTAGAATAAACCTATCGAACAACCAAAAATAAATCGGTTTTTCTGACTGATCCATTGGCACTTACAAGAGAAAATGATTGGAATTTTAGATTTCAGTAGGTAAAAACAGATTGAGATCGCATATTCAAATCGGCCGGCCAGCGCCCACAAGTACCGGGATAATGTGGCGGCCAAAAATGAAAATAGAGCCGATGTGTTTCACTACAACTGTACAACCGTAGTGGTATTGCAATGAAATCCATTTTTCCTTTCAAGGAATGTTTTTGAAGTACAATAAACTAACACAATTGTTCATTCGTCACATTCCCAATACCATATGAATAAAAGACCAAGTTTTTCTATACAAACTTTACTTGTGAGTGTAGCATAGCTATATTTGTTATCAGATCAAAACTGATAAAAATGCGAAGTGTCCCGATGCTAGGAATTTGTGCGTTCACTTCCATCACTAACGCGTGTCTCAATTATTCTTTAATTTATCTTAAATCAGAGGTACCCAGTGTGCGCCACGGCGCCCTAGTCCAACGTAGAAAGTGAGGAAGGGCGCCGTGAAGCCATTCTATTTACCATTCTCCGAAAACTCAACTTAAGTGTTCGCGGATACAAAATAAACATTCTTGTTAATGTTATTTTTAAATGCTTATAAGTAAACAGTTTAGTTTCATAACGTTGTGTGGATGTTTTAATGTTTGTGCCTATCTACCTAAATAGTATCATTGTGCCGTGCCTATTACGATAGGTTAGGGCGTCGAGACAAATTTCGGCCCCGGGGGGTTTTAGTGGGTATTTCCGGGCGACTCTCGCCCGGGTGAGTCCCACACTGCACGGAGCTCGTCACTCCGTGCCCCTTATCTAGTGTACTGGGGGACTCCGATCCCCTAAGTACAATAGATAAGGGTAGTGCGTAAATGCATTTCCCCCCGTCAAAAAAAAAAAAAAAAAGAGCGTCGAGACAAAATGGCAAGTATATATTTGCGCCGGAGACTTCAAAAGAATGGGAGCCCCTGTCTTAAGGACACCATGCAATGACAGAAAACCTCACAGACTCTTCTACTTTATTTGTTGATTAAATGACATTTTATTCATAAAATTAGTTCTAGAAACACATTTTACATCGAGGCAGTCTTATCAATTAATTAGTTACAATCGATATTGCTTATACGTTCACTACGAATTCTACTTTGTCATTTCAAGAATTATTTAATTAATAATTCAATGCTCCATATCAATTTATCGTCTAAATATATACCTACCTTAATACAATGATTGATAAAACATAGGTACATTTTTTTTTATATCTTCACTACATTGTTTTGACTAGTAGGTAATGATTAAATTAATTCCATTAGTTTGAAGTGTAATATTGATAACATAAAATTCGCAACAACAATGTTCTAAAACAGTTGACCTCAATAAGTAAATAATATCTGTAGCAAATTGATACAACAAACGCACTTTGTTTTATAAATCATTAAAACAACAGCCTCTTAAATAAACTTACACCGTTCAATGTATTCAAAACCCTGTTGTAATATTTCACATATTATAATTAACTTTGTTTTTATTTGTTCCCTTCAGAACAAAAAAGAAACCGAGATACCCTTTTTTACGTAGGTATTTAAATTCACAGAACCGCTCCAAAGCCAATCTGATTAAACCACTGTTTTAATTTTTTATGTTTGAAGACTTTAATTATGTAAACAGTTACTTAGAATTGATTTAAAAGATACCTTGTTCTTACTTATAAAGTGTTACATTTTTGAAGCCAATTTTTCGGCTGACGATAGAAAAAAATAGTAGCATATAGATAGGTATAATATTGCCATGGTATAAAAACAATGAAAACATAAAAATCTCAGTGTCTAATTAGACACCATACTTAATTTTTTTTATTAATTATTTAAACACTATACTTTATATACAACGGAAAATTGAATCTACCTACTTAATAAAAATACGTTATCTACAAGAAAACATTCTGAATTGTAAAACAACCTTATCAAAAAAACAATAGTTTGTTTTTCAATTATTAAATCCATTTTATTTTTAATAATATCATTATATCTCAGTAAATATTGAAATTTATTCCATATAAAGTTATTATTTGCAAAAGAAAAATGTTAAGTATATATTTTACATACTATAATTATTATTAAAATAAAATATGTTCCGGTTGTATCAATTGAAAACCAGTTTATTTAGGGTTCCCCACATTGTTATTGAATATTGGGTGATAGATTGTACTCAAATGCTAAAACACAATTTTTTTACAAAATTATGACCTGTTCAAATTGTGTGGTATGTAATTACTATAATAATATATAACATATATTAGACACTTTGTACATATACATAAATAAAACATATTACGGTATATATATATCACACATTTATAATCTTTGTGTATATTAGATTATATTTATTACTTATTCTATTTTACATTTCAACTACACTAGGCTAATACTAAGATCTCGTTCGCTTAGTTCCATGGAAGTGATTGCGGAAGTCAGTTAAAAATAAGGTCACCTTGAAACTAAAGCATTTAACAAAGTAAATAACATTTTAACTAATACGTATATTTCGTATGTTGTTATTAATGTAATTAAACAGATAATTAATATGTTTGTGCTTTATGCGTTACTTTTGAATTTATTTGATTGTGAGAAACTTGGGTCGAGTTGACCCATGTAAGCTTCCTGGTACAGAAAAATATATTTTCGTGCCATTGCAACGCATGCTGGGTTAAAACAATTGTGTATAAAATATATTCTTTATATGTTATATTTAATGTTTACAAAAGAAATTATTTTTTAATAAAACCTTAAATCTAACAAAGCGTGTAAAAGAAACTTAAGTCAGCTCCTGTTTAATAAATAAACAATAATGATTTTAGGTCTGTATAAATATGAAGACCTAGGTCACCCAAATATCACATCCAACGTTTTAAAAAATTAAATTGTAAAAAGTTTTTTTTTTTTTTCATTTTGTTTTTTGTAAATAGCACTACCTGCTATAATATTATATTATTTCCTCATTCTCGTTGGTTAACTAGAAGAAAATGCACTGCGGTATCGAGTTGGCCAGTGTAACATTTTATTAGTACAATAAAAAAATAATTTACCTATTCATTCATAAAGTTCTCAATTCATATTTAGTAGAATTAATCAAATTGGCTTACGAACTGGTCATAATGTTATGTGAACGTTAGTCAAGTTTGCATGCTTCAATGTTATCACAATACACATTTTATTAAGTTACTTGTTAGGTTTATTTTTGTATTACTTAGATATCGGGTATAATTTAAGCGGTTAACACACGTACGGACCGGACCGCAGACATGGTAAGGTGGGCGGCCGAGGTTATCTAAGTCGTCTAAGTTAGGACCCATCCCTACTCCTAAAGGATTCCCAAATCATTTCAGAAAAATATCGAATTTTGAATCGATTTGAATCTAAGCTTGATGAATCGATTTGCAAAACATCGAGGTCCGCAAGATTGATCTTTCGAACTAAAAAAATATCGATTATAAGAATGTCCTTTTTGTTTTCTATGGTATGATTTCTGTAAATAGGCAAAAATAAAACTGTTCAGTGTAATTTTTCTTTAGTAGGTTAGGCGCGTTTTTATTTGTTTGTTTAGTTGTTAATGATGACCTTTAACATCACGATAATTAAAGAAAATTGGAAACAGTTTATGCAATAAATAATTACTATAGTCTAATTTTGACCACTGGAAGACAACCATTTACGAATAAAAAGCCAAATAAAAAAAGTCGAAAAAAGATTGATGTCTTAGATTCAAAACAAATCTTTTTAAAAAATCTTATAACTTAGACGACTGATGATCTCACCATACCATATCCGCGGTCCGGTCCGTTCGTGTATTAACAACTTTAAATCTATTATTATTAATAATAATTACTTACTGGTTTATAAAATCAATAGTTTACACGCAAGTCCTGGATTGGATAGAAATGTATGAAATAGTGATTAACGATGTATAAAAATTGGTCCTTATTACAGTCAAATAAACCTAATACCATTTATTACCAACATAATATCATTTTTTTATACTATCCTCAATATCTTTATTTTCAGTTAACTCATTTTTATCATTAAGCTCCGTTGTCTCCGAATTTTCAACATCTTTCGACCTGTATGCATCTGGTCCTATTAGTGATAGAACTACCGGTAGGAATATTAGGCCGTTAAATAGACCGAACAAAATAACTATAAAAAATATTTTGAAAAATGATTGGAAGGTGTAAGCTTTCGATAAACTGAGTAGTGATAACGATAGAAAGGTTGAGCCCCCACCCAAAAGTACAGCAGTACCAATAGATGTCACGGTTTTAAATGCCCTTTCATGGCGCGACCCCTCCTTTGTCGTTAAGAAAGAGTGACCAACGTGAGCAGCATAATCAACACAAAGACCTATAGCGAGCTCAAGACCAATACAACAAACTATGTCCACAGTCATGCCCCAACGTTGCATCCAACCCAATACATTTAATATGGTCAAAGAAACACAAAGAAATATCCAGAAGCACATCTGAAGGTTTGTTATCAGTATAACAGTGCAAGCCATTACGCAAACTAACGCTAATTCGATATTTCTTTCAACTTCAACAGCTATTATTTCGTCAGTAACCCAATTTCCGAAAACTTTGGACCATACGCTACGATAAACGTCGCTGGGTGTCACATTCGATGATTTCACTATATTTTTTACTCTGTTCATCGCCGGGATATATTGTTCTGGGCCATAAAATTTATCAAATTTAAATTGTAATGTTGAAGCAATTATACGTGTGACGGGAACACCACAATGAAACGGTTCCGGAAATTTAAAGTTTAATTGAAATCTTCCGCCGATGGAACTGGACAAAAATCTTGTTAAGTATTTATTAAATTCTTCTTCAGACACGGCAGAGGAATTTCGAAGGTCACGGTTATAGTTTTTCAAAACATACCGATAGAAATAATCAATCCATGAAACGAGTTCATTGACATAAGGCTCATTGTTTAATGTTTGCACCATGTTGTATAAATTTGCATAATCGTTTTTATAATTTAATTCCCCTAAAAATACCATAGCCGTATGACCTTCTCCTGGGTAGTAATAATCATAAGCGTCCAAATATTGTTTGTAGTACGTATCGTCAGGAATAAACCATTTTGGGTCAAATCTTTGTTCTAATCGAAGAACAGATTGAATACTAAATCCTGTTATTATTAGCGTAAACAAAATAACAATACTTTTTCCGGGAATTGTAAAAATAATATTTTTATAGAACAATTCAAACCATTTTTGCAGTATTGTTTTATCAGTAGATATTCGAACAGGTTGTTTATGTTCATAGCAAAAGAGAAAACCATTCCTATTAGCTTCTATTCTTTTAATATCTAACGTCAAAACTGCTACATAAAATGTAACAGAATAACAAAATATAAAAAACACACCTACAGCAGCGTAAATACAGAATGATTTCAAAGATGGTAATATCGTAATAGCGCCTATTAATAATGCGACAATATCAGTAAATGAGGTGATAACGATTGATACACCTGCATGTTTTAACATAAGACCCATTTTTACTGGAAGACTTTTCTTTTTTTCAGCTTCGGACAAATTTTTCCAACAAGCATTCATTACAAACATGTCATCAATACCTAGTCCCATCAGCAAAAATGGCAAAGAGGAGTGAACTGGGCCAAAAGATATACCCATTACAGAACACCAACTAACAGCAGATATATATGATAAACCCACACATAGCAATCCCACACTACCCAGTGTTAATCGGATTTCTAACCAATTGAAGCGAGATAGACCAAATTGTATATAAAAAAACATCAATAAAATACCTATACTTAATTTATCCATGTCAGAAAACATAGATTGCCCACTTATGTCTCCGAAACTTCTACCAGCTTCATAAAATATTTGAAGACCAGTTACATTGTGCGACATTAATTTCATTAAATCTAAAAAAATTTTGTTTCCCATAACGCTAATGGAATTGATACCCAGTCTTCAGTTCCAACTAAATTTCCTACTTCATTTAAATCTACAGCAGACATATTTACCTGAGTGTACCATGTTAACAAAACAGAATTTGCAGAAACAATGTTTTTATTCTCATCATATTTAATACCTCCCAAGAATTTTCTATAATCTACTGGATGACCTGTGATCGATTCGATTCGTTTTAACAGTGTTCACTTTAGTTACAATGTCATCTTTTGTAACCTCATTTAATTTATTTATATCATTTTTCCAAATATTTAAGATATTGTTTTCCAGACAAGCCAATTGAAATCCCTCTAAAAAACTACAATAGAAATCTTCATCTACCCACAATGTTAAATCTGAGAAATCATTTTCATTCAACTTATCGTCATTAAAACTAGTAGTATTTTCTTGCACAGATTCTGGTTTGGATGTAAAAAAATTCACAACAGGAACTTTATAACACAAATTTAAATAAGAGAATGTCTCTTTGTTGTGAGTCACATCAATAGCACTTATTTCATTTGTAATATGATAAATTGTTTTTAACACTTCTGGTTCTAACACATCATCTGCAGTAATTAATACATTTTGAAATCTGAAGCCTGTTCCAAATTTATCTATATACCAATTTGTGTCATAGTAATAATCAGATTCTGGTGGTACCCACAGTTTTAATGGATTTTTTTCTATGTGAAATTTTAATAATCCAGTACAACTAACGCCCACAAAAAGTAATGATAAAACTATTGTCTTCCATGGATTTCTGGCTACAAGTACACCAAGGCGAAAAAAAAATATATGTTCTACAAAGTGCACAGATTTTGAAGATACTGCTTCCCATATTTGCTGTGGAGTTTTAAAGCTCTTCTTTTTTGGCATTATTTCAGATCACTTAATTTTATAATAAGCACTTATATATTACTGATTTATTTTTCTGTAATACCGTGAGTTCAACACTGATATTGAGCTGTTTCATGATACTGGTGCCTTTATTCTCATTTTGAAACAGCGATGCACATAGACTATATGACGAACAAAGGCAAACGACGATAACACGACCGCTCGTCGCTCGGTACTGGCGTTATCTCGGACAAACTTCGACGCGGCAATTATCCAAATTTTTTTAATTTGATAATACTCAGATTGAATCTATTCTGTTTATGTGTATTATACGTGAATTTTTTAGTATTCTTGAGATATTTGATAAGATAACAATGACACATTTTTAGTTTATAAATAAAACACTCTTATATTAGGTATGTTAGTCAAATATATAGTACATTATATCATGTATTTTGATATAAATAAAATTAAAAGCAATGGTGAATATAAAACTGATTTGAAAGATATGTTATCAGCTGAAAATAAATAAACTATAATTACTGTATTCGCCTCAAATTTATTTGAGTTTGCTATATAAGTAATGTTTTTCTAAATAGTCATCTTCAAAAATGTTGACAATTTTGAAAATTCTTCTTTTTTAAATATAAGACAAAGATATCTAGACCATGCAGCCAAGCATAATGATAGGGACACTTTTCACAAAATGCTAACAAAATGGTAGCGCTTTGTTATAACTTTTCAAGAAGGTTAAATATTTAAATCAGAATTCATGCTCCGTGTCATTATTTTCAATACATTTCACTGGTGTATTATAACAAAATTTAGTATATAATCTAATACTGCAAGATAATGTTACAAAATTATAACAAGGACTGGTAATTTGAACTGGTGGTAACAAAAGATAAAACTCCTTCATATTCGATATTTTCCCAGTGTTACTAGTAGGGAATCAAAAAAGTTTAGAATATACAATCCAAATTTCAACAGGTACCTATGTTTTAAAGATTTGTTTATAGATATTATTAGCAGCGATAAAAATTCATTAGTGCAGGTGGTCATTATCACTGGCGTAGCTTCTAAGCTGCAAGGTTAACCATTGTTTCCTCTAGGAGGTGGAGGGGGACAAGCCGGGCATTTGCCAGGGACGTCAAAATTTCTGTTTTCAATCTCTTTGTTCGCTAAAAATTTTCAGAAGTCATTTATTAGTGGATTGGTACATCATGAAAGATACTACTACTCGTATTACCAAAATTTCTAGTTTGTGGGTTAAGCAGCAGTTTGGGATTTGTATGCATTGCAATACGAGAATGATATTGTGTGTCTGCTATACTAAATCGTAATTTAGCTATTATTTCTTTCTTTCATTATTAAATCCACGCATATGTTCATAAGTAAATTTTGGTGGTCGTTATCATTGGCGTAGCTTCTAAATGGCAAAGCGGTGCCGTGAACCGAGCTTTAAAGCTCAGAAGACCCGCGGGCGCTGACTAGAAAGCTAACTTGTTACAATATCTCCTACTTTTAAAATAAACTTGCAATTGAAGAATACGTTGTAAAACTCAGTTGATAGTAATTTGAATTTACAGGGAATTCTCCAAAATTCTTTCTGTAGTTTTATATTGTGTTGCCAAATTTACTAGTTGTATTATTTTAATTTTATTATGAATTATTTAGAAAATATTTCAAGTTTTGTGAAAAAACCTTACCAAGACTTATCTCTAATAGCAATTAAAAACAAAGTCATGCCATGGCTTGAAATTAATCGAAGTTATTGTTACCTTTGTAAAAACTAAAGCATTTTAAATTATACTATGATTAAAATTACTGACCATATTATATAACGAAAACTAAAATGCCGGTTTTTGGCGGGTTCTCAGTTCAATATCTAGCAGTTATTGTCTTTAATTCATAACTTGCGTATTTGACCCTATATAGTTTAATATTGATGGTGTTTTATATGATATATTTTGTGTTCCAAAAAGACTAATATTATACTTAACATGGAAAAATGTATAACTTCTAATTTTAAAAATACTGACGTTTATGTCTATAGTACCTCGGTGACCGAACTTAGTTCGGTGTTATAAGGACATGTACTTATTCATGTTTTTTAATCCGCTTCAATTTATCTGTTTAGTCAAATTCAAATAAAAAGGATATTTTATTCAATTTAGGTCCGGATAAAGTGCTTGTAACCGTTAAAGTACTACCACCGGTTCGAAAAACAACACAACCTTCGAGAAGTGCCGACAAGAAACTCTATTTAGTTTTTATTTCATGTTTTTTATGAAATCATACAACTCAAAGATTACAAAGTTAGTTGCACAGTTAGTAGTTACATGCACAAAGAAGAGTATCATTTTCAGACATAAACGTCGTTCATAATTCTATTTACAATATTACACGACTTACAAGAATACATTAGTCAATTATATACAATTAAAAAATCAATAAAACATAAGAAAATTTACACCGTAAGATGTAGCGTGGTTAGGCCCCCCACAAGGTGGACCGACGACCTGGTGAAGGTCGCGGGAATCCTTTGGATGTGGGTGGCGCAAGACCGGCGTGGAGATCTTTGGGGAAGACCTGTGTCCAGCAGTGGACGTCTTTCGGTTGAATGGATGGGTGGATAAGAAAATTTAATAAAAATAGTGAAATAAAACAAAATAATCTAGAAAGAGTACAAGCACAGAACGTTAATTAAAGATTATGAACATTAAAAAAAAATACGAAAGAATATTAAATTAACATAAAATATATATAAAATTTAAAAGAAGTTAAAAATGAAAACAATATTCAAAATTAAAAATATTAATTAATAAAAATAATAAAATGAAAATAAAATAAGACCAAATTAAAAATGAATTAAAATGAAATAATAAATAAAAAAATAAATAAGTTAAATGAAAATAAAATATAAATAACTTTTAGTAAATAAAACTAAAAAAGAAAATAAAAAACCAACACTAGAAAGAATAGAAAGGAGAATCGAGCAAAGAATTTGTCGAATTTCAAATAAAAATATCTTTTAAGAAAATCCACAGAACTTTCTGAAATCCAATAAGTTAGTGTCCGTCTCCATTCAATTCTGTGGTCAATTCCTGGTACAACTACTCAATTGTCCAATGGTTATACAAAATGTGAAAAATGTAAATGTTACATGTGCAACTATGAAATTTCTTAAATCAATTTATAATGTACTTTTATTAATGTAAATCAAATACATATTGAATAATAAGAATCAAAAATTTAATGTAACATTATAATTTACAATGTTATTTATTGACATCTTTTGTTGCTTAGCAACTGTCATTTGCAAAAATATAACGTTGATTACCGGTCTCTGTTATTATGTAATTAAATCAAAACAAAAATGTTAAATATTAACTTGTGGTTGCAATTTTCAAAAAAGTATGAATCCAGATAATCTTAGAAAATAAAGATTTAACTATATGCAAAGTTTCATCCCGATCGGTACAGCGGATCCCAAGAACCTAATTATATATATATATATATATATATATATTTATATATACAATAATTAGTTGCTTAATAATAATAGTATAAGAGAGGAAAATATAAGATGTAGTGAAAAAAAAAGTAATAAAACATAGTTCAATTATATAAGCTTTTAATGTATAATAAATGACTTATAAATATTTAATAAACTTTTCCAATGCCCCAGAGGTGAACCTTATTGAAAATAATGACGGGAAACGTTTATTCTGAATAGAAATAGAAAGTTTCTGCTAAAAGATCCACCTGTTTTGCTAGAGCTTAGAAATAGGATTGAATATATGACCACATGACACTGGCAGAATTATTTATGAAAATTGCAGATAAGTAGTACTGAAGTGTACAGCAAATAATAAAATAGTGTGAATTATGAAATAATCCTATGGAAGGTTAAAATAGCGATTTTATCAAAGCGTTGTAAGAAAAACGATTCCAACACATTGTCATCTTAAGGTCTTGGCTTCATGGTCTAGATACCTTTGCCTTTTTCTCAAAATGACAAATGGGACTAAATTTTAATGAAGTCGATTATTTTTGAAAAAGAAATAATTTTGAATCGATTTGTAACATAGTTTTGTTTATCGATTCACAAAAACATCGCACTCTAAAAAAATTCTAGTTTGAATAATTGAAAATTTGAGGTAAAAACTGTTTTATTATTACCTCTGATGACGTTACGGATATTACGTGATCTGTTTATGATGTCAGATACCGTTTCGATTAGTATTAGAATATATAAAAATATTGTATCTTTCAGATAAAATATAACAATTATTCTGTAATTATATGAATCAAAATTAACATATTACAATTAGTTTCTATGAAAAGTATTTTATTTCACTTAATGTATTTTATACTTGTGGTAAAATAGCCTATTGTGAGGGAGAAAGGGACAAATTTTCATTTTTTTTACGGAACCCTAATTGTGTTTCTCAATAAAAATGTATTACTAAGATAAAATAAATATATTACTTATAAATTCAACAAGCAACTTGTCCGTTAAGCTGTGCATTGAATCGGTTTTATTCAATTTTTATGAGTTTTATTTTTATACATGAAACCCTAATTATTTTAGTAAATTAAAAGTACCCTAAGTTCCCGTAAAGTATAGTAAAAAGTCCCGCCAAAACCCGTCCAGCTGTTCCGTCTAAATATGATTATGAGCCCGAGAACCACGGTTCGATTATCGCTCTCGGAATCTTATATATACTTTCAATAATTCATAAATGTTGCAAGTGCCATATAGAGTCTGCGTCAAAGCATTGTGTCGTTGGCCTGTAATATTGCAAATTGCGGGCCTACACATTCTTCGGTCTGCAGTTTCTTCGTTTATTCTTCTTCTTCTTGTGTTTTTTTATGGCTCTGCACGGCTTGTGTCTTAGCCAGTGTCAAGTAAATTCTTCGTTTATTATAGCTCTTGAATATATAGCTGTACAAAGTAATCGGTATTTTAAAACAAAACAGTTGCTTTAGGTTTTACTTTAAATCCGGTTTTATTAGGTTTTTTTACTAGAACCAGTTTACATCACTAGTACATACTTATATATATAGTATACTGTGCTTGTATATATAATTTACAATAATTCAAATGTTAGAATTTTTCAATTGGAGTTAAATATACGATTTGTATATAATTGGAATTATGTGGACTACTAAAACATTTTTGACTAAAACTAAACGTGGAAACATTTTAAAGGTAAGGTTATGTTGTGTTTACATACAGGAGACTTAATTTCAATAGAATTAATATAGTGAAGGTACTTCACTTTGATTTTTACTGATTTGTATGTCAGGCACATTCTTATATATAATAATGGTGTGGAGTAATCACGACTTGCCACCCAACCCGCGTTCCTTGCCCCCTACTTTACTTAAGGTTGATTAAAGAAAAGTTCTAAATGAAACAAAAATAACAAAAATACGAGACATAGCTTATTTCATTGCAAAAAATGTGCCTAGTAACTAAAATTTTATGGAGGCGGATTTATTTTGACAATGACACACTGAGAATTGCATGTTAAAATCTATACTAATAAATAAAATTTAGGTGTTAGTTTGTAATATCAAAATAATATTTTTTTTTTATAAAATACATTTCAATGGATATATGGTATACCTATAACTAAAAACAGAATTTTAACATTTAATCTGTCTGTTCTGGCTAAACTCTCGGAGTGGCTTTACTGATTTTTACAGGACTTATTTGGTAGATAGCTGTAGTGACTTCATGTAACTTAGACATTTCAATAGTAAAACATATTAAAATTATCATTTTAATAGATAACATTTTGATTTGTTCGTAGACCACATTTTGACTCTCTACAGACCATTGGTTGGGAACCATTAATGTATATAAACAGTTGATTTTACGAATCAATTATACTTTATTTATTTAATTTGTTTACAGATTGTAAGAGAACATTATTTACGATATGATTTACTTTGCGGATCAGCTGCATGTAATATCTGCCCACACAAAGATGATGAATTGGTTTTGGACATACATCCTCAATCGATATGCACCTCTTTTGATTATCCACATTACTTGATACTGGACACTAATGTAGTACTCCACCAAATAGATATTCTAGAAGAAGATGCATTGATAAATGTTATAATACTTCAAACTGTTTTGGAAGAAGTGAAACATCAGAATACAGCTTTATATCAAAGACTTTTAGAAATCATTTCTAATAAGAAGAGAAAATTCTATTCCTTTGTCAATGAACATCATAGGTAAGTAGTTTTATAATAAAGAATTTTATTTTTGGGAATATTAAAAAAAAGTATTTTTGGTATCCTCATAAGATGTGAACCGCTGCGCCGTCAGAGCATGTGCCATGGACCCGAACAGGTGATAATCGGATGGTGCAATGTCTGGTAAATACGGCGGGTGGGGTAACACTTCCCAAACAAGTGTTTCCAAGTACTTTTTCACGGGAGCCGCAACATGTGGATGAGTATTGTCATGCAGAAGAATAGTTTTTTCGTGTCTAGAATAGTATTGAGGGCGTTTTTCCTTCAGAGCTCGGCTCAATTTCATCAATTGTGTTCGATAGAGGGCTCCAGTAATTGTTTCGCTCGGATTAAGCAACTCATAATACACTACACCTAGCTGTTCCCACCAAATACACAGCATAAGTTTTTTTTCCGTGAATATTCGGTTTTGCTGTTGATGTTGACGCGTGGACACGTAATCCCCATGGTTTTCTTCTTTTTGGATTGTCATAATGTATCCACTTCTCATCACCAGTTACGATACGATGTAAAAAACCCTTTTTTTTTTTATTCTAGCTAGCAGCATTTCACTTAAGCATAATCGGCGTTCAATATCTCTCGGCTTTAATTCGTACGGAACCCAATTTCCATGTTTATGAATCATTTCTAATGATTTTAAACGATGTGAGACTGCTTGCTGAGTGACTAATGTTTGAGCAAGTTCTTTTTATGTTTGAGATGAATCTTCCTCCAATAATTCCTCCAATTCTGCATCCTCGTAAATTTTTGTCCTTCCACTGTGCGATCTTTGTCTTCTACGTCGAAATCACCGTTTTTAAACTTTTGAAACCACTCTCGACACGTTCTCACACTCAAAGCACCCTCACCATATGTTTCTACGAGTAATTGATTCGCCTCAGCAGCACATTTCTTTAAATTAAAGAAGTAAACTAATATTTCCCGCAAATGACGCTTACTTGGCTCAAATTTTGACATTTTCAACTTATAAAAATTATATTTTACCAATATAAAATCAATGATATTAATAGGTTATGTTGTTCTTGAATGTCCAAACTATTTTTTAAGCCGGTTATCATCTGCGAAAGCTAACCGAAACTCAGTGCCGCGCCATCTATAATAAAACGGCGGAAACTTATTTGTACTCCTTTATATATTTTAATTGGTTACAGAGACACATATATAGAGCGTAATCCAGGTGAAAAACAGAATGACAGGAATGATAGAGCTATACGTAAGGCAGCAGCATGGTATGAAACACATTTGAAGATCAATGGTGTAGTTGGACAGACACCAAAAATAATTTTGCTTACTGATGATGAAAACAGCAGGAAAATTGCTCAAAACGAAGGCATTGTTTGCTCTACTGGTATGAGATATTAATTATTCTTGTTATCCCTTTGGATTGATCAAAACTACAGTTAAACATAGAAAGTGAACCGAGTAGGTGAGGTTTACTTTATTGGTATACTAGCTGGTGCCCGTGGCTTTGACCGCATTTCATATGTTCTGTACATATAACATTTACCTTTTTTTTTTTACGGGGGGAAATGCATTTACGCACTACTCTTACCCATTGCATTAGTGAGACCGAAGACCCCAATGCAATGGGTAAGGGAGCACAGAGTGACGAGCTCCGTGCCAGTGTGGGACTCATATAACATTTACCTAACCTAAAAAACAAATTAATGAAGAAAAATGAGAGTGTTAGGTTTTTAATAGCAGAAAAAATATACATAACGAGTAAATTGAAAAAAAAATTGAGAAAGGGTCCATGGAACCAAAAAATAAATAATAGCCTATAATTATATACGAAAAATTCCATATTGAATGGTAGTAGTCCCATTCCAAAACATTCAGTAGTTTTGAGGTGATGGTGCCTCAAAGGACCCCCATTTTCCTTATATATATAGATAGATACATACAACTTGTCCAATTATCAAAAATAATTTATTTTAACATTGAATATTAATTTTGTGCATAAGAGTATTTTATTTTTAACAAAATCGTGACATATCATTATGGTATTAGTATTATTAATTTTTTAGAATTCCAGTGAAATAATTATTTATCATGTTAAAATGGTTTGAAATTGTTCGATTTATTTTTTGGATATTGCTCTTGATTACATGTATATTGAGATGAGTTTATTTTGTGATTAAAGCTAGTAATGTATATAGATTATTCTAGATGAAGCTATAAAGTTTTTTTTTTCTAGTCAAAGATTATATTGAAAATGTAACTGGTTTCATGGGATTGTCTGATAAACTCTCCAAAAATATCATACCAGAGAGCTGTATCAAAGATGCTCTTTATCCGGCTCATTTAACACCAAGTCAAATACATGAAGGTATCAAAAATCAAAAACTCTATCAAGGAACATTTCATGCCTCTCGTGATAATTTCTTAGAAGGCACAGCAAGTATAAACGGATTCGAGAAACCTGTTAGTATTTTTTTAAATAAACATTTTAGCTAGAATGTATTGGTAAGTTCAATTTATTAACATCAAATAACTGTAGCATAGTTAAAATAAATGTTTAAAGATTTCATGTTATCAAATGCACATTTTTCAATTTTACCCCAAAAGGGACAAAATTGAAGTCTAGCAACCCGGACAGGGTTCACACGCGTATATATCAATTAAAAGTTTTGACTCTCAAGTGAGTTTTGACTATTAGAATACATCTATAAGTGTTTGGCTATGGTGATAGAATAGTAATGGTTACTGCTTCTGTTCCTGCAGTTCCATACAATGTTCTATAAGTTCCATTGTAAGCATAGAAATAAAACATTCAGAACGGCAGTAGTTTACACGCGGAGTGAAGTTATTTCAAGTTGGTTTTTGTTACCGTACATACCGACAAGGTGATTACGTAATTCCGTGACGTTTACACGACACATATAATAATTTTTATATTTTTTTTACTTCAACGTTTACCCAGTTTTGTATGAAACTAGCACTCTTAGCGTTATTACTCTATGCATTTAAGCATCATTATCGTTGACATTGTTTTAACTTAAATTAACTAATTATACCTTTGTCATGTTATCCATCCATCCATTCAACCATGAGACGCCCACTGTTGGATATTGGTCTCCCTCAATAAGGGGGAGGTTGGTCATAATCGCAACGCTTGGCAAGCGGGTTGGCGATCGCAGTAGGTGTTTGTGATTCTCAGAGAATGATGCTGTCCATTATCTGGTTTCTATCTGTCAGTTGCCTTTTACGGCACTCACGGGAAGATATGGGGTGGTATTATTCTTGGCGGGCATCACGTTATCTGCATTTAAATTATGACCGATGGTAAATAACCATAGCAATCAGGGTAATGGCGTATAATAATTTATTTGGGCTATAATAACATAAAAAATGCTTGGACAGATTCTGCTGCAAGGTCATATAGGTATTAACAGAGCCGTGGATGGTGATATTGTTGCTGTAGAGGTTTTACCTGAAGATGAATGGCGTAAGCCTAGTGATATTGTACTAGAAGACAAAGCTGAAGATCCCGGGGACCTTCTCGAAGAAGAGACGGTACTATTAAACGCTGTCAAATCGGTGAAGAAAGGCGATGATGAAGTGACACCGACGGGGAAAATCGTCGGTATTATAAGAAGGAAATGGAGACAGTACTGTGGGATATTATTACCGAGCAAGTTTCCAGGTAAATTTTCAGTACATTACATCTAGAAACATCTTAACATTTTTTTGTTATTTTTAAAACTTGTGAGTCATCAACTATGAGATGATTGTGTTATATCGTGAAATTGTGGCCAAAGTCTCAACCCATTACATATTTTTTTTCACATTAGATCATTTCAGGGGTATAATAACAAAGGCGGTAAAGTCTATTCGACATAATTTTGGGTAGAGTGCTATATAATATATGTATTCCAAAAAAAATTATTCGCATACTGACTTTAGTTATATATTTACATATGTGAAATCAAAATATTAATGATTTTAACACATCTATTATATAATAGATTCATATCTATTTATTTATGTTAAAATAATATTTCTACATATAATAAAATTAATACCAGTTTGTCATTTCGATACCTCCTAAGCATATAGACGTAACTCAGTTTTTAACGAAATTGAGATTATTGTTTATACTAATAAATAAGATTAAAGCAAAGTGTGTGTGCGTTTTTTTTGTTACTAAATACGTATGAATGTATACGATACCTATACCTAAAATGTAATTTTTAATTTTTTCTGTCTGTCTGTTTGTTCCGGCTAAACTCCGAAACGGTTGGACCGATTTGGACTGGACTTTTTTTCGTAGATACTTCAGCATTTACTCTGACTAACTTAAGGTACTTTATTTTTTCGAAAATAATTAGGGTTCCGCGTTCAAAAATTAAAACTCATAAAAATGTCAATAAAATCCGATTCAACGCACAGTTTTACTGGCAGGCATTTGAATTAGTGAAAAATATCTTTGCTTAATGTTAGTATGAATTTTTTTTTTTTAATTAGTAAGGAATAAATAAAAATAACTATATTACGCAGTAAAAATATATACGAAATGCGGGCGCAGCCATGGGCACACAGCTAGTTTCTATAATATAATCTACATATTTCTGACGATCTCCTGAAAACAGAATTTCAAAATTCTCAATAAATCCAAAGATTTTCGGTCACTAATGTTCGCAACATTTAGATGTTACCACGCAAACGGACTTACACAAATCGCTTCTGAAAAACTACAGATTTAAACATACGATCTAATGCATGGGAGGTATCGATTTCTTGACACTTTGCCTCCTTTGTTATATTAGACCTCTGATCTATAAAAATAAATCTTTCGTAGTGGGGGTTCGGTTAAGATTGTAAATTAATTTTCTATTTTTTTTTTTTATAAATATAAGTATGGCAACATTTCGCAAGTTAGGTAATGTAATTAAAACAAAGGGTTTTTTTTTTTGTTACTTTATTAAATGCCTATACCGGTGGTCAGGTGCGACACGTCACTTGTTCACGCCGGCCGAGAAGCGTATACCGCGCGTGCGTATAGAGACCCGACAAAGTGACTTGCTCGCCTCGCAACGTATACTGGTCGCGCTCGACTCGTGGCCGCGCAACTCGCGATACCCGCTCGGCCATTTCGTTCGAGCGCTAGGCCCTATAGGTCAGTCACTTATTACTTACTTAAATGTTTTATTTATAAAAAAATGATGACTATGAAAGTTGATGGATGAACGGGAAAGAATGCCTAAAGAAAATATTACTGTAGTCTGTAAGGTAATTAAAATTAAAAAAAAAAAAAAAATTTAGGCCCTGATAAGGTGCTTATGATCGTGAAACACTACCACTGGTTTGGTTAACAGCACAGTCATCAAAAAAAAACCGTCAAGAAACTCGATCCGGTTTTTTTGTTTCATATGTTTTTATAGAACTTTTACAAATGACAGTTTCTCAGATTTATTAGTACAGAGAAGGGTGTCACTTCCAGACATCACCGTCGTTCACATAATGATCCACCCTTTGCATATTAAAGCTTGCTCGAGATGGCGCCTGAACTCATTGTCCGGTAATAGGAAACCATTTAACCCCTTGAGCACTAACCTGGCGTTTACGCCAGCGTTCCATTGTTTTCATATTGTCTCATTTTTGTGGGTAATCGACATATTAAATGGGGCCGTACAAATATTACGCCAGCAATATTGTGGTCCTTTTAGACTCGCCTCTCTTTGTCAGTAACAGTAAGCAAATGTTACGCCCTCTCCCCCCTCCCTCCCAGTTGGCTACGTAAGCATTGTCATAATTTAAAAAAAAAACGAGGATTAATAATAAGTATTGCTTACGTGATCATCTTTCAGATCTCCCCCCCCCCCCCCCCCCCCCCCCTCCAACACTCATGTCATCAAATAGATTATGCGCCCATTTATCAAATGGGTAAATGATTATGAAATAGATAATTTTCCGATTTATTTATTAAATATTGTCGGTATCTTCTACTTTGTAATATATATTTTTATATATCACGGCTCTGGCAAATAAACATAAAGTCCATCTTAAGCAAGCGATCACGTAGTGTAAGGACGCACGCGAGAACATATTTTATGGTAGCAATATAAACGGCATGCTAATTCACCGAATTTCGCCTCTGTTTATCAGCAAATTCTCTTTATTTATTTATGTTCAGATCTTTAGTGTTATTAATTAAAAACAAACTAAAACGTTGATAGCTAACTTCAGGGTGTTGGTTTTTCGTAAAGGTGTGCGCGCGCATCGTAAAAATTTACTTTCACATATTTTCTCTAACACGCCGAAACATGTATAACTTCAAAAACATAGGAAATAGTTTATTTCGACAAGTTTTAATACCACTCATGATTCGTACAAAACGTCATCGACGCACGCCATAGACAAGTTTAACCGTCAATTTAATAACCACGCAAAGGTCACGCATTCATACATCCTAAATGTATATATTATCAGGTGATAAAGACGCTGAGAACGAAGTGATCCTGTTGGAACATGATGTCCCTCACGCGCGTTTCAGCGAAGCAGTTCTAAATTGTCTGCCTCCAACTGATTGGGTTATACCCAAGGAGGTAAGTTAACTTAGTAACTTGGTTATCGAAGTTAATATTGCTTAGATCAAGGCCGCTTGCGCTGACACAGTTACTAATCACAACCAAAGGTCTCTATATATCATTTGTTTGTATTGAAAAAACCTATATTATTAGTAGAATATTGTATTTTGTTTCATTCATTTCATTTTTTTTTATATGTACTGTTCAGGCTTAACCATAATCTCACTTGGTGTTAAGTGAAATGCATTTCTAGAAAATGCCCTACAACCATGCTATGCGTTTATCACAGTATTTTCCTGGACCAAAAGTTCATTATGTGACTGCAAATACCTTTTTATTCTATTCACCCCCCTTAATTTCCTTGCGTTTTCCTCACCTTATATTTTTTGTGAAAATTTACATGCACTTCCTAAATAAGGAATTCAAGAGGTTAAATTATATATGTGTGTAAGCATAGGTTTATTTTTTAATTTAGATGTAGGCGATGATGGCGCTGTTGTTATTGCGTACAGATTCCTCGTAGATGGACCCAGGTTTGAACCTACCTGGCCAACTCAATAATGATCATGAAGGATACCATTGTGAAGAAAACACAATCATTCTCTAATAATACCAACCTGGGTAGCTACCACCCTTAAGTTTGAAAAAACCTATCGCCAAAAACCAATAGGCAGCATCACATGAGAACTAGTACCTCTAGGTTTAGTGCGCTTAACATTATAGATCGCATCCTCACTTAAAATCGAGTGTGATTGTGGTCAAATCGTTGAGCCTAAACAGTATTAAAAAAAAGGAATAAAGCATTCTGTCATTTCGATTACAATCAGGAAATACAGAAACGGGTAGATCTTCGTAACATATGTATATGTTCTGTGGATCCGCCCGGCTGTACTGATATTGATGACGCTCTCCACGCGAGACCGTTACCTGGTCTCACTGAAGATGGACTGAAAAAGTACGAAGTGGGCGTCCACATTGCGGACGTCACATATTTCGTACGTCCCAATACGGCTATAGACAACGAGGCCGCTTCTAGATCTACCACTGTCTATTTAGTCGATAGAAGGATCGATATGGTTCCAGGTGAGAAGAAATAGTTTTAAAACAAAAAAAAAAACTAGGCAGGCATGGGGATTCCCGACAGAAGTGGAAACTCTAAACATTGTAAAAACTGTTTTTTTTTATATTTAAATTTCATAATCTGTTAATAACATAACCTCACATTTTTACATCTATTGGTTCTTCGAACAATTTTTTTTTGCATATATTACAATTTATTCTTAATCAAAATGTAGGCTGGGTAAATATACATTTTACTGTTTATCTCTGAGCGCCAGCACTTATATGCCATTTTATATTTGATATACAGTAGCATGTTGACGGCTGACGTCATAGCATTGGTAACGTGAATCTATATGTTTTTATCCTATAGAGAATCGCTCGACGCCGTCGAGAGTGTTCACTTCAATTACCATAAAAGGGTACATATAAAATGGGGGCCTTTTAGGCATCGTCACTTGAAAACTACTGAACATATTGGGATGGGACTAATACCATTCGACGCGGAATTTTTCGTAATTGATTATAGGTTTTGGATTCCTTCGACCCTTTCTAATTTTTTTTTTTTCGATTTACTCTCATGTACCATTTTCCCGCGCTAATAAAAACAAAGTACTCTCATTTTTTGTTCATTCATTTGTTTTTTTAGTTTAACACATAAAGAACATTTGAAACGCGGGAACAGGTCTATACTAATAAATAAAATTGAAGTGTCTGTATGTAATTTTTTTTTTACTATTAGTATATGAATGTATACAAATAATGCAATTTTTACATTTTTTGTCTGTCTGTCTGTTAGCCTGTTTGTTTCGGGTAATCTCCGAAATGGCTGAACGGACCATTTTTGGTAGATAGCTGAAGTTACTCCGGGTAACTTAGGATACTTTTAATTATCGAAAATAAATAGGGTTCCGCGTAATAAAATCAAAACTCATAAAAAATTGAATAAAATACAGTTTTACAGACAAGTGCTTGAATTTATGAGAAATATTTTTACTTTATCTTAAGAAAAAAAAAGAATCTTAGGGTTCCGTATAAAAAAATTAAAACGCAGTGAAGAATATACAAAACGCGGGCGCAGCCGCGGGCGCACAGCTAGTATTTGAATATAATAAATAAACCTGTAAACGTTTTAAAAGAATTACTTTTAATTTTATGGTTATTTAGTTTATTCAATGTGTCCCAAGTTTTTTTTTTGGTACTCTTTCAGAATTGCTCAGTTCAAATCTTTGCTCATTACGCGGGGGCGAGGACAGACTCGCGTTCTCATGTGTTTGGGAAATCGATGAGAATTCGAATGTTCTCGCTACGAAATTTCATAAAAGCGTGATAAAGGTAATTAATTAGGGATCGTTTCAGTATTACGTAAGCAAATTTTTAGGCATTTCTCACTCACCCCTCCAGCCCCTCAGCGTAAGCATTGGCATAGTTTTGTAGAAAATACGAAAGGTAAACAACTAAACACTGCTTACGTTCTTACTACTCAGATCCTCCATTTATGCTTACATAACACTTGGAAGGCCCCTTACCGAGATTAACGAGATTGTTTTAAAATAAAATACTACAATTATAAACTAATAAATGTATTATCCGACACTATAAGGCGAAACAAATTGTATTATTAACCCCTTAACCTGGCGTTTACGCCAGCTTTCCATTATTTTTCCATTGTCGTATTTTATGGGTAATCGACATATTAGATAAAAAATATTAATAAATTAATACTCTAATTATTCTGTTTGATTTTTTTTTGACGCATTTTACATGTAAATTATCTTACACTAAAGTTTACTTCAGGATCTATTTATTATGTTGGCTAATCTCCGGAACGGCTCGATCGATTTTGACGGGAATTTTTTGGCAGATAACTGAAGTTACTCCGTGTAACTTAGCCTTTAGTCCGTTCACAGTTAGTTTACCTCAGAAGTCTCATGTTGGTATGTTGGCATTAACAGCTGTCGTCACGTTGTCAAAATATTTTTTTTCGATCGTTTTAGATTTATGCTTTTTAAATTGTAAAACATGCCAAAACGAATTCAAATATTTATCTAACTATAAATATTTTTCTAACTATTCCTACATTCTCTGAAAGAGAAAGATCAAATAAAGCTCCGTTAATTCCATTCGTCAACGATTTGCCGCCATGACTTACGTAAAAAATAGTGTTGTCTGTGTATCATATTTGTAAATGTAATATATATCGAAAAAGTCACCTCGGTTTATTATAAAATTAAAATAAAACCTTGATTTGTGACACAGTGCAATAAATAAATAAATATTATATTAATTTTTCCGTAAAGAAGTTGCGGCTTCTATGTCTCAATACTAAGTACTCCAGGAAAAATACGTATCCAAAAAAGAGGATTTTAATTGATATGCGATCAGAAATAAAATACCTGTAAACTATCTTGTTTTAAATGATGTACGGCTATAATTTTTCTAGCGAAAATTTATCTTACGACTGACATATATTATTTTGACCCATCCGACCCACCAACATACTAAAAAAGTGGCCAGTAGTTACGTAATTTCTTAATACTGTGATAGCTCAAGCTTCCAATCGTATATTCAATTCAATCAATAATACGTGTTGCACATGGTAACACAATATTTAGAACGACAGCTTAACGGCTAGAGGTAAAATAACTGAACACTTTTGTTTTTTGGAAAATTATTAGGGTTCCGCGTAAAAAAAATGAATACTCATGAAAATGTGAACAAGATATGTTTAAATGGACAGCAACATCATAGAAAACATTATTTTCCAATGATTATTTAAAACTGCCATAAATTTAACTGTCTCGGTGGCGCAGTTGTCTTACGGTGCGACTGCCGTCTTGAAGTCTCGGGTTCGATCCCCGGGTCGGGTCAAGTGGTATTTGGTTTTTGTACCCATTATCATCCCGGAGTTTGGAATTTGTGCCCGATATGGCGACAGGCTCGCCCCCTGTCACATCCGGGACGGAACTGAGCTCGGCGAAATGTGCGTGGTGTAGTTCGCTATTTCACTGCTGACTAACCCTTCGGGGATAACAGGCGTGAGTTTATGTAATGTATTATTTAAAAAAAAATACGCACTGAAAAAAAAGAAAAAACGCGCTTGAAGCCGCGGGCCCACTGCTAGTGTTTAATACATTTTAAACTGGTTAGTCCGCAGCGGCTATGACGTACGAGGAAGCACAAATAGCGATCGATGATCCGTCGCGTAAGGACGAGATCGCCGTATCGCTGCGAACACTCAACGCTTTGGCGAAGAAACTAAAGCAAAGAAGACTGGACAATGGTGCATTGTTACTCGCTTCTCCGGAGATAAGATTCCAGGTACTACTATACTTTACTACACCTGGGCCGTACCTAGAATTGAATTTTATATACGGCAGTTGTGATTCCGTGTAGTGCCGGCCAAGAATAATACCACCCCATATCGTTCCCGTGGGGGGTCGTAAAAGGCGACTAAGGGATAGACCAGGGGATGGGCAGCAGCATCCTCTGAGTATCAAAAACATCTACCACGATCGCTAACCCGTCTGCAAAACTTGCGGTTATGGCAATCCCCCCTCTTTATTGGGGGAGACATATGTCTAACAAGGGAATTGCAGATAGGGCCGGAGTAAAGGTCATTTTATCTGTTTTCTATTATTGCTTGATTGATTCAACCGGATGACATCCACTGAATGACTGAAGGACATAGTTCTCCCCCAATAAGGAGGGGGGATTGCCATAATCGCCACGCTTGGCAGGCGGGTTGGCGATCACAGGTATTTCTAGTACTGTCCATCCCCTGGAACAAAATGAGGTGGCACTATTTCTTAGTCGGCACCGGCTTAATGCCTATAAACTGTATAATGCTATATCAATAAATAAAATTGAAGTGTCTGTTTGTAATGTCATCATAATTTTTTATTAAATAGTTATAAATAGGTATATACGATACCTATACCAAAATTACAATTTTTAACATTTGTCTGTCTGTTCCGGTTAATCTCCGGGGCGGCTGGACGGATTTTGATGGGACTTTTTTGGTATATAGTTTTCGAAAATAATTAGGGTTCCGTGTAAAAAAGTTAAAACCCAAAAAAGTTGAAATAAACTCCGATTCAATACGCAGTTTTACTAGCAGGTGTTTACATTTCTGAGAAAACTCTTTGCTTAATGTTAGCAGATAAAATAATTTTGAAAATGATTAGGTTCTCGCATAAAAAAAATTAAAAATATTACGCACTGAAAAATATATGAAACGCGGGTCTACGTATAGAAAAGGTGTCACTATTACAGGATTTCCATAAGTGTACAGTGGTCGAGATCCAGTCGGGTTTAATTTTCCTACAATTCCGCAATATTTCATCAAAGTATTGCCCTTCAATTTTCTTTACACGTTTTATATAGGCTCAGCGCTTTGATCACAATTTCGCCTGATGTAGTGTAGTCCGAGATTGTAAACACACTAAGCCTAGAGGTACTGGTTCTCAAGCGATGCTGCCGGAAGACACCTGTTGGTATTTGGCGACAGGTTTTCTAACTTGATAGTGGTAGCTATTCTACCACCATGCTATGGTTTCCTTAACGATGTTTCCCTTCACCGCCATGGCTACTCCCATGTAATGTGTCTATTGGTGTTAGGTGTAATATTTTCATTAATCCTGGACAATAAACAAATAAAATGACTTAATTTGCCTCGTGGCTCTCCTTGGATATAATAAATGTTTATCCTTTAGAATTATTTATTGATAATATCTAACTTATTTTTTTTTTGGTTCATTGTTTCTAAATTTTTAAGCTATTTTATATGTAGACGAACTATATAAATTATTAGAACATTCTAATTTATATAAAAATATAAAAAAAATATTTCTCATATAATTATCAGAGAGTTTATTTTTGATACGGTTAATTTTAAAACTGCCTCGGTGGCGCAGTTGTATTACGGTGCGACTGCCGTTCTGAGGTCTCGGGTTCGATCCCCGGGTCGGGTCAAGTGGTATTGGGTTTTTTCTACTCAGTATCATTCCGGAGTTTGGAATTTGTGCCCGATACGGCGACAGGCTCGCCCCCTGTCACATCTGGGACGGAACTAAGCTCGGCGAAATGTGGGTAGTGTAGTTCGCTACTTCACTTCTGCCTAACTCTTCGGGGATAACAGGCGTGTGCTTATGTTAAGTTTTGTTATGTTATGTGATGTAATTTTAGAATTTATTCAAATTAATAAGAAAAAAAAAATTGACAGGTCGATTCTGAGACCCACGATCCCATAGACGTACAAGCTAAGAAGATAATCGATACTAATTCTATGGTGGAAGAGTTCATGTTACTCGCGAACACGAGCGTCGCGGAGAAGATATTGACTGAGTTTCCTCAGTGTGCTCTACTGAGAAGGCATCCTTCACCGCCCGCTGCTAACTTCACTACTTTCCTCAAAGCGGCACAACAGCAGGTAATAATAACAGTATTCCCCCTTACACTTGTAATACTATCAAGTAAAATATCCCCCTACTTTTGTCAAAATTACAATTGTAAAATTTCGATTTATTTGTCTGAGCAGTATTATTATTTACACTATTCTATGATTTTTTATTACGTTAGTAAAATTTCCCCTACGAGTCCTATAAAGGTATAAAATATCGAAATTGTAGTGTAGGCCAAAGTATTTGAAACTCTATATAACCAATTTTTTACATCAAAGAATTTTATTTATATCATTAAGAATTCGAATAAATCTATTCTCAGTATTTAGTGATGGGAACTTTTGCTGCAATTTAAGTTTCTATTCGAAGTAATCTCTCTTATTTTATTGGAGTTCAGTGTTGTTGAAATAACGTGTTTTAATTCACTGAGATTAATTTCATTACATTCGTAATGTTACATATAAGGAATTATTTGTAATTGTCTTAGTTATGTGTGAAAATAAAATAATTAATTCTCCCTGCTTCAATTAACGTTTCCTTGGTTTCAATGATTACAAAATATTTGCGACAATTAAAAGTAATCATTAAAACTACAATATAAAAAAATGTACTGTATCTAATAATTTGGCCTGCAGTATATATATGCGTATATTGTAAAAAAAGTTTATTTTCATTTTATTCGACACCGACACCGGTCAACTACGATCCTGGCGTTTACGCCAGTTTCAATTATTTTCACGCAAGCTTAACCATGTATTTGAGGGGGATTAATTGTTAATTATGGTATAGGGCTTCGAACTGGACGTGACAACGAACAAATCGTTCGCGAAATCTCTAGACGTAGCGGTGTTGCCAGACCGACCGTTCTTCAATACGCTGTTGCGCATAATGGCGACGAGGTGCATGCAACAGGCCGTATACTTTGTCAGCGGATCCTGCGCCAGAGACGATTATCATCATTACGGTCTCGCTTGTCCTATTTACACGCATTTCACTTCGCCTATACGCAGGTTAATATATTGTTTTATACGGCTTAGGGACCATCCGTTAATTACGTGAGAGTCAAAGTAGGAGGAGGGGGGGGGGATTAAGAAAATCTATACATGTCTTATTTCTCGATGGGGGGGGGGGGGGGGTTGTAAAACCCATAATTTCGTAACATTTTACAAGTCGAAAGTTATTAAAAAAGTCTATATCTATTTCGGATGCTGAATGATTTTCTTCATTCCACAATGTACACTTCGATTTACATCTTGTTTTATAAGTTTTTATTGTTTATTAAAATTTTAAAATCTTGCATATTCTCATCCATTGTAAATGTCATAAATAATGATCATATTAAAACGAGCAGGGCGTTCGAGAAATATTATGCATCCTCACATGGACTTTAGAAGGGGGGGGGGGGGGGGGTGTCAAAAATCTTCAGAATTAATGATTACGTAATTAATGAATGGACCTTTAAATATTTTTTTCGGTACTGTGACGTAGTCTCCTACAATGGGCTTAATTAGAAAGCTTAAAGTTAATGTCATGGCAATGGACAGGGCTATCTATGCTCAGAGTCTGCTCGAAGGAACCGAGATTAACCGAAGATATGCCAAATATAAACATGTGACTTTTTCCGTTTTCATAAATTACTCTCTACATTTGTATACGGATGTATTTTTACTTATTCATTTTGATTTGATCGTGTTAGTTAGTTAGCGTTAGTTACATTAGTTTGACAGCTGTCATTCTAACCAAACTACACTCGTAAGTTGAATGGGATATGGTATCGTCAAGATTTGTCTTAAGGGTCGTTCAAGCTCGCGTAAGCATCAATGATGGGGATACCAATTGAATAAAATTATACCACAATGCGTTTCAAATAAAATGTGCATGGACCTGCGCCATATTGTGACGTTATAGCTAGTGAAAAAATTATACACGTGTGTATGGGTGATTAAAACAACGCATATTAATAGTAGTGTTTAATAATTGGGCAAATAGTTCAATAGAAAATAGAAAAAAAAACTACGTATATTTTTGTTGCTATCCATCCATCATTTTTTTACAGATCAAGGTCATTGACCCGCTAATTCTTATTTGAAACGCATAGTACGTAATCGTGATCAAAAATCTCGCAAAATTTTGCTTACCCATGTAATACTAGAACGACTCTGTATTTGTGTGTAAAGGTATTTGGGGGGGGGGGGGGGGGGGGGGGGGGGTTAAGTTCTTTTTTACACGGCTTTGACTATAATCTCGCCTGATGTTAAGTGACGATGAACACACTAAGCCTAGATACTAGTTCTGAAGAGATGCTGCCGGAGTACACCTCACGGTATTTGGCGAGAGGTTTTCAAACTCGACGGTGGTAGCTACCCGGGCGGGCATTGTCCTACCTACTAGGCTATGGTTTCCTCACGATGTAGAGTTGGATAGGTGGTTTCGAACCCGCGTCCATTGGCGCGGAATCCGGCCGCACTATCAACTAAGTCATCAACGTACGCGTACGTGTGTAGGTACGCGGATGTGATCGTGCACCGGCTGCTGGCCGCCTGCTTGGGCTGTGATATAACTCACGCGGGGCTGCTCGACACGAAGCGCGCCGGAGCCCTGTGCGATAACCTGAACTACCGTCACAAGCACGCGCAGTACGCGGGCCGGGCTTCCGTCGCGCTCAACACGCACGTACGTCGACTATTATCACGTTACACGCCGAAAGTCGAATGCAAAAATGCCATTTTTATTCGATGCCCCATGCTTCATAGCTTTATCATTTTTAGATTTATAAAGGAGACTATTATTTTTCTAATAATTTGCATCCAATGAGTTGACCAATTAAAATTTTTTTTTTTTCGTCGTCAAGTTTATATGTTATTATTTTTCTATTTTCTACTTACTTTTAAAAAAAAATATTTAATATCATTGCCGTTATTTGTATGTTGTTGTATTTGTTTACAACCCGCAAGAGTTTATTTGAGACCCGAGCGAAACCGCCGTTCCCGCCGCCGGGGACAGGCGGTGACCCAAGACGTGTCTCGTTCCCCAACTGGGGAGGCTCTTGACGTCGCCGCCAGCGCGATACAGTGACACTGCCCATGCATTGAGCATTACACGCACAACACTGCATACACACACCTGCACGCTACACGCAGGTACATAGGGCCTGTAAGGAACCTTTTTTTTATTATTAAGAATAAAAAATGTAGGGTTAGCTAGGATACAACTCGCGAGAGAGTTTTACACTCAGGTGAAGGCCAAGCCGAGGTTCGTACCATTTTGGTAGCCCATGTACTAGTGACCTTTTGCGGCTGAGTGCCTTCAGCACTCGCCCCCAAAGTTCGGTGAAGCTGTTAAGGCTCTTCCGATCAGCAGCATTAGCTAGGTTAAAAAAAAATTGAGACCTGAGCGGAATGCGCGCTCCCCTCCCGACCCCTCGCCTTCTTACCGCTTTCGCAATTCACGCGCCAGTACCGTTAGTAATCTCACAATGGACGAACGTTCGTTGGTGCCGTTTGTTTTTTTTTTTTTACATGGTTATATCAGTTTGGTAGTTTTATGTAAACATGGGAAAGGCTATCCACAGTTCCTAACGAAATCATATTTTAGTTAGATAACTTTTTTTGAAAACGAAAAAAGAATCGTTCTTACATGAATCCCGTAGAACATTGAATTGTATGACTAAAAAGGTTATTTACATTTTTTTTTAATATTTTTTTTGACCAATTTAATCAACCATAAAAATTAAACAAATGATTCATTTTTGCAGTCAGTACCTCGCACTTACGTCTCTTGAGTGAAGTCTCAAGTTAACTCTTGCGGGTTGTAGATGTATTTGGTGTAATAGTTTGTTGTCTTAAATAAATAGCGTCACCGAATATTTAGGGAATATTTAGGTAGCACTAAAGTGGGACGTAATTGCCGCGAAATTTGACTATATCTGAGTTAAAGGAAACTCGAGGTGTTCCTTACAGAACCCATGTACCCGTATGTGGCGATTGTAATGCGTGTTATGTTAGTGGATGATAGTGTCACTGTATCACGCTGATGGCGGATACAGAAGCCTTCCCAGTCGGAACATGTCTAGGGCTACTACTATTGGGGGCCCTGGACCCTACAAATTTGGGATTTAAAATAAAATACAAACTAACTATAAATTCTCGTACGGTATTCGATTTATATTTACAATTTAGCGACCTGCTCCGGCTTCGGATGGTTATGTAGAAATCTCTATATAATACTGGTTATATAGCATTTTACTGGTAAAATACTTTTTTAATCGGTTAAGTAATTTCTGAGTTTATCTATAACAAACAAACAAAAGATCGATTTTACCTCTTTTTCTACCTCGAATATGCTTATAATGTCATATGAGATTATCGTCCGATCCTGGATACATTTAAATACAATTTGATAGATTCATACAACATAAAATCTGGTTTTATAAAATAAATTTAATCTGTTTAAAAGTGACTTTTTCTAGACATATTTACAGATATTGTCTTTTGTAGATATTATTCAAGAACAGAGTGGAAATTGAATCTGCTGTAGTGCTGTCAGTGAAGCGTAATGCTCTTCAAGTGCTGATACCGAAATACGGGCTCGAAGGACCTCTTTATTTACCCTCGGATATGTTTAAATATAATGAAGAGGTAATTCGAATGTTCTGAAAATTTGATTTCTTTTATCTAAATATTGTTGTTGTTTGACAATACATTATTTGCCTGATGCGCAGTACATTTTGTTTTTTTTTTTTCACAGGAACATATACAAGTATGCAAGGGCGTTATATTGAAGACTTTCGATGAACTCACAGTCCGTTTAAGTCTAGATAGTTCGAACCTACAGCATCAGAAATTACTATTTCAGTTAGTAAAACCGCATGTTCCCGGGTTTAGCTATGACCCAGAGGATCAAAGCATGGAAGTTGACGAAGTGGAAACACCAATTAATGAGACTAAAAGAAGCGATACTATCACGAAAGACAAAAAAAGAAAAGAATTTGAGGGGAGACGTGTAAGCAAAAAGAAAAAGGCTAAGAAATAAAGCATTTATTGACAATAATAATGCGTTTTCTTTCTTATTCTATGTACATGTATGTTACGATATCAATTGTCGATATAATTGTATTCAATCTGATGCAACTCAACGAAATGAAAGCACTTTTAAAGGCACGTGTGGAATATACCTTTAAATGAGATTGCGTGTTTATTATACTCATTCCACCTGGCAACACCACCAATATAATTCGGTCGTTCTTAGGAGCGTTTTTAAAAAAAATCTCTTTTGGGTCAATCATAAATTAAATGTCAGTGAAACTTCGACGAAGTGGAGGCGGACTGACGGCCATCTGCATTGGTGGCTTCAATGTGCTCGTCTTTTCTTCTCCGACTGGACCTATTTCTCTAGTTGTTAGTTCCTGTGCCGTTTCAGTCTCCGAAGTTCCAGCAGGTTGATGGGATTGGATGGTGGATATTCTTGCGATCTCCTGATCGACTTTACTGAGGAGTTGGTTGACAGCTGTCGGCCAACGTGTTGCGGGGACGATGTGCGCTGGGGACAGCCTGGCGTCAGTCATTACTGACATGCGAACTGTGTCCGCGTACTGGATCACAGTCAATGACATACCTGTAAAAATAAAGGATTGGACAATCAATCGTATTACTGTTCGCCCAGTGTTCGAAATTATGTAGGTACCATTATTATAAGATCGTGGTTAGCCCGGTGAACTAGTCCGCGTGTCACATAAGTACGACTGAAACCTCGGAGGTTCGAACCCAGGGTGGGTAACACATTTTTGCGACGCGGTGCTTGCGAAAGCCACCCCGTGTCGCCCCCATCCCAAATGCGGCGGACGGCCCCGGGGGGTTTTAGTGGGTATTTCCGGGCGCTTCACGCCCGGGTGAGTCCCACACTGGCACGGAGTTCGTCTCTCCATGCCCCCTTACATATTGCATTTTTTTTTTTTTTTTTTTTTTTTTTTTTTTTTTTTTTTTTTTTTTTTTTTTTTTTTTTTTTTTTTTTAATACCCCCCCTGACGTGATCAGGGACTTTTTTACTACAATTCTAAAATAAAACAACTTTCCCCCATTCCCTTTTATTACCTTAGATTGGGCGTGTTCTTTTGCCAATTCTTATAGTTCATTTTGATCTTTTGTCATATTTCATATTTTCTTGTTTGGGCTTGTTCTTTTGCCAATACTATTGATTTTGGTTTTGCTCTTTTGTCATTCTTTTTCTTTTCTTCAGTCATTATTTATTCCTTACGTCTACTTATACATATTACATTTCACATCTTGTCATTCACTGTGTGACGCTTATCATTAAAATTAAACATAAAAACATTGCCAGAACAGAAAACGGATTTTATGCTCGGTCAGTACCGAAATCGGTTAGGTGCAAAACTCAGTACTTTTCACGGTCTATGGCTAAAATATACCTACGATTCCGAGACCACATTCCCTAGGGCCACCAGCTTGAGACCACCGTTACTTGTTACGTTTCCCAGCACCCCTTGCTATACGGTCCATGTATTGCAAGAGGGCTGGGCGGTGGTCTTCGTCCAGCAGCATATCCGCCAGAGCGTCCGCTCTCACCCTGGCCCCAGTTCTGCACTCGAGATCGTACCTGGACGAGCCGAACCTAGGACAGTCCTCTAAAAGATGTAGGACTGTCTCGGCGGTATCCGGATCACAGGCGCACGCGGGACTATCTTTGATTTTGAAACGATGCAGGTACGCTGCGAAGCCTCCGTGACCCGTTAAGATCTGCACGTGGGTCGGTGACAAACGGGTCTTCTTCAACACCCTATGGGCCACCTCTACCTCTGGGAAGAAGACCCGCGTCACCGCCCCCGTGTCGGAGGCCTCGTAGCGCACCTGCCATTGCCTAACCGTGTCCCGCCTTATCGCCTGTTTCGCGTAGGATCGCGGATACCGATCGTAGTCTGCCGCGGTCTTTTTGTGTGCGGCCCTTTTTGCCAGTTCGTCGGCTCGCTCATTTCCTGAGGTGCCGACGTGTGCTCTCACCCAGTGTAGGCGAACCGAGCGTCCCTCTGCACGCATTTCCCGGAGCATCTGCTGCGCTCCCAGGGCCAGGCGGTGTGGGGGTGCCGGGTTGGCCAGCATCTCCAGCGACGATTTTGAGTCGCTGAAGATGCCGACCTCCCGGTCCCGTGATTTTTCAACCGCCTGAACCGCCCTATAGAGCGCATACAGTTCAGCCTGGAATACCGTGCAGAAGGGCTCTAGGCGAAACGTAGAGTACCTGAACTCTTTGCCCCCCTTCCACCAAGTAAAAGCGGCTCCCACTCCACCGGCGATCTTAGAGCCGTCGGTGAAGATTTGGGAGCCGCCCTGTTCCAGGGGGGCTTCTAGGCTCTCGTACGCTTCGCCCTCGCATAGCGCTGGGTGAGGATACTGGCAAAATGGAACGGGCCGCTCCAACTCACGGTCGACCACGATCTCGTCCAGTTGCTCACCACGTTTTATACGGTACAGACTCTCCACCTCCCGTGCCCGGAGGTCCAGCGGGAGCAAGTCTGCCAGCACGATTGCCGCCGTCAGAGAGACCGTGCGGTACGCCCTGCAAATCTTCTGGGCAAAGCCCCTCTGCAGCGAGCCTAACTTCTTGCGAAGCGAGAGCTTCGCCGCAGAGGGTCCCCAGACATTTGCGGCGTACAACACGATCGGCTCAATGACGGCTACGTATATCGTTCTGATGATGTCCGAGTTCAAGCCCCAGCTCACTCTTGCAGCACACGCCAGTTGTTTGTAGATGTCCGCAGCCTTTTTACAGGCTGCGGTGACGTGTGCTTTAAAAGTGAGCTTGCTATCGAGGGTCAGACCAAGCAGGCGGATCTCACTCTCAAGCGAAATCCGGACTCCGCCCATGATGAGGACTGGTGTGTCAAACTTAAGCTTCCTCGTCAGCACCATCGCCTTGGTTTTGCGTGGTGCAAAAGAAAGCTTAAATTTGACACCCCAGTCCATCACGGTCTGCAGAGTCCGGTTCGCGAGCTCCTGCATTGGTCCGACCTCCTTCCCGGAAAACACCAGAACGACATCGTCGGCAAAAGCCTGACAGTACACTCCCGCGGATTCGAGCTCCACCAAAAGGGAGTCTAGGATAACGTTCCAAAAGGACGGTCCAGCTATAGAACCCTGGACACATCCCTTGGAACTTTCCCGACTCACCTTTATACCGGCGTAATTGAGCTCTACTCTCCGGTCCTCCAGGTATGAAGAGACTATACCGTACAAATTCCTAGGGCACTCCTTGGCTACGAGTTGGGACTTCAAGCCCGGCCACCAAGCGTTATCAAAGGCCCCCTCTATGTCTAGCGATACCAGGGTAACGACCTCCTTGGCCACCACACGGGTCCTGATATGATTCACCAGATCATAGAGCGAGTCCTCCGTCCCACGCTGGGGCATAAACCCATATTGGCGCACGCTGAGTTTTGGCAGCAGATGCCAGCGTAAACGTCGGACGAAGAGCTTTTCCAGGAGCTTTCCCAACACAGGAAGTAGGCCGATCGGGCGGTACGACTTAGGGTCGCAGTAGTCCTCCCTGCCGGGTTTCCGGAGTATGCACACGTGGGCTATCTTCCAGGGTCTAGGGAAGTGTGACAGCTCCAGGCACTTGTTAACAAGTGCCCGGAACACGTCCTCTCCCCCCCCTAGAATCGCACGTGTGCATATGTCCGCGGTTAATCCGTCGTTCCCAGGAGCCTTCAGCGGGTGAATCTCTTTACACACCCGCGTCACTTCTTCCCGGGTAAACGGCGGATCGTCCGCGGATAGCCCCCGAATATCGGCTGGAAGGATCCCCTCCGTCCCTTCCCTCACGCATATTACATATTGCATTGGGGGACTCCGGTCTCACTAATGCAATAGGTAAGGGTAGTGCGTAAATGCATTTCCCCTCGAAAAAAAAAAAGGTATTATTATTATCCAGCAACGGCTCTAGCGTAGAGCGAGATGTTCAATCGCTCTAGCCGCCAGATTGCAAGGGGGGCGCCAAAATACAAAATGCGAAAAATTGCAATTTTTGAAATAAAAGTTAATTTTTGTTGAAAGCTGGTACGATTATTATTCATTTAATATTAATTGAAACACATAATTACATATGATAGTGTAAATACGTTGACCAAATAACTACCTCTACTTTGATTAAAGTTCACGGACGAGGCCCGGTGGGTTCGCTGCAGGGGGCGACGCGGTGCTTCCGAAAGCCATCCCGTATCGCCCCCATCCCAAATGCGGCGGACGGCCCCGGGGGGTTTTTACCTACTGCATTCGGGGACTCCGGTCTCACTAATGCAATAGGTAAGGGTAGTGCGTAAATGCATTTATTTCCCCCCGTCAAAGGGCCGGCGCTGGATGTTATCGTTAATAACATAATATAATACGTTAAATATTGAATATTTAAAGATAACATATAAATTTACGTTTCTACAAAAAAAAATCTACTCTTTTAATGTGAATTCTTTATATAAATAAGAATATGTGTATCAGTTTACATTGTTCTTATACTACAAAACAGTTCCTTACCTGTAATTACCTGTCCATTAAAAGTATTCTTTTTATTGACAAAACCTTTGATTATACTAAAGATAAACAGAAAACATAATATCTTTAAGCTTTGCCTATTTACATATAGATTGTCATTTTTATGAGAATAAATACAAACGACTCACTGATATTTGCTTGAGGCGGTCGCCAGTACACTACAATATCTACAGTTTGCCCCCACAGTGTCGTCCGTGGTTTTGCGTCGACGGGAGCGTTTATTTCAGCATAGGATACGGCGTAACGACGTGATAGGAGGTTCAGCGATAGTCTGGCAAGGGGAGATGGAAGTGCTCTGGTTAGAGCCCCACATCTGGCTTGAGCAGCCCACGCCGCGGCCAGCGCTCTCTGTCGACTGCACGCTTGCTCCACTACAGAAGCGATTCGCCGAGGTGTTCCACCGACAGGTAGAGATAGACAGACCATACCTTAAAACATGATAGTTTCGTGAAGTTGTTAAAATTCTTGAATGCTTTAGATATCTTCAATCGTCTGTACCGAAATAGTTTTTTTTTTTCGGATGAAAGGTATTATGTATTTTTATTTTTAGTTTTATTTTCTGCGTAACAAAGCTATAAAAAAATTAAAAATTATAACATTCAACTTGCAATAGAGAAATAAAGAAATTATATTTTTATTTTAGATACATGTCAATTTTTAAATGTTGTCGATTATAAAAGAAATTTCATTACAAACAGATACATACCGCCCGTTTGCGATTTCTTGTGAATTTTCCCCTGTCCTTCAGCGAAAGTGAATAAAAAATCCTCGGATGCTGCTCGTGCTGTAGTGAGTATGGTCTCCGGTGGGCTGACGTGCGAATGTTCGTAAAAAAATATCGTAGTGCGTCTGTGGCTGCAAATAATGCGATATCTGTACAGGACACGCCCAATGCCCGTGCTACTCGTTCCATACCCGCCCTAGATACAGGCTTAGACCAGGATACCACCTAGATTGCAAAATATCACAGCATATAAGTATAATTCGAGTTTACCTAATAAATAATTTACTTTAACACATGATTTGATATAAAAGAATTTAAAAAGTCTTACATACCTTTCGACCACACAGAGAAACAGTTTGCAATAAATGTCTTTTGCCATCATCCGCCCTTATAGTATCAGTCCATAGTTTTGAAGGAGCTTTATATATTTCTACAAGACCTCGCCACGCCTCGCCTGTCGCTCTCGCACATAAATAAGCCAATTCACCGTACTTCCACGTCATTGTGTTCGGTTGTTTTGCGTGTCCATGGTTCTTTAATTCCATTAAAGCTGCAAGTTCGTCACGTAAACGGAACGGGAATTTGAAAAACATTCGCGTTGAAGTTATGAAGGTGTCGAAAGTACGTCGCGGCCATTTTCTAGGGTCTGCTGTTATTAGAGGTGATACGATTATCTGGAATTGACATCAAGTTTATTATCAGCCTTCCTATAGATGTCAGAACATAGATTATAGAGTTTGCTGTATGTCGGGTATGAAAAAGACCAAACATTGTTATACTTTTTATTTGTAGATACTAACCTTGGTTATAGTCAAATTCCTTCTTTTGCATTCCTTTTGGACAGCCGTTAGGAAAGTTATTGCGGTTATTGGCTCCGTCGATCTTGACTCCCGTCCGTTGGTCCTTTTAATCAAAACTCTGAGAGCACTTACGCTAGATATAAGTACTAACCCGGCAACGTGAAACGCCCCGGGCAACGATTTTAAAGCTCGAGGACTCTCTAAGGGATCATATTCTGATACGAATTCATTCCAAGTATTGGACATGCTTTCGTTTAACTTTCCCCATAACTCCGGGAGAGCTGAAGGAGTTGGAAATAACTTGGTCAGAGGACTTGTATGAGAAGGCGTTTGATCGGTTACAGTATCTGACTGTTTAAGTTGTTCAACCATTAGTAAGTCACCGATATTGAGAGACTTTTTTTTTTCCCGAAAGAAGTAAATGGTGCACTCGGACTAGAATGTAATATCTCAATTCGTTGGCGACACAAGGTATAATGATGTATTGCCAGGGCGCGGTTGGTCCGGTGGGAAATATTTTGATACAATTTCACTGACGTATTCCTGAAATAGATAATATTTTGTTCATTTTATTAATATGTCGATTGCCCATAAAAATGAGACAATATGAAAACAATGGAAAGCTGGCGTAAAAGCCAGGTTAGTGCTCAAGGGGTTAAAAAAATACACAAAATAATACTGTGAGCGTGTACCCATCAATACCCAGTTATAATATATGTACCTACTTGGTAATATTCAATGGAAAGTCAGTTGGTACATTCGAAGAACTGTTATGACTGTTAAGGATACGTTTTTTACATCATTCTAGAAGTAGGTACCGATAAATATAATTCTGCAAATATTTGATAAATATAACCAAAATGAATCAGCAGACCTTATAACACCAGACTGCATATTTTAAACAATATATATTTTATCGGTATGTTTACTTCGAAAAAGTGTAAAGTATGCATCTGATTAGGAAACGAATTTAATAAAATGCTTGTTTATTGTTTAGTTTATAAACATATTTTAAAAAAAACTGATGCACTTATTAACGTATTTTTTTTATATACTTGTTTGTCGGTGAAATATAAAAACATTATATTTACATAGTTGTCATATTTTAAAAAACAACTAAACCTGAGGAAACATTTAAGTCTCATATCATTACTCATTTTTATATGGTTTTAGTGATAATGACAAAGTTACAATTAAGAGACAAAACAGCATACATTTAATACTGATTAGATGCATAATTATCGTAGAACATTAAAGCATTTTCACATGAACGAAGCAGCAGGTATTACCTAGTCACTTAATAATAATAATGTTTAATATATAATATTCACAGCACAAATCTAGAGGATGGGTCCGGGTAAAAGTATTCAGTGCCTTCCTTTAAAACATTAAGTAAAATGTAATAAATTTACTCGATTGCATTTACATCACATTCTGATGTAATGTCCTCCTGAGGTGCGTGGCACAGTGTGCATAGTTGACTGTGTGTGTGCGTTTGTTTATGTGATTACGTACATATGAAGGTATTAAAGATACTGTAAGACTAAGCGTCTGATATGTTTTTTACCTGAATATTACTTTCATTGACTTGTCGACCTCTGTACACGGCATTAGCGACGATGAAATGGTTCTCAGTAAGGAACGCAGAGTTCGCATCCCACGCGTAATTTCCCCAGCAAGATACCAACAGATGTCGCAATCTCGGAAACATGAGTTCACCGTTTTTTATCACGCTTATGAATAACATGTTCCATCAGTTGATCTCTTATTTGGTCCGTGTTAAGAGTGCCTGTAATTTTTTTAATATTTATTAACATCTGCATATTTTGCTATTTAACTTATGTGGATATGTTGTTTATATAATAATAATTACAGTATTGTACAGAAATCTGTTACATTTATATTTTCTTAATTTTAATATGATTATATATTTTAGTATTCATCACCAACTTCATCTGATTATTACGGCTACCACATAGGCTTCCTGCAGAGATTTCCACAAGCATCTATCTTTCGTAATGCTCACTTATCTTCCTCCTATTGCCCTCTTTATATTGTCAATCTATTTCCTTTGTAGCCTGCCTTTTTTTATTTCTTGGATTCCAGTTTTCAATCTCGTTTATCTATTTTATTACTGCTTAAGTAGGTATAACATTAATCAGAACAAATGGATAATGAAGTTGAGATAAGAATAGGTTACTTTTGTTAATTCTTTTTTGAATGTAATATTAAAACAAAATTACGTGTGTGTAAATAGGTTATGTTACAATAAAGGTCAAGTGAATTGATTGGCGATAGTTTCTTTAATAGAAGTAGCCAGGACCAATCAGAATTTACAAAATTGTTTATTCATTTATAGACTGGTAGTTGATTCCAATCTTACCTGAGATGGTAACTCGCTAAGTCTAAAACCGGATCACACAAATACAACAAGACGCTTGACATATTTCCAAGTTGATGTCGCTGTTTTCATTATAGGATTTTAACCTGTATTTATCGAACCGTTCAGTAAATTGCGCTTTGCCCTTATAACATCAAAACTAGTAAATTACGTTTTAATTTTGTTAATACCATACTAGACGTGTGCCCGCGGCTGCGTCCACGTTTCATATATTCTTCACGGCGTTTTAATTTTTTTATACGGAACCCTAATAGTTTCCTTAAAAAAATTTAGTACTATGATATAGTAAAACATTTCTCATAAATTATAGCGATATCCCGTAAAACTGTGCAATGAATCGGGTTGTATTCAAACTTTTATAAGTTTTTTTTTAACGCAGAACCCTAATTACTTTCGGAAATTAAAAGTTCTTTAAGTTACCCCAAGTAACTTCAGCTATCTACTAAAAAAGTCCCGTCAAAAATCGGTCCAGGCGTTCCGGAGATTACTCGATACGAACAGAGAGATAAAAATTGTACAAATTTGTTTTTGAGGTATAGGTATCGTATATAAATTCATATCTATTTATAAAAAAAGATATTACAAACAGACGCTTTATTTATTAGTATAGATAAAATTAGCTCTTTTACTGCAATTTCACCTGTAGTTAAGTGCCAATGTGGCCCAAGGTAACAGTTAAACACACTGTTCATTACTGCTGGAACACCTTACTTAGCGAGTGATTTTTAAACTTAAGAGTGTTGAGTGGCCAGCAGGGTATTAGAAAGATTTATCACGATGTATTTCTTCAAAGAAATCATATGGCCATATTTAAGAACTAAGAGGAATTGAATAATATATCAACAAACCTTTCACCGAAAGCAAAACATTGATGATGCCCTGATTCCTGTGCGTATCAAGTAGAGAACGAACTGTATCTGTTCTGATAAATTCCAAGTGTGGGTATCTGCTTGACAGCAACTTTAACCATAAATGTTTGCTTATTCGGACCACTGGAAACACCAAAACATACATTAATCATTTTCAAAGCAAAATGGAAGATTTTATAAGGATCTATATAATTATTTTTTTCTAATAATAAAATCAAACAAACTCAAATGACTTTGAATATGTTTTGAATATTTTAAAATCGATTTAAATTTTTGCCGAATTATTTAATTACAGTTGAATTAGGTATGTTTTCTTAACAGTTAGGCGTTGGCTATAAGATTATTGCATGCATGGATTTGGATAACAGATTATCAATTTCAATATCAGGCGTTCACCTTTTACAAATAAAATAAGAAGACAAATACTTTAATTTTTCTTAGAAACATTACTTTGTTTAGTATTTAATATTTTTTTAAATATTTAAGTTCTTTTTATTACAATTTTAACATGATAACGACAAAAGAGAACGTGGTCGCAATCTTAAACACTTAAAAAGTCAAGATACCGCGAATCAGCAAGAATTATCTTCCAAGTCGATCAGAAATCAAACCTGAAACGAACGAAATGCGAACAATCTATTCCTAATTATAGTATTGTAATTGGTTAATATAAAAACCCAAGACTTTTTAAATGTACGAAACGATTAAATCGTCGGACAAAATTGGAAACACATCTCACATGATATTCTCTGAGCGTGTTTGCGATTTACTAATGACTCTATTTTAGTTTTACGATAAATTAACTTTAGTTATAAGCGACCGACTCCGTAACTGATTGGCGTTTGAGCGAAGCCGAACTAATTTCAAATTATTTTAATATGCAAAAATTTAGTACCTTTTCCTCTTCTGCTTATCAATGGATTTTATTTTTTCTTTGTTTAATAGCTATTAACGGGCTTTAGCGTTATCAATAAAAAATGTATTAATTACAGTTATATTTTCTTCAAATTTTCAACAATTATAATTATCACTGAAATTTGACCACGGTGCGAACATAATTTTTTATAAATGATTTATGTTATAAACCATGCGGTCGATTTGAATCGCTGATTTAAGAGGACATGCAGCAGCAACAGGTTTGAAAGGTAGATTACTTTAGAAATCTATTGCTATCACATTGCGTCCCAAAGAATGAATTATAAAACACGAAAGGGACAACTGCAGCTCGGGCTAATTTTACCGTATGAAAAATAGATGTAAACATCACATCGAAGTACCCTGTTTCCTCCTCCAAACCTGAACTGATTTTTAATTTTCTTTCAGTTATATAATAAGAAAGACTGGCTATACATCTACGTTTTGTTTTTTTTTATTTATTAATCAAACTTGTTTGAGGAACGTCTGAAAATGACGCTAAAAATCGAGCATTTTTTTTATTTTCAAAGGTTCCATGTTTCTACAATAAATATTTTATGGAAAAAAAAATTAAAAGTATGGCGGAGGTGAATATGTATTATTTGATATAAAAATATTTACCACAATGCTATTATCCAGGCAGGAAACAGGGGATTACGTTTTTACGGAATAAATGCCGCTAGCATATCCTCCTAAGACTTAGAAAAATGGTTTGAGTGATTTTTAAATCTATTAATAATATAAGAGTTGCTCACCGACATAGGAGATCGCCAATGCCGGTAGAGCCGACACCGCGATCCAAAACGCGCAACATGTGTATATATTTTCAGCTATGACATTTCGTATGCTCCTCCTTTCCGTTTTAGACATTATTCTTGACCGACATAGATTTCATAGAAGTCGTATGTATATTTTAAGTAGGTAACTGCTATTCACTCAGATAAGTCGCTGCTGATAAAATATGAGGTTAGAGAAATATAAAATATTGAAAATTTAATTAATTATAGACGTTAATTTTAAATATGACAAAGTTATTCTTTCAATTCATAGAGATGGAAAGATATCTATGCTAATATGATAATCCACTAAGCAACTTAAATATATTCGGGTACACTGTACATCTATATTAATAAATACAATTGAAGTGTCTGTTTTTAATGTTAAAATAACATTTTTTTACTAAATACACAGGAATGAATGTATACAAAACCTATACAAGAAATCAATTTTTTAATGTTATTGTCTGTCTGGCAGTCTGTTTGTCTAGGTAGTATCCGGGACGGGTGGATCGATTTTGACGGGCCTTTTTTTTGGTAGATAGCTGAAGTTACTCCGCGTAACTTAAGCTACTTTTGTTTTTAAAATAAACAGAGTTCCGCGTAAAAAATTAAAAGTCATGAAATTTCTAATAAAATTGTATTCAACGTTTTTCACTGGCAGGTTTTTGTATTTGTGAGAAGTATCTTTGCTTTTGTAAGTACCGAAGAATATTTTGCCAAATAATTAGGGTTCCGTATAAAAACATTAAAACTTAAGGTATTATAAAAAAAAAACATTTAATCGTCAGTATTACTGACAAGTGCTTAAATTTGTAAGAAATATATCTGCTTTCTCTTAGTACAAAAAAGTTTAGGAAAATAAATAGGGTACCGAGTAAAAATAAATAAAAACTACTCGTATATTACGCAGTGAAGAATATATGTAACACTAGCGCAGTCGCGGGCACACAGCTAGTATTTTATTAACTTCACATTAATTTTGGTATATAATTTATAAAGTACACACCTACTTATACATGTATTTATTTCAAAAATAAATGAATATATTCATATTCACATTTCCGCGCACTAACGTAGATTTTGTCATATTCATGGATAAAATATATTAATTCGATGCCAAACTTTTTGGACGCTCGGAAGTTAGCCGCTGACGCGGCCACGCGCAAGTGCGGTTAAGTCGAAAATTTTCGTCTCTTAATTTTTTTTCTGCTTTTGAAAGTTTCCATGAAATAATGAAATTATATTACCTACCTATACCAAGTTTTTATTATCTAGGAATCACTGATGGGTTTCTATAATACAGATTTCAATGAAGAATAAAACATTAAGACGCCTACGGTACGTAGACAGGACTGTGCCACGTCCTACTTTTTTTCGCAGATACCATAAATTGAGTTCTGCGCTTCAGCTCGCACGATGTTCCGAGCCGCCATAAAGTTTGAATCGGATTACACCTAATGTGCCTTTACTGTACCCGACAGTCGGGTACTACCCGTATCAACATAAGTAAGGAAAAATGAATGATGACCTCTTAAATATTTATGTGTGAAAGCGTAATAAAAAACATTTACAAGGAAGTGTTGCAATGCGAAGTATTTAAAAGCATGTCATCATATTACGTCCTCTATAATTTACGAATAACACTTAATAATCCCTCTTAATTCATACCCGATCAACGAAAAAAGAATGTTTCCTTTATAAAGAAATGAAATCATTACTTCGTTATCAATATCATTACCGTTAATATGTGGTAAACTAGTAGACAAACATTGTGATAATTAACCGTTCAACATAATCAAACGCGAGTGAGTGTGATGTTACCTATTCTTTTACCGGAGACATTTGTATTATAAATGTTTAATCATTGTTTAAGTTTCGTAATTTTAAGGTTATCTTCTGTTTTGTTTGTTGTTATTTTAAAAACGGATAAATAATGGGCAACCGGAACTTTCGGGACAGACATTTTATTTTGTACCTATATCCAGTGCCAGTGTTTGAACACAAGGACCCTCGTCCTTGGATCCTGAACATCAAGCCGGTCGAGCTTACAATAAGGGTCATTCTATAATTATGTATGCATCTAAGGGGATGGGGAGGGGATCATGCTTTGCTTTGCTTACTTTTGGTGGCATGCGAGACAGAGGGTCTGAAAGATGTTTAAGTAAACAATATTTACTTGTTTATCTTCGTTTTTTTTTTTGGTAGAAATTTTGCAATTCTTACACTCCCCCTTATGATGAGAGGGAAGGGTAAAAGTTTTGCTGACATGATGATTAAATTTTCTGTAAATTGTTACTCGAAAATAATAACTTCAAGAAAAATCTTACCATAATTATTAAAATAATGATACTTACGGGTATAAATAATTTGTGTAAACGTTATTGAAGAATCAAAATACACACGTATATGATTTTCATAGTTTAAATATAACAATATTTAAGAATTCTGTTATTATATGAGTGTAGACAATTTTTTATTTGCAATTCATTCGGTTATGTAAATATGCAACTGCTTATATTTACACGCGGGTAAAAATATTTGATAATAAATACCTATATGATTACTTTTAACAAACGTTTTTAAATTCGTTTATATTATAAGGCATTTAGTAGGCTTTTTCTGGTCTCCAGTGATGTACTTTTTCGAAAGAAATTTTACTAGAGGCGTGTATAAATCGGCTACACTTTCACTATCACTAAAGTGAAAGGCCTTTCTCATTTTATATTATAGTTAATTTTCTTTTTCAATTATACTTTGTTTAGTAATGTTTTCCTAATATCCTGATATTTTTAGTTATTATTATTAAACACATTTATCTGCTATGATTGAAAATAAAAACCAGGACAAGCATAACCACAAATGATCTAAATTGACCATAGAATTAACCTGTAATTAATTATAACGAAAATAAAATATCTATAAATAAAGAAAAATTAATAATCGTATAAACTTGTAATGATGTTACATTAATAGATTTAATCAACTTATTTTATTATACAATTATGCACATAATTTTCGTTCATTAGTAACACTGACTAGAACTTATGTTAGTTTCGTTCTAGTGTAAAATAAAAACGATTATTGTTAGGCATTGTAAAACACTGGATTGTATGTAAGTTAGTCGTAATAATTTCGTGAGTGCAATCGCTGTACTGTTTTCCTGTTTATGGAGTAACTATTTATTGCATTAGCTAATGATAGTTTTTGTTTAATAGCAATGACACGTATTATATCGTCGAAACGGACATTCATTCGTCTTGACTCTCGTCTATCAGCTGTGACCCTATTGAATGTTTGATACGATAACGATGTATCTATCAAATAAATTCTCCCATACTTTGTAATTAATATGAAACATTTATTATTAGGTACGTTTACGAAACTAATGTTTTGATATCTTTGTTTTGTTTGATTAGTTAGAAACATAAAAATTAATAGTTTATATTTCTTTATATTGATCAAGTCTATTAATCACATATTTATCTGTTTGTATTTACCTAATTTTCTACTTAACTTGCATCGATTGAACTATTTACGCGCTCTTTGTAAATTATATTCTACTTTGAGCAAATTAGGACTAAACAATTTGTTTTAATTATTTGAAGTATTTATATTGGTATTCGTATTAGTTCTTTCCTTATTACAATTTATGTTTTATTAAAATTATTTTATCTTTCATATTAATTTCAAACTTTACAGTTGTCAAGAATTTTTATTTAACTAAACACTACAAAGACATACTTATTTTGTTTATCATGGACATAATATGAATTTTTGAAAGGAAATATTTCATATTATTTTTATTTTCGTTAAAGTTCACTCAATTTCTTTTTTAAGATATAAGATTTTATATAAAATGCATACCTTTTTGGTGCACAAAGTAACAGAAAGTTTTACAAAGTTTTCTTTATTGAAGGTTTGCCTCGGTTTTGCGAGTCACAATGTTTCGATCAACGGTGCTGCGTATACAGACGACCGACTTGGAATGACACTTTACCAGGACTGTTTCCACTATTATGCGGTATGTAGGAGACGCAGCGGCCGCTATGCACGTGTTTATCGACTATGGTCCAAGGTTCAAGTATAAACATGGAGTATAACAATTGTTATAACATTTAATTAAATGCATAAAACACGGACTAATAATTTTATTTTAATCTAAAGGGTGTTTTCTTCAGTAAAACATAGCTTGCGATACCCATTCGCATCAGTCAATTCTTAATAGCGATGAGTACAATTATGTAAGAATAAAAAGAAAATATTTATGGTTTTGAACTACGATAAAGTTGATTTTAACTTTGAGGTAACAAATTGTAAAAAAAACAGTGTTATTACTGGCTTTATACAATGGTCTTTTTAGTATTTTAATGATATGGCAGCAATAGAAACAATTTTTTTTTGTTAAATGTAATAAAGATTTAAAAAGTTTAAGTTGGTGCAATATGATTAAGTTGTTAGTGTAAGAGAGGATCTGTGGGGATCATTTGCCTTTGCCTTTTGCTCGGGCCTGCCGTAGGGGCGACGCGGAGCAACGTTGCTCAATTCCGTGTCGCTCCTTCAATTCGGTGGATGGTCCCGTGGGATTTAGTGGGTATTCTTAGCACTTCTCGTCGAGCGAGTCCCACATACTCCTCTAGAATCTCTTATCCCGGAGGCTTCACTCTTGGATTGAGGATAGCAGGGGGATGCGTAAATACATTTCTCACGTGAAAAAAAAGTTCGTCCATACATCTTTAACAGCCACCACATTTTCATTAATTCCTTTTGCTTTCATATTTTCCCTCACACACTCGCATCTTTTCTTCGACTTTTCTCTCCCCTTTTACCCATTAACCTTCTTTTTCACATACCTACGTTTCGTATCTTAATCAAAACATATCCATTCCCAAACAATTCCCTGTCAGCTTTTATACCACTTGCATTATTGCTTTTTTACACGACATAGGCTCAGTGCTTTAATCACTATCTCACCTGATGTTAAGATGATATGGTCCAGGATGGTAAACATATTAAGCCTAGACGTATTGCTTCTCAAGTGATGCTGTCAGGATCTATTGGTATTTGGCAACAGGTTTTCTAACTTGAAGGTAGTTGCTACCCAGGCGGACATTATTTCAAAATGATCTACCACCAAGCTATGGTTTCTTCACGATGTTCTCCTTCCACGAAAGCTTCGGATAATTTTAGAGTTAGATAGGTGGATTTGAACACGCCCGCATTGACACGAAATCCGACCGCAATACCAACTAAGCCATTATCGCTTCAAAGACACTTCTAACATACTCATTTCTTATCGCATCTCTGCTGCATGCATTCGTTTCACACCCATCTCCTTACTAGCCCAACACATTATTTCAAAATAATACAATCAAATCAAAATTAAAATTATTTATTGAAACAACTTCAATTTCTTAAATCAAATGTAACTTTCACTAAAGCTATCGGGTTTATACTTACATAACTAATGTAGGAAAGCGGAATATAACGTATAGACATAAGTAGCCATAAGTACATACATAATAAATAATGATATTTCCAATACAATTGTTGAATAATATTCTAGGTATCAATATAGGATACTAATACTTTATTAGGCTTCGCAGAAGATTCATTTCACTAATATACATACATTGAATAGTAGAAGTACATTTGACAATATTATTAAAAATGCCTTATAAGCGAATGATATTTGTACCCATATTGTGATACCTATGTTTTACCTAAATAACTTTAAGTAACAAATCAAAATACAACACGTAACGTTTGGAGATGTAAATTCAATGTGACACGGGCAATATAATTCTTATAATATAACAGCAAGGAAGATAAAGAACAAGCGATTGTATTGGCATTAATCTAAAACATCGAAGCGAATTCGACGTGAAACCAAGATACGAATTTAGAGGTAATTAAGTTATTCGCTACAACTCCCAAACAGCGTCTGATGCACGACACTCTCACGAATGCATTTTTATTCTCTCAAATTATGTATTAAAAATATTACCGCACTAATACTGTGTTTCGTATGAAAACGTCAAAGAATCGTTCGACAGTTAAGGTTTATATTTTAAATAAATGCCTTTACAATTTGCCCCGAAACAGAAGAAGTCTTACAGCCACTTTTATCACATATTACAGCTCTAACTACTAGGTTATCTATCATAAAAAATCTAAGATAACATTTTATCGCCTGTATACAAATTTGTAAATTAAACCTACAAAATTGGTTTCCATTCAGGTCTTTCTACTATCTGTAATATACACAGAAGTCAAATTTCATATTTTGTAAAAAAAAATAATAATAATACAAAGAAATGCATTAAGCAATTATTAAAAAAATGAAATACCGTCATTGTTAGAACATTTCTTGTCAAATTAATATTTTATTAAGATTATTATTGCAGTGGGAATTATTACTCCGGATTGGAAAAAAGAATACTTAATATTGATATTAATTTGGCATCGATCAACTAAATGCAGAATGAAATCATATTAGCCTCACGATGGTTTGTAATACAATTAATTTAAATGCGAATAAAGGTCGTAACAGACGCGTGGACCGGACCGCGTACCGACAGACCGTGACAGACGACCCAAGTTATGTCGTCTTGTGGTCACATTTAAGTACGGACGTCATTATCGGAGCACAAAAAACATAGAAGTTGCTATTACTGCAAGTAACGGTTAGTAAATACAGACAGATAAATATTGCCTTTCATAATATATGTGGATTTTTATGGCAACGTTACCTTTGCCGATACAGTAGTAGTAATTTGTTCGCGCTTCAATAATGACGTACGTATTTAATTAACTGGGCCTACAAGGCGTCTGACAACTTCGGTCGTCTGCCGTGCCATGTACGCGGGTCTGTTAGGGCTTTAAACGTTGCTAAAACGAGGCTTCTCGCTCTGACAACACGAACGCTGCGACGCGATGTCACAGTCACACAAACATACGCTCGACAATACACTTCAAACAATCAGACAAGCTAGCCTATTTCAAGTGAATTAAATATTGAAGCGAAAATATACTTTCAATGTATTAAGTTTTTTTAGTGTATTGCTTCTTTTTAAATAATATATCGAGCGTAGGATTTACGGAAATGTGCATTCAGATAGCGCTCGCTTTAATTTGTTTAGCGGAAAGGATTTTCTGTTCGATCGATCTTCGAGGTATACCACTCACTTTTTTAGGTGATGTCGTATTACAGTTTATGGAAGACGGCAACGACTTGTAACCGCCGTCTGAACTGTAATCGGTGTCGGTCGACTGACCGTTTAAACTTGGACTATGTCTGTTGCCGTTAACGCTTTCCTTGCTACTTATCCTGCCATTATACAAATCTCCGTACGAGGTGTGATGTTTGATCAACGGTGTTTTCTTCTATCACGATGTTTCTAGTGATTCTTGGTTCGGACGCGGCGTATTGATTATGGAAATTTTCTATGGAACGAGATCGATTCGAGTAAAGTGTGATCTTTCTTTCGGATTTCTCACCGACGGACGAATCTCGCTTGATGTATCGTCTGCTGGTGTTATCGGTATTTGCTAGGGCTTGTAAGTATTTAGATCCGACGCGGCTGTTTGTTTTTAAGTGTACGGAGGCGTCTTTCGTTTTGTCCGTCTGTACGTTCTCGTCTCCGTTAGCGAGTCCGTTCACTTTTCTCGCACCGCACTGACATTTTATAACAGTTCCGTTAGTAACAGGTCTCTTAGTCTTTTGTGCTTCACTGTAAGACGGCAGCTTCCTCGTGCTAGCTTGTTCATTCCAACTGCGAAAATTCCAATTATTAAATACCTAGTGTCTACTTCAAGTTATAATAATTACAGACATGTCTTCCTTAGATCTAACAGTTGAAAACATTTGAAACAGTACAAATTTCAATATTCTTAAAGTTCCCAGTTAATTCTCTATTGATGGATAATAATGAAAAACGTTTTAATGTTAATAGTTTAGTTGAATAGTTAAACCTAAATGTCGCTGTGCTCTAAGATGGTAACTGGTTATCTTAAGAATGACTGGTTCTTAAGTGATGCAGCTAGAGCACATTTATGCTTGGAGATCGTTTTTCAACTTAAGGCTGGTAACTACCACCACGAATATTATTATAAAATTCACTATTGACTAAGTATTTTAAGTTTCTACTCAAATAAAATTAATTTTAAGGCAATTTTAAACAGTAGCGAAATTGACGAATAATCAGTGATGTTTCGGCCAAGATTTAATGCGTTTATTTAGAAGTAGGAGAGAAATAATAAAATACGTATACTCGTAAAGCGTAATGAATATATAATGACAACCATAATTATAATATTGACAAATATTGTTTTAGGGAATAGAAAACAATTTAAAATTCAAATCTTCCTTCTTGCGTTGTGCTGCCAGTGCGCGTAAACAAGTGAAATAAATAATTTTACCTGATATACAAAGTGTAAACGCTTTATCCTGTATTTTATTAGACTTTATGTAAGAGTATATATCAATAATAAAACATTGTTGATTTGGTGTTTAAAATATGTCTATGTGCTAATAATTTCTACATATAAGCAACCCCTCACCTTCAAGTTCTGAAGTGGCAGCGTGTAACACAGAAGCGAGTTTCATAATCAAATTATAACACAATTTTACATATTAATAGATTAACTTTGACAACCACCTTATAGGTAAGTACAATATTTATCTCTCTTCACCCAAACAAAAACACATCAATCAAAATTCTTATACTATCAAAGCCAATTAATAATTATTGTTTGTAAAACAACTATGTGCCAATAATATCGTGCTTAGTTAAAGTTACGCTAATAATATTTAACATGCCTTAGGCTTTCATTTATACAAAATAGTTTACAGCACCGTATTAAAGAGATTTTATCGAATTTTACTTATAAAAGTTTTGCGCGCTAAAATATCAGTAGAGGACTTTTTTTGTTAATATTTGATCAGTTAATAATAATACTCATGCAAATCACACATCACTTATACATTCTATAATAGCACATGTCCTCGTAGTTCCTATCGGAGTTGCCAGACACGCTATCTGCTAGAGTCTGGTACACGAGATGCAGAAAGCATAAAACATTGACGGAACACAACAGACAAACAGCGAGCAAGCAGTCGAGCCACGCTACCTGATCCGACGGACGAACCCTCGTACCCAAGTGAAAACTGCCGCATCCCAAACGACAATTAAATTTTTCGATCACAATCCGATCGATTCAATGCAGCATGTGAGGAAATTAAAAACAAAATGAACATTGGGAAGGTCGATGAACATGATACACAAATGATAACAACATGGCATTCGGATAATTAGTAGCTAAATGACAATGAAAAATATTTATAGCAACGAAATTAAATTATTCATATAAAAACGCCGGTAAAGAATGGAGACATTGTGAGTGTGATACGGCACATAGAAATGGGAGTGAATGTCATCTTTTTGTTCATATACTCTGTGAACATTATTATCCACTGAGACTTTTTTTAAACGAGTCGTTAAACAGTGGGTGTTTGATACAGTAGTTTCTATAGCTGAGGCACAAAAATCTTTACACTCTGCCCAAGATGGATAATGTGATGGCGCTACGGGTATTGTGTAAAATATAGTGAAGGTTGAATGCACTGTTTTGTAAATGGACTCTAACGAAGCGAGGATAAACCTAAAACAATAAATTATAATTGATAAAATACATGTAAATTTAAATACGAGATTAGGTGTATATAGTTTTGGTGATGATTCTAGTAATGTCAAGCAAGAGAATATAGTATTTTATAGCAACGTATAAAGAATAGAGTGGTATAGTGTTTTGACGTTTATATTGATTTCAATTACCTCACTAATCCGGAATTTTCTGAACTTGTTAACGTCGAACTCATTGGCGGCCGTAACTGAAATAAAAATAAACAAATTATCGATGCATATCATTGAAATACATAGCGGGAGTTTTTGGCGGCATCTTAGTTTGCCATATGGTAATTTTAATTTTTTATTCATTGTTGTTCATGTAATTTTGGTTGTAAGTATTTTACATGAAAAAGTTTCGTTATCGTATTATCGGTTAAGTGTTTTGAAAATAACAACACGAAACATGAATTCGGAGGTATCATAAAAACTCCTAGGATAGTTATAACCAAATAGTGGTTATTTTACGATGACAGGCGTTATACGGAAATTAGAAAAACAGATTTATGCACGTGATATTGGCAAAATTGTGTACATTTACCGGAGAATTTAAAGGTAGCAATAACAAAATACATAACATACCATTGTTAAAACAATACAGAAATCAGTAGATTTTTAATTATAGTTTTATTATTAAACTAGGTTTATTTTCAAAACAGCTTCATTTATCTTTAGAAATGTTTGAACTTTTGACTACTTTCACATTTATTTTCTACTATTACAATGTAAGAGTGTCGATAATGTGCTCATAGGTGCTAAAATAGCAATCCAATTAAAACATAATCTATGAAGGTGAGAAGTTATATTGTAATCATATTGTTGATACCTTTTTTGGGTATATGGTAATCAGTACATATTTTTAAATTCTTGTCTCTATGCAATTAGGTACCACCGATATAATTATAATATACATTACATTATATTAAACTAATAATAATATATTTGCGTAAAATCACACCCCTAAGCATTAATTTCATTGGTATTTTCAATTAAGATAGTAGTTCCCTTAATGTTGTCTTAAAATTTTGATTGAATCAATAAAAAAGGAAGCGAAAAAGTTCTCACCTACAAGTTTTATAGCTATCAATTAATGTTAATTTTAATTATTTTTTTGATTTATTTTAATATGTAAATGTTGTATCACTAAATTTGATGAATTTTACATATCTAATCCATCCATTCCATTAAAAGGCGTCCACTGCTGAACATTGATTTTTCTCCAAAGATCTCCATGACAACCGGTCTTGTGCCACCCGGATTTAGCGAAATCCCGCGACCTTTACCAGGACGTCGGTCCACCTTCTCGAGGGCCTACCCACGTTGCGTCTTTCGGTATGCGGCAGCCGTTCGAGAACCCGTTGGCCCCAATGAACATCGATTCTATAAGAAATGTATCAAGCCTATGACTACTTCAGTTTGGCAATTCTTCGGGGAATGTCGGTTACTTTGGTTCTCCTGCGAACCTCCTCATTTCTGATTCAATCCCGCAGAGAAATTCACTAAATCGACTAAAATACTATAGAATATAATAAACTGCAAGTTATAAGTAGTCGTCTGCTTAATAAATTGTTTAGTTGTACTATTAAACATTGTCATGCAGATGCAGATGCCATGCTATCTATGCTGCCTGACCACCATGCTGTGGCTTCATCTCGATATTTTTCTTAACCAAATGCTCAGATACATATATAATAGGATAGGCGGATTCAAATCAGTATCTGATCGCACTATAATAGATCTATCTTCGCTTCATAAACAACTTTTAAAGAAACAAGTAGATGATAAATAATTCTGACAGAAGTACTAACATTTTTAAAGAGTTTTAGTAAACCTTTTGTTATAACTAGTGTTCGCCCGGTGATCGAAATTCCAACATATTCATCATTGAAGACGGAAGAAAGCGAACTATTTTTAAAATGGTTTAATGATAACATTAAAACTCATCCAAAGCTACTTAAAAGAATAATTTAAGAAAATAGTTGTAAAATGTCTTGAACAATACAATCTTTGCCTATTTTGTGACACCAAAAAGGGGTAGATTAAATACAAATCAAATGAAAATCAGATTCACGTAGGCGATTTGGTTGAGGAGCCTTCTTGTCTCGTACCTAAGTAAACATTACGGAATATTCCTTAGATGAAAAAAAATCATAAATAATGTTTAATTTTTTAATGTGTGTGGATATATTATTAACCGGTTAAGCACTAACCTGGTGTTTACGACAGCTTTCAATTGTTTTCTAATTGTCTAATATTGGCATTTGAGCGATTAAATACAGTTGAATTATCGTTTGGTCATCTTCAAATGTATTTCAGAACAGATACCATAATATATGAATAAATTCCCCTAATAAATAACAACACGTAGGTTCGTAACAAAAACTTAATTCTATATATAAAACACTACTATTAATTTTAAGAACTTAACAGAGTCCAATGTGACCATATGTTAGACCTTGAAAGTTCAGAAGCAGTGAAAGACTCACGGTACCTATTTTTGTATACCTATACCTATTTTTGACAATTTGGGAACTGACAAAATACTAAATAAATGTACCTGAGGTTTCTTCAAAGTGACATCAATTACAGATAATATTACCGAAGACTGGCTTCGTTTGTGTGGACATATTGAGATGCGACAACGACCACATAGTCAAATACAGAACGAGACCTCAAGAAAGCTCAGATACCTGAACTGATAACCCAAGAGAGATCATCTTGGTGCAGAATTGTGTGAAGACCCGACTCCAAAAACTGGATCAGGGACGGAAGAAGAAGATCTATTTTTGACAACAGCTACTAAAAAGGTTTTGCTAAATGTGTCCATATACCCGATCAGTTTGCGTAGCGACATTGCACGTGTCGTCAGCTCGCGGCTCATGACCCTCGGCCATACGCAGCATCTGTTGCTGGAGTACACGCACCAACCGATCACGTTCTTCTAGCTGACCCTAAAATACGAAAAAAAAAAACATGATTAGACTTAATCTTTTCCACCAAGAATCGAGATCGTACAAGTACGTGCAAACTAGATAACTAGGCAGACAGTTATTGATTACAATGCAACCAACCGTCTTTGAGTCATTTGTGTATTTCTATAACATAATGTCATCTTTATCAATATGATGCAATGTCAATTTGTATTATAAAATGATTCATTTGAAACGTATTTTCCTATTTAACACTTAATTTATAATACAAAGACAAATAAACGAATATTTGAAAATTCAACAATAGTCTTTAAGGGGTTCGTTTACAGTCCCGAATTCATTCTTATCATCACCTCTGGGGACTGTAAAAAGGCCGCTCCATTATAAAAATATACTTATTTTCCTTCCTGGTGTTGTCAGTGCCCCTTGCATAAATCCGGTGCTGTTCGTCTGTTACAGATGAATTTTATTTGGCTCACGGGCATATCATTCAACGTCGCAATCTAAGGTCAATGCTGTACCACTAGTATCCACGAATATTATAGTGTCATGCCAAGAATAAAAACTATTACAACAAAGGACAACGGTGTTCTTAATACATTCAAAGGAATAGTTCCAAATATTTTTGCCTCTGTAGCAAACCCAAACCAACCACCAAACCCGACTGATCAAGATTTTTATAATACTTTATTATTGAAATTCTACCAAATTATTGCGAATTTTTGTAGGTGAGAGGCAGTACTAAGGTTTGGTTATGGTTTTTCCGTTGTGTATTTTTTGAGATTCACGATCGGATGTCAACCCCTTAAAGAGTCTTTTTGTTTAAATTAAAAGAATTTGATTTTTATACAATAGCAATTAGTTTCGGCTCACAATGTTTTGGGATCAGTCTTTTATAGTATCCAGTTACATAGAAACCTTCGTTTTCATTGCCTTAGGGTTTATTATATAGCGGGTAGAAAACAACTGAATTATAAATTACCTGTAAGTAGAGCATTTGGCGGCGCATTTCAGCGCTTGCGTCTGGATGTAGCGGCGAGGCGGGGGGGCGGCGCCCGTTGCCGCGCGCGGGGCTCTCCGCGCACGCCGCTAGCAACGGGTCGAGAGTTTCGCTCTATGGAATTCAATTACAGTTACGACGTCAGGAACAGCTCATTTCTTTGAATAAGGGCTCGGTAAAATAACTGCACTATAAATAATGGTTTCGGCACACAGCAAGCGGGACACCAGCGCGAATTTACTGTAAAATAATTCGCACTCGGCTTGCGTCGACGCGATGTCTTTCTATAAAAACATCACGCTGGCGTTCAGACCCGCCCTCTGTGTGCCGAAACCATAAAATTGAAGTGTCTGTTGGTAATACCAAATTAACACCGTTTGCAATGAATACGTTGCTTATTCCCAAAAACAAAATTTTAAAAATATCTGTCTGTCTGTTGGTTCTTACTGATCTCCGAGTCATCTCGGTTTGCCTCGGTCTGATCTCGATTTTGACGAGACTTTTTTCTGGTAGATAGCTTAAGTTATAATCCACAAATTAGGCAGGTTTTATTGTTGTAAGATAATTAGGGTTCCGCGTAAAAAAATTAAAACTTACGAAATCGTAAACAAAATCCCATGAAATGCAACGTTTTACTGGCAAGTGTTTGAATTTGTGACAAATATCTTTACTTTCTGGTAGTACCAGAAATAATTTAACAGCTAGTGACATTGAAGCGGGTTTTTTTGCTTGTTGGTCACACATTTACATGGCTCTCAGTCGACGGTTTCATTGCCCGCGACAGATACGTATAACGACTCCTGCTTTCAAATTAATTTAACCGTTTAAACATGCTCTAAATATTTACTTCTGTGTAGGTATCATGCACAAAGGTACAAATTAAGCAAAACACATGAAAATCAATCCAAGTAGTAGAACAACAAAGCAGAACAAAACAAGTACAATTAATTATTTTTAAATCATTACAATTGAATGTACAATGTAAAATGAATTAGCTTCTGTTACTGTAAATTAAGTAAAATTCGAATTTAGAACTGATCTACATAGCATTATTATCAATATATATCAAGTCTTAATATGATGTATCGAGTAATATTTTAACGAAGATACAGTGTGTTCTAAAATATATCTGCCATTTATGTCTCTCCTAGCATATTTAGGAATACTTATGTTCCCTTTCGCGTATGCCAAGTAATGGTTTCACCGCACAGTGGGCGGGTCGAGAAGCCAGCGTCGATGTGATGTCTTCTGTAGAAATATCGCGTTGGCTTTCCATCCCACCCGCTGTGTGGCGAAACCATAAGCGAACCCAACCATGTGCATATTCTATAGGGAGTTTTTCATGCAATCACGGTCTAGGAATAACGCATCTATTTAAATCTGTGTCTGGAAGCGTATACAATACGTACTATTAACCTAATTTATATTGATAGAAAAGAATTATATGATTATTTATTTAGTTAGTCAACTCCAAATGGTAAATAATTAATATATGCAAATTTTTATTGTAGATTTGTATTTGTGCCCTGCTAAGTATATCTATATATGATATTAAGGTAATGCCATTTTGGTATCATGTTAAGGCTTCAAGGCTTTTTCTCGATAAAGAAATAAGTAATTTCAAATTTGTACTTGCATTGTTAAAAATTGTAAATACGAATTGAATACTATGGACATCGGCATAATCTCTTCACACAAACCAAAAATAGAATTAAACAAAAGAAAAAATTAATTAGCAACACAAACCTTGTGTTTCTCATTCGAAGCAAAATAAAGCTGTACCTTATCCATAAACAAGTGCAGTGAGCGTGAAAGAAGGTAACAGAAGAATATAATCATACAGTAAGTCAACTATACGTTTAAATCTTTCTCACTTTTAGCATTTGTGTTTAGAGTAAAAAAGTGCCCGTTAGATATTATATCTAGTTGACATACTGTATTCTTGTATACTTGCATAGGGGGTCGTACAAGTATTACGTAAAAATCAACGGGGAGTCTGATACAGTGTGTATTATTACGTATTATACGTATCCTATCGTATGTTTTAATTATGAATAAACTATAGCGCCAATAGATGTAAAACCAGACAAATGTTGGCTTATGTTAATAATTCTATTAAATAAAATTTATGAAATTTAAACAATATAAAGAACAGTTTTTTCCTAAGTTTTCACTCCTGTCGGCAGTGCCCCTGACTGCCTAATTTTTTTTTTTTTTCAAAATTATTCCATGTTTACGTAAGAGCTTTGCCAACTATTGCCGACAAGGGGAGGGGGAGTCAAAAATGTGTAAAATTTTGCTTGCGTAATACTAGAACGACCCCTAATACCGTGTGATACTTACACTCATCGAATGATGCTCCTCCCCAGGCTGCGTGCAGCAAACAAGGCGGATGCAACCAAATAAACAACAAGTTACAACACGCAAAACATACTTTTAACGTACAAGCAATCACAAACACTCTAATCAAATTACAATGACACCTACATTAAAATTCACTAATCTTTTAAATTACATACAAATATTTTTTTTTTCGAAATAAATACTGAAGGAGTTTATTTTTTACTATTAAGAGTAAAATAATTTATGTCTTAAATAATGTTGATGATTATAAAACTGAATATTTTAACATCTAATAAAGTATTGGATCTAGAAAACAGTTGTAGTTTTTATACCTATGTTGTTTTTATTAAATTAACATAATTCACAATAAGAACGATTAACTGTTTTATATAATTAAATTAATAACTCACTTAATGGCCGTGGCAAAAAAAAAAAAAAAACTAATATATAAAACACAAATTGGGATGTATTTTATGTTTAACGTCTAAGAAGTTTTATGTTCACGCAACGAATACATAAGGATCGAAATCTGGCACGTGACTTGGCTTCATAATAAACGGAGGAAAATGATCTTATAAAACGGTTTATTTGGCAGATAAATATAATCCACCTTAATATAATATGTTATGAACTTATAAACGTGTAGATTAAAAAATGCTGTAATCCTTTTTTAATACCTGCTTTTTAACTTTCGGCTTGTTTTAAACAGATTTGTTGTATTAATTTCACCCCCTTTCAGCTATATTAAAGTTTTTGCCAGTGATAAAAAACGTCTTGTGCAAGACCTTTCATAAATACATGCGCAATGTGAACCAACATTTATAATGCCAGTCCACAGGAGCCAGGCCATAATAAAGATACGCTATTTTTTTTACTATTTACTTATGTATTCACACTACAAATTACACATGCATGCTTCTATATGCAAAAAATAAAACAAAATATAATAATGCAAAACTATAGATACTTTATCTTTTATTTACATGGGTACATAATAAAAATGTAACCTAAAGTATAAACGTGTATTTTTAATTTAATACTTAGATGGTAAAGCTAAATTGATTATATTTCACACTGATATATCATAGTTTCATCGGTTTCGTTCATTCAAACACTTCTGACGTATGAACATTTTTTCGATAGTTATTTATTTATATTAAATATTTTGAAATAAGTTAATAAGATTATAATGATAAATCAGATTATAGTTACAAATTTTGTTTTTCTTAAACGTAATCATAGACAGTGTAGTTTTTATTTTGTAATTTATTTATACATAGAAAATTAAATTAAGTTTTTATATATCAATTTTGTAAATATTGTAAACATGACACTAAAAATATATGCAAATGCAAAGACGACACTTTGAAATTGTAGAAATTTACTAGAATATCTCGTTTATCAACTTTCAGGTAGAAGCTAGATTATTTGAAATGTCTCTTTTTAAAATATATGTTTATACTTTTTCTTTATTAGTTTAACCTGCTTTCTGCTGTTTTTTTTTTTGTAATAATTATCAGAAAAAACAGCTACGAAGTATTAAGATTTTTTTCTTCTAATGTATTAAGTAAATTCTTGCGTCGTATTTAGTGCCATTTAATGGATAATTCTCTAATAATCGAAGAACATAAATGATAAATAAGTAAAGATAAAACAATTCAAGACATTTTTCTATTATGTTTTATACTGATTATCGATAGTTTTCTTCAAATATCGAACTACGGACGAACATTAATAAAAATAAATACGTAAATTGGCTTATTTAATTAGCTTCTCAATTTATGTTATTACTACCTACTGCATTAGTTTCTTTAATGGTTTACGAAAATTAATTCAATCTAATTTTGCAACAAATTAATTACTTAGCTACCTACTTAAATTGAATTGTTAAATCGATACATAATGTTTCCAGAACATAATAATTATACTGTTATACAATAACATATATAAAGTTAGCTAGACCATCTAAATTTAAAATTAATTACACGTCATATTGTATTATAATGTTTGGTTAGTTTAAATAACAAGTATTCTACATGGATGTTAAGGGTACATACCTCCTGTAAGACCCGCTTGAGCTGCAGCAGCAGTGTCTTGATGTCGACCACGTCTTGAAGCAAAGAGGCGGGCGCGGGTGCCGGCGACGCACTATCGTCGCTGACGCCCGCATCCGACGGAGTCTGCGTGCGCGACCGTTGTAACAATCGAGCTGTGCGTACTGGCAGACTGGCCCTAGAAAACAAATGACAGTTTTCTTAAATACGGTAAATTTCGTGGGATTCACATATCAAGTAATAGCCAACTGAAAACCAGCGCTATGAAAAATCTATTGTATCTGAGCTTATAATAATAAATTTAAGCAACGGCTTGTAATAATCATCAATTTATTTATTATTTGAGGTAGTGCGACCGGTTATGCGTCAGTGGACGCGGGTTCGAACCCACCTATCCAACTCTAAACTCAGCCTGTGCTTTCGGTGAAGGAAAACATCGTGAGAAAACCATAGCATGGTGGTGAGTAATTTTCTAATAACGTCCGCCTGGGTAACTACCACCCCCAACCTGTCGCCACATATCAATAGGCAGCATCACTTGAGAACCAGTACCTCTAAGATTTGGTGTGCTTGCCATCTTAGATCACATTGTCACTTAATATCAGGGTGATATTGTGGTCAAAGCCCTGAGCCCCTATACATTGTAAAAAAAAATGTCTTATCTTTTTTCTCGTATATATTTATATTTATATTTGTATGTTCTGTAAATCAATACCGAGTAAATGTTTCTTCTTGTCTTTTATTTTCTTTCAGGCCAAGCCGAAGCCCGTATTACTTTGGTACCCGTGCGCTAACCACTCACTTGGCTGAGTACTTTAGTCCGATGAATCTATGAAGGCCATAACGGCCAATAGAATTGAGTCAAAAGAATTTTTTTTTTTAAATTAAATATATATCCTATGGTCGTAGCTAGGGTAGGAGCGATAACCTGGTGAAGATTGCGGGAACCCACTTGATGCGGGTGCCAGACCGGTCGTCGTGGAGATCTTTGGGGGAGACCTATGTCCAGTACTGGACGTCTTTCGGTTATATGGATGGATGGATATCGTAGCGTGTCTTTATGATAAAACACGAAGCTTTTCTCAGGGAAAAATTATTACTGTGTGTAATAAGACATGCACAGGTGATTTTACATTTATCTTGTTACCTACGTCATTATCAATTTTTGAATTAAAAAAAAACAAAGTACCCACCTATATAACACCTAACGATAATTAATATTTTAATGTTTAACTATTATAAAACAAGTCAACAAAATCAAAATAAGATTGAAAACAATTTATTTCATAATGTTTTCCATGTATATAATTACCGTGTTAGAGTCATGTAACCTTATATAAAGTACTACAAAATAAAGGCCACAAGGAAGTGCTAAAAGAACTAATAATCTAATGACAGCCCAAAATGGCTTAGCGTGATATTATTTTAAATTATATAGTAATGATTTTATATTGAAAAGCAGTTAAGGCCAAGTGAAGTCGAGAATTATGACCTTAAGTCGGAAGAAGGTAGACCGGTTTACTGAATTCCTATGTTTATAAAAATAAAATGGATTTTATAATGTAATAAAAGATTTAATTTAAAAATGTGGTATTTTATTTAAATGTATGCTATGATAGACAGCGTCGAATTACATTTCCCACCGGATGTTAAGTATTGTTATAGCTAAAAATGGTAACACACTAAACTTACTAAACTTAACACTAAACTTATAAGAGCAACTGTCAAAATATAGAAAAAAAAAACGGAATATAAACCTACACATGCCCCAAATTAAAATGTCTGAATTCCTCATTGTTTAACATCTTGATGTGCCCTGTGATTCTATGGCTGACAGCCATTAAACGTTTAAGGGTAACCCCCCTTTAAATATTCACTGATTTATATATGTTATGCTGGTTATATTTTTTGTTTAATTACTTAATTAATTTATGATTCTCGTTAACTTAATGTACTCTTAACGAAATTTTTTCTAAAAACCAATGAAAAATCGATGATTTAAAATTTTGCAAGTAACCTCAGTAGTTTTCGATTTATAAATGTAATTTACAGAAAAATAGACTACAGATAGATTTTATTTATCTCTGAGCGCGAGCACTTAAACACCATCTTATACTTGACATACTGTAGCGTGTTGACGGCTGACGTCATAGCATTGGTAACGCGAATCTATAAATTTTTCCCCTACCGAGAATCGCTTGACGCCGCGAAAGAAATGTTCATTTCAAAAATAAGCGAACAAGAAGCCTAGATAAAGCTGCTCATATTAAATTGGATTAATATGCTAATTGGTAATTATTGATCTCGCATGAATAACATATCTAGCTGCAAGAGCGAAAGCATGACGAAATTGATGAACGTGCAAATAACTGAAAAGTGACAGTGAAGTAACATATACCTACCTATCTATGTATATTGCGGTGAACGAAAACTACAAAACAGTTATGCAATATTGGTATATCTGTTTATTTTCTTTATGTTGCCGCTTCCGTATCTTTTTTTAGAAAACATATCTTTTTACTTGCGAAACGTTTAAATTATGCATATTGTGTAAGAATTCGTTTAGATTTTTTTTTAATTTGTATTTACCTTCTCAGTATTGTTGCTAATATTGAGAACAAATTTGTACGCATACGAAATTTTTGGTAATGACTCAGTAACATTTAATGAAAAAATACAAACTGTTGATATCTCGGTCTCTATAATCGGATATCTCTAGAAATTGTCAGTATGTCGTATCAATGACTGGTATAATAGAAGTATTTGCTAAATATTAGAACAGGTTTGACTTATATATTTAGGAATACTTAAGAAAATATTAATAAATAAAAAAAAATCATCCGGCCACATTATTGAATACATATCTATAAATTAGTATTATATTTTTAATATTGTTTGCATTTAAATAATTCAAACATTGCAATATTTAAACAATCTCAACAGGTTTAAAAAATATTTTAGGTTATTTCATAACTATACAGCAGCCAAGGTTTTTCAAATGATTAGAATAATGCTTTGGACATTATTATAGAAACTGAGTTAAGAACTTGCTTTACATCATATTCCATATAAGAAAAACTAGTTAGTAGTGTATAAGAGATGTTTTTTAAAGCGCGTTTTCTGTTAATTACTTAAACGCATACTAAAAACCAGCATTCAACTGTATGGCAAGCGGCAACTTTTATATTATCAACTAGACCACATAGCTACCTCATAATACTACCAAAAAGAAACTGGCAAATATCTTGTATGTAAATTACTAAATTCGCTTGTGTAGGCGTGAACAACTTATTTGGAATTGTGTTTTTTGATGTCTTCACTACTAATATAAGTTACATTTGGTAACAAAATGATATAGTTGTCTGAAGTAAACTATTAACCCTTGTTATATACATACGTAAAACTAGAAAACTTAACTTTCTATAATATTTAAAATATAGTTTAAAAGTGTCATAATCTATGTTACTAGTTTAAAGTCAAAACGAACGATTTTTACTTAAATTAGATAATTAAAAATAAATTTTATTTAGGTCTTACAAGATTACAACCGTATGGCTTCCCTATATAATGACATTTTCTGATTACATTCGGGTCCTCATTTCGCGGTTGGGCGTGAACGTGACTCGACTCACCTTCGCAATTAATTAGCGAAATGGGACAACTAACCTGTTGGTGTTTATTAACATTTTATGTACAGTAAACTTTTTTTTTATACATATATTAACCCCTTGAGCACTAACCTGGCGTTTACGCCTGCTTTCCATTGTTTTCCTATTGTCTTATTTTACGGGTACTCGACACATTAAAATACTTACAAAAATAAAGAGTCATGAAAACTTTATGTAGTCTGTAATTGGTTATTTCATTTATAATCAGCAATACTTATGCTTCGGACATATGAAATTTACATAACTAAGATAAGAAATTTATAAATAATGAAAAATTTAGTACATGTTATCTACGATATTGAAAATAAAATCTGAACAACGATTCAATATTATTACATTTCAGAATGCTTTATTTGACGGAACATTTTACAAATAGGTACTAATAAACTGATTTTGATGGGATCTACTTTGAACGATAATAGTTTGAGATGTCAAAATTATTTACTGCTAAAAACGAAGTATAGATTTTTTTAAATCAACTTTGCGATGCTTACAGAGGCTTACAAACGAAAAATTTAAAAGGAAAAGGTAAACATTGATATTGCTTAGCCCGTTCGCACTAAGGTGCAACTGGCCTATAATTCCTATGATTATATTGGAAAAAGAAAACCGATAACATCCGCTTGCGAAACCGAGAGCCAATAGAGCGTGTAAGAAAGGTACAACACTTCAATAACAATGTCGATTCTAAGGCTTTACGAGTTTGTAGAGTAAATAATATTTATTAAATTCTTGTTAAAATTGATAACAGCCGTTATAATCTCGGTAGGATTATCATTTAAAGATAAGTATCACAATAATTTTTTTTTATATAAAAATAACCAATTTTTCGTGCAAATGACCTTGTCCTTAATCACTTTTGTCATTTCAACGTTCGTAAAGGTTAAAAAATCTACTTATGACAATTACAATTCTAGTATAAATAGTGTACCTATCTATTTAATCTATACTAATAAATAAAATTGAAGTGTCTGTTTGTAATGTCACATTTTTTTTTACTAAATAGATATGATTGTATATACAGTACCTAAATAAAAAAATACAATTTTTAAAATGTTTGTCTGTCTATTTGTAATGGATATTTTCCGGAACGGCTCGACCGATTTTGACGGGACTTTATTTGGTAGATAGCTGAATTTACTCCGGATAATTTAGGGTACTTTTAATTTTGGAAAATAATTAGGGATCCACTTAAAAAAATAAACCTCGAAAAAAGTTAAAGAAAATCCGATTAAATGCACAGTTTTACGGGCAAATGCTATAATTTACGAGAAATATTTTTACTTTATCTTAGTACTACATTTTTTTTTAGGAATATAATTAGGTTTGTGTATATAAAAAAAAACGCAGTGAAGAATATAAGAATAGCGGGCGCTGCCACGGGCACACAGCTAGTATACCTATAAAAATGTGGATACAAATGTTTCTATGAGCGAGGAATATCATTTGATTCGTCAAAACAATAACAACTTGTTTATTATTTATATGCTACACACGCAAACAAAGTAATTGATATATGCTATATTTGGTTATTAAATTAGCTTCATGTCATGTCTTATTAGTAGACACATTTAATTTATTAACACATAAAATATGTTTCCTTTATTATTTTTCGGTCAAATCTTTTGTTCAATTACGAAAAGTAGGTTTAAAAATAAAAATTAGGTTGTATTAATATATAATATATAATAATAATATATTTTTTAATGCGCTTTTTTATTAAGTAATTACACTAATAACTGTGGGAATCTGTAAATATCCTGAGTAAGAAGCGTTCAAGGCTTCATTAAATTTGATTTAAATTTATTATTGAAGGTGAACAAAAAACCTATAATAATAATTATGATTTCCTCCTTCCACTGATTTGTCTCTACCCTATTATGTTAATGTCGAATGCTGAAATAAAAAAGAATATATATACCTAAATAGATTATGTATGGGTTTTTATTAATACGTTTTCACTGGATATATTTCATATTAGAATTAATGGCGCACTGTGTGAAAGATGATATGCTTAGGGAAGAAGTGAATGCGGAGATGACAACAAATAGAGAGGAATGGAAGAGGAAGACATGTTGCGTCGACCCCAAAATGAAAATGGGAAAAGGGTAGGGAGATGATGATGAATTAATGGTAAACAATTTAAGCCATTTTACTATTTCAAAGATCAAAAAAACAACTCTCCCGTATTGCGAAATAGTAATACGTACATTATTTGTTTGCAACTTCTGAATTGATTAGGTGTCCATAGTCCTTCTGGGAGTAAAAAAGTTTTGAGCAAGACGTTTCACATTGGCGTAAATCTTTTTAGTATTCTTAGACTCTATATTAATAATTTTTCGTCAGGTTTGTTTAAGCAAACGTATGGCATTGAGATATGGTTGCTTAGAATGGGCCTCATAATAAGGTACAAGGGTCACTCAAAGACCAATGGAGTAATATTCTCGGAGTGTAACTGAGTGATCGAATCAAACCCGCAGAAGAATCGAAGTAACCGATATTGTCCGAAGAACTGCCAAACTAAAGTGCTAGTGGGCTGGGCACATTGCTTTTAGAATCGATGTCCGTTAAGGTCAACGGAATCTATCACGTAATCGAAAGTGCAGCTAGGGTAAGCACCCAACTAGATGAGCTGATGACCTGGTGATAATCGTGAGAATCCGCTAAATGCGGATGGCGTAATACCGGTCGTTGTGGGAATCTTTGGGGGAGCCCTATGTCGAGCTGTGAACATCTTCTGGTTGAGATGATAATGATATTTATTTAATTTTAAAAGGCTTTATTCAGTTTCTGTTCGATAACTCAATGAAGCGTGCGGTCAATCAAATAGCCAGTATAACAGCAAACATCAATGTAATTGCATATTAAAGACACGCGGGCGTATAAACATGGTCTCATCGAGTAGCCTTTAACGGATTTGAGACTGCAGTCACATCAGCCTTATTAGGTTAAGAGAGAATCATGTAACTTTAGTAGGACAAACAACGTTAAATTTTATTGCTTAGCAATCTCAGCTTTTTTGTTAGACGCTCTACGTTTTACATCAGTTGACAAGATAAAATAAATCAAAGCATATAAACAACAATGTATCACATTAGTCATCGGTCGCCTAATTCTTACAGAAAATTTAAAAGTGGGCCAGTTTACTTATCAGTGGATGAAACTTTAAAACATTTTATTGTAAACATAGCATCAATGTTTTTTTAAACGAATATATGAAGTTTATGCGTTGCATCTTTATTCATAGATATATACGTAGTTAATAATGTCTCTTGCGTATTTTAATAATTAATCTGTTGATCATCATTGTATCTCTGAAGGCGTAATCAGTAAAATAAGTGTGATGAATAATCAGAATCATTTTCATATAAATTTTGTTGCTTCATAACCATATTTTGTTGCTATGAAATTTGTAGTAAACTTCTATTTAATTAACTACAAGTTGTGGCAAGATTTGAAATACAAGAATATATTATAATTAAATTATATTAATTTGTTCTCCAACAGCGGGCATTTCTGTATTAAATAAGCGCAATGATTAGGAACAACACTACAAATTTATAATTGCAAATTATTGCACACGGAAAAGCAGTATATAACTTCTGTTATAATGTGATTATTCGTTTATGAAATTTCAGCGAGCTATAAAATCGACTTCGTTTTTCTTTTTGCATGTGAGACTGATGTTTGCAATTACAAGTCAAACGAAATCGCCTCTCGTTTTCAAATTGACCTTGTGGTATTGCTTTGGTCGATTTGCAAACACATCCCTTCCGCGAATGTAAGTAGAGCATAGTTACGTGTAACGTTATATAGAAACAAATTGAAAACACTCATGAAATATAGAAACTTCATATCCGTAAATTCATTTTGTCATACACTGTAATCATACACATACTTTGTACATTTATTTTTATGATATAAAAGAAAACGATAGATTTTGATCAAAAGTACCTTGATATATCAAGATAAAATTTACCTTCGTTTGCCGATATGATAACAGTTTTGATGTGTATTATATAGTTAACAACTACATAGTTATAAACGTAAAATTTGCTTTAGGTTTCGATATAAAACGTATTTTAAAGTTTAATAGTTGAGAATAGAACACGCAAATGTTAATGTTTACACGAATGCAATTGACCACCTGTATTGTTTCGCCCTCTGGCTGCGGAGACTCGGCGCCGGGCTGGAGGAGCGCATTGCCGCTGGCTCGGCGACTTGAAGGTCCGTTTTTTGTCTCCGTGCACCCATCTGCATTTGGGTCAAACCAGAGCCAGAAGAGGAAGACGCGGTCGAAACAGAACGCATAACGCGCGGGAGACTTTCACAGCGCGCATGCACGCGGTTGACTGAGAAACGCGCACGGTCCGCGCTATCGGCTCCACCACCGCTGGCGGCGCTGGCCCACCAGCTCGCCCGGATAAATCAGATCTCACGCCTCCGACCCTATCCATTCACGCCGATCGAATCACAACAATAAATTTTCTTTTTGTTACACTCTACTTATAATTTACAGTTAAACCTATAAGTGTACGGAGCGTGGTTGACACGGTTCTGATTCATCTCGTGTCATATCATCTCGATACTGATGAATAAACGGCGATACGTGCCATGTGTGGAGCACTGACACCGTAGTTTAGACACGGCGGTGGTGTTGCGAATGACGCGACGAGGTGTGTCGAAAAGGGAGTAAAATGAACGAGCGATTCTAATAGCTGCTTCGTCACAGCGCACGTCACGCTCACTGACCACGCACCGACCGCGACACCGAGACCACTTTCTTTTCCACGTGATTTTGTTTGTTTTGTATTACATTACAACCGACTAGCGGTGTAAATTCAGACAAAACACCAATCAAAACATCTTGAAATCGCGTGAATTATTACGACGTTTGAAAAACGATATGAATCCGTTTCTGCTACTTTTCGATTTGCGTAAATCTGACATGTTTGGGTTAGTGGCAGTGGTCGGAGCATCTATTTATTTTGCACAAACTTGCAGGCCCAGATACTAGATCCGAATGAACATTGCGCATGCGTATGACCGTTCAATAATCCGTCCCTGGTTCGCTAAAAATATTTCTACGAAGGTAAAATAATATTGTTTGCTGTATAATGTTCTTATTTTATTATCCTGTAATTCATATTGCGGTTATTAATAACAACTAATGAATATGTTTCGCTTCTGAAATGACATCAGCCTATATCGCGGTTTATATAATATTCATTGTCTCATTTGAAAAAGCAGATATACTTGTAATCAGTTCATACTTGAGTTAAATTAGGGGAGTGGTTATGGCGCACGTAACGCCGTCTGGCGGTCATGGCTTACGGTGCGATGCTGACGGTATTCGTCGACGAAGTTCACTGAGACGACATTGTCTTACAATCTATTTGATTTTCAAATGATTCAACCCGTGCTTGAATAGTTTTAGGAAACCAGCTGTCACCAATTAAATCTTTATCTTTTAAAAATCTAATGCAAGATAAAGCTTCTATCAGTTTTGAAAAAAAATGACTTTTATTAAGCATCTGCTCCATTATTGTCAAAAAAAAATTATGATATTCAATCGAAATAGATAAAAATGAATTATATGTAAAGATAATTACTAAATTTATTCTTTCTGTGAATAACAACAGTAGGTCATAAATCTGGCTAAATTCCGTTAAAAATTAACACGAATATTTCCGCGACTTTATTATTATAAAAACCTCGAAAAACGTTTTGTTACGTACACAACATTCGTTATTTTTTTGTTACATGCTATCGACACGCTTTCCGTGTAGAATAAACTCCAATAAACATTACAAATATATTTTTCCTTCTTTTTTACTAGTAGTTTGTATAGTCGAATAGTAATTTTTAATATAACTATTTTCTCTAATTACAATTCCAAAAAGACAGCTTTAAACAGAAATACAACTAGATAATGGAGTATATAATACGGGGTTGTCTAACTGAGCCAACACAAGGCTTCTGAGAAGAATTCAGTAAATACACAATCATTTAACATAAGTTTCAATATGGAAGATACTAATTACGTCAATCATTCCAGTGTGTATTCGCAATAGTCGTTGATTGCCTAATAACACGTAATTTTTATACCTATTTTTATTTAATTTAGACCGACATATTCAGAATGATAAAAATACCAAATAATTACCATAGTAGTTATAAATAATTATAATTCACAGAAGTTCTTTTTAATATCATGCAAGACGAAAAAAAACAATATGTATGCAAGTAAAGTGAATAGATATGTGAAACATGAGGGCCCTTTTAGTTATAGTCAGCACACTCATAGGGGCCGAATGTTCAAGGTGAACGTACGAGTAAGAGCTAAACATGTTAGACCAATTATTACCCATTCAGTGAACTCATAACTGTGTTTATTTCTGGACAACTCATCAAAATAGATGTTCCTAATTGTAATTTTGCACAATCCACCTAAAATATTAATGTCTGTCGTTTAAAATTATCGTAAACAATTTTGAACCAACTTTACCGGATGGAATGTAATCAAAAAGCACAGTAACCGATAAAAAGTGAATAATTCCTTTTTATGTACTGGATCGATCTGGTAATAAGCGGTTAAATTGTATTAAGTACATACCATAAAAGCGATGACTTTTACAAATATGTAATTGTATGTAACATCTTTTCAATAAGCTTTACGGAGATTTATTTATCGTATTATTTCTTCTATAGTATTATACGGCTGTTACCGATGTTTCGTTGTTTGCTAGTTATCACGTTTGTAATACTTGTCATTAGGAGCAGAAAAGTCACTTTGCGGAACTAACAAAAATTGAACTAGAATACTTAGTTTTTGTACAATTGTAATACCGCTACGTTTTATTTTGAGTCGTCTATTATAATTGGACGTTGTCGATGGATCACGTAAGTAAAAAGAGGCACGTACATCAAACTTTAATAGGGTCAATTGGAGACATCTCATTTTAGAGCGAGGCGGTTTTGGAGTGTTTTAAAAGGTTGCACACATATTTAAATTTACAATTATCCAACACTGACTCTATTCAACTATATTTTAAAAGAAAGAATTGAGGAACAGCACTAGATAAGTATTTTTCTTTTAAAATAATTTTTAGTCTCTTTCAATATAGTTATTGCCATATGCTGTAATCAATACTGAATGTAACCTATAATTAATTATTTTAGAAGTTTTTTGTTGTTTAGTATCGTATTATTTAACTGTTATCTAAATCAAATTGTAATAAGCTTTTTTACGTCCATAGCTGTTTATATATAGCGGTCTCGAATGTATGTAGAGCGTAAATATAAAGATCTTAACCTGTGAGTGAAGTAACACCTAAAAAGTCTGATGGTTTTACTCCGCAAAGAAGATATAAAAAAATGAGCAGTCGAATCGTTCACTCACTGTTGAGGTCATTGTCACTGCAAAGGTATGCAGGCAACGAGTATTTTTTTCACAATTGTATTGGCAATTTCATTTTTGAAACTCAAAAAGTATTGTCTCATTTAAAAATTACAATAGTATTTCAGTTTTGGAAGTAAACTTAACTTGATTGTATTGGATTTGTACCTTATTTACCATTAAATATATTACCGAAATAGGTAAAAAACTATCTGGTGATGATGCTAGTGATTGTTCACATTTATTCCCTAGATAGTTTTAAGTGTTTTATAAATAAAACATAAGATAAATCTTGCTACTTGAATATAAACTGTACTCTACCTAAACAGAATAACGTAACTGAAGAATATCCCAAATTATTAAAAAATCTGTTTTTGTCTAATTTTGTTATCATTTATTTTTGCGAAGCAACATTTTCTTATTGCGCTAGAACGAAGGGGATGGTGAGGACAATCCATAACTTTAATTTTAACTTCCTCAAATATTCCAAAACAATTATTTCAATCTGTGGGCATGCATTATCTTGGAGCAGAATAAAATTATCACCAATATATGGAGTAATTGGCGTTACATACTTCTCTAAAACGTCTTAACGTCATTCATTGTAACACTTCAAACAAATATCAATCTCCACGACATTACTGACACTCCACTTAAAGGTTTACTTCCAGTATTGTTTTATTGAGCATTCATACCACCTGGATTCATACCATAAATAAACACAGGACTCCAAACATTATCGCTTTAGGCACCACCGTGCTACACGATAGTTTGTAGGAAGAAAACAGCTGGTAAGTAATATTTTTTTCTAGCTTCTTTAAACCTTTTTTACTAGTTTACTATTCAGCGTAATTGCTTGAACTTTGTTTTAGACTTCGAAGGATGTTAAAGTACAAGTTTCCCGCTCTAAGCTCTGCAAACTGCTTATAAGAAATCTTCTCGCTATATTCGATTATAATCTTGTCCATTGCGTCTTGTATAAGTAGTACGCTTTTAACCATTTTTGATTACATTTATATTTTTTTTGTGTGTTACACAGAGATCTGACATTTTTAATTTAATAGATCAAATAATGTTTTTTTTTGGATTGGCCACATTGCTCATAGAACCGATGCCCGATGGGGCTAAAGGGTTCTCGAATGGCTGCCACGTATTGAAAGACGCAGGATGGGTAGGCCTGACAAAGTGGACTGACGAACTGGTGAAGGTCGCGGGAGTCCGCTGGATGCGGGTGGTGCAAGACCGGTCGTCGTGGAGACCTTTGGCGGAGAGCTATGTCCAGCTGTGAACGTCTTTCGGTTGAATGGAATGGAATACAAAAAAATATGTAATTTAGTTTTAAACGAATTCCACTAAAACCCGCTAAATAGCACAACGTAAATATAAACACTTTTACGAAAAATAATCGTAACTAAAGTTACTAGAAAATAAATCGTTTTATTTTTAAATGACATACATTGATGTAAGTGGTCAGTAGGTAAACATAACCTTAACAGAAACAATAGTATATTTTTAGCGTTCCTCTCTAAATTCGTCCATGACTTTATTTTACTCATAGACATAAGAATCATAAGAAAAGTTCCCTCGTTTACACGTGACCTCAACTAGAACAATTGCGAGAGGTAACCGCAAACGTGACGTACGAAATGATTGTATCGTATCGACTACCGATTCCCACCGGAGCGTGGAGTGTCAAGTTGCCCTGACTCGCTTTATTAATCAAGAATGTACCTACTAGGACCATGGATATACGAGCTTCATATAAATAACATAATTATGTAAACTTATAATTACAGTCGATAAATTAGTAAGTAAGCATTAGCATTTGTTTAAGATATTCGAATGTCTACAAATACAAAATTATAAATATATATTTTAGTATTTAACCCCTTGAGCATTTACCTGGCGTTTACGCCAGCTTTCCATTATTTTCCTATTGTCTTTATATTGTCTTATTTTTATGGGTACTCGACACATTAATAATAAAAATGTTTTCTATACGTATCGCCAGTTACAGATTTCATAAATGTTATAAAAATTGGAGTAATAAGATCTACACTAATAATAAAATTATAAATTTCACGTGCCTGTACATTTTCGATTTTTGTGAAAAGGGTTAAAAATAGGTAATTGAACACAATTCTATCATTTTTAGAAATGTCTTTCTGTCAGTTTAGTATCAATTAGAAAGTACTAGGTATATTTTAAAAATTCAAAAGATACTTAGATAGTATATTTCGGGTAACATCAAAACTATTTTATTAAAATCGGTCCACTTATCAAAAGTTATAGTAATTTGAATGACACGCGGCGTCTTTAGTATGAAAGAGGAGTTTGTAAATAAATGCGTTTCAGTCTTATTCGAGAACAAAAAATTGATGGATTGATTAAAATTGAAGAAAATTATAAAATATATGTATAGTATATAAATAATAAATATCTAAGACATATCAAATGAGAAAACAATATTTTTATATTTTTTATACAATATCTAAGCATATTACAAACAGACACTTCAATTTTATTTATTAGTATAGATAAAGATGAGATTCTAACCGATATTATAAAGATCTAGATACAATTTCGTTCGAACAAATTTGTTAATAGTTGCATAATAATAGTTTCCTAATAGATAATTACACGTTTAATTTATTATGGACTTATTCAACTCGTAAAAGATTTGCTATAATCGACTTCGAAACTATTCCATTGCTAATCATTAAATCTATTCTGGACGGTTTTTTTGTTCGGCTGTTATTTTCAAACAACTAACGGCTGTAACAGCTATTAGATTGTTGGTACGGACATACCTATCGCAAAAAATAAATAGTTGAACGTCTAAAAAATTTGTTATATTGTAATTGTTTATAATGAGAATAGATATCATGTTCCTTGTAATTATAATGTATCATCCAGTTAATAGTTTAAAGAATTATACAAAAAAACATTGGATTTGTGGGCTCGTGTCATCGTTTTCATCAATACATTTTTCTATACTTGTAGTTCAGTATAGAAATATTTATATCAGTACTTTTGACAATTATAATAAATTAAGAATTATTAAATATTATGTGATAAAAATTAAAAACAACATAATTAAGTATATTCAAGAAACACGAAATAGTATTAAGATAATACCAAAGACTATTTATATAATAATTTATCTATGTTAATACCAATATTGTATAACAAATATATTAATTTATGAGTGGTGGTGGTGTTCAATTTGGGCCCTGGAAAGGCGCTTATGAACGTCAAAAATTACCACCGGTTGGAAAAACAACCCAATCGAGAAGAGTTATCCTATGCTATATAACTCAATAATAGATTTGTTTCAATAATTTTTGTTTACCTTAGGAAATTTAATTATACCAATTTTTTATAGATCATATCATGTGATCAGTTCGTCGATTATTGCAGCACCGCCTTCAATGCTCTGTGGGTGTTAACATTTACGGAATACCATCTAGATTCTAGACCCGTTGTCATTTGTCGTATGCAATTGTTAACTGCCTCGGTAGCGCAGTTGTATTACATACGACTGCCGTTCTGAGGTCTCGGGTTCGATCCCCGGGTCGGGTCAAGTGATATTGGGTTTTTTCTACTCAGTATCATCCCGGAGTTTGGAATTTGTGCCCGATATGGCGACAGGCTCGCCCCCTGTCACATCTGGGACGGAACTAAGCTCGGTGAAATGTGGGTGGTGTAGTTCGCTACTTCACCTCTGCCTAACCCTTCGGGGAAAACAGGCGTGAGCATATGTATGTATGTATGTATGTAATTGTTAATCGTAAAAGTTTCATATCGGGTGCAGTAAAAACTTCTAATGCTTGTATTTTTACATAATTCTTTAGCATGTCCTGTTTTGTATTTAATAATTTTATACGACTAGCTTGCGAGGGTTAAGTTATAGTTTTCTATTTCTCTAGGTAGCAAATACCTTAGAACACCGGTACTCAAATGGACATAATTATACTACAGAATGTTTCATGTCAGCCGAAAGATGCCCACTGTTGGACAAAGGTCTCTCCTATTATTATTATTCGGAAAGGGGCTAAGCAGGCTTAAACAGTCCTGTATCACTGCGACCTAGTCAGATCTATTGTGATCGCCCCTATATTCCTAAAGCTCACTGCCTAGACCTACAACCTGAATCTTTTTGGCAGAGAGCGTCTGTACCTCCTCCGGGAGCAACACATGCTTACCCAGAATTCGGCTACGTATGGGTATTAATGGATCAGATTCACACAAGATGTGCTTTGGTGTTTGGTCTGCTATTTCACAGAACCTGCACTCTCTTGTGTTCTGGACACCGAAGGTCTCTCCTAAGGAACTCTACAACGACCAGTTATGCGCCATACGCATTAAGTCGATTCCAGCGACCTTCACCAAAGCGTCGGTTCACCTTGTTGGGCGCCTGCCCACGCTTTGTTTTCCGATATGTGGTTACCATTTGAGAACCCGTTGGTCTTATCAGGTATCAGTTTAATCTGAATTAAAAAAGTAATACTATCCGCTGGCTTTCATGGAAAACATCGTCTGATTATTCGAAACTTTTTCAAATAAAAGCTTAAGAAATGGTCTCAAAATTCCACGATTTAGTAGGAAAATGAAAAATGTCGATTTATTCATGCATAGTATCACGCCTTCCTCCAGTGGAGGAAGGCAGAAATTCCGTCCTTCTACTTGCTACGATCTTGACACACCTTTTTCGCTTCCTCTACTTTTATGAACACTCTCATACATGCTGGTCGGTTATGGGTACTTTTCACCTGGCCTCTATTTAAGACGTTCGATCTGGTCGAGATACGTTCGCCTAGGTCGACCCTTACAGATGTGCCAAGTCATCCTTGTCTTGTAAATTCATTTCGTCAATCTTCTGTCGTCCATCCTTTCTAAGTGCCCGAGCTAACCGATTTATTCAAATTGTCTATAATTCAACGAATTGTCATCTTTCGATGAAATAGTATTTGCAACATGAAATCTATATTGGGAATTAGCTTTTTAGTAACGATTACATACCTTTGTGCTTGTCCGTTGAGCATGGTCACAACTTGAGCAACGATACCCTTTACTGGTGCCTCCCTTTCCAGCATCGTACTTGGTTTTTCCATTGTCAATAATGTCATCACTACACCATTCACTTTCACTTATATTTAACTATTTTTTTTGTATATTTACTTCTTACTTATTTGAAAGTAGATCAATCACACAAACTAGAAACTTTGGCATTACTGTCCTGTATTTACTAGAATGGATTTTTCTATTATTTAATTTTTTTTAATACTTTTAATTATGGTATGTAAATTTCCGTTTTAGTATTATAGGTATGCTAAGCGACAACAGAAAGTGAATATTTTCAGATCCTGTTTATATATTATAAAAACTAGCTTGTCTGCCTGTAGCTGCACAGGCATTTCTTATATTTTTCACTGCGTAATATTTTTATTTAAAATTTGATGAGTTTATGTTTTTTTACACGGAACCCTAATTATTTTCGAAGAATAAAAGTAAAAACTTAGGCAAGTTACGAGGAGTAACTTCAGTTATCTATCAAAAAAAGTAACGTCAAAATCAGTCCAGCCGTTCCGGAGATTACCCGAAACAAACAGGCAGATAGACAAAAAATTAAAAAATTGTAATTTTGATATAGGTATAATTTTTTGATATTCATATGTATTTAATAAAAAATGTTATTTTGACATTACAAACATACACTTTAATTTTATTTATTAGCATAGATAGATGTTTATTTTTCATCAATCGCAACTGATCTCATTTTAGACATAACTAATATAGAAACGTATAACTAACTACTGGAATATTAAAAGTTCTCTGCAGAATTTGCACAAATAAAAATTATTGTTAATTTTTTAAACGACAAAATTAAATGTGAATCTTGTACAGTGTGTTAATTCGATTTCAATCATTTTAATGTGATATTTATTCGATGTTATTTAATTATTTACTTTTAGTTATATCGATTCAAATACTGCGTAAAAATTTCACAAGTCAGAATATAATTAAATAGAAGAAAAAATCATGTTTTGTATAACATAATGTTAATGTTGTGAAATACAGTTATATTCAAATTAGTTTATCCGGTAGAGTGTGATAATATAGAATTTATTATTCAACTCACTGTCAATAATGTAACGGATTCACACAATGTCTATCTTTATCGAAGAGCTTGGATGTTAACTTTTTAAGTACGCGCCAAAAAGGAAATAAGCGTGTCAAGCATCTACAATACTCGTAAAAAATTAAATATGTTACCGACGTGTGCAAAGTTATGTAATAACCCATCACGCAGATATGACATTTAACGTTTTATTGCATAACAACAAAATAGGGCATCTTGTGTTATAGAATAAACTCTTTATCTTACTAAAATATACGTGCGTGATTGAAAATTTTGAAGAACGTTGAAATTTATTTTACTGAAATGTAAGCAATAGAGAAAAACAATTATTTATAATAAACCTAAATATAATAGGTAGTAGATAACGATATTGTTAAGTTTGTTGTAGGTAATTGAAGTTTGAAGATGGATTTTATACTCGACGAACAAAAATCACTATATTGGTTAAAATTGCATTTTACGTCGTATCGACTGAAATTAGTTTCTTTGTCGTCATACAACATTAATTTATTATAAGTCTATAACATTTAAAATATACGTTCTGTTTTTTTATATATATAATTTATGATTGATTTACACAAAAATAATTATATTTACCACTACTTATATATCACCTAGGCACTTAAATATCTCGCAGTGTTTCGTAAATTATTATATTTTCCCATAACCTTTAGGTTAGTATTGTTTGAATTTTAAATCATTTATTAATATTTTTCATATTATTTATCATTAGTTCATGGACTAAATAATAAAATTATCAAAGGAACAATGAAGAACGATTTAATTTAACATTATTTCATTGTATGCTTTAGACTACTAGGTTTAATAATAATTTTAACTGGAAAAGAATCCCTGTCAAATCCTGACGTACTTGTACATATTGACCAATTTTTATGTGTCGAGTACCCATAAAAATGAAACAATAGAAAGACAATAGGAAAACAATGGAAAGATGGCGTAAACGCCGGGAAGGTGCTCAAGGGGTTAAGCATTATTATAAAATTTCAAGCATGGCTAATAAAGAAAATATGAGAAGGTAAAATAATGACGAAAAATATTAAATTTAAAAGAAAATACACAATAAGAAAACGAATAATTTACAAAATGTATAAATTCAAAAACAAAACAAATATTTAACATAACTAATTACACAGAAAGTAAAATTAAATCAGTCATGACATACTTTTATAGTAGTAATTTGTGGTAACGGAGGCGAAATTGACATTTATTTGCATTTTACTACAATATGTTATAATTTTATGACACTTATTTTAACATTAACTAGAAAGTTGGAGGCACAGAAAGCTAATGGAGGTAGGTAAATGTGCATCGAAGGATACTCTGTGGTTTATTATAATGTACGAAAAGTAGAGAACCAGAGGTATAACCTCAAAGAATCTTTAGTAAAAATAATCCCTTTACTTCTAAACTGGTAGTACATAAACTAAATAAATTTTAAATTCATCGATAAGTAAACTCGATGTTGTAAGAAAAATTGTAAACAGAAATTAATATTTCAATTTCGCGCACGTTCAAAAACAGTAAAATCCGGAAATTAACTACGTATAGAAATTCCATTAACCGGGAAGGTTAACAACTGTTCATAACAATCAACAACGGTCCTTCACTCAAGTTTAAAATGCCTAAAGGTATTATGATTATTATTTCCATTTACATTTAATAATAGAAATCATTAAATAAAATAAAAAGTTAAAACCATAACTACCTTTATGCATTTACCTACATGCTTTACGCATTAACATAAAAACGCCATTTCGACACTGATTCACAATTAAAGAGAATATAGAATAAAATAATTAACAATTGTGCTGCATCGTAATAACTGCTATCAAGTAAATTTTCATAAATATAATCAAACAATTCTACGGCACAATTTCACTAATTACCACAAAACTATGAGATAGTGCACATCTTCACATTTACACAAGTACCTTAACGTATCAAAAATAAAATTTAAAAAAAACAAGTACGAATTCGTAAAAACTATCAGTCTTTAGGTGTGGCCGATAGCATATTTTATAAAAAGTCGCCAAAGCGAATTCAATGTTGTCATGGAAACGAAATTGGGACAACAACAATGTATCTTTTTATACTTCCAAGAATTGCGTGGGGTGCACAATAAATGGGTATAGTTGCTACTTTCGAAGATTCTGTGACGCAAATTGTGAATCGCTGTTAATTTTTCTATTCTTGATCTCCGCCTCTTTACATTGAAAATATGTATTTCAATAAATTTATCTACATTATAACTGTGAAATTGAGATTACCTACGATGTTTACAATCGCGTCACATAAAAACTACTAATATTTTTTTCAGACAATATAAAATGCGTATTAAATGAGTATGCAAAATATATTTTGCTAAATTTTTTATTTACATTGTTATCTGACCGCATTTTATAGATTATCTTAAACGATAAGATTATTAAATATAGTATTTTCTAGTCCATAACAATATTTGGAAGCTATTCTTTAGAAGTGAGGTTATAAATTTTTGCGAAAAATCCATGTTTACTAACTAAAATAACTATTATTGTAATAACGTAATAGTTACGAAATGTATGCAAAGATATGTTCTACTTGTGTTTTGTTAGTTATGCGAAATACATGAGGAATTTTGAAACCTAATATCATTACAATAAATATCCCTGCATTTACCGTAGGTATTAGATGTCATCCTTAAGTCATTTTACGTGAAATAGTTACTTATCATTTTCTTAGATCCTACCTCGAGTTTAAAATCTGTATTAATTTAAAAAAAATTAGGTACAGAAGGTATTCATTTCAATCGGTATTCAGTGAAGCAAGATCACACCCAGAAAAGTTGCAGTTTTATTTATATAGATTAAGAGGATATTCTAGCGGCATTTATTCCATATAAACGTAGTACCCTGTTTCCTCCCTGGATAGTAGGATTATGGTAAATATTTTTATACCAAATAATATATATCTACCGCCACCATGCTCCTACGTTTTGATTTTTTAGATAAATTAGTTATTGTAGAAACTAGGAGCCTTTGAAAATGAAAAAATACTCGATATTCACAGTCATTTCAAACGTTCTTCAAATAAATTTGATGGATAAAATTAAAATAAAGCATACAAGCGTACAGGCATTGCCAAAGTCTTTATTATTCTAAAACAGTAAGAAAATTAAAAATCTGTTCAGTTTTGGAGGAGGAAACAGGGTACTACGAAGTGATGTTTTCGTCTATTTTGCATACGGTAAAATCAGCTCGAGCTGCAGTTGTCCCTATTTTGTCTTTAAAGCGCAACGCGATAACAATAGATTTCTGAAATACCTACTTTTCCGACCGCATGTCCTCTTAATATGCAGACTATAAAGCAATAGTCTGTAGGTTTTATTAAATTTTTTTATTAAATTGCAATTTGTACACAAAACAACATTATAACTTTCGTTTAAGTAAATACTAAAATCGACGTTTGTTATCACTGCAAAATAATCACTATCACTATGGTTCGCTAAAGGAAATGTGTTTATTAATTTCCCTTGTTATAGATAGAATCATGCCGGCAATATCTAATTAGTTACAATGCGAATGACCATTAATACGATTAAGTAACTTATTTTTGCGTCGTATTATAATAGAATCTCCTAACCTATGTAAGTACCCACTTCAGGAATTTATTACCATAAAGGCATCTAACTCACTTAAACTCAAATGTTTTTATTCAGACAGGAATGTAAACAAACGATGCGCGGATACAAAACGTTCGACGACCCGTTCGATCGATATATCGGAAATTCGTTTCGTTTGTTTGTATCAAACGCGGGGTTCAGTCAGATACTGTTCAAGAGAACCGTGGTGCGTGCTACGTACAGCCGCGTGCGCGACGAGCAACAGACTAACATCGGATCGGGAGAAACATGCCAACGCCGCAGGCACGCCGAGAGATGAACCGAAGCTCCCCGAGACAGCTGCACAGTTCACCGCTTTATCTGATTACCGCATGGAGCAAGGACCTTTCGACACACAAAAGCTCACCGTAAAATCAACCTTGAAAACTCCTGCTCGAATCGTGAAATTCTTCTTACGAAATGTGACCGTTTGGGTTTGGCTGTTTTTGTGATTCGATGGTCAAATTTTCGACAGCTGCTATCGTAATCCGAGCTACTGGTTGGATGTACAGAAAAGACACTTCACTTCACAGTAGTGTCGTAAATCTATCAGTGACATGAGATATATTCTGATTTTTAATATTCATTCAACTTTAAACAACAATTAAAACGTAAACAAGGAAGGAAGTAGATCATTATTAAATACAATAAATGAAATGTATAAAATTCCTTTAAATATAAATAGACGCACTTGTCTAAACTAGTCAAGAGTAATCTTTGCATCTTGGATGTTACTAGTTGCTGCTGTACTGTTCCTACACTATTGTTGGATCTTACCAGAAAACATGGAGGTCGACGTTGGACCGACATAATTAATGTGATAATTGGAATCTAGTATAATATGCGGTATCAATAAAACTGTCTTAACATAAAACATCAAACTATACTAATAAATAAAATTGAAATGTCTGTTTGTAATGTCAAAATTAAATTCTTTTACTAAATAGATATCAATGTATATATACGAGACCTATACCAAATATATAATTTTTAATAATTTTCTCTGTCTGTTTGTTTGTTTATGCTGGGTAATCTCCGGAATGGCCGGACGGATTTCGATGGGACTTTTTTTGTAGATAGCTGTAGTTACTCCGGATATCTTAGGGTACTTTTAATTTTTGATAATAATTATGGTTCCGCGTAAAAAAATTAAAACTCCTAAAAATTTAATAACATCCGATTCAATGCACAGTTTTACGGGTAAGTGCTTGAATGTAGGAGAAATATTTTTACTTTATCTTTGTACGAAAAAAATATTAGGGTTTCGTATAAAAAAAAAATTAAAACGCAGTGAACGCAGATCAAATGCGAGCGCAACCGCGGCCAGACAGCTAGTAACAAATAATATGGTTAATTTTTTCCATTGCTAACTCCGCTTCGAATGATTTTCTTAGCAAAGTAAAAAATCAACCATATTATTTATGATGGATTTCCGCAAAGTAACGGCTTCATCAATCGAACATCTAATAACAATTATGTACTGGCAAGATATAATATTGCATATTATGTTGAAATGAAAATAATAAATAAAAGATAAAAATATATTTTTATATTGTATTAACCTATAATATAATATAATATATTCCTATAATTTATGTTACTTGAATAAAACTTGTGCTATCTTGTGCATGAATTAATGTTTTAAAATACCTTGCGGAATAACATTCATTTACCTATAATGTATAGAATTAGTATTATATAAATATGATTATATCGCTTATTAGTTTCGTTTCAAAATTTACGTTCATATATTAAATATATACGTAGTTTTCAAATACACATCAATAAAAATTAAGTATATACCTACAATACAACTGACGGAAATTAGTGGAGCGTCGAAAATCTTAACTGTATGCATATAAAAACACACTCTGTTTTGATATGATAATAACAATCGAAATATATGGACCATATTTCAATTCATTTTATTATTCATTTTGTGAGTTTTGTTTTATTAAAATACATTATTTAAATTTATGCCGCCAATTTATTTATATCGCCAAGTTGTGTGTGTTAATTTACATTTATTTCTAAAGGTATTCTAGTTTTTAAGACTAATAAGTCCTTAGTTTTCCCGCAGAAATATATATTAAAATTAAATGTATATTGTGGTTGTGCACGCAAAGTCAGCCATATATTAAAAAAAATGGTACTGAAATTCACGTAATTAAAAAAGAGTAAAGAATCTAATTTTCTAAAATTTTACTTTGCTATTGTAATTACAATAACTATTTTTATAAAAAATTGTGTATGTAATTTGTTATGATATTTTCCCTGTAAGAACAGAGTGGGGTAGATTAAGAGGACATGAGGTCGGAAAATTAGGTAATTCAGAAATTTATTGCTGTCGCGTTGCACCCCAAAAGACAGAATTATAAAACGCGAAAGGGATAACTGCAGCTCGGGCTGATATTACCTATGTAAAATAGAAGAAACCATCACTTTGTCGTATCCTGTTTCCCCCTCTAAAACTGAACCGATTTTCACATTTCTTTCAGTTTTAGAATAATACAGACATTAGCTACGTACGTTTTGCTTTTTTTTATTTATCCATTAAATTTAACATGACGGTAAAAATCAAGCATTTCTACAATAACTAATTTATGGAAAAATCAAAATGTACGGGCATGGTGGTGGAGGATATATATTTTTTGTATAAAACTATTTACCATAATGCTATTATCCAATGAGGATACAGGGGACTAAGTTTGTATGGAATAAATGCCGCTAGGATATCCTCTTAAATCGTATCAATAGCGGAAAAGTTTTTTTACTATTTCATAACTTTGTCGCAACTTTAATTTACGTAAATTAAACGAAAACCCACGGTTATCTAGAAATAACTCGTGGGTAAAAACAAACGGTAAGCAATTTTTGTTTATATTTTGGCATAATGGGAAAACCAATTTGTTACTTAGTTATCCACTATAAATCGAAAAGGAGCATTTTACCTTGAAAACTTAAAGTATATACGTCTGTTTTGAACTCCATAACTAATTCTTAAGAATCTTTTATTTGTATAGTTACTGTCAATATTGTCTTTTGTTTGATTGTTTGTGGCATAGTATAAACAATGCCTTTATTAAACTCGTATCATGAGCTAGCTATGCGTATCTATACAATTGATACGGCATTGTCTGATATTAGACGCGATAGTAGGATTTATTTTAAGTGGACGTGGGTTTTTAATGCGTAGAGCATTATTCTGTTAATCATGTCACTACTTTTTTTAAAGTAATGTGATACTTAACAGTTATACTATGATTTGCATGGTTTTCTAAATCCGTTGGTGTAATGGGAAATTCTAACCTAGACTTAACCTAGGGAGACGCAATCTTACGTACCATATTGTTAACATGTAAAAACGATTATCTCTCCATAATGGAAAGCGTACTGATTTTGTAAACGAAAATAGTAGGTTAAAAAACAAAAATGCTCATAGAGTAATAACGCTATGAGTGATGGTTTCATACAAAAACTCGCTTATCATTAAAGCCACAAAAATATATACATATGTGTGTAAGTGACACGGAATTACGTAATCACCAGCTCGTAACAAAAATAGTACGTGGCGTTTTAAGACCAACTTGAAATAGCTTCACTCCGCATGTGACTAGTCCGTTATGAATGTTTTATTTCTATGTAGTAGGGTTTATCATGTGAACAGTAATGTTAGATTTTCTAGAAATGTTTTTTTTTTATATCAGCATTGAGTCGATATTCGGATAGCAGTATTACATTTAACTAACAAAGTTGATTGATCAATCAACAACTTTTTATTCTATATTGAAATCTTAGAAAATTAAGGTTTGTTCTAAAAATTGTGTTTTTTTATATGATTATGAAAAAAACCTTATAAAATATTTCAAAACAAATTAAAGAAAATGTCGATGACATTGTAGTTCAAAGGCGGAACTAATGATAAATACAGCATGATATTGTTTCAATCAGGAATACATTAAAAAAAAATTGTTTAGTATTGATTGTCACGAGAATATGAAATAAATCGAATTCACTTACACTACTACTATTCGAAAATAAATATACATAATTGCAAATAGCAGTAGTTTCTCTCAGTTAAGTCAAGGTTTAGGAAAAAGAGTTGCGAACTTAAATTTTACATACCTTAACATATTAACTTGTAAAAATTGATTCTTTATGAATTAAAATATTGAAAACATTTGTTTGAAAACAATAAATTAAAAACAAAATATTTTACAGCATTATAAAACTCACGATATTATGAATTACATAAATGGTACTAAATCTATTAAACAAAGGCAGATGTTATGCTGTAATTTAAGAATATTATAACAATAGTAATAGGGTGCCTACATAATTTCAACGCATAAACGTAACGATAAACTGCCTCGGTAGCGCAGTTGTATTACATACGACTGCCTTTCTGAGGTCTCGGGTTTGATCCCCGGGTCGGGTCAAGTGATATTGGGTTTTTTCTACTCAGTATCATCCCGGAGTTTGGAATTTGTGTCCGATATGGCGACAGGCTCGCCCCCTGTCACATCTGGGACGGAACTAAGCTCGGCGAAATGTGGGTGGTGTAGTTCGCTACTTCACCTCTGCCTAACCCTTCGGGGAAAACAGGCGTGAGCATATGTATGTATGTAAACGTAAGGATCAAAATCTCATTCGCGTGCCTCTTGATTTCAAATCAATTGCTCCACAGAATTATTTTCTATTTATAATCTGTTAACTAAACGACTGATACAGGTACATAGACATACAAATATGTATATAGATATTGAATACCCAAATAATCTAAATAAAGAAATAAAAAATTGATCATGAAAAAAACCTACCTTACGAAATAGAACAATCGGCATATCGGCTAACATACTGGGTTATATCTACGATGGCTACAGCCTTTATGGAGCTAAGGATATATACTAGCGAATCCTAAAATACAAAAAAAAAACATTACCGTGTGGTACCGGCTAGTAACAGTACCACCTTATATCTTCTCGTGGGTATCGTAAAAAAGCAGCTAAGGGATAAGCCAGGGGATGGGCAGCAGCATCCTCTGCGTACCACAAACACCTAACTGTGATCGTCAACCGGCTTGCCGAACGTGGCGATTATGGCAATCCCGTTTTATTGGGAGAGAACTATGTCCAGCAGTGGACGTCTTATGGTTGAATCGATGAACCTCATTCCAAAACACAACACGCGTGTTAACCTGTACGATGTTTTACAAATGTGCAATTAACTAGTAACTCGAAATGAACTCACCCGGTACTGGTAAGACTGTTGTTGCTGGCGGTAAGCGAGTCGGAGGCGCTCTTCCCCTGAGATATAGCTGCAAGTTGTCGATCCAGCATGTTGTTCTGCTCTAACAGCTGACTCCACTGGCGTATAGCTGTCTTTGACGATGACAACTCCTGACGCAGTTGCCTCTCGTCCAGTGAGTTGAGACCGCTACGCAGTGAGCTATCCAGCCTGAACAAAATTACTAAATTAATATTTAAAAAATTATAGATATTAAAAAAACTGTACGTGTGCCCGGGGCACTGCTCGTGTTTTATATATTCTTCACTGCGTAATATAGTTTTTAAATATTGATTGGAAAATAATGTTTTGATCGTGTTGTCCATTGAATAGTATTTTGTTCAGAATTTTATATTTTTACACAGAAACTTAATTATTTTTCTAAAATAATTTTGATACTAAATAAGCAAAGATACTTCTCACAAAGTCAAACGCCTGCTAGTAAAACTGTAAGTTGAATCGGATTTTCAATCGGACACTTAAATTTTATTTATTGGTATAGATGAGAAATTTCAAATTCTCGGAATTCATCCGTTAAACTCTATTATGTGGGTCTTATTAGCTGCCATACTCCACATAAATTATTTTAGTAATACATTTTACACCTTTTTGCTTACAATACTTAACAATATTCTTAAAAAAATATCTCATACTTTGTTCCTAATGTTCCCGACAATTCTTGGAAGATTTTAAGTATTACAAATATTAGAAATATTTCCTATCTTTTTAAACTCTAGTTAGAATTTAAAAAAAATAAGCCTATCTGTCTATAATGTAATGTCAAAATGTTTTTTTTACTAAATTGATATGAATGTATAAGATAAAAATTATACAAAAAATACAACTTTTAAAATTGTTTTCTGTCTGTCTGTTTGTAATGGATAATCTTCGGAACGGCTGGACCAATTTTAACAGGATTTGTTTTTGGTAGATGGCTGAAGTTACTCCCGGGTAACTAGGGGTACATTTCATTTTCAAAAATAATTAGAGTTCCGCGTAAAAAAAATAAAACTTATAAAAATTGGAATAAAATCCGATTCAATGCACAGTTTTACGGGCAAGTGCTATAATTTATGAGAAATATTTTTACTTTTTCTTAGAACTAAAACATTTTTTAGGGAACCGTTTAAAAAAAATTAAAACACTGAAGAATATATGAACACACAGCTAGTGTCTTAATAATAAAGTTGTTATTTAAAGTAATATCTCTTAATTCAATTCGTCACTCGAATCTATTATTGGCAATCCAAGCAACTGGATTACGTAAAGCAGTGATGAAAATTACCGTTTAATTAGCATAACTTATTTTCGTGAGACTAACCTAAGGAAATTACAATGCAATAGGGAGCTAATAGGTATACGTTTATTAAATCCTATTAATATGTAATAGGTTCAACGTACAGTGGGCGGACTCCAATGACGGCAGGACGCCAGCGCGTTGTGTGCAGTTGTAATGTACTAGTTAAAATAAAACACGTTATGGCTAGCGTCACCGCGACGTGTCCTATGGTAATATTGCGCTGGCGGTCCTCCGTTCCGATCCGCCCGCTGTGTGTTGGTAAACCATAACTCCGGTAAAAAGGTGCCGACAGTAATAAAATAAGATAAACGATAGTAAACGCTTATATGTTGCATAAATAATTTTAAAATATCTAAATTTTAAATTAAATAATGATCACAACTCATACTCAAGTAACTTAGACTTTTATAATTTAACTTCATTAGCAGAACGACGATCTCTTTACGATATGCGATTTTTGTATGACATATTGAACTAAAACATGGACTGTCCCGAACTACTGTATAGGATCCCTTTAAAAATACATACGAAAATAACTCGAAATCCTCACTTATTTGCACCCCAAATAGTTAAACATAATTATATAAAAAACTCGGTTTTGCATAGATGTTTTGACACGTATCATACGAAATTCTATTATGCCGATCTTTTTTCAGCCAAACAGGAACATCTTTATAAAGAACTTAAAACCTAAAATCCCAATACGTTAGTACGTACATACGGTGAGAGAGTAGGAACTTAGTAAATATGGTCACTATTTATAACACACACACACACACACACATATACATACATATTCACACTCAGCCATACACACACTCACACATACATACAATAAAATTTTAATATCAAGACATTATTCTGCATAACAAAATTTAATTATAATTACTTTGTAATTGGTACTACTTAAATGTTAAAATAATAAACTGTGTAATAGTAAATGTACTGTTAAGTAATATACAATAAATAAATAAAAATAATTTTACTATATTCTATTGGAGTCTCATAAACCATAAAATCAAATAACAATAAATTAACGAAAAATCAAATAATAAGTATTTATGGTTACAATATTTTTAGAGTAAAATATGTAACATAAATCCTGAACAAGATTCTAAATAAAGTAAGATAAAATTTACTTGATCTAGTATTAAAATACCCATTTTAGGAGTTATTAATGCGGTGTATTTTTAAAAATTCTTGTAATTCAAATTTATATAACAGGAAACGTTAAATAACCGAAGCTATTTATTACTGTACTAAACTTGAAATTAGTTATCAATCGATCAAAGAAAAGATAAAATAATTGCATTAGTAAACATCGTAACTAATTATCAGACAAATTAATATTATCTCTTTTGTTGCGGAATATTTTAATCATATTAGTTAGTATACTTGCTACGCAATATATTTTTTACTTTTAAATTTTATTACAGACATTTTTAAATTTGGAAAATGCTACAACTCACCTTTTGAATGCTAATTCTAAAATGTAGTTTATTTACCTCTTTGGAGATATATGTTTCAAGTTAATGTTATCTTTTTTATTTTATTTAATTCTACTTCCATATATTTCTAAATAAGAAACTGTGGTTCCGATCGTGATCTTACCGAACACAGCATTTATATAGTACGATTCTAAACACGTCCCTCTTTACGTAAATTTAACTCCAACTTAAGTTTGTCTTAACCTGAATCGAAAACGGGCCGTTACTTAAAATTATCCTCTTGCTCGGTACAGAACGGTTATAATTTGCTAAAACCTTTTTTAATAAAAGTTAAAAATATCATCGTATTAAAACGCGCGAACATCATCGTTCGGCGGACATCAGAGCTTTTAGGTAAACTATGTAAAAAAAACCGTTTTATAATCTACTGATTCCATAAGTGGACTTATGAATAATACAATAGTAGAATATGAATAAATATTGAAAATCCGATGGATTTATTTTCTATTTTCACAACACTTAAATTACAAGAATTGTACTGGTTGATTTGATGTGATGAAATAGAAAAAGTTGACTGCTATTAAAGTGTATAAAATAAGCTGTTAAAGGTAAGGATGAAAACTAGAAGTAGGCCAAAGAAAGTGTGGATTGAGTGTGTAAGAAGTTATACATAAGAAAATGGTGGTGAATAAGGTGACAGCTAATATGGAAGAATAGAATATATTGCACCGACCCCAAGTGAGTCGGTAAAAGAGCATGATAATAATGATGATGTTTAAGTTACCTTTCGATGTAGTCATCAACACTTTGCAAGCTGGTGACGGAGTGCGCTAGATCGTTGTCCATCATGAGGTCATCAGAAGCAAGGCTGGACAGCGTGTCTAATGATGGAGTGCGTTCGGCGCCACCATTGCGTACTCCGCACACTATAAAGCAATTAAATAATCGATTAAATATTATTCTACCGCTTGATATACCCATAAAGTCATAAGATGCTGATTACCATTCAATTAATTTTGAACGAAGACAAATTACTAATTATCACATGATTATTACAAGTACATTTGTATTTTTACTTTAATTATAAGTATAGATTACGACATTTAGCTAAATTATTTATTTGAGTATAACGTGCAGATTTATAACCTTCACAAATGATTCCTTTTGTATACGTACCAGCTGTTTGCCCGCAGCTGCACCCGCATTTTATATATTTTTACCACTGCGTAATATAGTTTTTAATTTTTTTTATATGGAACCGTAATTATTTTTCCAATTTCTTTTGTATTAATAGCATTAAGCAAAGATATTTGTCATAAATTCAAATACTTGTCAGTAACAGGGCATTGAATCAGATTATATTCACAATTTCATGAGTTTTAATTTTTTTACGCGGAACCATCATATTTTCGGAACATTAAAGTTCTGCGGTTAAAGTTAAGTTAAAGAACATTTAAGTTATGCGGAGTAACTTCAGCTATCTAATAAAAAAGTCCCGTCAAAATCGGTCCAGCCGGTCCACCCGGAGCAAACAGACAGATAAACCGACCAAAACTTTAAAAAATGCATTTTTGGCATAGGTATCGTAGAAACATTCATACGTATTTAGTAAAAAAAAAAAAACAAACACATCAATTTCATATATTAACGACAACAAAAATGTATTTTCTTTGAACGATTCTACGTCGCGCTGTCTGTTCTGTTCTGTTGTCTTCAGTGTCCAACCGAAAGTCGATTTTTGGCCGAAGCCGGAGTCGAAGCCGAAAGTTTAATAACCCTAATGAATATGGTCCATGATTGGCTGTATTTTGGAAAAGTTATACTGGGTACATCAGCTTAACGAGATGATTAAAATTACCTCCAACTGGTTAAAATAGTAACACTGAAATAATTTTATTCATAATATTCTATAATATTCTTAAAAGTAATATAACAATCATTATATGATGACCTGACGGCCAGAAACATCGCAAGCCTACGGAAGCCGTAGAGAGCGATGACCGTCAGGTCAATCAGGGATACCGTACAGTATTTTTCAAGGACACGACAGTATTGCCTGCTTCCATACCCTGGGACATGGACGCGAGAACTCTCGCTGTCCTGTACCAGTGGCGGGTCGAGGTACTAAAACGAGGAGCCACGCCACGAGAAATCAAGACGAGGAGTCCTGAATTCAGCTCACTAATCATGACAGAGTGGGATAATAATAATAATAATCCCAGTTTCGGCGCAGTCACTGTAGAAGCCATCCGGCCTCTGCTACCGGATTGGACTCCGTGAAGAGATAGTACCCTGACCTTTTGTCTGCCACAGGTACTCTCGAGGCACGGGTGCTTTGATAGTTACGTGTGTCGTGTAGGTAAAGAGATCACCTCTGAGTGCCACCACTGCTCTGACAGTGTACGTGATGACGTACACCACACGTTTACAGTTTGCTCGGTATGAGACACCCAAGGTAATGACCTAGTCCCTGCGGTTGGTTCCAAGGTCTCGCTCCCGTCGCTCATAAGAGCGATGGTTGAGTTTGACCTGGGCAGCAGTGTTATCATTTTGCAAGGCAGTTCTGCTCGCAAAGGAGGCAGCAGAGAGAAACAAATAGAGCTAGGATCGGAAACGACCTGGGTCCGTCATAGAGTGGGCTACAACCGCTGGGTTTTGGGGAGTTCGGTGCATTGCACGCAGGCCCAAGACGGTACGGGGCTGTGTACTCAGCGCACTCGCGTCTTGAGTCCGTCACAGAGTTTGAACTCTCACCGTGGTAGGGCACCCCGCTTTGAAGGTTGGACTGTACTGGAATTGGAGCGACGAATGTACTCTTTCACGAATTTCTAATGCCCCGCTCCACCCAGTAAAAAACAGGGTTTGAGAGTATAGCGGTGTTTTAGTCAGTAGAAGTCTGACATAACCAAACCACCGTTGCCCGACGGGGGTGAATATCCTAAGATGACTTCTCTACTTACAATAAAAAGTTCGTTAACATTTCTAATTAGCTTTCTAAAGAAGGAAATTACTTCTACATTGATTATTGTTTGAAAAAATCACATAAATAACAATACCTGCCTTCAGGTCGTCAATTAATTTAATTATTGTTGTAAATAAAGTAGAGCACAACGGGTAATATATTTTTACTTTTTTACTTTTCTTTTTCACAATCAAATAATATTGTCACAATCCGTATAACAAGCTAACACTTGTTTTGTTTTGATTATTTACTGGCAAAAGCGGACGGCGGCATCGTTGCGTTTTTTGAAAATGATCTCGCGCATTCGTATCGTAATAGTTCGTTTAATCTACCTCTCGCCCAGTCAGTCCCGATCCTTAGTCAATACACAACGGTCATACTATTTCCTACTAGTTCTAAATTACTGTAATTATATTGAATAACTATTATTTTATTATTTTTAAATAAACTACATTTAATTAGTGTATAAATTGTTTTTTTAAGTAAAAAACGATACTCGGTATAACATTGGTGAAGTGCAAAAGTATCACAAAAAAAAACTTTTAAATTAAACATCCACAACTTAGTATTATATAGTGCTTAATATTTTACGAATAACAGCAACCATATAACTGAACATACAATTCAGTGTCATATCACCACTGAGCCACAAAGAAGATAAAATACTATAAAATACTACATAAAAAACCATAATGTCGTAAAATCCACCTTCTTCGCCATTCGTCGAGATCCTTGAAACCTGGAAGAATATACATTGTGACTACGCCATCACTGTATTCTGTAACACTCATCACCGTATCCTGGGAGTCTCGAAAAGGAAGTCGTCTCATCTCCGCCGCCGTATCCTGTAAAAGAAGTTCACTCTTACCGTCGATTTCCAGTTCTCCTGCTCCGGCGAGCATCCTGCAAGGTGAAACTACACTATGCTCTTGCGCATCCTGTGAGTAAATCCATTCTTGTGACTATTAACTTTTGTGTTCAATATCAGTGTTACAAAGCGTCGTACTTTCATATAGATTGCCGCATCCAAAACTTTTATACTCCTTATATTATATCTATATCATAACAAGCGATGAGCGGAGCGTGTTTTATCTAGGAGTAGTCTTCTAAGAATCGATAACGTCGAGTCTACATTGTGTTAATGCGCTTCTATTAACTGAATAATTAAATACTTTTGTTTCTGTTATAAATCTGATTCATTAATTTTTTTTTGTTTGAAATTAATTTTAAACCTTATTTATTGAATATATTATACTTACTTACATGTCTAAAAAAAGGGACGCCAAAGGCGATAAAACCAAAATATCTGAAATCCAATGAAATGTGTTAATCAACTTTATCGGAACCTTCGAAGGTTCCCGTGAAAGTTTTAACGCCATTCTTAAATGATTGCTGCAACGCCATACAACTCGTTTCTGATAGTCAAGAAGATATCCCTCTCAAATTCATTTTCAGACGTCTCGAAGATAAAGAAGAGACCGCATGTGCAATTAAAGAATTTACGAAATGGTCCCAATTAGAAGACTTTTTAAAAACACAGTTTGGTGACCTAAAACACTATGCATATATCCTTTCAGACCTACAAGAGTGTAAACAAAGTCGCAGTGAGTCTGTTAGTCATTACTCGCTTAGAATCAAATTTTACCTTAGCAAACTTTTGACTGAAATTAACATCTGTATTCTAAATACGAAAAAAGACGAACTATCCCGTCGTGTAGCCACTCTGCAAGACTTAGTTCTCAATGTTTTCATGATAAGCCTTAAACTGCAGTCGACGATGGTTGTAAGGTGTAGAGACCCTAATAATTTAAATGAAGCAATTAACCTTGCGACGGCTGAGGAAAAAGGTATAGGGATTACAAATAGAAAATTTTCCACTAATTCTAATACTTTCGAACAACACAGGAAAAAAACAACAACAATATTTCTTTGTCACGACCTCGATTCCCAGCTTATACCCAACCTAGACCGAATTATTCTAATCCATCAATAAACCGATATTGTAAAAACATAGGGAACACTGTTCAGAGTTGCAGAAAACTCGAATTTAACAATAGTAAACCTGGCTTTATCTAAAATAACAATGGTCAAAATTCGGATAATTTTCAACGACACGTCCAACCAATTCACTGCATCGATTCAGCTAAACCCCGAAAACACTGACATTGACAACGAAGCCCCTTTAGACGAGTAGGCATTCCCGTTTAGTATCGTGTGAGAAAAGCTAAATGACATGCGATCAAGTTATTATATCATATCCCACATTTAATGAATTTAGTATTGCAGACTTCAGGAATCCATTTAATAAATATTCTTTCATAAAAATCTATAATATGTTAGTTCATTTATTCGACGAAACCAATATAACCATCCACATCTACTATAATAATATTATATATCCATCCTTAAGTGAGATCTTCAAAATCCTGAAAGAAAACTACGACATCCCTGTCCCAGGACACTTAGTATCTGCGAGAATGCTAATTCGTATAAAGGAGAAGTTTTATATGAAGAACATGCGCACTGATATAATGACCTATGTGAAAAGGTGTTCATTATGCCAAAATAACAAAGCTTTGCGCAAAATTAATAGAGTCATAACATCAACCTCAACATCGCCATCCAAGAGACTGGCCCTCGATATTGTAGGTCCTTTACCCGAATCGGGCACGGCTATATATAAATTCATTTTAACAATGCAAGATGATCTAATCAAGTATTCACTGGGGTATCCTCTTCGCAGTAACACCGCCGAGGAAACGAGTGAATGCCTCCTCCATCTTATATCTTTATTGGAAACTCCAAAGCACATACTCACTGACCAGGGTACTAACTTTACTGCGGAACTCTTTAAAAAAACTTACGAATTCTTGAATATCAAGTAGCTATGGTCCTCGCCACATTAACCGCAGACACAAGGTGCCCTCGAATAATCACGTAGCATCCTTAAAGAATACCTGAAGTCCTATGTTAATGAGAACCAGGATAACTGGCCTCGTTATGTCTATACAGCCATTTTGGGATATAACCATTCATCGTTATTCGGTCATAAACCCCATACACCCGATTCAATAAATGACAGTACTTCCACAACCTACCCAGAATACGTAAAATGCTCCAACATCGATTACGTCGTATTACGTAGCGCCATTCTGGTAACCGGTGACAACCAACACGTGACATTTATTACCAAGAGCCCCGACATCCTTTTTGACATCCTTTTTCCGGATCAGCAAGGATAGTAAAAGATTGCATCCATGTGATTATCCCGGTTGATAGTACATTTGTTATAGCTAATATGAAAAATATTTTAAATAAAGAGTGTTTTAGGAACAGTACGATATTTGTCTCAGGAAAGTGAATCCATACATAATATTGAATGCAATAATATGATACAGCCCCTTGATTCCCTATTTAACGATATCATTCGCGATTATAAATCTATATCACATCTTATACTGAATAGTTTTAAAAAGTCTGCTTGGTTTTCTGCAGTAGTTATTGTGTTTGAACATATATTCGGGATCTTAAATGAAAACGATGCAAATGAATATAATCGTGTTATTAAGAAATTACAAAACTCCGATAACAAATTGGTTGCCAATCTTAAGAAAAGTATGTACATTTCGAAAAAGCGATAATAAATTTCAACATGTCAATTTATGAACTGAATAAAAATCAGTTTTTATTCAATGATGCAATGGATACGGTTAAGGCAATTAAAAATATCACTAAACTTGTCAATTCTCTTGGTTTTAGAAATAACTTAGGCGAAATTCTTAATGTATTACAAGCGAACTTGCCGACTCTTTCTTTTAAGGTAGAAGATATTATGATTAGTATTTTATTTGTCAAATCCAATATCCATCTATCAATTATACCTCCAAAGCAATTGTATAACGATTTAGTTACTAATTTTAAGTATATACCTAAGTTTAAGGAATTCCCGGTAGATTTAAGTTTAGAAAACATTCACGTTTTACTAAATTTAGCAGATTTAATAATTTACTATCTCGATAACAATTTAGTTTTTAAAATAAAAACACTGCTAGTCAGTATGATCAATTATATTCTGTTCAAAAGTGTACCTTTACCGGACCCTCACAATTCAAATGTGCCAAACTCCGTTAATAACAACAATTAAATCTTATGTCGGTGTTAGCGAAGATAGGAAAACTTACTTTAACATCGAAAATCTAGAAACATGTAAAATTATTATAGATCAGTACTTATGTAAATCAGTAGACACTTTCAGCGTCACAAATAATCCCACTTGTGAAATCAATATAATGATCAAAACTGTAGAAACTCTTCCAAATGAATGTCAACCTAATGTCATATTCGGCGCTATCGATGTTTGGCACAAAATAAATAACAACAGGTGGATATTCATCCAGTCAAACGACGTAAAGTTTACAACCCAATGTGGTTCAAATGTAACTGATATAATTATTTCAGGAACCGGCATATTGTCCTTAGAACCATTCGGGTATAGGTTTTTGCGGAGAAATAAAATTAGAAGCAAAAGTGCAACTAAAAAGCTATTATGAATCATGCTCTTTCAGATTTTAATATTATAAAATGATACTTGTTGCAATATTGAGAAAATTTACTAAATTAAAAGTGGACATTACTTCTTCTAAAATGAATATGTAAATCTGTACACCCTTAAATTCATAGATAACTTGCCCGCGCTGACTGCGGACAACAACGACGATTCTTTTTCTGATGACGGTTTTGCTTCTAATTACACTAAATTTTCCCTTAGTACAATAGCAGTAATCGATGTCTTTTGTTTAATAATATACAAAGTCCTGTCAAAATCCGTCCAGCCGTTCCAGAAATTACCAGGAACAAGCAGACAGACAGACAGATAAAAAATTTACAAATTCCATTTTTGGTAGAGGTATCGTGTATACATTCATAACTAATTAGTAAAAAAATGTTGACATTACAAACAGACACTTCAATTTTATTTATTAGTATAGATTAACTGCCTTATTTCCAGTCTGTGTGATTACTTTGCTATTGCAATCGTAAAGGCGTTTTGTAAAATTGAATGAAAAATCAAATAAATTTTATCTAACATTTTTAATTACCTACTATGATTCCGTAACAGAGTATAATAATAAAGAAATTAATTTTTGAAGCTTAAACAATAAACTTACATTTTCTATTTCTCTGTGCCAGTGGACTGGAAGTGATGCGCTCTCGTGACCGTCTGAGATGTTTGCTCGTATCCAAATCAGAAGCTTTACTTGATGGACTACCTTCGTTATTTTCTAACATAAAGCAATATTAAGAATTAGGCGATCAGACATTCAGTATACTTGTAATAGAATCAGAAAAAAATTGGCCTTGTTATTAATAATTTATTCACAGGGTCTGAAAAGTTTAATAATCTATATGTAAAGAGGTAAATACAACATTTTTACCTATATATGTCAAAAAATTTGCTTAATTCTTTTCAGTGATTTGAATAAAAAAAATTGACTAATGTTTTTTTTTCTTTTTTTCAATTTTCAGTAATAATTATGATTCAATTTTTATCACCAGGAGAAACAATTAAATAAGAAACAAGATTCTATATAGCACTATATTAACAGGATTTTGTTTATTTTAATAGTTAGGATCTGATTAAAGTAATATAAAAATTTATCTATGGTAATATTTATTTCATTATTTTCCCATACACTAATTTATTTAATGACAAATATGAATTAGTGTTTACTTCTATTGTTCTACTTACTGCGAAACAACAAAGCTGGTTGATCAGCTATCTCATCGTCGAAATAGTCACGTCCATCAGAAAGAGATAGAGATCCAGACACGTGAGTAGGTGTTCCCGGTGATTCTGGTGTAGCGTGTTTGCTGCCGGATCCACTATCTTCACCACTACCACTTACTAATTCACTATTGTTAGATAAAAAAATATATATACAAAACCAAAAAAATACAGTGAAATGCGAAATGCATATTTGAAAAAAATTCTTGCATAAAGTATGAGCCATGCTCCCGAAACTTGGCATCAGGCCAAGTTCTTACACTTTTTTAAAACTTTTACTTTTGCATAATTTGCCTAATGGCTTTTTCAGTCTAATTTTTTTTTCCGTCGTTTCTTTTTTTATTCTTATTAAAAAAAATGAATTTCAACCTCTGGCTAGCTTTTGTTTCGGTGTTACTCTAAAAGTAGATAGTTTATGATTCTTAATAATCTAGGTGTGAAAAACATTACTTTATTTTTGACCAACTTCAAAAAGGAGGAGGTTCTCAATTTGTCTATAATATTTTTTTGTATGTTTGTGGCGCGATTTCTCCGTCAGTTGTGTACTGATTTGCATTTTTTTATTCGCAGCAGTTATCTCCATTTATAAATGAGTACACTGGTTAACTCTAGCTGGCACAGATTTCAAAATTATTAATGATATTAAAATAAAGGATATTATTAAGTAATCAGAACTAGATTAATAAACTAATGATTTATTTACGTCTTAGTGAAGTTTGTTTTTGATTAATAAAAAAAGTACCTAGCGGTATTGAAGAATTAGCTGTTTGCTTTAGTTAGTATTTTACTTACCTTATCTCTTTCACATGAATTAGAGCTTCTCCGTCTATACCGTCCTTTTCTTCAACAATTGGTTCTGGAGTTTTCGTTTTGGTGTTTGCCGTTTGGTACGCACTAGATATCGACGGAGCATCTCTCTCAACTTGAAGCTCATTGTTCGAGTCGGTTGTACTTGTTGATGATATAAGACTATCAGCCGGTGATGTTTCGTCGTCCAATAGACTTTGTGTGGATGTCTCCAAAGCAGACATATCGAATTTAGACCCTTCAAGAGTCAAAGTCAGAGTATGATGATCTGCACTCTGATTTGTGCATGTGCTTGTCGTGCTATAGTTAGAACTTGTCATTGATCCTAGAAGAAAGCCGATAGATTAGAAGCTTCAATTTTATTTCTTTTATTCGCAACCGTATAAGTTGCAGACGAAAACACACGGTTAAAAAATACTACCATGTAAGATTTTATTTTATTTTTGTAAGTTCTTAAATATTTTTAAAATCGAAATTTCTTTAATGAAACAATTATACAAATTACATGACTCTTTTTAGTTACATTATAGGTTATTATTTGAGATTACTATCTCCATTAGACAACGAAATATCAAAAATGATTTCATTTCTCGTGAATATATACTTTGTTTTAAATATATTAATACGAACCCATCATTGTACTCCGCAACGCATCATGTTGGCTCAGTGTCAGTGATTTCATCAACAGTGGATGAGGAACCGTAGGCTCGTCTAATATAACTATAGTTTTTTTTTTCGGCACTTCCACTTCAGCTGGTTTATTTTGGATTTCCTTATTCTCATATTTCGACTTATCATCTTCACAGCTGGATACGCTCAATGCCAGCGAGACATCATCTTGAGACCTGTGGAGGGAAGATGTAGATATTAATATAATATATTTTCATAGCATGGTGGTAGGGCATTTTCTAATGATCCCCGCCTGGGTAGCTACCACCCTCAAGTTTGAAAACCTTCCGCCAAATACCAATAGGGTGTTCCGGCAGCATCACTTGAGAACCAGTACTTAGTCTTAGTGTGTTTACCATCCTGGACCACATCGTCACTTAACATCAGATGAGATTGCGAAAGCACTAAGCCTATATCGTGTAAAAAAAATATTCGAATTGTCTTTAGAAGATAATTTTTCCTCATAGTGGGTATACGAAATGCATTAGGTATATATTACGAGATTGATGATTATTTGTAAAGTACCACGAATGCAGTATTATATAGGCCATAAATATTATCTTAATAAAACCAGATCTTAATAATACCTAGTTGCCATAGCTTCTCCAGCAGCGTGACTCTGCCAAGCACCACTATTACCAAAATGACTCTCTTCGCTCTTACACGACGGACTAGATTCCTTGCTCGAGTTCACTGTTATTGGAGATACGACGCCGCTTGAAGATTTTATGAAAGAATTCTGTAATTTCACAAGTAATCATAAATTCAATGTTATTTATGTAGGTAACTTTAATTAAATTTAAACTACTATTGGTAAAACATAATTTAACATATAAACATTTACAATTTTTTTTACTAGTTTTTAAGAATGCAGCAAAATAATGTATTGTAAGTAATTCAAATTTATATCGATGATATCTTTAGATCCGGCATTAGGAAATAATTCCGGTATCGCTGGAGGTCTAATAAATCCCAAGTTACTAAATGTTTGCTAGATGAATCTAATAGTTGAACTATTCTAAATAGATACAAGAAAATCTTATCAGAGAATAGTTTATTATCGAAAATATCCAAAATTCTTCTTCTAAAATATAATACGTACCTGTTTGTTCAGTTTTTCTGGTTGAGCCCTGTCCAAAACGAACTTCTCCTCGTCCAAATTTGTTTGAATCGTTGTCGGCCTATTCCTATTTCTGTATCTTTCCAGGGTCGACATTGGCGAATTGTGTCTCTGTGGTTCGGGCAATTGTATCGGCTTTGGTAATATCGGAGACGGAGGTAAATAAGTTGGTACTGGTGTATTGTATTCGGGAGATAAGTCGCTATCAAACGAACTAGGTAGTTTTGGTAAGGGTATAACCGCGTGACCAGTTACCACGGCATCATCTAAAACAATATGGATAATAGATTTAACAAATAGTGTAAATACACGTATAAAGTGTTTTAGTTAAATTATATCTATTAAATTACCCACATTAAAACACTAACTAAGGGCTTCATGAAGTACGGAATATAACTATTGTTCTTGGGTACGAAATTTAAATTTACGCTCTATTTATAAAAGCATCAAAGGAGTTTAGACTATTCAAAGAATTTCGAAAAGAAAAATAATTTATAAGTTTGCAAAAAGTACTTTTTCCATATTGATGTATTCACAAAAAGTATGTGTACGTATATTTGATACAATAAATGTACGTTTATATAATATTCAGTTAGCGTTATAAATAATTCTTTAAATAAGTTTAATTAGTGGCAAATTTTTTGTTTTGGATATAAAACACTGTCTCACCGAAAACTAAGGTATTTGAATTTAAATATAAAACTCTTTTACAATTTAGACAACGTAAACACGTCCAGTGTTGAGGGCTAAAATTATAATATATGGATCCTATAATAGCTTCAAATAATACATAGTATGTATACAGTATATATTTTTCTTTTAGATTTTTTTTTTTATGTTGTATATAATAAATACTGCATTTTTATTAGAAATTAGCTGACCCGGCGAAGTTCGTACCGCCATTTTTCTTTTCCAGTCGTGGACTAAGGATCATGAAATTGTAACACTTCCGGTAAATAGAAATCAATTGGATTATCAATAATTTAATATAATGACATAAATTTACTGTAGGTATTAGTTTAATTTTTTTAAAGGTTATATTAATTTCATTTTCCGTTTATCTTGCAATCAAAATCAAAAGTTATTTGACGTTTCACTTTAATATATGTATTGAAAACTTTATGTGAAAAGAATGACGAACGACAAGTATACAAAGCCGTATATAAGTATGTTGAATTGAATGAAATAGTAAATTAAGGCTGAAACATACCCATAATATCAAGATCGGTGACTTGCAACTCTCTCAGGTGGAAATTGTGAGCGCCGCGCATTACCATCTCCAAGTTCCGTGGTCGCCGTCGCGAATTTGGAGAACCATCGCAGCCTGGTGGACCTTCCCCGCCAGTCCAGACACCTGAGTCAGAGGATACTGCCGACCCCGCACCTAAGTGCCACACAATGATAAACAATATATTTCAATGATTTTATTCTACAGTACTCTATAGGAAGAGTGTTATAATTATTTTGTTGGTTATTTTAATCATTGCTGAAAATTTGAAAAAAAAAATAATTATCTCATTTTTTTAAATGATCGAACTAAAGTGGTATATACTCAGTTACGAAACAAAAAATAAAGAACATCGATTGGTACACTATCGTATAATTATGTCAAACTGAAAAATGCGTTATACGTTTTGTTTTTTACTATTCAATAATAGATAAATGAATCATCGTCAACAGAAACAAAATTCTTTATATTATGAAAAAATGTTGCTATATATATTAGCACTCCTCTTCGCATTTTCTATTTATTAGTACTTTCTATTGTAGGTGAGATATAACCATCTTATTAATATAGAAAAGAAGCCAATTACCGAACGTAAAGAATACCAAGAACCAATGTAAGTTCGCAAAAAAAAATATATATATTTTGTTGTTTCATACATCTGCTGCTGCGCCCGCGTTTCAAATGTTCTTCAATATGTTTTAATTTTTTTTTTAGGAAACCCTAATTATTTTCCTAAATTTTTATAGCACTAAGATAGTAACAATATTTCTCATAAATTCAAGCACTTGCCCGTAATACTGTGGCATTGAATCGAATTTTATTGATTTTTTTATGAGTTTTAATTTTTTATGCGGAACCCTAATTATTTTCGAAAATTAAAAGTATCCTAAGTTACCCGGAGTAACTTCAACTATTTAGTAAAAGAAATCCCGTTAAAATCCGTTCATCTGTTCTGGAGAACTCGCGGAACAAGCAGACAGACAGACAGACAAAAATTTTAACAATTATAGTTTTGGTATAGGTGTCGTATTCATATCTTTTTAGTAAAAAATAATAATTTTGACATTACAAAAACAGACACTTTACTTTATTAATTTAGAATAAATGTTTGACTACGTATGACGTAAAATTATAATGTAACGAAGGTGATAGCACGCTAAGTTACAACATAAGGAATTACTTTCATGTAATATAGTTGAAAAAAAATAACTGTTGGCAAGAAATTTATCTTGCAGCATATTACTTGAAGCACCTTGCTACCATGCAACGCGTTTGTCACGATACTTTCATTTATCGAAAGTGTGGGTGCATTCAAACATCGGATTTTAACTAAAAACACAACATATCTTAATTATTAACACGTACCTTCTCTCCATCCTTCGGTGGCACCTGCCTTCCTCGTATTGTTAACTACCTGTAAACAATCACACGGTTAGGTAACAGATTCACAAGCACTAACACCGTACAATGACCCGCAAATAAATAATGACCATTGTGTTACGTTAAATACACAGCATCCTGAATGTGTCTAAACAAACACGTCCGAAACCCTTTTTACGTTACGTTGACTGATGTTAAAATGTCCAGTAGTTAAACGTTAGTTAGAGCAGTATTCAAAATAACCGATCATCATAAATGTAGTTCTGTACCTCAAATATATCTCGAGACAACGACAGCTCACTTTCACCGCAATTCTAAAATTTAATAGGTATTATTTTTACTATTATCACTTAATTTATAAAAATAAAAATGCAAGAATAATACAATAGCACGCGCTTTGTACGTCTTGTCACGGTCTAAAACGAGGGGAAAATGCTCGTATAATTAATTTGCTTTTTAATTAACAGTTTGCACAATCTACCAACTCATACTTATAATATTATTCAGAACGGGCTTTAAATCGAATAATGAAGTTAGATTAGCACAAGGCTGAATCCATTATGTGAACAGTTTCATGTTCATATTAGAGGTTTTGCATTGTTCGTGATATACAACTGCAGTCAGTCCGAGTTGCAGATATCTAGCTAGCATTAGTTCTAGTAATACCATACAGTAGCAACTGTTTCAGTGCAAGCGCAAATACCTACACAATAATTGAAAATCATTGGGCATTTATCAAATTACCGAAAATACATTAATAATAAACAATTATGACAAACTCCGTCTGTTATTTAGAACGAAATATTCTTAACATTCATTTGTTTCTTTCCTTTTAATACAGAGTTTAATAGCAAACATTTTTTTATGAAAACATATATTTGTATGACTTGTAACTAAGACAATATATATTTTTTACACGATATAGGCTCACTGCTTTGACCAGAATCTCACCTGATGTTAAGTGACGATGTGGTCCAGGATGGTAATCCTAGAAGTACTGGTTCTCATGTGATGACGCCGGGACACACCTATTGATATTTGGCGACAGGTTTTCAAACTTGAGGGTGGTAGCTACCCAAGCGGACATCATTCGAAAATGCCCTACCACCTTGCTATGGTTTCTTCACGATGTTTTCCTTCACCGAAAGCTCAGGCTGAATTTAGAGTCGCATAGGTGGGGATCGAACTAAGGGTAGTGCGTAAATAAGGGTAGCGCGTAAAGTTTAAGGGTAGTGCGTAAATGCATTTATAAGGGTAGTGCATAAATGCATTTCCCCCCGTCAAAAAAAAAAAAAGGTGGGGATCGAACCCGCGTCATTTGAAGGTCTATTTTCTTGGAGAGGCATTCACCCCCGCTCGCGCTCGCGCACATCAGCTGGTTATTTTACCAGTATGGTTACCGAGTTATCACCCTCGCTGCAAACGGCTACGTGATTTTGATACTTTAATTGAATTATTTACAACTAGCCGCGTGCCCGCGACTACGTCCGCGTTTCATATATTCTTCATTGCATTTTTTCTCTCTACGGAGCCCAATTTTTGTTTAGTACTAAGATAAAGTAAAAATATTTCTCATAAATTTAAGCACTGAATAAAACTGTCTATTGAATTGGAGTTTATTCAATTTTGTATGAGTTTTATGTGGAACTCTAATTATTTTCGAAAATTAAAAGTACCCTAAGTTGCCCGGAGTAACTTCAGCTATCTGCCAAAAGAAGTCCCGTCAAAATTGGTTGGTTAGAACCGATGTTCATACAATAAATAGACGCCATCAATTAATAAGTTCCATATTATTAAAGCGAATAAATTATGAATATATTTTTAATAATTTATAATAGTAAATTTTCAAAGTTCGTATCTTTGTGTTTTCATCTCATGTGAGCTGAAAATATTATATGGATGCAATATGCAATAGTGTGTTATTTTCAGCAAACAGCGGTTGCTGGCAGCGGAACAAGGGGCGCAGAAATAGTACTAATGTGACCTATTTTACATACCAAGCGAATAATAACATTCCCGTTATAATAATAAAGTTCGTTTTTATTTGGATGTTGCCTACGAATACTTTGGGCCTAGTAAACTAGTAAATAAATAAAAATGTAATATTCATTATAATTATCAGGAAGTGTTACATCAATATTTATGACAAGCGGTATTAGAAAGTTGTTGGCGTTATCACTTGTGTAATAATTGTACTTTAAAGAGTTTATAAGAATCATATAAAAATTAGAAATAAGGTAAATTAGGAGTAAAATAGTAGAAATAAGGTCCAAAATAAGAATAAGTGTAAAATTAAAATTGTAATAGGTATAAGAAAATATAGAGTCGAATCTAGGTAATAAAAAAAGAGGAAGAAATAAAATAAAACTTTAGGGGTGTAAACATTTACTAAATCCAAAATGTATTTTAGGAAAAATGTGTTATATTCTCGTCTAACACATTATTATTTGTAGGGACCGGAAGAACTACTACTTATAAAATGAGGACAAATAAAATACGGGTTATTCTTGTAGATGTACACAAAAAAAACTGAACTCTGATTTTATTTCAATGTAACTTATATCCACATGCTCGTAACGAATCCATATCGCGATGTGGACTACAGAGAAAACATAATAACAATGGGAGCTTATTATATGAAATGCGTTAACTGATAAAGTTTGTGAATACTTTACAATACGCTTGGATAATTCTCTTAACAAAAAAAAATCATTTTTAAAATACGCATAAAAATAAGTGAGAACAAGCAACTTGCCTGCTTAGCTGTTTTCACATCAATGTTCTTAACAGCAGGATATTGGGGTTTTGGCAGCTGATTTGTTTGGAAGGTGTATTTTCCAGGTGGCCTTTCGATAACTTGTTGCGTTCGTGCGACGGCATTGCCACGTGCGTTGAGTTGTTCACCGGCTCTATTTGATTTCGTTCGACCATCCTGTGAAAATTATATAATAATAATGTGCCTAAATACTTACGTAGCTATACAATATCAAAGGCAATTTCAAAGGCTTCTTCTTGTGGCTTATCTGTCCGTTTATAGCCTCCTAATTGGACGACCATAGAACATCATCATCATTCTCCTGCCTTTTCCCAACTCACTTGGGGTCGGCGCAGTATGTTTTCTTCTTCCATACGTCCCTATCAGCCGTCATCTCTTCATTCACTCCTTTTTCTTTTATATCATTTCTTACACACTTCATCCACACTTTCTTTGGCCTTCCTCTACTTTTCCATCCTTCCACATTCATATTCATTACTATTTTACCCACATGCGCTTCCTCTCTTCTCATAACATGTCCATACCACGACAAACGAGAACCTTTCAACTTTTCTACCATTGACGCAACTTTCAAACTCCCTCTAATATATTCATTCCTTATTTTATCTATTCTTGTAACACCACACATCCATCTCAACATTCGCATCTCAGCTACATGCAGTCGCTTCTCATCCATCTTCTTACTAGCCCAGCATTCTGATCCATATAATATGACAGGTCTTATGATGGACTTATATATCCTCCCCTTCAATTTAAGGGGCATCCTGGAGACACAAATCACACCAGAGACCTGTCGCCATTTATCCAACCTGAGTTGATTCTATGCCTTATTTCGCGGTCGATTTCTCCGTCACACTGCAAGAGTGACCCGAGGTAGCGGAATTCAAAACAGACTGGTACAAATTTGCATTATTCTTTTTTTACATTATATATGTTTTCTCTAACCAGTCAGGGGCATATTTTTATTATGTATTTATATATGCAAAAAGTATGACGATTTCAGTGAATGAACTCGACATAAAAATTTCACTAAACTTAATGCGTAACTATATGCAATCAACTATGGACAAAACTAATATGAAGTTTATATTTTTTTTTAAACTTGTAGTCTCAATTCGTTCGTGGTAATTTTTTACAACTAAGATCATATTATGTGAGGGTCTATTTTTTAAGTATTATGCTTAGTAGTATATTTTATACCTGGGAGGCAAACTGTTGGGTTTGATAGGTGAGTATGACGGTTTGCTTAGTAACAGGTTTAGGGACGCCGGTAGCACCGACTATAGTCATCACACCCGTGGAAGACACCTGAGTTGCGAGTAGCGGAAGCTGGTTGTAAGATAAATTTGTACTTTTCTTATCTAAAAAAATTAAAGAAAACTGATAAATATAAATTAATTTTAGTAAATAAATACTGATTTATCTTTACTAATTTAATATGTTTCAATGATTATTCAGTATTTAACTAATTACTACACTTTTATTAAAAAGTGTAAAGAAAATACTTGAAGCTAATATTTATAATTATTCTATATCGTATCGTTTGATATATTTCATCATTATTCACTTAAAAAAAACAACAAGGTTTAAATTTTCAATTTATTTGCCAACAGCATTATGAATAAAAATATAAAAATCACTATATATGAAAGCGTTGACATCATTCTTACCTAAGGCATTATTGTTAATAGTAATATCCTTATCCTTAGGTGCTCCGAAAGCTTGCTCGGCGACGATATTTACGTCTCCCACCTTCGCCGTCTTACTGTTAGATTGTCTGAAACCGAACCTGACAAATGATACAATCCTGTAATATATGTTAATATTAGTACTACAACGCCTCGACTCAGTGCTTATTTATTCCATCTGCCATTCGTTACTTCTTATAATACAAGGTATGCAGGTACCATTTACGTGGTTACTGTAAGCTAGCTTGAGACCATTTTAGACAGGGAAAATACCGCTAAATTTAGGTCTGCAGAAGCAGCACAAGCCGAGATCCCTCCAACTTTAGTGGGCTACGTTGGCCATCACCCTTGTTTTGTAAAACAGTTACATTAAAAAAAAATAGGCAGCCTCGGGGACTACCGATAGAAGTGAAAGATTAGAAAAATTATTTTTTAAATTTTAGTTTAACCCGCTGTCTTAAGAACTTTTACCTGTTAACGTTTTAACACGCTTGAATTTATCAAAAATAAAATAAACTAAATTTAGTATGATTGTAAAATAAATTTCAAACAAATTTAAGTAAATTTAAAAAAAGAATAAAACAAATTTGAAATAAGCATTTATGGGAAAAAAATTTGGATGTGGCAACACAAAAACGCACTTAAACGCCGTCTTATACTTGACATACTGTAGCATGTGAACGGATGGCGTCATAGCATTGGTAACGCGTCTATAAGTTTTCACTTTAAAAATTATATGCTTTCTATAATACATGAGTGCTCTATGAATCACTAATTATAATTTTAATCTACAAATAGAATTTATGTAATAATTATAATGTAGAGGTTGAACCAATGGCAGATTAGATCAAATAAACACTGAAATGACGAAATATTGTCGTTTAAAAGTAATGAAAACAATAAAGGAGTTTATGTACTATACTATAAAACTTACTGATTTATTTAAATGTATTGTTGAATAATTATGCATAGTGAAGATTCTTTTACTTTTAATAAATCCATATTAATTAATATAAAGTGCGGTAATATTAGGTCACGGAGAATACTATTAGAACTCTCTCGGTATGATCGAACTAAACTAATTATGTAACTGCCAATGATTGTTGCTTTAATTTAATACCCCCTGGAAATGTTCAGGCAGTTATCTGTAAATGCTTTTTATATTGTTAGCTAAATTGGTATGGTTGGCACTTTTCATTATTAAACATGACGCAATGGTCGCCTACTCGAAATAAAAAGCAATGTAGCAATAAAGAAATTATCAGGCGTTGTTGTTATCTTTTGAATTCTTGAGTGATATAACGAAAATAATTAATTACCTTGTGCCGTTTCTAAATGAATAAATAAATATAACACGAATTTCAAATTATTTTTGCATCTTTAAAATTCAGTTTGAGAAATGAGTTGCAGAATTTCAGAGTCTGGTCGTCAGTAAACTCCATGAATAACTGGGAAGTTTAAAATAATAAATGAATATTTCTTTTTAATACACATTTAATATCTTAATACATAAAACAATGCTTCTGTTGGCGACACAAAGACTTATTTTTGGTATTTTAAGCTGAACTGTTTTATTATTCCAGTTACACATATCCACTTCATAATAATATGATTGTACGCAACTGTGCAATCGACGTCGTGTGAAATTATTTAACTTTCTAATTTAATGAATAAATTTGCATTTAATTTCTTGTCTTATCCGCTATTAGCTTATATAAAAGTATAAAGTTGGATGTAAATAAAGATTATGGATCTCGGTTGTAGTTAATATCTAATGCAGTCAGGTTCTACTGGTTCTGTGAGGGATTGAATATGCTAGGCCTAAGTAAAAAGATAAATATTCAAGTATAAGAGGTTTAACTTGTTTTTGCGTGTGGAAGGATCATGTTTCGCTTGGTTTTATCAAGAATATTTACATTGATAAATTTATTCACTTTTAGTATGCAGTCAATTTCTATAATATAATGTATGTTACCACAAAAGTATATAAGTATCTACTTATTTCCAAACCAAACATATTTATACAAATTGAGAAGGTATTTAAATGTTAAAGACACAACCAACGGTTCAAAAAATATTCGTGTAATTATAGTTGCAACATACAGTGTCGGACCTCCAGCGCAATGTTTCCATAGAAGACATAGTGTCGAAGCGAGTCGAGCACGACCGCTTCTTCCGTAATAAAATTACGCATTTCTATAGTGAAACTGAAATCTACGCTTTTTCACAAGTGTACGGTGGTTGCCATCCAATCGGGTTCAATTGGCTCCTACCACACCGCTAATTATTAAATATACATTCTGCTGTCTACAGTAGCTGATACCTGAATGCGCTGCGCTAAAACATGTCACTATGGCGTGTTTTTTGCCGTGTTTTCGGTGAACAATATGTCCGTTTAAGAGGATACGCGGTCGGGAACAAACTTGAAGAATAGGTATTTAAGAACTCTATTGCTATCGCGTTACGCCTCCAAGAAAGAGTTATAAAAAGGGACAACTCCAATTCGAGTCGATACAGAATAGACGAAATCATCGCTTCGTATTCCCCTTTATCCTCCTCTAAAACTGGAGCAATTTAAATTTTTTTTAATGACAAAATAAGAAAGACTTTGCCTATACTTCTCAACGTTTTAGTTTTTATTCGTTAAATTGTTTGACGGACATCTGAAATAGATGATAAAAATCGGGCATCTTTTTTTTCATATTCGAAGGCTCCTAATTTCTATAATAATGATTTTTTATAAAAATTAAAGCCCGAAGGTTTTAGTGCAGTGGTAAATATATTTTATATGGTATAAAAATATTTTCTATAATAAATGCAGTATAAAAAAAAAATAGGAAAATACCTTTGTATAGAATAAACGCCGCCCGCATATTCTCTTATACAATATATTTTAACATCAAGATTTCTTCAATAAATACCTGTTTGACCGCAAAGGTTGACCCGCCGTCTCTTTCCGTGGTCTCGCGAGTGGCGTAGACCTCCCCGACAATATCTCCTCAGCCCGAAGGTCCTCCGTTGATCCTGTTAATAAATTTTACAGATTTATCGGCAAAAGTCTGTCGGCCTCCCTTGGAGACGACGTATCCAGACGTACTTAATGTGGTTAGTAATAAAACCAGTTTTATAACCCTAGGTCGAGACAGTAATTATTTTTATTCAAAACTTGTGAAATGATATCATACAATTTCTTATACAATGCTATTTTAGGAAATTATTCACGAATTTAACTGTTAATTAAGTTTTGCCTTCGATATCATTGACTTTTTATGTTTGATAAACGGACATGATAGTAAGCTCTGTGTAAGAAACACTCTCTCACTAAATAAAACATATTATCATTATATTGATTTATACAGTTATCACTAACAACTTATTAGTAATTTATTTATTTTTAAACCAATTATTATCAATTAAGACTATTGTAAATAAAATTACATTTATAAAAATTAACATTTCTTAACGTGAGAATTAGTACGAATTATAATATAATACAGTACTAATGTATAACATAATAATGATCTCATTGATTTTGGGAAACTACAACAAGTATACCTCCATTGCCGTTTTTGTCTTGAGGAGACTGCTTGCGACGAGCGTTGTCATCAGCTCGCGAGGTGCTTGCTGGTCGTCGCCGAAACCCAAAGGACGTGGCCACTCCACGAGTGGGCTTACCATTACCATTCCCACTGACGCTCTTTTCTCTCTTCTTTGCACCTTTCGATTCAGAGTGACCCTGTAAACATAAATGATTTATTTGTGTTTTTTTTTTTTCGAAATAAACAGAGGAAGTCTGTTGACAAGCAGTTTCATCTTTGCTTTTTTTTTATGTAGATGCAGGGTCGACTGCCGATTGATTCTTAATTTTTACGCATACCTTCATATTTTTCAATTGTACAATGTTCACTATCAGTAGAGTTCAGTCATAATATCACGCTATTTTATAAAAATAGATATTCTCTTTGGATACCTACACTAATAGACAATTTCTATTCTAAAATTAAAGTTATTAATCAGTTATGTTATGCGATGATCGCGCTCCTGCACGCGTCGGACTTGGGCGAGTCGAGCGCATTGCAGGCAGGCCCGGGACAAAATGTGCTATACTCTGCGCGCGTCCTCGACTTTGTTCACAGAGCCGAAGCTCTGACCGCGGCGAAGCCCCACCAAGGGGCCTAGACCTTACCGGGTGTGGTGCGACGATTCTGTAGACGTTCCCCAAGCCACCCCGGACTTAAGGTACATAGTATTGTGGGGTTTTAGTCGGTAGAAGTCCGACTTAACCCACCCACCGTTGCCAAATAGGTATCCTTGGAGGATTCCTCGCGCAAAAAAAAATGCGATGATCGCTCAATTGTGATATGGTAGGACTGAGCAGCGATGTTTGAAGTATAAATCCACCTATCCTATTCTATAACAAGCCTGAGCTATCCGTGAAGGAAATCATCGTCATGAAACCATACTAACATGGTGCTGGGTATTTCGTAATAATTCTCGCATGGCGAGCTATTGTTATTACTTACTACCCTTAATTTTTTTATACGGTATGGGCTTTATGCTTTGACCACAATCTCACTTGATCTTAAGTGATGATTTAGTTCAAAATGGTAAACACACTAAGCCTAGAGACACTGGTTGTCAAGTGATGCTGCCGGAACACACCTATTGGTAATTGGTGATAGCTTTTCTAACTTGAGGGTGGTAGTTATCCCTGGCATTATTAGAAAATGCCCTACCATTATAATATGCTTTTCTCGCGATGTTTTCCTTCACCGAAAGCTCAGGCTGATTTTAGAGTTGGATAGGTTGGCTCGAACTCGCATCCATTGACGCGGAAATCGACCGCACGACTAACTGCGCCAGCATTGCATCCGTATTTGAGAATCCGTCACCAAGCACTTACAGATGTGTTTCAGTAATGTCACTTGAGAGCCAGTACCTCCAGGCGTAGATAGTGTGCGGAAGTGTCAATTAACATAGGCTGTGATTTTAGTGAAATCGGTGAACAAATACAATATAAAATATATGGTATATCTAAAAATAGGTCATTCCACAGCAAATAGACCCATGGTTAAATACATTTACATTTTTATATATATTGATAAAATTATTATGTTTTGCTGTCCATATATATTAAATAATATATTTAATATTAAATTTTAAAATAATATTTTAAAAGTTAAAAGGTCAGTTAACGAATCTAGAAAAATATACTTCACCGTACAGACTCAATTCTAGATTAATCATTTAACTATGTTAGAACCTACCATGAACTTACCATCAGGTGAGATTGTGATAATATCAACAGTAGACACAGTATGTTGCTTTTAACACTTCCACTTACTTATTAAACTAATAACAAAAATCTATACAGAGTTTTAATTACACATTTAATTCTATCTTGTACACATTTTAACGTCATTACAATATAAATACTGATTATATTTAAAGATTCAAGTACGGAGACTATTTACCTAATAATCATAGACTACGAGAATTTTTTGGTCTGAGCTAATAATTACATAGTTATCTACAAAACATTTAACAAACGTTGTTGTAAAAAAATATGGCATGTTTGTAAGACAACCTAGCTGGATATGGCACAAGGCGGGCTCAGGTTCTAAACAATAGCCTCTTAGTGAATGACGACATCGTGACATATTTGGCATCAAAACCACGTTTCCTTCCTTCTGTTATCGAAGTTGGTACGTTTTTATTATTATATCGATATATATAAAAAAAAAGATTTATAAATAAATAAAATTGAAGTGTCTATTGGTAACATTAAAATATCAGCTTTTTACTATTTACATATTACGTACACAATGTACATTGTTCCGGTTAATCTACGGCACTGTTGGACCGATTTTGACAGGACTTTTCTGCCTAAATGTATAAGACGTATCTTATTAGGCTACTTTTATTTTTGTAAAGAAAATGCGGTTGCGTGGAAAAAAATTATACTGAAAAAATTGAGAAAAAGAACCTATTCAATGGTCATTTTTACTAGCGAATTTGAAAGAATTGTCTTTTCTTTGTGTTAATTACAAAAATATATTACGACGTACAAAAAATTGGGTTTTTTTTACTTTTCCAATGATTATTTTAAAAGTATATTACGGAGTGAATAATATAATATAAGGCACGCGAGCAGAGCGGAACAGCTAGAATGTCATAAAACTGGATCGTTTTAAATATACTTTTAAAAATTAATTTGACCATACTATAATTGGAAATATGTATAACTAAAGTAAACTCTTAAACTGATTTCACTGCAAATTTTCAGTTTAATACAAGAATGAACACAATAAATGATGACTAGGATTATTTATTATAACGCTTGTTCGTAGAGTATTGAGGACTAAAGTCATAACTATTAACGGAGCCGGCACAGTGCCTTCTTCTACATAATTTTTATTGTGTTATCGTCTCTTGTTTTTCATAGAGTCAACAATCAAAATTTACGTGTAATTATTATAGTATAAAGTATAGTGTGTAATTACTACTGCCGTGTAAGTTTTTTAGTATATTATTTAAGAGAAATATAATTCTTGTTTTATTTATTTTGTCCATATAACAACAGTTATTACTTCTTGCATGCACATATGTGCAAAAATTTCTTACAACATCACGGATCCGGAGTTAAAACAACATTTATAATTTATAGAAAAATGTACTTCTCAATAAAATATCTGTATCTATATTAAATCCTATAGACTGAGATAAAGCAGTTCAGAATCTTTATTTCATCTATTTGCTAATAGATTTTCTTTCGTTTCTGTTTCGTTTACTACCTAGCTTTTGACAAGCTTCAGTATTGATTACACAATAAAAAAAAATGACAAAACATATTTTCCATACAGCCAATAGTAAAATTGGATACAGATTTCAAAATAAATTAATTTTATATCGTACTAATAATAGATAATATAATAATATTATTATGATACAAAATGCAAGACTCGAGGGAGTGAATAAAATTAGCACTTAGTTAAAAATTTAAGATATGTTAAACTATTAAATGCAATTTTAAATGTTTTGTCATTTTAGATAGAATTATGAAGAAAATGTTAAGTCTTTACAATGATAACGTGTATACACATCGTAACTCATACGTAGGTACGTTTTAGATTGCGTTGTTATAAATGGTCCTATGAGTTACGTAGTTCTCATGAATATTACAACACGCATCCATAAGTGAGAATCATTTGAATCCCAAGTTGATTCAATGTTAATAATACTAGCGCCCACGGCCCCACAGCTCACAATCAAAATAGAGATTGTCCGTACTTTTAACAATTCTGGGAACCTATACAATGTTCCTCCCATAGCTTTTAACATCACGGTGCTCACATTTTTCGTTAAAAAAAAAAACATAGTAACTGCTGCTATTTTAAATATAAACTTTTAATCGTTATTCAATGACTCAGAATTTGGATCCGTATTGGTCCATATTTTAAGAAAAAAAATGTAGACAGCTAGATAGGATGTCCTGAGGTTCGTTTTGTTAACACTAACTATTATATATACAAAATATATATTTTTTTATATATCTAACAAGAATTTATATCCAAAGTTATGGTAACGTACTTAGTTGCATCTTCTTTAAAATATCGACAGCCAAGCCGAATGCCATCTTATTTTTGATGATCATAAAAGTACCTAGGTAATTCGTCCCACAGATTATAAAGATGAAATTTACTCTTCCCTTTTATGGATAGTATTTTAGATAACTATGTAGGTAATTGAAATATACCTATAGTTTTGTTTTTCTATATCATAGATGTTCAGTCATCTCCCGGTATAATAAATTAATGTTATATAATCCAAGAAATAAAAGTATCATAGTTTATCTAATTCATATCTATGACAAATGATGTAAAGAAGTAAACTTAGTAAAAATATAACGTGACATATGTTATATGCGTGAATATGGACATATATAGTAATAAAACGATAGAAATTTTGTTTCTAAAAATAAAATAAATTCTACGTCGATTATCTCTGTCTCATTTTATATTTTACAAATACGTGATTTATAAATTACGTTACAAATAATAACGAAACGTAATTGTTTATTACCGTTTATAAAAAGCGCACTTTCCCTTCTATAATTCAATCGGTGCGCGATGGGAACAATCCGCTATACGCATATTAGTGGGCTATCATTGAAATCTCTCTACTTCTTTTCATGCATACAATAGACTTGTCGCGTAAAATAATAGCCTATGCTTGTAATTCTTGTATATAGTATAAGGTTGTCAACTGTTGAATCAACATGATTATTAACTGCTTTTTAGTACAATTTCTAATTATTTTATTGAAGTACTACTTATAGAATATTACTCATAAACACTGTAAAGATCTCTATTAGTTCGACATATTTTTTGCCCGATTTACTTTTATTATTTCGATTTTTTAAATAATCAAATTACAAACATATTTTTTATAACTTCAAATGATATGATTATAATTATAATAAATTGGTTACACGAATAATATGTCATTTTTTACACTGTATAGGTTCAGTGCTTTGGCCACAATCTCAACTGATGTTAAGTGACGATGCGGTCCAGGACGCTAAACACATTAAGCCTAGAGCTACTAGTTCTCAAGTGATGCTGCCGGAACACACCTACTGGTATTTGGCGACAGGTTTTCACACTTGAGGGTGTTAGCTACCCATTACTAGAAAATGCTTTACCACCATGCTATGGTCGCCTCACGATGTTTTCCTTCGTCGTGATTTAAGGCTGATTTTAGAATTAGATAGGTGGGCTTCAATCGCGTCCATAGATGTGGTATCCTGCCGCCCAACCAACAGTACCATCATCGCTTTTGAGATATAATTTATTTATTTATTTCGTTTTAAGATATAATTCTTTAACAAGTATAAATTGTGCCATCCTTATTATTTACAATGATAATATTGCACAATACAACCATTGTGGAACAACTTGAATAGCGAGCAACATACATTTCAATAAAAATAAATTCGAGTTGTTTGAATTACCGCGAGATGGATATCATTTCGTTTATCAAACAGCCCTCAATACAAAAATGAAAGAACACTTGTTAAACTTAAAGGAACCAGAGAAAGTTCACTATATTTATAACAATGCCTTGTCTCATGAACAGTTATTGTATAAATCTGAAATTCTCATCTAAAGATCTAGAAACTCACTTTCTTACAAAAACAAAACTGGATACACGCATGGAAGAAATTAAGTAGATTCACTGGATAATTGTTGTCAACGGATAAACATACTTTTACAGCCTTTTTTTTGACGTTGACGTAATTACTTTTATTTATTGATGGGTACATGTAGCGTCTTTTAAACATTTATAAGCCTACGTGTACAGGTGGTGCATTTTTTATTATTCACTACATAGGCTCAGTGCTTTCTCCACAACATCAGATCAGAACATTCAGATCTCCATTATGACAATCATGGTTAAGCCTAGGGATACTGATTCTCAAGTAATGCTTTCGGAACACCTGTGTCGTGTTTGGTGCCCGATTTTCGGAAATTGCCATACAAATGCCTACAGTCAGCACAATATTCTCATTATAACAATAATGTTTTTTTGACCGAAAGGACTTTGAGGTCGTCTAAACGCTGTTCAACGGAAATAAAAAAAAAAAAACAATAAATCTATGGAAAATATTTTACTGTAGAATTAATTTATATTTGCACAGAAAGGAATACAATAAGAATATTTATCAAAACTATTGAGACATGTACATTATAAATTAAAACCGGCCATCATTTACAGATTTATTAAGCGATGGTGCTTGACGCAATTTTGACCTGTTGTTTAATATTCATTAACTTGCTGGACACCTATGACTCTACATTATTTTTCTATATAATATCATAGACATTACATAGTTTTTGTGGTATTTTACGTGATATAATTTGATGAGAAATATTTAAAAGCCAGCTGCCAGTTAAATATAAGACAAATGTCATGGAATACTTTTTCCTACCGTCACTCAAATCCGCTTGCCAAACTTGAAAATTCACGCGCCTAGCAAAAAACAAAATAATCTCTTGCCAACGTAGTATGGAAAGAAGTATGCTTAAGATCAGAAAAATACAAAAAATACGTCAAACTGTAATAAGGAAAGTATTAGGCCCAATAGATGTGCTAGGCTACGCAACACAATTAAAATGGCGGTGGGGGGCATATAGCAAGGACGCGCTGACCGCTGGACAAAACGGTTGACAGCATGGCCAGGCCCTACAGGCAATAGAAAAAGGGGAAGACCAAAAACCAGATGGGCAGACGATATAATAGGAACAGCAGGCAAAATATGGATGGAAAGAGGTACAGATAAAGACAACTTGGAATCTTTGGAGGAGACCTTTACCCTGAACTGAGAAGAGTTGAAGTTGAAGTTGAAGAGAAATAAAAGAACATTTAATAGTACTTATCGTAGTTTTGTTTAATTGTTAAAGGTTTTGTGTAGTTGTATTTTCCTTTTTGTACTAACAGTGTGAAAAAAACAGGCTTTTTATTTTTATTAGTTAACTAGCTATTTGCCCGTGGCTACGCCCGCGTTTCATTTATTCTTCATTGCATTTTTTTTATACGGTACCCTAATTTTTGTTTAGTACTAAGATAAAGTAAAAATATTTCTCATAAATTCAATTTTTCACTTGCCCGTAAAATCGGATTTAATTTTTTATTTTAATTTAGTTTCAATTTTTTTACGCGGAACTGTGATTATTTTCTAAAATTAAAAGTACCCTAATTTACCCGGAGTAATTTCAGCTATCTACCAAAAAAAAAAATGTCCCGTCAAAATCCGTCCACCCGTTTCGGAGGTTACCCGAACAAAGAGACAGACAGACAGACGATAAAAATAAAAAATAAATTGCATATTTGGTATCCGTATTCATATCTATTTAGTAAAAAAAAAATAATTTTGACATTACAAACAGACACATAAATTTTATTTATTAGTATAGATAATTTATTAACAACAAAGTCTTTTAATGTTTCTTATTAAGCGAACGAGTTAAAACGTTGCCAGCTTAAGTACTTCCTGAATACTGTTAAAGTGGTAAAAACTAGTCACGATGCATGTAATCACCTAAGACCGCAGACTTAACCACAAGTTCGAGGCATGCAGCTGTAGTTTATCTTTCAATCTGTGTTTAGTGAGGGACTATAGGAATATTCTATAGAATATTTTATGTTTAGTAAACTCAAGAACATCCGCTAATTTTGAAATACCAGGCAATTAGACTAGCATAGCTGTATCATACATATGCTAAGTATCTACTAAGATCGGTATCTATTCTTTGTGATAACAATACAATGATAGTAAAAGCCAAAAGGTAAAAAACACTCGTTTTTTTATAATAATAATTATTATTAGTACTAATGTCTGTACGCCAAGAGGTTAAAATTCGACTAAAATCATTGTTCAAAACGTGAGGATAGGAATCATTTTCAAAATAAAAAATTAAGAAACTCGATTGATAAGCAAAGGGGAAAAATGTTTTGAACTATTTTATCTTTGCAAATATGTATATACAATCTATTTTAAAACTAATTAATAAAATTGAAGTGTCTGTTTGTAATGTCATAATTTTTTTTTTACTTAATAGATATGAATGTATATACGGTACCTACACAAAAAATACAATTTTTCAAACTTTTGCCTGTCTGTTTGTTCTGGATAATCTCCGGAACGGCTGGACGGATTTTGACGGATAGCTGATGTTACTACGGGTAACTTAGGGTACTTTTAATTTTTGAAAATAATTAGAGTTCTACGTAAAAAAAATAAAACTCATCAAAATTTGAATAAAATCCGATTCAATGTATAGTTTTTACGGGCAAATGCTTGAATTTATGAGAAATATTTTTTTTTTATATTAGTACTAAAAAAAATAAGGTTCCGTATAAAAAAACTTGCAGTGGAGACTTTATGAAACGCAGGCGCATCCACGGGTATACAGCTGGTTTACGTATATCATGCGCGAGTTAAATATTGTTTATTTTTCACTTTTGACTGTAAAACATAGGCGAAAATAGAAAATTATTTTGTATATTATTCTGCCAATCTTTATCTTCTTTTCAAACAATGCTCTAATCAAACGGGTTATTTTTCTAGAATTATCCATGTGTTTTTTTGCCACCCAACAATTCTTGTTACACGTTTATGTACGATACAAAATATGGCACTACGATGACCAAACTATGACACGTAAAATGCCATGAAAATTACACACCTAATTACATGACAATTAACGCACTGTCAAGAGCGATTGCGTAAACCACAACTAATCCGCTTATACTGTCAGTCGAGAGACTTAGAGGTCAATTTTTCCCCCCAATCAATATTAACTGTAATCGTCGATAAAGTTTTACAGTGTCACCGAACGAGAAAAGGTCAATGATTCTATGTTAAATCTGTGTTAAGTTCAGCCGCTATCCTGCTGTTATATTCTTTAAGTAAACACGTAGCCCTACAAGTAATTTGTACAAAACAATTATATGTTTTATTACTGATATTATTTACTTTATAACGTTTATATTATATTAACCAAGCACGTTCTCAGAACTAGTCCTGGATCATTGGCCCTATGCAACGGTAGATCTTCATTCTTAGCTGTAGTAAATTGATGGTTATAAACGAATATTAACAGTGCTTTGAAGTACTTTCTAGTTGATAGCTAAACGGTAAACTTATTCATATTATAATAGGAATGAACGAACCAATATGGTGATATTAATTACTAAAATATTTGTGTGTTTAAATTTATATGTTCATATTGATTAATACGAATTGCACTTAGTTATGATAATAGGGAAAACAGTACATGATTGAAATAATTTACTATAAAGCAAATAACAAATTACTTATCAAATTATGTTTTGAATTTTATTATCAAATTACAAATATTTTTTATTGCCTTTACTATTATATAAAGATGTAAAAGTGATTTTTTGTTTATACTGGTCAAAGGCAAAACTACATAACCGATATAAAAAGTATTTAATCTGTAGAAAGCCTGTAGCATATTCTTTTGAAGTCAGTTTAATTTACAGTTTGGTATTTTACTTTTTAGATTAAGTTTACCAAAAAATGGTAATATTAGCTATAGTCTTGAAGCCAGTTTTTCGCTGAATAAATAGAGTACAACAAAAAATCTTCTACTCCTACTCGTTAAAGCGTACTCCTTCGAATAAAAAAAATACATATCGGTTCAAAAATGACGGACAAAACGCGTAACAAACATACAAAAAAAAACATACAGACGAATTTAAAAACCTTCTCCTTTTTTAAGTCGGTAAAAAAAAATTAAATGCTATTGGTCAAGCAGTTATACAAAAGAATAAAAAATGTTCAAAAAACGTTTATTATCATTAATCAAATATTTCGGTACTAAGGAAAAAAAAGTACACAATATTAAATAATAACACACCTCTGGTCATATAAACAGGTGTTTTACGACTAAAACTCTATGGTGGTACTTATGGTGATTGCAACTGCATGATTCATAATCGCACGGCTGCACCCCAATGGTGCCCTTCGCCATTAGTTATCTTGGATTACAATACATACATCTACGATCCACGGCCACATTTGACAGGTAGTTGCATGTCCTTAATTACTTAAAGATAGGTAGTTAAGAAATTAATGTTAACGCTGTTTTTAAAACACTATAGATATTATGTTTTATGGTCGAATTCCATTAAAAAGGAGTGTCTTACAAAGTGGTAAAAGAAACAATGATAACTTCTACGACGTAGAATCAAAAATCATTGCCTTTACACAATGACCGCTTCATTAATTGTTCTTTTCAGTTTTTCTATTTTTGAGTCTTACTTTTAATCACTTTGGGTGTAGATAAATAATAATAAATTTACTGCTGATCCACCAGACACCATGAAAGTTTCCATCATATTGTAATTGAAACAATTGTCATTATTAGTGAGTCCTCTTAACTGCTCTAGAAATAGTTACCTCATTATTTTAACATTGTACAACAGGGGTGTCTTCCAACGCATAGTGACTCATGCGGTTGATATACTTTACTCTAATCAATCATATGGATTTCCGCAAAATAACGCCTTCAACAATCAAATAGCATATTGAGTTGGCGCCATTTTCCATTAAGCATAATTCATGGACAATATAAACCAGTGGTCGTCAAACTGCGGCCCGCGGGCTGCATGCGAAGTTTGGTCGGTGTCTGTGTGGCCCGCGATGTCGCGAACAATTTTGCTAGACAATGACTCAAAACCGAGTTTGTATATAGTTAGTGAATTAGGGTGTCAAAAATGACTTCATATGTTGTTATTGCAATACAAAATCTATAGGGAATTTACGTTTGACGATCAGTTAATAGATGATATCAACAACCCAATCCATGAAAGTGCGGCCCGCAGTGGTAGCCATAAAAGTGTGACGACCACTGATATAAACGATACTTACATTTTTCGAATCACCTATGGAATGATACAAAGACAGCGACTATTTGACGACTAATGGCATTTTAAACTATTTACGGTATATTTTGTATGCATTTTGTCATTAATAGAGCACTGAATTTTATGAAGATAAATGATTTTTCGCGTTTGTATAATAATATTCCAAACTCCAAAATAAGTAAATATAATATTTATTTAGTGAAATTAATATAAATGTTTTAGTTTCGCTAAAAAATTATATAGACATTACCTCTACTTTGTCATGATCACGCTTTATACTCATATGTTACGTTATACACCAAAAGCAATATAAAATTATAATTACGAGAGATAGTAATCAAATACGAACAAGCTGTCAGGTATTTCGAGCAAAACGTTGATGGAATGCGTGCTCTTCATAATCACAGACACAGTCATAATTTGTGTAACCGGTTTCCGTAACGAGTTGTGTAATTCGACAAAAAAAAATCATCGTATCATTCATATTATGCAGGCACAAAGATGATGTTCTCTTTTTAAATATCCTGCTATTCGAATTACAAAATAAAAGTTGTCCGTGGTTTTGTTTCCGTTTAAAAAAGATTGGATGTTTTAGAAGAATTTACATATCCTAGTCTGGATTAAAAGTGTGATTTTTTTTTACCTTTATCATTTGTTAACTTTGGGAAACCTGCGAAAGTGAGAGTAATGAGGCTGGAGTGCAAGGTCGGGCAGGTCATGACGGAGAGTCTGACCTCACTGCTAGGGTTGGGGCACTCGAGAATTCCTACTCAACTTTGTCCATGAAGTTGTATTAAAAGTCGGCAAAAAAGAATAAATAGTGAGAGATAATGAAGATTTAAAACTATGGAACTAGTGATATGTAGTTTGAGCTTTGTAAGTTTGGATTTTGACAAAAATAATATGCAATTGTAAATGTAACGTTGTATTGAGGTTTCGTTAGAGTTTAATGCACATAGGCTAAGTTAATGTTGTAATAGAATAAGAATTCAAATGGAAAAGAAAAAAAGGGAATAGAAACGGATTACGTCCGAGAAGTTATGGGGATTATATGTTTACAAAAAAAGTAGTAAGGAGAAAGAACTCGTCAATCAAAATACGCTCGAATTCTATCTTACAAAGAGCCTAAATTTTCGGTCAAGGGAACCATTGTGATCAAACCGTTGCATGCTCGTAAGTATTTTTTAATGGCCGCTTGGCTAACTACCACCCTCAAGTTGGGAATATGTCAGCAAGCAACTTTACTTGTCTTCTAGCAATATCACTTAAATTATACGAATAAATTGTACAAGTTGAAATGTATAAAAAACGTAATAATATTACTAGGTAATCTAAAGCTTTCTTCTCAATTAGACCTACATTCTAACACGAGATGTTTACTATTTTATCTACTGATATATACCATACTTAATATTAATCGTTTGGTGTATACATAGATACGTTAATGCTCAACTTACGTGAGAAAATTATACCCGATTTGTTGCATGTTGTATTCTCTGATTCCTTATACATTAGGATAGATATAATTTTTTGGTCAGTGATTATTATCTCTTCTATATATATAAAAGGAAAATGGAGGTTCTTTGAGGCACCTGGAATTAACCCACATCTCTGTGCTTCCGCTAACATTATTAAGACTATGATTGGTATAGTTTTTATATGAAAAAAAAAAAGTATTATATTTATAAAAATAAAAAGAACCAGATCGAGTTTCTTGCCGGATCTTCTCGACTGGGTTGTTTTCCGAACCGGTGATAGTGTTTTAGACATTCATTAGCGCCTTCTTAGGGCCTAAATTGAATAAAGATATTTTTGATTTTGATTTTGCTCCATCACCTCAAAACTACTGAACGTGTCGGGATGGAACTACTACCATACGACGCGGAATTTTTCGGTGATGGTTATAGGTTATATATTATTATTCAAACCCACTCTTTTTCATCTTTTTTCCGATTTACGAATTATTCTAATTACGAACGATTCAACGCAGTCAGAAATAAATAAGTTAGAAATTCATCACGGTTTCATGTCGCATAACATTCACGTGAATTCATAGAGTAACGGGATGACTGCGACTGCTCAATGCTAATAACCTTAAGTTACTCGAACCGGATCCTTTAACTGAAATCGTATTTAACTATATAGTGCTGTACCTACATACAAATTGTTAATTCGTTATATCACCAAATCTGAAATTCACTAATGCAATTTGCAATGACGAAGAACCGATAACCGATGGTGCAGACGAGTTCTTGAGTTAAGACCATGTTTAGGCAAACGCAGTGTGGGGACGCCCACCTGCTAGATGGAACAACGACATTAGAAAACTGGCTGCGAGCGGTTGGTTACACACAGCCGAAGATACGACTGCAGTCGAGCTGACTTGGAACAGTCACGACAGGACGCGACAGTCCTGCAGTGGACTAGCACGAATTTGACATAATATACGAGTATGTATTTGTTTACTAGTTTTGTGACAGCGGTTCCACCAGCGTAAAAACTGTCCATTGAATCGTTTTTATTACCATTATTTCATGAGTTTTAATTTGTTTACACAAAACCGAAAATTATTTCCGTAAAATAAAAGTATCTTAGCTCTCTGCCAGAAAAAGCCCCTTCAAAATCGGTCAAGGCGTTCCGGAGATTAACAAACAGACAGACAGACAAAGAATTTAAAAATTGTGTTTTTGGTATTAGTACATTTATATGTATGTAGTAAAATGTTATTATTATTTTGATATTACAAACAGACACTTTAATTTTATTTATTTGTATAGATGAACTTTTTTTTTTTTTGACGGGGGGAAATGCATTTACGCACTACCCTTACCTATTGTATTAGTGAGACCGAAGTCCCCCAATACAATAGGTAAGGGGGCACGGAGGGACGAACTCCGTGCCAGTGTGGGACTCGCATAGATGAACTTCCCGTAAGCTTCAAGATTTTCGAAGTAGCTATTACTTTTAATCTCCCAAAAAAGAAAAAAAAAATTATAGATATACCTACCGCAAACGACATAATAACACTTAACGGATTCTTTCAATCTAAATAGGAAGCAAGGTAGGAAATGATGATAAATTGAATAATTTGGCGCTTCCAAACCAATTAACAATTCGTTTCCCACAAAAATACATTCACCATTCCTTTTATCTCTCGGTTCATAATCATATCGTGGTATAAGCTTTTACGGCATTTCAATACTATAACGGTATCTAATAAATCTATTAGATTCGTTCAAAAAGGAATTAAATAAAATACCAAATACGTAGTTACGTTCAGAGTTTTAATTAGATACATAGGCAAGCAAATTTAATTATACGATAGGAAACATGTTTTCGTTACAATTAATATATGATTTCGACGATGTTTCATTCTTACCGGGTACAAGACGGCGATGTGTTTTGATATAAATCGATTACATAAAACAGAGTAGTCTATAGTAATAAATAAAATCGAAAAGTGGCTGTTTGGAATGTCAAAAAAAATATTTTTTTACTAAAAGCTAATAAATATACGACGCCTATATCAAAAATGCAATTCTTAAAATTTTTGTGTCCGTCTGTCTGTTTATTTATTCCGGGGAACGGCTGGACCGATTATGACGGGACTTTTTTTGGTAGATAGCCGAAATTACTCCGCGTAACTTAACGTGCTTTTGATTTTGGAAAATAATTAGAGTTCCACGTAAAAAAAAAAATAAAACTCATATAAAATTTGAATAAAATCCGATTCAATGGATAGTTTTACGGGCAAGTATTTCAATTTATGAGAAATATCTTAGATCTAAAAAAATTTAGGGAAGTAATTAAGGTTCTGTATAAAAAGAAAACGCAGCGAAGAATATATGAAACGCGGGAGCAGCCGAGGTTACACAGCTAGGTAGTAGAATTATATAAACATTTAGTTTTAAACGATTTAAGTGAAGTACCTGGACAGCCGGTATGATTAATGCTGTTAAAAACATTGCGAATATACATAAATATGCTTTGTAGATTTCACATTTTATAAGTTATACCTTATGTTTTAACTTGCTCTACGTATGTAGTTACCTAATGACGCAACAGTTACACTATTTACAAGGTTACAAACATGAAACCTAGTGACGTACGAAATTCATTCAATCGTTTTTCAACAATAAAAACTGCAAACACAATGCTATGAACAACTACGAAATACCCCAAAAGATATTAATTGAAAATTGGTATGAATGGAAGCACCACTGCGTAAATTGCACGACCGTCCATTTTGCAGATTATCTGCACAATGCATGTAAACCCGTTTCACACTGTTATGTAATCGATAGTCTATAAGGTTAAAGATTGCTTGAAAGTAATGTCGGTAGAGAAATGCTGTGTTTTAATTGCATTGTTTAGGTCTCCGTGAAGGTTTTTGTCAAGGTTAAAGCGGATCGAACGTACCATATCGCACTGGGCATCAGCGTCGTCGTCATAGAAAATGGTGTCGCAGTCGTCCATCCCTGCGGCTTGCAGCCTCCTCACTCAGCAGAACCCGTCGGGTCCCTCATGAAAACCACACGGCCGGACCACCGGCATCCGAACTTGCACTAATTACCGACACAGCTACACAACACCGATTCTATCGAGATACGAATATCGTAACGAATTAAACGATCGAAATCTTCGGGATAATCCGATGAGTCACGCGATACCAAAGCGACTTGGTTTGCGACTGCTTCGAGATTCTGCAGACGGACGGAAGGTGTGGGTGTCCTTAACAAGCTGATTCAGGCGTAACACCGTATTCTTTCCACCTCGCGTTTGCTCGTCATTTGTAGATAATTAACCGACAGCGAATGAATGTACCAATTACGTTTTATTTGTGTAACAATGAATTTAGATTAATATACGTTGTTTTTGTATGACGAACTGCGTAGATGGCCGCGCTCTGACTGGGGTGAGAGGGTGGCGCGCGCAATCCCTTGTCGGGGTGCATTGATCGGATGTACATTGCGCATGTGCTCTCTTAAGAATTTCTCGACTGTTTTGACATTTTTAAAGGCCGCTTTATATCAAACGTCTTCTCTTATATACTCATTATACATACCACACAGACGGCCTATATTATTTACATTAAATTTGATAATATCTTCATTGTCCTTGACAAAGAGTTTATAAAATATAATTTATTTATAAAATAGCTTATCAATGTACTTATTCGTTATTACACATTTTATTCAAGAAGTACATACCTAACAATGCTGTAAACTTTGTTAATTGTTAAATCTCATTAAGAGGATATGCGGTCGGCGATAAATTTGAAAAGTAGCTATTTCAGAAATCTATTGCTATAGCGTTGCGCCTTAAAAAAAGAGTTAAATAACACGAATGGGACAATTGCAGCGCGGGCTGATTAAACTATGCAAAATAGACGCTAAACTTCACTTCGTAGTACCCTGTTTCCTCCTCCAAAACTGAACTGATTTTTAATTTTCTTACAGTTATAGACTTTGGAAAGACTTTTGCTTTTTAGTTTTAATTTATCAAATTTTTTGAACGAACGTCTGATAATGACGTTAAAATTCGAGCATTTTTTTTCATTTTCAAAGGCTCTCAGTTTCTACAATAACTAATTTATGAAAAAAATCAAAACGTGCGAGCATGGTGGTGATGGATATATATTATTATGTATACAAATATTTACCATAATGCAGTTATCCAGGGAGGTAACACATGACTACGTTTGTATGGAATAAATGGCCCTCGCATATCCTCTTAATACATTCATGCATAAATTTACAATAAAACAGTTTTTCTGTTTTAGTTTTTGTTCAATTAAAAGATGTTTCTTCCTGCATAAACAAGTTGAGAGAATATTTTAAAACTGAGTACTTATAACTTATTACTTTAACAATGCATATTATGCGAATATTGGCCTTCAGTATTTCTTCCTTTAAACTAGTAATTATACAGTTTTATTTACTAATAAATGATTACCTACAGAAACAGGCGACTAGGAATGAAATATAAGTACTCGAGTTAAAGTAAGTCAAGGCATTCAGGACGCGGGCATTAGCTTACTTATGCCACTATACCTAATACTATTAACATCTATTACCATGAATAAATACTACATATATTTTTCATTAATAAGATTATTATTTATAATTGTATGAAAGTACTACCAACCTATTAAGCGATAAAGTGTCCTCTTGTTTTAATGCATTACATACAATAAATAAAAGTTAACCTAATAAAAGTTAACCTAATAAAAACTAAGCTACTATATATTATAGTATATATATTATAGTAGCTGTGACTGCTTACATATGACAATTTCTGTTCATAATTTTCGCATTAAATCTCTTAAATATACAACAGGGTTAGGTTAAGAGTTGCAAGTGCAGTGTACACGGTGATGGTTTTTTTTTTTATAATGTACAGTACAGTGACTGCACTGGACCTGATGGTAAGTACAGTACAATCCAAAACAGCGGTGACTGACACTGAACAGAATTCACTACCAGTCACCGCTGTCATGCTGGCCTGCTTAAATACCTCTTCACGCCTCTTTTGAAAGACCCAATATCATATGAAGGAGGGAATACGCTGACAGGAAGACGGTTCCATAACCTCACAGTGCGACAAAAGTAGGAGCCAGCAAACTAACATGGTAATTTTATGTCAACTTAGTTCTCTATTAACTCCATAATTCTTTATATATATGTACTTTTTTTTTAAGATGACTAAAGGCTGTTAACCGGAAGGACCTTCACAGCTCTACTGAACTTTGCAAGCGTTTAAGGCACTCAGTCGAATAATGTAGAAAAGATAAATAGTATCATAGAATACTAGCTGACCCAACAGACGTTTTCTTAACTTAACTATGAATATTGAATTTGGTATAATACATTAAAAATGTATTATTCCAAAAAATGTCCACGAAGAAATGATAAATTAATTATTTATATAAATCCAACCGATGCATTCGCATGCTATAAGGTTACATTAGAAAAGTTTATATTAAAAAAAGAATTAAATAAAGTCGTTAATTTTTCTTAAATATTCTAATGTTCCGCGTAACTTTCTTGATTTTTCTACTAACAATAACAAACACATCAAAAAAAGATTTAGCGAAATTGGTCGACCCGTTCACGCGTGATACCCTCTCACCAAGAGAAATAGGGATTCATTTTTATGTATATAGATATACCAGACCTGGTTACAGAATATGTCTATGATTTAAATATCATTTCAGTGGTTCTTGAATTAAAAGTCAACCAAATCACAGACAGAAAGACCATAAGGGCAATAATTATTGAAATAACAAAATCTATAGATGTAAATTGTTTTATTTTTATACTCGTGACCCTTTGTAATATTCCAAAATTTGTTTACTGTTCTTGCAAAAGAACAAAAGAATTATTATCATAAAACGGACGTTCCATCCATCCATCCATCTTGATATCTATACTAAAATGTCAAGGGAACTTATTATGAAATGTATGTTCGCGAGCATGTAAACTATGGCGTGATAAGTAACATGGCGTAAAGTCTACCAAAAATTTTACATTTTGTTCCACGGCTTTGCCCACGGCGTTACATAAATCTTACATATTGTTTGATGCCTTTTTTTATTAATAAAAATTGCAGTACATATTACATATAAATTTAACGTCCGTAATCTAAATGTATACTCTTCTGCAATTCCACTTACTACGTTAATTAACTAAAAGATGGAGAACTTTACAACAAGAAATGTGTTAAAAAGTATATTATTAATTAATTATGACATCGTTTTTCAATTAATATTCATAACTTTTTTTTTTTGTAATACGCAGGTTTTCACTAGTCTATCCTGTTGCTAAAGATCATAAAGACATTTGATCATTTTCACGCATGTATTATGTTAGTTAATAGAAATGCATTTAAAGTTTATAACACCGATCTTGTTAACAAAGCGATCATGGACTCATAACCTTATAGACTCTTCTGGAAAGAGGTTTAAAGAAATTGATTGTGCGTTTGTACTGTCACTATGTAATTAAATTGAATTATATTTTCTGTATTTTTCTGGTAAGTGACAGTTTAAGTTTGAATTACTTTATAGAACAGTACAAATTTGATATTCTATTATCAAGCAACATTGTAAAATGCTTATATCAATCTATAACAACTGAGCATATAACTGTTTTGAAATAGTTAATTAACAATAACTTATTTTACAAGAGTAATAAATACAGCTGTGAATCCATTTCTTTCTTATGTTAAGATGCCCTTTTTTGTTGAAAGTAAAGGTAGCAAGGGCTTATCGATATTGTGATGTTGTGCAATGCTTTTGTTATTTAACATCCAATTAAAAACACCTCGTCTTAATTATCGTATAATCGTCGCTGCACTATTTCCTGTGTGTCATTGACTCATTGTCCGTAAACAATAAGCCGACATTACATAAAAGAGGACCTAAATTACTTGGACCGTGTAAACACTAAAGCTGAATATGTATATTAGGTACCTATGGTGCTAAATGTCCGTGCACAATACTTTGTCGCCCTACTTTTGATTAGCTATTGTTTTCGCACCAAGATTATCTTTATTTCCCTTTTGTGAAATTCTATTCGTTATTCTAGTTCATTCATTGGTTTAAAATATGATATATTACAATATATTTTATAAATCCTTAATTATATATATTATTACTATTCGTGTGTCCGCGGGTTCGTCCACGTTTCACATATTCTTCACTGCGTAATATAGTTTTTAAATATTCGTTGGAAAACATAAAAATAAAAATGTTTCGATGGTCCTGAATTGTATTTTGTTCACAATTTCATGAATTTTAATTTTTTTGCACGTAACCATAATTATTTTACTATTATTTTTTTTGTTACTAAGAGAAAGCAAAGATGCTTCTCACAAATTCAAACCCCTGCGAGTAAAACTATGCATTCAATCTGATTTTAATCAAAATTTAATGAGTAACTTCAGGTATCTTCCAAAAAAGTCTTGTCAAAATCGGTTCAGCCGTTCCGGAAATTGGGCATTAGAACAAACTGACAGACAATTTTTTTTAAATTGTGTATTTGGTATAGGTATCATATTTTTTTCTAAACTAGCTAATGCTGTTGACCAAAGTGGCCTTTACAGCTTCACCGAACTTTGGGGCGAGTGCTGAAGGCACTCAGCAGCATAAAGGTAACTGCACAAGGGTTCGAACCTCGGCTTGGCTGCTACCTAACAAAAAATTCCCGAGGAATTTAAACCTAGCTACATATAGGTATCATACGATACCTACATTTATTTATATGGATCCAGTAACAATTTTTTATTTTGATATAACAAACAGACATTTCAATTATATTTAATTAGTATATTCTACTTAGATGTGGAATGAAAATTTATAGATGCTAATTTACGACATTGTCAACTAAATAGTTTTAATTGATGCTGTTAGGCTTTTTATGGTCTACTATACGTACATTAATATAAATAACAGCCCGCAATGAACATCTGCAGAAATATAATGGCGTCGATTGCAATTTATGGAGTGGTGTGTGCGGCTTGTGTAGCGGGCAATGGCCGTTTCCTGCGAAGTCGCATTCCTATGGGACCTGCTTGTAATGTGACTCCTGCGGGCCGCACGAGAAACGTCTATGACGCGTGCATAAATATATATATAAATTCTCATTAAACGAACAAAAGGAATAACAATGAAATTCTAATGCCACAATAAACAAACAATATATATTTAATTTATTAACACACGCACTAATGCAACGATAATTTTCACATAACTATTGTGAATATAAATTTTTTGATCTTAGAAAAATAAAAATAATTATGACTGAGATTACATTTACAACTGATTCAATAGTATTCAATATTAATTATTGTTTTTGGCGCATACTTTATCCTCGATATTATGTTTTTTTTACCTGTGTAACTAAGCTTGAATTTTTATGTGTAACAAGTACAAAACTTTCTGTCAGCATTCTTAAAATAAATATTGCAAATGACGTGGGTGATATTTCATTACAAACTTAGTTGGACACTATATCGCAAAATGTTTGTTTAAAAATGTCATTAATTTAATGTATTGATGCAAGAAAAGATTATGATGTTACCATAACATTATGTTAATAAAGTGTACTTCATTGATCAGCTGGTAAATACGACTCTCAATGTGAAAAACAATATAAAACGATAACAATTTATGATTTAAACCTGAATCTAATAAACGACCTGAAACTAATAATTACTTATTGTTGGCATTATTTTCCTCAAAATACATTTTTTTGTTCGACGAGGAAGAGTAATAAAAAAAATATAGGAATTTTACAACACCTTTTATTGTAGGTGTACGCATACTTTAGCGACGCGGTGCTTGAGAAAGCCACCCCGTGTCGCCTCCATCCCAAATGCGGCGGACGGCCCCGGGGGGTTTTAGTGGGTATTTCCGGGCGCTTCACGCCCGGGTGAGTCCCACACTGGCACGGAGTTCGTCCCTCCGTGCCCCCTTACCTATTGCATTGGGGGACTCCGGTCTCACTAATGCAATAGGTAAGGGCAGTGCGTAAATGCATTTCCCCTCGTCAAAAAAAAAAAAGAAAAGGTGTACACATACTTTGAAGTTACAAGCTTATATGTAGACATAACCACCTTGAACAAAAATTTGACGACTCAGGAATTATTTACAATCGTGTTGTTGGTAAGATTCAGGAAGGAAAAATCGTTTTCAATATACATATTGAGAACCATTTAAAAGTCAACACACGTACAACAGTAACACGAACTTTCGCAACCTGTACACCTCTTAGCAAAAAAAGCGGAATCACGATAATCAAGAACTGATCATTCTTTTGCACGCCCTTTTCTTTTATGAGTAACTTATTATCTATATATTAAATCATTTATAACAATATGTAGCCCTCAAAATATATACAAGCATATAATAACTGCCCTTAATAATCTCAGAATACACAATAAAGTATATTTTGTGTAACAATATGGTCATATAATTGTTTAATATTCTACTCTTCGCCTAAGAAACTTTCTCGGGCTTAATATTTTACGTGTGCGTGAATAATTCTTTCACAACTATATCTGTAACTTGTGCAAAACGGTAGTAAAATTTAAGTATCAACGGATTTATATTTCAATCGTGCCTGTGTTTGTATGTTCGGTGTGATATGTTGATATGATATTAGTCAAACAAGTCATAAATGTTATTGGCTGAATATTACAATAGTTTATTTATTTAGTTAATAGTGAATTTATTTATAAAGTTTATCGCCCAATAAACTTGGTCACATGTAAGTTTAGTATTTTATTTGTTCATTTATTACATCAAATACAAATAATTTTAAGGAATACATACCGTTGTCACCTGAACTAGAACTTCTAATAGTCGTCACCAAGTTATATTTGTTTATGAGATATATGAGATAAAGATTATAGTTGATTTTAACCCCTTGAGCACTTACCTGGCGTTTACGCCAGCTTTCCATTGTTTTCCTATTGTCTTGTTTTTATGGGTACTCGACACATTAATAAACGGCCATGGCATTAGCGAGTTTGACTACAAACAAACTATGCAGCCTTGACAAATGAATAGGTTAATAAAATTTTATTTTCTAAACGATAAAACATTTATTTGAATTTAAGTCGTATTTATTAGGTTAGATTTGTTTTCTCGTCGGGTGAGTCCCACACTGGTGTGGAGATGTCCCTCCACACCCTCCTTACTTATTACATTGGGGGGACTTGATCCTCCTAATGCAATTGGTAAGGGTAGTGCTTAAATGCATTCCCCTCGTCAGAAAAAAAAAAAAAAAAAAAAAAAAGTTAGTTTTCCTATACACCCAAGACACCGCTGATTCTTATCCATGGAACATATTCATCCAAAGGTTGCCTGGAAGAGATTGCTATTAGCAATAAGGCTGCCCTTTGTACTAATTTCACATTTTCAAATACATAATATTATATGTGTATAATAGTGTACAATAAAGATTAAATAAATAAATAAAACATTCTCTAAACAGCATAAAATAGTAGGTATGTTTATATAGCGTGGTTTTTTAAACGGCCTTTGCAGTGTCACTGAAATTTTTACAACTTACTGTTGAAGGTTAAATGAAATAAAAAGATTAATTACCTCTTAATAAATTCGTGTTATTAATTGACACGAAAGTCTCCATGGGGTTGTACAGTAAGCATAGAAAGAAGTACTATTTATTTTATTTGGGTACAAGCAGTGCCCGCGACTACGTCCGCGCGGGATTACATATTTATAAAACAATGATTTCGATAAATTTTAGATACACATTCCCAGTTTCAGTTAAACTATATTAATGAATTACTTTTCATGCAAGTTTGAAAACTCTTATTCGTATACTATGGACTGATATTAAAAAAGAAATTGATTTACTTTTTACGCCACCATATCAAATGTAATCGAGGTTCGTCTTGTAGTTTTGTGCGCTAAATGTACACAGATATTCAGGTAGACATATTATTAAAGTCCAAAAATCTTAGAGATCTGTCACTGGTTCGGAAACCGTCCCGAGTTTTTTCATAAATATATTAAACGCACAGATTATGTTTCTTTACAGTTTTATTATAACTATAGACATCTATATTTATACTAACAAATCAAAACTGAAGAGTTTTTTTCTAATAAAAAAATTAGATTTTTTTTACTAAAAACATATGAATAAGAAACCTGTACCAAAAATACAATTTGTAAAATTTTTGTTTGTCTATCTGTTTATTCCGGGTAATCTCCGGAACAGCTGAACCGGGACTTTTTTATTAAATAGCTGAAGTTACTACGGTTAAATTGCGGAAGTTACTTAGGGTACTTTTATTTTTAGAAAATATTTAGGGTAAATAAATTAAAATTCTTGAAATTTCGAATAAAATCCGATTTAAAGCACAATTTTTTACTGACAAGTGTTTGAATTTGTGAGTAATAGTTTTGATTTAATCATAGTACCGAAAAAAATTAACGAAAAAATTAGGGTTCCATATAAAAGAATAAAACGCCGTGAAAAACATATGAAACGCGGACACACAGCTACTATAAAATAATATTTTCAAGCTGACTGAGCAACAGTTACTCTTCATACAATATATAGCTTCAATAACGTAATGCGTTATATTATTTCAAAATTGTGCAGGTTTAGGGAACGTGACCCTCCCCCCTATTTGATTCGTCGAGGCCAAACTCTTGCACCTGTGTAGAAATATCAATTACTACTGCACAACATATTGTGTATAAGATATCTACACACCTGTCCTATAAACGTATAAACTGCATCAGTTTTTTTTTATTCATATTATTTGAACGTCGCTCATGTTACTGAGTTCATGTTTGTTTAAAATTTATAAGACAGATGTTTTGACCATGTTGTGTTGTATAGAGTCGCGTATTGGAACGATATTCTACTCTAGTTACAAATGAATTCTCTATTGGAGTTTATAAACTTATATATTTAGATTAGGTATTAATTTTTTGTCATAGATTGTATTCTCTGACATAGTTTTATACGAAAGATACATAATGACTTTCGCGAACTTTCGTGCATATATTCTTAGAAAAAAAAATGAACTAATTTAAATAAACGAAAAAACGTTTCAAAATATACGTCTAGTAAAATTACAATAAATAAATCTCTTCTGCGCATGTATGTATATGCACAATTTCAGACAGGCCAAGCTTCGCCAGACGTGCTTTTTTTAATATGTTAAAAAAGCTGTGAGAGATACGTAAAAAGATATATAGTATAAAATTTACTTCAAGTTGTATCGTGTTGAAGTTGTATCTTCAAGTTGTATCTTAACAAACTAAGTAGAAAGTAAACTGATTTCCATAAAGATCCACTACATAAAATATCTACCCGGGAAACAGAATAAAAGTTGTAATTTAAAGTGAATATTTATCTTCTTCATATAACATATATAATGTATGTATATATTATAACATATTTTATATAGTTTAAGTTGTTCACCCACGTAAATTAAAAACTATAAAACAATACGTTTGAAGTAAGAGACAACAACATGGCGACCGATCGTATAACTTCTGGCATGTGTTCCATAGAGATAGTTACTTTATGCGGAGAGTGCCTTCAGCACTCGCCCCCAAAGTCACGGTGAAGCTGTAAAGGCCCTTCCGGTCAACAGCATTAGCTAGATAAGAAAAAAAAACCATAATGAAGTAGCATAATAATCCATACTAATAAATAAAATTAAAGTGTTTGTTTGAAATGTCAAAATTAAAATTTATCTAATTAGTAATGTTTTTATGCTTTAGTAATGCACAGTTTTACGGGCAAGTGCTATAATTTATGAGAAATAATAATACTGTATCTTAGTACTAAACTAAATATTAGGGTTCTGTATAAAAAAATTAAAACGCAGTGAATAATACTTGAAACCAGAGCGCAGCAGCCGCGGTCACAGGGCTAGTAATTAATTAATAAATTTATTGTAAGTGTAGGTATATGCGAAAATCAACAACAACCACAATATACTTATTTCAAACTATTTTAGTTACGAACTGTATAGGCATTTTTCAAACGTATTTACATTTGAGTCTAGATCTATAAAAACAGAATAATTATTAAAAAATATATATTGGATCACTAGATTACAGTGATACCTGAGTGATTTTTTTCTTACATTAAATAATCGTTCGCTTAACACGAGATTGTAAGAATAAAGCCCGAGTGCAGTGATGACACATACATCTAACACAGATCTAAGTTTTTTCAAGGATATTTAACCACGTCCTGTGAATTTATGTTAATAATATTTCGACATTTAAACTGAAGACTGTGTAATATAGATTATGTTAATAATATTATTAAAATGAATTAATAATTTAGGTACTGCACGTGTATCAGATTTTCTATTCCGCATAATTTTTCACTGCGTAATAAAGTTTTTAAATAATCATTTGGAAATAATGTTTTTGATGGTCACTATTTTTTCACCTTGTTTTTTTTAGATACTAACTCTTGTTAAAAGACATTTCTCATAAATTCAAATACTTGGTACTTTGTTAATAAAACTTGCCATTGAATCGTTTTTTTTCGGCTTACAATTTTATTGGTTTTAATTTTTTTACGCGGTACCCTAACAAATTCTAAACATAATAGTAACCAAAGTCACGGCGTGTAACTTCAGCTATCTGTCAGAGAAAGTCCCATCAAAATCGGTCCAGTCGTTCTGGTAATTTACCTGAACAAACAGACATACAGACAAAAAATTTAAAAATTGTGTTTTTTAGGTTTATGTATCGTATATTCATTCATATGGATTAGAACTAAGCTTTTTATATAATGTAAGAAACAAAAAAATAAAAAGCGACGTTAATCTATTTCACAATCTCTATTCTGATAGTCACAGAATCACATCTTATTAAAAACACCTAAAATAACGTATGGGCATCATCGTCTTCGGATCAAGTTGAACTTTGACTTTATTCTTTAGAATACATTGAATTGTATTAAGAAGGTTAATATTATTAACTATAACCTATATTTATAATAAAAGGTTAACGAGACGAAATCTGTATATTAAAGATATTTAAAAAAAAAAATACTACGAGGGGCTTCATATTAGACTACAGAACACTTAGATTTTTTTTCTCTGTCTGTTAATTAATTTGTTCGAAAATCACGCATAAACTACTTAACCGAATTCGATGAAATGGCATATATTGCATCCAGAAGGAGAACATACGATATCTGAATTCCAAGCGAGTGAAGCCGCGGGCACAACTAATATGTATATATAACATTAACATTAAGATAAGAGTAATGTATGTATAATTTTATTTTTCAATATTTAACCAACAAAAATAAATAGTATAAGTTACTAACTAACTAGCTAGATAAAATAAGGTTTTAGCGTTTAATTTACAGGCCACGTATAAGTACGTAACTATTTAAAATAGGCAGCTTAATTAAAAGGAGATCTGCCGACAGACGTCGTAAATCGCACAACTCTTCAAGGGATAGGACGGTGAAAGGCGTCGAAAGTTGTAACACATTTTACAGAATACTTTAACTTTATAAGATATTATTTTAAAATTTTGCTTTACATAAGTCGTCTAAAATCAAACATCGTCAGAACTACCTTTAGAAAACAAAATAGCTTTTGATGTCTTTGTCTTTTCACCTATATGAGAGCTAAACTAAGCTCTCCGTTTACTAGCTAATTAAACTATTTTGGACTCGATAAAACGATGAGTTTGTTTCAAAATCCATTGCACTTTAAAGCAATCAATAATATAATTTTCTCCGTAAACATTAGATGCATTGGATGTGATGGTGTTAAATTTTCGAAGACTTATTTTTTTAAGTATTACTTAGCTACAATAATTAGCCATTTACGCGATTTGTACGTTGACCTTTATACGCCGTCAGCGAAATAGGTACACTGCGCTTAATACTTTCAATAATGCTTCAATTAGATCCAGTACCGTCACGCTCAGAAGAAAGACTACAATGGCAAGTTTCCACGAAATTTAATGAATTGCGAAAGATTTATATCTTTCACACGGGTACCTATTGGAGTTTATATGAAACTAGCTGTGTGCCCGCGGCTGCGCCCGCGTTTCATTTATTCTTCACTGCGTTTAATTTTTTTATGTGAAACCCTAATTTTTTTTTTTTATAATAGTACTAAGACAAAGTAAAAATATTTCTCACAAATTCAAGCACTTTCACGTAAAACTGGGCATTGAATCGGATTTTATTAAATTTTTTATGAGTTTTAATTTTTTCACGCGGAACCCTAATTATGTTCAAAAATTAAAAATACCAAAGCTATCTACCCAAAAAAGTCACCTCAAAATTTAATCACCGCAGATTACCCGGGACAAACAAACAGAGAAGAAATTTAAATTGTATTTTTTGTACAGGTGTCGTATGCCCATTACTATCTATTTAGTAGTAAAAAAAAAATAATTTAGACATTACACATAGACACTTCAATTTTATTTATTAGTACAGAAGTATAGATGAACGAGGTATGAATCCACCTGCATTTAGAAATAAGGACAGAAATAATAACCAAGAAATAATGATTCGTCAAAAGACAATAACCTGTAAATACTACCTTGTAATCCATCATAATAGCTTTTAAAATATAATTGCTGTTGCGTCTATGAATGATCGTGTAACTACAGAACATACTATAGAATGACTTTTTTTGATTTATCGGACAATTTACGATATGCTTAAACTCTATATTATATATGGTAGTACAGAATACCATAGTCATGAAAACTCCATCCATAGATAAAATAATAATAGTCTATGGTAATATCTATTATGGTATAATGCCGTGTGGTGTCTGTCAAAAATAGTACCACTCCATATCTTCCCGTGGGTGTCGTAAAAGGTGACTGAGTGATAAACCAAGAGATGGGCGGCAGCATCCTCTGATTACCACAAACACCTGTCTATGATCGCCAACCCGCCTTGCAAGCGTGGCTATTATGCGCATCCCCCCCTTATGAACGACATAATTCTTTGGGGAGACCTATGTCCAGCAGTGGACGTCTTTCGATTGAATGGATAATAGTAGGTAAAGTACGCATAAACCATGTTTTTAAAGTAAACGTTTAAATTTAATTTTAGTTTTTATATCGACAAGAAATTTTATTGACCTTTTTTGTATATTTTCTAGTTAATGTAAGTATAATATTTAATGTTAGTAGGTAGTCCATAGCAGTAGAAAACTGGTTAAAAATAAATTGTACCACGGAATTATACACTATTTTTAGTGTGGTTATCGGTACACGGTACTTTAGCTGGTAAAATCAGACCCCAGTAGCTATTTATTTAAAAACTGTACAATAAAACTTTTGAGCTACATTTAAAACTCACGCAATGAAAATAAAAAACCAAATAATTTAAATACCAAATTTTACTGTACCTAACATACATTTTACATTAAAAATAAACTCAAATGATAAACAAAATGCATAAATTTTATAGAAACAAAATATTTAAATTCAATGCAATACTGTATATTTGTTGTCAAAATTTAAATATTTTTAACACCGTTAGTGAAATTTTTATTTTCACTAATACCATTATTAAATACATTCTAACATTTATTTTATTTTAAAAAGTATTATGTCAATTTATTTATTCCTCTCCACAATTTTCTTCGTATTTTGAATTGTATACATTTGTTTAAATTAGTTTTTTTCTCTTAAATTTTAGTAAACATCTGTAAAAATTTAATGAATAATATTATGTTAGAACATCATATCGCAGATAAAAAAAGGCTTATCTAGATGATAAAGCTCAAACTTATTTTAAAATATAATATGTTATAAGCAATGATTAGAACTTTTAAGTCTCAGTCGCTTGCCTAGATCCAAATTAAATATTTTATATGAAAAATAAAAATGACCATACGTATTTATTAGATACCAGTATCTTTTAACTAATAATGAAGTAAAACTCAGCCGTTTTCACCGCCGACACTGACCATCAATCCCGTTAATCATGCACATTGTTTTCTGCATATACAGTTTCCCTGGCCTTTCTCTCTACGTGAACTAATCGATGGAGATGATCTCGACTGTTAGCAGATATAATTGTAGCTTGTTTAGCATATTTAGTATCCATAATTCGCTTGTAAAATTTCACTTTTCATAAGCGTTGAAAATAGTTTGTTTTCCACTGAAATTTATATTAAAAAAACCGTGCGCTGAAATTTACTTACTTAATTGTACTTGCTTAAGCTAATACCGACAATATTTTTGGTGATTCGTTTATAGAATTTTAATAATAATTAAGAAATGTTTTTACATACGTTTTTACATACATTCATTATAGATATGGTTGGATTACGCGTCAATGCTCGTAGGTTCGAACCCACTCTATGGGGGGTAGGAAGTTATGGGGGGCAGGAAGTATATCCTGCCCCCCGGACTTTTGACCGTAGGTCATGCCTCCCTTCGGAGGGGTGGGCGAAGAGGTGGTGGGGGGCATTCTCTCCTCCCCATCCCCAATGGGCCATTGCACGGACGAGGCCCGGTGGGATCGCCGCAGGGGGCGACGCGGTGGCATGCCTTGCAATCCCCTATCGACCCCATCCCAAAAGCGGCGGACGGCTCCGGGGGGTTTTAGTGGGTATTTCCGGGCGCTTCACGCCCGGGTGAGTCCCACACTGGCACGGAGTTCGTCCCTCCGTGCCCCCTTACTTGTTGCATTGGGGGACTCCGGTCTCACTAATGCAATAGGTAAGGGTAGTGCGTAAAAACATTTCCCCCCGACAAAAAAAAAAAAGGTTCAAACCCACTTATCCACCTCTGTAGTAAACCATAGCTTTCGGCAAAAAAAATTGTTATAAGGAAACCATATAATGGTGACAGGGGATTTTCTAATAATGCTCCTTATAGTTACCATTTTCAACGTTTCAAGATCTGTATCGCCAATAGGTGCGTTCCAGAAGCATCACTTAGTGTACCAAACTGTACGTCTTGGCTTAGTGTGTTCACTATACAGAATCAAATCATCCCTTAACATGAGACGAGATTATAGTCAAAGCTCTAAGCCTATACAGTTTAAAGAGAAATGTGGGAAGGAAACTAAGTTAGTTAAAATTATGCTAAGGGGAAAAAGAATGCCTGTAATACCACGGCACACATTTAACCACACAGTTCTTAGAAATGTTGCCAAGTTTGATTGTCGAAGTCCTTGTAATGGTTTAAATGTTTGCCAATGTAATCAAATTTCTTATTAGTGCTCGCCTACCTAACTAGCTACGAATCTCAAGTTGAAAATATATCAGCAAATACATTTTTTAACGTAGGGGGGGGGGGGGGGGGATGTATTTACTCTAACTACTCTAAGCGATGAGTAACATCTCCCCGATAAGTGTTAGCAAAAGGGTATGTGGAACTCAACCGACTTGAAGCGCGAGGAATATCCACTAAACTCCCACGGTACCATCATCAGCAAATACCTACGATTAGGCCTAGTGGACTTAGCTTATATCTTCGGGTAGATTATTGTTGAGTATCAGGTGATGTATTATGTCAGATTAGGTCAGATATTGTTTTCAAAACCTTTACAAATCTATTAAAACATGAAATCGTGATAACAAAAAAAAACTTCATTATCTGTACCCAATCGAGCGTAAAGTCGCGTCGCGTCTATAACAACTGTAAGAACTTAATCGGAATGTTAAACATTATTTAAAAATATAACAAATAAATGTAACTGGGAGCACAATGGATCACTGTAGATTCGGCATAAAAACACAATGATTATGTCACTTCAATATAATTATAGCCTTATTATATAATGATTAGTTTTTATAGAATATGTGTTGTTCAGACAGACACTTTATCATCATCTACGAATGAGAGTTTATAAATAATAATCTATACAAATAAATAAAAATGAAGTGTCTGTTTGTAATGTGAAAACTAATTTTATATGCTAAATACATATGAACGACACGATACCTAACCAAACATGCAATTTTTCAATTTTTGTCTGTCTGCTTTATTCCGGGTAATCTCCAGAGCGGCTGGACGGATTTTGACGGGACTTTTTTTGGTAGAGACCTGAAGTTACTCCGGGTAACTTAGGATACTTTCATTTTTCCTTAATAATTACGGTTCTGCATAAAAAAAATTAAAACTCATTAAATTGTGAATAAAATCCAATTTAATTCAATGTACAATTTTAATGGCAGGTGTTTCAATTTATTACATATACTTTACTTTATCTTATTAGAAAATATAATATTAGGGTTCCATATAAAAAAATTAAAACGCCGTAAAGAATATATAAAACGCGGGCACAGAGCTAGTGTAAAATATATTCACTGAACGGATGACAGCATGTTATATCTCAATATATTACAACACATAGCCGTACAGACAAACACTGAATAAGAATTATGTTTATTACACAAAAGGTCAACCTCTGCGGTGATAGAACGTGAGACCTTTCGCCATAATGTATTATAACCACTGCACTCCGTGAACCCTAAAGATTGTTATTACATAACTAATTTATAACAATGCTAACAACAGGAGAAATAAAACTAATCATATATTATCGTATTTCTTCAAGTACTGTTTTTTTTTAAATAATTGTAGCAAACAGCCGACTGGGGGAAGTTACAAAACGACTAGGTACGCGATTTCAATTTTTTATTTCTAACAATGCGGTTTATCGAGAACAATGCAACATTATAAGTAACACAACATACTAAGTCGATTATAGTGAAAGTTTCCACCTGTTTAAACCTATCTCTATTGTTTATACCACCTACACGTTAACTATTTAATACTTAGCTGTTTAGCAATTTGTACTGCTCACGAGAAACGTAATGCATCAATCATAATATCACTGTTATTGTGGTTTGAGCTTACAACATAATTATTGTTTTTTTTTGTTCAATTTATTCAAGGGAAAGGCAAAGGTATTTAGACCATGCAGCCAAACGTCACGTTAGGAACATAAAATTTATTAAGTAAATGGTGGTCTTTTCATAAAACTTTTCAGTAGTTTTTTGGTGGAACTTAGAATCCATGTTCGGCGCATTGTTTTCAACAAACATTTGTACACATTAACTAAACTGTATTATGTAAAACGTCACCATAGTTACATAATTTAGGGTAATATTCTACGTGTTAATTGATTACAAACAATAATTAGTGTTGTATGAAACTTTACATAAATTACTAACCTAGAAATTATAATAATATATTGTGTTAGAGCTATGTTTTGGCAGAGATATAAGTAAATTAGAAATAAGAAACTAGACAGTGATCTGCAAAGTAAAGCAACTCGGAGCAATTCGAATGAAGTTCTAACAACATCAAAGTTCTTATATATAATAGTAGCTGTATTTCCGCGGCTCCGGTTACTTTTACTAATAGACAGACAGGCAGTTAAACGTTGCCTTTTATGTAAAGTTAGGGATAAACATCTACGGAAGGAACACGATATTGGTGATTTTTGTAAAATTTGTTTTTTATTATTCTGATTACTTTTTCTATACTTTCATAAATATTATTTATCGTTACGTAATAATACGTATATACTAAAACCTAAACAGATCATATATGTACGATTTAAAAAAAAAAAAATTGGTTCCGTGATTCTAGAGTTATAAGCTAACTAACGGGTAAGCAGACACATACACGTTGCCTTTTATATAATGTGAGAGAATATAAATAGGAAAACTTATAATTTTCGTTTTACTGCGCTTTGTCATAAAAAATTGATTACTATAATCTATGTATAAATATTTATTTCTCAGTAACTGTCGCTAAAAGTTTACCCTACTTCTTTCGGTGAGCAGATAGTTAATAAAACTTTGTGGAGAATATCCGGTACACTTAATTTGTATGGTATATTTTCACACAAGATTAAATTAAATAGATCAGGGTTTTATAAAAAAACAATTGCTATCCACACGCTACTTTCGTCTAGATAATTTCCATTTTCCATCAAATGTGATTGAAATATGAGATATAAATAAACTAAACTACTATTAAACATTGATACGTGATAACAATTTTCAAAATAAAAAAAAAATTAAATACTTTAATTAGAACAGAAAGAATGTAATCCGTAGTATAATATATATAGAAGAACTTGTTTTTTTGTTCTAGCTAATCTTTTAATCATCTTTCAATCTGGATCTATTTAGATCGTTTTCTATTAATATTATTTTAGGTTATATTTTACAATTAAAGTTTTTGTAGAATAAAAAATAATTAAAAAGGCGCTAACTACTTGGGTCTTAGTGAAGGTTCAGTCTATAACTTAGAAAAAATAGGAAAAAAAAAGTTTTCAAATTATTTGATACATATTTTTAACATAAATGTAGCCCGAGAAAGGTCTATAAGATACATAGTTGTATGTACAATTTTACATTACAAAATTAAATAGATACTTTTGTAAAAATGTCGTCTAATTTTATAGCATTCGCGTTAGTAATGAAGAAGACACTGACCTGAAAAGCTGAAACTAATACTAGACCTACTCTAGTCTAGACTAAACGGAACGGCCTAGGCTAATGGATACACGTTCTTGACAAAGAAATGTATTTATATTACTGGGCTATATATATAGGCTATAACAAACACTAACATGTCTATGTTTTGTAATCTGTTTTTAGACAAGTTCACATGTCGTGATTTTAAAACATGTCACGGTCTTACGACGCGACTATTTCAGTTAGGGGCCGTACAAATATTACTTAAGCAAAATGAATTAACATAAGCATTGATATGATTTTTACAATATCTTAAGTAAATAAGCAAAAAATTTAAAAAAGCGACTATAAAGAAAATTAAACAATCTGTAATAATACTACTTCACGAGTTTTTGGCGGAAACTCAGTCTGTCATGTACCTTGTATTGTCTTTAATCCATTAACACTATAGTGTGTAATTTTGGCGCCGTTTTGTATGATATTGTAGTTTGGTTATTTTGCACAGGTGAATTTTATTGGAAATAATGTTGCGAAACGTTTATTCTAAGGTGCCACGAAAACTCCATGTTCTAGTTAGATGAGCCACCGTTGACACAAGATTGAAAATATAACTTTATGTATTCCAGATCGTGTATTGGACGAATACGGTTGCGTAGAAGCAGGAAATACTATTTATAATAAGTGGTAAAGCAATAGAATAATGATTGTGAGAGGCGCCGCATCACGACCACGAGCTAGGACAGTCGTGCCGGATATTATTCGGTGAAAATCACACTTTATAAATATAGTTATCCGACATAGTAATAATATTATTGTTTGAAATGCTCGAATGCTCAAATGGTTCATAAATGGAGAAAGAAGGGCAATTATTATCCTATATAGTGTTTATGTTTTTTTATGGCGGTGACCATAATCTTCATCTATAAAACAATAATTAGATACCTATATACATGCATAATAACGGTTTTAGGTATGCTTTAAGAAAGAATGGACTTTCGAGACAGACCTTTAACAAGAAGTGGGTTAATAAAGGCTAATTACTACAAGTGATATCATAAAGCATTAAAATATTAAGTGTATTTCCACATAAATATATGAATATACAAACCTTTATATTATAAAAAGCTGTACTGTTTTGTACTTTCACAAATTAATATACTTACGCCTTATTCTTATCAATTATAAATGTATAATCATAAAAAGTTTACTTTCGTTTCAGTAAAGTTACAAAGTAAAATCTTTTTTTTTTTTTTTCATAAATTAATTTTCTTATCACTTGTACTTAACTACGCCTTTCTATTTAAAATATGATCTACATTCACCGACAAATTACGTGTGAATGTCATACCGGCATTTAATAGTTATGAATAAGTATTATTAAAAGTTATTATAACCTCTAAGAAATGTATACTTTCGCTTCAACCTAATGTTTAAATTATTAAAAGTATTGGTTAAATTTAAACTACTCTTTCAAAACTACGCAAAAATTAAACGTTTGCGTTAACTGATAATCTATTCTATTGAATAAAATTGAAGTGTCTATTTGTAATGTCAAAATAACGATTGTTTACTAAACACATATGAATGTATACACGATACCTTAACGAAAAATACAATTTTTGAAATTTTTGTCTCTTTGTTCCGGCTAATCTCCGAAACGGCTATACGGATTTTGACGGGATTTTTTTTGATAGATAGTTGAATTTACTCCACGTAACTTAGGATATTTTTGGGATTTTCAAAAATAATTAAGTGTGTAAAAAAATAAAAACTCATGAAATTTAAAACAATATACGATTCAAGGGCCTTCAGCACCATTCAAACATTATTTTCCAATGAGTATTTAAAAGCTATATTACGCAGTGAAGAATATATGAAATGCGGACCGAACAGCGGCCGCACAGCTAGTCTATTATAACTTAACAAATCTATATTAATAATTCGGTCAAAGGGTACGGTAGACTCGATTGAAACCTTACCCGAATAATAAAACATTAACAAATAATGATTTCGAGTCGACACATACCCACAAAATTCGGATTGCCGAGTATTTTGTTAAATTCTAATAATGCAAATGGTAGTCGCTATATTGGCCATTCGGATGCCATCTTGAGTTCGTTAAGGCCGATTTACGCGTATCAGTGCCGATTCACACGTATCGGTGAACTTACAGTTCTTATCTACCTACATATTGTAAAAGATTATGTATTATGAGGCACATTTCATCCGAGCGAAGCCGGTTTTTCATCTAGTCCAAATATAATTCACTATCCTCAGTGATTCATTCGCATAACCCGGATTTAAATTAGACAAGGTTTTTTCTTAAATTTAACATATACTTCACCTTAATATTTTATTTACTTTCATTAAAAAACTTGTTATTTTTCTTACATAGTTCGTTAGGAAATTCGTTATGATAAATGCATAAGTAAAGGTAAAATTAAATATTTTACATTGGTAATACTCTACTATTGTATGTCGTATATCCGTTATTATTATTTTTATTTGTAGTGACTGTGATCTACTTCAGTCATTTCACTAATATTAATAGATCTACAGACTGGCATGACAGCTTCCACCACAATGAAATGTGAATTCCCAAACGTATTAGATTACATTGTGTGAAAGTAAAATACGAGTAACAATATCTAAAATGCCTACAAGTTGTTTTGTTATTCTGAAGTCGCGTACCAACATGCAAAACTAAATATGTAGATCCACCATAACAGGGAAAGTTTTTATATTGTAGGTTATGTTACGTTAATTTTATGTTAACGTTATGTTAGGTTATGTTTTTTTCTTCTTCATATTCTAACATTGTACAATAGAATTTTCCTTTATTCATCTACATATAAAAAACCTTTAGTAGTAATATTTTAGAAAAATATATTTTTTATCTACAATTTCAATTTTACTTTATCCATTCTCAGTAAAACAAAAATTACAAAGAAAATGTAAATTAATTACTTACACATTTTGAACAAAAATTTAATAGTTATTTTACAGTTAAGCTACAAAAAAATGTTTTTAAGTAAAAATATTCAAAGTACATACGAACAAATGGGGCACTCACAAAATATTTTACAGCCAACTGGATGCCAGCCAAAAATACATTAAAAATGTTACTTCTCTTGTTCCCAACCATCGGAGCTTAGCCTTCCCTTTATTATTTAGTGTTTTGTAGGTACTTTTGATACCTAAAAAAACTTTGAATTCTATATATAAACAACGTATGTAACATATCCATAATTTTACCTGTATAATAAACCTGTATCCTTATTGAATATTTTCGAAATACGAATATTCGCTTGCCCTTTCATGGAAAAAGACTTTTACGTAAGATTTAATTTCGTATTCTACGAAAAGGTATGGTTAAAGTGAAGACCTGTTCGGTATCAAAATGCACATGTACGTTTTCTTTATTTTGATTGAGTAATTGCCGACTACCGATGTAAAAGTTGTTCACGCATAAATCAAATTCATTACTTTTTAACCACTCGTCATACAATATTACATAAGTGTCTCCAATCGAATTATGTATAATGAATTATATTATTATTCGATTATCAAATACAACATTATTATAAACGAAAGTGCGAAAGTTATTATTATTATTATTATATTATATACGAATATTTTTCAATAAGAACTCCTTTCTATCAGACTCAGCAACATTTATTTTTCAAGTTTAGTAATAAGGTTAGATTATTTTTTCAGTAGGCATAGATCAAAATCTCAAAGTAACTATAAAGGCTATTTTATCAATACTATTAATATAAATTCAAATTAAAATTTAATTTTTAGAGTGTTCCTCTTATTTTAACAATTTGCGCAAAGTTTTTTTAGAGACTAGGATTAACTTGAAGAAATTGATCATTGTAAATATATTAGTTACTTTGCTAATTTTGTTTCAAATGATTTTCACCTGTCACGTCTTTTGAAAACAGATTTTCAGTTGTCACGTCTTTTACAACCTGATTAACTTTAACGTGTAGCCTAACAATGCTTGCCGTCCTTAAATATTCGATTGATGAAGGCGGAACCTATCAGAGTAGGTACTTTTATTAATGATTAATACCGAATGAATTTTTAAATGTATATTATCCTAGCAAACAAGTATGTTGGTTTATACGCAAAAACCTATTAGTAAATAAGGAAGAAAGCCTGTTAACGTAGATATGTCACGTAACCATTAGTCACGGTTGTATGACACTAGCTTGGAAACTACCTAACTAGTGTATCTAAAATGACGGTGAAAACCTAAATTACCTAGCTGCGTTCTTCATACATAAGAGATATCTAATATGAGTAACGAGGCACAAGAATTGTTGAACATAATATAAGAATAATAAAAGGATTCAGTGGTATGTTTTGATGGAGGTCTATGCTCTGCATTAAACTGATATGAACCGGTAAAATGATAAGGTATCGAATCACTTTTCTAACGTAGTGTTGGTGATCGTATTGTGGTGGTAACATACTACTATCAACTACTATTTTTATTTTCTTATTTCAAGTACAAAATGAAGTTTCATATAACGAATATGATTAGGTTTGTAAACTATGTTACTTACCAGCTCTGTGCCCGCGTTTCATATATTCTTCACTGTGTAATATAGTTTTAAAATGATCTATGAAAAATAATGCTTTTATAGTGCTGTCCATTGAAGCGTATTTTATTTACAGTTTAATGAGTTTTAATTATTTTTCCCGGAACCCTAATTATTTTCTAAAAATTAAAATAGCATAAGTTACGCGGACTAACTTCTGCTATCTACCAAACAAAGTCCCGTCAAAATCGATCGAGTCGTTCCGAAGATTAGCCGGAACACAAAAGGCAGGCAAAATTCATATGTAAGTAGTAAAAAAAATATTTTGATATTACAAACAGACAGTTCCAATGTATTTATTGGTATAGATCATTATAACTTAGCTCTCTGATTGCCATAATAAATATTAAGCTGCAAGATATACTTAGTGTCCGTTCAAATATCTCTTAATCTGCAGTGATATGAAGTATTTGCTCTAAACGCCCAAAAAAAAATTACCCTTACATCTTTACATTATTTAAAAGTCATCGTCTCCCTAGAGCCCTTGATAGAGCCGTCAGCCCCTGATTTACAATCGTGTTAATTGCAGCGAGGAAGCCAAGTTCGACGCATATTAGGTGCTGTTTTACTTTGTTTGAGGTCATTCAAATATTTATTCAAAAACTTATAGGTTCGCGTTACCAATACTATGGCGTCGGCCGTCAACATGCTACAGAATATCAAGTATAAGAGATGGCGTTCAAGTGCTGACGCTCAGAGATAAATAATAAAATGTATACCTAAGCAGCCTATCGTATGTTTTGCTTATGAATAAACTTTATGAAAATGTACGTAATTATTGCTCGCTGCGCCAATACAAGTAAAAACCAGACAAATGTTAAATGTTAGGTTATGTTAACAATTTCAATTAACGAATTATGAAGTTTAAACCTTAAATAAATAAGTTTTTAGAAAGTTTCCAATTCTGTCGGTAGTCTCCATGGCTGCCAAAAATGTTTTTTTTTTTTGTTGACATGGGAGTAGGAGATGTTAATGGTGATAACGTATGCAATATGAACTTACTATGCGTTTCAAATAAGAATTTGCGCGTCAATGAACTTGATCTGTCAATGCTCGATAAAAAATTATGGAAATCAACAAAAATATTTGTATAGTTTTTCATTTTTTTGTGAATTATTTGACTAATTATTAATTTTTATTACTATGAGTTGTTTTAATGAACCATACACACCTATATAATCTTCGTTAGTTATGACGTCACAATATGGCGCAGGTCCATGCACATTCTTATTTGAAACTTCATTTTTGTTTTCAAAATTATGCTCATGCTTACGCAATCATGGGAGCCGGGATAAGAGCTTTCTCACCGTTGCTGACAAGAGAAGCAAAGTTGTCCAAAGTTTTGCTTATGTAATCCTCGAAAGGTCCCTGTCTATTTGTTCGTTTAATAATAACAATGCACGTACCTAATTTATTTGTGATAGAAAAATTCCGATATATTTGTATTTTATACTATATTTGATATATAGCAATTAATTTGCACAAACATAATGAGATATTTTAGAGTATAAGAAAGTAACAACCTACACACTACCTACCTACACTAGGTAGGCAGTGTATTAAAAAAAATGTAGGTATCCTTTCAACTGGACCAATAGTTGGTACTAAATTGTACACTCGCAGTAATGATATTTAACATAAATAAACAGCGTTAAGTGAATAAATGAAGTAAAAAAAATTTTTGCTCACTCTGTATATATCATACATCAATGACGTTGTTTTAACTTGAGATAAACACAAAAAGATGCTCCGTTTAAAAATGTTAATGTCAATAATAGTATGAGTTTCTCTCTGTCTATTTATCACAAGGTGTAACTTAGGCTACTTTTATTTTACGAAAATAATTAGGGTTCTGCGTAAAAAAAAAAATTAAAATTCATGGAATTGTGAATACAATCCGACTGAACTCATGTTTTCTTTTGGCAAGTGTTTGAATTTATGAGAAATATCTTTTGTTTTTGTTAATACCAAAATTAATTTAGGGCCTGTACAAAAAAGATACATATTTTGCAATTACTATGTAAAAACTATACTACGCAATGAAGAATTGTGGAAATAGTAAATATGATAAACGCGGGAAGCCGCGGAAACAGCTAGTTTGAAAATAAAATCCCATCAGATTATTAATTTCGTCTATACCTATATTTTTCATACATAATGTTGGTATTATTCGTTTATATTAGAAAAGGTCATGGCCGACACTATTTTTTGCTGTCAATAATAGTTAAATAGAATCACGTGCATAACAATAGTTAATATTTAGAGCAAGATAAATTCTTATAGCGCCAAAAATACTTTGTTAAGAGATAAATTAATTTGAACTCGGTACCGTTAACAGTCAACACTGAGACACGTCCATATAGAATGACCACGAATATGGATTTTTTGGCGGGATCTCAGTTTCTCATGTCTCTGGCCAGTTTAATTCATTAAAAGAAGAATAAGAGCAACAATATGTTTAAAAAAATACTTTGATACTCTTATTTTAATATCAATAAGAATAATTGTCAGGACAGAGTGAAAAGAGCAGCTATTAGTTTATAGAAAACTATTGAAATGACAAGTGACATAACATTATTAGATATTAGTTACTCTTCGACTTTCAACAGGAAGGAAGTATCACAATTCATTACCGTAGTTAAGGAACCCGATGAATACATTATACTATAGTACCTACTTGAATAATTACATTTTTATGTACATTTTTTTTTTATTCTTCGATTTTCATAGTTGTCACTGTTTAATATAGATGGTTTTTGTAGAAATAATTAGCTTTGTTTGGGTCAATTGTGATGAATTATGACGATACGTAAAATAGAATAGAATTTATTATTGGCTTCTCTACTATTTATAAGAACTTATATGTAAATTGAATTGAATAGCTGTTGTTTTCTTGAAATAAATAAATAAATATATCTTCTAATTTAAACTAAGAAGTAAAATAGATTATAAAAAGATATACAGAATAAAAGAAGCCTACAATACAAAGCAATTTCAGAAGGACTGAAAAGATTATTCGGTTTGTTCAAGCAAAACTATATCTTTATTCGGTGAAATTTTCAGATAGAAGTAATAAAAATTATTTGATAAAAATTCGTAATGATTTAAACACGTGTTATAGTATCATCAATTACTTAAACTTTTATTAGCCCGCATTATTGCACCGAATGCCTTTGTAAATCATTTTCAACTTTGCGCATCAGTCGTTTTAAATGTAACGTATATTTTTATTAAGTAAATTTACACCATTCACGTAACAGTATAATATTTAAGCCGTATTGCTAAATTTCACTTTTAAAAATTTATATTTATCTTAATATATAAAATATGCATCCTTTTTACTACGTACCTTCTTAGTGATACCGCTGACACTGCTGGCCAAGCTGTCAGCGTCGTAATGTCGAGAGTATTCTCTGTACGGGCCCGGCTGACCCCGAGATACGCATTGCCCCATATGCCCGCACCCACAATAACACTATATCACATGTCATAAACGATGAACACACTTCACAAGAATTTTCTCACGATAAAAGTCCTGCAAGTGAAAACGTGCGTCGATCTCTAATAGCGGCGGTTGGTCCCCACGAATTTAAATAACGCCTACGGTTTACATACCAAATTAGTCACACTCATAAACTTGAAGTAATTCAAAAGGTTCTTATGGAGAAAAACACGTTCGGAATTGTCCTTTGTTTTTATACTAAGTCTGTTATTTTATGAGGACACTCAGAAACCATTTTCATTAAGTCATGTGGTAATAGTGAAACAGGTGTGTTGGTAAATAATGCTTATTATTGATAATAGTACTAACTTCATGTTACGTATACGGTAGGCTGTGTCAATAACTCAATATTAATAAAGTAATTGTATTTTTAATGTAATATATTCTGATAACATTGTGAATGTCTTTAAATGATTTATTTGAAATTACTACATGTATTTGTAAATCCACAAAATGTTTTTTCAAAAGTTTATAATCACAACTTTATAATGACGGCTATCACAGTTTACATGTTTAGTTCGAGTTCATACTCGGTTTGATTGGGTGGAATCAAATCAAGCGCTCGGCTATTGTAAAGGCGCGACGCGCGCGCTGCGCCCAGAGTACGACTGCGCTATACCAAAAGATCGGCTTTGCGCGTCGCAAGCGCATGATTTAGTCCACGGTCTTGGACTGTTGACTCATCGTCATCACCCATCAGGTTCATTGACTATTTGCGGATTAATATAAGATTTATGGTTTGTTAATGGTTTCCGTAAAACATAACATAAACGTGAAAGATTTTGCTGGGATTGTATTTTAGACAGAAGCACTTAATTAATTTGGTATAGTATTTTTATTTAATTTATTATAAGACGATTTGTACAGGCCCTAAACAATAATCACTGGAATAATAAATAAACGCTTAATTCAAATTCTTGAAAGGCTACAGAAACCATCTGATATCGATTCGTAATTCAGTAGGCAGTATAAAAAATATAGTTAAGTTCAAAGATATTCATTTGATCAAACAATTGATTTATTTAACATAATTGAATTATGTTACAACTTCAATAATTTTTAATTGCTAATCGATGATCTTTGATTTTTCTAACGATACATTGAGGTATTGTGTACGTAGGTATAATAAATGGTTTCTTCTTTTAAATATTTTTGCATAAAATACTCAGTAGTCTATAATAAACATTACGCGTGAAATATGCTTTCTTTTCTATTTTATATTGTAGTCTTTGATGCTTTCGCTTGGCTATACGAAGTGACAAAGTTTCGAATTTACCACTTATTTTAAGTACTTTTCGTTTTACGAAAAATAGTTAATTCAATATTTAACTAATCATAAGTTAGTGACTATTATAAATGCCAGGTATATATTTGACAGCGTTGCCAACCCGTATGATAATTGTGCTGATATATTATAATTTAATAATTGCAGGGGCGTCTTTACCTATGGTGCAAGGTGTGCAGCGCACGCGGGCGCAGGGTTTTAGGGGGCGCCGAGCGACGATGCGTCACTCGGGGCGCCAACGCTCTCAAAGATTCTGCGCCCGTATTATGGCCGACACCGAGCGCGGTAATAGTTAAAACTGCTTCCAGACATTAAAAAATACATTAGAATTATCGTTTAAAAATATAAATGTAAGTATTCCATTTTGACCGTGCGCCTACTAGAGGGCACTAGGATATTGGTTGCACACGGGTGCTACAAGGGCTAGAGCTGGCTGTGAATAATTGATATGATGTATTAACGATACTCTAAGCATGGGTAAAATAATTTTCAACAAGATAAAAATACGTATCAATAAGTAAAAAACACATGAAAGTGTCAACTTTTAAAAAATAAGTTAGTACATTAAAAAAATTGTTTATTATTTCACACAGTACGATAATAATGTTGTAAAATAGATCATTTTTAAGGAGTAAACATAAATAATACACTAATACTGAAAGGAGTAAATATGATTGGGACTCTATACGCTGGCAACTAGCGCTGTTTTATGAGGATAGCGATTGTTTCCAAAATAGATAGATTTTTGAATCGATTGGAAGCGAAGCTTGATGAATCGATTCACAAAAAAATTGAGATCTAAAAGATCGAACTCTAGTAAATCAATTTTTATAGATTTATTTTACTCGTAATTAGTATTCTTTTGTTGGTGGTATTAGACCGTAATCATCATTTATCGAGTATTTATCAGGTAAAAACTGTTTTCGAAATAATTTTATTGATAACACTGTAGCTCGTCAATAGAAAATAAACAACAAATACAACAGTATCATTTTAAAATAATTAGTTATTTTACAAGCATATCAAAGTTAAAGGTATAAAGTGATTTTATGGTTGGTTCGAAATACTCTTGATGTAGTAAGCAGCCAACTAACATTGTAAATGTATACTAACCATCAGGCAAGATATTTGTCTGTCATCTTAATAGTAATCAAAAAGACAAAATCTCACATAGAAGTGAATAAAACTGACAAAGCCATCTCTTGAGTTTTTAATTAATTTAGTGAATTTGCTTGTGTTTGGATACATTCTTAATCATAAATTATTTTATGGTTCTCATAGAATCAGAAAAATAGAAATCCTAGGTTCTGAAATCGATTTACTGGATCAGTTTAGTGCTAAATATCCATTACAGAAAATTGATTTTTTTTCTCTTAAAAATCGATTCTTCGATAAATCAATCTCAGAACGCCATCCCTAATACAGCCATTTGACAAGTTTTTGAAGAATTAAGTGAAAATTTTCGTACTTTTGTATTGGTTTTTGTACATTTCTAATTTATACAAATTTGTGTTTATAATCGAAGCAGAAAAATGAACCTCGAGTTTCTAGAATAAAAGAACGATTCCCTGAATCGATCCAATGTTAGAAATCCCAATCAGAGACATCGTTCTTTTGGTTAAAAAGGCGATTCTTCAAATAATCGATCTCAGATCGCCAACTCTAGTTTTTTATTAATCTAATAATTTTTAAATGTTGACGGACAACAGCAATACTCTGTGTAATAGCATTAGTAATACCACAGAATAATATTACTCCTACCGGAGAGTAATACTCACAGGCAATACTATTACTCTGGTCTACGAGGTGTTTATAATATTAATGGTCTCTGAAATTAAGAGAAATCAAATGTCAAATTCTGTCAAAATATTCGAATAGACGTAAATTGTGTGTTTGTATATTTAGTTACATTGAATAGGTACTTATTTACCTGCTTTCATGTCTGGAATATTAACTAGGGCTAGATCTTTCTCCACAGCAGTGTTGAAAGTTGTCGATAATGTTGCTAAGCAACAGTTTACAGTGTCAATAAAAGACTGTAAGTAATAATCATAGAGTACTTGATAATATATAGGTAAATAATAATATTTAGTGATATTTCGTAATGACATACGGTATTAGATTTTATTTTGTCATTCAATTGGATTGAAAAAATTAACATGGGCTTGGTTTTTAAAACTTCATTTACATATATCCTTACCTATTTAGATCATGTGGACAGAGTACTTGTATTAATTTTTATACACGCATAAAGTCCACTTGGTATTAAATGATCACTGTAGCCTATAGTAATTTTTGCTTACATTAAAAATGACAGCAGTCCCATTTGAGGATAGTTAAAAATAGGTTGGTAGGTTGCTCCTGAGAACTGTGTTAAAATGTGTCATATGCTGGTGTGTGTTCTTACACCTTTTGGATTGGAAAACAGCAGCGCAAATACCAGATCATGGCTGAATAGATCTGACGATGGGGCCTCCACAGTGGTACTTGGCTCAAGTATTGTCATTCTGGAACATGGCTGTTTAAATTATTCTAATGTGAGATATCTATTTCCAATGTAAAGTGAAGGCAACATATAACTATGAATGCCAGTATGACTTTGTTTCTTATAACATGAACAAATAAATGAAGAAAAAAACATTAAAATATATCTTTCATACTTAATCAGTAGAAGAAATGAATATTGTATGTCAGGCGTAAGAGATATTGAACTCTCAATACTTATTGGCATAATAAGACTAGTTTGAAACAGATTTATATATTGTAGTGTTAGTAAATTATACTTGTATATATAGAAATTAAGTTATAGGTAGATTAATGGGAATATGTTAAATATACCAACTATTAGGAAACATCAAACTATTAGGATAACTGATGGAAGAAGTACATTTTTAATACTTCAATTTATCTTGTGATAAAAATTAATTTTATCCCAAATGTTATTCGGCTAAAGGTTACTAAAATTCAAGTATTTCTATTTATCCTTCACAGTGGATGCTGCAATTAGTTATGATAAAAAAGGAAAGGACATAACATTTATTCACACTGAAGTACCAAACCAGTTTCAAGGGAAGGGTGTTGGTAAACTTCTAGCCAAAGTTTGTACCATATTATAATTATTAAATTTAGATATTTATATAGTATGCAATTATTTATTAACTTCTAATTTCTAAGAAATTCTAATTAATGGGAATATTGCATTTTGTTTCTGTATTATAATATGAATATACTCAGTCTCAACTGATATTAAGTGAAGATCAGACTAATATGGTAAATATTATAACCTAGAGGTACTGGTCCATTTTCATTTATCTTCTTTTATTCTGGATCTGTTATCATATTTTGAGTCAGTTTAGGAATACTTTTACTAAAATTACTTTAACTAGTTTGTGATCAATGTAATCTTAAAAAATGAAATTAAAAATATAAACATGTAGATGATATATTGTACATATATTAAAGAAAATCAATTATTTTTATAAATACATGTTTTGTTTTGTTACTATTCGTATTTTACATATTTTTTAATAATCATGATATTTACAGTATGCCTTTGATTATGCATTGGAGAATAAATTAGATGTTGTCTGCAAATGTCATTTTCTTGCTAAATATTATGAAGACAACTATATAAAATATCAACCTCTTAAAGTGAAGATGCAATTAGAATAAGGTGATATGATGGAGGCAGCTTGGTTTAAAAGTAACATACATTATTATTTAAGGGAAAAATGTTATGGTAATGCGAAAAAAATAACTAAGCAAGCTTTAATACAGTTTACTGGTAACATAGAATATGTGTTTTATTATGGTATAACAAATTTATTTGAAGGGCAAATTCAAAAAGCAATTAATGAATTATCTCCTCTGCAATCTGAGAAAGAGATTCAGTTAGCAGTAATAATAGCCCTGATATATGGGTACAAACAAAGCAATTCATATGACAGAGAAGTATTGTACAATCTGGAATCAAAACTGAAAGAAGAAAGGAAACAGAGTGATGCCATGTCTTACTATTATGCAGGATTATTTTTGTCTTTAGCAGAAATGTATGAGAAAGCATCAGAATACATAAATAAATCTCTGAGGAAAGAACCAAATAATTCAAATATTATAATTTTAAAAGGCTGGAATGATATGTACTTGAATATAGGGAAAATGCAAATTTCCATTTTAGATTGCTTAGAGTTAGCTCTTAACAAAAGTGATAATAGTGTTGAAGCACTTTTGGGTTTAGCCAAATTTAAATATTTTTCAAAGGACTATGATTCATCTAATTTAACTTTAGATCGCTTGATTGTAAATAACCCTGAACAGGTTGTACCACTTATAGAGAAAATGAAAAATGAGTTTGCTATGCAAAAATGGGAAGCAGTTTATGACACACTTGAAAGAATAATTTCTATTGACTCATATAACACGGAAGCTTTAAAAACAAAAATATATCTGGAACTATGTAAAAATTCGGATGATATAGAAGCAGCTGGTCAGTTGAACAAATTCTTTAGTATCTTAGAAAGTGAAGATTCACATAATGGATACCAGTTTTATAACACTACTCAACTATTTTCTAGAGTCTGTGGAAGGTCTAGTGCAGTCCTTTCGCAAGTTTATAAATTTGTTCAGTTTGCTTCAGAAATGTATTCCAATAATGTGGATTATTTAAGTGAAGTCGGTTACCAGTGTATACTTCAGAGTAAATATAAAGATGCCTTGAGTTTTTTCAAGGTTGCAAGCAAATTAGATAACAATTCAATAACTGCTCTTTGTGGACTAACACTGTGTCAAATGCTTGATGGTGGCTCTACAGAACAGATTGCACAACAAATCGAGTTACTGTTTGAAATGCAGGGTCCTAATAAATTACCGCTTTTATACCTGTTATCGGCACAGTTAAATGTGAAGAATTCTACTCATGCTGTTGCATTTTTAAATACGGCATATGAAACCAAGATAAGCTACTCCAATCGTAATCCATTCAGTTTAACATATATAAAAGATCTGGATCCAGATTTTCTACTTGAAGTATACAAAGAATATAAGAAGCATTTACCTAAGAAGCCATATGTTATTGTCGGTTATTTAGTTTATAATCAAGAAGGAAATGGTGAAATGATTAGTCACTGTTTTAAAATTCTAAATACGGTTCGTGAAGCTTGCCCTGGATTAATTCCAGCTTTATATGAGCTGGCTAAATTGAAGTTTCTTTTTGGCTATTCAAATGATGCTCAAAAGTTAGCGCAACAAGTTGCCGAACTAGACGGTACTCATGCAGGCTGCCAAGTGTTACTGGCACAAATATACATACAACAGCAATCATTTGCAAAAGCGGCACAGTGTTTAGAAATGTGTTTAAGTTATAATTTCAAAGTACGAGACAGCTCAATGTATCATTTTCTAAATGGAGTAATTTTGAAGAGTACCAATCAGCTTGAAGACGGCTTAACGAGTTTTATAACTAGCTTACAAATAGCGACGAGTAAAAGCAATCTTATTAATACAAATAGGATGTTTGAATCAGATTTGAATATCATTGATAAGGCGACTCTGTATGTGCAAATTATAGAAATCCAGACTATATTAGAACAATATGGTGAAGCAGAGAAAAAACTATGCAGGTAAAAATAGAAAGAAAGAAAACATTGATGTGATTGTGATTAATATGGAAAAATTAAATTACTTTATTATTTATAGGAAGCGATTCAAGAGTTTTCCTACACTTCAGAAGAGAATCGGCTTTTGATCACTCGTGCAGACTTAGCGATGAAGAAGGGAGATATTGATAATTCTATTGATATATTAAACGAGATAAAACCAGAGCAACCGTATTACTTTCAAGCTCATAGTAAATTGGCGCATATTTATTTGAAAGATAAAAAGGATAGAAATATGTTCACTTCATGTTTCAAAGATATCGTTAGCAATCATCCGATGGCCGATGCTCATACTATGATGGGAGATGCCTATATCTCTATTCATGGTAATTTTAAAATATCATATTTTTTTAATAAACTACCATTCTTACATGATTTCCTGTTTCAGTTTAAATGAGTCTATAGGAACTTTACAGGAAGAGACTATTTAGCAGATTATTAAAAAAATTTAAACACTATTTTTTTTTGTTACATTTGTTTATCTTAAACAATGTGTTTTATATTAGACTAGCTCTGTGCCCGCGGCTCCGCCCGCGTTTCATATATTCTGCACTGCGTACCTAAAAAAACAAATAAATGAAAAAAAATGAGAAAGGGTCGATGGAATCCAAAAAATATATAGCCTATAACCATCTACGATTAATTCCGCGTCGAATGGTTGTGGTTTCATGCTGATCGGTCCAGTAGTTTGCGAGTTTACCTCGGACAAAGAAAACAAACTTTGCTTATATATATATATATATATATATATATATATGTATAGATTAGCTACTTCTTTCTGAAATTTCCGTTTAACTCAATTATTTGTTATATATAGAGCCCGGCCAAGCCGCAGAATCTTATGAAACAGCACTTAAGGGTAATCCTAAAGATGTTCAACTAATAAAAAAACTTGGTGTGGCTTTATTCAAAATGCACGAGTATGACAAAGCCATACAGCATTATGAGAATTCTATTAAACTACTTAGTGATGATGAAATCATGTTTGAATATCTTGAACTTCTGATAAAGGTAACACTATTTTTTTTTTACCAAAGCAAAGCAAAGCCCAATTTGATGCAATCGATTTAAATCTTTTTACCCGTTTTTAATAATATTTGTTGTAGGCTTACATTTACAGATCCTTAATCTAACTAACCGAATTATTTATGCGATCATATAAAAACTCGTAATCAATTTAAATTCATTATTTACATATAAATACAAAATGCAGTAAAAACATTGATTATAACTTGACATTTCATAATAAATACAATTATACTTGGTAACGCCATCTATAGGCGGTTTGTGAAGGATTGCTGGTGATTCGCTGTACCGTTGAGTGGTGGCGCTGTAGTACCTTAGCTGGACTTCTGCGCCGACCCGACGGTCGAGTCGTTAGTGAGCCGTGACAGTTGAATTGCATACTAGAGTTCGAACGCCTCCGCTAAAAATATTGAATTTACCGCAAACCCGCGCTATTGCAGCTGCACCCTTTTTATAATAGTTATATATACGGTTTTACGTGGATGTGAGTTCGAGGAAACCGTCCCGGACACTATACGCTGGCAGAGAGAACTAGGTCCTTTCACAACCGCATCGCTTAGGCAAGATTGACCCCCCCCCCCCAAATCGCTCCTTGGGCTATTTACACGCCCTAGGATACTCCCACACAATACTAGTAACCAATAGTTAAAATAAAAGCAATATTAAATAAATAAATGGATCTATATTTAAAACTGAAATTTTGAGAAATTTGTCATTCACAGCTTAAAGAATACGATAGAGTCGATTCGACAATATCGTCCGAGTTAAATCAGAAGCACAATAAGGAAAAGGGCATCGACACGTTGAAAAGGCGCGTTCGTTTGCTTCTTCTACAGACTAAAAGTCGTGAACTCAAGGATCCAATCGGTGGAAATGTCAATTTGATATTGGCCGAAGCGAAAGATTTACAAAATACAATCGTTAAAAGAATAGAGATTGACTCGAGAAGTGATCTTCCGGAGGAGAAGAATCGGTTATCTTACATATTGTGTGCTTTGGCGAGGGTCAAGTCCACAAAGGAACCGGCAGTCGCCGTCAATCTCTATTCTGAAGCTTTGATACACACGCCCCGGGAATCGAACACACTGTTGTCATTGGCTAAACTGTATGCACATGTATGTCAATTTTATGATATTATAAAAATATCACCCTAACTTATATATAGTGTTTTATATATTCTTCACTGCGTTTTAATTTTTTTTTTTAATACGGAACCCTAATATTTCTTTTGAGAACTAAGGATAAAGTAAAAATATTTCTCATAAATTCAAGCTATTGGCCGTAAAACTGTGCATTGATACGGATTTTATTCAAATTTTTATAAGTTTCAATTATGTTTTTTTTTTTTTTTTTTTTTTTGCGAAACCCTAATTATTTTCGAAAATTAAAAGTTACGCGGTGTAACTTCAGCTGTCTAGCAAAAAAAGGCCCGTCAAAATCGATCCAAGCGTTTCGGAGATTTATACCCGGAACAAACAGACAGACATAAATGGTATGTTTGTATATATATCGTATATACATTAATATCTATTTAGTAAAACAAAATAATATTGACATTACAAACAGATACTTCAATTTTATTTATTAGTCTATATGCCTGTCTATCCAATAACTCCTAAACCACGCGACGAATTCTGATACGGTTTTCACTACCAATTAGACATTTTTTTCACGGATATATAAATACATTATAATTAAGCTGCATTTGTGTAAACACCATTCACCCTTTGCATCAAAATGAGTAGAGATGTGGACTAATTATTTTTTATTGTCTCATTAAAAAACAGACCATAAATAAGGCTGACCGTTGGACACAAAATCTGATTTGAAAAATGCGGAACTTTAATTTTATCTTAGAGAGAGAGACGCTTAACAGATTACGTCACAAGTTACGTGTTAGGCATCCTTCTGTCATTTCTCATCAAAACTTTAAACGCTTCACAATTTTGAAAGCCGGATGAAATATTTTTCTCAGTATATATAAATATATATATTCTGTTTAATTATTTTATGCACTTAATCTGTTGTTTAAAATAGCGATAGCATATCTCTATATGTTACTATTGACTCACAGTAACACTGTTTCGCTGTAGACCCAAAGAGTACGCAATCAAAGTCGCGAGGACAAGTTAGTATTCATATATAAGTGTTAGAGGTATATGGTTCGATTTCAAATTTCAAGTTCAAATAAATACTGATAATGGAACTTGAATATGAATTACTTATTTCAATGTTTTTTTAATGCTATTATAGATGAATAATCCTGAGAAATGTGAACAGACGTGTTCAATACTTTTGAACGCGGATCCCAACAATGAATCGGCAGCGGTGATGATGGCAGATCTTGCTTTTCGTAAGGTAATTAATACTTACAAATGTTTATAATATTGTAGTTTCGCCTGTTTATTAGGTGTTTATAGTCTTTACACTGCTTTAGGAAAAATAAATATAGAAAAATATGAACATATAGTGACACTATATAGGACTTGTAGTAGCTATTAATATTTGTTTTGTACACACAGTACGGCCTACATCGATTTTTGATCAGTCCCGTACCGACTTTTGATACGGTCCTCTTCGACTTGTTATCCATCTCGTACCGACTTTTGATACGGTCCTCTTCGACTTGTTATCCATCTCGTACCGACTTTTGATACGGTCCTCATCGACTTGTTATCCATCCCGTACCGACTTTTGATACGGTCCTCTTCGACTTGTTATCTATCCCGTACCGACTTTTGATACGGTCCTCTTCGACTTGTTATCCATCTCGTACCGACTTTTGATACGGTCCTCTTCGACTTGTTATCTATCCCGTACCGACTTTTGATACAGCCTTCGTCGACTTGTTATCCATCTCGTACTGACTTTTGATACAGCCTTCGTCGACTTGTTATCCATCCCGTACTGACTTTTGATACAGCCTTCGTCGACTTGTTATCAATCCCGTACCGACTTTTGATACAGCCTTCGTCGACTTGTTATCCATCTCGTACTGACTTTTGATACAGCCTTCGTCGACTTGTTATCCATCCCGTACTGACTTTTGATACAGCCTTCGTCGACTTGTTATCAATCCCGTACCGACTTTTGATACAGCCTTCGTCGACTTGTTATCCATCTCGTACTGACTTTTGATACAGCCTTCGTCGACTTGTTATCAATCCCGTACCGACTTTTGATACAGCCTTCGTCGACTTGTTATCCATCTCGTACTGACTTTTGATACAGCCTTCGTCGACTTGTTATCAATCCCGTACCGACTTTTGATACAGCCTTCGTCGACTTGTTATCCATCTCGTACTGACTTTTGATACAGCCTTCGTCGACTTGTTATCAATCCCGTACCGACTTTTGATACGGCCCTCGTCGACTAGTTATCCACCCCGTACTGACTTTTGATACGGTCCTCATCGACCGACCGACCATTAATATAGCCTACATAGTTTTTATCATTCAACAGTGAATTCAATATAATACATATGTAAGTAAAAGCTTGAATGAAATAAATAATGTGCTTCTTCTATCACATTTTCTGAAGTTGTTACTGGGCACTTGCGGCGGTTTCGCCTGCCGTAAGAGTCCTACGCATCCCTCCGTGGTACCGCACCGAGGATATGCGTAAATGTATTTCCTCCACGTATAAAAAATATATAGAGGTAGCTGCTAACGATTCCCTCAACTAGCGTCAGTTTGAAAGGGTATTCTCGTCGTGCAGGTTAACAACCTGTTCCATCAAAAGTATTTTAAATTATCGCACACTGGATTCTCTATCTTTTTAAGTTCGCATCACCAGAAAAACAAAAAAATATATAATTACCCAGTACGTAGCTTATGTACGACTGATTTACGTTTTACAATTACCTACACATTTAACAAATGTTTGTTTTTTTCTTTTCAAAATTGAATGCTAAATACTGAAGTTATGTTAAAGTGACGCTATCAGAAATATAACGGATTAGGTTGTTTATTTAGGAAGAAAATGGTGTTTTTTCTGATTATTCGAAAAATTCGTAATATTCGAAGTATTCGAATACTAGGGTTACCATGATTATATCATGAAGATTGACCAGTTAGCTTAAGGTCATGTATAAAAAAGACAAATACCATTTAGGTGGATTTAGAAGCGGCACAACGTCATCTGAATCAGATCCTATCAGTGAAGTCTACAAGCTGGGAAGCATTAGCACAACTAGTAGAGGTGCAGTGGCGACGTGGGAAGTTACTTGAAGCGGAACAAATGCTGGAAACTGCTAGACTCAATATGGGGAAAAATGATGATCCAGGTATATTTAATATCATGCACACAAAGCATATCTATACTAATAAATAAATGTGAAGTGTCTGTTTGTAATGTCAAAATTAGTTTTTTTTTACTAAATAGATATGTATGTATATACGGTATAGGTACTTCCAAAAATACAATTCTTTTGAAATGTTGTCTGTCTGTTTGTAATCTCGGGTACGGCTGGACCGATTCTGACGGACCTTTTTTGGTAGATAGCTGAAGTTACTCCTGGTAATTTAGGGTACTTTTAATTTTCGAAAATAATTAGGGTTCCGCGGTAAAAAAATATAACCCAAAAACAATTTGAATAAAAACTGATTCAATGTACAGTTTTACCGGTAAGTGCTATAATTTATGACAAATATTAGTACTTAGTACTAATTTTTTTTCCCGTCCCGTATAAAAAATTTAAAACGCAATGAAGGATATATGAAACGCGGGCGCAGTCGTGGGCACACAGCTAGTATTATAACTAGTAGTACATATAATCCTTGATGTGTTTTGTAACGATTAGAACACGTTTCAGGCTACACAGATAATATGCTTTATATGCCAATTCGGATTAAACCGTCATATTACAACGAGGTTCTAACTAAATTATCGTAGATTACCTAAAAAAAAAAAACGTCGGTTAATTTGTCATCTAAATTTATCTACATGGATTGTCTGTTAGACAAACATATACGTTTATTGGTGTAAGTCCTAGGTTCTTAACATTGACGATAACGCCCCTTGTGAGTCTTAGAGAAAATTAGGGGCATTGAAATACCGCAGAGGGGCGTGAGCAGATAAAAATTTAGTTCTCAAAAAATAAAAAAATAAGATGGGGAACTCCAGAAAAAAAAAAAAACATTCTCAAAAAGGGCAGTGAGGTAAATAATAGTGAGAAACTGTGATGTAAATGATTAGTAGGTACAGTAATTTTTATTAGGATATCATTACTGCGCGGGTCTGTGTTCGATGCACGCGGGTAGGGCGAACGCAGCGCTGCGCCAGTTGAATCAGGCTCGGCAGTGTTCGCGCTGGGCGACGGACGCTGCGCGGCGCATGGCTCTGCTGTGCCTAGCGCAGCACGCGGCCAGGGTCAGCACTGACACGACACCCGGCAACACACCTGCCGCTGCAGACGACACGTAAACTATATCGATATTAAACCTATTACAGGGCCCTTCAAGTAATAAGCATCAATAGAGTCAAAAGAAGTTTGAACGTCAATTACTTCTCATTTTTTGATGTGTAACACCTTCTTCTCGCTTTCCTGCAGTCTGTGGGTGCGAAATCGTGAAAAGGAACGGAAGTTTGTAACAGGAAGCTAGGGAGGCGCGCGATATTTAATTTGACTTATGAGCGCGCACTATTTCATTTGACCAATGAGCGCGCGGTATTTGATTTGATCAATGAGCGTGCGGTACTTGATTTGGACCAATGAGCGCGCGTGCTATTTTTTTGACCAATGAGCGCGCGCGGAACTAAATTGTACCAACTCGGTTTCCGCGAAGTTGGTACTGTCAGTAATCAACTGTGCGCTTAACCCACAGTGTTGTGTGTAAACTGTGCTGTTATATAAACTAATTTCTATGACTAAACTATATTAATATGTCCGATTACCCGTAAAAATGAGACAACAGGAAAATAATGGAAAGCTGGCGTAAACGCCAGGTTAGTGCTCAAGGGGTTCATAAATGTGAGATGTTAATCCTGAAGATAGTAAGTGTCTAAAAAAAGTGATCGTGAAGTAAATTAATCGGCAAATAATTGTATTCAATAAAATTAACCCAAGTATTAATTAAATAAAATGAAATTTTCGTTCAGAAGAGTTAATTACGAAAAATCATTTTAAATAATGCTTTTTTTTTTCAGTATATAGTGTTAATCTTGCTTATTACCAAGATGAGATGTTATACTTTAAGACTCGATCGGTTTTTTTTAATGTCAGTGCTTATTATGAGAGGGGATGGTGGGAGTGTAAGAACTTTGCTTATTACTTCGAAAGGACGAGTCAAACATGTTGAATGCTTAATACTTGAACGGCCTCTAATTAAAAAAAAAACAGCTATGTCCTTTTTTAAAAAAATGAGCACTGGGGCACTCTTATTCGCTGCCACAGACAATGCTGAATTATTTTTTTTAATGAATCTTTTTAATGGGATTAAATTGTTACCGTGTCATAAATAAATACTAACGAAACCTTATTGTATGTGTAACTTTAGACAACAGTAATTTCGTTTTTCTTAAAAAGTGGACTTCGCTGTATTTGAAACTTGACTTGAGTACTATATTTCGATAGATCGAATAAAAAGCTGGGAATTTACTATAAAACGAAGTTTTCATAATTGTAAAAATATAAAAGATTTAATTACATATATTACTGATTTTTTGATGACTGTACAGGCTCAGTGCTTTGACCAAAATCTCACATGTTAATTTACGATGTGGTCTATGATAGGTAATTACACTAAACCTGGAGGTACTAGTTCTAAAGTGATTCTAAAAAAAAACACACCTATTGGTGTTTGGCGACTGGATTTTAAACTTGATATCTAGCAAGAGCTACCCAGGCGGATATTGTTACAAAATACCTTTTTTTTGACGGGGGAAATGCATTTACGCACTACCCTGACCCATTGCATTAGTGAGACCGAAGTCCCCAATGCAATGGGTAAGGGGGTGCGTAGGGACGTCTCCGCACCAGTGTGGGACTCGCCCGGACGTGAAGCGCCCGGAAATACCCACTAAAACCCTCCGGGGCCGTCCGCCGCATTTGGAATGGGGGCGACACGGGGTGGCTTTCGCAGTCACCGCGTCGGTTACAAAATACCCTTACTATGGTATCATCACGATGTATGCCTTCAACGAAAGGCTAATTGTAATAGAGTTGGGTGGGTTTATTCTGTCAATATGTCTAGTGAGTTCCTTGCAAATCGCAATATATAGAAAATAATGACAGGGATACGAAACTGCTTGCGCTGAAAAACGGCGGAAAAGCTTGTGTTAGAGGTAGCACCGGGTGATCGCAAGTCGCTTCAAGCGCTAGTACAATTGGCGACGAAGCAGAAACCGCTAGCGGAACGGGTCCTGCAAGAACTGTTACCGCTGGCGACAGACGACGGTTACCAGGACGATCCCTATATAATATTGGCTATTGCGAACGCGTGAGTTGCATTAGTAACTTTTACACTTCAAAAAAAAAATTAATATCCCGTTAAATTGATATATATATAAATATATATAAGCAAAGTTTGTTTTTTTTGTTCGAGGTAAACTCGAAAACTACTGGACCGATCAGCGTGAAACCACAACCATTCGACGCGGAATTAATCGTAGATGGTTATAGGCTGTATATTTTTCAAATTCTATGAGCCCTTTGCCATGTTTTCTCAATTTGTTTGTTTATTAATTTATTTGCTCCCATAAAACAAAAGACAGGCATTTATAAAATTGGGTTCCTTTGACGCACCATCACCTCAAAACTACTGAACATATCGGGAACAACGCAGTATTTCTCGTAGACAGGTATTTTTTGGATTCCACCGATCCTCTCTCATTTTTTTTTTTCGATTTACTCTTTTGTAAATTTTCCACTTCAATTTACGTTTGCATACATTTTTTCCGCTAATAAAAACAAAATACTCTTACTTTTATTCATTCATTTGTTTTTTTTTAATTAGCTATAAATGAAACGTCATATGCACAGAACAGAACATATGAAACGCGGGCGGAGCGGCATAATGCTATTTTATCCCGGGATAAATGCCGCTAGGTTATCCTCTTAAGGCTTTAGAAAAACAGCGTGTGGTCAGTTAAAAAAAAATCACCGAAAAAAAAAAAAACTATTTACAGTTACAATATCATCAAGCAACCGACTCGCGCGAAAAATATACTAAAGCGAACTGTATCCTCGATTCCATGGACACCGGAGAAGGCGGATGCCTTAGAAAGGTATTAATAACATCAATCTATATATAAATAAGCACTTTTTTTACACGCTATAAGCTCAATGCTTTGACCACAATCTCACCTGATGTTAAGTGACGGTGTGGTCCAGGATGGTAAACACACTAAGCCTAGATACTAGTTCTTAAGTGATGCTGCCGGAACACACGGATTGGTATTTGGCGACAGGTTTTCGAACTTGAGGGTGGTAGCTACCACCATGCTATGGTTTCCTCATGGTGTTTTCCTTCATCGAAAACTAAGGCTGATTTTAGAGTCTGATAGGTGGGGATCGAACCCGCGTCGATTGCCGCGGAATCCGGCCGCGCTACCCGCTGCGCCATCATCCCTTCTATATCCATTATTAACGCTGTCATACATCTTTAACATTTCTGAGATAAAAATACTATAAAGTAATAATGTCTTTTAACTGTTTTATAACTCGATAATAATTATTCCTTATATAAATAAACAGTTGACCAACCTTCAAGTGACCTCCCGTAAAATATGTAAAAAGAATCAATTACAAGAGTAAATTATTTAATCAATCTTTGATAAAATAATCGAATTAAATTAAAAAAAAAACGTAGTTATGAAGATTTTTTTTAGTGATTAGATATAAAATACTTCTAAATTGGTTTTGTGAGTTAAAGAGTGTGTTTTTTAAAGTAAAAAATTGATAACCGAATCTGCCTTGGTGGCGCAGTTGTATTACGGTGCGACTGCAGTTCTGAGGTCTCGGGTTCGATCCCCGGGTCGGGTCAAGTGGTATTGGATTTTTCGTCTCAGTATCATCCCGGAGTTTGGAATTTGTGCCCGATATGGCGACAGGCTCGCCCCCTGTCATATCTGGGACGGAACTGAGCTCGGCGAAATGTGGGTGGTGTAGTTCGCTAATTCACCTCTGCCTAACCCTTCGGGGATAACAGGCGTGAGCTTATGTTATGTTATGAAACTATAGCAGATAGTCCCCCATATTTTGAGGGTTTTTTCTCGATAATTTTTCATAATTTTTAGGGTGGGAACTTGACGGTGGGTCACACTGTATGTGGAAGGAATTATCAAGCGTTATAGTAAATTAAGTACAGGGAAGAGTTTTTTTGTGATATGTTTTGAACAAATCGTTGAATATTCTAGAAATTATAAGATTTTTATATCTTGATATTATGTTTTTTTTTTATTCCCCCCTGACATAATCAGGGACTTTGGTAACAACTCGGTAATAAATAAATAAAGTCTTTCCCCCATTCTCTCCTTTATTTTCTTTTGTTGAACTTGTTCTCTTGCCTCTTGTTTCTATATTTCTTTCTTTTAACTTATAAACTAAATTCACATTGTAGTAACAGTGACAATAATACTACAATAATAATCCCTATGGTTTTTTTCCCATTCCTTCCCCTTCCCTTTCCCTTTTCTTTTTCTCCTTAAATATTTTGCAAAATGCATCGATATTATGTATTATGCATATTCAGTATTATTGTATGACGTGACAATTGTTTTAAGATGTTGGTTGGAGGTCGCAGACGGACAAATCGCTTCGGGTAGATTAGACGCAGCGAAAGAATTACTCACTAAAATCTTAAACCACAATAACTCTTGTGCACCCGCTTATCAATATCTAGGTAAATATATAATACTTTATATGTAATATATAATATTTTATTTATCTATATATCTATTTAAAATAATATAGACGGACGGTGCTATTATAGTAATGCTGGCTATAATTTAGCCGGACTGAAATTCTTACAGTCTCATGCGCAGAAGATTTATTTAATGAAATAATACTATACTTCGCCAAATATGATTAAAAGTATACTGTAAAAAGTTTTACTGAGAAATTAGTGGTATTCATTATTTAACTTTTTTTTTTAGCTGACAATATTACGTACGCGAGAAAGGTCAAAATATATCGGCCATACTGTACATAAAAGTTAACGTTGGTCTGCAAGTGGATAATCACCGAAATTATTTACTTCAGATTTTTTTTTAAACCATTAATATATTATTTGGTCTTCTTTTGGCATGTATTTTATTATATTACTAGCCGTGTGCCCACTTTTCATAAGTTCTTCAATGCGTTATAATTATTTTTTTCCGGAGCCCTAATTTTTCTTCTATACTTAGATAAAGTAAAAAAATATATCTCACAAATTCAAACACTTGCCAGTGAAACTGTGCGTTGAATCGGATTCTATTCGAAATTGCATGCGTTTCAATATTCATACGCCGAACCTTAAGGTATTTTTGTTAAGTTACGCGGAATAACTTCAGCCAAATAAAAATAAAATCGTGTCAAAATTGGTTAAGCCGCTCAGGAGATTACCTGGAACAAACAGAGTAAAATGTGCGATCTTGATTTGGCGTAAAAGTAGTCTTTAATTTGCGGTATTTGATATTATGTTAATAATGACACGAAAGCATAAATACAAAATACGCAGAAATAAAAAAAAACCCCAAAACGTTCCTGGAAAATTGTTACTCAGAGCCGCTAATCTGTTGTTAGAAGATTAGAAAAATAATATAAAGTTCGGCCTAAACAACTGGCATTCATGACCGTTATTAATTATTTGAATAACAAAAAACATGGAGTATTTTATATTAAATTATTTATTGTTCACAATACGTAAAATATTACAGTAAAATTATTAACATTTTAATAGGTCAATTAGCAGAAAAAGAGCAAAACTATAAAAGTGCAGCACATAATTACGACAACGCGTGGGCGTATGGGGGGAAAAGCGATCTAGCGGTCGGCTACAAGTTGGCACATGCCTATCTGAAGCTGAAGAAATATCCAGAGTGTATCGTCGTTAGCCGGCACATACTCAAACTTCACCCGGATTACCCGAAAATAAGAAAGGAGATATTGGAGAAAGCCAAGACTAACTTAAGAACTTAATATTTGCCATTCCCTTCTTAAAATTGTCTTACACAGGGAAATGTTAAAGATTTTAAAAATTGTAAAACTAATGCACTAATATGTCTACAGTCAGGAGTTTTTGACGGCGCCTTGATTTATCATATAATGGTTATTATCCTAAACTTGCAATATTTGATTTTATATTATATAATATTGGTTGCATTTGTACATTATTTCGTTTAATTGTTGTCCTAAAGTGCGATAGAAATAATGAAATGTGACATGAATTCTGCGGTGCCACAAAAACTCCTCGGAATGTTTTAGCAAAGTGGCAACGTTTATCTAAAGCGTTGATCTAATATTAACGGCTGCTTTGGCTGTATAATCTAAGTGCCTTTGCCTTAAAAGGGAAAAAAACATGAACAGTTGTCACAAATAACAGGAATGAAGCATAGAAAATAATAGGAGTTTTTGGCGGGATTTAGTGGTTACTTTTTGTAATTCATTAAACTTATGTATTTAACCGTTTCATGTAATCTTGGTGGCGTTTTATATGATATAGATTGGATATAGTGTTCAAGTTTAATATAGAAGATAACGCGTAATGTTTATTCTGAGGTGCTGACAAGGATCCATGGAAAGTTCTAGTAGTATGAGCCACCGTTTCTCTAGAGCTTGGTAACGCTGATACAAGTTTAAAAATATATCTTACCCACATGACACTGGCACAAATTGTTTGTACACAGATTGTCATTATCTAAGAAGATGGGAATGACGAGTCCCGTTATGACATTTATCAACGAAACATCATTAGTGATGTAACTTAAACAAATCTATTAAAATTATGAGTTGTAATCTCTATGATTTATAAAAATACGTTAATGAAAATGTTACGGAATAATTTGTTTATTAAAGGATATATAGTCTTACAAACATTGGTTGACTTTTTTTTTTTTAAATGTTTTCTACCATATAATATACAACCATTATTGCATATGAGTTTTTGAAATAAAATTTCTTTCATTATGTTTTTTTTATTTGACACATTATTGTGTGAGTACCCATAGAAATAAGACGATAGGAAAACAATGGAAAGCTGGCATAAATGCCAAGTTAGTGCTCAAGGGATTAAATATAAATTAAACTATATTACTGGTAATTTAAAATCTCGATTATTGTTTTGTTGGTAATAAACGGTTTGAAGCAGTGAGAGCACTATAGTTACATTGTCGACGGACTTGCTTTTTTGGTGAGAGTAAACGTGAATAAAATATGCATTATATTTTATAAACGAAAATCCCTGGTTTACAAATTTAACTTTATATTACTTATTTATTTGTTTAAAATATCAACATTTTTTTTTTATGCTGTCATTCAAAAACTCAAAGTTAGTCATATTGAATGAGAAATGTCAAAAGGGGACTGTATTTTGAAATAAATGTATTTCATATAATGTAACACAAGATTTATTGTTATGTTATTTCTAAACACATGTTTAAACTCATTAATACAAAGTATCGAAATCCTGTAAGCCAACTACTATAGAGCAAAGGTTATCTAAAATTTGGAAAATTGTCACTAATTGTTTTATATAATGGTAAAATTAGATATACATATTGCACTATAGAACATGTGCAAAAATAACATTAATTACAACAAACCTTTAAATCAAATACCTATCTTTATGATACCAATATTAAACAATTTCATATTGGTAAAAAAGAACTATATTTAAATATTATTTCTCTCATTCACTGCCATTAAAGTTTTTGGCACATATTTACTTCACATTATATACAGGGCTGCCGGGTTAATTGTTTAAATAAAACTCTGTTACAAGTGCGGCAACTTTATTTTTGACGAACCCATAAACTACCCAATCACAAACATAGACAATCATTCTACAGCACAGATTATAATTTATGCAAGTTTTATCTTGTTTTGGTGTTTATTGAAGCAATAATCACAAAAAATTACAGCAAGCACATACAATAACAAAGCCATTTGTCACGTTAGTTCCTTCTTCGACCTTGACTTTTTTCCGAACAGAGTATTACTTGAATATACTTTTTCTCGTTCATGTGTTATGAGTATACTAGCTGTGCCCGCGACTTCGTTCGCGTTTCATATAAAAAAAAATTGAATCAAATTTTGAATCTAATCCATTAAATCCATTCTCGAATCCTCAGGAATAGACACAGAAAATTTCATTAAAATCGGTCGTTTAGGAGTTTAGTCATACACACGCACAGAAGATTACATATATATATATATAGAGTTTTTTGTTTGCATTTAATTTAATTCATCTCGTATATTATTGTAATTTATTTCAATAACATTTTGTCATATAAAATTAAAATAACTATGTTTTTAATTCGGCATTAGAAGTAATATAAATAAAACAGCGATTTCTAAATATGCATAAATATTTTTATTTCATTTACGACCTCTGGTTTTCGTGACCTTTTAAATAATGTACAAAGTAGGACAATAAAGAAATATTTATGTAGGTTACTCTATGTATTACAATCTAAACTAAACCTGCAAAATAAATGAACTTTGTAATAGGATTTTGTTATATTTTTAATCATCCTTGCTGTCCTCTTGTTCGAGGATGGTCTTGAAGCAGAACGGCTGGAAGATGTAGCCCAGGCCAGCGTAGAATTTGCTCATGAACTCGACCCTGTTACATGAATTAAAAAGTTTACAACAGCTTTTAATAATGATATTACTTTGAAGCATTTTATAAACTGGATCTGTGATCTGTTTAGTGTCCATAGTTTATATGTACTAAACTATTGAGGGGGTAAAAAACAGTTCACGTGCCCTAATTCTCGCTGTTTGTCAGCCGAGTTTGTTTATTGGCGATTGGATGGACCTTTATAGTTTTATCAATCATAAAAGAAAAATATATTTGTTTTACTTGGTTTTTAATAATAATTACGGACGAATTTGACCACTAGGCGAATATTAATTATTTATAAACTACCACTACGATGTTAGTTTTTGCCAAATATAGATCTTGTATCATACTTGTTGATACTAAGTTATTCGATTTGATTTTGCTCCTTTGCAATTGGCCGTCACTAGTTTAGTGTTTGACTAAATAAGTGACGTTGGCTAGTAAATTACGTTGTCCTTTAATATGATGACATACTACATCTAGAGATACTGGCTCTAAAGTGATGCTGTCTGTCCGCACTTATAAGTGAAAGATGTTTAAACATGTGGTAGACGATATCTCCACTATGCTATAATAGGGTTAATTGAGGACTGAACCAATATTTGATTGGTAACATCAATTGGCGCATCTTGCCGTTTGATGATTCTCATCCGCAAGGTGTCCCGTGACTGCCAACTTTTTTTTTTCTGAAAACTATATACTAACCAATGCAAACGAAGGGTGTGCAAAAACGCCGAGAGGCCCTCCATCATGACGAGAATGGCGATGGTGAATAGTGCCCAGAAGCAGAACGCTACATACAGCTTGATAGCTCCGATGTAGTTGTTATCCTTTAACCCGAACGTCAATACCATGTTCCACAACACTTCAGATAATTCTAGAAGAAAAAAAAATAAATTAATTCATGATTCGTTAAGCTTTTATAATCACTATCTCTCTATCAGCTTAATCACAGAATGGGTAATGGGGTTCTGTGTCAATTACTGAATCGTATTATACGTGTCGTTCATTGTAAAAATGAGTTATACGTTTTTTTCTATTACATTCAATATAATACATTTCGTTTTATATTATCATAACAGTTCATTACTAACTATATAGCATTACAAATTATATGGTATTTACTATTCAAATTGATATTGATAAGTACTCATAAATAAGTATTCTAAAAGTCCATTATAAGGACAGAGTTATATAAGTTACATTGTAACAAGAATGATATTCAGACTAATAAAAGATATATAAACGCTGATAATGAACAGTGGTAACCCTAAAAACAAATCATGAACGTTGAAAAATCAATATGGTTAACATAAAGGAGGCTCATTGTTAGCAATTGTACTATTATTTTTATTTTTAACTGTTTCCTATTAGACTTGTAAGCTTAAGTTTTAAAAAAAATACATGTGGTTCTCAAAATGGCGGTCGTGCAGAGCAACACTGAATTGTTTATCTGTGTTCATATAGGAACGAGATTATGAAGGTTATTATAGTTTTATTGTAATTTAGGGTCGCAATAATTAAAAGAGAGAGATTTTTGGTGAAACTGTTTTCTTAATGTTTAAAATGCATAAATTCAGTATTAACATAACCTAACATATAACATTAATCTGGATCTTACATCTATCAGAGCTCCGAGCAATAATTATACATACATTTTCATATGGTTTATTCTATAATCAAAACATACGATAGGCTGCGTAAGTATGAATTTTATTATTTATCTCTGAGCCAACACTTAAACGCTATTTTATGCTCGACATACATGTTGACGGATGACGTCATAGCATCGGTAACGCGAATCGTATAAGTTTTTCCGATCTAGTCGGCGCTAAAAAAAATGTTCACTTCCAAAAAGTAATTAATATTGTAGATACCCTTTTTTATAGGTAATCCAAATATTGTTGATACCTGCGTGAGCGAGTGAGAGAGCCCAGAGACGGAGATAGGAAGCTGTGTGTGAGATGGTACTGAGCACGTATTCGATGGTGTGTATGGCTTGGTGAATCATTATCTCGCTGAAGGGTTCGTCCTCGTGGCTGTGGGCGACTGGCTTCGCCTCCGGCTTGGCCTGTCCGTCGCCGATGTCGGTCTGCTCTTGTAACTCAATGCCTTGGCTCACGCTACCGTTCGATTGTTCCGGCTGAATTCAATTAAATAAAGATTGATTTTCCAGTCGGAAATCTATAAGGTGTTGTCTATTAATAACGTGACGTATCATTATTTTTTCAAATTTGCGGCCTCCTAGCCCTCACGCATACGTATGACCCTATATATTATATTATCGGTACTTAGTTTATAACCTAGATTACTTTTGCAAAATTTCAAAAATCGTTACCTAGCAACGGCAAGTCTAGTTCAACGAAAAAAAAAAAACAAATACACCCTTCCTAGCTAAGGTGATTTTTCCGACCCCTCTTCTTTCTCTCGAAACTCTTGTAACCAATGGACGGTCCTTAATGCATTTATTTCATTATTGATAACTGAGATATCAATTTAAAACGTTCTCATAAAAATTTCCATTCTTCTTATTACACTCGTTAAATGATTTTTTAAAGAAAATTCTTACTCTTAAGAAAACATTCTTCTTCTTAGTTTAATAAAAATCTACGTGTTACATGCAACAAATTAAGTCAGTGTTGTTCATTCATCACTCTTGTAAAATGGCGGTTGTATTGCTAGAACTATCCAGAGAGTTTTGGTGGGATATCAGAACAAAAGTTTTCATGTTATAACGAAAGTTAATCAATAAAAAAAAAAAAGAACGACTATATCATAGATTGAGGTCTCCACATGTATTATTATATTTTCAATTTCGATAGTTAATTTCACTTTAATCTCTTATCAGTTAGATGAATAAATAAAACAAAACCCCCCAATTCGATTACCTTAGCGTCCTTCTTCTTGGTAGTGAAGAGCAGATATAAAGGTTTCCCGAGCAACATTACGGGGATGCAGCAGAGTGCGATGAGGACGAACACGCGTTGGATTCGCCCTTGACCTTCGAACATGAACTCCTTGCATCCGGCCTCCGGGACCTCGCTCGAGAACAGCATCATGTTGATGAACAGGATCAGTACTGATGGCGCGCAACCTTGCCTGTACGCCTCGTCTGGGAATTCAAGGATAATTTACTATCTTAAGAGGATACGCGGTCAGAAAAGTAGTTATTTAAGAAAACTATTGCACCAATGAAAGCGAAAGGGACAACTGCAACGCGGGCTGATTTACCGTATGCAAAATAGACGAAAACATCACTTCGTAGTACCCTGCTTCCTTCTCCAAAACTGAACCGATTTTTAATTTTCTTCAGTTTTAGAATAATAAATACTTTGGCTATACCCGTACGTTTTGCTTATTTTTTAATTTTATCCATCAAATTTGATTGACGAACGTTTGAAAATGACGGTAAAAATCGAGCATTTTTTTAATTTTCAAAGGCTTCTGGTTTCTGCAATAACTAGTTTATGGAAAAAATGTACGGGCATGGCGGTGGTGGATATATATTATTTGGTATAAAAATATTTAACATAATATTTTATTACATAACAGGGGACTACATTTGTATGGAATAAAAGCCGCTAGGATATCCTCTTCACTTCGCCCTCACAATACATCTTCGACAAATTATTGTATGTTCATAAAAAATTATATAAGCTTAATCTCTAGTAAATTATCGTCGATGATGGCGCAGTGTATACTGCGGCCGGATTCCGCGTCAATGGCCGCGGGTTTGAGCCCACCTCTATCCAACTTTGAAATCAGCCTGAGCTTTTGGTGAAAGAAAATATAGTCAGGAAACATGGTGATGATAGGGCATTTCCTAATGATGCTCGCCTGGGTAGCTACCACCCTCAAGTTTGTAAACCTGTTGCCAAATACCAATAGGTGTGTTCCAGCAGAATCACTTGCGAACCAGTACCTAGGCTTAATGTATTTACCATCCTGGACCATATCGTCACTTAACATCAAATGAGAATATGGTCAGAGCACTGACCTCTATATCATGTAAAATTTTTGAATAGTTTTTTATTTTAATATGTTTCGTAGATTCAAATTTACAACAACAAGGAATCAGGTCGGGTTTCTTGCCGTCTCCTCTTGACTGGACGTTCATAAGCGTCTTCTTACAGCCTAAATTGAATAAACTTTGATTTGATTTTCGAAACTACATTCAAATAGATTTCTTTCCAAATGGGAGATGGACAACCGTTAGGAGAGAGGTTTTATAAGCTTTAGATACCAATCACATTTATAAGGTCGAAATACATTATTGATGATTGGTTTATATTTACCTTCGGCTATGGTGCTATATGCGACCCATTTATAGAACATCATGAACACCATGTACAAGAACAAAAGGCAGAGAAATACGATCTGTGGAATGAACTCGAGGAAAATTGAATAGCGACGCTTGAAGAAACTGAAATAAAAACGTAACAACATTAGAATAGCGCATTTAATATTTGATTATTATCACTTCCTACAAATATTTGTTAAATTAATTACACATTATGTAAGTTTTTTTTTTATCTAGAATAAAAAAATATTCCGCTTCGTTTATATATAATTGCTTGGCCTTTTTTTTTTTCTTTTCTTTTTTTTAACGGGGTGAAATGCATTTACGCACTACCCTTACCCATTGCATTAGTGAGACCGAGGTCCCCCAATGCAATGGGTAAGGGGGCACTGAGGCACACGAGTTCCGTGCCAGTGTGGGACTCAAACCCGGGCGAGAGTCGCCCGGGAATACCCACTAAAACCCCCCGGGGCCGTCCACCGCATTTGGGATGGGGGCGACACGGGGTGGCTTTCGCAATAATTGCTTGACCTGACTGAGATTCATCATCGCAGAGTCTAAACCGCTGGGCCTATTGACTTGAAATTTTGGCAATAACTACCTCTTACGATGTCATTTCACCCCTAAAGGGGTAAAATAAGGGATAAACCATTGTATGAAATGAAGTCATTTTCAAACTAAGAATCACGAAGTTTAATATACATACTTCTGCTTAGAAATTAATGTACACGTGTATCAGCATTTTGTATCGTGTAACGGGGTTGTAATTTTATATGGGAAGTTTGTCATGTTTAAAGGCAGAAGTATGAAATTTTTAATAGTCTTAATCACGAGGGAGATTATAAGCTGCAAATGATCTGAGTATCACGCGGGCAAAGCCGCGGGCACAGTTATTATTATATATAAAGTACAGTCAAGAGCTATAACGACCGGTAGATGAGAATTTATAGACATTTGGCATCATCATGCCTGAAGATAGTTTTAAAAACACTGGCTAAAACTGAAACTCGATGCGACTTAATACGAGAGTATGTTAGGTTTCTTACATGTGTACGGTAGTCGCAATCCAGTCCATCTATTTAATTATCCTATCAGCTCGCTAACTTTTAAATCAGTGGTCGTCACACTGTTCTGTTCAAGGGCCACCACATAGGTCAACGTGAGGTACCACTGCGGGTCGCACTTTTATGGATTGGGTAGTTGATACCATCTGTTAATTGACATATTTTTAACAAACGCGAATTCCCCATATATTTCTACAGCCGATGAAGTTTTGAGTAATTAATTGTCTATCAAAATTGCGACATCGCGGACCGCACAAATATCGCATGCGGCCTGCGGGCCGCAGTTTGACAACCACTGTTCTAAATATATATGTGCATGGTGGTCAAGACCCAGTCGAACTCGCCAATCTTATCTACCACGCCAAAAAAAATTTTTTTTTTCATTATACAACTATACTTGACATGTAGGTACTGTCATTTTGTCTATATTATTACTACTGTCTACATTTTCTTGGTTAATTTATTAACTATAATATAATCTGAAAGAAATACATAGTTTAAAAGGTTAATAATATGCACTACTTACTTGTAGTTGACGACGCTCATGCAGACACCGAAAATCATATGGATGACACCGAAAATTATGGATAACTTCATTTTGTAAGAGTTTAGGAAAATAATCTTGTTATCAGCGGTCTGTGCAAAAAAAAACAAAAAAAAAATAAAGATGTGATTTATACTATTTTTGTATTAACATTTATTCCACAGTCGGAAGACAAACAAATTTATTAAAAACAAAACAATTCTGGTATTAACTTTGGACATTTAACATAAAGTTTTTTTTTTCTTCTTTAAATTGACGTTTAAGCTTTTAATATTGTATGTGTTTTTCGTAAAAGCTAAATTAATACTCTTTGATTATGAAGCCCAAAACACTTATTGATAATACTTTTATTTAATTTTATAAAATAAAGTTTTATTAAAAAAATAAAATAAGCGATGATGGCTTAGTTGGTAGTGCGGTCGGATTTCGCGTCAGTGGACGCGGGTTCAAACCCTAAAATCAGTCTAAGCGTTCGATAAAGGAAAACATCGCAAGGAAACCGTAGCATGGTGGTAGGACAATGCCCGCCTGGGTAACTATCGCCATCAAGTTTGAAAACCTGTCACCAAATACCAATATGTGTGTTTACTATCCTGGACCATATCGTCACTTAACATTAGGTGTGGTTGTGGTCAAATCACTGAATCTATACCGTGCAAAAAAAAATAGCAAAATTACAGAAGGTTAATAATACTTAATGTGTCTAGTACCCATAAAAATAAGGCATTAGGAAAACAATGGAATGCTGGCGTAAACGCCAGGCAAGTGCTCAAGGGGTTAACTCACCTGCCAAACGGGATCGATACCAATGAAGTACGGGTATTCATTATACGCATACTTTGGATCCAGGGTCAATGCGGCATTGTGTTCCAGCGTATCGTTGTCGTAGGGCACGGACCAGGACGAACCGAAAATGTTCATTGATTTCGAGAATATATCATTGTAAACGAGACCGGTGTACATAGAGAAACAGCCCATGAGGAGGATTATGTAACGACCGGCGAAGAAAATGTTCCAGATTTCGTTATCGGACTTCTTAGCTGCGAGGGACACTTCCTTGATGACCATAAAGGCACCGAAAAAGGCCATTATGAAACCGTGTCCCAAATCACCGAACATCACGGCGAACAAGAACGGGAACGTTATGATCGTGTATAGAGCTGAAAGAGAATTTTATTTATGTACGTAATTTACTAAATTATTACGTGGACATAACAAAGTAACAACGTGAGTAAGAGACCGATCTATGCTTTCTTTATTGATTGCTTAATTTTCACTTTCGCTTCTCTCGTAGTTAGCAGCCGTGTGCCCGTGGCTGCGCCCGCTTTTCATACGAATTGCATGTAATTTTTTTATACGGAACCCTAATTTTTGTTTAGTACTAAGATAAAGTAAAAATATTCCACATAAATAGAACCACTTGCCCTTAAAATTATGCACTAAATCGGATTTTAATATTTTTTTTTTATGACTTTTAATATTTTTACGCGGAACCCTAATAACTTTCGAAAATTAAAATTACCCTAAGTTAGCCGGAGTAACTTCAGCTATCTACCAAAAAAAATCTTGTCAAAATCCATCCAGTCGTTCAGGAGTTTACCCGGAACAAACAAACAAACAGACAGCAAAAATTTTAAAAATTGCTTTTTTGTTATGGGGATCGTGTATACATCCATATCTATTTAGTAATATAAACTAATTTTGACATTACAAACAGACACTTCAGTATTGTTTATTAGTATAGATAAATGTTCACGCCGTAATCCAGCTGGGATTGGTTCCGGTATCTTCTGTAATAACAGGCCGATCCGGTGTCGGCTCTTTAGGTAACCTGGCATAAACTAAGATCTCTCTTATGACCTTTTAATTGGATCCTCGGACAATTAAATTTCTATAGTTTTGATTATAGAGCGTTAATAATTTAGGTTCACGCTTGAATTTTCTAGATTTTCCATTTAACCGCATCCATATTTTGCGACCTTTGGTTAATTACTAATCAAATAATAATCCATAGCATCTTTTTGAATACCCTAACATAATTTAGACAATACATTAAAAATTGCGTCTACCCTTTGCTTATATTATATCACTAGTTATGTGCCGGCGGCTGCACCCGCGTTTCACATACTCTTCACTACATGATATTTTTAAACAATCATTGGAAATTGATGTTATCGTGGTTATATGATGGTGTTGTCCATTGAAACGTATTTTATTTACAAGTTTATGAGATTAAATTTTTTTACACGAAACCCTAATTATTTTTTGAAAAATTAAAGTAAATAAATGTTAAGTGGAATAGCTAACTACCAAAAAAAACGTCCCGTTAAAATCGGCCCAGCCTTTCGGAGATTAGCCGGATTAAACAGACAGACAAAAATCTTAAACAGTATATTCATGTGTAATTAGTAAAAAAATTGTTATTTTGAAATTACAAAAAGACAGTTCAATTTTATTTATTAGTATAATAGCTAAGTGAGGAGTTTAGTTAGAGTTGCTTACCAGGATTACATTCCCTGTAGGAGGCGACACCGTACGAGTCGATGAGGTTCTGGAAGCCGCGAGTGAACCGGTTCGTGCGGTTGAACGTCGGCGGCTCCTCGTCCGTCTCGATGCAGTTCAGGAACGACGGGATCGAACTTCCGCAAGCGTTCTGCGTTCCGAGTACATAACGCTCAGTGTTAGAGATCAGCCATTAATCACGTGAGACTCGTAAGGGAGGCAGGGAGTTCGTATAATATAAACACGAAACATCGCGTGATAGCAAGGCAGATATCACGTTTAGGTAGGTAACAATTTCCAATACAATTGCAGAATTTAATTATATTACACTTTATATTTATAGATATTTTTTTACGGAACCTTAATTATAAATAAATTTAACATAAAGTAAAAATATTTCTCATAAATTATATCACTTGCCCGCAAAACTGCATTGAATCGGATTTTATGAGTTTTATTTTTTTATGCGGAACCCTAATTATTTTCGAAAATGAAAAGTACCCTAAGTTACCCAGAGTAACTTCAGCTATCTACCAAAAAAAGTTCCGTCAAAACCGGTCCAGCCGTTCCGGAGATTACGCATTACAAACAGACAGACAGAGAAACAGAAAGCTAAAAATCGTATTTTTGGTAAAGGTGTCGTATTATACATTAATATCTATCTATTTAGTACAAAAATTAATTTAGACATTACAAACAGACACTTCAATTTTATTTATTAGTATAGATATACAGACAACAGAAACGGCAGTAGTCGCAAACTATTTCAAATTTGTTGTAAAAGGCCACGTTGAGTACCGGCGATTACGTAATTTCGTGTTGCTTACACACACATATATATATACTTTTTCGGTTTCGATGTTAAGCGACTTTTTATATGAAAATATCCCAACATTATTGTTACACTAGATGAAAACCCGGCTTGGTTCGGGTGACATGTGACTCAAAATACACAATCTTTTACAAAATGTAAGTAGATAAGAACTGTAACTTCACTGATACGTGTGAATCGGCACTGGCACGTGTGAATCGGCCTTAACGAACTCAAGATGCCATCCGAGTGGGCAATATGGCGACTGCCATTTGCACCATTAGAATTTAACAAAATACTCGACAATTCGAATTTTCCGGATATATGTTGTCGACTCGAAATCATTATTTTTTTTATGTTTTATTATGCAGGTAGGGTTTCAATAGAGTTCGAAGAGTTTCAAGGGGTACTTGACCGAATTATTAATGTAGAGGTGGTACAGATTTTATTTATTTGGGTTTATTATAAGTATAGATAAGTATATATTAAGTTACCGATCCATCAGCCAGAGCCTTCTGCACGTTGGGCAAGTCCGCTGTCGGCACCCAGCACTCTCCGATAAGGCATTTCTTAGTGACGTCCATGTTGAATAAGTTCAGTGTATGGTAGATGGCCTTCATCTTGCGAACCATTATCGTCCAGCTAGTGAGCTCTTTGGCGACACTGACGAGCACGCGCTGCCTGTGGTCGCGGGTTTGATTCAAAACCTATTACGAAAACCGATAGTTTTATTTTAATTTGCATACGAAACAAGTGATACTTCTTATGGGACAGAATTGGATTTTATGAAACGAAAATATGGAACGAAAAAGAGGCAACAGTTCCATCATTAACCAATAGATGTCACTAAATAACTTGTCTAATGTCTGCAACACGTTTGTTTGCTAGTACAAAATAAACAAACTAGATGTCACCAAAAGGAAAACAAGTTTCTCTTCTACCACGTGTGAACTCATTGGATTTTCGTTATTTTCAATAACTGTAAAAAATGATCGTTTACATTAATTTCTACTTTTTTTTCGTTGTATAACAAACATTAACATAATTTTTATTATCACATGAAAGGGCGTTTTTCAGTACGTTCCTAAGCAACTAAGTTTTTTTTTTGCTGGAGTTTTTTTTTTTTGCGGCAGCTGTATATTATTATTTAGATAAGCAGCTTATTTGGATAAGCCGTTTGTTTTGACAGGTTAAGAGGAAATACGGGTGATGTTTATTCCATATAAACCATCCATTATTTCTTCCCGGATAATATGATTGTAATATTTTTTTTTATTTTATATATATATACAAACGTAGGGGGCATTTTGTTTTTTTTTTTCATTAATTATTTATTATATAATAGAAATAAGGAGCTTTCAAAACGAGAAAAAAAAGCAAAATGAGAAACTGATGAATTCGTCTATTATGCGCTGGTATAATCATCCCGAGCTGCAGTTCTTTCTACCGTTCGCACTTTTTAACTATTCCATTATAGTGGTACGCGATAGCAATGGATCTCTGAAATAGCTATTCTTCAAATTTGATGCGGCCGCGTTTCCTCGTAATGATAATTAAAAAAAAAGTATACATACCATATTAAGGTCTTCTAGTCTGGTCCGTACTCCTTTGACCATATCTTGTCGTTCGGTGTTGGAAGGCGGACATGGGTACAGGGACGCATGGAAACCAGTGCATACTTTCTTAATACGAGATTTCAGCTGTTCTCCTTGGAAGAACGCAACGAACACTGTCTTGTAAATTTCGTTACCCTGTTTTGAATACAAAAAAAAAAAACACTATATAACTATACTTTAAAAAAATAACTGAGACAAGCTGCCTTTAATTTTATAATGTAAAGTCTAACGATCGAAATTTAATCTATTCATTTGCAGAGGTAATTTATTTATTTCGATCTTATTTCAAGTATTTGAAAAGACGAGGCAGAACATAATCAATTCTCTGGTTTAATTTATCGATAACAAGAGACTAAGCGAATAATATAATTAAATAAAATAATACGTTCACCGAAAAACAAAATTTCATTTGACTAGCAAAATTCTAAGATACAAGCGTTTCGATTTTCTATTGAAGATCTATTTATTTTTATTCTATATGGGATGTTCTATCTCTTTCCCGCAAATCGAATGTTAATATAGATACATTCTATCAATTAAGTTTTCAATGGTTTTGGTAAAGTATCGCCAGTAACAATTGCCGGTATATAATTTATTTTTATCCACTTCATTCGCCATTATCTTCGTGTCTTGTTTATTACCTAATGTTAATGTAAATTATACCAACAGTTGAACGGAGAATACATCTTTAATAATGGAAACCGGTTTACTGATTGATTATCAAGTTGTTCTCTTGTTGATTCTCTAGTCAACTAGCAGACCGGTTGACAAACAGAAATGTTGCCAGAATGATGACAGAAATACTTAAAAATTAATCCAAGGATCCGGTGTACGCTTTATTTTTACTAAACAGATGGCCGCAACGGTTTAAACCAAATTTTTGGTTTGTTTTTTTGTGTCTTTCATTCGATTAGTCACCATCCCGAATAGCAGAATAACTTACAAAAAATTGAAGAAAAAATCATTTTCTGATACATGTATGGCACGGCTCTTTTGACGATATTTCGAGAACAAATTGACTGATTTTGATGAATTCATTATTTGCTGATCTCTCGGACTGGATAAGTTTCCTTGCGCCAAAATTTTAAACAGCTATCAGCACAACATTCGTTGATTCTCAAAAAACTTAAAATCCTAGTCAAAGTGTACATAGTCAATATTAGTTTGACAACGAGGACATGGGACATGTGTACATGTGAGGATATATGAAAGGTACCGTTGATGGATCTTCTAGCGGCTTGTCGAGCTCAGCCCTGCGTAGGAAGACGTTACCGCGTGAGATGCGCCACAGCATCCGTTCGAATGCGGGCACGCGTTCGCGCTGGACCACGCCAGCGACGAACCCGAGCCGGCCGCGAGCAGCCGCTTGCTGTCCGGTCTCATCCGATATCAATGACCTGATAACAAGTCAAACTACGTCAAAGGACGTGGGTTCGAGCCAGTGGCGGGGAAAGACTATAATTTGATGTGGGCGAAGTACATTTCACAAGCCCCCCGCATCGCAAATGGAATATATACAACGCGAGCGAGGTCGCGGGCACTCAGCTAGTAATATATATATATATATATATATATTTTTGGGCCCTAGCGCGAGGCCCACACCTTACAGCGCCTATAGTTCGAAACCACCCTTCCGACTCTAATACCAGCCTGAGCTTTCGGTGAAGAAAGGAAACCATAGCAAGGTGGTAGGATATTTTCTAATAATGGCCACCTGAGTAGCTATCACCCTCAAGTTAGAAAATCTGTCTTGCATATACCAATAGGTGCGTTCTGGCGCTATCACTTAAGAACCAGTAACTCTAGCTCATTGTGTTAACCACCCTGGACCACATCGTTACTTAACATCAGGTGAGGTTGTGGTCAAAGCACTGAAGCTATACAGTGTAAAAGACTTTTATTGTTATTTTACTTGTCAAGAGTGGTGGGAGAACGCTTTGATCGAATCTAAAGTTACGATAATGGAAGACTTTGTGATGGAACTATAGCATTGGTGTCAGGTGGTAAGCTATGTGTCACCAAGCATCTGCATCTGTAGCTGTTTTCGAACATCTCTTGAGACCATGTTCATCTGGGCTCATCCTGTTGCCATCTATATATATATATCTATATTATACGAGCTGTACATTTTAGTGTAAATAAATAAAAACTCACATCGTCACTGAATCATCATCGAAATTTTAGTGTAACTCTCATCACGATTCTCTAACACGATTAAAAATTAGAAATATTTCGAAGTTATATAATACATAGAATAAGGTTTAAATAAAAAATACACGTGCAACATAAGACACTGAAAATTAAATATGTTACGTTTTAGTGACCTATGGATAATCTTCAAGAGAAGCTTGATTGATTTGCAATTTGTTAAGGCTAATTCTAAACTTCATCTTCATTAGAATAATTCTAACATTAACACACTTTATTTACATACCTAATTACCATGAGAAGATAATTTTTTTTTTCAATACGTGTACAATCAACATTTTGAACGCCACTTACTTGGTCAAAGAGTCCATGCCGATTTCCTCTTGTGCGATGAAAAACGCCTCGGTTTTCTCGAGGACATGTCTTAATTCGGTGAGTTCTAGAAAGTTCTGTTTTAAATTGATCGCATTGTGGGACAGCTCAAGGATTTCATTCTCTGTCTTTTCCAAATGTGCCTAGAAGGAATAAATTGTTATCAGTTGAGGTTCATGAACAAGTGACACATAATTGTGCAATGCGTTCATATCACATGATTCGCGCGTATGTAGTTCGTATATTCGGTATGAAGAAATAATACTATTTTTTTGATCGTCTATCATCAATTTTTGTCAATCTGCACCAGAATGTAGGATTTTCTTAATAAGCCCCAATCTTATTTCATCTTGTTCTTCGATCTAACACTAAAAGTTTCTAATATTCCCTGAGCACAAAACTATGATATTTCTAAAGATTGCTGTATTTTAAATAGAACTTATTCCGCACGTGATTACCTCAAGGTCGATGATTTCCCTTGGGTTGGGCGCTCTCGGAGCCTCCTTCACCGAGGGAACGTGAACTCCGTCCTTGTGCACCTCCGCTTCAATGTACCGCAGTTTGCGTTCCATTTCATCGCAACGACGTACTTCGTTGACGAATTTTCGTTGAAAAGCATTGACTTGGGCATTTAACTGTGGGCGAAAAATTTTTTTATTCAATTTTATCTATTAGTATAGATACATTTCGAAACACCAGTTTGAGAATTTTAACCTAGATAAGTACCTACTTCAAATTGTTTGTACAAAGCATCTGGTGTGTCTGAATTTAACAAGAGAAATAATTATTAATATGAACTTAATTTTATGTTTTCAATGTAATAACTCTACGTGTATACAAGTATAATTTTATAAAGGAGTTTGTTACAATATTTTTGGTTAACAAACAACTCGTATAACTAATTTTTATAAGATAATAATTTTGAGTTGAAAGCATTATTTGTAGGGCCTTTCATAATACAATTTCAAGCGAACGAATTAAAATCAGTAATTTTTAAACCCACACTCGCAAACATTATCCCGTCTCCTCCACGGTCAACAACTTAACCATAATGTGTGTTAAATTGGCCTTGATCGCTCCAGTTAAGCGGACGCGGTGGTAATTCTTTATAACTATTGACTTTACACTTTATGAACAATTGAGTTGTTATTAATAATCAATTCTGATCACAAATCTTGATATACTACCATCGTGATGTTAAACCAAACGTTAAAAATTATTCCCTTTTATTAAATTTTCAATTACCTTTATATCCAACCATAAAATAAAAAATAAAACATGTACCAACATCCATACAAAACAATTCTAAGTGCACATCGGTTGAATAAAACTTGGTTCAGTTATTGAGAAGTGAATGCTAAAGTGTTATTTATAATTACATGCGTCAATATTACGTTATCAATAATTATAAATAAGTAGATAGGTATTTACAATTGTATCGAGATATCTGTAGACTTGCGAAACATTCATTAGCAATTTACCTTTCGATTTATGTTATCATGAATAACTCGTGCATCATAAAATCAAAGTGCATAAAAACAACAATGGAAATTTCTATCATTCCATGATTTAAATGTCGGAACAAATAAAACCTTTATTTCATTATATTATATCGTCTCCCAAATATAACTTTTCACAGTAGTAACTGGCGACCTACTAGTTAGAATATATGTAATGAATACTGTAGGTAAAATGATTGTGGACTGTATCTTTTATAAATACCATTATTTGGAAAGGATTAGTAACGATATAATCATGAATTCTCATATAGTATTATGCATTTTTTCTTTAATCGTAAGCGAAAGTGTGGTACTAATTTCATCTACAGCCTAAAATGTGAACCTGAATCAATATATGACATTTTTTAAACTAAAAGTTTTAAATTAAAACTGTCTGCCTCGCTATACGGTTTGAAAGAACTGATGAACTGTTAAAACATACTTGAATTATGTCTTGTTTGCTCTAATGACGCAAACATGAAACAAATGATACATGTTGCACCGAACGAGAAAGTTCCTGCTTACTGCACCTAGTTCCCCTAAGCAAAGGAACTGGTACAGGTCCAATCCGCGCCCAGTCATGTTTTGCGCATAACTAATCTATACTAACAATTATAATTCAAGTCTGTTTGTAATATCAAAATCACAATTTTTTTTTTATTAAATACATATAAATGTATTTACGATACCTATACCAAAAATACAATTTTTAAAATATTTGTTTGTTTGTTCCAGATAATCTCTTTAACGGCTGGACCGATTTTGACGGGACGTTTTTGATGGATAGCTGCAGTTACTCCGCGTAACTTAGGCTACAGTTACATTTGATCTTCGAAAATAGTTAGGACTCCGCGTATAAAATTAAAACTTATAAAAAAATGAACAAAATCCGTTTCAATGCATAGTTTTACGGGCAACTGTTTGAATTTATAAGAAATATTTTAAGTTTAAGATTTTTGGAATTGTTTAAGAAAGTAATAAGGGTTCCGTGTTAAAAAATTCAAACTTATGAAATTGTAAAAAAATACGACTTAAGGGACAGCACCATCAAAACATTATTTTCCAATGATTATTTTAAAACTACATTATGCAGTGAAGAAAGTATAAATCGCGGGCAGAGACACGAGCACACGGCTACTAATTAAATATATTTGCTACAAAAATTTTAAGTCTCTGCAAGCATCTGACGGTTCAGTATATTTAGATTAAAAGTCCTACTACTTATCTTAGTCTAGTTTGTGTAGATTATTAATTATATTATTATTAGTAAATCAAAATTAAGCAAAGTCAAGGACGGTAGGCAGGTAGATTCCAGATTTTCAAACTTGAAATTTTCTTGAGAATTAGGTAATAAGTAAAATAAAATTTACTAAAGTTCCAACTTATAATTTCGATCGCTTTCCTTAGATGCAATAATACACTGAATTATACTAAAATTTTAACATTAACTAGCTGTTCCCGCGACGCCTCTCGCTTATCTATTTTCTATTGCGCATTTACAATTTCATGTGTTTTCTTTCTTCACGCGGAACCCTAAGTATTTTCCTAAAATAAAAGTAATCTAAGTTACTCCTCATAACTTCAGCTATTAGGCAGATAAAGTCCCGTTGAAATCGGTTAATCCGTTTCGGAAGCCAGAACAGACAGACACAGCAAAAATTAAAAACATTTTTTTTACATAAGTTCCATATATCCTTCTATACATCCGTATATTCATGTATTTAGTAAAAAGCTGTTTATTTTTAAATTAACGACAGACACTTTTATTTATTTGAACTATATACTACAGATTAACAAAGTTACTAGAATAACAACAAAGTATCTTTTCTTGTAATTTGTAATCAGTTATTACAATCGTACATTTTTGACATTAGAAAATCCTAGAGTAATAATAATAAAAATCATGGATCAAATAAATTTATTTTATGAATATTTTCTGTTACTGTTCTATATAGAGAATAGGAAACTTATAAATATGGCGTCTTTTTTACCGCCGATGTTTTTAATGCCGAATTAAAGTGATATAAGATGTAACAAAAACTGAGAAAAAAGTAATTGTTATAAATCATGAGAATCATGTTAATTTTATTTTTCGTGTTCATAATTATGTTTGTTATAACGAATGTAGAAAATATCCAAAAATTTTCATCGGAATACAATTATTTACACGCCGTGTAAATTTACAAGAACCGAACAGAAGTCGTACAAATAATTGCCATATGTCTGTGACCTTGTACCAAACTATTTCATTGGAACTTTCAATGTATAAGTACATACATATTAATTCATTTAAGGCAATGTTTGCAGTATACACACGGGCTAATAATTTATGCACAGGTTGTGTTCTCGTGGTGTCTTGTTCGCCGCGAGCGAGCGAGGAAAGGCCGTTCTCGTTGCCTCGCGTTGATCGGTCAGAACTGACACCGTATGACCTTTGTCACAACAGACCGACCAATAACTAGATGTTTATACATAAAATAAGTCGGCCGTTAACGATTTAGACTTGTAAAATAATACAATATTTGTGGATAAATATGACTACATTATTGTTGAACTACTTTTTTCTATATTTAATTTTATATTAAATTTGTCATGGAAACAAACATATAACATACATAAAACAACGATACGATGCCAAAATTACGTGCACAAAAACAGCGAAAGCTAGCATCTAACCCCTAGTTACTCAACAGTACAAAACCCACAGAAAGTTAGTGAGCATTGAGATAGCGCAAAAAATTAAAAAATTTCGGAGGGTTTACTGTGTACAATAGATAAGGAAGTGCGTAAATGCATTTCCCCCGTCAAAAAAAAAAAAAAAAAAAAAAAAAAAAAAAAAAAAAAAAAAAAAAAAAAAAAAAAAAAAAAAAAAAAAAAAAAAAAAAAAAAAAGGAGGGTTTACTGTAGAAAAAAACCTATTTTCAAAGTATGGTAAAACAAAAATTGAACAAAAGATTTTCTTTCAGGAAGAGTATTTCAGCTTAACAATTACTTCATAGCAGGTTTAAAGTTGAAAGCTATTTACAAATTTCAATACTAATAAAGTACTTACATCTCTAAACTGCACGCTGCCTGCTTCACCTAATTCCGAAACGGAGGTGTAAGCCGCCTCGGGCTGGATGAAGAGCTGGCAAAGAGCCATCTCCTCACTGCGGAACATTGCCCCCATATTGATGGTCTATTGTGTCCCCTCGTTATCTGAAATAGGAGAAACCATATTGATTTTTTACGATCTCTATAAGTATTAGTAATTTATAGGAGTGGCCGTTACATCCACCTAATAACAAGTCATTGGTTTATAGTTCTGTAATAAAAAGGGGTTTGTCGAATGGGATTGCAATAAAAAACATTAAACTTTAATCTTTCCGAGAAATAAGGCTGGTTGGATGAAATTACGACAGGTATCTATTGCGATTTTTGACTCTGGGATGGTCCTTAAATTATAAAGTTGGATTCTTAAATCATAATCTAATTCTCAAGTCCATTAGTAAGAAGATGAATCAAAAATGATTGCATGTAGCTGAGATGCGAATGTTGAGATGGATGTGAGGTGTCACAAAAATGGATAAGTTAGGAATGACTATATCAGAGGGAGTCTCAAAGTTGTGCCAGTTATAGGAAAGTTGAAAAGGAATCGTTTGTCGTGGTATAGAGATGCTATGACATGAGAGGAAACGCATGTGGATAAAAGCCACAATGAATAAATAAATGTAATTTGTCTGATAAACATACACATGTATAACTTTATTTACATATAAGCACGTAACAGTGCCTACGCGTTCATTAATTTTTATCATATTCGTACTAAATTTATTTAAATTGAATATCTACTTATTTAATTTATCTAAATGTTTTTTATAATGTTTTCAATTTCAAATGATTCCGTGTAAAATTAAAAATGTCGTTATCTTCATTCATTATAAATTCTTCGTATTACAGTAACCTAATATTAAAAAACAATTGTAAAGATTGTCATTCCCACGGTCAGAAAAATATTAATAAAATCATAATTTTAAATTAAAATAATTCGAGACATTTGTCTCCTCTGCGTATCAACCTTTTTTTAAATTGTTATTTATTTTTATTAACTTTAGTGTTATTATGTCAAAAAATAGTAACGGTTTTTTTTGTTCCTCAAATTTTCGATAATAATTATGCTCGTACATATTTGATTTTCAATCGCCGCACGAACACTAATTTAATAAAAATCTATAATTTGTGTACTTACATTGTAAAATATTATTGGATATTTCATATGTATTCTCTTATTTAGTAGGTATCTACAATTAAGGTTAGGTACAGCACCCTTATACCGTGTACCACATGTGTATAAATAATTAGTTGGTACGCAAAAACAGACATACCGTAAATGACAGGGTTACCGACTCTCGTTTTTGTCTCAATTTGATATGTATGTAGGCCAACGTGTAACATTATATCCTATACATAATTTACACGTGTGTTGCTCGCCGCAATGTTATTTTCTTTTATTTGTACTACTCATTCAATAAAACACACAAACCTCTAAGATTCAATCACCTTGTAATTACCATATTTTCGCACTGGGACAGACAAAATTGTAATTGCGTTGAATTTTTTCGTTATCTATATTATATTATACTATATAGAAGGGATATTACAATTTTAAGCTATATTTAAAATATATTTTTTCTATATAATATCATTGCCTGTCTCAAATTGTGTCGAGTTTATTTAAATTACGTCTGTATGTGTAACACTTTTTAATTATAATATAAGGAATAAATCTTCACTAAACGCTTGTCTAAAATCAAAATTCAATCATTAAGCCATATGCTAATAGTTCAAGAATTAATATCTCTTGTGTAAAAACATTACACATATTTCCCAAATTATTTTACGTGGTAATCCTGATACAGTATATCTTTCGTTTCTTCTACGTTCATGAGCGCTTTCATACATGGCGGTTACGTGTATCTTTGATCTGCCCTTTTTTTACATCAAATCAAATCAAAATTCCTTTATTCAATTTAGGGCCTGATAAGGCGCTTACGAACGTCATAATGTTACCTACCACCGCTTCAGAAAACAACAAGTCATCGAGAAGAACCGGCAAGAAACTCATTCTGTTTTTTTATATGTTGTTTATAAAACTATACATCTCATAGTAAACTAGCTGTATGCCCGTGGCTCCGCCCGCGTTTTATATATTATTCAGTGAGTAATTGGTAGTTATAATTTTTAATAATCGTTGGTAAATATTTTGGGATTTTATTCACAATTTCATGAGTATATATATAACTGTCTCGGTGGCGCAGTTGTATTACGGTGCGACTGCCGTTGTGAGGTCTCGGGTTCGATCCCCGGGTCGGGTCAAGTGGTATTGGGTTTTTCTACTCAGTATCATCCCGGAGTTTGGAATTTGTGCCCGATATGGCGACAGGCTCGCCCCATCTGGGACGAAACTAAGCTCGGCGAAATGTGGGTGGGGGGTGTAGTTCGTTCCTTCACCTCTGCCTAACCCTTCGGGGATAACAGGCGTGAGCTTATGTTATGTTATATTTTTTTAAACGGAACCCTAATTATTTTTGGAAAATGAAAGTAACCTGAGTTACGCGGTGTAACTTCAGCTATCTACCAAAAAAATCCCGTCGAAATCGGACCTGCCGTTCTGGAACTTTAATACTACAGAGTTCCTACAATTATAAATAAACAAAAATCGTAGTGACAATAACTCGGCTAGCTTTTGACAAAATAACATTAAAAATAAAAATAAATTTTATTGGAATAATTATATAAGATATTTTTTAAACATCTTATCTAAATAGTGGTTTAATAACAGTTAGAAAAAAGGTGCGACCCCATTCTGTCAAAAAAGGAATGTTTTGTTTTCAACGTTGATATGTTTACTTGAACCAAAGCTTTGAACACTTATCGCAATTATAAGAATAGAGTTATGATGTCAGTGAGCTACATACTATAAACGCTAGTGATATACCATTTTTCTTTATTTGGTCACTAATAATCGCAAGTTATCGGATACATAACATGTTATAGATATAATGTGTTGATTCAAGTCTAGTTTTAGCCAAATTATTAAAAGAACCGAACGAGTTATGTGCACAAACCGTATCAAACATTCGACTCGCGTATTTATTCATGCGCGTCACAGTACCTATTGCCGATCTGTTTTTATAACATTGTTAAGTCATACGAGTCTAATAATGGCTTAGATCAAGTGAAACAAAATATAACAATCAAACGGTTTAACAATCCAAGTACTTATAGGTAATTAGATTTAACCCCTTGATTAAGACGCGCGTCTTAGTTTCCAGACGAAATATAATGCGACCGAAATATAATGCGACTATAAAGTAAGGAAGACGAAGGAATTAAGGAACCAACTTAAATTAGTATTCCGTTTGCCGTGTACTTAAACAACTATACATTTTATGGCTCATTATTTATCACACTCCTCGTCTGGCAATATCTAATATTGATCAATTACATAAAACGTCTAGATATTTAACTTTAATACATGTAAAAAAAACATCAATAACGTATAATTTCTTATACTAAACTTGATAAAAATTATTCTTGTCCATTTTATTTTTATAGATTCTCACTAAGAAACTTATAACGTTATAAAACAGAATTATTAATTATACCTAATCCTTAGATATTATAAAAGGCAACTTCAAAAACAAAATCAACTTATGGAAAGAATAAAAATTGGAAGTCCCGGGACGCCCGCTGTAACATCTAAGTTGATAGTAGAATATGTGATAGTAGATATGGTAGATATTTCGAGATCTTATAAGCGTTTAACAATGAATATTAAAAACAAATACAAAGTATATCTACATATAAGCAAGCGGTGAACGTCATGCTGTTTGCTGTCATGGCGTACGAGTCGATTTTACAACCAATAGAATATGTCTCACATAAAAGATTAAATCATCTGTCACATATATGTAGGTATCTATATAACAATAAAAAAACATATTTTTTATATAACGCTCGTTACCTACTAGTATTGCTATTTATGCTGCTTGGCCAAAAATTAAATAATCATTTTCATATCCCAGTTCATTGAAACTCCCGAAAAAAAAATACTTCATCAAAATAAACCTTTTTTTTTTTCAATGAAAGTAACTAGCTATTCATCTATTTTATGAAGTTATCGTTAAGGATTAAAACATTTGTAATATTGTTTATTAGGTTTATTTTTATTACAATATAAAAAGACATATCTAAATATAAGCCTACAGAATTAAAATAAATTGTTGTAATTACGTTTCCAACCAGTGAAGCAGGAATTAACGTTTCGCGGTCAAATGCAAGGCCGGTTCACGTTTTTTGTCACAACTCTGAGTTAGTCTGGCGTTACATTTTTTTTTTTACTTTTCTTTTATTCTATAATAATAAATTACTGATCGCTTCCTAAACATTTTCACTTGAAACTTAACAGTTAACAAAAAGTACACTTCTGTATTTAAAAAAAACTCGTCCTCTTTATTTTCAACACATTGTCAAGTTGATGACTTTATACTGCGATGATACAGCATCATAAACTACTAATGAAGTTCTTCATGCATTCTATGTTGAGAACAATATTTTTATTTAAGTCTTTTTAAACTCTCGCGTTTTGTATTCATACTTTGATAATATCGGGTCTGGAAAACGCACTTAATATATATTTTTTTAATTTTAAAACTCAACATTTCGAGTTGTTTACATAGGCCGTGGTCACGAGACGGCTTAGGTGTTGTTTTCGTCAGCGAGTTAATTATTTGAAACTGCCCTCGTCTGGTCATAGTCTATGATTTTGGCAAAGTACACTCACTGTATCCAGTTGTAAAATTAGCCGATCGTATGCGAGGTTTTAGTTCACACAGTTTTAATTATTACATGCCGAAGACAGTTTTAACCCGTCTTTAAAAAAAATGGAGTTAGTGTGCGTTCTAGACCCGATATTAATAAAATATTTGTATAAGTCATCGCTAACCACGTTAATGTACCTGCAATAAATATTTATGTAGCATCTACATGTATTATTATGGACGTTTTACGCGAGTTATGTATGCCTATTATATTATTGCCGCTTCTCAGCAAACATCATTAATTGCATTAGACCGAGATGAGCTCCAACGTTTGAAATTTGAACTATCAAATTATTATTGTAGGTATATGTATTGACTTTTCAAACTAAAAAAAGACATTAAATAGTAACCTTTTTGACCTCTCTAATGTATGGAGTACTAATGTCTGGTTAATATCCTCAATGTAGATTATATATGCTGTAAATGACTTAGGATCATAAAGTAATGCGAAAAATAAAAATTACTCATACGTTAGTGTAGCGTAAAATTGAAAAGCTTTTTTTATTTGATGGTATTAATTTATGCAAATAATGTTTTATCTAAAAAAATATATATCTTTTAGAATTGTCTATAGGGCTCATGCGGATGTATTTTGATGTAAAAAAAAATTGATATACATTAAAACGCATCAACCCTAAAATACACTGACACTGTGAATAAAAATAAACCAAGCCAAACACAATTTAAATACACATGAGTTACCACCGTTAAGAATAAATTTTAATGCCTTTGGTTTACATTCGATCTCGGAACTTGTCTCCGAAATGTCCAAATCATAAAAACAAATTTTCAAAATTATTTTAAATTAAACTCAGATAAAATAATAATATACTAGGCAATGAAGGAGATAATCTAACGTTCAGTTGTTCATAATGCTACTTACTGCAGTTAACATATGTCGTCCTTTAATTATGATCACTCGCAGTAATTATAAACAGATAATTCAGACCGGCCAAATTTCGCCGACAGTACTGTATCTAGTATCTACTACTAAGCTAGTTAGCGTAGTCAACTGAGATGTTCCTAACATGGCAATATTCTTCCAACAGAACAGACGAAAGAATTAATCCATGATGCCAATGTTGAAATTAATCTTTCGTTTCAACGCTTTAGAAAATGGCCACCGGACAGAACTTTCCAGGGAGTTTTTTTGACACCCTCAGAGCTTTTTTTTAATGATCTGTGTTATTTTCAATACCCTTTATTTATGCAAAGTAACCAAATAATATTACACAAAATGATATGTACAATATACTAGTCCAATAACGCAAATAACTGAAAAAAAAAATTAGGACACGACAGACTATCCCGCAAAAAATTGTTCTCATATAAAATATTTATTCTATTTTGGCATACCTACATACTTCTCGATTCTAAGAAGTGTAAAAGTTACAAAGTAATTTTAAAGTATTCGTGGTATTTTTGTCAGCATTAGCTCAAGTAGGTACTTAACATAACAATCGACATAGCAGTTAGAGCGATTAGTAACGTTTACCAGGCATAAACAATACGATGTAGTGTGTTATTATTCTATACGCTGATCTGTATATGCTCGCATATTTCTTTCAACATGTATATTATTGTTTGGGCATTAGGTAAGTTTCATTTGAATAATACGGCTAATAGTACCAGTAAGCTATTTCATTCTGAGAATGGAACATGATACAAAAATAATTTAAAAGGAATTAATCATGGTTTATATGAATGCAGGCGACATAAGTCTAAATCAATATTGCCTTTTTAGATATCTTTTTGGGACATGTTTCACAGAACGAAATTAGATACACAATGAGAAATGTTAAATCATCTAACAGTAAAGTGTGTAGACGAACTGAAGACAAACATTTTGTTTCACCGGTGGTAGTGTTTTAGATGTTCAAAAGGCCTAAATTGACTAAAGATTTTTTTATTTTGATTTTGGATTTATGTCAAATATTATAAATTAATTAATCGTGACTTGAAGTTGGGTTTCGTTTGAAATTTTGGGATATCTTTTAGATGTCGGTTATCATTTAAAAACGAAATCCACATTCGCTGCTGTAGGTAGATGATTTTTCTGCTTAATTATAGTTTTAGAATAGAAGTGCTATTATTACTGAATTTCTATTATTTAGTTTTAACAATTATATAGATTTTATCATGTTCAGAAATTAGATTCTTTTTTAATTACTTTAAAAACTGGTAAAAAGATACGATTTTTTCTTCCATTTGGTATATGTATTTATAAAAGTTATTTTTACATAGTACAGCCTTCGTGTGATTCTATTTTTTATTTACCTACTAGAATACTTAATATAAATTCAAATATACTTTATTTAATTTAGGCCCTGATAAGGCGCGTATGAACGTCAAAATACTACTACCGGTTCGGAAAACAATAGTCATCGAGAAGAACCGGCAAGAAACTCGATCTGGTTATTTTTCTGCATGTTTTTTATGGAAAGTTACAACTAATAGTTACGAAGTTTATTAGTAGATGCACAGAGAGAGCTGTCACTTCCAGACATCACCGTCGTTCACATAATGATCCACCCTATAATGACCCATACAAATCAAAACCGGCTTAACATGGTGCTTGAACATCTTGTCCGGTAAATATGTAATGTGCTCCGGGAATTTATTGTAAAAAAACTATTAGGTACCTAGAAAACTCTTATTAATTTTGCTAAGCCTGAAACCTGGAACTGTTAATTTATGTTTATTCCGTGTATTAAAATTGTGCTGATCGTTTACAAGTTCAAGTTTTTGCGGACATACAGTGAGTTATCAAGAGTATTGGGAGGGCAAGGTTAAGATACTATATTCTGGAAACATGTTTTAAGTGATTCGCGAGGTTGAGAATCTAGAAATTGCTCGAACAACTCGTTTTTGTAAAATAAATAAAGTATCTAAATCGGGTGCTGTTCCCCACAGCAAAATACTATTAGACATCAAGCTATGAAAGTAACCAAAGTAGACTAATAGTACTAAAGTATAGTAGACTAATAATACAAAAACATCGGAACTTAACCTTCCTGCTAAAGTTTTTACGTGTGGACCTCACTGTAAATTATCATCAACCGTAGTCCCCAAGAACACAGTACTATTAACTAAGCCTACTAAGTTTCCATCTATCTTGATATTACAATCAACATGTTGGACGTTGGGCAAGGCAAATTTCAGACATTTTTTTTATTAGTATTGACAATAAACCATTTAAAGATTTTAGCTAAGGTACGATTAACTTGATTAATCTCTGATTCTTTTCTCTTAACTTTGAAAATAAGAGAAGTGTCCTTTGCAAAAAGCATCATGTCCTACTATTTAGAATTATATACTTACTAGTAATCAGAAAATTTTTTTTAGTGTGGCTTAAATTAATAAACACAATTACAAAAAAGTAATGAAAGTACTTTTTTACTATATAAAATGTTTAAAAGTTTGATCTTACTATATATTAGACAGACAGACAGATTATTATTGAAATCCATCATAAATTAAATCGTATCTGGATTTTGTTGGCAAAGGTGAAAGATGTAGTAATGATAAGCAATTGTAAACGTATATTGAAACGGAAGCAACATCTGTCCTCACAGGAGTTTTTAAACCAGTTGGATAACTTACAGGATTCTTTCAAACAGGTTTTGTTCAACTCCTGCCATTAGTAACTCGTCTCATCTACATGTTTTAGTCCCAAACATTGTTCTAACTAATCAAGCTTGTTATGGTATTCTGGCGCCTCTGAATTTAACGATTGAATGTATAGCTATGCTTAAGGCTTACAAATGGGTCGAAATGTAAAGTACCTATTATTCAAAGTTTATAAACTCACTTCTATCTTTATATTGAACAAGGGGCTTTATAGTCTATTAGTAGGCACCTCGCGTCGTAAGCAATCATCACTTCAGTAAGACGAACAGGATAAATGTTAGAATAAATCCGGTCTCATAAAGGCTATGAACAGAGCCGCAGGTGTCGATTCGTGCTCGTTTTAAAGGTCAAATATCTGTCACATGCATTTCCGGGCACACTTCCGTTAATCTGACCTTTATTTTACGGAAGAACCATAAATTAATATTTACCATCGTCTAGACAGATGTCCAAAGATTAAATTAGTAATTAGTAACTTATAAATTTGTAGAGTAGTAATACCAAATTATATCACAGAGTAACAGAATCAAATTAAAATTGTTTTTTTCAAGAGTTGTTTTACATTTGTATTGCATTGATCTATTATTGGATTAAACATTTATTTAATATGTCGATTACCCATAAAAATGAGACAATAGGAAAATAATAGAAAGCTGGCGTAAACGCCAGGTTAGTTGCTAAAGGAGTTAAAATATAAGAAACAAAAATGAAGTAGGAAAAGTCATATTAGAATTAACGTAGTAAAGATAAAGTAAGCAATGGTTTGTAGATTACCTATTAAAAAGTATGAGTTTTCTTGGAAGGGCACGGTTTTTTCCTACGTAGAGTCAGTTATGTTAGTACTAAACTTTGCAGGTGCAGGTAATAGACATATTGGCCGTGCAGGTGCACGGGATTCTAGATCAAAAGAAAGACGTACGTATAAGACCAGACGATCCTCTGTAAACAGTTGCAATAAATGAGATAAACAGCTAAATTTAGAGTTTAAAGTGAAACAGACCACAGACCACAGGATGTCCGAGTCCGAATACGACATACATATACATAAACCGACCCGTAAATATGTTTATGGGTTAAATCTGTTTGTTCTTAAATTTTATACTTCCCGCACCTTTTTTATATCGAGATTTTCTTAGAAGCTTTTAGGAAAATCTAACAATAAACCTTGAAAATATTAAAGTGTTGTTTTAATCTAGATTATAAAGGGAAAAGTTGTATACTTTATATCCACATCATCGTTGTATTAAATTGCACGCAGTTCACTTCGTCTAACGAAACTCAATGGTGACAATACGTAAACTTTGAGCATTACTGGTTTAAACCAATTTACTTCGTCGGTCTGACCGACACGCTTAAAATAATGTGTGGTGAGTATTAATCCTGGGGTAAACATTAACTGTAAACTTTGTGATACGAGCCAAATCGTAAAACAATATATACCATACCGTACGAGCATAATTATGTATGTTTAAAAACTAGTCCTAAGTTACGTCGCAATGCTTCTAAAGTAGACAATATTATTATTTCATTTATTTACCGTTTTAAATTTACTTTCAATTTCCAAATGGTCAGACAAATATTAGATACAGAACTGCATCAAAATTAAAGAGAAAGAAAAACCACCTAACTAAATCAATTTTCTTTATATGAATATCTGTACTAATAAATAAAATTAAAGTGTCTGTTTGTAATGTCAAAATATTGTTTTTACTAAATAAATATGAATGTATACACGATACCTACACCAAAAATGCAATTTTAAAATGTTTTGTCTGTCTGTTTGTTCCGGGTAATCTCCGGAACGGCTTTATGGATTTTGACGGGACTTTTTTTGGTAGATAGTTGAAGTTACACAGAGTAACTTAGGGTACTTTTAATTTTCAAATATAATCAGAGTTCCGCGTAAAAAAATTGAAACTCATAAAAAATTGAATAAAATCCAGCTTTACGGGCAAGTGCAGCAATTTATGAGAAATATTTTTACATTATCTTAATACTAAACAAAACTTAGGGTTCCGTATAAAAAAAAAATGCAGTGAAGAATATATGAAACACGGGCGTAGTCGCGGACGCGCAGCTAGTTAAACAATTAGAAGCCAACAGTCGTCAACCCATATTGTATGTTTCTAAGCACGAATATTTTTATAGGTTCAGTTCGTATAATATAAAGTGATTTGACATTAAAAATTACCTACGGGCCATTGCTTCCGAAGCATTATATTTCAACAACAAAATTCTGTCGGCTCTTAGACCTTGAACATCATTTCTCGCGGGCTTTGTGATCGTTAGATTAGTTTGAAATATATTTTTCATACTACCTAATTCATATAAATACCGCCGTGTGAAAGAAGATAATTTGTATATCTATACAAATAAATAAAAACGTCTGTCTGTAATGTCAAAATAACAGTTTTTACTAAATACATATGAACGTATATATACTTCCATCCATCCATCCATTCAACCGAAAGACGTCCACTGCTGGACATAGGTCTCCCCAGAGATCTCCACGACAACCGGAATTACGCCGCCTGCATCCAACGGATTCACGCGATCTTCACCAGGTCGTCGGTCCACTTTGTTGGGGGCATCTAATACTTATTCAAAATTAAAAGCAAATTTTAATTTTTATGTATATCTGTCTGTCGATTATGAATAATCTCCGAAATCGGCTGAACCGATTTTGAAAAAAAAAATTCTGGATGACAATTATAAAGAGTAACTTTGTTACTTTTATTTTTGAAAAATAATTAGGGTTCCGTCAAAAACAACTTCAAACTTTCTGTTCGTATCAAAAATAATTGTATGAGAATATATTTTTTTCTAGAGCCCCCATCTTAATTCTTTTAAACTATATTTTTAATCCGCCCACCCCTTTTTGCTATATGTAATATCCTCTATTCGCATTTTCTCTGGCTCTCTGGAACCAACAAGGGGCGTTACCACCCACGTTGAGAACCTAGGAGATAGATAGACGTTGCCTGTTACAATATGTAAAGAACTAAAGATACCAGTGGCGGTCCGAGGGTGCGCAGGGTTCAAGCCCCCAAATCTTACACTTTGAAATGGCGCATCTCTTAAAAATATACAAAAGCTTTAAACAAATTACTAACTTTTCGTAAAACATCTAAACAATGAAATAAAAAATAGGTAAGGTAGGTAAATTAATTTTAGAAATTCGTGAAAAATAATTCAACCTCCCCTCCGTAATCTCAAAATGTTTGGATGCGCCTAAAAATATCTACAGAGTAATAAAAATCTGCCTTTCATTAAATTGACTTGTTATTACTTATATCGTAGTTACATATATATCATTACGCCTTTCTGCCGTGGAGGTAGGCAGAGACTACGTTTTACCACTTGCTACGATCCTGACACACCTCTTTCGCTTCTTCTACTTTCATGAGCTCTTTCATACATGCTCGTTGGTTATGAGTACTTTTCACCTGGTCTTTATAAATAACGTGCTCGATTTGATCTAGATACCGAACGTATCCTATCCTAGGTCGGCACTAACCGACGTGACCATTCACCCTCGCCTTATAAATTCGTTTCGTTAATCTTCTGTCATCCATCCTCTCTACATACCCAAACCAACTAAGCATACCATTCTCTATTCCACACCCACATCCTCTACTATCACACCACAGCGTTTTCTTATCATACTATTCCTGACTTTGTCACTCATTACTTACTTACAACTGGTCCAAAACTATCTTAGGTGTGTTAAGATCAGTCTAAATTTCATAGGTATTGAAATATTCAAAGCATAGGTACGTTAGTTCAGTATATAGAAATGTAAACGAATCAAAAATGACCTTGGTAAATCGTAAGCACTTAGCGCTCAATATGCTAACAGATGATAATGCATACATAATATGCGATATTTCTTTCCATAACAACAATTTGATTTGAAAATTATTTTAGTCTTTTATTTAATCAATGCATACCTTCATCTCTCAAAGCGTTAAGTACGTATGAAATATATTAATCACAATCGATTACTCCAATTTGTTTTTGGTGAAGGTTCCGTAATACGAAATACTATATAAATGTGTTATAAGGTTAATCGTGATAATATTTACGCCATATTTGATATCTTGTTTTAACGCGCGCATTTGTTCAATACAGAGCTCCTTTAGTAACACGAATTTCAACAGAGTATAGCGTAGCAACGATCGGTAAAAAAATAGACTTAACTGCAAAACTCAAAGAAGAGTAACTATTTAGTTCTTTTGAAACATTTTTTTACTAAATCCGATTTTATTATAAACTCGCTGTATGCTCGCGGCTCCACCCGCGTTTCGTTGCGTAATTTTTTAAAAAACCAATGGAAAATAATATTTGCATTCTCTATAGTCTATTGGATCGTATATTGTCACAATTTCTTATTTTAATTTTTTACGCGGAACTCTAATGAAAAATAAGCGGAGTAACTTCAACATCTACAAAAAAAAGGGTCCCGTGAAAACCGGTCCAGCCGTTAGCGGAAATAAACAAACGCCGTATACGGTATAATAGGCACCGTATATATATCGATATTTATTTAGTAAAAAGTTCTTTATATGATATCACAAACAAACACTTCAATTTTATTAGATATAGAGAGTATATAGAGTTTACAGACATAGAGATCGTAAGTATTCATTATTTCGCAGCAATTGTTAGGTTATTTTACTCATAAACTGTTACAAAATCACATAAACACTAACCCACTCAAATTACCAAGAAAAACTTATTGAAAGTGAATTGCATACTGATAGTATTTGATGACAGCGAATGACGAACAAAATTGGCGATAGAAATAAATCGCGTTCTTATTTATAGGTTTGCTATAGGTCGTTCTTTTATTATGCAATGGATGCATCGATAGTATGTAGTGAACGGAAATGTAAAACGTATATCTTAGTGATCTATCTGTAGGTGTCGTTTGAATGTACAATAACATAATCATATAGACAGTACAATACGTTTAAATCTCTAACACTTGAGTACATAAGTACTGGTTGCAGTTTCATTTCATTTAATAACATCTCTACACATAACCAGTGTCAAAGTATATGCTTTGGTATTTTTATATTGATACTAGTGTGTGTCCGCGGCTGCGCCCACGTTTTCTATCTTATTTACTGCGTTTTAAATTTTTGTATACGGAACCCTAATTATTTTCCTAATATTTTTTTAGAACTAAGATAAAGAAAAATATTTTTCCTAAACTTAAGTACTTACCCGTAAAACTGTAGATTGAATAGGATTCTATTAATTTCTTTGAGAATTTTAATTTTTTCATGTGGAACCCTAATTATTTTCGAAAATCAAAAGTACCCTAAATTACGAGGAGTAATTTCAGCTACCTTCTGAAAAAGTCCCGTCAAAATCCATCCAGCCGTTCCGGAGATTAGTCAGAACAAACAGACAGGCAAAAATTTATGAATGTATTATATTTTTTTGTGAAGGTAATCATATATGCATTCATTTCCATTTAGTAAAAAAAATAATTTTTGACATTACAAACAGACACTTCAATTTTATTTATCAGTATAGATAATCGCATTAAACCTCCATCTCTTTATTTTAGATATATTCAAAGAGAATTAGATAAATATTTGATAAAATTACATCAGATAAACGGATTGCATAAATATTATAGGTGTAGATAAATCTCGAAACATTTCTTATAACTTTTAACGTATTATATTATAAAAAGAAAATAAAAGTAAACAGCTAACAATTTATACCTACCGTATAAATACATTAAGACATAATAATATATCAATGGATAAATATTTATTTTGTAATGTATTTTATGTTATATTTACGCAATATTTCATTCTAACCGCTAACACAACAGATGGCATTACCTATTAATTTTGTCAGAACTCGGTGGATTAAAATTTACTGACAATTTACTAACTGCTTCCTATCAGCAACGAACCACAAATCATTTTAGACAAGGTGTTTGTTTATGCAATCAAAATTTATATTCACTTGTGCCTCTTAATTCTCCCAAGTATTTAGAGTCCAGAGAGCTCTCCTTAAGAGAATATTTAAAAAAAAACCTTAATACTAGTTCGTTATGACACCAAATTGGTTCGGGCTCTCCTATCCCACTCTAAAACGAACACATGAAGGAAAACATCGCGAGGAAACCATAACATGGTGGCAGGGCATTTTCTAATAATGCCCTGGGTAGCTATAATCCTCTATTTTGAAAATCTGTGCCAAATAGTTGTATTTCGACAGCATTACTTGAGAACCAGTACCTCTAGGGCTTAGTGGGTTTTCCATCCTGGACCACATCGCCACTTAACATCAGATGAGATTGTGGTCAAAATACTGAGCCTACACAGTTTTAAAAAATGCTTAGTTTTGGGATGATATGACACAAGAGATAGTGTCTGACTTTATTGCGACCATCACGAGCCTCGATATAAGCCCCTTTTGGAACCAGTCTATAACCCTAAGTTCGATGAAGCAGTAAAGACCCTTCCGGTCAGCAGCATTAGCTGCTAGAAAAAAAAAAACAGTTTATACCGAAAGGTGCCGAAAGACTGCATGTTTTATATTGAACTGGGCATAATTATCATGAAACTAATATTGTAACAGAATGTAGGTAATCGATTCACTAAAATAATGAAAAAATTTAATAGATTTGAAATTGATAAAATTCAATACTGCGAATAATAACGTATATTCAAATTTGTACTCAAGTGGATGATAATACGTACCATCCATAAGATCCATATAAAAAATCAACCGTTATCAAAATGTCGAAATAACTTCATTATCTCTTGCCGGCACGTGACTTAACTTGATTGACGGTTTAGAAATATGGAAAACTTCATCTACTGCAATTACGTAATAAACTCATAGCTACGGTAAGAGAAAATATTTAAATTTCTTACACGCTAGCTCCGCTGTTTTACCCGCGTAGTTCTTGTTCCCGTGGAATTTTCGGAATACAAACTATCCAGTATCACAGTATCACTTCCTGGATTTCAAACTATCTCCATACCAAATTTCATACAAGTCGGTCCAGTAGTTTTTAAGTTTATTCGTTATACACAAAAATACAAATCTTTCCTCTTTATAATGTTAGATTAAACGACAATCGTTACCTACGTAACAAAAAATGACCTAAATTTTAATTTTCTATTAAACTGAATATTTCAATACGTTCAACCATCCATCCATTCAACCTAAAGACTTCCACTACTGGACATAGGTCTCTTCCAAAGATCTCCAAAGATTAAACAAGAAAAGTTTGTAGTTACTTATAAAAAAAAACAGAATAAAAAGACTAAGTGGCAATTTTTTAAATTACGTTAATACTATTGATTATAATTAGATTAGACGTGAAGTGGAGAAATGGAGAAGTAGAAAAACAATTAAGATAATAATAACAATAATAATTGTTAAAAAATCATAAGTACACAGTCTATTTAGATAAGTTAAAAAGTTAGAATAACATTTCATGTATTTATTTTTGGCAATAATGACACGAAATGTGCAATCTCATCTAACAATAATGATCATGCAATGCGGATATTTGTTAATTTAGTTGAATTTTGGCAGGTAAATAAAAGTTATAACAAAACTTATTAAAGGAAAAAGACATCTAAAACTAAGTTTTATTCCAAGGCTGCTCATCAACCCTATGCACGCGAGCCAAAATGTGACCAACGTACTATTTTCAAATGATCAGCAAAAGTAAGACACAATATTTTCACAGGAAATAAAGTGTTGTAAGTTAGTACGCGGACAACAAAAATAAGATTCTCCTATCATAAAGACTTCCCCTTACAATGCTTAACCCCTTGTGCACCTTCCTGGCGTTTACGCCAGCTTTCCATTGTTTTCCTATTGTTTCATTTTTATGGGTACTCGACACATTAAGTAGTTTCGGAATATTATTATTGTGAAAAACTTTTCTGAGATCTTAACTAAAATTATCGCACGTCACTAACTGATCGACATATTTGTAACTTATTGTTACTATCATAAACATAAATACGCCAACATAAAAAAATATATTACATTACATTAAACATGACTTAGTTTTTATTTAGATTTCGATTCTTAATTTGGAATAAGATGATCTTTCTTTAATTATTTTAATAAACAACAAATTTCGTTTTTATAGTATTTATTGTTCAACAAGTCTTAAAAGTAACTAAAATAGTAACCGTCGGTAAACCTTTGGCCCACCAAAAATGTCTGGTTCGTCCTATTGGCCCGAGCGATAAAAAAGTTGAGCGGCTTGTTTTATTTGAATAAGTAAATACTTACGCAAGAACTTAGTTCAGTAGAATAAAATCGAGCGGTAATAAAAATTCCCCATACAAAGAATGCATTCAAGGGAACAATGAAGAGTTGTTCAACAGTTTGATAAAATTTATCTTTAAAATGAGATCTTTGTTGGTAAAGATAAATATTACAACTAGGACAAGTAGAATGGTTATGTAGGTACTTACTATCAGATTTTAAACAAGATAATGAATGACATTAATGATATCTATAAACAATATCAAAACTCTTCATTAGAATTTGACCTAATCTTTTACGCGGCGGATAAATTTTAAGTTGTCAACAAAAAAATCATCTAAACGCGCAAAACGTTATTTTACAAATACATTGTTCATAAATAGTAACAGCTCTAAAACATCCAATAAGAAAGCACTAGTTGAAACAATGCAAATAATATAAAAAACTAATATAAACAATTTATTGCATCAAAATAACCGTAGAAAGCATAAATTAATGGTTTTTACTCGAGAAAAATTTTAACTAACATAAGGCTTGAACTGAAGTCGCTCTCGATGTATCTATCATGTAGCATTAAATACAATTAGTCAACGGAGAAAAGACTCACTGAAATGAGTCGTATAAAGTAGGCAATAAGGTATATAATTAATGATTGATATAAAATAAATTTATATACGCACCAATGATCGTAGTTTTTGTATGAAGTTTCCTTCACAATTACACGTTCACCGCGATGAGCGCGCGGTTACAGACTAACTCGTTTGAAACTTTGTAATGTTGGTCCCGCCGAACATGTGACCGTACACAACTTCGTGATGTGATCATTAAATTGTTTTAATAAGTTGTAACTCCTTCGATCCCAATCTTTTAAATTCATACTAACAACTACCGGTGACTTCACTCGTAATGCGAAAGTGGAAAACTTACAATGTGAGGTTTTTTTTTCACAAATGAGAATTTTAAATCAGTCGAGTTCAGTACGAAATACGATAACAATGACCTATAATATTATATATTGATTATCATTACGTACTATAATTTGTTGAATATTTCCGAATGTATTATATCTAACCAAGAGATGAGTAATGTATAAAAACCTACCTACGTGATTTCGTATAAAAAATAAATAATATTTTATACTACTTATTTATTATATAATACGATTATACAGTAATCGTGATATATTAATAAATGTGGGTATTTTGATATAATTAATCATGCCATTACGTTTGCTGTCTATATGATTTTTTGTAATTAAGAATACCGATTTCGTTATAAGAATATGAAAATTAAAATAGGTAGTAATAATTCTCTTATGTACAATATTTTCTTAATTTAACAAAATGTAAGTGTACACTTGATTATATAGTATTTCTATATTTGGTATAAATAAATAAAATATTAGGTACTCACGATTTTGAAGTGCGCAAGGTCTCCAAATAAAATTTACACCAAGTAAGTGGTTTGAATCGTGCTCGAGTTATTTTCACTCTACATCAGCTGATGATAAGGGTGATGTATCTCGTGATTTCGCCGTCATGTTGGCACTACCGTCGCTCCTGCAGCCTCCGTAACCTTGACGCGGTTCATCAATGCGCGTGTCGCTGACTGTTTGTAAATCTAGGCAATATGCTAAATGTCTAAATATATTAAAAAAAAAATATATAAGTATATATATAAATTATATTGTTACTGTTAACATCTTACACACTTCTCTGTAAACATAAATGATGAAATAACAGTAAATAATTAGACATAATTTATCTATAACAAATATCCTTATATTTTATACAAAAAGCAATGTCTGTCTGTTCCGTTAGTTGATTTAACTCGAGAACCACTACACTGATTTACATAATTCTTTTATAAATCGTAGTTGTATTATCTAGGTTCTGGATTGTTACTTTCGATCCATACAAATTTAAGCAAACAAGCTCTTATTCAACAAAACTCAATCAAAGTCCTAATTTATTTTTTAGCTCTTTGACCTTTGACCTATGTCGAGTGCCCATAAAAATAAGACAATAGGAAAACAATGGAAAGCTGGCGTAAACACCAGGTTAGTGCTCAAGGGGTTAAATATTCTATTTATATAATTTACAAAATCTGATATACTCTCATGTTTATATTATGCTTTTTATGAATACTCTGTTTTTTTGTGAATCCATATTGTTAAATTATCGCATGTTGTGTTCGCCTATAATTAGAGTGCTACAGAATCCTAAATTATACTAGTTTTATTATCATGTAATTCTGTGTATTGTCTGTTGGTGTGCCAAATAAATGAATATACATGAGTATGCAGGTAATGAGAATAATAGAACCAAAATCTCTCAAACCCATTTTTATTTCTTTTACACGGAATAGGCTCAGTGCTTTGACTACAATCTCACCTGATGTTAAGTGACGATGTGGTCCAGGATGGTAAACACACTAAGCTTAGAGGTACCTGTTCTCAAATGATGCTGCCGGAACACACCTATTGGTATTTGGCTGGTTTTCAAACTTGAGGGTAGCTTCCCAGGCGGGTATTGTTAGAAAATGCCCTGCCACCATGCTATGGTTTCCTCATGATATTCCTTCACCGAAAGCTCAGGCCGATATTAGAGTTGGATAGGTGGGGATCGAAACCGCGTCGATTGCACCGGAATCCCGCTGTACTATCCGCTGCGCCATCATCACTTCGTCAGCAGTATGGCGAGCAGGCGCATTAGCAATTTGCGATGTTTATGTTATGTGGTAAGAGTGTATGTGAGGATGCTAGTCGATGGCTTGCTCGGTCATCTGCAGGCAGAGCGCGTCGAGGCTCGAGTACTCGTCGGGGAGCGTGGTGAGTCAGGTCGCCGGGGGCTAGTGGTGCCGGGCAGGTTCCCCGGCGAGAAGGAGGGGTACGAGTGGGACTAGCTGCGCGGCTGGGTGGGCGGCACCACCTGTTGCTTGCATGGCAGGCTCCACACATGCTTCTGATAGCCGTTGTGCGGGTTCATGCGCCACCCGAGTTTGGGTACGCCGCTCCTGTGCAGCGGGATGTCGCTGACGTGAGGAAGAACTGTCGCAGCTGCATCCGATGCCGATACCGCTTCAGTGTCTTCTGCAGCTCCGCACTAGCGGACTCGTGATGCAGAGCCTTCTCTATGAGCCACTGTCGACATGCCCGGGTACTCCGCAAAATTATGGGATCTGAGATCATCCAGGCGCGTCTCGCTCCCGGCCGTCCTGCACATAATACTTATCGGCTGGATATGACTCAAACTGTTGTTCACTGGACAGGGTAGGAAACACATTTTTGCCCCCTGGACGGCTGACCACTAGGTCGCACTTTCCTTTGAGAGGTGGGCGAAGAGGTGGGTGGGGGAGTTCCACCAACGTTGCACCAGTATGGGAATGCTATTCGCATACACATCATTAGCTATCTCAATCTTTGTATTTAGCAGTGGCAATAACCTTAAAAGTTGTCGAAGGCGATCAACTCCATCGACGTCAGCGTTATCGTGTTTACATCATTTAAAAGAGGTCTGTTTGCCTGTAAATATACGCGAGCGAAGCCGTAGGCATATAGACAGTGTGTCATCAATTTAAGTCTTGTTTTGTTGAATACCAAATTTGTAACGAATCCCGTCCGTTAGGACTTACTTTAAAAAAAAACAAAAGAAACATTCACAAAAGGTCACAATATGTTGCGCTTATTTTTGACATATTTTTCTTATTTTGTGGGTTTTCTTTATTAATTCGACATACTAATTTTTGATTAAATCAATTTATTTATATTGTTTTACAAATTAAACCACAATAACTGATGTTAATAATTATACCTATTTATAATTTACGCATGTGCTCAATTAACATATTTCTTTTCTAATTTTGATAACAATGGCCGGAAAAATAATAAACACGAAACCCGTTAGACTAGTATAAGAGCATCCAAAAATAAGTCTTTACAAAATAACGCTGTAATCAACAATGTGTAACGTTTGAAAAGCATAAATTATAGACTGAATAATATTTTGTATACGTTTATTTTCAACTACAAAAGTTGGTTAAGTATTGTATTATACATTTACATATTTCACTGCTATTTAGAAAATAATAAATAAAACAAAATAAACAACAAAGTGAGGTAGACTATAATTATAATTCAACATAATGTAACTAATATCACAATCAAACAAACGTGAAATACGCTTTATCAATTTATATTATTTTAATGAAATATTTCTTTTTTCTAAGACTTGTATAATGTAATCGAATAACTAATTAGGTAGCGATGAAATGTCGAAAAAAACTTTGTAACAATTAGTTTTATCTCAATAAAATCTATTTATTTTTGTCTAACTTTAGAGGTTTCTTTATCCCATGACTACATTTTAAAATATTTACATTTTAATATTTCAACTTATAATAAGTAGTTGTTAGGAACTCTTCAATGTCAAACCTAGTAGCTTATTAATAAAAATAAAGAACTTTAAGGCGGGATAATACATATGTCATATTTTAATTATTTATTTATGAATTTCTCATGTTTGACTCTAGATTATGTAATGTTGGTGACATTTTGCATGATATAATTTCAACTACAAAAAAGAATAACATGAATTCTGACATTTAAAGATTCTAACAATATGGCCGCCATTCTGCTAGAGTTGATATTATTATTATGTCATAATATTATATCATCTACACTAATAAACAAAATTGAAGCGTATCTTTTTTCTAACCTAGCTCATGCTGTTGACCGGAAGGGCTTTTACAGCTTCAGGAACTTTGGGGGCGAGTGGGCAAAATAAATTTTTGCTGTCTTTAACATATACAATAAAAATGTACTTTTCTTTTTTACTAAATACATATGAATTTGTATACAATACCTGTACCAAAATAGCAATTTTTTTAATTTTTGTGTGTCTCTGATTTTTATGGCTATTCTCCAGAACAACTGGACCGATTTGGACGGGACTTTTTTGTTAGATAAATCAAGTTTTCAAAATAATTAGGGTTCTGCGTAAAAAAACTAAAACTCATAATAATTGGTATAAAACCCAATTCAATACACAATTTTACTGGCAGGTATTTTAATTTGTGAGAAATATCTTTGATTAATGTTAGTAGCAAAAAAAAACGGAAAATAATTAGTGTCCCGTATTAAAAAAAAACTGTATTACGCAGATAAAAATATACGAAACGCGGACTCAGCCACGGGCGCATAGCTAGTCTATAATATATTTATTGGGAAATCGTTTCAACCCTATTACACAGGCAGAATTTTTTACGTAAATCACACTTCACTATTAATAAAAAAAAATGAAGAATTAGTAACAAATACACTACATGGAACTTCTTTACCCGAAATGTATTACTTAATAGATAACTTTATGTTATATTCGTTTGATAATGATAATATTGCAGTTTATTTCACAAACATTAATTATTACCACTTTTTAATAAGTTATAACCGATCTATCACAGTATTGGCTATATGTAATACTATAAAATATTCCAATATTACAAAGTCGTCGCAGAATTATTACTAGAGTCTTGTATAATTAAATACGTCAAAGTAGTTGTGATCTTTAATTACCAAACAATTTAAAAAATATTCAATTGTGTTTACAGGTAATATGTTTATTTCTTTGATTGTTAAATATTCACGAATTTTCTATGTGTATTTATGTTATTTTTATAAAAATCCTACTTTGTCTCGTTCGTTCTATATCACTCATGCTGTATAAAAAAACATCTAACACCGATTTCTAATTACTATAGACTAAAAACTAAACTTGTCACTAAATTACTACTGGAATAATTTCTAAACTAAAAATATTATAAACACAGTTTAAATGTAACTCTTTTAATTAACTGAGATTACATTATATTATTAAATTTTTGAATATATAATCAATTACGCAACACACACCCGACATTTAACACCAATCTATACTAGTAAATAAAATTTAAGTGTCTGTTTGTAATATTAAAATAACGTTTTTTTTTTACTAAATACATATGAATGAATATACTATACCTATACTAAAAAGTAACCAACACTGCCCGCAGAATTGCTAAACTTAAGTGGCAGTGGGCTGGGCACATTGTTAACAGAACCGATGCCTGGTGGGGTCAACGGTTCTCGAATGGGTACCACGCCCGGAAGACGTGGGTAGTCCTCCACAAGGTGGACTGGACCGTCGACCTGGTGAAGGTCGCGGGAATCCGCTGGATGCGGGGGGCGCAAGACCGGTCGTCGTGGAGATCTTTGGGGGAGACCTATGTCCAGCAGTGGACGTCTAGAGGTCTAATAGATGGATGGATGGATACCAAAATTACAATTTTTAAAATTTTTGTCGGTCTGTCTGTTGGTAATCTCCGAAACGGTTGGACCAATTCATATGGGACCTTTTTTTTGGTAGATAAAGTTAGTGACTGAAGTCACTCCGCGTAATTTAGGATATTTTATTTATCCGAAAATAATTAGGGTTCCGCGTAAAAAGTTAAAACTCATAAAAATCGAATAAAATCCGATTCCATGCACAATTTTACGTACAATTGTGCCAATCTACGAGAAATAATTTTACTTTAATTATTTTACTAAAAAAATTTAGGAAAATTAATAGAGTTCCGTATAAAAGAATTTAAACGCAGCGAAGAACATATGAAACGCAGTCGCAACCGCGGTCACACAGCTAATTTCAAATCGAATTGAAATCAGTATGTATCTGACGTAGAAAGTGTATTAAGTTAATAACATATACTCTTAATAAGTTTTGATTTAAAAAATCACCTGCAAAAAAAATTTTTTTTTGAGTAGGTAAAAAATAATTTAATCTGAACTCAAATATTTCGTCCTATAAAAAGCATTCGTTACTATTAGGTACATGGTGAATATATCTGTACATCATACGTAACATTTTCAGCCTAGACTCGAAACATGTTTATTTAAGCTGTCTAAAATATTGTGATTTTAAATATCTAAAAATAAATTTAAGATTACATTTCGTTGTCTAGGTATTCAGAGGAAATTTCCCTTCTATATCTTAGAAGTGAAATCCTTATCGTGTTTGCGAAATCTACAAAATAAACGAAGGAAGAGTCTTGACTAGTACCTTATTATATTGATATAAAAAAACCATTTACACATTACATTTCATAATAAAACGTAGTAAAATGACTATACATTTATTGCACTCTTGAGTGAAAGTAACACAATTTTGAAGTCGAAAAAAATTTTTTTTTTTTGTACTTTAATAAATACGACAATACACTAAACTATAAATATTTAAATATAAAACAAGTTGTGTTAACTTGAAATTGAAAATCGAATTAGGGAAAAAAAAGTAAGTTATGACACTCTACCACTCAGCTCCCTAATTAATACATTAACGTTTTACTATTAAGAGGTATATTATTGCATATTATAAATACCTTTATTATGCCATAAGTGACATTTTTTTTTTTTAAATATTAAGTAACATTAAAAAAAATCGATTATTATTGGTTTAAAAACCAAAACAATGAGTAAATTAAAATGCAACAACTTTTGGCAATAATATGCTAAGCGTAAATTATTAATGGATATTAAATTGCAATCAAATTGCTAAGATAAATTAAATATCATTTGACTATTAAAACCGACAAATTTACATTATTCCATTCGTATATCGCAGTGAGTGTCTACGCATTATTGATCTGTAACAAAATAATTTATAAAAATTAATATTTTATATTTAGCATGGCGCTGTTTTTCGATTAAGTTTATTCAAAATTAGATCCCTTTAAAGGCAATAAATCCCCTTAATTTTGAGACGCTTGTATAAAAAAAAACATCCAGTTCATTCTCTGAAATATCATTTTTCAAAGTATGACATGTTCTGACAAAGTAATAAGGCCGTTCAAGAACCACATAAACAAAATTATGCTAATTTTTAACCGCAATATACCCTGCCGTGTCGATCGGCATCTTTGACGATTAACGATGCGTATCGATGAGAAAATTTACTAAAAACGCCCATAGATAACTGTAGCATTCTCGTGTACTTTTTTTTAACCTAGCTAATGCTGCTAATGGCTTTTACAGCTTCACCGAATTTTGTGGGCGAGCTCCGCCATTAAGTTACTCTGTACAAAACGGTGATTAGACCCATCATTACGTACTTAAGCCCAGCGTGCGCTCGTATTAAAAGTTCCCAGATGTACACTTCACAAAAGATTCAGAATCGTTTTGTAAGGAAAACCGTAAGCGCCCAATGCTATCAGAGAAATGTGAATATACACAAGGTTCTGAATCTCCCCACCATCAATTCAGTTTTTTAAAAGCCAGTATCGCGCCTTATTTGAACGTGTAGAAACACCCGACCCCCCCCCCCCCTCCATACTACAAACCGTCTCGTACTCCCCCCCCCCCCCTCCATACTACAAACCGTCTCATACTCTCCATCGCCCCCCCCCCCAAGATGCGACGACCGCGTAACTTGTATTAAACATTACACGCACAACACTGCACACACACTCCTGCACATAACACGCAGGTACATAGGTTTTGTGAAGGAACCTTTATTATTATTAAACAAAAAAAATGTAGGGCTTAGCTAGGTTCAAAATTTCGTGGGGGCAACGGGTGTTAAATCCCTTGCCCCTGGAGTGTGACCGCTGGTCAACTTCTCTTAGGAGAAGCGGTTAAGAGGCATTCTTCCCCCCCATTGGGCCATTGCACGGACGAGGCCCGGTGGGCTTGCCGCAGGGGGCGACGCGGTGCAATGCGATCGCAATCCCGTATCGCCCCCATCCTAAATGCGGCGGGCGGCCCTGGGGGGTTTAGTGAGTATTTCCGGATGATTCGCGTCCGGGTGAGTCCCACACTGGCACGGAGTCGTTCCTCCGTGCCCCCCTTACCTATTGCATTGGGGGACTCTGGTCTCACTAATGCAATAGGTAAGGGTAGGGCGTAAATGCATTCCCCTCGTGAAAGAAAAAAAGGTTCAAAATTCCGCGGAATTTTTCACTCAGGTAACGGGCCAAGTCCGTACCACTTTGGTAACCCTTATGCTAGTAACCTTAAGTGCGTGTTGTGTGCAGGAGTGTGTGTGCAGTGTTGAGCGTGTAATGCTCAGTTTCACTGTATAGTGCTGGCGGCGACGTAAGAAGGCTTTCCAGTTGTGGAACGAGACACGTCTTCGTCCACCACCGGAGGGGGGACCCGGAGTGTGTGCGGGAGCAAAAGTTAGGCACCTGTCCCCGTTGGCAGAACGGTGGTGTATGAAACGGGTTACACTATAAGTGGGTTCGGGTGTGTGTTTTCTGTGGGTTCGGGTGTGTTTTTTCTGTGGGTTCGGGTGTGTTTCTGTGCGTTCAAAGAAAGAAGACCCCAGACTTCTCTATTGTCTTTTATATACAACCGCGCATCAGTCAACGGATGTGCGTGAGAGCGATACACAATATAACATCTAGTTTGTAAATACACAAACATTACAGTAACTAACATCCAAAGAAAAATTAGTAAGTAAACTCACCCCATACACGTGGAATTCTCATCGACCATAGTACTGTATGGCTACATTTAATTCGCACTTTTTCCGACCCGTCAAATGTGTTCGATGTGCTTACTATTTCTCCAAATTTTAAAGGTTGATTATCTAGAGAAAAATATATATATGTTTATGAATAAAATTAGAAAAAGATGTATGCGAGAAAGAAGGAAATATGTTTTACTTATTTGCTAGACACAAGAGACAGGGATCTGTTAAGTATTGCGTAGGCCAAATTTGAGCACTTTAAAGTAAGCAAATCTTTTCTACACTTAACCATAGATATTATGCTGTCGAATAACTTTGTTATTGGTTGTTATTGTTAACTTTGTTTGTCTCTCTGTTTGTTCCTGGTAATATCCGGAACGGCTAGACGGATTTTTAAATATCGAAATTAATTATGTTTCCGTGTAAAAAAATTATGTCATAAAAAAATTAATAAAATCCGATTCAATGCACAGTTGTACGGGCAAGAGCTTGAATTAATGAAAAATATTTTTACTTTATCTTAGTACTAAAAAAAATAGGGCTCCGTATTAAAAAATTAAAATAAATAATATATGAAACGAGGGCGCAGCCGCGAGCACACAGCTAGCAGAAAAGTAAATATCAATAGAACTAGCATTCAGGTCGCGCGTGCCGTAACACTCATACAGGAATTTTACATGTATGCTTCCCGGACGCCCTCAGTTGATTCGCTCGTTTCAACGGCTTAATTTCTTTAATAGAATAATACTTTATGTAAAAACAATGGGCAGTTGTGAAGTGAAAAGTTACAAAAATCATTACTGAAGCAAAATCCTAAAATCTAGTGATATATCTTTAGAAAAAATAATAGACGCATGACGCGCCGCCATGACGCTTTAAAGCCTAGACGGCGTAGTGTTGTGCCTACTCTTGATAGTATGATTTTATCGAGTTAGCAGCTCGTTTAGAAAAAAATAATTTATTATTTGACTAATGAGTTTACTTCATAGGTGTTGATGTTTTTATGTCTTTACATGATCAACGTGCTTCGGAAAACCATTTAAATTACCCTATTAATATAGAAATATATTCAAATTTCAAGCAAATAACAATGTAGTACACATTGTTAATATGTAGATTACCCATAAAAAACAAAAAACAATGGAAAGCTGACGTAAACGCCAAGTTAGTGGTCAAGGGGTGATTAAATTATGAAATACATTTTTGTTAGTTATTTCTTAAACATTGTCGAAATTATCGATACGGTATGCGTACCGGCACACGATGCACATCACTTTACGAATTCCGCCTACTAGCCCGCACCAAAATCAAAATTTATTTATTCAATTTAGGCCCTAAGAAGGCGCTTATGAACGTCTAAAACACTATCACCGGTTCGGAAAACAACCCAGTCGAGAAGAGCCGGCAAGAAACTCGATCTGGTTCTTTTTTTTTTTAATAAATATATATAATTTTTTTTGTCATATAAAAAACTATACAAATCGTAGTCTTAATAATGTTAGTGGAAGCACAGAGATGTGGGTTAATTCCAGACATCACTATCGTTCACGTGATGATCCACCCTGTAATAACCTTTTGAGATTAAAAATTGATTGACATAATACTTGAACTTATTGTCAGGTAAATCGGTTATGTTACTTGGGATCTTATTGTAAAACCGAATACTATTACCTAAAAAGCTTTTATTACACTTACTTAACCTAAAACGTGGTTCCGACCAACTTGACTTTACTTCTAATATTAAAATTATGACGATCATTCACTAGATCGAGCTTGTCTAAATTTTTACGAATATGCATTAAGTTATCGAAGATGTATTGGGAGGGCAAAGTTAAGATATCATATTCTTGAAACTTGTTCTTTAGAGATTTGCGAGGTCCCATATTATATATTGCTCGAACAGCTCTCTTTTGTAACGTAAAAATGGTATCTACCTCTGCTGCTGTACCCCACAGCAAAATACCGTAAGACATTAAGCTGTGAAAGTAAGCAAAGTAGACTAACCTAGCAGTAGCACCCCTCCTTACACCCTCGAAAACGACACATACGGTTCCCATACTTTGTACAGTTTTTACACTTCGGTACTCTATGGCCCATAGACTATGGGTATATATAAACCTTTCGTGAAAAGATATCTAATCGAATTAAAATATGTAGCGAACTTTTCGAAGAGAAGCGGATAAACAAACAGCCAGACGCAGAAAGAGACTTTGTTTTTGATTGTTAGTCAATCGAAGTGTAGTTTGTTACATCTTTCAGTTTATCGAAATTTAATTTGGGCACCTGAACGAGACAGAAATAATGAATTAAAGAAAACTAGAAAATAAAGAAGTATCCAATAAGGATAAAATATATTTTATGTAACAAATCCAGTTTTATTTATGCATAAAAAAACACAAATTAATTCGCTAGTGTCATATTAACTTTATTGCGTGAATTTATGTGACTGAGCATAGATTTTTCTTGATCCTTTATTAGTACTAAATTCACGAAAATAACTAAGTATGTATTATTCTACTTACTTAAATTCCACTTTAATCCACCGGTTGTAATGTTCTGACACTTCTCTCCGACTGGGATCAATGAGCACCATGACATCTTGTTGTTTCTCACATCTTCAGGGATTATAATAATATGATCTCCAGGTCTAAGGATCCAAGACATTGCATCGTCGGACAACAAAAATAGATGTGTATTGAAATTTAATAAACACTGTTCCTTAGCTAAAAACATGGTCTGTAAATTTCCTAAAATTTGATCTATTCTGCCTGACGTTTGACCAACTGCGAAGACGTTTTCCAACTGTAATAGACATAAATAACTAAATTAAAAAACGAAGGCAAATTTCGTAACTATATGTGATGAAGTAAATGTGTAATCTGAAATGTCTTATTTATTTCATACCTTATTTGAAAAATAAACTACTTATATGTGGACGATGACTATAATATTAGATTAGATTATAATTTTAATATTAGAAGTAAAGACAAGTTGGCCGTCCCACGCTTTAGGTTAAGTAAGTGTAATAAAAGCTTTATAGGTAATAGTATTCGGTTTTACAATAAGATCCCAAGTAGCATTACCGATTTACCTGACAATAAGTTCAAGTATTATGTCAAGCAAGTTTTAATCTCAAAAGGTTATTACAGGGTGGATCATTACGTGAACGATAGTGATGTCTGGAATTAACCCACATCTCTGTGCTTCCACTAACATTATTAAGACTACGATTTGTATAGTTTTTTATATGACAAAAAAAATGATATATGTATATTTATTAAAAAAAAAGAACCAGATCGAGTTTCTTGCCGGCTCTTCTCGACTGGGTTGTTTTCCGAACCGGTGGTAGTGTTTTAGACGTTCATAAGCGCCTTCTTAGGGCCTAAATTGAATAAATAAATTTTGATTTGATTTGATTTGATAAGCAATAAAAACCTAAAAACAAAAAATAAAATTGTGTCAAAGAAAACATTTATTTTACAAAATAGTGTTATGGAACGTAATGACACATTTACGCATTTTAAAAGAGCGAGAAAGGATAAAATGTAACCCGTTTCCAATCAATGACATATCATATTAGCATGTTATTACATAACTTCTTAACATTTTTTTTTATTTATTCTGTTTAAAAATATATACTAAAAATAAAATTGTAAATTTCTCGTGTATGTACATTTACGATTTTTGTGAAAATAATTATTGCAAGGAACAAAAATAAGCAATTAAACACATTTCTATCATTTTTAGAAATGTCTGCTGACTGTTTGTCTGTGCTATATCAGTTAAATATTACAGAGAATATTTCATAAATTCAAAAAGAGATAATCATAAAGTATATTCCGGAGTAGCATCGAAATTTTATTTCATTAAAAACGGTACACTCTATCAAAAGTTATAGTAATTTGAATGACACGCGGCGACCAAAGACTACAATATAATACTGCGGCGACTTTAGTGTGAAAGAAGAGTTTGTAAGGAAATGCGTTTTAGTCTTATTCGATAACAAAAAATGTATGGATTAATTATTTTTTTTGACGACATTGAGGACGAAGTGTTTTGAATGCTGATTACGTAAGCAAATTATAAATGTTTTACTAAAGATTATTCATAGATGGCGCTATTCTTGTTTTTTTGTCATTATTTGGACTGTTCTAAAACGTTGCAAAGGGGCCGGAACGGGACGGGAGGGTACGCCTGAATTCCACGCGACCGAAGTCGCGGGCACAACTAGATTTGAATAAATCTTCTTATTAATTTTTTTTATATTTAACTATATCTATAACCTCTAAACTACAGTAATACCCCGCTTTACGCGAGGGATACGTTCCGAAAAAAATCGCGTTAACTGAAATTCGCGTATATCGAGGTTTATGATTAAACATAGTCAAAATTTAATACAAAAAAATACAAATCATTTTAATTCTAAGAACACTTTATGCAATACATACTCTTATTTTTTACGGAAAAATACATCTATTGTCTTTACATTATGTTTATACGCACTCTTTCGCGTAATGCGAGGCATTTGAGCGCGAAATTTGAAATTCGCGTTATAGTGAAACCGCGCGTAACGGGGTCGCGCTAAGCGGGGTATTACTGTAACGAAAAATAGCATTCACGTATGTATTCGTTACTATAACAATCAGTACCCGTTACTTTCGTATCGTTATTATATATGTAAGGTAAATTTTTAACCTAACCGTATCTTGAAGCGGACTTGTATTAAGACCTTTTTTTTTTGTTTAAATTTCAATCTCAAATTTTATATATACACTAGCTTTGATCCCGTGGCTGCGCCCGCGTTTCATATTTTCTTCACAGAGTTTTAATTTTTTTTTAATAGAAACCCTAATTATTTTTCTAAACAAAACTTAGTACTAAGAAAAAGTAAAAATATTTCTCATAAATTCAAGCACTTTCCAGTAAAACTGTGTGCATAGAATCGGATTTTTTATTAATTTTTTAGGTTTTTTTTACGCGGAACCCTAATTATGTTCGAAAATTAAAAGTACCCTATGTTATCTGGAGTAGCGTCAGCTATCTATCAAAAAAAAAGCCCCGTCAAAATCGGTCCAGCCATTCCGGAGATTACCCATTACAAACAGACAAAAATAAAAAAAAATGTATTTTTGGTATAGGTGTCTTATATACTTTCATTTATATTAAGTAAATAAAGAAAATTGACATTACAAACAGACACTTCAATTTTATTTATTCGTATAGATATATCGAGCATCGGTTTTTATTTCATTTTTAGAGATATATCGTTTTCGTTGAAATACACAATTCACGCATCAACGGTACTTGTTGAACTGAAACATTTGCTTTTGTTTGTGTAAACTTATAAAGAATCAATGAAACTAACATCGGTACAAAAATATGAAACATGCGAGTAACGAAACGCATTAGTGAGTAACGTTTCGGTACTCGGTACCACATGGCGTACCCGTTACTTTGTAACGAATACATAGATAACATATAGATATAGAAAATTTAGATGTAAAATAGAAGTAGATTTAAGCTCACATAAATTAATTGTGAAAGAAGATTACTAACTGCATAGCTGCTTGAAATATTATAGGCAACTTTTTCTGACGCAAGTCGAATTAAACCTCCAATATAAAAAAAGGTGTGGACCCAGAGTCCGCAGAATGTTTTATTTTAATAAAAAAAAAAAAAACGAATACATAGGTTGCCTAGAGCTCTAACATATATTAATCACATTAGACCCACATACATCTTAAGACGTAAACGAAATTTTTGTTGACGTAAAACTTTGAACTGAAATATTTTACATGATTTTCTGATTTCCTAAAGTGGTATCTTATGTTTTACGATATCTTCAATCAGAACCGATTGATATCAGAACCGATGTCCGATTCTGCTAGTATGATATGGAACTTTATTATTACAAGTAATAAGTTAAGACATAATTTAATTTAGTTGATTTTCATTTTTATTATAATTTCTGTAAGTTGTATTGGGTATGCTCCGATAGGGCTGGCATACACTAATGTGTAAAAGCCATGTTCAAATAAATGATTTATTTATTTATTTAGGTTACAGATTCATTTGCAGGGGGCGACGCGGTGCTGCAGGGGGCGACGCGGTGCTTGCGAAAGCCATCCCGTATCGCCCCCATCCCAAATGCGGCGGACGGCCCCGGGGGGTTTAGTGGGTATTTCCGGACGCTTCACGTCCGGGCGAGTCCCACACTGGCACGGAGTCGTCCGTCCGTGCCCCCTTACCTATTGCATTGGGGGACTTCGGTCTCACTAATGCAATAGGTAAGAGTAGTGCGGAAATGCATTCCCCTCGTTAAAAAAAAAAAGTTACAGATTCATGTAATGTTTCATTACCGTGACTTCTAAATTAGGGAAAGCCTGTATCTTAGAACCCAGGATACGATTTCACAAAACAGTTTTAACATAACATAGGAACCTCAGTTTGTCACAGATTCACACATTTAGTTAACGGGAAAATTAAACAAAATAAAACATACTTATAAATAAATTTCTATGTATAAATTATATATACATACATATACGTACACATACATACACACATACGTGTATAGATAACTACATATAAGATATAGTATATATACATATATATTTTACTATTACTATTTATTGCGCAATTAAGTAACTATTTATATAGACATTAAGCTACAAAAATAAATACATTTTATAAATCAGATAACCAATAGTATATATATTATAGAACTGACCTCTATTGAATTATCTTGAGTATATTTTCGTAATTCAATCAGAGCTTTAGTGAAATCTGTGCGGTTTTGGTCAGGTGTACACACTACCTAAAAACAGAAAAAAAAAAAAAAAAATTTAAAATTAAAAGTATTAAAAATTGATTCTTTGTAATGCTTAATAACTTTAGTTAATACAGTTTACCTTACAGCCTTTATTTTTATACTTCTCCAAAACATCTTGTGCGATTGAATCAAAGTCTCCAGTTATGAGATCGGGTTGTTTTACGTTTTTCTGCTCGTCATGTGACAATTTGTCGAGGTATTGATCCCAATGTACTGTCCCACCGTCAATAGTAATTCTCACCGATGCTACAATAAACGCACAGAAACACCCTTGTATTATAATTACAAAATTTGTATGAATAAACCTAATGTTTAGTTTTTAATTACGACAATTGTCGACAGTATTTTTTTTTTTCAAAATGGACATAAAATAGTTATTCTTGGATTGTCTGAACATTAAACCATATTTATGATACATACTTACAAAATACTTTTCTCCAAAATAATTTTTTTAGTAATCAGTACCAATAAACCAATCTCGGTTTTAGGAATAAGCAGACATTTTTGTAATATAAATGAAGGGTAAATGTTTTTTTTTTTTTTTTTTATCTAACTAATCAAACAGTTTAAAATTACTTAATTATAATATTATTGAATTTTAAGCAAGACTGATTTTTTTTTAAATAACTTATTAAAAATGAATTTATAGTTAGATATAAGTAGAAATTGATTACAAATTAAATTTGTAAAAGCATCTTTAATACCATAGTACCTCAAAAATTCGATAATTTTTTACCAACATCAAACATACCATTGTTCCAAAGTTCTTTTAAGAACTCTCGATTTTGTGTGATAGGACGGTTCAATATAAGAATAGCATAGTTGGCATTCTTTCTTGATCTTGTAAAAACTATATCTGACACATCCATCATCCACTTCCAGCATTGTATGACTCGGCAAGATGTACCACAGTGATTCTGCTGTGATATAAGATATGTTAGCTTTCTCACCTACAACAAGCTACTGATGACTGATACTGATTTTGAAGACTATCTTGGAGCACTGTTGTATAATACAGCAAATAAGTTTCTGGGGATTAAACAACTCCAAAGCCATAAATTGAGGCAAATTGTATTTAAATGGTTACAATGTATGACCTATGAAACTACTGAAAGTCTATTGAAGGCCCAGTTTAGAATTTAATCATTCTCTATACAACAACGTTCACCCATATTCCCTAAAAAAAAACACTTGTTACTCCTACATCAGACACACACATACACGCACACACACAACACATACACACACTCATATACACATACGCACACTCATATAACACACTATCTCACTCACTCATCTAATTTGCAAATAATAACTTTATGTTGAATGATATTTAAGTGTACCTTTATATTGTGCTATGATATCTGCGATATAGTTTGTAACCAGTGCAGATACCCACATTAGTATTTTCTGTACATGTAACCTTTGTTCAATAAAGTTTATTATTATTATTATTACTGATTGTGAAATATTTAAAAATATAAACACACCATGCAGAATTGTATGCCCTTATCTTTTCACTATTTTTTTGTTGGTATGATGTAACAAACAGCATGCTGTAGACACAGTATTTATAGTTATTGGTAAAACCAACAAATTATTTTAACATTGAAATTCCTTCTGGGTCTTAACTTATTTGTATATATACTTCTAATATCTATTCATAAGTCATTATGCATACAGAAACCTTCTCGTTAAGACTTTGACCTTGTGCTTCTTTATGTTCATGCTCAGAATGTTTACTTATATACAAATTTAAGAAAATATATTATTACAATTGAAATTGTAATATCATTATTACAATTGTCAACCAATTAAAATTGTTATAATAATATCATATATTGAAGTGACATTCCTAATAGTTGCATAATAAAATACTAACTAAAACATCACATTCTAAAGGTTTTATCAAAATTTGGTGGGTACTATAATAATAAAAAAAAAAATGAAATTTAAAAATTATTGCCACTAAATAAGTAATTAAATTTAGATGACATCAAAATTCTATCCAGACTTTTAAACAATTACCTCTACTCATGATTAACTAATTTAAAAACTGTTTACTCTCAATTATTATAACCTTGAGATCAATCAAGATATTTGTCAGGACCATTTATTTTTAGATGTTTTAATTCCATCAATGATATGAACCACAAATGTTGTAATTTTATTGTTCATGTTTTAAATAAATATGGAATATTAAGTATTTGAAATTGATTACAAAAACATATTTTCTTATACAATTTAATACAAATTATACAATCAATAATAGAAAAAATTGTAATAAATTACAAATATAAGTTGATGTTTCAACTGTGTTCTAGAATAAAAACTAATAGGTCTATAGACAATAATAAATAAAATAAAATACAGTAATTTATGGTACAAATTTTATTTTGTAACTAGCTGTGTGCCTGCGGCTTCACCCACTTCATACAGAACCCTAATTGTATTCCTAAAAAATACTGGTACTAAGAGAAAGCAAGATATTTCTCACAAATTCAAGCACCTAGCATTAAAACTGACCATTGAATAATTTTTTACATTATTTTACATTATTAGTATGTGTGTACTGTTTGTTTGTGGATTGTATGGAACTAAATCCAATTAAGTAATGAATATTACTTTTCAATATACTTTTCAAAGATCATCTTTATGGAAGTGAAATGATATACAAGTCTGAATTAAGTTAGATCATTTTTAATCTGTTGATTATTTATTTATTAAGAGACTAGCTGTGTGTCTGTGTTTCATATATTCTTTACTGCATTTTATTTAGTTTATATGAAACTCTAATTTTTTTAGTATTGAGATTAAGTAAAAATATTTCTCATAAATTTAAACACTTGCTCGTAAAACTGTGCATTGAATCAGATTTTATTCAATTTTTTATGAGTTTCAATTTCTTTTTGGTTTAGGTGTCATGTATTCATATCTATTTAGAAAAAAAAAATTGACATTACAAACATATAAGTACTTCAATTTTATTTATTAATATAGATACATATCTAATAAATAATAGTACATACTATTGCAGAGAAATTATGAGATTGATGATAAACTGTAACAAATGCATAGTTTTATTTTGAAAAGAGCTAAATAGAAATTAAACAAAAAGAACGCGTTTATCCAAGCATATAGAGTACTGTACCGTGAATTTACTTTAAACTTATTTATGACCTGTCCGTTCTATGATTTTTTATTCCGTTTACCTCATTGAAAAAGAGGGCAATTTAAGTTATATAAGCCAAATACTTATTGTAATTTACAGAAAAAATATCACGTACCTATCTCCTTAACTTTTTACGTTTCAATAACAATAAATCAATGTAATGTTTAAAATAGATAGTTAATAATAATTACCATATTGTTAGTTGCTCCATTTGTTGCCATTTTTGTGTATTATAATTTGTAAACGCGTAAATATTTTTTCTCCTAAGCACAACTAACCGAATACGACTTTAAATTTTTGTAAATAAAAAATTCAATAGCTTTGACGTACTCTGTGGCTTTGACTACAGAGCACAGAATAATATTACTCCTACCAGAGTCCAACGGAGCCAGGGTCTTCAATCACAGAACAATATTACTCCTATAACAGATTGAGAATTAGAAATTTCCCCAATACTGACAAAAAAAATCCTCAAAATAATACTATTTCATAAACTTTTACTAAATATGTAAAGTTATTTATTTCTTAGTATCGTTTTTATCATCAACAAAAGTGATAAATATAACTCATACAGGCACAAATTTGAAAGGTTTTTTTGATCTTTAGTGTTCTAATAAAATGGGAGATATTTGTTAGAAGTATCCATTGAGTTTTTTACAACAAGGATTTTATGCTCCGTATCATTATTTTCAATACATTAAACTTGAACACAATAACTAAACTATATCACGTAATATGACACTAAAATTACATAAGATAGAGCCGAATGCTGGAAGCTAATTAATGAAAAACAAGGTTCACTACATGATAAACCAAAATACCACCAAGAATCTCCTTATTATTGTAAGATCATTATTTATTATCAGTACGGCCAGCTTACAAGATGTTGTACACAAAATATTTTTCACACAAGATTTTTACTTTTGATATCACAATGAGACGTTCAAATTAAAGAACGTGACAAATTTATTCATACGATATATAATACACACAACAAATGGCATGTTATATTTAGAAAATAGATATGATGTGGTTTAGTGAGTGACAATTATTAAAAGTACTAATACAAATGATATATTTGAATCCCTAATAAATATTTTTTCCCATAATTGTGAAAAACCCCCCAATCTGAAGACAATCAAATCATTTAGCTTGATTCGTATCGTTTCAAAAATCAATCTTTTCGGAAAACATACATCCCTAGATTTATAATTAATCGTAACGTTACTAACTAAAGCAGTATGAGGTCAAGCTTTTTGTGCCGAAATTTATGTTTAAATTGAAATGACTTTTTTAAGGCACTTAAGGCTTTTATCACACACAACTACTTAAGACTATAAAAAAACTACTAGTATATTATCATCGAAGGAGCACAATAAGACACTACAAAAATTATAGTGAAATACCCTATTTTACTGTAATTATTACAATAATTATTACTATAAGTATTGTTGGCAACTATTAATAGACATCGTTTATTATTGATCAACGGACATTTATACATAAGTAAAGATACAAATAGTTCCGATTTTTATAATGCTAACTTTATTTCACAAGCTGCTAATGCTGCTATGGATTTTAGCTATGTAATTTTAATAGGATGTTATGAAATAATAAATAGCAATAAAAAGAAAAGTAAAGATTGATAGAATGATACATAATATATTAAAATTGTTCAATAAACATACCCTCACATTTTAATATAGAGTTGGCAGTGTGTAATCGTTATAGAATTTATGGATTTAATGGTTAAACATTAACACATCAGAGAATGACGAAAAACACGTTTTGCCGGGCAAATGGAGCAGGATCAGAATCAGGACACCTTCAATCAAGATAAAGCATCATTAGTTGAAGTTGGTTGGAGTGATAGTGTTCAACAGCCATATGAGCTGAAGTATCATCAGGACTCTTTTAACCATAGTGATAGCTTTCGCCGACAGTGAGCAGTCTCCGATATCGGATCTTCCAAACGACAAGTATTATTAGACAAAGTGTTTTCTAGAGTTGTTTCTTGTTTCACGGCTAGTTTACTTTAGAATAACCGTTTCCCTCGTCTTCGAAGAGTAAATCACAGCTGATTTACTACCTCAGAAATTAGAAAATTACCTCTTTTTTACATATTGTAAATTCTATCAATTCATGTACACTCCTGTGGTTTTTCTCTTTACGGTTTGTTTTCTTTATTTAATCGGATAGATTACTCTTCAATTGTTTATTTTATCTGAAATAGATATTTTTGATATTTGGTTTCTAATACGTTATAATTATAGTAGGCTCACTGTTATGAAATTTAAAGTTAACTAAAAAGAAGAAGCTTATACTGAGAGATATATTGTAGTGTACAGAAAAAATGACAGACTGCATGAATTCTGAAATCTAACAAGAATTTCCTTGGAAGGTTTTAAGAAATAGGCCATTTTTTTGTTGGAACGATGAAGATTAGAAAAAGAATACAGAATTGAACTTAAAAAACTTGTATGCATGGTCTTAATAAATTAAACAAATATACATAAATCTGTGACGATGGTGTCAAAATAGTGATAAGTTTGAGAATCTGAAAATCGAAAAGTTGTTTTAGGTGTTTACGAGACTTAGAAAACCACCTTATTTTAAAATGAACAGAATCTTCGGCAGAGGAAAAGCCAAAGAGCCCGGTCCAAGTATAACAGATTGCATAAGCAATGTAAGTAATTAAGAATTTTGTAAATGTTATTATGAGACTATATTCCGATGATTCATATTCACAATGCACCATTATAAATATAAAGTAAAATATTTGTTTTAGGTGGACACCAGAGCCGATAATATCGAACAGAAAATTCAAAAGCTCGAAACTGAACTTAGGAAATATAAAGATCAAATGAGTAAAATGAGGGAGGGTCCAGCTAAAAATTCAGTCAAACAAAAAGCTATGAGAGTTTTAAAACAAAAGAAAATGTATGTAATTCAATAACCTTCTTGTTTGTAATCAATCAATATCATGTGGTCATCATCTGCAATTCATCATCATCAACAGTTACAAATTAATAAAAAAAAAAAAGATTACCACAGACATTGAGTTGTAATTTGTTGTCTGGTGAGCTTTCTCATATTGCTCAATTCAAGTCAATAATTATTTTATTAATGTAGAAATTCTAAGTGTGGTTACATTATAGTAATAAATAATAGAATAGGAACAGTCAATTGGGTAATCTAATGGTGTTGTTTATTGCTTACTTTATCTGAATATTTGGTGTAATGTCAAGTGCCTAATAACTGTTATTTAAAAGTAAATACTAAGATTATACTAACTAAATCTGTAATCCAAGTGCTGTTTTTTTATCTTTGTAAAACTGAGAATGGTTCAAGAATTTGTAAAACTAAATAAAATTATTAAATTGCAAAAATTGTTGTGCAAGTTGACTGGTGTTCAAGCCAATTCTACCACCGACAGCAATATGCTGAGTATCTCATCTATACTAATTAATAAAATTGAAGTGTCTGTTTGTGATGTCAAAAATATTTTTTTTACTAAATTGATATGAATGTATAAAGGATACCATAAATACAATTTTTAAAAATTTTGTCTGTTCTGGGTAATCTCCGGAGTGGCTGGACGGATTCGGACGCGACTTTTTTTTTGTATATAGCTGTAGTTACTCTGGGTAACTTAGGGTATTTTTAACTTTCAAAAATTATTAGGGTTCAGTGTAAAAAAAATAAAAGTCATAAAAAATGAATAAAAAAATGATGAATAAAATCTGTTTTAATGCACAGTGTTACGGGTAAATGTTTCAATTTATGAAATATATTTCTACTTTATCGTAGTACTAAAAATAAAGTTAGGGTTCTGTATAAAAAATAAAATGCACTTAAGAATATATGAAACGAGGGCGCAGCTGCGGGCTCACAGCTAGTACTATAATAAAAATATACTATTGAAGTTTTCTTGTACTCGGTAAATCTATGAGATCTTTAATTTAAAAGAGTGATCAGGCTTCTGTTACTTAGAACGTTATTGGTATGCTTTAACATTGGTTAAAAATTTCATTAAGACATTTCAAACCATTTCCTTATAATTATTTAACATTAATTATTTATAAAATAAGACTTTTGTATTTTATTTAAAAAAATACAATTTTATTTATAGTAAAACAGGATAATTAAAAATATCTGTGGGTAACATTCTTTTTTTAAATATTCATTCCATGTAAAATCAACAAATTAATAGAACTTTAGAGCACTTAAAAATTTGTCTTATGGTAGAAAGCAAAAACAGAAATATATTTTCAATTGTATTTTTATTGGTTCAGTTTGAAATTGATAGTCAAATCATGTAAGAAAAGTCACAACCTGCCAACTATGTATGTACAATTGAATTTTCTTTTACTGACATTTTCAATTGTAAATAACTTAAAAAAAACAATTTCTTTTTCTTTGGCATAACTTCATATTATAATGTATAAAAACTCACCACCAAAATTCATCCAAATCCAATGGGGTTGATTCCAACCATTAGTCGATTTGACATGGAATGACCCCTTTATTTTTAAAGAGGGTTGATTAGTAAGCATGCCACCCTCATCCATTCAATACCTTAAATAAAGCATATTTCACAATATTAAACTATGGAATTATAACTGTGAAAAAGGCAACTCATCAACCTAATACATATGTCCACCAAATCATAGTTTGTATTATCATAATTGACAATTACTACTTTCCATTGAAATGTATGAAGAGATATAGAAGAGAATAGTTTGTCTGCTTAATGTAGTCTTGTCCACATGTTTCAGGTATGATCAGCAACTTGAAAACTTAAGAGCACAGTCATTCAATATGGAACAAGCCAACTATGCAACACAAACACTTAAGGACACACATGCTACTGTAGCTGCTATGAAGGACGGTGTTACTCAGATGAAGAAAGAATTTAAAAAAATAAATATTGATTCTATAGAGGTTTGTAAATTTGCATTAAATTCTCAAAGGAGTTTTGCAACAACGGATTACTTTAAATGTCACTGCTTCCAAATGAAATGTTGATGAAAGGAAATAATATTTCTGAAACCAAAAAGATATTTGACTAGTAGCTACTCTTAAAGTACAAAATGGAGCGAGGAAATATGAAACTTTTATCTCGAATGTTCAAAAAGCTGTATTTTCTACTTAAAAATCACATATACAATTGTTGAAGGTATTACCCAACCTGGTGTGGAAATCCATTGCAAATAATATGAGGGGTACAAAAGCAAAAGTGCTACCATCCATTTATGCATAACTGAATATGTTATCTGCTAGATTTTTTTTAAAGTTTCAATATAGCTATCGTAATTTACAAGTAATGTTAGAACTGCATAAATGTGTATATCAACAAAGCTATAATGTTATTTTTTTTAACTCATTTTCATAAAGACATAAATTTAGATATAAAAAAACACGATTATAGGATCGATTGGTGGACTCCAACTCCATAGACAATAACAGATAGATAAGTTTGATCTTACTTTGCTAATTCCCCCTACAGTGATTTTTTAGCTGTCAAGTCTTTTGGAATAGGGTAGTTGACAGTATTAAAATTATTGGCAAATTTTAATTTATATGGTAGTTTATGGTCTAAACTATAAAATAAACTGTTTTAATTGGAATAATAAAGATTCAATTTATATTAAAATAAAATTGTAATATTGCCGCCATTAGTCACATGATAATGAACGACAATCAGAGTGCGTGACGTAACATGGTGTATTCCGCCTGGAAATTATATAACTTGATGATGCCTTCTAAAGTAGATTTAATTTTAATAAATATCACTCAAACTCTTTAGAAATTTCTATCATACTCTGAATGGATAATTGTTTATTCATCGTACGCTTACGTGATAATGGCTTTGTAGTATATTGTATCCGCCGGATTCAGTGTTAAAAGCCATCGCTTCGAATTTGACAATAATCTGGCTTCAATTTTCGTTTTAGATAAACATGGTGGAAATAGGTTTTATGATAACCACTATCGCATTAAAAAAATATGTTCTCGAGCACATTTAGGTGTATTCCGAAAGCATAATAAGGTTTAGCATGTTACCATATTGGCTACATCGCCACTTAATACCAAGTAATATCGTTCTTAAACAGCTGTATATTATAAAAGAACTAGCTGTGCTGCCCGCGACTCCGTCCGCTTGGAACTCCGTGTTCGTAAATTAATGATGTTAACAAAATACATATTATTTATAGTATTAAATCTCTTAAATATTTCTAGGTTTCATTAAAATATTGCAAAGAATACAATGGCGGACAATTTTGTGTCGACTTAATTTACTATTGTTCTCATAATTTTTTAAATACACTAGCTAACGTAATAAATATTTCTTACTAGATAATATACATACGATTGAAAAAAGTCCGAAAATCGGTATAGTGATTCTCCAGTTATAAGTCAACTACCGAACAGACAGATAGATAGAGAGATGTCTTTTATATTAATGTTAGATTAAATTAATATACAGATATTAATAGCATTTGAATATAATATGATTTTAAATGTTCAATACCGTGAGATTGTAAAACACTTTAGGCTACTAAGCCTATCACTAGATACTGGCACTCAAATAATATTAGCCAACTAACATTTCATATTATTTATTTCTTAAACTTTTGATAACACTAGAACCAAACAAATGTTTGTTTTGCGAAACGTGACGTCATTCGAGACGCCATGACAGATTGACGCGTTTTAGTTACGAAATGTCAAAATGCTTATAAAATTGCTAAATAAAATATGTTTCTGTTGATTTACTCGGAGGCGCAGTTGTATTACTGTGCGACTGCCGTTCTGAGGTCTCGGGTTCGATCCCCGGGTCGGGTCAAGTGGTATTGGGTTTTTCTAGTCAGTATCATCCCGGAGTTTGGAATTTGTGCCCGATATGGCGACAGGCTCACCCCCTGTCACATCTGGAACGGAACTAAGCTCGGCGAAATGTGGGTGCTGTAGTTCGCTATTTTACCTCTGCCTAACCCTTCGGGGATAACAGGCGTGAACTTATGTATGTATATGTATGTATGTATGTTTTTTTGCCGAAATATAAATATTTTGGATAAAGTAGACCTTAAAGCACATTATAAGCCTGTTTGTCAATTCATATGTACATAAATTAAACAGCTTCTAAAAAACATGACAGCTGTAAACCATTTGAAGCAGAATCAACAAAGTAACATCAATCATACATTATTTAAAATTCAGTTTGTGTTTGATATAATACAATTGATTTTAGGATGTAAATGATGAGCTGGCCGATATGATGGAACAAGCTGATGAAGTCCAAGAAGCATTGGGACGTCAATATGGTGTTCCGGAGTTAGATGATGATGAGTTGGCTGCTGAACTTGATGCACTTGGTAAGTTCCATTACCTTGTATACTGTCCAGTATCAAGAGAAATTTCAAATTTTGTGTTTTACATTAATTACTTATTGTCGATAAGTGGCATAAATTTATTATATTGATGTCAGTAAAACGTTTTATTTATTTTAGTTTTATATGCACATTTTTATTAGTAATGTTTGTTTCATTCATTGAATATAACTGTGACATCCATTTTTAAAGAAAGATGTAGTTAATACAAAGGTATATGAGAGGTGAGGAGTATCACAGTTCATAGGTCAACCGAGTTTGAATATGTTACTTCTTTTTATTTGTGGTTTATAAAGTGTGTTATTAATTTTGGCAAACATCTTGAATATAAAAATGGTGTAGTGAGGTCAAGTTCACAAATCTGGTTACTTTTCACAATATCGATATATCGATATGTTAATTTCCTTCGTGACGGCAAACAATTAGATTTACTAATTGATATTTGAGTAGTCAAGCAGAAAAATCAAACATGTGAATGAAGAGTAACTGTTATGTTCTTTTTTGTCAAATAAAGGCATGGTGTCTCATTTTATTTTATGTCATACATAACTTCTTTGAAATAGTCTGACGTTTCTTGGATTATGTACTTCAGTTTCTTAACAGATAAACTCAGGGTCGACTCATCTAAGAGTGACCTTGCGGGTTAGGACGGGGAACAGGATAACAGTTGATTATCTCTCCAGACTATATGCAGATGATAAAAACCATTTAGACGTATTACATTTTATGGACGTGTCCAATAAAGTGGGGATAAGAATTAAATAGAAATTACTCATTTTACAATAGTGGGGTGCTAAATTAAAAATAGGTTTATAAAACAAAAGCTACACATAGGCCAGCCAAAGTTTCAGATCATGTTCGAGATATAAAAGAGATTTAAAAAAAAGATTATTGGACTTCATATACTGCAAGTTTACTATATCATGTTATTATTATACGAAAAGAACCTATGCAGGCTGAGGCAGTCCTGTATTACTGCGACCTAGTTAGATATATTGTGATCGCCCCTATATTGCTAAAGCTTCACTGCCTAGACCTTTTTTTTTTTACTGGGGGAAAATGCATTTACGCACTACCCTTACCTATTGCATTAGTGAGACCGAAGTCCCCCAATGCAATAGGTAAGGGGGCACGGAGGGACGTCTCCGTGCCAGTGTGGGACTCACCAGGGCGTGAAGCGCCCGGAAATACCCACTAAAACCCCCCGGGGCCGTCCGCCGCATTTGGGATGGGGGCGACACGGGGTGACTTTCGCAAGCACCGCGTCGCCCCCTGCGGCGAACCCACCGGGCACGGCGAACCCACCGGGCAATCCGAACCCACCGGGCATCCGTTGCCTAGACCTACAACCTGAATATACTGTATGATCTTTTCGGCAGAAAATGTCTATATCTCCTGGGAGCAATTTGTGCTTATCCAGTATTCGCTTACGTATGTATATTAATGGGTCACATTCACGCAAGATATGCTTTGGTGTTTCGCCTGCAATTTCACAGAGCCTGCACTCTCTTGTGTTCTGGACACCAATATTGTGCATATGCTTGCACAAAGAATAGTGCCCAGTTAGTGCTCTCACTAAAACTGATTCCTACTGAGCATCAGGGTTTTGCGCTGAATGCATGCACTGATAAGCTCTTCAGAATGAATTTGTCCTGACAATTTATTCTACAATTCTATAGCCTTATGGGTGCATTGGTATACCATGTAACTTATCTATGTCACTTGGGGTCCGTACTAGTTTGTTTTTTTTTTTATTTCAAACGTCCCTATCATCCGTTAGGGTTTTATTTACTTCTTATTCTTTTACATTCATTTATCTCCACTTTCTTTTGCGCTTCCTTAACTTTCCATCCTTCCATATTCGTATTAATAATTATTTTGTGACTGGAATATGTGAGAAATACTTGTTTTATATTTTACTGATGTCTACAGTCAAGTAATTGATGAACATCGTTTCAGGTGATGAAATAGCACTGGATGATGATGCCTCCTACCTTGATGATGTAGTGAAAGCGCCAGCTGCTCCGGATAAGGAGCCTGGTGCTGACAGTATAAGGAACAAAGACGGAGTGCCCGTCGACGAATTTGGCCTTCCACAAGTCCCTAGTGCTGCCCAAACATCCCGCTAAGGGATTGAATGTCGGCCATCTTTTTTTTTTTTAATACAGGTATTGAATGTACTCGGTACCTCCTACACATATATTAGTCGTAACTCACATCCTCAAACACCCCAGTTAGAACATTCAGTTATAACCATACGTACAGACGAAATACATTTACATGCATGTCTTTTTTATTTATGAAATTAGTTATATACCCATTGTTAACGAGTAGTATGGTCACATTACAAATTTACGCACACAACATGTACGGTCAACAGAGACGTGACGTCACGAGACGCCTCGGCAAACGGTTCAAGGAGGGGGTCTAATTAATTTTAATTATATTCAAATATTTTTTGGAAAAAAATTACCGATGTTAAAAATAACATAACAATAAAACATTCTTAACAAACTGCTTTCACAGAGTGTATTTTTAATCTTACGCGTTGTATATATCTCACATTTTACTGAAAACGGAATTTTAATACCTATACTAATAAATAAAATTGTAGTGTCAGTTTGTAATGTCAAAATATTTTTTTTAACGAAATAAATATTAATGTATATACGATACCTATACCAATTTTTTTTTTTAATTTCTCTCTGTCCGTCTGTATCCAAAACGGCTGAATCGATTTTGGCGGGACTTTTGTGTTACATAGCTAAAGCTCAACTTTAATTTTTCGAAAATACCGAGGGCTCCGCGTAAAAAACTGCGTTTACTGATAAGTATTTGATTTTGTAAAAAATATCTTTTGCTTAATATCTTAGTAGCAAAAAATTTTTTGTGTTCCGTATAAAAAAAATTCAAAACTATATTACGCAGTGAAAAATATATGAAACGTCGTAAAAAAATTACTCTCCTGAAAAACTACAGATTTAGACATACGACCCCTAATGCGTAGGAGGTATCGAAATATACCTTTAATGCACACCGCTTTTGTATTGTTTCACGTCATCAAAAATTACTCAAAATAATTTGAGAGTTCGTTTCTTTTGAAAAGTGTAACTTCTTTTTTTCTTTACCCAACTTTGAAATAACAAAAACTTATCAAAAATATGTAGAGAGTAAACGATTCAATCAATACTTGTTATAATGTGAACTATATTTTATTACAGCTTAAAGCTAATTTGCAATGTGATTTCGTTCTAAAAAAATCTTTTAATATAGATTTAGTTTCGTATTTTCAGCATTACTTTTCACAAAAGCATGATTAGATATTGTTTTAATATTGAAAGTATGGATTCATTTTCTAGATCTTTCGTCATAACATATTTTAAAAAAAAATATTTGATAATGTGGTAAAATTAAACTTATAGTTTTACAATTAATATTTGTTTATGTTTCAAATATAAATACAGTAATACCCCGCTTAGCGCGACCCCGTTACGCGCGGTTTCACTATAACGCAAATGTTAAATTTCGCACTCAAATGCCTCGCATTACGCGAAAGAGTGCGTATAAACATAATGTAAAAACAATAGATGTATTTTTCCGTAAAAAATAAGAATATGTATTGCATAAAGTGTTTTTAGAATTAAAGTGATTGATTAAAATGATTTGTATTTTTTTTGTATTAAATTTTGACTATGTTTAATCATAAACCTCGGTATACGCGAATTTCAGTTAACGCGATTTTTTTCGGAACGTATCCCTCGCGTAAAGCGGGGTATTACTGTATTCAAGTTCTCTCAAAATCATTAGACACTTGCTTGTTGCAATATTGAGTAAAACTTTAATTATCAAATTAATTACAGTTTAAATATGGTTTACGTTATATTATGTTAAAATACGTGAAAAGTTTTCTTGTTAATTTATAATGTTATATGTATAAATATTATTCTAATAAACTTAAGTTGTAATTTTTTTACTGCTTTGTTTCAATTAAAAGTTACCCTAGATTAAAAAAAAAAAATATAATAAACATTACATTCTCTGAAGTGATAAATATTCACTTATTACCACTATATGATAAAGAAATCAGATTTCATTTATTTCCCCCCTCCCATTCCTTCTTCTTCATATAGTTTTTTTTCTATGAAAAGTGGTACTCCGCTAATCTTTAATACAACCATAGAAAATTTAAATTTTGTATTTTACAAATTTAACAATAACAATAATGAACAGTTTTCTATATTGTTATTAGGAAATTAGTCATATATTTATAACGTAAATAAATATGTTATATATTTTAGCAAGGTAAATAATAGTGCCTCAGAGATAGTAAGGTCATTTTTAATGTCCTCCTAACAATTGCCATCCTTAAGTTTGAAAAGTTGTCGCCAAGCATTAATACGTGTGTGTCGGGAGCAATGGCAAAGCGCTCTAATAACCCGATTCCCTATTACAAAAAAATTCACACAACACTCACTTCACAAACAGCAAATATACTGTATTACATGGTGTTATAACAACTGCACACTCATCATCATCATCATCATCTCCCTACCCTTTCCCATTTTTATTTGGTGTCGGCGCAACATGTCTTTTCCATTCCTCTCCATTTGTTGTCATATCCGCATTCACTCCTTTCCTAAGCATATCATCTTCCACACAGTCCATCCATCTTTTCTTTGGTGTTCCCCTTCCCATGTAACCGTCCACATTCATATCCAATACCTTTCTTACAACATTCTCTTTCTCCCTGCGCATCACATGTCCATACCAGGACAAATGACCGCCGTGCCTCCTTCTTAGACGGGCTAAGAGGTGCAGGGGAAGTATTCTCCTCCATCCCTACCGGGCCATTGCACGGGCGAGGCCTGGTGGGTTCGCTGCAGGGGGCGACGCGGTGCTTGCGAAAGCCACCCCGTGTCGCCCCCATCCCAAATGCAACGGACGGCCCCGGGGGGGTTTTATTGGGTATTTCCGGGCGCTTCACGCCCGGGCGAGTCCCACACTGGCACGGAGTTCGTCCGTCCGTGCCCCCTTACCTATTGTATTGGGGGACTTCGGTCTCACTAATACAATAGGTAAGGGTAGTGCGTAAATGCATTTCCCCCCGTCAAAAAAAAAAGGACAAATGACCGCCTCTTAACTTGTCTGTTATTGGCGCCACTTTCAAACTTACACTCGTAAACGCAAAACAAGCATACAAATAACTTGGACCCGGTAGACGCAAAACAAGCATACAAATAATTTGAACCCGGTAGAAAACGTCGGAATAGAATTCACACATCCATCCAGATTCCACTATAATTAACACGCACACAACGAAAGCATTTAGTGAATCGGATCTGTAAACAAGCACGGGTTTATGCAGCTAAATAACTCGCTTCGTCGCGGGTTATTCCATTTAATTTTAAACTTTAAAGTAATGTTGTTACGGTTTTTTTTACAAATGAAATTTAATTTTGTCACTATCAACAGCGTCACTGCCACACGTGTTTATAAATTATGTGATCGCAATGAATGGTAGTTAATACGTTACTTTGCAATTATTGTTACGTGATTTACAATTTATTTTATTTTTTAATTAATCGATGTCAGATAAGATATTTGAACAAAGCGTCATCTAGTGGCATACGTAACAAATGTTAAGCAAATTTACAAAAGTCCTAATGAAGTCAATGCCAAATAGTAACCATAGATGTCACTTTTTTAAGAATCTGGCCATAATTATTTTCTCAAAAATTTTGGATTACTTTCAATTGTAGTATTATGTAAATAGAAACATATGAGGTATTGTAATTGGTCGATCATGAGCCAATTTCGTAAACGAAAAGATTGAAACATTTAATTAGTTAAAACTTGGTTGCTATTTATTTTTATAACCCGGTTTTCTCTACATATTCGCATTTAAAAATGAAAGTTTTCATAGAACTCTATAAAATAAGTACAGACACTTTTAACTTTGTATTAAAGTATGAAAAAAACCAAAGTCCAAATTAACCAAATTAATTGTCATTTTTCGTTTCGCGTTAATCGCCATTTGTTATCTCGCGTTGAAATGAAATAATTATGAAATTAAAATCTACGATCACGAAAATTAGACCATTTTACAATTTATTACATTATTATAATAACCTATAGGTATATTTATTACGCTTAGTGTGCGAAGTAAATAATTCTCAACTTTAAACGAAATCCAAACGGCTGTTTTCGAAGTCACTTTTCAAGTGCCAAAGTCAAGATACCGCCGCCATTGCGAGTTAAAAATGTAAATTTCGTTTTAAATTTCAATATAAGCAGTATTTATTAAAATATCTAAAAAAAAAAAACAATATGAACTCGTACCGTCGTGCCACAGACCAAATCCTACAATGAATTTAAATTTTACACGTACTTGAATTACCCAATCACTTGTTGACGGTTATCATTTTGGAATAATATTACTTATTCTCCCTACAGTCGTTGCATCTGATCGTACTGTATTACATTATTATTAATTTTTTTTCCTGCGCTTATCACTTAAATAATTCTTGCAACCCTGGATTTATACTCAAACTAAATTGGATCATTTCGTAATTGTAAATGTTTGTTTTTTATTATTATTATTATGTTTTAATTCTGGCTTGTTTATTTGTCGACTGAACGACTGTGCATGTCAAAGCCCCCTATTGAAAACCATCGTTGTAGTATCCACCGCGAGGTGATACTGCAACAAGTAGCTGAATAGGGGGCTGTTGTTGGATTCATTCGTAACTATTTAAAATGTATCTATTTACCATCCAACAATGAATTTCTTTCTTTCTAATTACGGCGAAGGTGGTTAACGCTAACTGCATCTATATAGCTTAACTCAGCAGCAAAAACATACAACATAAACATACTAATTTTCAAGACGAAGAAATATGATGGACCGGGTAGATTTTTTTTTTGTGCTCCGACTTTACCAACGATTTTTTTCACGCTACAGCAGCATTAGTTAAGAACCTGTACCGCTAAAATGAGTGCAAAACGTTACTTATCTGGTGCGATTATGGTTTACCCCTATACAGTATATAAAAGATAATTGATGTATATATAAATAAAACAACACTCATAAGTATTTGGAACCTTTAATAATAATAATAATTTAATAGAATAATAATTATATTACACAGTCAACACTAAAATACTGTTATTTTTCATTTATTCATAGCGTTCACATTTTTTTAAACTGAGTCACAGTAAAACTGTAACGTGTGCGTGTACATATGACATTGACATAAGTATTTAAACGCGGCGGTATATTAAATAATAATACTTTTCCCTCAATATTTACATACTAATTACGTAGTTGACCGTCAGTAGGAGGTTTTAAAAAAGGCAATTTTTGTCCTTTATAAATTTATTACAAAACTAATTACAATATAATACTTAAACCTAAAATGCAACCTGCTAGCTCAGGCGATCGAGCGAGATTGTGCATTTCCCAACGTTTCAGTGTCCCACGATACGTTGTTTTACGTTGTCAGCATTTTGGTATTTCGCGTGGGAACTTCTGCTGTAACTTGAGTGCGGAATGTGGTGGTGTGTTATGTACTAAGTACAGTAGGTACTAGGTAACACCTCCCCTCCTGGATGAGCAATTATTTGCACATGTTTAATGCAAATATTGCGGCTTGGCGGTTCTGCAGGTTAGCTTCTTGAAGGTTTCCTGAAGACGAAGTTTCCGTTCCAGCATGTATTATGGAAGGTATTTCTATTTCTGGTTGTTGAGATGATTCATTCTTCAATAATAATCGGCATCGGCGTCGGCGCATAATGTACATGGTTAGTAGTACAATTGCACCTAATATGATAATTCCGTATAAAGGTATTGTAGTATGATGTATAGTAGAGATGTCCGTGGTGTCCAGGTTTGAAAAATTTTCTATCTGAACCCTATGCTGAATTTCGTGCAGTTTATTCAGATCAATTGTGGTAAAATTGTAATGTGGCGATCTATTCTCAGGATTCGACGGCAACTTTTGCGGGATAGACATTAATTCAATTGCGTTTCCACGTACTTTGTCATCGGAGTTAACAATAGTAAATTCTGTCGACTTTATATTACAATCTCTAGGTATTGTTGCAAAGTAACTGCCCTTCAATAATAGGTGTTTTTCTTGTCCGCATGTTAATTGAATCCTCGTGGGTTTCGGGAACGTAATTATGTAGTGTTGACTGTCCAACTCCAGAAGTGCTTCTTTATAAAACGAAATAGTGGTAGAATGACATAGGTTCTCTGTTTCTTGTTGAGTGAGTAGGTGATAGATGCAATCTCGGTGCGTACGCCTTTGATGAGAAATCCTCTGTTCGCAAATATACCAGGTGTCGATCTTCGGGCATTCAGCCTCCATGTACACAAACTCCTTGGAGTTGGTTGCTATATACGGGAATGGGGGCAAAATTACCTCGGATGTTCTATTAGGAACGGGACAGAGCCTATATAGGTTATAAGGTGTTGGAGATAAAATTGGGAACTTAAGGACGATCACTATTTTATTATCAGTGTAATATGATCCTAAACTAATTAGATTATAATAGTATCTAGTATCTAATTCTAACAATTGTTCCGAATTGTATAAAGATTTTAATTTGCTTAGCATGTTATATAATTGCTTAATGCTTATAATAGAATGGTGCATAGAATTAGTGCGACTAAAAGCTAAAATGTTTTCTAATCTAATAATTTCCAGATAAAGGTCCTGAACGTTGTCACTTAATACGTTAAATAGCTGAAATAAGCTAATATGTTGAACTACATTATTGTTACTCGTAAGGTTTAATAACTGACTCATAGATTTTGCGAGCTTTTGTTGATTACTGCTCAAATTATCTAATACTAATACTCGCGATTGTTGAACCGCCATATCTTTAAATAGGCTGATGTGCTTATTGAAACTAGCTGATAGCTCTTTATCGTTTTTTCTGCAAAATTTGAATAGCTTTTTCGAATCGCAGAGCATCGCTATGGTCGAGATTACCTGTAATACTTTTTATTAAAGATCCCAAGGGGTCGATAAGGCCTCTTCTAAATCTTTTAGGTTCAAATGTTTCTAGGCGGGAAGTAATCTCGTCTAATTTCTTAAATAAGTGTGTAATTTGATATTTAAACATAGCTGCATTTTGTTTCGAAAGGTCGGAAGTCGAGCCACTAAGTTGATATCTTAGTAATCTAATTTGATGCTGTATTTTTATCGATATTGATTTCCTGTAAAAAGGTGTGGTGATTGGAAATTATTCTAGTTTTTCCTAGGTTAAATGGTAATATTCCAGGTCCGTCAGATAAGTCGTCAAGTCGTATGGTTTTGTCCGTCAGATTGTCGGCCTGTACTGGGACCAGGGTCATGATGAGGGTCGCTACCCTGTAACAATGTCGGTTTCTTAGTCAGTTTTGATCTTTTTATTCTAGCTTTGGCGACTGGGCCGCGTTTTTTAGTGGTGTATATGTGTATGGGTAAGTTTGACATGACCTTGTCTTGAGTGTAACGAGCAGCGAGCTTTTGTCTTTGAGCTATCGGGTTTCTAATGTATACATCCTGACCTTGTTCGTAATCTGTTTGAGGTTCTCGGTCAAGGTTACGTCGAGTAATTGCCTGCTTACGGTCAGAATGAGATGAGTCATGTATAATGTTGTATACTATGTCCATCCTTTCACGGTGGTCCTGTAGGTACTGCTGATATAGTTGTTGTGTCAAGTGCAAGTCTGTCGGGTCTCTGGGGTCAAAATGTCCAGTAATAAGATCAAAAGGTCTGCATTTGGTAAGGCTATGTATTGAACTATTATATGCAATTAATGCGTAAGGAACTAAATTATGTGCTGGCTCGTTTCTGTGCTGTAATTTTAATAAACGTAGATGTTCTAATAGTGTGCTGTGAAAACGTTCTATCATTCCATTTTCGTGAGGAGCATCGGCTGCAATAACATGATGCTGAATTTTTGTGTAATTTAAGGAATTCTGCTACTACTTGGTTAGTAAATTCGGTTCCTCTATCCGTTGTTAAGGTTAAAGGGAAACCGTGATGTGTACAGAAGTTTATAAGGGTCTTTACTATGTTTGGGGCTGTACAATCAGGTAAGCGATATGCTTGGGCATATTTTGAGAACGCGTCGATAATAGTTAGGTATTTTTCCTGTTCTATTGTCACTACATCTGCGTGTGCTAACTGAAAAGGTTTTGAAGGTGGTGTTACGATCTGAAATTCAGGGCGTAAAGGTACGCGATCATACTTAGCGCGGTTGCAAATGACACATTCATTAATAAAATATGTTATTTGCTCTTTGAGTTTCGGCCAGAAATATCTTTGTGATAGAGATAAATGGGTTTCATTTATTCCTCTATGATTCGTTTTTTTCCGGTATGATATTGAGAAATTATATTTTGTTGTTCTAAATAATCCGATATGTTCTGAATTTCACGTTTAACTAAGATAATGTTAATGGAAGAACTTCTTAATTTTCGCTGAAGTATAGGCACGATGGTGTACATTTTTTCGATTGGCTGAACTAGAATAGCAGTGCGAAGTTTAGGATCGACAAATTTCTGTATAATTGATATAATTTCTTCTTCTAGATTATTTTCCGAGATTTGAACAACTGTTCTCCTGAAAGTTTCGAAGGGAATAGTGACTTTAGGTTTAGTTTTTGCGGGTCCGCTAGTGCAGTTGATAATAAGTTGTCGCTTAAATTTGTTCAATGGTTCTTCAGAAGTGGGTATTTCAAGGATAGGGTTTTCATGCGATGTATGAATCGTTTCAGTGTCAGGTATGTCTAAGTCGGGGGTTGGACTGCTTAATGCTCTTAAGGTTGGTGCGGTGTCGGTCGAAGAGTCACTAATCAAGGGTCTATCGTCAGGTGCTGTTACGGTTGATTCCGAGTCTGACACATTTACAATCATTGAGGGTGATTCTTCGTTATAAATTTCTATTCGGGACAGCGCATCGGCGTTAGTATTCGCTTTACCTTTTTTGTAAATTATTTTAAAATTATATTCTGATAATTTAAGTTTCCATCTCGTGAGGCGAGAACTAGGCTCTTTAAGATTCATGAGCCATTGCAAAGGCTTATGATCCGTAATTATTGAAAACTTGCGTCCAAAAAAGATATGGCCTGAAATATTTAACAGCCCATACGATTGCCAAAAGCTCTTTTTCAATTGTTGAGTAGTTGATTTCACTCTCATTTAATGTCCGAGACGCGTAAGCGATCGGTTTATCGGAACCTACTTGACCTTGTGACAGGATTGCACCTAGCGCAAGGTTGGATGCATCTGTCGTCAGAATAAAATCTTTGGAGAAATCTGGATATTGTAAAATGGGGTCGTTTGTTAAAAGAGTTTTGCAGTGCTCAAAGCATTTAATATATTCGGGGTTAAGATCAATTTTGGCACCCTTTTTTAAACATGATGTAAGTGGTTTGGTAACTCGTGCGAAATTTGGGATAAAGCGTCTGTAATATCCTATAAGACCTAGAAATCCTTTAATCTGTTTTTGAGTTTTAGGTATAGGGTATTTTAAGATGGCTGATATTTTATCCGGGTTAGGCTTTACTCCTTCTGTCGTAATGACATGACCTAGATATGGGGTTTCGCGTTTCATAAATTCCGATTTATCTAGTTGTAATTTGAAATTTGATTCCCTGAGCCGGTTAAAAATTTTGCGTAAATTTACTACGTGTTCCTGAAGGGATGTAGAAAAACACAAAATGTCATCTTGATAGACAATGCATATTTCGTGTTGAAGGCCTCTGAGGATGTTGTCCATTACACGCTGAAATGTAGACGGGCTGTTCTTGAGACCCATGGGCATTCGTAAAAACTCATAATGCCCATTACCGTCGGCTACACTGAATCCAGTTTTGTGAATATCAGCTGGGTCTAGTTCGACTTGGTAGAAACCACTAGCTAAGTCCAAGGTCGTAAAGTATTGACAACGTCCTAACTTGTCCAAAATGTCCGTAATGTTAGGGATCGGGTACTTGTCGTCTATGGTTTTATCATTTAATTTACGGAAATCAATTACTAGCCTCCATTTAGTTTTACCTGATGCATCTGATTTTTTAGGAACTATCCAAATAGGCGCGCTCCAAGCTGATGTTGAAGGCCTAATAATGCCTTGTTCAAGCATTTTTTTAATTTGTTGCTGTACTTCCTGTCTATGTATATACGGATACCTATATGTTTTAGAATGGACGGGATTTTCATCAGTAGTATTAATTTTGTGTTTAATTTTATTGGTAAAGGTCAAAGGTTCGTTTTCTAAATAAAATATGTCTGAGAATTCCTTACATAATGAAGTAAGGTTGGCTTTTTCTTCTGAATTAAGGTGGTCGGTTCGTATTCGCGATAAGATTTCTTGGAAACGTGCATGTTCATTGTCACTAGTGAGTAATATCTGCTCGTTAAATATATGTGCGCATATTGGTTTGTTTAAACTAAAAATTATATCGTTATTACTCGGGTTGGATATTTCTATCATGCATTTACTGTTTTCCGCGGTAGATAGACACTCTGTTATATTACACCCATTAATTAAACTGCTGATTAATTAGTACTTCACCTTGAGGAATACTTATAGGAACTTTAATTATTTGAGTCGACTGTGCAGGAATAATTGTCTCGAATAGATTGACAGTTTTGGAATCATACATCTGAATTTTATTACAAGTGAATTCAGTTTTTAAGGTACGAGTTTGAAGGTCTATTTTTGCCTGCCACTGTTCTAAAAGGTTCCATCCTATTAAACCATCAAAATAGTCATGAAATTTATATATGAAAAATTTTATTGGATCATGACCTTGAAATTCTGAAAAAACAAGGGACTATTATAGAAAATTCGTTCCTTGTAGTTGCATGTATGTTTGTTACCTCGAATGGATCATGATATAGTTCTAAATTATTAAAATATTTTTCTACAATTTCCGGGCTGATAAATGACTGATTAGCACCAGTGTCAATAAGCAATTTTAGTGGTGGATTCTGAATCTGTATATAAGGGAGTTGTCTTTTACCCTGTAAGTGTAGTTCTATTCTGGGGAGCTCGTACTCGGATCCCACTGAAAATTTTGATCGTAATCCTGTTCAAAGTTTTCAGGTTCAACATATGGTGTACTGTCTTCATGGTAGTATTGTGAGTAATCTGTGTCGTAATGATCATAGTCATAAGAGTCATTTGCCTCATTCAAGTTAACTTGTCTTTTGTCGGTCTGTCCTCCAGTCAAAGGTAAGTTTCGAGCTACTGGGTGACTTATGCCACTCATAGGTACAGGTAAGTTTGGTCGGCTTTGCTGAAAATTGCCACGAGGGGGAATTTTAAACCCGGTAGACATATTAGAACGTGGTAACGCTCTCATCTCCTGTTGTGTTCGTGAAAATCCCTGATATTGAGGTCTGTACATAGGTGAAGGCTGTGGTGCTACGTGCACATTATAAGGACTATGTCTAAAGTAAGGGTTATTGTTAGAATTTGAATTAAAATTAGGCTTATTTTGATTACTTAGAAACTGTGGGAAATTTTGTTGCGATGTGTTCAAGGGCTTTTCATAAGTAGTCGGTAAGTGAGTTTTCCTAGGGTTTCCTGATTGAATGGTTTTATTTTGTAAGTATACTACATTTATTTCTTCCTGTGCAAATTCAAGGGCTTTTTCTAATGTCTCCGGACGCATGCATCTTACACGCGATCCGATCGGTTCATGCAAACCTCGCGTAAAGCTTTGTAATGCTAATTTATTGTATAGCTTTCGCTTAGCTTCTACTGTAGATGCAACCGAATCGTGTAATTGAATGTACGTCATAATTGTGCTGAGCGTGTTCTGTACGCGTTCGTAAAACACATTAGGCGTATCGATACCTTGGGTCAATTGAGATAAATCTGTATAAAGGGAACATTCGTCTCTGTGATCCGAGAAACTATTAACTAAAGTATTCCTAATTCCTTGCCAGTTATCCGGGATACCATTGGTGGCTAAAGTTCTGGCGGCTGAACCGGTGATTTTATTGATTATACCGTTCAGTAAGGCTGACGTAACTAGATGATTATCTGGGCGTACATATTCTAAAACTAAGTTGTCACAAATATTTAAAAATCTAACTAAAATATGGGAGTTTCCGTTAAACTCCGGTACTAACCTAAGGGCTTTCCAAATTTGTTCAATGACGACGCTATTGTCGGATTGAGACATTTCGGTTTCGGGAATTTCCGATATACTATTAAATCGTAACTTATCTATTATAGTGTGCCGCGGATTCGGCTTAATAACCGTATTTTTCCGTGGAGAAAAAATTTTGGCTACAAGTACACAACTAGAATAAACTATAAGGATGATCTATTACCAGGATAGGGAATAGCAACCAATAGAGTATGTGTAACTAAATCTAAACTCACAGAAGGTTCTGCATATCTGGTCTCATCGATGATTGGATGATGTCCTCCTCAGCAACAGCAGGTTCTGTATGCTCCAACGGTCTACTCGTAGATTCGTAGATAGTCAACGCGTCGACGATACGACTATCGGGCGGGAATCGAAGTTAGATCTCACGCACCGATGCGACTATCCTACCGACTGCGCCAATTACGTAGTTGACCGTCAGTAGGAGGTTTTAAAAAAGGCAATTTTTGTCCTTTATAAATTTATTACAAAACTAATTACAATATAATACTTAAACCTAAAATGCAACCTGCTAGCTCAGGCGATCGAGCGAGATTGTGCATTTCCCAACGTTTCAGTGTCCCACGATACGTTGTTTTACGTTGTCAGCATTTTGGTATTTCGCGTGGGAACTTCTGCTGTAACTTGAGTGCGGAATGTGGTGGTGTGTTATGTACTAAGTACAGTAGGTACTAGGTAACATACTAAAATATTATATTTACAAACAAACACTCCCGTCTCACTCGTGTTTCTATTTCGCATAGTCTAAAATTACACTACCTATTTATTTTTTAAATTATGAAAACGTTGTTTTTAGTCTAGGGCTTCTTGTCCGGTCTTTGGCAAGAAGAAGCAAAGTATAGCAGCAACTGAAATAATATAAAGAAAAAATTGTCACATTAAAAAAGCACAGATTCTCAACTTTTATTTTTCTTTGAAAATATGTTTTTTTTTCTAGAGTTCCCGAACTTATTTTTATTGTCTTTCTGGGCACTATTTTCAATCTGCCCACGCCCCCTCAAGTCACCTAATTATTTAATATTTGAGCCGTCTACAAGGGGGCGTTACGCCCACGTTCAGAACCTAGGGATTCAAGAAACCAAAAGCGATTACAATGGAATCGAATGCAATGATTAAATGGCTAGATACGGCAGAATCCATATATTATAAGCACCCATGGGGCCAGCATTACTATGCAATTACTAACAGAAATTTCTTATCCCATCCCTCCCTACAATTACATAAGCACTTACATAATGATAAGTCAGAACTCCTTCGTGACGTAAGCAAGTATAAACAAACTTTTACAAATGCCTCGTACCCCATTGGTACTTAAGTAATATTAGAATGAACATCACTATCAAAGTGATTTATTGAAAATGGTTACCAGGATAACATTTGAATTTTTTTTAATGTTATTTTTGAAATTTTTGTTAAGTTTATCACATAGTTATTTGCAATAACTTAATAAACATTTCATAACACTGATCACAGTGGTGGTAAATAGTTATATTTCCACATGTATAGAGTTGAAAAAACTGTATAAAACTCATATAAAATTGAGATACTTATTATTTCAATGTTGCCAATTATTTAATAGTAACTATTTCACCGATAATAATTATGAACATAAATCTTATCATTACTTAATTATAAGATATACTCACTGAATAAGAATGCTGAGAATACTACTATGGGTACGACACACGCGAGGTCGATTAGATATCCGAAGGACAAGTTGCCAATCAGACCACCGCCTCGACCGGCAGTCAGTGAAAGCGCTGCTGCCATTACCCTAAAATTGGGTAACAAATATGTTAATCATTAGGCTATAAAGTATGACTTTATATGTGTTGTTTTCGTGTACAATTTCTGCATGTTTTATGGAATAAATTACATATAATTAGAACATACTAGGTAGGTCCATCTATACTAATAAATAAAATTGAAGTGTCTGTTTGCAATGTTAAAATTATTTTTCTTACTAAATAATTATATTAATGTATAAACGATACTTGTACCAAAAATACAATTTTTACATTTTTTGTATCTCTGTCTGTTTGTAATGGGTAATCTCCGGAACGGCTGAACCGTTTGACGGGGCTTGTTTTAGCAGATAGCTGAAGTTACTCCGGGTAACTTAGGGCACTTTTAATTCTCGAAAATAATTAGGGATCCCCGTAAAAAAATGAAACTCATAAAAATTTGAATAAAATCCGATTCAATAAACAGTTTTACGGGCAAGTGCTATAATTTATGACAAATATTTTCACTTTATCTTAGTACTATTTTTTTTTTGGAAAATAATAAGGGGTATCGTATAAAAAAGTTAGAACGCAGTGAAGAAAATATGAAACGCAGCTAGTCTTAGCATACATATGAAGGTTATATTGATACAATAATGCGAAAAAAAAATAGTTTTATAATATTGCGAGGTGGTGGTAAATAGTCGCTGGCACCATACACACGGTGAAAACCCAGCAATAATAAATACGCGTATCGTTCCAGGTGGTAGATATAGACCGGTATGATGATACAGATTGCCGATAGATTCTCAATCTTTCGTCGGTCGTCATCTTTCTCTCTCTACTCTGTCGGTCTGTACTTTATTTAATATAATGTGAAATTAATTAATTTACCAAACACGAATAAAAAAACCTTGGCAGCCATGGGAACTACCGACAGCAGTGAGACCTCAATACTTGGGAAAAACTGTTTTTTTTAATGATTCAACTTCATAACATGTTAGGTGAAATTAGTCTAACATTTAACATAATAACATTTCTCTGGTTTTTACATCTATTGGCGTTCCGAGCAATAATTATGTACATTTTTATAGAGTTTATATAGTGAAAGCACTATATGGTGTATGTATAAATTTTATTTTTTCGTCTTTGAGCGCCAGCACTTAAACGCCATTTTATACTTGAGATACTGTAGGTGACGTCATCGCATTGGCAATGCGAAGTGTTCCCCTACCGAGAATCGCTCAACACCGTAACAGAAATTTTTATTTAAAAAAAAAAACTAGTGACTTAAAACAATGTTAATAAGTAGTGTACAAGGTCATAATAAAATCGTACCTAAGGTTTGTAGGGAACAAGTCGACTAGCACGCAGAACACAAGACTGATGGCGAGAGAGGTGAGCGCTTCAAAGATACAGGACAGTACCAAATTCTGAGTAGAGTTTTGCACGTAGTAGAGACCCACAGTCACAACACCGGCGAAGCTCAAACTGAAAACTAAATTTAATTCCCTCAGTCATTTGTTTATTTAAAAAAAATATTTTTAAATTATGAGTCATTTAACCAATAGATTCTTAATTAACAATATTGATGCTTGAACAGATTCGTTAATTGACTGCAATTGCTCATATATTGTCAACGCTCCATGTAAGTACACCGAAAAGGTAAATATGCAAGAAATCGAAAACAACCGATTTACAGTTGGATTCAAACAAAGCGGAGCTTTCATCAATTAATAATATGTCGAAATTGATTATAATTACAACAATTACTTTGTCAAACAATCAACTTGTTACTATTATATTTTGATTATTATTCTAAATTTACATAAATAAATTCGATCTTAAAATTGTTTCCCAGCTAAACAACGAAGTATACTGTTCTTTCTATGATATAAATCCTTACAAAACAAGGCGTAACAAAAAAAATAATTGTATGTTGGCCATGTGTTCATTTCTCGTCGTTTGCATGTTTGGATTGCACAGTACTCATTAAGTACTGGAAATAATGCACCGTAGGACTGTGCGATACATATCGATATTTAATTAAATATCGATATATACTCTCGATGATTCGATATAATCTTATATTAATATATTTCATGCGATATAAATATATCGAACAAAATTAAAAGTATACTATTTCTACTTTATTTTGTACAAATGCCAGTTCTGTTAATGTTATATTTCAATAATAGATAATTATCAAATTTTTGAGCAGGGAGGAGGGTGCTGGTGAAGTTGCATTGAGTTCTATCTATAAAAGAAATTACGATATATATCGCATAGTATCGATACAACGTTACGATATATCATATCGAATAATATATCGATACTTTTTTACACGTACACACGTTTACACGTATCCCTAATGTACCGTAATTAAAATGAACTGTTGAACTTACTGAGGAAGAACTTGGCACCGAGCTTGTGTACGCAAAGAGGAAGCCACAAAGAAGTCGGGATACAAGCGAGACCGACAATTAGGGTGTGCATGTATACACTTTGATCAATAGTTTTCTCGCAGTCGAAGGGATCGCTGGAGGCCTCGTCAGCGACCACAATTCCTGATACATCGCAAACCGACGCCGAAGTGTTGGGAAAACGATGTTCGAACTCTTCATAACGGTTGAACAACTCGGGGAACCAAATCATTAGGGTGTAGTAACTGTAACAAAAAATAATCTGTGAATATTACGCAACGTAGAACATTAAAACTAACATTTTTATTTGTTAAAACTTTGGTCCTAGACTAACTCAGCTCCATCGACGTGGGCGCAACCATATGAGCCTGAATTTTCGCTTAACGAAAACACCGTAATCTATACTAATAAATAAGATTGAAGTGTCTGTTTGTAATATCAAAATAAGAACTTTTTACTAAATATATATCAAAGTATCATTTTAAATTATTTTGTTTGTTTGTTCCAGCTAATCTCAGGAACGGCTTGACCGATTTTGACTTGGAACTTTCTTTTGGCAGATATCTGAATTTATTCTGCGTAACTTTTATTTTTGGAAACTAATTAGGGTTTCACATTAAAAAGAAAAACATGAAATTGTGAAAATAAACCGATTCAATGCACAGTTTTTGAATTTGTGAAAAATATCTTTGCTTTCTTTTAGTACAAAAAAAAAATTAGGGCCTCAACAAAAAAAATATTGTGTCAAATATTTTCTAATTATTACCTATATTACAAAATGGACATGTGTTCGGAATATAAATTATGATACGCTAATGGAGCCGCGGTTACAGCTAGTCTCTATATCAAAAAATAAAATAAGTCTTACAAAAATAGATTCATATTATAATTACTTATGAAACAAGATTTTAAAACTAGTATAAAATTAGACTCACTGACATATCTACTTCTACTGCAAAGTACAGAGGTGTGTGCTTTCCGACAGAGATCTAACAAGTTCAAAAAATGCTGCTTGACTGAGTTTCATTAAAACTGATTATTTTTTTAAGTCAGTTAAAACTACTTTAGACTCCGTTGACCATACAGGATTTAACGCTTATTTACGAGAATCATAGATACAGCTGTGACTTATCCGAGATAATATATTATTGGTCAATTTTGAATAGTAGGTTAACGGATATAGCTATTAAGTGAGTATATATTATTGATAAATACCTAATAACTGTTACCGGTTTATTGAACAGATTTAAAATGACTTTAAATAATAACTCACCTGGTCGTAAGTCCGAACTGGATAAGACAAGTGAGGATTGTATATTTAAGGTAAGGTGGTCTGCACAGAGCTTTAGTCTGGGTCCAGATCTCACTGAATAATCTCTTTAGGTCCTTACGTTTACGCATGCTGAGGCTTCGTACAGATTTCTGCGAGTTCTGTGATGCTACGGACACCGTTCGCACTTTCTCTTTAAGGCTCTTAATCTGGAGTTAAAAACGTACCAATAAACAAATGACTTTGCATAACTATATTTATACAAAAAACAAATGCTAAACAAAGTAATGATCATGATTAGAATTGGCAATCCAAAATAAATAAAAGCCGAAAAGTATGAAATTTTACTTACGGGGTAATTATCAGGATCGTCTCCAGTGTTCTGCCTGTATACCCTCTTGAGGCATTTAAGAGCGTCATCATAGTCGCCGCATTCCATCATAAACTTGGGGCTTTCAGGGAACCAGAAGAGCCAGAAACCGAGTAATAATGAAGGCACACCGCAAGCCGCCACGAACCAATTCCATGAGTCATATGAAAAGCTACCGCTCTCCATGCGAATGCCTTGGATGGGAATGATGCCCCACGCGATCACTGTTTATAAATTTACGTGACTTACATTAATATTATGGACAGTTGACAATATTATTTGATAATATAAATAGACTTCATAGAGTTAGTGATTACTTTTTTTAACTCTTATTTATTAAAACCTTCCTAAACTCAAGGGAAGACATCGCGAAAGATGGTAAACAAGTTAATCCTGGTTAGTCTTTTGAGTGCGACTTTTAGCGGAACACAAAATAAAAAAAGGATGAGAATGAAAGGATATTAATAGAAAACACCTTTCTACCACTTTATGTTTTCATTACTATATTTTTTTGCTCAAGTTTAAGTTAATTCTGGGATTCAAAACTACGTCAATCACCTGTTTCTGAACGCGCTACTATTAATGCTTCAAGTCTATAAACGCAAAAACACTTCATGTGTTTTAAGTGAAATATAAAGGTTACATTTTTCATCATCAGTCTATATCTAGATAGCACAATCTTCTTATTAAAAATGTAGGTAATGCAAATGTTATAAATTGTAGGTAATTTGATTAAAAAATACTTATTAAAACACTTACACGGTAGTAAGATAACTCCCAGAGTCCAGAACATTTCCATCCAGCAGAGGATCTTCTCTCTGTATTTGGTCTGCTGGAATTCACCAAGGTAGGGGAAGCAGATACCCATAGCACCAGCAACTCTATATACGTAATAATTTTATTGTTTATTATTTATTTTAAAAATCAAGAATAAAATTTAATATTATATTTGATAAACTAACAGAAGAATGGTATAACTTAAAAATGGGGAACTTTCGATACAATATTTTTTAAAATCCATATTATGGACACTACACATTAAAATATAAGATTATATTAATGCCTTTAGTGAAAATACTTAAATAATACTCAAAATGTACATACGTCACTATGATATAATTGTAGGTACCTATATGTAACTCGTGGGAATGCTATCGGAAGGCATTTTTGGGTCAAAAATATTTGCGGGAGTACCTACTCAGAAACACTGCCCGAAAATTCATCACAACCGAATTAATGGTTTAGGAATACATAGAAAACAAACAAAAAAACACATTTTTACATAGATTAATAATATAGATTATTTATATTAAAATATAATGATATGTAAATTTAAACATGCGGTTAAAAATAACGCAAGTTCAATTATTATCACATTAATTACGTCACACTTAACGAATGTTTAGTAGTTTATAACAATAACTTTATATTCTTAAAATTCTACGTAATATTTTTAGCATAGATATCGACAATTATTGTACTAAATCTATTAGCCAAGTTGGGCTGAAAACCCAATACATAAAACGTCTTGTAAGAAAATAATGCATGTAATTTATTAATTGGAGTTTTGTTGATTTAAACACAATTAGACTCAATATTCAGTGACGTTGAAATTAAACAAACACATTAAATCTAGAAAGGCGATTGATTGACTCATTGCGCATAGCATATAAAATACGACTAATTTGAGTTTGACAAATGTCCAACTTGAAATTGGTATTTGATATTTAACTCACTCTCACAAATTATTACTATTAACTCAATTTCTTGGTAATACTTACGCAAAACCGTTAACAAATCGGCAGGCCATGAACACTGGTAGGATCTGGACGAATGACGAGATGATACCAACAGTACCATCGAGCAATAGGGTCGAGACTAACACGGTTTTACGACCCTTGGTGTCAGCCAAACATCCCCAGAAGTATGATCCGAGAACCATACCTTAAAACAAAAAACGATCATCAATGTTAGAATCTTACATGTCTAATCTGTAATAATAAATAAAATTGAAGTGTCTGTTTGTAAGCTCAAAATATTTTTTTACTAAGTAGATATACCAAATGAAACCTATACCAAAACTACAATTTTTATAATTTTTGTCTATTTGTCTGTCTGTCCGTTTATGACGGGTAATCCCGAACAGCTCCAGAACGGCTTTACCGATTTTGACGGGACTTTTTTTGTAGATAGCTGAAATTACTCCGCGTAACTTAGAGTACTTTTGTTTTTCGAAAATTGTTAGGGTTCCGCTTAAAAAAATTAAAACTCATGAAATTGTAAATAAAATCCGATTCAATTGTCAGTTTTACTGGCAGGTGTTTGAATTTGTGAGAAATAACATTGATATTAAACAATAATACTTTTTTACTTTTTACTTTTAATTAAACTAATGTTAGTAGCAAAAAAATTGAAAAATAATTAGGCTTCCAAATTAAAAAAATTAAAAAACGCAGTGAATATATATGAAATCCTGGCGTAGGCGCGGGCACACAGCTAGTATCAAAATATTTTTTTTGGCTCCGACATGAAATCTTGATTAGAAATTCAATACTAAAGTAACATCCACTTTGTTATTTTATGGAAACACCATTTTAATCCTGTTATAGGTCTCTAAGTTATTTTACAAGTGAAATTTAGAACAGTTTGCACTTAAATTTTAAAACAGGCTTTCCACTTAAATTTTAGCTACAATTGCCGAAAACATGCAGGTTATGTGCACCTTAGTCATTAAAGGTAAAAACTTTATTACAAATTAAATAATTCAAGTAAACCATTACCTAACATAGGAGCTGCGGTGAGCCAGCCCTTGTCAGCGGACGTCATGCGGAAGTCACATGTCGCGGCGGGTAGTACGAACGACACTATAGTGATGCCGATAGCGGTGTTGGCATAAATCAGTCCGGTGACAGCCAGCAGGCAGAAATGGAAGCGACCGAAGCCTGAAAACAATCAATCATAAGAATGTAGTCGTTCACTATTTTGCTTTTGCATTCTACCAAATTTTGTACTGTGATGAAATTAACAGTTTGTTTTTTAACTGACTAAGGGCCGATTTTTTGATCCGTTATCAACTCGAGAAATGTCCAGATTTGTACCAAATGGTTAAAATAAAGCTCTGATGCGTTTTTTGAAACATAACTTCAAGCTAACCAATTGTCAAAAATGTGACTATTTGTTGAAAAATTTAACCACTCAGCCTAGTCGGGTTAGCAAGATGGCGGTTAAATCTAGTGCGATCAACTGTTTCATTGCTTTTGTGTAACATTTGAAGTAGATAATTTGAACTTTCATTATAAAATGAAGTTATATAATATATTTTTTTAAATAATTACAACGTAAACAAATTAAGTATTGTTATTTATTATCTGTTTGGAATGTTTTTGTTTATGAATTGTGTTTTTCATAAGAATTATATTATTCATAAGTATCCCATTATATGGTATAGCAATTTCGTACAAAGATTTCTTTGTCTTGTAAAATATATTAATATCAAGAGTAAAATTATAATATCAAATAATATTTAAGAGAAGACTAAATAAAAAAACTAATATCATTACAAAATGAAGACAAGAAATAATAATGGACATAGATGTTCGAGAGTAGCTCGATCCTTTGTTTTTCGTAATGTTTGTTTAACGTGTGGAATAATAAAAAGATTTCTATTATATAAATAATTTAATGGTAACATAAATAACTATTGCTAAATTTAACCATAGTAGACTTTGTCATCAAAAAACGAATTGCGATTGGTACCATTGGTTTGTGTATTAGTAATAGTAATGGATTTAGTAACTTTGACTGCGGATCAAAATATCGGCCCTAAGACGCTTTTACTGTGAAGAGTTTTGATAGATTCACCAAGTTTTTAGCTTCAGCTGACAAAACGGCTATCATAAAGGCTCTAGTGTGGTAACGACCTGAGCTTGGGATCCTACGTGTGAAAAAATTTCCACGGAATTTACTCTTTTCTACTTGTGTAAATTTTGCAAAAGATAACCACCCTAGCCGGGCAACAAAGGGTAGCATATGTCAGTTTCTTACTTCTCCAATCAGGGCCAGGGAGTAGGAACTGCTTTCGCATTAGCCTAAATACTATGATGGCTAATTCATTAAATAACGTCCCTTACAGAACTCATGCACCAGCATTTTGTTGGAAGGTCGTGGATGATTAAGAATATATCTTGCTTTTTACACTGTATAGGCTTAGTACTTTGACCACAATATTACCTGATCTTATAAGTGACGTTGTGGTCCAGGATAATAAGTACACTAAGCCTAGAGGTACTGGTTTTCAAGTAATGCTGCTGAAACACACCCAATGGTATTCGGCGATAGGTTTTCAAACTTGAGGGTCGTAGCTATCCCGGCGGGGATTATTAGAAAATACTCTACCACCATGCTATGGTTTCCTCACGATCTTTTCCTCCACCGAAAGCTCTGGTTGATTTTTTTAGAGTTGGATACGTGTAGGCTCGAACCTGCGTCCATTGACGAGGAATCCGACAGCACTACCAACTGAACCATCATCGCTTATTATATCTTGTGATGATTAAATAATAGTTGGTTCTATAGAGGATCAACTATATGCTGTTACATATTAATTTACAGTTAATATGTTTACTTTATTTATTAATTTATAATAACATCAAGACTTGTCCTTTATTTGCCATCTTCGTTTCTAAGAATTCTCATAATCCAAGAGACTGTTATTATTTACGAATAAAATATCGTAGCACATTACAATGATAAAATATAAAAAAAATGCTTTAGCTAGATATAAACAATGCAATATATGTATAATTAAATTGTATGTGGGTACAGGAAATATAGCTATATGTACCTATGTCAAACTCGTTATCGTTATTGGTACTTAATCGAGTACCCATTGTTTGCCTGTCTATTGTCTTTATATTTTATCTACGTAACTCATAAATAAGTTAACTAATGTTAAGATTCACTTGATTTAAACTTATACATTACATTCAACTTAAAATTCTATATTCTAGTAAATCGCTATTAATGATTCATTTCGAAAATAGTACAGTTTAAAAGATCATTACAAAATGATAAATTATAAACTTTGGATTTTATTACGTAAAATTATTTACATCAATCGAATCACATATTTCCCTGAGGCTACAATGTTTTCGATTTCGTTTGTTTGCTAATATACTGCTCAGTTAAGATGAAAGATATTTTATGTGATTAATAAATTAAAATAAATCTTACCTGTCGCTGAGATAGCGGCTTCGAAGTCCGCTCCATGCTCTAAAAAGTCTAACCCTATAAAAAAAAAAAATAATAAAACAGGTTAAATTTAGATTTCAATAAAACTTACCTAATTAATATTTTTCTGACTCAAGTTTATCAAACATTTGTACGGGACCACTCAAGTATTGCACAAGCAAATTTATAGACATTTTTACTCCTAATCCTTCTCGTCCCGACCATCCCCTTGTTGCATTTTATCAATAGTAACATAAGTTCCTATCTCCATAGTTACGTATGTTATGAAAAAAAAAAATAATACATAAATATTTATTACGTAATGAACATTCAAACCATATTCACGTATTTCACAAACTATTTCCTAAATAAAAAGTTACATAATTAATTTTATAACATTATAAACAATATGTTAAAATTCGTCTTGTGATCACAACAATATTGTCTATATAAAACTGATTAACAACTGTTATATATAACTAGTAACCACATGGACATTATTTTAAACGTTTTTTTAATTACTTCATACAGAATATTACGTAAAACAGTAATCAGTTGGTTGATATTTTTCACTTTATATTGAATAGAATCTTGTTACATTTATGTTCTAGTCAGTTGTAGCGAATCACCCCACCCTCATTTATTATTTGTTACGACCAACGAAAAAAATCATTAAAACAAATCCATTATTAATAAATAGAAATGGAATTTTGATTTAACTTACACTATACATATGAATTAAAATAATATGGATTAAAAAAAAGTGTTATATTAGAATCTCATATCTGTACTAATAAATAAAATTGTAGTGTCTGTTTTTAAGGTCAAAAAATATTTTTTTTACTAAATAGATAACAAAAATATTCTAAGATATTATAACAAATAAATTATTTAAATTTTTTGTCGGCCTGTGTGCCTGTGTGCTTGTTCCGGGTTGTCTCCGGAACAGCTGGACCGATTTTCACGGGACTTTTTGAAGTTACACTTCTTTCAGCGCGTTAGGGAAAAATGATGAGAGTAAATTTTTACAAAGCGCACGCAACCGTCACAAAAAAACGACACCCTGAAGTTAGCTGTCAACGTTTTAGTTTTTACATACGTCAAAGAAATATAACTTCTTACGTGTGTACATAAGTACACACACACTTTTATAGGTAGATAGCTGAAGTTACTTCTCGTAACTTAGGGTGCTTTTGATTTTCGAAAATAATTAGGGTTCTGCGTAAAAAAATTTAAAACTCATAAAAAAATAAATAAAATCCAATTCAATGCACAGTTTTACGGGCTAATGTTTGAATTTATGAGTAACATTTTTACTTTTTCTTAATATCAAACAAATTTTAAGAAAATAATTTGGGTTTCGTATAATTTTTTTTTTTAATGCAGTGAAGAATATATGAAACGCGGGCGCAGCAGCGGGCATATAGCTTGTATAAGAATAAAATTATATTATTGTATTATCTATGGTACTATATTACTTCTATTACAGGTTATTAAGGCATATTCATTGAATGATGACAGTGAAGATTTATGAATGAAAATATGACATTCCCGTGAGTGAGTCGCGATAGTTAAAAATAATTGCCTTATTCATTTGCATTATAATGACTTGTACAATGTCGTATACTATTTTTAGATAATTCACAATACAGCAATGTAGTTTCATACAAAATATTGTTTTGAATTCATAATTATTTCGGTTATTTTAACAGTTAATTCTAATTCAAAATATAGTAATATTTTCTGCTTATAAAAATAAAATATGGCATAAGTTTTGTTAAATACCTTGGTAAATTCTTAGTCTGTATGATCACATGTGATTTTTGATTTTTTTTATAATTTTGCCTGGTAAGTAGTTACATTATGAAGTTTACGTTAAGTTATATATCAGATTGTAAGTAATAAGTACGTTTATTACAAAATTCAAACATTCGAAATAATGTGATAAGGTTTTTGTAACAGAAACAGCTTACCGTTCCTTTCCTCGTTCTGATAGTGTCAAGATTTCAAGTGTAGATATTATCAATTTTATCGCTGACTTTGTTACTGGTACACTATTGTACTGAATCTAATACTTCAACTCGAAATTCTGAATCATTTCATACATCCTTCATTTATGAATATGTTATTAATATATGACTCACATAATAGATTGTTTAGAAGCAAATAGATTTGAATGATTTTCTAAGTTGAACTGTGTAGTAATTATTTGGAATGTTTTTATACAATTAATTCGTCTTTGATTTCTTTTCTGATGTTTTTAATCTACTACAGAGTGCATTTTGATATTTCAAAGTAACGATTTTGAAATTATTTTCATATCAAATATACAATCTACCCACGCTTTGTCGGGCTGAGTCCATCAAATTTCCCAAAGGAATATTACGTTCTCTGAACAGCAAAAATAAAGGTACTCGCTTCGTATATTAAATCAAATTTACAGACAAATTATATTACTAGATAAATATAACTGTAATATTTAAAAAAGTTATAGAAATAACCGTTCATTAAGATGCATACTGTTTATGTAATATTTTTAATTATACATATTTTGAATTTTTTCTAATATATAACCAAATGCAACTTAAAACTGGAATAATTATTTACCGTTCCAGCAATAATTTCAACAGGTTTCACGAAAGATTTATTATAAGCAAACAAATTTAAATACCCAAATTTATCCTTGTCCAGAACGTAGGTCTATCTATATACATAAAAGTAAAATAGGGGTCCTTTGGGGGACCGTCACCTCAAAACTACTGAACGTATCAGGATGGGACTACAACCATTCGACGCGGAATTTTATTTATTTTTTGGATTCTATCGATCATTTCTCTCTTTTTTCGATTTACTCTTATGTACATTTTTTCCGCAAATAAAAACAAAAGAATCTCATTTTCTTCGTTAATTTGTTTTTTTAGGTTAGGTATCACTTTTTCACTCACACCTAAAGAACATATGAAACGCGGGCGATGTTGGTTATTATATACATACATATATGCATCTATAGATAACCGCAGCTTATGTTCTTCAACTAAAGTATTGTTCTGTCACGTGCTTTACATCTGTCAAGAATACCTAGAGATCTTATAAAGATACAGATATGGACGGAACCTTGATTATTAATATTTTAGAATCGGAATTTATTACAGAACAATTTTGTTTATATAGGAAATTTACATAGTAAAAAGTCGTTTAGGGTCATTACATTTTTAAAACAGACTTTCACTTTAAAGTGTAAAACAGAAATATTGATTGTTAAGCATCAAATTTTTTTTGGACCATTTAAATCTTGTTTCGCGGAAGTATTGCGATCGAAAACTTGACAACAGAAATAGGTTTTCCAAATACAATTTTTAATCATTAAACAAATAGAGAATTTATAATTAAAAGATGTGACAATACAATTGAAATTATCTTATCAACAAAGCACCGGTAGCGAGTTGTATTTACCAGAACAACGGTGTGTATGACTTCGATCAATTCCTCAAGAGCGCTAAATGAAGGGCTTTGCTGCCATAAATATATCACCCGTTGACATGATTGCACACAAGACGTTTTATCGTTAGTGTTTGTACTGAGCTTTGTACGTACAAATACATGTGACAATGACACGGTCATTTCAATTGTAACACGTCAAGGATGCGTTTCAAAATGTACAACTGTTTTGTACAGTTTAAATATTTAATTAAAACAATATTTGTCACGTCTCGTACATTGGAAGTGTATCTATGGAATAAACGTCATCGTCTATTATCATAATACTATCGATTTTGTCACAACAAATAAAAGTCTTCTTTTACTTTTTATCAACAATAGCAATTTTCATAGCATATTTAATAACGAGGGATTATCCCCTTGTATTTCGTTTCTAAAATAGTCTAGAAATTACTGCATACTACGTTTTCTGATAACCTTTTTAAATAATTACTTATTAAATCTTGAATTATAGTTATATATAATTGTAACAATGTCGTACAAAATATAGTACTTTCGAGAGGAACAAAAGCGAGAAAAATTGCGTACATGTAAATGATAGCACGCAGTATGAAGGCTGGTGAGCCCGCATGACGGTAAAGCAATGAATACCTTATTAATAACAAAATATTTCACCTCTGCATACCGGCCTTAGCACTTATTTTTACAATTCTATTTTTGAAATATCGTAGATTACCATTTTTTTTTTGCTTAAACTTTTGTAAAATTAATTAACTTGATGAAAGACGAACTCATAAATCATCTAACACAAAATAAACCTCTGTACATTTACCGCTTTAGAGTAAATACTGTACGGACTGTGGACAAAAAAACCATGCTGTGCTCTATAATTAAACCGAGAAATTAACTCCTATTATATTTAGTGTATATATTTGCATGAACATTTTAAACCGGATTCCTGCAGCTACTATTTGTAATCCGTAATATACAGATATTACAAATTCAATTGTGAATATACAATACAATCCTTCTCAAACGTTGTCAGATCATCCGTTAATTATACACGGCTTCGTTAAAGATTAATATGTTGTACCCTTGAAAGTAATTAAATGGTTTCATGAAAGGAGCGATATGAGTGCGAGAATAACGATTCTTCAAATAAAATGTAGTTCAAAGTCGCTAAATTTATAGCATTGTATTAAATATATTTTGCATTAAAAAACTAATCAGTTTTTTATACAATACTAGCCGTGTGCCCGCGGCTGTTCACTTTTTTTTAGTACTAAAAGTAATAATATTTCTCATAAATTCAAGCACTTGCTCGTAAAACTGTGCATTAAATCAATTTTTTATGAGTTTTAATTTTTTTACGCGGATCCCTAATTATTTTCAAAAATGAAAAGTACCCTTAGTTACCCGGAGTAACTTCAGCTGTCTACCAAAAAAAGGCCCGTCAAAATCGGTTCAGCCGTTCCGGAGATTACCCGGATCAAACAGACGGACAGACAAACATTTTCAAAATTGTATTTTTGGTATAGGTTTCGTATATACATTTATATGTATTTAGTAAAAAAAATTTGTTTTGATATTACAAACGGACACTTAAATTTTATTTATTAGTATATATATTAATATTTATGGTTAATATTATGAATAATAATAACCCGTTTAATTTTAGAAAATATCTGTAAAAATTTGTAGCTAAAACCGATTTAATAACTGAATATTGGTCAAGTTTATTCTGACCACAGACTTCAGACGTTGCATTGTTCGTAAGGCTGCTAAGGAAATTGAAGATTTCATAATTCTTACGATTACCTCTCGGTTTCAATAGCAAGCAACTTTACGTAACAAACAATTATAAAAATCTATAAAGAAATTCGACTTTTAGTATAATTTAATTTGATGGTTGTCGAAAATTTAAACTAATTTACGAACTGAACTCATTTTCATTATTTACAGAACCGCTTAAATATCAGATGCAAAGTTTTAGTATTTACTAACCAAGAGATAAAATACGAATGATTATTGGCCATTATAATAAATAATCATTGTCATAACAATCTAATTATGACAGGGAAGTTGTTGAATTAATCAACATAAGTGGGTTTTGCCTACTTTTCCTTTTTACCTAAACCACTTTAGATAACAAAATGTTAATGAATATGTCTACTTGTCTCATCGTTTCATATTTACATGATTTAAATGCATATTTATAAATATTTTGTTACGAATTTAATTAATATGAGATTGGTACATTTTTAATTTTTAATACTTATATAACTTGAGTATGAAAAGTCGAGTTTTTAGTAAATATTTTTTTTATAGTTACTCTGATATGTTGGAAAATAGTATAATAGTTTTTACTAATAGATTACTTAGATCCGCTCCAGCTAGAGAAATAATTCCTTAAACTATGGGACCTCGCGAATCTCTAAAGAACAAGTTTCATGAATATGATATCTTAATTTTGCCCTACCAATACACATATTTGATAACCTAATGTATGTTCTTAAAAATTTGGACATGTTTGATCTGGTAAATGATAGTCATAACTTTAATATTAGATATAAAGATAAGTTGGCCGTCCCACGCTTTAAGCTAAGTGAATCTAATAAAAGTTTTATAGGTAACAGTATTCGGTTTTATAATAAGATCGTAAAGAACATTACCGATTTACCTGACAATAAGTTCAAGTATTATGTCAAGCACGTCTTAACTCAAAAGGTTATTACAGGGTGGATCATTACGTGAACGATAGTAATGTCTGGAATTTAAACCCTTTCTGTGCTTCCGCTAACAATGGTTGTAACTATGATTTGTATAGTTTAAAAATAATATGTATATTTATATTTTAAATACATAAAAAGGAACCAGATCGAGTTTCTTGCCGGCTCTTCTCGACTAAGTTATTTTCCGAAACAGTGGTAGTGTTTTGACGTTCATAAGCGCCTTATTAGGGCCTAAATTGAATAAAGTATTTTTTGATTTGATTTGATTAAACTATCTACATACTATTTCTGGTATGGTGGTCAGGCATTTTCTAATACCCGCCTGTGAAGCTACCTTAAGTTTGAAAACCAAATAGTGATGTGTTCCTGCAGCATCACTCGAGAATTAGTACCTCTAAGGTTAGTGTATTTACTATCCTAGACCACATCGTCACTTAACATCAGGTGATATTGTGGTCAAAGCACTAAACTTATACAGTGTAAAAAAGTATGTTATTGTATGTATATTTGAACTGATGATGGCGGGTCAATCGACGCAGGTTCGATTCCCACCTATCCGATCCTAAAATCGGCCTGAGCTTTCGGTGAAGGAAATCATCGTGAGGAAACCATAGCATGGTGGTAGGCCATTTTCTAATGATACCCGCCTGGGTAGCTACAACCCTCAAGTTTGAAAACCTGTCGCCAAATACCAATAGTTGTGCTCCGGTAGCATCACTTGAAAACCAGTACCTCTAGGCTTAGTGTGTTTACCATCCTGGGCCACATCGTCACTTAACATCAAGTGAGATTGTGGTCAAAGCACTGAGCCTATACCGTGTAATTTTTTTTTATCTATTTAACTCCTACGTTTTCCAGTAGATTTATTTTAGGTTGGTAGTTAATATAATAACAAAAAATCTTACAGGCGCATAATTAATAAAATTTAAATCATGGTTACATAATCATGTTTATTTAGAAAAAAATATTGAATTTCACTTGGACAAAGCGATACGATAAGATTACTCTAAAAGAAATGTCGAAATGTAAGTAGTCGGTACACCAAAGTTTGATTATTTAAGGCACAACATAAAAACAAAAATAAATTGTCATATGAAAATATCTCAATAAGGATTTTAGATACAGACGTTATGTTTTACCCCTTGAGCACTAACCTGGCGTCTACGCTAGCTTTCCATTGTTTTCCTATTGTCTCATTTCTATGGGTAATCGACATATTAATAGTATTAATACTACACGACAGGCTATCGGTATGTGGAGATAAAACTTTTAAATAATACGTTATTTAACATCTGCCATAGTTTAATTAAAAAATAAGTGTAAAGTATTTTTTATCTATACTAATAAATAAAATTAACTGTTTAAATGTCATTTTTCTTTAAATATTGTATATTATATTTATCAATCACATCTTCATTCATAATTCATCATATACGATACCTATACCAAAAATACATTTTTTAATTTTGTTTATCTGCTTGATCCGGCTAATCTCCGGAACGGCTGTACTGATTTAGACGGAACTTTTTTTGGTAGATAGCTAAAGTTACTCCGCGTAATTTTAATTTTAGAAAATAATTAGTGTTCCTTGTAAAAAATTTAAAACTCATTAAAAATTGAATAAAATCCGATTCAATACACAGTTTTACAGGCAAGCGCTTGAATTTATGAGAAATATTTTTACTTTATGTTAGTACCAAATAAACTTTAAGAAAATTAGTGAGGTTTCGTAGGAAAAATAATAAAAGTGAAGAATATATAAAAGGTAGGTGCAGCCGCGGGGACAGCTAGTAATCTATAAACATCAAGTACCTAACTATTTCATATAAACATATGGTACTTTGTTAAAAATGTCCACAGACATATACTTAGTAAATAGCGCTACTAATAATATAGGTTACCAAAATCTAGCAAGAAATCAATTGTTAAATTTATAAAAAAAAGACAGAATTATATTGCTGATCGACTAGGCCAATCATTATTACCACCGTTTTTTGGGTAAATTTTGGATTTATTTTGAATTTAAAGTAAAATAATAAGTGATAAATAATTTAATTTAAATAAGTTCGTTATTTTAAACTTTATAGTATGTTATAAAGAATATTGACTAGATAAATGTTATTACAATAATGATTATATTCACTACTAGCTGTGTCCCCGCGGCTGCGCCTGCGTGTCATATATTCTTCATTGCTTTTTTATTTTTTTTTATACGGAACCCTAATTTTTGTTAAATACCAAGATAAAGTAAATATATTTTTCATAAATTCAAGCACTTGCCCGTAAAACTGTGCATTGAATCGGATTTTATTCAAATTTTTATGAGTTTTATTTTTTTACGCGGAACCCTAATAATTTTCGAAAATTAAAAGTATCCTAAATTACCCGGAGTAAGTTCAGCTATCTACCAAAAGAAGTCCCGTAAAAATCCGTCCAGCCGTTCCGGAGATTACCCGGAACAAATAGACAGACAGACAAACATTTTAAAAATTGCATTTTTAGTATAGGTATCGTATGTACATTCATACATATTTAGTAAAAATAAATAATTTGGACATTAGAAACAGACACTCGCAATTTGATTTATTAATAAGTACAGATGAGTGACAGCCGTAGTGTTGGCGATTTTTAAAGCTTATGAATGACCCGTCAAACGCAACTATTGTACTCAACAGAGTAAAATTACTGACTGCAGTCAATTTTAAGCGACTTTGATCGTCACGTTAAATTCTTTAACAATACTGTTTGCTATATACAGTACTGTTTGCGGATTGAGCAAATAAACAATATGTTTTTAAGTGTTTCATTTTGTCTACATGTGTACCATAAATAATAACAATATACCTATATTTTAAATCGGGAAAGATGTAAAGAAAACATGGATTAATTTGTGTCGTATACTAAAATAATATCTTTTGTCATATCAAGGTATTTCTTTAATATATTTTGTAATATTGCGTAAATGTTATTATAGAAATGGGCTCATTTGCCTAAAATATAAAATAAATTACTATTCATGTATTTGACATTAATATATATTTTCTTGGATTAAATTAATATTACTCACCCATTATCGCTTATTTCACTGATACACTTTTATTAAATATTGTCCGATATGAGATCACGTTAACGAGATATATTCAATCACCTATATCGGTGTATCATCGTCACCCTACGTGCAGCACTGGAGGAGAGGTGCGCGTGGGCAAAACGCGAGTTGTGGAGAAGCGCGGGCGTCGGTCGCCCCAAGGATGTCGCGTGCTGCCTGCTAAGGCTTCTGTGCGAATGTGCCATCGCTACCGGCTCTTGCTGAAGATTCCTTTGGTACGAGAGATAACGATAAGGTCGACGCGCGATCACTCATCTCGCACTATCAACACTCTAAGTGACGGTGACCACCGATCGATCTCTTCACATTTCGTTCACGCTGTCGTCAGGCCGTGCCATTTGTAACGATGTGTTACGTAACTTTTCTTTTTTATAAAACGGTATTTTTATTTATACCTTTTTTCCCTATGTCTTTGAAATAAGAGACGGACAATATTTTTATTGCCTATTATTTATGCTATTACCGTGAAGATTCATATTGGTGATTATAATGTTGTACAATTAATTATTATCTATTCTATTAACCTACATGTTATTTTTAAATTAACTTCTGAAACAACGCAGTGGCATCAAGACTATTAGAATTTCTGGATTTTGAAATGATTTGGAATTTACTTATTGTTCATTTGATGTTTGATTTTTTTATACTCTGCATTTTATTAAAAACTACGATCAATTTTGCAGTTAAAATAGGCATTTGTTTTTAAGGTTCAGTTCTTGCTAGCTATGAACCATGGAAAATCTTTATATAAATGTCTTTCGTTATAGTATTTTTAGCATTTTAGGGCTTTAGTGATTGTTGATAAATCGTTATTTGAGTCACTGCAGACATTTTATGTAATCTAAATGTAATCACTACAAGATTAATTATTTACAATTCATCATAATGGGTGGTATGCCAAAGAAAGCTATTAATCATAATGTACTAGAACTTCATGGACCCGCATTAATATACTAATTAAAGTGATATTTTTCTAAGTACCGTGTTCATAAACTGAACTTGAAACGACTGTCTGTTTCTAGACTTCCTGTTTTGTATTACCATATTCGATATCCATTGTTGCGTCTATTGCCAGTGTTTTGTGACCATTAAATTATATAAATAAAACAGCAGAATTCTAAAATTGCTAAGGATTCAATCGTTTATAAAATGTGTTCATATAACAACTTTTATACATAAAAATAAAGGTTTGATTACAATCTCACGTGATGTTAAATGAGAATATGGTCTTAAATGATAAACGCTCTAAATCTAGAGGGGTTTAGCTCTATTCTAGGCTGCCCCCAAATTCGTGTCTGAGATAAGAGACGGGGCCTGGCCATACGGCCGGGCCGGCTGCCGGGGCGACGCGGAGCGTCATTAAAATCCCATATCGCCTCGTGAATGCAGCAGACGGCACCGTGGGGTTTTGGTGGGTATTCCCGTCGCTTCATGCCGGGCGGATCCCACATATCCCCTACACCGGGACTCCAATCCTCCCGCATTAGAGCTGGTAGCGGAATACGTAAATGCATTTCACCACGTAAAAAAGACAGGTTTAAGTTTAGCTACCTAACCAGCCAGGAATCAGAAAATGCACTAACACTTATGCTATAGTATTCTAGTAACAAAAAAAAAGTTTGTCATTTTCTCCTTCTTTAAAAAAAGATGTTGTCAATAATTTCGCTATTGACTATAGGTAATAGTAGATATAACTGAACACAGGTTCGAGCAAGGCTGCATATCGTCGGTCAAGTGCGACCGCATACCATGTTTAGCCGCTTTTACTAGGGCTGCACGTGCGTGTATTTTATTGAACTTTAAAGTTCTTTTTGTACATACAAAACTGACAACCCTACGTAATCACAACAGAGTGAATCTTCAGTTTACAGTCAATACAAGTCAATAATTTTTGTAAATGACCTTTTATAACAGATGTTTTGTGACTTGACCCGTATATTGAAAATAAAATACAACACGACAATAGTTTAATACGAGTAACAAAAACATTACTTATTAAAATAGGTGACAATAGAATAGATAATAACACAGTTGGATTGATAGGAGTTAATACTAAATCGTAAGATAAAGTTAAAGGAAAACTTTAATGTTAAAATATTCCCGTAACTTTCATTTCCACATTTCTTTCTGGTGATTTTTTTGTCAGTCAGAGCGCGTGCCCCGCGGCCTTTGAGGTCGAACATTAGGTGAATTTACCGATCAACGTCCGTCACTTAAACAAAAGATACAATATATCTTTCAAGTGATCGAAAAGGCCGTGGATGTTTACGTGCATTAATTTACGACTAAAGATTATCTTTAACTTTGAATTCTGCTTATATATATTGCAGTTTTATTGAATAGATATTAAATGTTCCATCCATTCATCCATATAACGGAATGACGTCCACTGTTGGAAATAGGTCTTACCCAAAAATCTCCACAACGACCGGTATTGCGCCACACACATCCAGCGGATTCCCGCGACCTTCGCCTGGTTGTCGGTCCACCTTGTGGGGGGTCTACCCACGCTTCATTTTCTGGTGCGTTGGTTCGGTTTCGCGATCAATGTGCTCAACCCACTGGCGCTTAAGTTTAGCAATTCTTCAGACAATGTCGGTTACTTTGGTTCTCCGGCGGGTCTCCTCATGTATGAGCTCCAAATGTTCGAGCTATATAAATGCAGCAAGTTTTTAAAAACATGTAGTTAAATCTTTGAATGGGATGTAAGCTATTGGATAACCTGATGATCCAGCCGGTGTAAATATATATAGGTTCTTATTTATTTATATGAAATCCAAAGAATACTTATATGTAACTAGCATACGTACTTAAATAACACATAACGTCTTGATAAGATTTCACAAGTACAAATAATATATACACATAAACAAAAAGGCAAGCTTTACAGTAAGTATCAATTATTTAACATTATTTGTGCGTTATGCATTTGCAAGCATGTAAATTGGATGTTTCGACTCGAACATTTTTTTCGGGCATTTATGGGAAAATATTTTATATGTGGCAACACAAAAGCTTATGAATCGACACCAGGCGGTTAAACGCCATCATACTTGACATACTGTAGTATGTTGTTGACAGCTGCTGTTACGTAGCATCGGTAACGCGAATCTATAAGTTGTTTCCCTACCGAGAAAGGTTCTCAATGCCGCTAAAGAAGTTTTCACCTCAAAAATGAAATCCGATTGTAACAAATATTTTAAATTTCATTCAAATGCGTACACCATATCTGGTGGTAATTATAACAACTAACGTTCTATTCATTGAAGGTGTAAATAAAACTATTAGATAATAAACAAGCCACGTAATAAAGACTGTAGGGTCGCCGATGGACGCGACTCGAATGCGAATATCGATTTAAGGAAACAAATAATATTTTATGTGAGACCTCGACCTCCTTGCATATTACGAAACTGGCCGTACATTATTTATTACGTACATTTCGTATCGAATTGTTTGTTGCAATGAATTCACGTGTACCTTAAATAAAAAAAAAAAAACTTATTAAAATTAGATTAAAATAGCTTAAGAGGATATCCTAGCGGCATTTATTCCATACAAACGTACTCCCCTGTTTCGTCGCTGGATAATAGCATTAAGGTAAAAAAAATTAAACCAAATAATATATATCCACTACCGCCATGCTCGATTTTTTCCCTAAATTAGTTATTGTAGAAACTAGGAGCCTTTGAAAATGAAAAAAAAATGCTAGATTTTACCGTCATTTTCAGAAGTTCGTCAAATAAATTTGATGGATAAAATTAAAAAAGCAAAACGTACATGCATAGCCAAAGTCTTTATTATTCCTAGAACTGAACGAAAATTAAAAATCGCTTCAATTTTGGAGGAGGAAACAGGGTCCTACGAAGTGATGTTTTCGTCTACTTTACATAGGTAAAATACGCCTGAGTTGCCCCTTTTGTGTTTTATGATTATTTCTTTGGGGCCCAATGCGATAGCAATAGATTTCTGTAATACCGACTTTTCCGACCGCATATCCTCGTAAAAATGAAAATAACATAACAACGGGGACGCCACAGATGTTCCCTGGATAGTTCTTGAAATATAACATTTTGCTGAAGCATCGTATGTAAACTACAAAAATAAAATATAAAACTCTATCAATGTGTCATTGGCAAGAAACTTGTAGACTTTCAATTGACATAAAAAATAAGAAAAACGTAACACGTTTCTACTTTATATTTACACTTTTTATGTAAATATCTTATCAATGGCACTATAGAATATATTCTCAATTTTCTAAAATGAAATAATATTACGGATTCGACAAACTTATGTCTTCTAGTAGTAACAAAAAAAAAAGTTAAATATATTTTTAATGTTAACATACATCGTTATTTTTATCTACAATTTTAATTACACGGCTTAGGCTTTGACCACAATCTCCCCTGATGTTATGTGACCATTTGGTCCAGGATCGTAAACACATTAATCCTAGAGGTACTGGTTCTCAAGCGATGCTGCCGGAACACATTTATTGGTATTTAGCTATAGGTTTTCAAACTTGAGGAAGATTGTCACCCAGACGGGCATTATTAGAAAATGCCCTAACACCATGCCATGGTGTCCTTAACCGAAAGCTCAGGCTGACTTTAGAGTTGGATAGTTGGGCTCGAACCTGTAACCATTGACGCGGAATCCGGCCGCACTGACCACTGCGCTATTATCGCTCCAAAATGCTATAGTTCTATTTTTATTTATTTACATAAATATACATGTAAAATGTACATTTTAATTCCTATGACATAAGATAATATCCCACATAACTGTAAGTACAATACAGTACTTATTTTGTGACAGTCTTTATATCATATCTGTATTGTCAAAATTCCTATCCAATACACACTTATTATAATATAAGACATGTCGATTGTTTAGTGATCCGTTTATTTATCAGCGATAAAATAACCACTTCGATACCTTGTATCAATACAATCGCTCTAAAATTTTGGTGGTCATGAATCAGTAGTTATATTGGGAAATAAGCTACATACATATTCCTCACAAATTTTAAAAATTTATCACGTAATTGTCACACACACCTTTCTTATTCGATTGAGAACAAAACAATCTCGTCACAGTTTATATTTTATCGATTCAAATTATCTAGACATATAACAGAGGGAAGTTAATTTAAGAACATGTTTGTATATCTGTGTAATATTGTGATCTATCATTTTCTGTGACAGCTCTTTTACTCAACTAGCGACCTTGAGACATTTTACGTAACTTAATTACGTAAAGTATTTTATAATAATTTAACATATAAAAAAAACGATAAATTGTTTGAAGAAATGAATAATGTGGTATGTGAAAATGTCAATAAATTATCGTTTAGTGGTTCAAAATAATTTAATAACTGAATCTTTGGTAGAGTATCTATGAGAATAACCTCTGATAATAACATAAGCCTACCTAAACCAGTTAATTTCAGTTTTAGCAAATAAAGTAATACGCACTACAACTAATAACCATTTTTCTTGAAGTATATTATTTACTTTTTGAATTTACTACTAAGACGTTCGTCTCAATGTAAAAAATTGCGATGAAAAGGTAAGGAAGCCAAGATATTAAAAAGTGAAATAAAAGGACAAAATGGAGAGTTTATTTATGTATACATATATATAGATAAATAACTATAAAACAACAGAAGGAAATCAGATATTGGACACAGAAAATATGCTACAATATTTTTTTTATAATAAAATAATTTTTAATTTTTGGTTTTAGGTATTGAACAAATAAAATAACTGCAAATAAGTTGTTTCGAATTTGTGTATCTAATACTGGTTGTGCCCGTGTGTGGTTGTATTAAGTGGTTTAGTTGTGAAAAGGTAACAAATATACAGACAGAGCTAGCTGATGAAATTTTACTTAGGGGTGAAATTTTCAAAAATGCTTACTAAGTGGATGCTTACATCATAAGAAGTACCTACTGCCAAAATTTATAGGCCCAGGGGGTTAGGTTCTGCGATGATGAATCAGTCAGGTCAAGTCATTTTATATTATAGAAGTGATATTAAAATAAAAAAAGCTTTTTATTAAAAATTAAATAAACACATATTTAATGAAGTGTGTATAACTTTATAATTTACACTGTCACGAAATTTGGTTATACCTCTTTGAAGTGCAAGTCATGTTAGAAGTGGAGTTTAGAAAATGGCAAAAAAGTACATTGTCGTGATTACAGCTTCAACTAGTAATGGCATACAAATTATTAGCATAGTTTGAATAAATAACAGAGCACTGACGAGAATATAAAGACGTTCATACGTACGTAACCACAGCTAATCTACTATTGAAATGATTCTGTATAGGAAACTAATAAATTAAACTTGCATTTAGTTTGTTACATTCTTCGCACTATGTATTCTATATATATTAATGTATACTATATGTCATAGACTCATAGATCTTCACACCGACCGTTCTTGCGCTAGCCGTATCCAGCGGATTCCCGCAACCTTCTACCGTTCGTCGGTGCACCTTGTAGGGGCCTACCCACGCTGTATTTTCCAGTATGCTGCAGCCATCCGAGAACCCGCTGACCCATTCGGACATCAGTTCTACGAGTAATACGTCCTGACCACCGCCCCTTAAGTTTGGTAATAGTTCAGTAAATATCGTTTACTTTGGTTCTTCTACTCACTTCCTCATTTCTGATTCAATTATGCAGTGAACCTCTAACCATAGCCCTCTCCTTTGCCCTTTGGGTAACTTAACAAAAATGACATTTTAGTCTATTATACTCAGTAAATAAATATGATAATCTTACTATACATACTCACATCAACTGTAGCGTGCTGTTTCAAATTATTAGCATACTCGTAGTCCCAATAATAATATAAAGATAATAATATGTCATAAATAATTCATAAATTCAACATTTTTTGCGAGAAACATAAACATACAAAAAAAAATACATAAACATTATTTTGGGACATTCACGAAATTATATTTTGGTCACAAATTACAATGATAAATTCGGATAAAAATATCATTCTATATTCTCTAATATTTATAATATGGCTTCCAAAATCCATGTTACGTATTATTAATTAAATCTTATTTGTTGGATCTCATTCGTCGTTGTATTGTAATAGCAACTTTATCATTAATGCTCTGTAACATACGACATAAACTATAATGATCAATTGACTTTGTTGAAACAATGCACGAAATATTGCGTGCGAAAACGGCTCGGGAGGTTCGGAGGCCAGGACCGGCGTCCACTAATGTTGATGTCAATAGAGCTCGTTACGGACGTGCGCCCTCCGATTGCGTCCTGCCTTTAATTTGACTTGATTGACATGCCAAATTATATTGCGCTAGCGACCCGACCCGGCTTCGCACGGGCATATAGGAATATTTTAAAATATAAAGTAGTACCCGAGATATTCTGAAAACATTTTAGAAAAACTAGTGTATCTTTTCATTTTTGCATAATTTAAAAAAAAACCAAATCATTTTATTTTCCTTTAGCAAAACTTCTCACTACAATTCATTCAAATCGGAGAGGGTCGATTCCAATCATTTGTTGATTTGACACAAGTACATTTATATATTTCTCTGTAAATTTATGAAACTTTGCTCTTTAATCTATATATATACTAATAAATAAAATTGGAGAGTATGTTTGTAATGTATAAAAAAATTTTTTTTACTAAATTGGTACGAATGTATATATGACACCTATACCGAAAAAAAAATTGAAATATATTTCTGTCTGTTTTTTCCTGGTAATCTTCGGAACGGCTGGACCGATTTTGGCGAGGCTTTTTTTGGTATATAGCTGAAGTTACTCCAGGTAACTTTTAATTTTCAAAAATAATTAGGGTTTCAAGTAAATAAATTAAAACTCAAAAGAAATTGAATAAAATCAGATTCAATGAAAAGTTTTACGGGCAAGTGCTTGAATTTATAAAAATATATTTACTTTATCTTAGTCTTAAAAAAAGTATTAGGGTTCCGTATAACAAAATCACAACGCAGTAAAAATTAAATAAAACGCGGGCGCAGCCGCGGGCACACAGATAGTTATAAATATATTCGTAAACCGTCTTCCTATTATAATTTAATACTACCTGTGTGCTCGCGGCTGTGCCCACGTTTCTTAGGTACTTCACTACGTTTTAACTTTTTTATACGGAACCCTAATTATTTTCCTAGAAATATTTTTCATAAATTCAACCACTTGCCCGTAAAACTGTGCATTGAATCTGATATTATTCAATTTTTTATGAGTTTTAATTTATTTACACGGAACCCTAATTATTTTCAAAAATTAGAAGTTACCCAGTGTAACTTCAGCTATCTACCAAAAAAAGCCTCGCCAAAATCCGTCCAGCCGTTCCGAAGATTACCCGGAACAAACAGACGCAAAAATTTTCAATTTTTTTTTTTTTTCGTTATATATATTTTGTATACGTTCATATCTATTTAGTAAAAAACATAATTTTGACATTACAAACAGATACTCCAATTTCATTTATTAGTAAACATATAAATACAGAGATTCTACCAAAAATGACATTTAAAATTGTCAGCAAGTAGTTTCAAAGTGTCACACAAAGGACTAATTTACATACAAATTGAAGTAATTTACAAATGCTCAGATGTTCTTTATTCATGTCTTGTCCCCGACGGTTATTTTTCACAATAAAGCTAAAATAATCTTGCGAATCCTTTTTGTTTCATAAATATGACATCGTTATAGATCTATTTAATACTTAGACAATTGCAATTCATTGACGTTAATCCTGAAATTGTTTTAAACTATGAATATTTTGAAATGTGAAAATATTAACAACAATATTATCACTCTTTTTGTCCATTACGATGTTGGGTTTTTATTCTCATATTACCTGTGTGTACCCGTATAATATTTTCTGTCCCGTACAATTAATTATTCACTGCATGATATAGTTTTAAAAACTGTCAATTGAATCATTTTTGTTCAAAATTTCAAATTTTTTTTACGCGGAACCCTAATTATTTTCGACAAACCAAAGTACCTAGCCTATGTTGCTTCTTTTAACTTCAGCTATCTGCCAGAAATCGGTCCAGCCGTTCCGAAGATTAGTCGGAACAAACAGACGTAGTAAAAATTTTAGATTACAAACAGACAATTTTATTTATTTGTATATATTAGGAATGTTATCAAATAAAATCGAGCGAACAATCTGTGCATTGTTTGTTACTTTATATATGTTTATATATAATTCCTTGTAATACTCTTTAAGGAATATATGGAGAGCGACCCAAGTTTAGTAAAACAACTAACCTTGGTAGTTTCGCCTCCATCTTCCAAGCAGAAATATACGGCATTCTGGAATGCTCCTATATAAATCTGCAGAAAGCCTACGTTAACCATATAATATATATTCATTCGGATAGTCAAGCCGCTCTCTTGGCACTGGCTTCGGACACAGTTGACTCGAAGTTAGTTGCCAATTGTGTGGCAATGCTAAACAGCCTGGGTAAGAATAACAGGCTGATTTTAAGATGGGTCCCCGGGCATGCAGGAGTTCCCGGCAATGAAGCTGCGGATGCGCTTGCACGAGCAGGGGCTATGGAAACACAATTTGGGCCTGAACCATTTTGTGGTATTTCAAAAAGCCTAGCTCGACTGACCATAAGGGACCAATACACCCATAAGGCTAAAGAATTCTGGAATAATTTGCCAGGACAAATTCATTCCAAAGAGCTCATCAGGGGATATACTCAGCGAAAAGCTGAGGAAGCCCTGATGCTCAGTAGGAATCAGTTGCGGGTATTAGTGAGAGCGCTAACTGGGCACTGTTGTTTGCGCAAGCATATGTACAACATGAGTGCCCAGAACACAAGAGAGTGCAGATTCTGTGAAGTCGCAGATGAAACACCAAAGCACATCTTGTGTGATTGTGACCCACTAATACCCATACGCAACCGAGTTCTGGGCAAACATGCATTGTTCCCAGAGGAGGTACAGACGCTCTCTGCCAAAAAGATCCTACAGTATATCCAGGTTGTAGGTCTAGGCAGTGAGCTTTAGGAATATGGGGGCGATCACAATAGATCTATCTAGGTCGCAGTGACACAGGACTGTTTTAGCCTGCATAGCCCCTCTCTTGAATAATAATAATAATAATAATACTCTTTAAAAACTTTTTCATATATCATATAGATACAACTCGTATGTTTAAGTTGACGATATTGATGCATGTGACGTTTTGTTTAAGCCGAGTTTAGCCAGGTCTGATGAAGCCCGTGCAACGATCAATCCAATTAAACACGCCTTCGTTTACCTAACTTTTTAAGAATTTACTTTATCTATATATATATATATACTAGCAAATAAAATCGAAGTGTCTGTTTGTAATGTGAACATAATTTTGTTTTAGTAAACAGATTCGAATGAATTTACGATACCGAAAATACAACTTTTAAAATTTTTCGTCTGTCTATCGTTTTGTTCCGGGTAATATCCGGAACGGCTAGACGGCTTTTGACGGGACTTTTTTTGGTAAATAGCTGAAGTTAAACCGGGTAACTTAGGTACGTTTAGTTTTCGAAAATAATTAGGGTTCCGCGTAAGAAAATTAAAACTGCTAAAAAATGTTAATAAAACCTTATTAATTACACAGTTTTACGGGCAAGTGCATGAATTAATGAGAAATATATAATATTTTTACTTTATCGTAGTCCAAAAAAAATTACGAGTTCCGTATAAAAATTAAAACGCAGTGAAGAATATATGAAATGCGGGCGCAGCCGCGAGCACACAGCTAGTTCTATTCTACAAATAATACTACTTTTTTAATGTTTAACTATGTTATTTTTCTATTTATATAAATGAATTTTCTATTTTAGTTTAATTTAGTGTGAAATAAAAATGTTTTTTTTTTTATATTTATCTGTCCCCACGAAAGGAGGAGAATAAATATTAATATTAATATAATTTTAGAGTTTCCCTTAAACATTATCACAATATTTTTTTTTAAAATATGTATAACGTAAAATTTATTTATTTGTGTGTTAACTAAAATTGTGTATGTAAATTAGGTTAATTCAGTCGTAGGTATATTGCATAAGTAAGTGGAACAGAATTTTAAAAAGAGAAAAGATTAGATATTAATATGTCAAAAAAAAAAAATGTAAATCAATAACTGTATATATTACAATTTATCTGCGAAACGATACGCATATGTGATTGATCATTATTTATTCAGAGCGAAGGAAGTTTATCATATGTATGTAGGTAAATCGGAGAACAAATATTGACGTGTATTGTTCTAAAAGAAGGATCGAGTATTTGCAGAGTAAACACGACGTATACGTATCATGGTAGCGAGGTAATGTATCAATGAATGCCGTGTTCAATATGTAACATTAATATACCATACTAGCTGAGCGCGCGACTTCGTTCGCGTTTGATATAAAAAAAAAATTTGACCAAATTGTTAATCTAAACCGATCTCGAATCCTCATGAATAGACACAAAAAGTTTCATTAAAATCGTTTCAGCCGTTTAGGAGGAGTTTAGTCACATACACGCACAGAAGAAATTTATAAATATATATAGATTTATGACAATATTTTATAGCGGTTTTGTTTAAATGTAACGTAAAATATCAATATAATTTTTCACATTCACAATTTTTATTTGATTCATTATTTAAATTGGAGTATAATTATACCATTTGTGAGATTTTTTAAAATAAATTAATAAAATGGGACAACAGACTATCTGTTTTCACAAATCCCCCCCTCCAACGCTTAATACATGACATGATTTTTGGTGATCTAATCATCTAATTATAAATAATTACTACAGTATTTGGTTATTTATACCAGTACTGTAAGCAATAGTACAGATTTGTAAAATATTTTTACTTTATCTTAGTCAAAAAAAAGAAAAAAATTAGAGTACCGTATAAAAAAAAATAAAACGCAGTGAAGAATATACGAAACGCGGGCACAGCCGCGGGCTCACAGCTAGTCCTATTCTATAAATAATACTGCTTTTCTGATGTTTAACTATGTTATTTTTGTAATTCTCTAAATGACTTTTATCGAACAAAAACGTGCGATGTATTGCAAAGTGATCATTAAAAAATCAATAGCAAATTAAATACATTTTTTTTAATACTGACTTTCTACTAGAAGCTCTTTGTATTTTATGCTTCTTAAATTAAACGATAGTCTGTTTGGTGTACGCCGCGCAGCGCCTTATCAGTATCTTTTTTTTTAAGAAGTACATAGATATACTGGCTGTCAGGTGTCAACTGGTGATTGATAGGCGAGGACGGTACGTGGAAACGACCAAATTTTATGGTTCCAAGCAAGGTTAGAATGTGACCTTGTGACTTACATGAACTTATATAATCTCTTAGAACTTTCTAAACTTGTAATCTCTTCTAAACTCATATTGGTTATGCATTTTATTATACCTCTTACGATCGTCCAAGAAAGCCTTAATTGATAATAATATGAATAGTAACAATTGCAATGTATTGAACAGTCAGCAATGCCAGGAAATATCTACACATATTTTATGAGACTTCTCCTTGTTAATTTGGCGCATATAATATATTCTCTGCTGTCCATACGAATTTGGTGGGTTTTGATACATAATAACTGCGCAGGCTGAACTTCTATAAATCGTCTATTGATAAGCCTCAACTAAAATTCTATTTTATTAGGACTTTTTACTAAACATTAAATTGGTCCTTTTGATAAAACCTCGTCAAGATATCCTCCCTTCACATGCCTTAAACTATATGTACATTGCATATCTATACTAATAAATAAAATTGAAGTGTCTGTTTGTAAGGTCAAAATAAAAAAATTGTACTAAATACATATGAATGTAAATAGAATACTTATACTAAAATACAATTTTTAAAATTTTTGTCTGTCTGCCTGTTCGTGTCTCTGTCTGGCTGTTCCGGGTTTTCTCCGGAACGGTTAGACCGATTTTGACGGGACTTTTTGTCGAAAATAATTAGGGTTCCGTATAAAAAAAATTAAAACTCAGTGAAGATGCAGATGCAGCCGCGGGCATTCAGCAAGTCATAAATAAAATTGTCCGTTTTTAAAAATCAGAACGTATCGTTCTAAGATGATTAGAAAAGGCGCAAAATTAGAGATGTGTACATACTGATTACTCAGTTATAATAATATTTCAACAATTAATTAAGCTAATTTGCTTTGAAAACGGAATTAGCGAAGTAAAGCAATCATATTATAAAACTAATTCTTATCTTGATATTAATGAATGAAATGGAACATGTATACATTTCTTACTGTCGAATATTTTTCTGTTCCAAAAAAGTAATGAGATTCTAAATTTTACAAAATTCCAATAATTTCCAGCAGCGATAAGATTAAGAGCAGGAAACGTCTAGTGTAATATACAAATAGGCAAATATAGAAGAGTTTCAATCCATTTCCTCCTTTGCTTCTCAACCGATTTTTAGTGGTTATTGATGAGATTTAGTGTTATCAAAAATATATTAATCCGAAAAAGTTTTCATTACAAGTTTACTTTATTAGTTTATTAAATAAAATGTTAACAAATCTATTAATTAAATCGATGCTAAAACAACAATTACTTAACTGCATTAGGTTATAGTGTATTACCATACTAGCCGTCATCTTCAATTAGCGTCTGATTAAATCCTAAATAAGCGCAAAAACAGGACATAAATTACCAAGCAGGAATATTGTTAGAGAAATGAATAACAAATTAGATTTGTGTTATGTATTAGATTTGAATAAATCATGACTATTCATTATCCACGCTTCCATTGCACCAGCCGCCATGTTTATAATAATTACTTCCTTGGACTGTGCTTTATGCGATAAGTATTCACGCTCCACATGTTGACAGCTGAATTGAAATAACAGTTAACTATTACTTCAGATAAAAAGACAGTTTTGTAAAATATCTTATAATTAGAGAAGATGATATCAGATATTTTATATACAAACGGAAGCAAGCAATACTTTCATTTCATAAAAAATCTTTGGGAAGTGGGCAGCAAACGTGTATGAATTTTTGTCGAGAGTTAGAGTTAATTAGTTAGTGTTAGTGTTATATATATTTATAACTAGTTTTGTGCCTGAGGCTGCGCTCTCGTTTCATATGTTCTTCAGTGTGTTTTTATTTATTTTCTTCGGAACCCTAATCATTTACCCAATTTTTTTTCTTACGAAGATAAATTAATACTATTTCTAACTGCGCGTTGAATTGATTTTATTCGAAATTTCATGAGTTTTCATTTTTTCACGCGCAATCCTAATTATTTTCGAAAAACAAAAGTTATGCGGAGTAATTTCAGTTATTTAACAAAGTGCCGTCACAATAGGTTCAGCCGTTTCGGAGATTACCCGGAACAAACAGACAGACAGACAGACAAAAAAATTCAAAAATTGTATTTTTGGTATAGATATAGACTCACATGTATATAGTGTTATATTATACACACATACAAAATAAAAAGTTGTTATTTTGACATTATAAAAAACTCTTCCATTTTATTTATTAGTATAGATTTGGAAACAGTTCATTGAATTGTGAATATATTTTGATATATTTAGAATAATGATTGTGTGGTTGATTTTTGACAACTAGTTAAAATAATTATTTTACGGTCATAAACATTACCGTGATATGTTTTCCTTTAAATAATATCAATTATGTTGTTTGAAAACACGCATGTACGTTCATATAAAGGAAATCGTGAGGTTTTTTGTTAGTCACGAGGTTTGCGGCAAAAAGAGAGACGCAACGTGTCTCATTGAACCTTGCTGTTCATTGTGTTTTCTTCTACAATACAACGACGTTTATCTCATACAAATAAACATTCACATTACATCTTAATCTTATTATTTATAATACGTTGTAAATTATTTTTCTCGGCACGGCACCCAGACACGATGACTTTTATTTACCTGACGGATTATTCGAACTTCCTCTTAAATTAACTTTTTAAATATCTCTTGCCTAGCCGTAATGTTTATAGGAACTGATTAGATTATTTTAAGAGCACGTTGTACATATGAAACACTTTCCTGTCGATAAGATATTGTCATCCACTATTCAGTACGTGTCAGTAATGTCCATAGCTGGATGTATTTACATAAAAGGTAAATCTGCATAATTTAGTATCACATTGCCACTAAAAATGGTTCTCATAAATGGTATATATAGGTCGTTTGAAATTTTAATCCCCAAAATAAACTGATCTTATACGTAAAGAATTAGTTATCTATACTATCTATACTTCTATAATCTATACTAATAATAAAACTGTAAATTTCACGTGTCTGTACATTTACGATTTTTGTGCAAATAATCATTGAACGAGACTTAAAATAGGTAATTAAATACATTTGTATCATTTTTAGAAATGTGTCTGTCTGCCTGTTTGGTTGGGCAGGCATTAATTAAAAAAGTATTAATTATATTTAAAAATAAATAATTATAAAGCATATTCCAGAGTAACATCTAAGTTTTATTTCATTAAAATCTGTCCACTCTATCAAAAGTTAAAGTAATTTGAATGACACGCGGCGGAACTGTTTTACTTACCAACGTAAGTAAATGTGTTTGTCTTATTCGAGAACAAAAAATTTGATGGATTGATTGAAATTGAACAATAGGACATAAAATTCAATATTTTTATAGTATATAAAATAAAAAATATCTAATATATAGTAAATGAGAATCTATATTATATATTACGAAGAGGTAAAGTTTATGATTTTGGATGCTCGGGCTGATCACCGCTACTACTTATCCGATTTTGAAAATTCTTCATTGTTAGAAAGGTATTCATATATAGCCAACTTTTTATTTTGTTATATTTATATTTTCCATATTTTCAATAATTAATCTCAATAAATGCAAATAAAGTTGGCAATGTCGGAATGGTTTGATCAATGCAGGTGTCTTGTTTCCGGTGTTTGGGCCTGGGTCACACTCGCTCACTCTGTTCTTCGAGAGTAGACCAGGGTAGCAGGGAGGCCAATGTTTTAGGTGTAGAGAACAGGGCCATAAGGTCGCTAATTGTAGCGCAGAGGTGGGAGGTGGCACTTATCACCACAAAAGCAGTGTGTTGTGCAGGCCGCGGTTCGGGCCTATTAAGGCTGGATAGCTGGATGCATAGTTTTAACTTAGGGACCCCACGAGGACTAAGGACGAGGACAGACAGCGGCTTAATCTGCATCGCACCGGCAGGGCCCGGACTCTGCTGCATTGTTAAACCCAGGGGGATGGGACGAGGCCCTGACCCTCCATTGCACTAGGAAAGCTGTTTGGAAGGTGGCCTGGTCTGTGGTGTCTGAAAATAATTAGGGCTTCGCGTAAAAAAATTAAAACTCAATTACGACACGTATACATCATCATCTCCCTACCCTTTTCCCATTTTATTTGGGGTCGGCGCAACATGTCTTTCTCTTCCATTCCTCTTTATTTGTTGTCATCTCCGCATTCACTCCTTTTCTAAACATATCATCTTTCACACAGTCCATCCATCTTTTCTTTGGTCTTCCCCTTCCCATGTAACCGTCCACATTCATATCCAATACCTTTCTTACAACATTCTCTTTCTCCCTGCGCATCACATGTCCATACCAGGATGAACGACCGCCTCTTAACTTGTCTGTTATTGGCGCCACTTTCAAACTTCCTCTAATATATTCATTCCTAATCCTGTCCATTCTTGTTACCCCACACATCCATCTCAACATTCGCATCTCAGCTGCATGTAATCTTCTTTCGTCCGTCACCTTTATGGGGTAACATTCTGATCCATACAAGACGACAGGTCGTATTATCTTCTTGTAAATCTTCCCCTTTAATTTAAAGGGGATTTGCGGATCACACGTAGTAACCGAAACTTGCCGCCATTTCATCCATGCTGCGTTAATTCTATGCTTTACCGTCCGGTCTATTTCGCCATTGCTTTGCAGGAGTGAGCCGAGGTACTTGAACTCGTGGCAGATTGGCATTGGAGTGCCATCTAGTATTATGACAGTTGAACTAGAGGTGCCGCCGAAATCACAAAACATATATTCCGTTTTGAATCTGCTCACTTTTAGGCCGACACTCTCCAGCTTCTGTTGCCACTTTACCAATCTGCTCTGGACCCCAGTTCCATCCTCACCGACAAGGACAATATCGTCGGCAAACAACATACACCAAGGTGCCTCTTCCTGTAAATCCGCTGTCAAGGCATCCAATATTAACAGGAAGAGGTATGGACTCAAGGTCGACCCTTGGTGTAAGCCTACCGATACCCTGAACTCGTCGGTGTTGCCAGCAGCTGACCGGACATACGTACGCGGTTGGTCGTACATAGCACGAATTAACTCTATATACTTCACAGGCACACCTTTCCCTTTCAATGCCCACCACAAAAACCGCTCGTGGTACCTTGTCGTATGCCTTTTCCAGGTCCACAAATACCATATGCAGGTTTTTGTGTATGCGTCTATATTTCTCAATTACGACACGTATACCGAGAATACAATTATATAATTTTTGTATGTCTGTCTGTTTATTCCGAGTAATCTCGTGAATGGCTGAACGGATTTTGATGAGACTTTTTTTGGCAGATAACTGAAGTTACTACGCGTACTTTCATTATTCAAAAATAATTAAGGTTCCGTGAAAAAAAAAAAAACTATACTACGCAGAGAAGAATATATGAAACACAAGTGCAGCCACGGGCAAACGGCTCGTATTACATAATGTAAATTTTCAAGAGACTGCTGGATTTTTCTAGTATTATAGATATTATTATGGTGTAAGTGTTGCACTCGAGATCCACTGATGTCCAATAATTTATCTGCCTTTCCATAACATCGCTATAGAGCTGTCAAAACGATAAGACAAATCTTGTGATCTTGAAACATTAGATTAAGAATAAGCCCAGGTTTTTATTTTATATCAATGGACGGCGAATAGGCAGACGGTCCATCTTACCGTAAATGGCTAACCGTCTATGGACAACTGTATTACCGATGCTTTGCTGAACTTGAAGAGCATTTGAAGAGTCCTTTTTTGAAGAGCCGCATGTCATAGCCTTGGGGGGTGACTGTGCTGGGTAACCTATTTCACAGCACTAGCGTACGTGATAAAAAAGTCCTGGAGTACCTTAATAGTGGCGTTACGGCTAGGTTTAAGGGGTGTGGGGATGAGCGTCCAGCCAACGGGGGAGTGTACGGGTTTGGGATGGTGACAAGGGTACCATATCGAAAAATTCCTCTGAGTACTCCCCGTTGCACATGCTGTACAAGACACATGGAGGCCAGAAGTCTCTGCGAAGCTCCAAATAATCTAGACCGCATGTTGATTCGATACATGTTAACTAAAATATTGTTTTTTCAATACTTTTTCCTTTTCAGCACACAACAGGCTTTCTAGAGTTACTTTTCATCCTTTTCCACTTTTATAGTTTTTATTAAAAAAATTGCACATACTCAACTAACTTGAAAGGGATAATTCTGTAGGTACTCACTTATCACATAGCTGTAATTATATTAATAAAGACTAAATTCATAATTATAAAACTTACCATAGATAAATGTATATTTTCTAGCCTTTGGACTTACTAATACAGTAGAACCTCGATAACTCAAACCTCGGTAACTTAAAAACCTCTATAACTTCAAAAAATAATATGTTCCCTTCCCATCAGAGCCCAAAACCTCTACAACTTAAAATACGCAACCTCTTTAACTTAAATAAGTAATCTCTGTATTGGCCCTCAGTAACTTAAAGAAATGTTCCCACAACCTTTATAACATAAACGAGCCACAAACGCCATCTACAAGCGTATCAATCAACGAAGCAAAAAGAGCTTTAACAACTGTACGATCATTTATAGAGCAATGTAACAACATAAAAGATAATGTATTCTCCTCTCTATTTGTCATTGAAAATCAAATCGATTTAGAAACTGTGAATTGTTTAAAACAAAAGAAAATCACAATCGTTTTTATGTAGACTAAACCTGCAGTGTGCAAAGTGAATAATTAAATACATTTAAATTTCTGTATTTTATTGAACCAATCCTTCTGACGCATTCGAGTAAAAATAGGAACAAGGGTACATACATACATATGTACATACCTTCCTCTATATTAACCTATCCCTAACATAGACCCTTGATAACTTAAAACCTCTATAACATAAAATATTTTGTGTTTCTCTTGGACTATAACTTATCGAGGTTCTACTGTAGTTAATTTTAATTTAAAGAATGTATGAATGAAAAACAGCCATGCGCTGTTACGTGTTATTAAAACAAAAACGTTTTTCTATATAAAATCTAATTATTACGTGATGAATTCAATTTAGATATACATAGTAATATAGATAAATTTACTTATGTATTGCAATCTTCCCTTTTCTGGAATTATCACGACATTTTAGAGAAAAAAAATGACGACATAATTAAAAATTAATTTAACTTACGTTCTGTTCGCAACTTCCGTTCGTGAAGTATCATTTTTTTATTTGATTTTCGAAACGTGTGTTACGATACTTCGCTTTAAAAATATGATTGTAAAATATTTCAATTTTTTTTATACGAAGTTTTCAGATTTTTTTTTAAATATAATCTTATTGTACCTAATACTGAACTCATAAACCGCTAGAGCGATTTTGATGAAATTTTATGTGTACGGAGTAGGTCCCGGGATGGTTTAGACCCATAGCTTACATTCGGTTAGGGTATACAATTTTATACGTATTGTGATCTTTTCTGGTATAAATATACCTATTCGTATAGAACTTGAACCACATTATGGTAAAAACTATGATAAAACATTTTTAAAATATCTACCTTATTCTGAAATTTAATAAACTCCTCTTATGTATAGCATGTAATAGGTCAATAATTTTTACTTACTTAAAGTATAAATTCACACACCCGTTTTTTATATCTACAATTTTTTTGATAATTTCATAAACAGTTTTGTAACAGTATAGCTTTAGGTAATTAGTTAATAATTATATATCAATTACATAAAGACAAAACTGCTATGATATTTTCTATTATTTAAGATTACTTATGTTTTTTTTATCTATTTAACTTTTATTTATAATACATTATAAAAATATATCGTACATAACAAATATCAATAAAAGTAACTCCCCTACAAAAAATATTTACAACTTAAAAAACACCCCTATAAAAATAAAATTACAATATATAAAAGAGACGTAAATGGTTTTGTTATATAAATGCGAACGTTACTTTCCAGCTGATCGTCGGTAATCTGGTGAAGATAGAAGGAAAGCAATAAGACGGGCAGACAATCAGTTTGTTTATATACGACCGTATTGGAGGATACAATCAGTCGTCGACTCCCTGGGACGCAATAAGCGTAATCCCCGAGGCGGGCGCCCGAGGAATAATACATTATTAGAAGCGACTTAGCTAAATTATTTTTATTTTCACTCAATTATGATTGAGTGTTTTGAGTCTTTTTACTTGTATAATGTATTTAAATTCATTTAAATTTAAGAATAATGATACTTCTTAGTTGTCAAAACATCTACTTGATACGTTTGTACATTTTATACAGAAATGTTGAGTTTTTTCGATAGAAACTAAAACTCAAGTGTTAAGCTTTCATTTAACCATATTTTAACGCTAGTTTTACAATTTTGAATAACTAAAATAAATTATAAACAATCAATAATGCTTTCATTAGTATTACAATAACTACAATTGACAATTCATTTAAAATATTAGTCCTTTGTTTAAAGTTAGGCGTGTATAACATACCAAACGTATAATTTACATAAAATTCAGTAACATACACTAAAAACAACAAACACGTTTTCGTAAAAAACAGAAGGACCAAATATTGTTATAAGTTAAATAAAAATTACTTATTTCAACAATAATATTGATTAAAATTTTGCAATTTTTCGTAGACGTAATGGAATACTATGCAATATTCGAGTTATTTTATAAAATATAAAAAAATGTATATCACTTCCAGTTAATATTAACAGATGACCAGTACTTGAAGGGCGGGCGGGCGAGTGAGGGCGGCGCGCGCGCTCCAGTACACTTCCGCCATTCACTCCCGCCGTAACCGTCAACAGATAACTCCGCGGGTAACATCTAAACTAAACATCTGACGCTCATTTTATTTAAAAAGCTTTTATAACTTCTTCATTATAAAGTCTTGTGAAAGTTTTTTTGAAATTTTATTTCTCAAGTCCCTATCAAAATATGTTAGGTTGTTTTTGTGTTATAAAGTTTTGAACTTTTATGTGACATGACGTAACAAGATTTTGATGAACTTTGAAATATGGCAGATAAATTAAATGAGTATCAGGGGTTGACTGGAAGACTTCATTGTGCCCGGGAGAAGTACAAAGAACGATGGTCACGATGGAAAGATCAGCACCCAAGAGGCATTAAAGATTTGGTAGCCGAGACATTATTCGGTATTCCCAATTCAGATGAACCCCCAGAACGAGTCTGGCAGGACAGTAAATACCGAGACTTGTTTAGGTATGTAATTATGAATATTTTTAAGCCAACTACAATGAAAGAGCAGATTATCAATTTTTTTTAAACTGCTGAATTTAAGTTAAGTAGGAAAACACAATTAAGTCAATGTTTAATATTAAACACAATATCACACCTTACTCGCTTAATAACAAATAAAGCATAGCTTATAATGATCTTGAAACAGCTAATATAATAGAACAAGCTTTCATCTAACTGTAATATTGTGATATGATACAATAACCTATGTTATACACCCACGATCTCTCAAGTGAGGAGTACTAACATTGATGTACGAAGCATGCCAACACACTCATATTTTATTTAAATTTATTAATTATGTGTTAATTAGAGATACTTAACGTAATATATTTTTAATAGATTTTAAAGTAAATATGGTAAATGGTGAAGCGTGTGACAGAAAATTATATCGATAATTTACGATATTTCGCTTAAAAATATCTAAGGGTTGTCATAAAATTCTAACTTACATCACTCGACGCAAGTCAAAGTCGTACACATTGTTATCGTTAAAAAATGTTTTCGGATGCTACACAATATTAAAAAATATAGACATAAAAGACACAATTGAAAAGAAATGAAATATGTTTTTTGTACATGTGTTTAGGAGAGAGCGCTACTTCTCTACGAAATAACAGGCATTCTGTATATTTAAACATTAAAAGAATTCTTATCTATCCATTCAACTGAAAGATGTCCAATGCGTCCAGCATAGGTCTCCCTCAAAAATCTCCACAACAAAAGTGAGTCGTTCATAAGGGGAGTGATTGCCATAACCGCAGTCCGTAATTGTAGTACTCAGAGCATGTAACTACCCATCCCCTGGTTTTTATCACTTAGTCGCATTTTAAGACAGCTACGGGATGATATGGAGTGATACTATTTTTACCTGCCAGCACACGGCGCGGAAAAATTCTTATAATTTCAATAAAAATAGATACTTGATTGTTTTAGGAGGAAAAGTAGAATTGAGCTGATGCGTGTATCAGCAGCTGTTATGGGTATAGAGTTTTCGTATGCCGGTGAAACGGCTTTCGTGTCGCCAACTTTACTGCAAATCGGTGTGCCTCACCAACAGATGACGCTCGTTTGGGCATTGTCACCGTTAATTGGATTTTTCATCACCCCACTGTTAGGGTCATTGAGCGACAGATGCAAGTCAAGGTTTGGACGTAGGAGGCCTTTTATCGTCTTAATGTCTTTTGGAGTCTTGTTAGGTAAGGAAACCTCCTTATAGTATACTCGTAGTGCTTATTTATGTTCATGGCCTGAACCTGAAGAATCCACCATTCTGTGCGAAAAACGACTCCGTTATTAGTTTTCTCGAACTGATTGAGACGTTTAAAAATTTAAGTATGTTGTGCTTGATTAATTATCTTTTACTAACAAAATATACATTTTTATACTGTATGCTTCGCTTTGACTGCAATCTCACCTGATGTTAAGTGATGATGTGTATCAAGAAGGTGAACGTGATAAGTCTTAAAGTGCTGGCTCTCAGTGATGCTGCCCGGACACTCCTATAGGTAGTGCTAAGTGACATATTTTCAAACTTGAAAGTATTAGCGATACCCTACTATCCATATATAAACACATTTTGCTTTGTTTATCATTTTAACGTGTTTTAATGTTCTTAATAAACAATCATACATATCGATTTATTCCTACAGGCTTAATTTTAGTGCCAAATGGAGAGTATATAGGATACGCTCTAGGTGATCCAGGTCCGACGAACCGGACAGTTGTCCCGTCAGCATTAGGGCCTAGAAGCACGGCGTTGGAAGATACTGGTACGAATTATCATCCATGGGGCGTCTTATTTACGATTCTTGGAACAGTATTCTTGGATTTCGATGCCGATGCCTGTCAAAGCCCGGCTCGGGCTTATCTGCTGGACGTGACAGTTCCTGGTGAGTGGTAAAATATTCCAATATGATAATAAAAGTTAAAACTGTGACATTAGGTCAATGATTGGCGCTATCAAGAGGTGAACAATAGAGAATTCTTCAAGATACAACATAGAGTGATTGAATCATCATCATCTTTCCATTATCCTACATTAAGAGGATATGCTAGCGGTATTTTTTCCATACAAACGTAGGCCCCTGTTTCCTCCCTAGATATGATCCCTCCCTAGATAGCGTTATGGTAAATATTTTTATACCAAATAATATATATCTACTATTGCCCTGCCGCACGTTTTGATTGCTATTAGTTGTTATTAGTTGTTGATAGTTATTATAGAAAGCAGGTGTCTTTGAATATGAAAAAAAGGTCGTTTTTTTTCCGTCATTTTTAGACGTTCGTCAAACAAATTTAAAGAATAAATTAATAAAGCAAAACGTAGAAACATGCCCAAAGTCTTTCTTATTCCTGAAACTGGAAGAAAATTAAAAATTCTGTTCAGTTTTGAAGGAGGAAACAGGATACTACGAAGTGATGTTTTCGCAGTTGCAGTGTTGTCTCTTTCGTGTTTTATAATTCTTTCTTTGGAGCGCAACGCGATTGCAATAGGTTCTTGAAATACCTACCTTTCAAATCGGTCTCCGACCGCATGTCATCTTAAGCAGTGTCGCCAGAACATGTTTTCTTCTATTCTCTTCTGTCATTTCAACATACACACCTTTTAAACACATATTATTCTTTTCAAAATTCATCCATACTTCCTTCAGTCTCCCTCCACCCATCCACCTTTATACTTTAAACTGAACGGTTTATATGTGAAGTATGAATTTAAATTCGTTATACTCAAGGTTTATTTTAATATCCTTGTACTAATGCCGTAATTTAATATTTTAGTTTTCATTTCCTTATCTGGGATCAGAGACTATTCTTTTATTGTGATGCTATTTCTATAAATGCTATAGGCACTTGTTACCTACTTGCTATTTTGTTCTGCCGATAGTCAAGTTAAAATAATTTTGACCGGTATTAGGTCATGATTTCTTATAGAAAAGACTATGAGTGAGTAAATTTATTTTTGAATGTCACTGCACTATCTTGCTTGCGAATAGTTTGAATATAACTAACTACGGAACAAATATAATGATATCATACGTAATAATATTGTACAATGTCATGATATCATCACACAATTTTTCTATGAATTTTAATAATATCCAGTGTTATTTTTATTATTACATCTAAAGACAATACACGTAAAGAAATGTTACTTTGAAAATTTTCAGTTATGTTTAAACTACATAATTAATGATCTCCGATTAATTACACTATCTACGCCTATTAATCACGTACTCGACTGAATTGATCTTAAAATAGACCACTCAACCATGTAACAGTAATAATCGTCGACTTAATAAACTCAATTCGATAGCAAATGTCGGTAAAGTTAATCTCTCTTACTTCATATATATCGGAATATATTGAAAACGACAGATATTACTTATTATGACATTCCATCAAGAGATTTATGTATAATTCTTCGTTTATTTTTAAATATATTTCGTCAATATTACCGTTGTCAAGTATAAAACGACGACGATTTGTTTCTTACAATATTTAAGAATTATTCTAAATGCTTTTTCTCAAACAAATAATATTCGATCAAAATTAAATCATTTCACGAACAAAGCTACAATACAATGTACGTACGTAGAAATTACTACTGTTTTCCGCATGCATGCATTTCTACTGTTTTCCGTAAGAATGGAACAATTGACCAAATAATATTTACAGACTTTGGTACGTACATGTCTACTGATTAAATTTGAAGACATTTTAATAAAACGATATATCATTTAATTAAATAGTTGTACATATATAAAAATATGTGGTATATCTTTTTCCCAGAAACGTCTCGCATGATATCAACGTGCTTACTGGAAAATTTATGATTCGGAAAAACGTTACCACAAACTCCCACACAATCCTTAACCTAGTTTAATTGATACACTGAATTTTAACTCAATATTTGTTATGTACAAATACGTCATAGCATGTGACCGTTATATGTATTTTAAATATTTTTTTCTGCTGACGACAGAGATTTGTGAACTAAAAACAAGCATTTTTTATCATTTACGTCTGGCCGTGATTGATTTATCTTGGTAACTAGGCGTATTTTGGATTTTCCACAACGAAATAATACTAGATATATAATTATATTCTCACTTGAAAATTGAATAAAAAACTACCAGTATAGTCGATAGATACACTAGAAATGATAAAAAAATTACTAAGAAATATATGGAAGTTAGTTGACTGTATAATCCTAGTGGTCAGCCATTTTATTCGAAACCTAAAACTAAAATAAGTTAACTCTTAGTTGCCTGTATTATTATTTATTAAAAGATTTTAATAATCTACAAAGATTGTACCTACTTTCTTATATTATGCTCAAATATTAAATGTACATTGAGATAATGTTACGCATTGATAATTTGACACTATGCTCTTATTACTTCAGATTTTTTTATGTGTATTGGATAAAAATAAATTAATATTATATAATATTTTGCAATAGATATCGTTGTGTTCTTTTTACAACAGTTATTAGTATAATTGACAAAAAAGAAGGGTACTCCAGAAACGCTATTAGAAATTTACTTAGCTAATTGTTATAAAAATATTTTTGGTTCAATGTACGTATTTGATAATAATTCATAATATAATTACCATGCATTGTTGTTTGACCGTGGAATTAACAATCTATTATTTTTAAACTAACGTGTAGTTTTATATTTATAAAAATTTATTATATTTTTTCAGTCCGCTGATCAAAGTCTTAACTATGAAAATAACGTAATCCTAATAACATACATTCTACGTAGTTTAAATGAAAATAAGCATATAAATGTATACAATACGTATACAGAAGCATGTAAATATTGTCGGACACTTTCAGAATGTACCTTGACTTGTGTGCACATTTGATGTTAATTAAACAAATGCGACAGCTAGGTTTTGCTACGTTTGGGAAGTTTGCTTGTTTTACCTGTGATATGGGGCGTATAAATTCTTAAACTAATATTTACTGTCTTCTTAATATATTCTTTTAGAATGTACGAGAGAATAAGTAACAGTTTTACGTCAAACCTTTTTATTTTTATTATTACATTCTTCTGGTATTATAACACGTTGTTCTCATTTCACGTTACAAGTTTACGGCGACTTTGAAAATGATGTTTTTAGTCAAATAAACTATCACAGATGAATTAAAGATGAACTAACACAGATGAATAATCTAATAGAATTGAATTGAATCTTTTCGCAGGATAAAATTGAAATATGTTAATTTTAATTCATAAAGTTGCAAAATAAATTTTATATTTGATCTTAAAGATACAATATTTTTATCTATTCTAATAGTATTCGTACTGATGACGATCAGAGATAAATAATACAAATCATGACGATTCTTTCAAACGAATTTATGAACAGTATGTATAGTATAATTTTAATGAATTAATGATACTATAATTAATTAATGATACTATATTAATATCATTAATTACATTTCTTATGCCTTTCATCGGAAGGAGTGTCAGAACATGCACCACACCCAGGTCTCCTAGAAGTATTATTTGGTCTTAATGTGATTGTGGGGCACCTGTAACAATTTTAGGACGCATTTACGTTAACAGGCAAAAAGAGCTTTTTATTTTGAATGTTAATAAACCGTTAAAAAGCCACAAAATACCGAATTTCTTCGTAAGTACTAGATAAAAACCTGTCCTCAATTTTGTAATCGGTTCACATCACTAACGTACATTGCGTAAAATGTTTACTTTCAGAGGACCATGCTAAAGGTTTGAGTACATTTACCGTGATGGCCGGACTGGGAGGATTTATAGGATACGCTCTCGGCGGCATCAATTGGGATGAGACACGATTAGGTATAATTACTTTGTTATACAAATAAACTAAGGAAAATTTTGTTTTAAATGTAATTGTTTTTGTTTATCAACACAAAAGCAATACTACAGTAAATTTAATTGTTAATAAATGCACATTTGTTAAATAGTTAATGTAAAACTCCAATTTTTATAAATGAATGTAATGTAAGGAAAAAATTCTGTATTTTTTATTTGCTCTTTTACAGCCTTCATCGTAAAACCTTCGCTATGCAACAAAATATATGTTTTAATTCAATTTCGATTCGTGTTAATGGGTTACCTACTTTCATATCATATAATAATATTCCTACGGTACAAATTATAGGTGAAATTTTCGGCGGTCACGTCCGTGCAGTTTTTTTCCTTAATTACGGTAATATTCGTGGCGTGTGTCTCCGCTACCGTAACCAGTTTTAAAGAGATACCTTTAGACGAATTGAACGAACAGGAGGAATTCAGGAAGATGGCCGAGAACGAACGAGCACAGGAGAGTTTTGACGAAGAGCAAAGCGTGGACAAAAGTACTATGAGAAAAGAAATTGGATATGGCACGGTTAATCAACAAGAGGTAATTTAGTAAGCTGTGTCAAAACGAAATTTTAGTTTACGCAAAGATGAACTAATGTGAGCCTTAAGATCGAAATCTGATCATTGAAAATTTTACGACAAAAAACGATTTGCAATTTTTTTTAAATTCATAATATTAAACCTCGTAAATAGCTTCTAACTAAAAGAAAATTAAAATCGGTTAACAAACAGCATCGAAGAATGTATTGAAATACTTTAACCTTACTTATTTATAAACATGGGGTAATATTTATTGTCTTAAACCTCTTGAGCACTAACCTGGTGTTTACGCCCGCTTAGTACTTAGTACTTATTAATTGATGCCTGTACAGAAAAACAGACACACATAAATTTCTAAAAATGATAGAAATGTGTTTAAATACCTATTTATAGTCCCTTGCAATAAAGTTTTCACAATTATCGGCAACGTACAGACACGTGAAATTTACAATTTTATTATTAGTATAAATAGGAATATTAGTTTTTTTTTTTATTTAAGCTGAAATTACACCAGTTAAAAAAACAATTGTATATTCAAAAAGCCGGCTTTTAAAGTTTTGAAGTACCCTAATGTTTATTGTTAAAAAGGGCATTTATAATGAAACATTCCTTGTTTGCTATATTTACAGGGTGGTACAGGTGTTAAAATATCCGAAGGGGCGGATGGAGGTGAACCGTTGTCTCTTCGGCATTACTTGCGTTCGATTCTAGTAATGCCGGCATCACTTCGTGTTGTCTGCCTTACTAATCTATTTTGCTGGATGGCTCACGTCTGCTATTCGTTGTATTTCACGGATTTCGTCGGTGAATCTGTTTTTGGTGGGGATCCTGCAGTAAGTGATTTTTCTATTACGTAAATTGCAGGAAACAAGTAAATAGCAATAGTCATATCATGTAAATTTGCTTAGTGGTAGGGCTTTCGTGATCGAATTAGAAATGAGAAGAACTAAAGTAGTAACAGACATTGCCCGAAGATTTGGCAAACTTAAATCGCAATGGGCTGGGCACATTGCTAGTAGAACTCATGCAAGATAAGGCCAACAGGTTCTCGAATGGCTGCCGCGTATCGGAAGACGCAGTGTGGGTAGGCCCCCATAAGGAGAATAGACGACCTGGTGATCTTTGGGGAAAACCTATTTCCAGCAATGAACGTTTTTCAGTTGAATGGATGGCTTTCGTTTTCGTCTGGTCGCGACTACCATGCACAAGGCGAAGAACCCGCCTTAGTGACACGTTACACAGAGTTTCCAAGAGTAATGGGGTGGTACGGCAATTAATCTATAGTATATAGGCTGGCATGATTATGACTACTATCGACAGATTCATCTGTAGGCATTCGTCATCGTACCTGGATTTTTTCATTAATTACCATCGACAAAGAACACTTATTGTGCCGAATTATTGTCAAAAAAAAATAGTTGACGTCATTTATGATTACCTACAAAACATGTTTTACATTTACATTGACGATCTTGGAGATAATTTTTTAATCTCTTTTTAAAAAATCCTCTGGCATTAGCTTAAGGCAAATTGTGCTGGGTGTGTCTGCTCTTTTCCACAGCCTAAGTAACAGGAATGTTATGGAGAAGCTTAATAGTGCTGTATGTCAAGTACGTTTGAAGTATAATAATAGTTATTTATATTATTTATTGAATAGTTATTTAAGTAAAATATCTTTAAAATTCCTTGTTGATGTTCTATGCAAATTCATACACTAGAAAAGCAAACTAATAGATTCATGGAATTACATGATTCTTTAAAATTTAAACAAACCTGAAACGGTAACGAAAAAGTTATATTTTTATTCATTTTTAAAACCAGAAACACAAATAAAAGCAATACAAACAGGTGCATACGTAACAATTAAAAATACAAATTTGTTTTATATTTAAAAAATCTTAACATTTTTTAATCATCGAAGTCTGCTATCGTTATCATTGCTTAAAATATTATTTTAGGCGTTTTTTAATGAAAGAAACTTGTTATAAGAAAATATTTTATGTAACATATAAATAATATCACTTACATTATACGTTTTGTGTTATTGTTACTTCCTGCGCAAAATCACTAATGCTGCAAATCGGAACCATTCTTAGTTTTCTTCATATTTTTACCATTAAAATATCTAATTATCAATTTTGTGTTAATCTTCAAAACATCAGTAGGTCCATAAAATTTTCATTTCTAATGAAACAATCACATACTTTATACTAGTTATTTTTGATAGAATAATAATATAAAGTTAGATAAAAATATTTCCAGGCTCCAGTTGGCAGTAAAAGTCGTATTGACTATGAAGCAGGTGTCCGTTTCGGCTGTTGGGGCATGGCTATGTACTCTTTATCATGCGCCTGTTATTCCACTATCATTGAAAAACTTATTAAGAGACTTGGGTAAGCCATCACAACTTTTTAATAAATGAAAGAATATATATTTCTACTTGGCAACCCGAGTCGTGTTTTCACTTTTTATATTACGTAAGAACGGGAAATTGTATTTTGTAATTTAAAAATTGATTGTTGAAATAATAAAACAAAGAAAAAATATTAACACAATTGTTAAACCTCTGTGTGAACTTGTGTTGGGGTGACTTTTGCAAATATTGGCAAAGTAGAATTAGAGCAAGAAAAACAAACAGGAGCAGAAAGAAATATCATGGAACTTAAAAAAAGTAATTTGGATTACATAATGTACATATTTAAAAGTAACAAGACTAGGTTAAACATTGTTTAACGTGAACAATAAATAACACTAAGAGAAGAAGATTTATATGTTAATTTAGCTTTTTAATTTGATTCTTTTATCAGAGAATTTAAAGCAAGTTTTGTGGAACATACATTTTATATGTTTATTTTTTAAATATTCTGTTTATAGGAGAATAAAAACCTAAATTTGTAGAGTAATTAGGTTTCATTTAAAATAACAGTTGTGTAAACAATTGAATTTGTAATATGAATTAATATATTTTCTAAACAATATAAAACCCCTTCAACTTGATTACCAGTAATAAAATTTATGTAAACAATGTCTATTTCCTACTAGTAATGAGATCAGATGAGCCTTGACTTTCACCTGTGCCTATAGACGGACACTTTGTTGGCTTCTAACTGATTTAAAAATCAATATTCACTTTACAGTAGCATTTAGATTATTACTGTAATACAAATGTGTAAGTGTATACCTAATCTTATTTATTAATATCTATTTCTATAATAATATTTAAAAAATGATACCGCACTCTTTTTTTCTGCTGATAAAATCGTATCTTGAAAATAGATGCTCCAAAGTAAGATATAATACATGAAATTAAATTAGGATAAATTCACAAAGCAGTATACTAGGGCCAGTTATTTATTTAACATTTACACTAGATCTATCCACTTTTGCTAATCGATTACAGCAACATCTGCAGATGATAGCGCAATTATTTTGAGCCATAAGAATCCTGATTCCGCATCCGAAAGGCTCCAATCTCACTCGACTCTCATCAAATCATGGTTCTAGCAGTGGCATATTAAAGCCAATACAAATAAGTCAGTTGAAGTACATTTACAGTTGGAAGGAAAACTTGCCCATCTGTGAAACTTTATAAAACAGAAATTCTACAATCAGATGATGCCAAATACTTATGTATGCATCCTACCATCGGCTGACATAGCGCGAAAAACATACGGACTAAAAAGAAACAATTGCACTGCAAACTCCATTGCAAACAATTAACATATTACAGTAAAATGGCAATATGGACCTATGGTATTTAGCTCTGGAGCACGGCTAGCTTTAGTCATATAGAAATACTTGAAGGTTGTCGCGAGGACAATTGAATAAAAATTTAGATAAAAACTAGAGAACATAGAATTAATTAAAATCGAAATGAAAATAGTATAATGTATCTGAACGCCGAAGGTTCTCTTCTACATAAAATAGATTTAAAAATACAAGTAATAAAAAACCTGACCAGTATAGAATCTCGCCTATACATCACTGCAATATTTATACCAATATTTGTTGTAAGAATTGTACGCCTATATACGCCTGCCTTATTCAAATAATGCACGCTATGTTAGTGTTGCCGGATCTTTTATTGTCCAACTATTTACTATATCTAGTAAATTGCCTGTTGAGTGTCACTTGGTCTTCATCACCTATAGTGTGTCTGATAACATTACTTTATATAATAATGTAAAAATTGGTCTAAAGATCGCTCCATTATCTAATATCTCACGTCCTCTCCCACTGCATCGTGTTATATCTGTTTATTATAGTTTATAATATTTTCACTTGAAATTTTGATGATAACACCCATCCTTTCCCTTTGTCTTAATCTATTCCAATTCTATTGTTTCTCGCGATGTTTCAAATATTCCAATTTTAAATGTTCTTTCGTCAATGAATCCAATAAAAACTCATGTTACATTAGCAGAACGCACGGGTAAGTATATCTTACCCGTGTATGACAGTTGACATGAATAAACTATTAAAAAACCTTCGGGGTTTCTTAATGGATTTAATATATAATATTGTGATAATATACAAATAATAATAAATATTATAAATATGAATTTAACTAAAATCAATCATTACAAATATTTCAATGCAAAACAATGGGACCCATGTTCAATATTCCACCATACATATGCAATAAATATGTGAAACTAGATTTTAATCTGCGAACTATGAAAAAAGAAATTGATTCCAGATTCCATTAATCCAGATAGGACCAACATATAAAAGAGCTAGCTGCTCGTAGGAATAGGGCAGACTAAGATTCTTTTGCCTTAAGAGGTATACCAGAACTAGCGTTAAAATTTCCAGACAAAAGATGAGGATTGTGTCACTAGGTGCACGTCTCTGATAAAAGTACACTTACTGATATAGACATATATTAGATTATTTATTGGAACAAACTGATTACTAAGTAGCAGGATATATAAGAAAAAAACATGAATAGTATTTTGTTCCTAATTATGATCTTTTAAATATTCTCAAATGCTGTGAGTTAGGGTGATGGTTAGGATTATTAATTAAATTAAAGACTACCAAATGCCGTACCGTGAAATTTGCGGAAAAACTTGAAGTAAATATTATGTTTGCCGATTGTATAAATCGACAAGTTGTGGCAAGAAAATAAATAATGAATCTAAAATTATTTTCTATAAGTTAAAATTCATGATCTCGTATGATAAATTTTATATTAGCGCTAGACGATTATGTCTCGGGTGGGAAACATTTTTCAAGGTTATAGAAACAATATGTGTCACGGTGAAGTGACAAAATTTAGTGTTTAAGATGTGTTGTTTTCAAGAATTCTACCATCAATGTAATCTATATGCCAAATTGTTGATATGTACATACCTCTCGCATTTTCATTATACGATGCACCAGTTTAGAAATATTAAGCACTAATGACAGTCGAAGATTTTTAGATAAACACACTATCTAGACGTTGTAAGTTGTAGCTAGATTGGTAATACGGTCGGATTTTGCGTCGATGGACGTAGACACTAACCCAGATATCAAATTATACTATGAGCCTGAGCTTTTGGATAACGAAAACATCGTGAGGATACGTCACTATGTATTTTCTAATAATACCCGCATGGGTAGTTACCACCCTCAAGTTTGAAAACCTGTCGCCAAATACCAATAGGTATGTTCCGGCAGAATCACTAGCTTTAGTGTGTTTACCATCCTGGACCACATCGTCACTTAACATCGGGTGAGATTGTGGTCAAAGCACTAAGCCTATATCGTGTAAAAAAATGTTCCGGCAGCATCACTTAAGAGAGGGTACCTCTATGTTTAGTGTGTATACCATCCAGGACCACATCGTGACTTAACAGTGTACAATTATATCACGGCCCTTGTGAAATTATTATTTTTTTTTAAATGATAAATAAAAACAATTTTTACATTTTTCAGAGCCAAAAGGGTATACGTAGGAGGTTTATGCACATACAGTTTTGGTATGATACTGCTTTGTGTATTCCGAGCTCCGGCTGCTGTTTTGCTGTTTAGTTGGACGGCTGGGATCATGTACTCCACGCTTTTCACCATGCCTTATCTGCTTGTAGCGCACTACCACGCTACTGGAATGGTATGTTCACTACATACATAAATGATTCGAAAGGGAATTATATAATCTTTTCCACTCCTGAGGACTGAGGTCGAAGATATATAAACTATACCAGTAAATAAAATTGAAGTGTCTTTTTGTAGTTAATAATTTTTTACTAAATACACTTGAATGAATACGTACGTAATTTTTGTCCGTTTATTCCGGTTAATCTCCAGGACGACTGGACCGATATTGACGTGACTGTTTTGGTAGTTAGCTGAAGTTACAGCAAGCAAATTGGGCTACTTTTAGTTTTAGAAAATAATTAGGGTTACGTGTAAAAAAATTGGGCTGGCTGGGCAGCGTTCGGGAAGCTACGCAGAATCTTCCCGTCTGAAATACCGCAGTGTCTCAAGACGAAAGTCTTCGACCAGTGTGTGTTGCCAGTGATAACATACTGCACTGAGACGTGGTCGCTCACAATGGGCATAATAAAAAAACTCAAAGTTGCTCAAAGGGAAATGGAGAGGGCTATGCTTGCTATGCTGCGTGATCGAATCAGGAATGAGGAGATCCGCAGAAGAACCAAAGTAACCGAAATTGCCCGAAGAGTTGCTAAACTTAAATGGCAGTGGGCTGGGCATATTGCTCGCAAAACCGATGCCCAATGGGGTCAATGGGTTCTCGAATGGGTACCACGCACCGGAACACGTAGCGTGGGTAGGCCCCCCACAAGGTGGACTGATGACTGATGACCTGGTGAAGGTCAGGGGATCCGCTGGATGCGGGTGGCACAGGACCGGTCGTCGTGGAGATCTTTGAAGGAGACCTATGCCCAGCAGTGGACGTCTTTCGGTTGAATGGATGGATGGTAAAAAAATTTGAACTCATGAAATTGTGAACAAAATACGATTCAATGGACAGCACCATAAAAAACATTTCCAGTTATTATATAAAAACTATATTACGCAGTGCAGATTATATGAAACGCGGGCAGAGCCGCGGACACACAGCTAGAAGTAAATTTGTCGCTTAATAGAAATGATGTCTTATTTAACCAAAAAAGGAGCAGATATATGTATTTCATCTAAGCGCAAAAGCAATAAAATATGTAAACAGATTGGTCGAGAGTATTAAATCTTATAACTTTGACATCTATTAGGGAAAACGATGTCTGTTAGAAATTGGTATTTCTTCATAAATCGAGATGAGACGATCTTGTCTTATTTACTTAGTATCATGAGGTTTGTAAAGTAAATAAAATTATATTGTAGCAGCATTTAATCATATTTTATTTCCTTATGCTAGCAAGCTCTCTTGTTCAAAGAATTATTGGATAGTTATATAATTAATAATCCTTTCTAAATACCTATAAACCATAGCATGGTGGTAGGGCATTTTCTAATGATGCTTACCTGGGTAGCTACCACCCTCAATTTTGAAAACCTGTTACCAAATACAAATAGGTGTGTTCCAGCAGCATCACTTGAGAACCAATACCTCTAGGCTTAGTGTATTTACCATCCTGGTACACATTATCACTAAACATCAGGTGAGATAGTGGTAAAAGCACTATGTCTATTCCGTGTAAAAAAAAAAGTTAACCACTTCTATCTGGGGCATATTTTCAGCTGTCATTTATTTCTGTATCTCATATTATTTGTTAATATTTTTGAATAACAAAGTTAAATGTTAGAGACAGTAATTAAAAAAGGAAAAACATAAATTGAAACAATAAAAACATTATAATATGAAATGGTATGTAACTTGTTCGTATGTATATTTATTATAACTGAATGAAGCGATGATGGCGCAGTTGGTAGTGGGGCGGATTTCGCGTCAATGGACGCGGGTTCGAGCCAACTGTCCAACTCTAAAATGAGCCTGAGCTTTCGGTTAAGTAAACCATAGCATGGATTAATAATAATAATCTCCGCCTGAGCTTCTACCACCCTCATGTTTGGAGAACCTGTCGCCTAATACCAATAGGTGTGTTCCGGCAGCATCATTTTAGAACCAGTACCTCTAGGCGTAATGTGTTTATCACCTTGGACCACATCGTCACTTTACATCAGTTGATATTGTAGTCAAAGCACTGAGGCTATACAGTGTTAAAAAAAATGAAATAGATTCGAAATGATTAGTTATGTCAAAGTAGGTAATTTGTTGTATTTAATAATAAACCAACTGAGAGGAATGTAACATAAAAAATCTGAACGGGATTTGTCGATATAGCAATTTTTTTATGTATTGTCTCAACGAATTGGAAAACTAAAAAACATGTTTATAGAGTAGTCATTATATGAATAGAACGTAATATTAAATTAGTGTTCACTCAACTAATTAAAGCTTTCAAATAACACATTGAAACTAACAGTCTATGAGTCTAAATGGATTATTTAAGCGACATCAATGTAAAGTATTCATCACTTGCAAAATTCTATTCATTCTCCAATCACAATGTGCATAAATGACTAAGTTAGTTTCAAATTAAAGGGCTTCCCACCTTTGTAATTATTTTAATATTTACTTTCATGCCATAAATCGTGTCCACAGTTCTAAATATCCACTTGATTTTTATTCACCAAAATGCTGAGAACAATTGTTTTGCTCCCCTCAGTGAACATATTTCGCTGATTTACGATTGGTATGTTTTTTATGAATTGAGTTTGGAATAAAATTATTAATCGTTTAATTTTTTAAATAAAAATTAATAGAATAAAGAAATGTTGTTTATCAAGTTACATTTTACTGAGCAAAATTTACAATGTGAAACTGGAATGAAAACTACAATGTAATAATTATTATTCCAGAGACAAAAAATAACAAATTTAAAATAAACCTACATTAATTCTTTCAATTACAATTTTAACATTATACTTGATTAAATCTGAACTTCCAAAGAAACTACCGTTAAGGACGATAAGTTGACATGAAATACAGACAACATTAGGCTTTTTTTTTTTTTAAATATTACTTTCGACTAACAAACGTTATTGTTTTCAAAGACATTAAGAGATTAGCAAAAGATAGATCAATCAATATCAGCAAAGTGAGTTCAAGACATTTTTGGCATCTGTTATCAATCCGTGTCCTTTCTTACGTTGTTGTTAATAGCTATATGTTATTGATAGAAACAGTTTTTTTTTCTTTCAATATTCAATGGTCGCATTTCTTGTATCGGGTGACTTTTTGGTAAATTACAGATTTATAAATGTAAATTTTATCAACTTCATTATACCAAAGGCTGTTTTCTAAAACAGCGATAACTATTAGATTCTTGAATGATTTGACAAAGTTTTATATTAAACGATTTTTGATTTTAAGCTTTGATTCTAGTGGGACAGCACGGGTGGTGGATGCGGGCAGGAGAGAGGCATCGGCACGGACGTAGCGGTGGTCAGCAGCTGTGTTTTCGTCGCACAGTTGATCTTGTCCTTTATCATGGGATTTGCGGTGAAAGCAGCTGGTTCTACGGCCGCTGTAGTAGCCGTTGCGGCCACACTTGCTGCCGCCGCCGCATTTACAGCCACAAAGATCACTTACCTCGACCTGTAGATTACATAAAATGTACTTTTAAACTGCTTATAAACCTATCAAGTATTACATACGCATCAAATATGACGTGAGGTCTATCATTTGTTTATTTTTGATGACACTTGGGGCAGGGGGTCTGTATGATAAGAGTAATGAAATAAAAATGGGGTTACTTTGAAGTACCACCACCTTAAAACTGCTGAAGATATCGGGATGGGACTACTACCTTTCGACGCGGATTTGTAGATGATTATAGGCTATTTTATAAAAAATAGCCCTTATATTTTTTTTTTTTTTTTTGGATTCCAATGACCCTTTTTCATTAATTATTTTTCAATTTAGTCCTATGTACTTTTTTTCCTTCGACTTACTCTTCCGCTAATAAAAACAAAAGACTCTCATTTGTTTTCATTCATTTATTTAAAGGTTAAATATAAATGACATGTTACATGTACTTTTTCAGTCACACCTAAAGATCATATGAAATGCGGGTGGAGCCGCTGGCACCAGCTAGGAAATAAATAAAAAAAAAAAAAAAGCCTTTAACCTATAAATTATAAAATCTTAAAATACAAATTTAATTAACTAAATTTATAAACTTAACTAACATGTTATAGTCGCCTCCTCGGCGTAGACCTCCCCCATCACCAACTATATTTTCCGGTTCCTTGCAATAATGGTATGATGATTGGCTTAGAGCTTACTCTTGCTAACCAGAGGGAGGGGATCAATAATATGTTAAATGTTGTATACGTAATACTTGTAGAGACCCTTACTATTTACACATATATGCATAATTTAAGAAATATATAATTAGTAATTTAATAATGGTACATTATAATCTACCTGAAAGTATTTTTTCCTTTTTATCGCTTTGTATTACTTAGTGGTTCTGGAAAAATCCTTGAAGTTTTTCGTTTGATTACCAATTTTGTATGTATATGCTGTGAATGCTTCAAGCCACATTTACGTACCTTGATTTGTATTAAAACATCATTTACAATAAGAGTGGTTAATAATTAAAATCTCTGTACTACATTTCAATGTATAAATGCTCGGTTATGATTTGAATTCTTTCAGTATTAAAGTGTTGTTAGTTTTGATGCTGGTATTACCATTAATTATTAATATAAATTAGTTAATGTTTCATTTCATGGCAAATTCTTAAAAGAAAACTTGTTATATAAAACCAAAAATATTATCTTAATATTAAGAATTTAATAAAAAATGAGTATTTAACTATTGATCTCGACGTTTGTGATATTTATGATATTGTTAAACCAAGAATTACCATTTAAATATAGTGATAATATATGGGTATTGAATAAAATATTAGATGAAGCAATTTGTCGTTTTATTAATGGATAGTCGATTAGTTGTTGCTAATGGATCAGAACCGCTGCTTTCTCTAATGTTAAAATAATTTACGGGTAACAATTTCATTGAAAAACTTTGTTTATGTACGTAATAGAAAGACAGATTTCTGCATAAAAAAAAAAAACACAATGAAAGCAAACAAAATAGCGTCCTTTTTTTGACGATTGATTTTGACAAAAAAAAAAAATTGTAGTCGCTCACAATGGGCCTTATAAGGAAGCTCAACGTCACTCAAAGGGCAATGGAGAGGGCTATGCTTGGAGTTTCACTGCGTGATCAAATCAGGAATGAGGAGATCCGAAGAAGAACCAAAGTAACCGACATTGTCCGAAGAATTTCTAAACTTAAGTGGTAGTGGGCTGGGCACTTTGCTCGCAAAACCGATGCCCGAAAGGGGCCAACGGGTTCTTGAATGGCTATCACGCACTGATAGACGTAGCATGGGTAGACCGACGACCTAGTGAAGGTTGCGGGAATCCGAGTGAGTGGCTCAAGACCGAAAGTCGCGCAGAGATCTCTGAGGGAGACCTATGTCCAGGTCTTTAGATTAAATGGAAAGATGAAAAAAAAAATAGGTTGAGTTCTCTGGAAAATCGATTATACGAAAATAACTGAAAATGCTTGTTTTATGGGAGTTACTTGTTGGATAAAAATGATTACAAATACATTTACTAAAAGCTAGATATAGGCCAAAATATAAATTGATTAAAGTTATTTTTATTTACTAGTTAAAAATCAACTTTTTATATATAAGTGACTTATACACGAACATACTTAATTAGTGATATCACATGTAAACAAATGACGATCTATTGATATCTACCCGGTAAAAGTCACGGGATTCCGTTGATTACGAGTGGCGCACGACAAGTCGTTGTGGAGATCTTTGGGGGAAGATCTATGTTCAGCAGTGGATATCTTTCGATTGAATAAAAATACATTATATTATAATTATATTATTGACTAGCTGGGTGCTCGCGGCTACACCCGCGTTTTATAATTACTTCACTGCATTTAATTTTTTTTATACCGAACTCTTCAAACCAAAAATGAAGTGTCGTTTGTGATCTAAAAAATTATAATTTTTTACTAAATAGATATTAATGTTTACAAGATACCTATACCAATAATACATTTTTTTAATTTTTGTCTGTCTTTCTATTTGTTCCGGGTAATCTCCGGAACGGCTGGACGAATTTTGACGAGACATTTTTTGTAGATAGCTGTAGTTACACTCTGGGTAACTTAGGGTACTTTTAATTATGGAAAATAATGAAGGTTCCGCGTACAAATTAAAACTTCTAAAAAAATTAATAAAACCGTATTCAATGCAGAGTTTTACGGGCATGTGCTTGAATTTATGAGAAATATTTTTACTTTATCTTAATACTGAACAAAAATTAGGGTTCCGTATAAAAAAAATGCAGTGAAGAGTATGTGTAACGCGGGTGCAACCGCAGACACACAGCCAATGTTATATAAAATCATACATTCTAACGAGGCATACAATTTTTTTACGTCTATTATTTTCTAATACTGAGAACAGAGAGGGGCATAATTTGTTATCGATCAAATTACAAAGAATCAGACTTTACAATACTTTATTTAAAGTTCATTATTATCACTTTTAATGAATAATTTTATTAAGTTTAACGAAGCGCAAGATTGCATGGTGACTCAACTGGAACTTTAACTACTTCTTGTATACACTTTTAATTCCTGTTATTTTTTGTATCACCAAATGGTGATATCAACAAAGTCGTATTACATTTCCAGTATTTTAAGACGTTAGTTCGAAGAATGGAAACGCGCTTTCCTTTGATTCAAGAATTAATTACTACCTAAGGATCGTTTGTTCCACATATAAAAGGACGTTGAGGCGATTAAACTCTTTAAATAGTAAAGTCAGAACTGCTGAAGATTTTGCCTTAAGAAATGATGTATGTCATCAATAAAATCTGGAAAAGATTATCTCATACGAAAGCCTTGGAACAGTCGAATGGAGAATTTGAGACGGCTTTTTTTCAGTTCATTTATAGAGTTACATATATAACAGGTAAATAAAAACTTTCTAATTTGTAAATTCGAGGGAAGTACATTTAGTATGAGGATAGAAATTAAATAAGCGAAATTATGAAAGGCATTGTAATTGATACTTAGACAGACCCCGTTATGATTTTTTATACTTATAAAGAAATAGAAATAATCCGTGAGTACGTATGATTATACTTTTCTAGATATGAAAATAAACTAATAAAGAGATATGCATTATACAGGTAGCAGTATTATTTCTTTATGAATATTATTTATAGGTTGTTACCAAAGTCTACATTACTTAGTAACCTTTTTGTCGTGATGAATTTACTCCTTAAACGTTTCATGCAATCATATTGTGACATATCAGACTGCCGCCATTAAAAGAACGAATTGTCATATTAGCATTAGTCAAAGTAGGTCAGAATAACTAAATGCTAAGGTACCATGGGAGACGTATCGACGGTGGTTCCATACATTTCTTACATCTCTTGGCGACTAATGATTGGATCTATGAAAACAAGACCATTTAATATATTATCTGAGTAAATTTATAAGTTTTTGTTAAAACAAAGTCGACGCCTAAAGGCGTCTGATTAATGTTTCTTATTTTTTTTTAAATCAATAGCTAATTGCCCGGAAAGACTTCGTTTTGTCAAGTTATAATAATTACATATATATACTATAATCAAACTTTCTAAGAATTTCAGATAACAGTAATTGAAGATGATATTGACCGATATTATGATCATCTCTCTACTCTTATGCCATTTTTATTTGGGGTCATCGCAACATCCACACGTTTTCCACTCCTCTCTGTTTGCAGTCATCTCCGCATTCACTCATTTACTAAACATATCATGTTTCACACAATGCACCCCTTCTTTGGTCTTTCCTTCCCATATAACCGACCATATTCATATCCAATATATTAATATAAATTATTTGAAAAAAAAAAAAAAAATAATTCTGTTTTCATTTTGATTATTCCTTAATTTGAGTGAACAAGAGAAGCTAATATGCTTTAAGACCGGCAAACATTTCACTCCGCAATTTGTCTTTGCTCAGTGCCGCACATTCAGCAAAGTCAGTTGTAAGTTCCAAGGACTTGAACATCAGACTGCCGTAAGTTACACCCACCCGGCCATTTGTTTAACGGAACTTTGTTAAACTTGTTGCAGGACTATCCTCGTTCGACCAGAACGTTCCTTACTTGATATACAATTATATTGTAAAAGTGATGATATTTCTGTTGATTTGCGGCGAAGTTTGGTACTGTTTCGGTGGTACGCTCAGTTTGGACGAGATCGCGGCCAGTATAAACGCAATGTTCATACAATTCGTTGCCATTTACAGATACAAGAATATGGTGAGTCATGTTAAATTGAACTATTAAAACTCTATTTGGATGTGTTAGTCGTCTGTTGGAATAGGCACAGGGTTGGCAATGACATCATAGGCTCGTCGAGATCAAAGTATGTTGAAATAGATAACCATACGGGTGTTTTAACTTTTTAAGTCGTAACAATTACTTAACGATGTATAAGGTATTAAAATAGATAATAAAATTTAGAGCCGCCGTGTGAGTAAATATATACGAGATGAAGAAAATTTCAGTTAAGAGAAACTAGGTTTTATTAGGTAGAATTATTTTTTCATTTATGATAAATTTATGGAAATGAAATGAGTGTTTTAGATTTTTTTAAATTAATAACCGCTTCCGCTATGCTTGGTCTATTTTACAAAATAACCACAATAGCCAATTCCTTACCCCCCCCCCCCTACACAATGTGGACAAGGATGCAGATGTCACAAGACCGGTCGTCGTGGAGATCTTTGGAGGAGACCAGATCCAGATCAGACCAGGATCTATGTCCAGCAGTGGACGTCTTATGGTTGAATGGATGGACCTCCCTATTTTGTCCATAAAATACGCGGCAAACTTACCGGCACTCACTTTTATATAACGAGGTGTTAGAAATATATCTTTTAAATTAATATGTATCAATTTACTTTTATTATTAACTAATACTAGGCACTAGACTAATAACTAGACTAATACTAGACACATCGTAATTTCACTCACAAGAAGGGAAGAATTAATGTTTGAAAGAGCATACACTACGCTCTTAAACAATTTAGTTTATTGTAATATGAATGTAATTTGATTGCACTTCCAGAGATATTGTAAAGAAATTTACAAAAAGCTAGCAACTTCCATGGACTCACCGTATTTTGACACGACCACAGATAAAAGGAAAAAATTGGTTGAGTTCTGGATTAAAAGAAGCGAGAGATATTTAAAATTATTACTCGCTTTGGGTAACTGTACCCTTGCCGCGTGGTAATAATCCCTTTTTTTATATTTCATAAAATCTATAAAAATGAACCAGTAGACATTTTACCGTGAACAAATAATAGTCGCTTAACGTAGGATTTTTAATGAAAGGTTGTTTCGTTGTGATTTTTAGTCGTTGCCAAATATTGTTAACATTCGAATATGGTAATATTAACTAAACCGTTTTAATTTTTTAGAAGTTCAGTTTGAAAGTTATAAATTATCTAAAGTTCACAAATCGTAAATTTGGATTGCTGGATGGATTCTAAGGGAATTTGGTATAACTGAACCAATTTAAATGATACTTTTATAATATCATAAAGGCTCTGGCCAGATTTTACTGTAAATAAACTGTACCCAGAATCATCCAATGGTTTTTGTGTGATACGTGCTCAGACAGATTATATCCCAAAAATCATAGAGATTTATTTTTTATTACGTCGGTACTTTTGTCACGGTCCTTACAGTTTTAATATATGATTTATTACATACATGATATAAATACGTAATCTATTGAAAAAGTTATGGGGTAATCTATACTTAAAATAAAAGGCTAACGAGACGAAATTTAGACATTGAAGATATTTAAGACAAATAATATGCGGGGTTTCAGAATAGACTACAGAAGACATTTTGATAGTTTTACATTTTTTCATGTTTATGTCTATTTAAAAATTAGTACGACCAACAACAAGAAAAAAAGTTAATTTAAATAACCACCGGGAACCACTTATAATCTTTGCCCAGAATTTAATATATGTATTAAATAATATGTGATTAACCACAATGGTTAATTCAAAAGATTACGTTGTTGCTAATATTGACTAGTTTATATTATCTTATGTAATAGTAGGCGAGATTACGAGATTCAGTTTGGCAACTAAAAAAGTGATTTAGTTAGATTTAAAAATTTACTGGTTCAATCTTAACCCAAATAGTTTTTAGCTCTTGTTAAACACTACCAAGTCTCATAACCTATTTATTATTTAAATGGTGATATAAAACTGTTTTGGTGGTAACGCTTAATGAAACTGGTAACAATTGTATAAATTCGTGTAATAGGAAAATCGTGTATAATATTTCAAGCGTTTTATGAAAGATTAGGAACGAATTTAGTTGCAGATAGCGACCAATCAACCGCCCGATGTCCTGTAACTATCTTACTTTCAATTTTGAATTTATAATAAAAAAAATTTCGAAAAATAAAATTCCCTGTAATATTTATGTTACAGGTACATTTTTCCATTAGTAGATGACATCGAATACAACTTGATCGTGGGTATACGTTTCCCGTTTGAGTTTAATAACCGAAGCCGGTACCCATACGTGTATATTACAGTTATGATAGCGTTCTATTACATATCACATTTTATTATGGTAACCGATCTCACAATGCAAGCCCATTTGATTCACCTGCTATGCCAATTCGACGTTCTCGGCGATTGCTTTGAGAACGTCTTGATTGATTGTCAGAAAGGATTTGAAGGTAAGGAAATATCTCTATATTGTATTTTCAGTTAATTATTCCTATTTATTGCTCGCATAAGTAGTACTGCTACTACTAAAATAATTGAGTCATTATCATCTCTTTTAAGTTAAAATTAAATTTAAAATTGTTCATCGCGTTTTATTGATGAAACTTTATACTCGGACAACGCCAGGTACGGTAACTAGTTATTTATAAAAACACAATAAAGGTAAAAATTAAAGTAAAATTGGGGACAAATTATCGCACACCAGTAGCGTAAAAAAGAGTACTCACTCAAAGAAATGACTATGTCCATTTGAATAAAAAATAATACAAGAAAAATCTTTTTAATAATGTATTAACGCACTGATTCTGTTTTCAGCTATTCCCTTGCATAATTTAATTTTGAATACAAAGTTCGCAGATATATATGTCAAAAGATTAAAACATTTGGTCAAGCAACACAACATTATTCTAAGGTTCGACCTTTTGCTTTATATCTATGAAATTATAAGTTCATACCTCTAACCTTAAGTGTGTTTACCATCCTGGACCACAGCGTCACTTAACATCAGGTGAGATTGTGGTCAAAGTACTATATAAAAAAAACTATATCATGTAAAATCACACCAAAATTACATAATATAGAGTTATATACTACGAGTTTATGAATTAAAAACTACATGACAGTCCAAAACCGCGCCAAGAACTCCTAATGTGTGTTATCAATAAAAAAAAATAGAAATAACTTTTTTTCTCAACATTTTGTATAATGATTACTGTAGGATTTTATCGACCAGGCGAGCTCTAGGACAATTTACTTTGTCTTCCACGTATGCATTCCAAAAATGTCATTTAAAACTGGATTTCCTTTATAAATCAACGTTTATTATATAACAAAATAATCCTGAAACATAATGCCTATCGGAAATGGGTTCAGAGTATCACTAAGTTCTTAAGCTTAAGTTCTTAAGCGCTTAAGTTCTCGCCATGGATGAAAAAGTTCTCTATGAGTTTTCGCTGTTCATGTTAACGTGATAAGTTCACGTCTTTCTTACTAGCCCACTAATTTTGTGCGTGACCACGTTTGAAAGACTTTAAAATAAAATTTTAATCTATATTCTATTTCCCGAAGTTTACTAAAAATAGTCACCATATGTTTTTTTTTTTCAAATAATTTTGGTTATATTATATTGGACAGTGACATATTTATTTATCATAAAATAATAATGAAGTCACTGTCTGTGTCAATATTTGATATTTTAAACTAAGATTTATTGTACCTAGTACATATTCTACACCATATTATAATCATCGACAGTTAAAATATTGGCACAAAACACAACACAAAGTATTGGCTCTGAATTGTATTTGGCAAATATTTTGTAAAACAGTGCAATTTATTTCAAACAAAAGATAAGGAAATCCGAAGAAGAATGAGATCACCGTTTTGTAATCAATGCTGATTAGATTTAATACATATTTAATAAATACGATATTAACAAAAACATTTCAATTTTCAAAATAGTACAGTAAATTTTCCCAAACAGACACCTACAACAACCTCTACCATAAATAACTACTTTAATCACATTCCTGTCTGTAATTTATTATATGCTACTATAGAATTAGGAATTTATCCGACTTTGTTACTTTATGTGTGCTACTGAAATTCCAACATTTCCGACTACGATTTGAAGTGAACAGTCGAAATAGAATTTGTTTTGAAGCTAATTTTTAAAGTTTGATATTCTTCACTAATAATTGTAGATCAATTTTAAAAACAAAAACCTAATTTAATATTCTTTTAGAAATAGAATGCGTATTCAAATAATGAGAGGTTGTTGATTTTACACGCCCTATTAGGAAAATATGTTTAGGTACGTACATAAATGTTAATTTTTAATGGTATTGTAAATTAATATATGCATGGTTCTTATGACTTTACCAAATATTATTGTTGTTCTTTCAATTATATTTCACTATTTTAGCCATACTGAGAACTTGAGAAAGACATTAAGTAGACCTATGTTGGTTCAACTCGCCTGCAGCGGTACGCTCATTTGTTTCATCGGTTACCAAGCCGCGACGGTAAGAATATACAGAAGACATATGTAATTATCAATATGCCGGACGTTAATTTTATATTGTCAAATACGTATTCCTATAACTACATCTATAAAACTAAATAAAAGTGTCTGTTTGTAATATCAAATTGACATTTTTTTTTTACAAAATACATATGAATGTATATTACGATACCTATACCAAAAATACAATTTTTGATATTTTTTCTGTCTGTTTGTTTGTTCCGCATAATTTCCGGAACAGCTGAACCGATTTTGACGGAACTTCTTTTGTTAGATAGCCGAAGTTACTTAGAGTAACTATGGGTACTTTTCTTTTTTTTTAATTCTTAGGGTTCCGCTTAAAAGAATTAAAACTCAAGAAATGTCGATTTACTTTATCTTAGTAGAGAAGACAATTAAGGAAAAATTAGGGTGACCGTATAAAACAATTAAAACGCAGTGAAGAACATATGAAAAGCGGGCGCAGCCGCGGGCACACAGCTAGTTCGTAAATAAAAGAACTTGTTTAACTATACATGGTGATTTTTATAAATATTCGATTAATACGTTAATGGTATTTTTTTGTCATACATACATACATACATACATATCATCACGTCTTTCTCCCGTGGGGGTAGGCAGAGATTACGTCGTTCCACTTGCTATGATCTTGACACACCTCTTTCGCTTCCTCTACGTTCATGAGCGCTTTCTTACATGCTCGTCGGTTATGATTACTTTTTACCTGGCCTTTATTTAACACATGATTGATTTGGTCTAGATACGTTCGCCTAGGTCGCCCTTACCGACTTGCCTATTCACCCTCGCCTTATAAATTAATTTCGTTAATCTTCTCTCATCCATCCTCTCTACATGCCCGAACCAACTAAGCATACCTTTCTCTATTTTGGTCACCACATCCTCTACCACACCACAGCATTCCCTCGTCATATCATACAAGAAATTGTTAAATGCTGTTTAGCTGGTATTTATAAGAGAATATGATGTATCAATTGATTTTATGGACATTTTTATTTACACTATTTGTCTTCAAACGTACAAATGAGAAAAAAATATTTTTAGGAGACCTCATTTCATAGGAGTACTTAATATTATATGGACTAATTCTATGTAAACCGAATACATACTTAGACCCTTGTTACATTTTAAATGTTGGTTTTTTATTTATGAAACAAAAACTAAACTTATTAAATGTTTTGATCCCGTTAAACCACTTATGAAATTAAAGTTAATGTTATAATGTTATAAAATATGAAAATACATCGGATGTTTTAGTGTTTTTCTATATATATTTAAAATTACTTGTCTTGATTGACTGATTCATTAACGTAGAGCCTAAACCGCTGGGCCTATAAACCTGAAATTTTGGCAGTAGGTATCTAAGAAAGGACTTTTGTACATTTCACCGTTAAGTGGGTAAAATAAGGGTACGTCATTTTCAAACTAAGAAACACAAAATTGAATATACATCATACTTCTGGTTAGAAATAACATATTAAAATAAATCGAAAAACAATTAAATTAGTTAAAGGCGTGCTCTTTTACATATAATGAGGATATTAAAGTTAGATGTGTACATTAAAAAAAATAATAATATTTGGAATCAATGCCATTATTATTATCAAATAATTAGTTGAAAAAATGATTAAACAGTAGTTATTTTAATTTTAATATGATTTTTTTTTCTAGTCTATGACAGTAAGCGTGATGAAGTTTCTGATGAGTCTCCTATTCTTGGGATACAATATGTTTCTATTTTACAATATTTGCTTGTGGTGTAATGAGATCACCGTGCAAGTGAGTTAATATATTGATTATTTTTAATACTTTTGTTTCCATCCTTTCATTTTTGTACTGTCATGAATGAATACATTAGAGGAAGTTTGAAAGTGACATCAGTTACAGATAAGGTAAGGATCACGCTTCTGTCTTGATATAGGCATGTGATGGACAGGGAGGAAGAGAATGCTGTAAAAAAGGTATTAGATAAATAAATGTGGACGGGTATAGGGGAAGAGGAAGACCAAAGGATAGATAGATGGACTGTATGAAAGATGCTTAGAAAGAGAATGAAATATAGAGATGGATGGAAGAGAAGGACATGTTGCTCCGAACCCAAATACAAATGGGATAAGCGCATAGAGATGATGGTGTCCGGTACCAGTCTACTACACCGTATTATAATTGTATGTATCTATTACGTCAGTCAACTAGTAATATAAACACTTTGACAAGTTTTTCCATCCAGGGTTCCAAAATCGGTGATGCAATTTATTTATTTTTCTGGTTGGGAATGCGGTGTAGCAGCGATACCGGGAGTACGTTCTACGATTTTATTGGTCATAGCTAGAGCAAACAAACCTCTAGAAATTAGCGCAGGAGGAATGTACACGCTATCTCTCAGTACTTTTAGTACGGTTAGTATAATTCTTAATCCTTCCATCCGTCCCATGGTAGATGGTGATGATGGCACAGTGGGTAGTGCGGCCATATTCCACGTCAATCAACGCGGGTTCGATCCCCACCTATCCGAATCTAAAATCGGCATGAGCTTTCGGTGAAGGAAAATCGTGACGTAACCATAGCATGATGGTAGGGCATTTTCTAATGATGCCCGCCTGGGTAGCTACCATTCTCAAGTTTGAAAACCTGTCGCCAAATACCAATTGGTGTGATCCGACACCATCACTTAATAACTAATACCTCTAAGCTTATTGTGTTTACCATCATGGACCACATTTTCACTTAACATCAGGTAAGATTGTAGTCAAAGCACTGATCCTATCCAGTATAAAAAAAATACAAGATTTCTTAGAAATATAAGATTGATGGAAGATATGAAACATTATCTAGGACCAGTGTAACAAGGTTTTGGAAATAAGAACTATAGTTTATGTTCCTCGGATTCGTACATTACTAATTTAAAAAGTACTAATTTCTCCAAACAATAGTCGAAGATTTGGTTGTGGAATATAATGTAATTTTGAGTCCTACAATTAAGTATTATTTGAGCTTTAAGTTAACGGGATATTTTTTTTAAACCAATTGCATTGAGTTAAGCTATTTCTATTTTTCTGATAAGGTATCTAATATTGCAAAATTAATAGCATGTGACTCGTATGTAACCAGCAGCTGCAATAATATACGAGTCAATTGCCTTTGTAACCATGTTCCGTAACACGATTACGATCAATCTTTGGTTTCTAACTTAATAAAAAAAATCATTGAGAAATAAAATGGTATGTGAGACTAGTACGATGCGAAGCACAAAGATTACCCATTTAAACGTCCAGCAGTTGGTTTATGAGATAGGATATCGGGATTTCGTCAGCAAGCTCCGCTACCTGACTCACGTGCCTTGCTTCAAAGACCTTCGTCTCCAAGAAGAAAGGATATTTCTTCGCTTGTTCTTATTAAGGAGCAGCGGTATGCCGTGCTTCTCCATTGCTCCTTCTTACGCGGCAACAGACGTGGAATTTACATGGCAGTAAACGCTCAAACTGATGTTCGTACCATCGCGGTAACCCTGAGCTAGTTATCATTTGACAACTAAGTGTCCCAAGAACTAACCGCAAAACAAGGGCGAAGCGAATCGTTGCGTTTTTATATTTAGAAACGATGACAATTTCACGTCGATGGACGTAGGTTCGAACCCACTTATTCAATTTTATATTAGCTTTCAGTAAAAGATTATGAGGATTTAATTGTGAGAAAAGCATCGCGTAATGGTAGGGGGCATCATCTAACAATGCCCGCCTAGGTAGCTAGCATTATCAAGTTTGAAATCCTGTCGCCAAAGATCAATACCATGTATTCTGGCAGCATCATTTAAGTGCCAGTACCTCTAGGCTTAGCCTGCGTACCATCTTATGCCAGAAGGTCACTTAACATCAGAGGAGATTGTGGTCGATGGAGCGCAGGTCCTATAAAAAAAACAGTCCTACACAGTACAAAAAAGTGTAGTACTTATAAGTGTAGTACTTAATTTATCACTAATCTGTTGATTATTGAAAATGTCAGAATTTCACTTAGAAATGTAACGTAGTGGGAACAAAATTTAATCTTGTAGAACAGAAATTATATGAAAATATCTTTAAAAGTTGGCGTATAAAATAGAATAATATAGTATCACGCCTTTCCTTTGGAAAGATAGAATAATATAGACAATACAAAAACATACATATATTTTAACAGGAGCTTTGTGTAAATGGCTTGTAGACAGGGTAAGATTATTTGAAACAATTCATTGTGACTCTAACGTTAGGAAGGCTCTCTCTCACGCGAAATTAGATTACTTGTGTTGAAAGCTCAGAGAATAACTCCAAAATATTTCAGGTAATAACGCAGACATAAAGCATGTAGTCTTCCTATATTATATTTACGTTATGCTTGACTCTTTTTATAACGGTTTAAATTTAACACAATTTTTATTAGGTTTAGTAGGTGTTCTTTGTATCATATATTTAGATAAATGAAAAACTTTAAATTAGCAAATACCACCCAATTAAAAATATATACTTTTTTACTTTTATTCATAGTGGTGTATATTTGCTTCCTATGACATAAAATTTGATGCACATTTACGTGCAATGCACATCAAAAGCAATCGCTAATAATTTAACTATTGTAGAAACCACGCAGATCGCTTATTTAAAAAAAAACATACATACTTCCATACTAAAGATTCACAAACTATTATAATTAATACACAATTTTTTATTTCAGTTAGTAAAAAACATCATACAGTTTTTTAACAGTTCTACTTCGGTTTCGGCATGGATAATAATTATGAATTAACCGCGAATCAATTAACATAATTACCAAGAGTAAGAGCATCGGCGGTTATATTTATTACGACTGCTATTTATTATATTACATATTATAAATTAAAGTAAGTGTTATCAAAATACAGTAAGTTAAGCATTTATTTTAACGTTAAAACTGTACTATGATCATTAATACTATCTTCAATATAATTTTGCCCAGAAATCCGGTAACGGACAAAAAAATAGGAAATTGCCTGAATTGAGATAAAACTGAGTATCCATTATTACATTACTTTGACGCTGTATATTTTTTATTAGATGAATTTTTACAGATGTCGGTAGCAGGTAGCAATTGTATACGATACATTTCTAACTAAAATCTTTCTATATAACATACAGAGTTGCCAATTCACAACGGTTTTAAATTATTATTAAAAAAATGTGAAACTAACGATCAGCATTTTAATTGTATACGACCTTAGATTAATTTAACTTACTTATTTACCACTTCAAGTGATGTCATCACGTTTTATCACAATAGGTATTCTTTATCAATAAACGCGTTTGTTCGTAGTTCTTTTTGTTCCTCATGTGTAGTTTATGTATAACATTTTGTAGTTGATTATACATATGTATTAAAAAAAATTAAATTCGGAAATAAACTCTTTAAATTGATCGAAAAACAGAACTGAACTCAATGAAATGTATTCAAAAGTAATGAGTAATTGTGCTATGTATTTGAAACCTATATTGTAATTATATGTCCTATTATCAACTCAATTAAAAATCAATCTAGAAATGTTCTCTTTGTTTTATTTCTTACAATGTGTATTTGTATAAATATTCAACTCCCTAATTAGGTATTTTGCAAAAGCTCTTTGTAAGGAAGAGACACTGCCGTTTAAATTATTAGTCTGTCTTTAATTGTCATTCAACGTTGACAACTTAATGAGATCAAAGATAGAGCGCGACAACAAAGAGATCCTTTCCTATATAAGCATATTTCTACAGATTAAAAAATAACAGTAACAGAACATGGCGCGTTTTAATTATCTGTGGAAAAAACTCACTCCCACAAAAGCTTTAGAGGAATCTAGCGGCGACCTAGAAACTGCTTTTTATGAATCAGTTTATCGAGTCGCTTATTTAGTAGGTAAAAATAGTTTCAACATCTCTCTCTTTCTCTGTTTATCTTTACATGCAGTTGACGTTTGTAACAAGATATTTAGCGTAAGAAGATAACCATATAATTACTTATCGACTAAAATCTCATCTGATAAATGATTATCCGACAAAAAATAGGAACATTTAATACTTATAAATAATCTCGGTTCCCAAGTCAAGCTTCTCTACTATATATACTCAGAAGTAATTGAACAAGTTTCTTTTACTTAAAATTGGTATCACCTTTCATCCACAGAATAGGTTCATTATAGAGTCCGAATTTATTTCCATCGATACAAGTGTACAAACGCGTTATTACTATAAGCCATCATCTGAACAATACTTTTAGGCTTTTCGACGGCACCTCAATCTGTCATGTAGTAGCTGTTATTTTTTTTTTAATAAGTTGTGTTGTAGAGCCATATATTGCGTGATTTTGGTAAAGTTATATGTAGTATAGTTTTTTTTTTTTTGTTATTGTGAAGAAGTGAAGTGAATTGGATCCATGACGGATCCAATTGGATCTATCAACGAGAATCCATGGAATGATCTAGAGGGATTGCGGTCGTTTTTCTAGGGTGTTGACGCTTGTCACCCCGGAAGAACATTCTCAAGCGAAAATTTGGTATAAATTAGGGGGGAAGAGAGAGCCTGTGGGTTAGAAAGTAACTCTCCTTCCCCCAACTGGGCGAGTTGAGTGGACGAGGCCCAGTTGGGCCTGCCGCAGGGGGCGACGCGGCGCTTGCGTTTCCGATCCCGTAGCGCCCCCTTTAACCCCGGGGGGATTAGAGCGTATTCCCGGCGCCCTCACGCTGGGTGAGTCCCACAAACCCCATTATCGACACCATCGTGGAGACTACTCTATAGATAGAGGAAGTGCGTAAATCCATTCTCCTCGAAACAAAAAGGGTTTTTTTTATAGAAGTTTGAACTTTAGAATAAGCGGTATGGACGAAAAGTCCTCTATACTGCTGCAACGGACAAATATTTCTACTAAGCACTACCATAATTTTATAAACGTAGTTAAAAATTTATTATCTTTTAATATTACATAAAATATGTACATGAAACTATAGTTTGTTTAATTAGCAGAGATTTTTTCTAGGTCTCTCGTCCTCCGACAAAGACTTGCCCTATAAGATATACAGTACTTTTATAAAAAACTATGACAGCTGTGTTTATAAGCGGTGAACTCTGGTACGCTTATAGTGAACCTTTAAGCTTAGACGAAATAGCCGCTTGCATTAACGTGATTGTTATACATCTAATTACTTTGTATAAACTTAAAAACTTGGTAAGTAATTACTTACTACTGTAATTAGTAGTACTTAATTAGTAGTTAAACACAAATAACTTTGATCGTATAACGACTAAGACCTTTCTTAATCTATGATAAACAAAAGAACATCAAAAAGAAGATTGGTTTTATGTAATTTAAAATCCAAAATCTTATAATATATTAGGAAAAATACCTAATGTATTAACTTTTGTCGCACTGTGAGGTTATGGAACCGTCTTCCTGTAAGCGTGTTTCCTCCTTCATACGATATTGGGTCCTTCAAAAGAGGCGTGAAGAGGTACTTAAGCAGGCCAGCATGACAGCGGTGACTGGCATTGAATTCTGTTCAGTGTCAGTCGCTGCTGTTTTGGATTGTACTGTACTTACCATCAGGTCCAGTACAGTCACTGTGCTGTGCATTATAAAAAAAAATCGAAAATAGAATTAAAAAAAAAATACAGTTGAAGTATAGCAGAAAATTGAATTTCTACTTTTTTAAAATTTACTTTATGCGTCACGCCTTCCGCAGAAGACGTGATATTTATGTATTTATTTCATTATATTTTAGTAAACTTTGTTCACATCGCCGTAAAACTGCCCGTTTAAGTGGTTTACAGAACTTTTTGTGTAATTATTAATATCCAATTTTAAGATATACTGTACCTAATTAATACATTTTATATCGATATTTATTTACCAACAATTAATTATTCTCTAGATGGACCACTCACACATATATAAAAAACTGGCAACCTCGATGGAATCTCCTTACTTCGATATTTCGACTGATGAGAGGAAAATTTTAGTCCACTTTTGGGTGCGGAGGCATGAGAGATATTTAAAATTGTTATTGTTTTTAGGAAACTCAGCTTTGGCAGCATGGTAAATATTATGTTATTATATATTTTAAAGTATTCTAAATTAAATTAACAAAATTGTCCATATAATTTAGTAAAACATTCTGAGTAGAAATAATCGAAATTATATTTCTTTTGTGCCAGTAACTGGTCAATCAAAACGTCAAAAAACACCACTACATAAGTATACAACCCAGCATTAATATTATTCACACCAATGTTTGGAGGATATTAATTCATATAGATAAATAAAAATTAAACTTGATTTACTATGTACAATACCAAGAGTATTTTTAATGACCATACATCCATCCAACATCCATTCGACCGAAAGACGTCCATTGCTGGACATAGGTCTCTCTCCCAAAGATCTCCACGACGACCGGTTTGCGCCACCTGCATTCTGCGGACTCCCACGACCTTCACTAGATCGTCGGTCCACCTTATGGAGACCTACCCACGCTGCGTCTTCCAGTACGCGGCAGCCATTCGAGTGCCCAGCCCACTGCCACTTCAGTTCGGCAATTTCGGGCAATGTAGGTTACTTTGGTTTTTTTGCGGATCTCCTCATTTCTGATTCGAACACGCAGGTAAACTCCGAGCATAGCCCTCTCCATTGATCTTTGGGTAACTTTGACCTTTCTAATTAAGCCATTGCAAGCGACCACGTCTGAGTGCCATAAGTCATCACTGGTAACACACTGGTCGCAGACTTTTGTCTTGAGACTCTGCGGTATCTCGGACGAGAATATTCTGCGTAGCTTCCCAAAAGCCGAGTTGGATTCGACGATTACAGTTTTATTATAAACCAGCTGTCCCGCGACTTCGCTCGAGTGGAGTTTAGACAATTATATTCTAAAAGATAACCTATATTCTGTCTCTAGATGCAATCTATCTATGTTTCATCCCGTGCCATTCAATCAATCCATCAACTTTTTGCTTCGAATAAGACTAAAACGGATTTACTTACCAACTCCTCTTCCACAATAAAGTCATCGCGTGTCATTCAAATTACTATAACTTTTGAAATCGGTCCGATTTTGATGAAGTAAAATTTTCATGTTATCCAAAATATACTTTACAATTATCTTTAATTTTTAAAATACTCATATACTTAGTACTTTCTAATTGATGCCTGCACAAACCAAATTGACAGACAGACAGATATTTATTTAAAATGATATAAACGTGTATAATTACCTATTTTTAGTCTCTTGCAATAATTCTTTTAACAAAAATCGGAAATGTACAGACACGTGAAATTTGCAATTTTATTATTAGTGTAGATTTCGATTTAACTATATTACATTTCCATGTTGTTGGAGTTTCTTTCTTCGTAGTAAGAATAGTAAGCAGAACAGTTTTCTTTTTCATATTACATACAAATGATTACGCAGTCATAAAACATAAAACACACGCCCAAAATATTCTTCTTTCTTGTAAAACTATTGTTTGAAGTTTGTAACAAAAAACAGAAACGGATCTCGCAACGCTCAGTGTGCACACCATCCACAGTGCATTGAATTCTATGAATTTGGATATACATATATGCACAGCCAATGAAAAAACTATTTTCGTTCAAAACATGAACAATTTCAGTAACGTTTACTGTAGTTATTGCGTTTGTTGTAGTAAATAGTTTAAACAGTTACTGTGTAACAATCAAATGTTGTTTTTTACTATGAAGATAGGTAAAGAGTTCTTAGATGGACTGCTTTCGACTATTAAAAAAAAAGTGCACAAGAAGTGATTTTTTTTGGTAATCTTTAGTTTAAATATGTATGTCAAATTATTCTTAATTGGCTTAGCTGCCAAATATGAACCTTAACCCTTACTTCTGAATCTACAATGCCTGATCCCTTAAAGTGACACGGCGAAACGTCTTTTTATACAATTTGTTATATCAATAGATTATATACATAAAAAATTGCAAAAAAACTCTACCAATACCTATATTTTGTTGTAATCATTTGCAGTTTCGTTTTTAGTTTGTTAATAACATAAATTATGTATCATCAAAATCGTTTCTTTTTGAAATAGTTGAGTTACAGTAATAACACCCGTAAAAATATATATTACGTATTTTTAGCCAGGAAAAGTAGCATATAGAATTCAATCTTAAAAGCTCTAAACATAAAAGAACTGTCGCAGACAGGTGTTTGCTTTATAAAATATATTACAATGGAGAACTTGGTCGCGAGTTAATGGGTAAACTCAACGTAAATGTGGCCACGCGCTGCGTAAGATATCACCGACTGTTTAATGTGCCTTCTTGTAATAATAATGTTTCAGAGAATAATCCGTTTAATAGTATGTGTAGGCGTTATTATTACATAGTTAACAATACTTTAGTAAAATTCAAATGATTCATTTAATAATTGGTTTTCAATTTTTACATTTATATATTTTTTTGTTTTCATTTATGTTTAGAATGCTTAAAATCAATATCATTTCCATGAAGCTGACTTAAACTCACTTTGACAAAGTAAAAGAAATAAATATTATTCACTCATTATAATTTTTGTTGTGTAAGTTTTGCACTTATGTAATAGGGTATGAGGTTTTAAATCTTATTTAGAATTAATGTGCTATTGTATTTTGTTAATTTTATTCCTATGTATTTTGAATTAAAATAAAATAAAATAAAAATAACAGAAAGAAAATGTGCTTAAAATTACAATGATTTCAGGTTCATGTACCCTCTTGTGGATGAGTTGGCCTACAATCTAATGGTGGGGGTTTATGTCCCTTTTCAATACAATACTCCAATGCGATACACGTTGACGTACGTTGTTGTAGGAATCGCCTTCTACTATACTTCGATGTTCGTAATGGTCACTGACCTCATCATGCAGTCACATCTCATACCTCTGATATGCCAGTACTCCGTACTAGCGGATTGTTTTCAGAATTTGATCAGGGATTGCAATGCGAACACAGAAGGTCACTATGTTCATTATTTCTTTTAATTTATAAGAACGCTAAAATGATTGTTATGTAGGGTTACTTATTTTATTTATAAAAAAAAAAAACACATTCAGGATCAACTTCTTCGTCACTTAGCTGGAGGTTCATATTTGTTACAATTTCATATGAACAAATACATAACGTTAATAATTCTATAGTAAAATGTCTCTAAGAAATAATTACTCTTATGTCTCAAGGGGTAATAAACTAAAACGTAAAATAGCTTTAATAATTTTCAGACTGTGATAGACTTAACACTGATTTCCGTGATATGTACACCATAAGACTGGGCAACTTGATTACACAGCACAATTTTATTTTAAAGTAAGTAATAGTTTTACCTGCAGTGTTAAGATTATTTTTAGGTTTTTTTTATGATTATAGTTATTACTGTTATATTTTTTTCAATTAAACAGTCATAGCATGGAGCTAAGAGGTATACTCAGCATACCTATGTTGGGCCAATTAGCAGCAAGCGGTATACTTATTTGTTTTGTCGGCTATCAGGCCACAACGGTAAGTAGCAATAACTAATTGTTTAGAATTTAAGTAGAAGTTGAAATATTCGTCGTCCGACAGAACAAGCTAAGAAACTTTGGTTCATACCGCCTATTCTGAAGTTCAAACTTGCACCAACACCCTAGCAAGACGATGGCAATCCTTCTAGAATGTCTCGAGGGATTCTCGTGAAATCTCAAAATAAATGCTTCGTGCCATTATTTTCAGTTCGCTTCACTTGTATATAACAACCAAACTATATTACGTAAAACGCCAACAAAATCACACAATATAGGGTCCAGTAACAAGGTATTGAATTAAGAATAACGCCCACTACATAACAGACTGAGATACCACCAAAAAGCCATTCGTTTATAATTTAAATTATTAGAATAATATATTTCATTAATTATTATAATTAAATGTTTTTTTTTTTTCAGTCAATTGCTGTTAACGTCACAAAATGTTTAATGAGTCTTTTCTATTTAGGATATAATATGTTCTCTCTTTATATTATCTGTCGATGGTGTGAAGAGATTACTATACAGGTAAATTACATCTTCTATTAAAATTCCTAATCTATATATACATAAAAATCAATCGTTTATGCACTCCTAAACTGTTTATCTGATTAGGATAAAATTCTACCTTCACTCACACTCGAAGGTTCCTGGTCATTAAAAAAATAATATTTCCGTGGTATCGTTACTTTTGCCCGGCACAGTTAGTAATAAATAAAAAGAATACCATAAACAGACCACAATCAACTGACAATAAGTTAAGAAAATAAATAAAATTCAGAGGTAAACAAAGGCCAAAAAGTTTGTCAATGTTAAGTTCAGGGGCACAACTACCGCTGTATTACTTGGATCAATGATATGAGACCTCTGGACTACAGTGGGCCCCAACATGTGTAAACCATTGAAGTATATGTATAAACAAAATTTTGTACAATGTTACCTGTTTTTACTGTTTTTACCCTACACTAGGGTTTCACCACAGTTGGATTAGAAGGCCCGACGAGAGATTTTGATACAAAGCCCATCTAGGGCAAGCTACGCCAATAGTTAAGAAACGCAAAAGCGGTCAGAAAAGTAGGTTTTTCTAAAAGCTATTGCTATCGCGTTGCGCCCTACAGAAAGAATTCTAAATGCGAAAGGGACAACTGCAGCTCAAGCTGATTTAATTATGCAAAATAGACGAAAACATCACTTCGTAATACCCTGTTTCGTAATAAAGACTTTGGGTATTCTTGTCCACTTTGCTTTTTTTAATTTTATCTATCAAATTTGTTTGACGAACGTCTGAAAATGACTGTAAAAATCTAGCATTTTTTATTTTTAAACTTCGATCAAGAAGTTGCTATTGTTGAAAAAATCAAATCGTACGGGCATGGCTGTGGTAGATACATATTATTTGGTTTAAAAATATTTACCATAATGCTATTATCCAGGGAGGAAACTCGGGACTAGGTTTGAATGGAATAAAGGCCGGTAGGATATCCTCTTAAGTGCGGTGCTATCTAGGAGGATGAGGGCAATTTTTTTTTAAAGTATTTTATCTCAAACCTTGGGGAGAGGGGCACTACTATCAAGTTTCAGCACCCGTTCGAAAAAATCACAGATACGAGGCTGACTACAATACTATATTTTCAGAGTCAAAACATAGGCGAGGCTGTGTATTGCTCGGGATGGGAGATGGTGACTCCCATTGTGCCGTCTGTACGTCATACTATTTTATTAATTATATTACGTGCTAAAAATCCCATGGTTTTCACCGCAGGAGGAATGTATAATCTCTCGCTCACGTCTTACTCGTCGGTGAGTTACGCTCGGAAGGTGCTATTACTATTAAATATTACTAAACCATAAACGTTATCGATGTAAGTTTTTTTTTCCGAAGGAAAGCGTAGGTCTAGTCACGTCGCGACGTTTTAGTCTTATTTACTATTGATGAATACTATTATCAATGTAATTCAAATTAGTAATTTTACTGTAATTCTACTTCCCAACTCGCCAACCACTGAACATAATTACATGATTGTCTTTTAAACCATATATGTATGCCCTGGACTGGTAGCGTTTCGAAAAAGTTATGAAAATAATAATGAATGAAATCGACAAAAAATACCGTTCAGGATGTTTCTTGCAATCTTTTACCTAAACCATTACATGTTTAAGCGACTTAAAACAGTGAAATAATTGTAAAGATCGAGAACTGAAACAAAACATTTAGGTACATACAATACGTAAACGAAACGGATTTAGCAGAGTAACATTAATCATATTACTTATATTGGATTTTTTGTAAAGTAAGTATCGCTTTCAACATTCGAATTAATTTGTACGAAGAACCTATGTATCTATAAGTTATGCACTTCGCTTATTACCATCATCAGTGATTGTTGTTGACCACTTATAAATTACCTGTAATACAATAAGAAACATTAATAAAAATATTTATTTATTCGGACTACAGAGTGGTATATGTCTTTGTAGATTTAATTGGTGGCTCAGTGAAATATCACGTGTATTTTTTATGAACGCCCAGTGTGTAAGCTGTATTTCCACACCAAAATTTTTTAATAAAAAAAACACTCGTGATTTTAGAAACGGTTAGTCTAAGATCAAACTAGGTATAACCAAAGGGGAGTGGCGATTAAAAGCTGCAAGAAAATTTCAAGTGATCATTGGACATTTTGGCCACAACGCCATTTAAGATCAGGTGATACTGTGGTCAAAACGTTCAGCCTATAATATAGGTGTGGATTTAATCAATTGTAGTCAAAGAATCCAGATATTTAAAATAATAAATCACGAACTTAAAGACCCTTCACTACTTCATACTTAATGGGAGCTTATGTAGAGATAACGTTACAAATATTCAACTAAGTGGGAGTCCAGTAAATATATTGCTTGCTCTAAGCACGGGACCCTAAGCATTTGTTCCCTTCTTTTACATGAAATCCGGCCCTGCTCTGCAGTACATATAAAATAAGTATTATGAATGTATTAATAAACATAAATACTAAGTATGTATTATTGTTTACAGTTGGTGAAGGCTTCGTACAGCGCTCTCACTTTTTTACTTCGATTACAACACGATTAATCTTATTTATTTATTTAAATCTATTTCTATAAATAAATAAACAATGTTAAAAAAGTTTAGCACTTTTCCTCTTTTGTTTGTCAATTGATTATCTGCTTTTTATTTTTGAAGAACTTATCTGTTTTTATTATAAAATTATAGTTACATTTCTACCACTAGATTTGGTCCGTGCAACGTCTAAATTCGAAACGACTTCACGTCTTGAATTTTATTATTCACGTGATATATTTATTTAACCGACTCCTATACCTCCTAGGATCCTTTATGAATCATTAACACATTCACGTGTTTAAATAATATCTTGTTTAGTGACACAAAAAAAACCTTTAAATTTTGACGCTACGGAAGGTGCTATGATCGAACTTTTAATAAAGTATATATTTACAAAAACTCATCTGGCAGTCTATCGGAAAAAGCCAAGCATATGAAAAATAATTTGTACTATCACACTATATACAGATTTTAAGATTTTATCGAAGATTTTGTATATTTATTTGTGTTAATACAATATTCTTTTCACTGAAGCCCATAAATTCATCCTCATCATCTCAGCTGAAAGACACATGCTTTCCCTAAGTACCCGGTTTTTTATTTTTCTATCTTTACAACACTAGCTCTTTAAAATTGAATTTCTGTTGGCGGCAATTTATTTAACTGTAAAATTTGAATATCTGAAACGTTTAAAGAATGTATAAAATGAAATTCACCTTGGCATTCTATGTTATCTATAGAAATAAATCAAATTGAAGTGTCTGTTTGTATATATATGCGATACCTATATGAAAAATACAATTTTGAAAAATTTAGTCTTTCTGTTTGTACCGGGTAATCTCCCGGGATGGCTGGACCAATTTTGACGGGACTTTTTTTGGTATATAGCTGAAGTTACTCCGAGTAACTTATGGTACTTTTAATTGTCGAAAATAATTAGGATTCCACGTAAAAAAACACATAAAAATTTGAATAATACCCGCATTTGTGCACTGAGCACAGCTTTACGAGCAAGTTCTTAAATTTATGAGAAATATTTTTATTTTATCCTAGTACTAAAAAAACAATTAGGGATAAAAAATTAAAATGCAATGACGAATATATGAAAGGCGGGCGCAGCCGTGGGCACTCAGCTAATATATGATAAATTATAATAAGCGTATTTAATTTGGAAATGCAAATAATTACTAGGAGTTAATAAAAGTATGTATTACACCGTCTTAGTTTAAAATATTACACTGAATTATCGATCATTGACCCTAAAATTACTTTTAGTCTTTGTTTTTATGTTTCCTTTATAGTGACTCATTAAACTTCTAGTCAACACATAGACGAAGACTACGTTTACGTTTACCTAGTTTTTATACCACATAGAAACCGAAATATATAATTATTAAATACGCTAGTTTATATATAACATTTAATTATAAAAAGATATCTCGGAATTGTATAAATTTGCGAACTATCTATTTATTAGGTTCGTATATAATCAATTCAATTTTCAATTGGATTTTAATTACATTTTAGTTTTATGTCCATGTTACTAAGAAATAAAGTATTTGATTTTATGAAGAAAATTTTCTTTATCATCTAAGAACAAAACTCGTGCCATATAGAAACGAGGGTGCAGCCACGGGCACACAGCTAGTAGTATGTATAAAATCTCAAACTCATACTCGGCATAACCTATATTATGAAATATATCAAGTTTCCCGTAGTAACCGAGCGCGTCGTGTTACTCGTCTATACGAAGAACGGAAACATGCACTCTATGACAGAGCTGAACACCGTATTGACAAAATAAAAACAAATTATTATTTAGTATTTTATCAAGCAAAACATAATTATGATTTAATTTAATAATAATACGACCTGTATTTAGTATGTCATATAAAAACGTAAACATCAAAATTACCTAACTTATTTGAATTAAATTTTCTGATTTATATAAGAATTAGGGATGCCAGAGACTCCGCTCGCATGAATTACAAAATTATGGAAGTCGTTATTTTTTTAAATAACTTGATTATGATGTGAACAAAGGAGACGGAAATGGTCATGGTCAGATTATGAAGTTATTTTATAATTCACCAAACTTTACTTATATAAGATATTATTTCATGTAGCAACATATAATAAAATCTGACTACTGGTTTAAAAAATCATCATGTAAATAAATTCATTGATTCTCGTGTTATAAGTCAGTTAACAATTACAATTTAACTTCATTAGCGGAACGACGATCTCATTACGACATGCGATTTTTGTATGACATATTGAACTACAACATTGACTGTCCCGAACTACTGTATAGGATCCCCTTAAAAATACATACGAAAATAACTCGAAATCCTCACTTATTTGCACGCCAAATAGTTAAACATAATTATACAAAAAACTCGGTTTTGCATAGATGTTTTGACACGTATCATACGAAATTCTATTATGCCGATCTTTTTCAGCCAAACAGGAACATCTCTTTATAAAGAACATAAAACCTAAAATCCTAATACGTTAGTACGTACATACGGTGAGAGAAAACTTGGTAAATATGGTCACTATTTATAACATACATACACACACTCACACATACATACAATAAAATTTTAATATCAAAACATTATACTGCATAACAAAATTTAATAATAATTACTTTATAATTGGTACTACTTAAATGTTAAAATAATAAACTGTATTATAGTAAATGTACTGTTAGTAATATACAATAAAGAAATAAGAAATAAATAAATAACTAACGGAAGGACAGTGAGAGAGAGGTTGATTTTTTATCCAATATAGGACGTCTGTGTTAAAAAAAGATTTACATTTATTATAATAAGCTATTTCCAATGAGTTTAGTAGTAGTGATAAAACTGTTTCACGTGAACGAAATTACGACCGTCAGTTATATAGTAATAAATATAAGAATAAAATAAACAATCGATTTGCGGTACAGATTATAATGGGAGTAGCCATTCGTCTGTTTTCGTTGTACTATTACTTCGCGTCTATAAACTATCCCGCGGTTTTAGTGTTTTTAATTAATCATCATGACATCAGAAACAGACGCGGGCGAAACAGAGAATATTATAAGATAAAAACACTTGTCTAAATAAAAGTTGTCCATTTCAGTAACAACGAGTGTCAAGGTTTTATCATCATCAAAAAAAAATATACTGGAAAAATATATCATCTATTGTATGGAAATATACTGCTTAGACCATAATATAATAAAAGATAATAATTTTTTTATATTAATGTTGGTCGTTCTTTGAAATAGTTGACCTGTAAAAGAGGCACTTATATTTAAAATTGGACGCAGTAGATGCTCATTTTTTGAATTCTTACGATAAAATCTATAGAACGTACATACCCAGGCTTACTTCATACTTCACTCCAGAAATCAAATTTATTTTCACAAGCTTAGCTTTCTTAAGGTGAGCAAAGTTCAAGTCATCTAATTCGACGACTTATGGAAACCTTATTCTTGTGTTTTAAATCATAAGTGTGTCAGGTGGTAAGAAAAGTAATGTGAATAATGAAATAAAAACTTTATAAAAGTTATTAAAAAAGACATTGGCCATTATCTTATAATACACATGAGCAGAGCCGCGGGCATAGCTAGTTTGTAATAAAGTTCTAAAATCATAGTTAAAACATAGACCAGTTCATAATATATTATGTGAACTCAAACGTTTCGTGTGTAACCGATATGTGGAACAGCTTTTGGTCTGCCCGAAACACAATGCAAAAAAACATAGCGTAAGCATTGTTTTTCGGCCGAAACATTCTTAGCGGTTTTGCCAATCCTCTATTGTCTTATTTATTGAAAGATATTTCTTTACAATTTTCATCTGCTTGGACAATAGTCTTTGGTTTAGACGTAGAGACTGTAAATCTGGTAGATTTTTTTTTTTAATTTTTCGTAGAGCTTACAGGAAATTTTGATCAGAAACTAACTGCTTGGAATGAGTTGCTAAAAACTATAGTTTTGGTCTAGAAGGACGAAACATGGAAACGCAAAATCTAAATGAACACAAAGGTTACATTAAACACGTCCTTTTGCAGAAACGCTAAAAGCACTTTCTATCTCTCTAGTAAAATTCTTTAATAAATTTATACGCGAACCTTTTTGGAGTACCTAAGACATCTATTATGAATGGATCGGCAGCTGTCAATAGCAACAAGGCCAACTAAAGAGTCTGAATATTTAACGATGTTACAGTGAATCTCTCTGCGCATACACTGACATCGAACTTAAAGTTTTATCAAAAGAACTTCAAATGAATAAAGTATATATGTAAAGAAAAGAGTTACATTAATATTTAGATACTTCAAAACCTGGCTTTTTGTTATGTTAGGCATCTTCAAGACCTAATTATAGGACCAAAATCTACCATAAATTCTTGAAAACTTATTAAAACAATGCGATGCAGCAGATCGATATTTATTGACCATTCTCCCAATACCACATATGTATAATAAACATGAAGTGATAATGGCGCAGTGGGTAGTGCGGCCGGATTCCGCGTCAATCGACGCGGATTCGATCCCCAACTATCCGACTCTAAAATCGGCCTGAGCCTTCGGTGAAGGAAAACATCATGAGGATCCCATAGCATGGTATTAGGGCAGTTTGTCCGTTGTGATACCCGCTTGGGTAGCTACCACCCTCAAGTTTGAAATCCTGTCGCCAAATACCAATAGGTGTGTTCTGGCAGCATCACTTAGAATCAGTACAGAGTACAGTACTGAGGTACTGGCTTTGTGTGTTTACCATCCTGGATCTTATCATCACTTAACATCAGATGAGATTGAGGTCAAAGCACTAAGCCTATTTCGTGTAAAAAAAGATAAAAATCATATAAAACAACACCTTAGCCCGTACTACAATAAAATTAAAATCAATACTAAACATTATTTATTTCATTTGGGCCCTAAAAAGACGCTTATGAACTTCAAAAAACTACTACCCGGTTCGAAAAACTGCCCAGCCGAGAAGAGCTGGCAAGAAACTCATTTTATTTTTTATTTACATAAAAATGTTTTTTTGTCTATAAAATATACAGTTCTTTGTTATCAATGGTTTTAGAGGAAGCAGAGAGGTGTAATTTCCAGACATAACTATCGTTCACATAATTATCCTGGACAATAGAACCTTCTTGACACAGAGTTTGGACTTATTGTCAGGTAAATCGGTAACGTACTTTGAAATCATATTGCAGAACCTGACGCTATTACCGAAAAACCTTTTATTAGACTTACTAAACCTTTATCATGCCCATTTAACGGACGGCTAATATGTGATTATTTTTGGTATTAAAATTATGCCGGTAGTTTGCTATGTAAAGTTTCTTTAAATTTCAATTGATACACCAGATACCGACTGGAATAAGGCCCTGTTACATTATTAGGTAATAATGCTTACACTTCAAAACCTAATGATTTCAACACCTGAACTATAATACTTAGGTAAAGCCAAATCGTAATGTCAGAGTTACTGAGTTTAAATGTCGCACCTGAGCACAAATACACTTACTTTCCTATCTCATAGGCAGGGCGAGTTTATATTTCTTTTTATCTCAGCGCTTTCGCTCCACCGGATTTTGTGAATGGCCTGCTGCTTATTTCATTTTATTTTGAGGAGAAATTTCTTTTTTATATAAAAACGGCGTATAACTTTTTATTAAATACACTTTCCTGATATCAATCGAATGGTTACTTACTATGAATTGCTGATTTTTTTAAATGAGTTCTTTTTGATATTACGTATATTTATTTTTTTTTGCCTTTTAACATTATTATTATATTTGAATACTAGCTGTGCCCGCGGTTTCACCCGCTTAGAATTCAAACAATTTGCAACATCTCGGCCTGGATACAATATATGTCATTAACAACTTTCGTCGAATTCGGTTCAGTAGTTTTTGCGTGATCGGCGAATAAGTTAATAACAGACACGCAGTCAGTGAAATATTTTTTTTAAAAACTATCGAAATGTGTTCTTTTCTCCCTCATAATATTTTTTCTTAAATATCTTCAATGTACAGATTTTATCTCTTTAGCCTTTTGTTATAAGTATAGACATACTTTTAGTTACATGAATTGTTGTTTAGAAATATTCTTTCTTCTATACTCGATATACATTACTTTTATATATTATTAACTTCTTGAGCGGCGTTTACGCCAGCTTTCCGTTGTCTTCCTATTGCCTTATTTTTATAGGTAATCGACATATTAACAATTAGTATGTAGTAATTTTTTACACTTGTGTAGCAGCTATTTTAATATTTTTTATAAAACTACATATCACATGTTATCCTTGTAGAATATTATGTCTATCGAATACATAAAACTGAAATGTTTGTTTGTAATATCAAAATAAAAAGCTTTTTACTAAATACATATGAATTTATAAACAGTAACTTGTATTAAAAACACAATTTTTAACCTGCATTCCCGTCTATTTGTTTGTTCCGGCCAATATCCGGAACGGCTGAATCAGTTCTCACGGGATTGACAATTTGATTTTATGATATTTAGCAGCAGATAGCTGAAGTTGTAAGTTATAATTTAGGCTAAGTTTATTTAAAAAAAAAACTATTAATGTTCGCGTAAAAAGTTAAAAACTCGTGAAATTGTGAACAAAATCTGATTCAATGTACAGTTTTACTTGCAGCTGTTTGCATTTGTGAGAACTATCCTTTAATTCTTTTAGTACCAAAAATAATTTAGAGCCTGTACAGAAAATATGGTGCATCCTTTTCCAATGATTATTTTGAAACGATATAACGCAGTGAATAATTGTGGTAGAATAGACAATATGATACGCGAGCGGAACCGCGAGAACTGCTTCTTTTAAATAATTGCAGAACAATTATCTTCCAAATAATAATTTTCGTACATATTTAAAAAGCTATTAAAGTGTGTGTGCTTGTGTATAATAACACATAGTGTTATGTATTTATACATAATTTGCAATTTGGAGACGCCTGGAGCTGGCGCGGTAGGCCAAAATGGCAAGGGAAGCGTGGTGGATGCGGGAACAAGGAAGTCGTGCACTGACCTGTTCCTCAGCAGCAGTAAGCGCCTTCGACGTGTAGATCCACTCGCAGCCGCCCGAAAGCTCCTTAGAATAAGACAAGGGCTTCCAACACCTCACACACTTCAGCCAACTCACGACGTCACCACAATATGCGTTATAGTTTATATTATAAGCGGAGAAGCGAATATTACCACCGATTTAGTGGCGCGGGCGCGGTTAGGAGCACAAGTAGGTATAGCGGGGTTGCGAAATATAGTAATTACGTTGTATGCGCGGGCACGGTCGACACAGAAGTAGTGCACGACAGGGAAAGGGGGTGGGGGTTTTAGGAAGCCACACTAGGTGGCGTTACCATTCCAGCCGCCCTTAAAGGGTCACCTTTAAAAACCTGCCGTAATAATAAGGAAATAAATAATTATAAGCGGGATATGAAATAGCGGTTTTGCGAATAAATAAATGAATATATGTATAATACATAGACAAATAATAAATAAATAAATATTATACATAACAGCGGGAATTAATTTGCGTAGATTATTGAGTAAGGATAGGACACTGTTGAACAACGAGTCGTAAATTCGTCGTTCTCTGTGCAGTTTCCACCGTAGCAGTAAGAACAATTTTATCCTTGGATGGAAGAAGTTTTTCTATGACAGCTAACGGTTGCGAGTAGTCAATAATGACAAATACAGAACCGACAGCGATGGGTTTCGAAGATGTACTACAGTTTTGCCTAACCTGCAAATTATGTAAATACTCGAGATTCCATCGCTTCCAGAATGACTGAACTAATTTATCAAACAGGGAATTTCTGTGAAGTAAAGACATATTGTCAGATTTTACTTCACGCGCGGGTATAGAACATAGCGGTGCGGTGTGTAAGAAGCGAACATTGGGGAAGATTTTTACCACTAGTTTTTTGCAGATATTAGAGAAGCCAGCCATAAGCGAGTCGACTGGTCGCGGGTTAATTTTATAGCGGGTGTAGAATATGCGTCTTCTCTATCGAATTATACGATGCGCGGGGTTTACCCAGAATTTTTGTCCAAGCGGTGGCATCAAAAATTCAGGACTGACATGTATATTAATTTTGCGGTAGTGATAAACTAACAAGTTAATGATTAGATCCTGACTTTGTACAGTCGCGGGGTATTGTATTAAAGGCGTATTCATATACAGAGTCGAGGAAACAGTTTCACTCGCGTGCAGCAAATATATATGACTATAATCAATAGTCAGCGATTTGCCGGTACAGAGCGCGTGGTATGTACTCGATTTTAGGCCAAAACAGACAGTATTAAGCTGCGGAAATAATAGCGGAACTCGTGAATTAGAACTGCAATAAGTTTGATGGTAATCAGCGATTAGTGCAATTACATATAAACAAAGATTCAATAGAATGCTTATAAGCGGACCGTGAACAATGTCATAGCGTAGCGGTTTCCCTTCTCTGATAACTCCGTGATGCGGGATCAAGTAATAAGGTAACACTGAGTTATCAGGAGGCGCGGGAGATAAATAATTTTTACTCAAGTATTCTTTCATGAAATTAGCACAAGCAATTCTCGGAGATTCGTCGAGTTTATGATCTAAATACATTAACTGTTTGCGAGTGACTTCATATGGGTCACCTAGCGAATAAAGGTATCCGTGAAGCGGTAACGTGACAATATATTGACCACTGTTAATATCTTTATCAGTGGTTGCGTGATAAGATTCTAAGGATTTAAAATCTTCGTAATGCTGAACCGAGGGGCTGGAAATTTCTTCAGCCTCCAAGGATTCGTTCATATCTGTTTCAACGGGTGCGGGTGTAGTAGTACAACAGCATGAAATTAGGCAGGCGGTCTGCGAGTACGTTGTGGGTACAGTACCCATAATCACGTAGCCGAGTACAGTTTCGACTGCGGACGATAATGTTGGATTCTTACTAGTGACACACGGAACTAACAGATGCGGAAATAAGGAAGCACCTATTAAGACATCTATCTTATTAGGCGTTGCGAACATATCATCTGCGAGCGGTAAATTTTCTAAATACGTAAGCGTGGCGGTATCAACATTAGCGGTAGGTAAAGAATCCGTTATTGTATTTACCATTAAACAATTTATATTAAAATTAATATCAGAATGATAGCGAGAAAAGAACTGAAGGTTCGCGGTGTATTTAATTATATTTTCAGAGCCGGCAAACCCTTTAATGACTACGGGTTTGACCGCTTGACATGGTATACCTAACAGTTCACAACACTCTTTAGTTATAAAATTACTTTGTGAAGCGGTATCAAGTAAGACCCGTAATATATGTTTGTTGTTGTGAACATCGTACGCAATAACTTGAGCGGTAGCTAACAACACCGTGCTATTTGAGGTACATTGCGTGTCGGTATCGCAGAGGTTACGCGATATTGAGTGCGAAGCGGCATTGGTCGAGGTGTATAACGCTACGTCCGCGGGCGTAGCGCATTCACGTAGCACGGGCGGTATCGATGCGCGCGAGTTAGGTGACGCTGCGTGCGCCAATGTCTCAGTTGTTGTGCATGCCGTCTCGACGATTGCGGGTGAGCGGTACGATTCCCGATTATTAGAATGTTCGGTGAAATAGAGCATGGAATGGTGCTTTAATTTACACCGGCGGCAACTAGCATTAGAACGACATGCCGAAACTCTGTGCTTAATGCTAGTACAATTTACACAAGCGCCTAATTCTTTTACAACCTTGAAACGATCTTTAGGTTGCATTTTATTAAATTCAGGGCATTTATACAAATGTAAATGTGTGAAATTGGTACATAAACATTTATAATTTGGCGGGCTATCTTCGCGTATATTTAAATATGTCTGATATTTTGGTGGTGATGCGGAATTATTCTTATTAGTGCGGGTACGTATCCGTTCCGTAGAGTTTTTTGTGCTCACTGAAGGCGCGGGATCAGATGTATTTGCGGTGCGTTGAAATATTTTAGAGCGGTTTTTAATAAACTCCACCAAACTATCAAATGTGGGTATATTTGCGGGATTATTGTTAGAAATTTCGAAAGCGCGTACGGTATCTTTATCTAATTTTTGAAGAGCGATATGTAAAACAAATAGATCAAATAAGTTATCCAGTTTTAAATTTTTAAGTGCCTGGACTGCGTTTACAAATTGTTCAACAAATAAATCAAAGTTAGTAGCGGACGCGTTACAAAGAGGTTTAAATTCTAACATTTGATTCATATAAGCTGACGCGTACATTCGTTTATCTTCATAGCGATCTACTAGAGTTTTAAAAATCAATTCATAATTTTCTGCACAGGGAGTAATTCCTGCGCAGGCGGATTGAGCCGTGCCTGATATTTTACCTAAGAAGTAATATAGTTTTTCAGCGTCTGTAAGCGATGGATTATCGTGTATAGTGGATTTAAAGTTAGAGTAAAATAACGGCCACGATCGAATATCACCATTGAAAGATAATAATTCGATAGATGGCAGTGAGGGTCGGCTTTTTTGTAATATATCTTCGTTTGCGGTTTGTGTACGAGTATATTTGGTAACTAACCGTTTTGGTGCGACTATATAACTGCTCAAATGCTATCATGGGTTTATAATCTGCTGCGGCTTTAGGATTAATCGTTAGTAAACGTTTGTTATATGAGTCTAAAACAGTCAAAAACTCACTGCGAAGCGTTTCAATATTACTGCTAGCGTCTAAAAATAGATCGATGTCTCGATCTTTATTCTTTATGTCGACTCCTATATTTTTCGATGAGTCGTAAACATATTGTAAATATTCAAAAATAGCGTTACGTTTCCCTTCAAGCGTTGACAAAGAAACGTCGTCTTTACATTCAACCATTTTTAAAAAGTGAAATTACAAATATTTTAACAAATAAGTTTTAAATAATAATTTAGTTATAACAAGTAGCTTGACCTTGATGATGCGGGCAGAGCGGTGCAACGTCGCTCCGCTAGCGCGAGCGCAGCGTTGCCAGATATGCGGGGGTATTTTGTGAAAATTGACAAAATATAAAAAATGCAAAATATAATATAAATTAATATTATATATATGTAATAAATGCGGGATTATAAAATACTAGACTATTCAACACGAAATCGTGTTAGAAATAGTTCTGGCGGGAATGATATTATAAAGATATGCGGATAATAAATTATGCGGTAGGTAGGGTTATAAAATATTAAATACGTAAAATATGATATATAATTATAAATTTACGTAAATACGCTTATTAGGATGTTACTAATAAGGGCGCTGGTAACAATATCTGCGAGCCGAAGGACCAATATGGAGACGCCTGGAGCTGGCGCGGTAGGCCAAAATGGCAAGGGAAGCGTGGTGGATGCGGGAACAAGGAAGTCGTGCACTGACCTGTTCCTCAGCAGCAGTAAGCGCCTTCGACGTGTAGATCCACTCGCAGCCGCCCGAAAGCTCCTTAGAATAAGACCAAGGGCTTCCAACACCTCACACACTTCAGCCAACTCACGACGTCACCACAATATGCGTTATAGTTTATATTATAAGCGGAGAAGCGAATATTACCACCGATTTAGTGGCGCGGGCGCGGTTAGGAGCACAAGTAGGTATAGCGGGGTTGCGAAATATAGTAATTACGTTGTATGCGCGGGCACGGTCGACACAGAAGTAGTGCACGACAGGGAAAGGGGGTGGGGGTTTTAGGAAGCCACACTAGGTGGCGTTACCACTAGTCCATAATTTAACCACTAAACGTACTTGTTCAGAGTTTACGCTTCAAACAAACTTTATCATAAGTAGTCGGAGCTTGTCTCACTAAATTATACACTACGTTCAAATACATCAAGCGAAATTGATAAGTTTATTTACAGTCGAGTTAAATAGATTCTAAGTATTAATTTATAATAAAATAGTAATTAGATTAAATAATTACAATGCTAGTAAAGTTGTCTTCAACGGAGTAATATCTAATTTTTATAATATTGTTTGTGGTATTTTATAGGTATACGAATGAATACACAAATATAGATACGCAAGTCACGATTCATTGGTTCAGTAAAGATTGATCTGTTTTCATAGATGACTGGTACAGACTTACTGTATGACGATTATAAACAGATAATCTATTTTATTACGTTTGTTTTATTATTAATGAATATATTTTCTATACCGCGTATTATGTTTAACGTTTGCAGATAATCTTGTCTGATATTCAATGACGATCTGATCGTAGAAGGAATAATGCCAAGTCTAGAGGAAATGACTCTCCATTGACAATATCGAAAATGAGCTATAAGTACTTTGCGATATATATTTCAGGGTGGTAGCTAGTCGGTGGGCATTAGTAAATAATAAAGGTTTGGTCAAACAGCGGGAGTCTGCAATATTACTAGAGAGTACGTAAAGGCGACGCGAGCCGAGCATGACGGCTTTGTTTGTTTGTACTGGTATATTATAACTGCTCCGATGCGCCCGCTGTGCGTTTAAACCACAAGGTTTCATAGTGCTGTTTCGCCTCTTCTTTTAAACAAAACTTTTTAAATTAAAAATAAAACCGACGTCAAAAGAATTTACTATAAAAACGCACTAAAAAGTAAATAAATAATTACTTTATTAATCTACTTCTGCTAACTTTCATATATACATCGTTTTAATATCATTAATAATTTTGAAATAGGTAAAAATTTACGAATCGGTCCACAATTGACGGAGAAATCGCGTAACAAACAAAAATACTGACGAATTGATAATCTCCTGCTTTTTGAAGTCGGTTAAAAATGATATCTGTATAGTGGAAACAGAAAAAAATTCATGTATACAATATGTCCATTGTTCTATGTTCTGATTTGCTTATACTAATTTGATATTTACTTTAATAATATAAATCTTACAAGTTATTTCCAATTGATGTTGACCAATTTATAGGATAAGGTTACAATGTCAATATAGCAAATATAGTAAGGCGCAAAATCGAAAAAATGAATAAACGAAATTAAGTAGGTGACTGATAGACGCTTCGGTTTGCGGCAGATTTATTACTTGAATATGTAATTAAGAGAGTGTACTAGAATTACTGAAAACACTAATTCAATGTAATAAGTTAACATCGTCACCTTTTTTTATAATTCCCTATTTACAGTTTGACATTTATATTCTTTTAAATTGAATAATCTATTCAATTGATTGCCAAAAAAAGAAGACTTCTAAAATATATACACATATAAGTAGGCTAAAATTAGGATTTAGATGTACTATCTATATTATGTATCCCCACCAACGAGGACCGAAGGCCTGGTGTAGTCGCGGGAATCCGCTGAACGCGGAAGTCGCAAGACCGATCGTTGTGGAGATCTTTGGGGGAGTGGATTTCCTTTGGTTAACGTGATAATGGTGTATTTTTTTTTCATGTTACCCCATTTTATGTTACTCTCCAAACCTAGCTGTGCCAACAAATTCTGCATGCAGATGTATTTTTGAAGGAATAGGACCCGAGATAGCTCGTTTTATCTCTAATTAGCACCGCTGATTTACATCAATCTCTTATATACGCCTAGCTATCCGTGTAACAGTTAATTAGTTAGAAAATCTTTCTAGAAATAATCTAAACCGCACATAGTTTTAACAGGAAACCTTGACCGGACAACAGATGCGGTCAAAACGGTGCCTACGAGAAATGTTTTCAGACTCTTCTTATTATTAGTATAAGATAGAACAAGGTCAAAAAATTATAGATAGAAAACTATCGTAAAAATTTAAATAACGCAAATAACTCAACGATATGAAACATAGTAAATCAATAGTATTATGTTTAAACGTCAGAAGAACTAGATAATAACTATAATAAAGACAAATTTATAACTTTAATAATAAACAGAGTTTTATATTTATCGTTTACGGTTTGTGATTTTAGTAATGTATAAATAAATATAGTACATGAGAGTAAACAATATGGTTATTGTTTTAATATAAAAAAACAACTTTACACTCACTAAGAAAACGTTTTAAGTTTTAACGGATTAAATTTATTATCAGGTTTTTGTCGTTAATTCTTTCAGTATTGATGCTATGTACCTATCTCACATGACTTTTACAGATCCTCATTTTATAAAGTTATTTCTAATTTCTTATTCTCCAACCCACATTTGGCATTGATTTGACCAATATCCGTGAGACTCATTAAAAGATACGGCTGAGGAAACCAGTTTTATAAATCGTTTGGTATTAGAGGTGAAATTGATGGTCTCAGAAAACCCAAGGACAATAATCATAAGTAAACATTGTGTTTAAGGAGAAATTTACCTTTGCTTGTATACATTATACAAACATAGAATGGAAAAGTGCTAGGAAGAGATAAACATTCACAGGACGATAATGCCTTTTGCATAGTAATTACAACTCAGTGACAGCTGAGTAGGTTAGTTAATGACAATCTGCTATTTACATATACCATTCTGTCAGTGTTGTGTGGCTAACGATTAGGCTCTAGCAAAACGGTGGCTTATCTTACTTTTATTGGTTGCGTGGAATTTAGTGGACTTTTCGTAGCACATCAGAACACACAATTCGCATCATTACTTATTATGCAAAAAACGCCGCCAAAATTACATAATTTAAAGTCAAACACGCAAGTTATTGAAATTTAGACAATAACACGACAGACAGAGATCCTGCTAAAACTGCTATTTTATTATAAGTGAAATAGGCAGAGACAGGACTAGCCTTTAATAAATAAAAGCTATTGACGGGACTCATTATTATTCATACAAAACGTGGCTACTGCATACGGTGAGTACCTCGTAACATTAGTCAACGCTGTTACTTTTGAATACAAATTAAAAATACTAGGAAGCCGAAGTACATTCAATAAATCTAGAGCCCGATGAGCACCGCTTATTAATGTTATCGGAAATTTTATAACATCTAATATCTTGGTACAATTTTACCGAAGCTTTAATTAAAACATGAAACTTCCAAATAAAGATTACATTTTTATTAACGTTTATTAATATTTTCAACTTTTATAAAACATCCGCTAGTTATGTGATTTATGTTTTAACTCGAATTCCTGATAATTATCACTTACTTACATTGAAATATAACTTACTTATTATAATACTGTTCGTTTATTATAAATTAGTGTTGTAACTTTACGATGTTAAACGATCGAGATGCCATTTCAGTGAGGTATTCCTTTGTATACGGAATTTAAATATTTGTACCAGGTAGCTGTTTGTTACTGTCGAACTCATAAAGTACATTGTATTAATAGACTCAAAGTTTAGAATCGTCAAAAAAAAATTTGGAATTGATAAACCATAATTTGATTACTTTTTTTTATTAAACATAAAAGTAATTCTAGAATAAGTCGGCATATAAATAAGCATGCTAAAAAATGGCGAATAAGATCCATTCTAACACCTTTTACCAGTATCAGCACTTAAAAGCCCAGTTAAAACTTAACTACCGACACTCAATTTTAGGAGACTTACTTTGTCTTAACTAAAGGTTAGTTTTTAATACTAATCAAACTCGGATTGTTGTAACTGTGAATTAACCTATGTATTTTGGTTTGTAGACATATTTCTATGACCTAAGAAGATGGCTTTTTACGTATTAGGTAGGTGTTTATTTATTTTATTTGTTTATTTATTGTAAAGATATTTAGTTACTATTGTAATGGAGAAAAATAAATCCAGTTATAATTATTACAGATATCAAAATTGTCAAAAAAGCGAACAGAATAAATATATAGTAGGTAATGATTAATATAGAGTATAATATATGTTCCACTATTTATAGGGTATAAAATTATGAATATATTGAATGATCCATCCATAAATCCGGCTAACCTAAAAGCGTTCACTGCTGGACATAGGTCTCCTCCAAAAATGTGAACAACGCATCGACCTTCACAGAAAATAAAATAAAACAAAACACAAGACATTTAGAGAAAAATGTTACCCGATTTTTGAGAAATAGTTGAAAAAAGCTGTGATGTATTTAACAATAAAATCATACATAAGGTAGTCATACAATAGGTAGTAGGCATAGCCATACCCCCCAACGTGCAATAATAGTACACTAAGGTCATGCCATGCCACCTTTGAGTTCCTAGTAATTAGTATGGTATCACTTTGGATTGTTAATTATAAGAAGAGATGGTCAGACGGTTTAGCGAGAATACATCATACGATTTCGTATAACCATACATTCCATTCTGGTTCCCCACACATGCATCTTAGTATAAATACAAGTGTAAGTTAGTTTAAGATTCATTCCATTCTTCAGTGTTCATAATTGTACTAGCTGTTTTATTAAATAAAGAATTCACATTTAACTAGGTATTGCTTCGTTATTTCTGTGTAATAAATAATAATATTATTAAAGTACATATATAAAAGATTTTCCGCTATATACTGAAATATTTAGTTTCATTAATTAAACAGAATAAGTTGTCAACTGTACAGTATTACCTACTTTATGCAATCTAAAATAGTGTGCATTTTATAAAGCCAAACTTGTCCATAATAACTGCTATTCATCAAATGGTCGAAATAATCCAAAATTCTTGTGAAAAATTAAAAAAAAGAAAAGTATTTCCATCAAATTTTAGTAATAATGCAGCTCATGGCTACTAAACAAAGAAGATTGAACGTTAAAAAAGGGAGACAGGTTTTATTTATGCCTATATATACATATTATTATTTTAAACTATTTTAAATACTCAACAACTTGGGCAAAAGGAAAAAGGTCATGAAAATTTCTAGCTGATAATATAGTTCCGAATATATACGTCATTGTAGTATTATTAAAATTGCATTAACATTTGCTAAGTCATTTAGACTTCTGGTTTAAAGAAATATATTAAATTATTTAAATGATTTGAATGTAAAAAATAATAATCCATTTCGCCTGATAATATGAGATCTTTTATTATTTACAATATCATTACCAAACATTATTCATTTGGTTGGTGTCTAGACTAGTTTTATAATTATAATTTATAGTTTATTATCTATTGTTTTTGATCATGCTTTGCGACCGTATTCGACGATAGATGCAAAATTATAAACGAAATACATATATACATATAAGAAATTTTACAACAAAATTAATAATAAAATAATAGTAATTTCGATGTACCTATTCTAGCAAATATTACAATTGTTCTCATAAAGACAAGGAAATAATATAAATGTTGTAACAGTGGCATACATCATGAACGCTGTAGATAATGTAGAGAAGTTTTAGGTATGATAATTGTAGATATTATTTACTTAAATAATACATAGTTATTCAGCTGGCAATCGATTCACAGGAACTCGTTACACTCGTATAAGAGACATAATACGTTAAAACCAATATTTTGAAAATGGAGAGTTCGTATGCTTAAATGAGATAATTCCAGAAACGTTTTGTGTTAGTTGTACAATGAATTGAGTAAAGACCTATATCAATATCGGTCCTGTATGGGGTACTGTTCGCATCAATGGGACAGTTCCGCAAAATACCTTCTCATAACCCTGGATAAGTTATAAAGGCATTATGAATGATCCATGCTCACTAAGAGAAAACTTCAGCTAAGCTCCAGCTAAGAAGGTATTGTTACCTCATTGAGCATTTATTTATCGCCGATATTATGGTGAGTGTTCGGTGTTCGGTGAGTTGTACAACCGTTTTCCTCCATCTGTGTTCCATAACAGAACCACACAGGCTGGCCACAGATCTTTGCCGTACCATGCAGATGTGGCATAAACTCCCTGCGAGCGTGTTCTATGAAATCCTATGAAATTAAATCCTTTAAAAGAAGCATAAAGAACCATCTAAGTATCGTGACGATAGCCGGTGAAATCTGTCGTAGACAGTCGCTGTCCTGATCTTTACCGAGCTACCATAATAATTATAGGTAATAGTAACCATAAAAGTTAACATATCTGGCAAACACAAAGTGGCAACATCAACAGTATACAAAGACATGTATTTATGGGTTTTGTACGGAAATCTGATAAATGACATTTTTATTACAAATATGTTACATTCATGAATAAGAACATATATTTTATCAAGCTCTTCTTCTTCTTAGTTAATGGCAATCTATGTACATACAATTTGTGCCAGTGTCATGCGGGTAAGATATATTTCAATCTTGTATCAGCGTTACCAAGCTCCAACCAAACGGTGGCTTATCCTGCTCGAACTTTCCATGGAGCTTTCTTGGCACTTTAGAATAAACGTTGCGCGTTAATTTCTATAATAAACTTATTTTGTACATAATAACCTAACTATATCACACAAAACGCCACCAAGATTACATGATATAGAGTCAAATACACAAGTTTAATGAATTAAAGAAAACGACTGCTACATGACAGACTGAGATCCCGCCCCAAAACTCCTATCAATCTCTATATACTGGTGAATCTGGCTTAGCGATGAGTTAAAAACTATTTAGAGGTTACAATAAAAGCTGAAAATAGATGTAAAGTGGACAATGACTGACCTCTAAAATTACATAAACTTTAACGAAATTTAGTACTTGAATAAAAGTTATAAGTCTATATAACTTATTTAGTTTATGTAACATAACCTATTGAGATGCTTATTATCAAATATTATTTATTAAAAATTATCTGAAACACCAATAATAAAACAAATTTTGTGGAAAACTCTCTGAGTGTACGACTTCATTCATAAATTTCTTTGTTTCAAGAATGAACACTATAGTATGTAGAACATATTAGTTATGTAATTACTTAAATTTTTTCTCTTCTTCTTAAAATTTCTTAATAGTACTTAATTTTACTTTATCTTTCACTGTTATAAACTTTTAGTGATAAGCCTCTGCATACTCGATATTTAATGCGTGGGGAAACCATGGCACACAGCACAAATAATTAATGTGAATATAAATACATATCTATACTAATCAATAAAATTGAAGTGTCTGTTTGTAATGTCAAAACTAATGTATTATGAATGATGATATGATAAGATGAGCTAAAGTTACTCCGGGTAACTTCTGCATAAAAAAAAAATGAATAAAATCCGAATCAATGGTCAGTTTTACGGGCAAGTTCTTGAATTTATGAGAAATATTTATACTTTATCTTACTTAGTACTAAAAAAAATTAGGATTCCGTATAAAAAAAAATTACAACGCCGTGAAGAATATTTAAATAATAATAATTACTAGAAGTAAATAAAAGTATGTATTACACCGTCTTAGTTTAAAATATTACAGTGAATTATCGATCATTGACCCAGAAATTACTTCTAGTGTAAATGTCTTTGTTTTTTTGTTTCCTTTATAGTGACTCATGTAACTTCTAGTCAACACATAGACGATGACTACGCCCTAGTTTTTTATACCACATAAAAACCTTAATATATCCTTATTATATACGCTAGTTTATATGTAACATTTATTATAAAAATATATATCAAATTGTATAAATTTGCGAACTATCTATTTATTATGGTTCGTATATAATCAATTCAATTTGATACTCATTCAGCAACTGTCAATTGGATTTTAATTACATTTTAGTTTTATGTCCATGTTACTAAGAAATAAAGTATTTGAATTTATGAAAAAAACATTCTTTATCATCTAAGAACAAAACACAATGCTATTCATAAGCATATTCAAATAAAAAATATATAGTAATAGGTGGTACCTACGTACATAAATTTCACGTGAACGGCATACAAATTAAAATATTTTACTACGTTTTTGTTTTATTATTTGTATTTGTTACTTGAAATTATAATAGACGACAGAAAAGTTAAACTCGACAAAAAAATAAACAATATGTTAGACATATACATATATAAAATAAATAATTTCATGTATCTACTGTTTAGTTACACTAAGTGCATTAGTAGCATACTATTATTTGTTGCATACAAAACAGATGTTGGCTTTTGGAACGCGCTATCAAATTGCAACGCAAAGTTCATAGAAAGTTCATGCACTTGACATTTATTATCGGGCATTCATTATCGCTATTGCAATACGTAACTACGACAGTTATCAAATGGAAAGGAAATAAGATTTCATGTGAAACATGTTTTGTGTTATTATGTTCATTAACGCTGCAGCACGTGGACATTGTCACTAAAATGTAATATTTTTAAACAATAATAGAACAAAAACGAGCGCGCGCCCTTTGTTTACAAATGACGCACGAGGTGTGGAGCACATTGCAGCTCATAAGTAACGGATCCCGGAGTCGTTTACCTTCTGAGCGTCGAGACGGCCGCCATGTGCGTAGATGCGTGAGCGCACCGCGCGCTACAGCGTCGGCCAGAGAGGCGAAGTTCGCGGCGGCGCGCGGACGATGCCGCGCTGGCTATGGGCGGCGATGCTCGTCGCGGCTACCGGCGCCGGCGCCTGGAGACCGCCAGCAAACCCAGTAATCTTCACACCACGTTCACGTCGGCAAGCGCCCGATGACACCTCCACTCATCATATTCACCTCCTCGGCTGGCACCTAGAACTTCAAGAAAACAAAGCTATTCGTTCGCCCTATTACAACGATTGCCAGTTTTACAAAGGATGTATTCGACACGAAAAGGGTTCAAAAGCGACTGTCACAGAGTGTGCAGGTCAGCTGTATGGACTGCTGCAGGTCAGCGGTGAAGAGTTTGTGCTGCAGCCGACACAGAACGAGGGCGCTCATGTGTTGCGGCGACGGGATGTGGTTTTAGCAGATCCGGCGGCTGCGTACAATCTTACGGGTGACACAGTCACTGATCTTGATCTTGACTTTGGGGAAGACGATCAGCCAACAGTGACGTCGCACGTGCGCCCGAGACATAGTGGACAAACTGAAACAGAATATTTCCGTAACGTTCAAGTGGTCACCAGACCGGTGTCAGGTGTGTGTCTCTGACAAGTATTTTGTTAGAATGTTAATTAAAAAAAACCAATGTGATATGTTATGATTGATGTTCCAGGTGTAAAGGGACTATGGCTAGAGTTGGCAATAGTGGCCGATATGACGATGCTAAAGTTTCACGGCCAAGGAAGAGTCACACATTATATTCTCGCTTTAATGAATATCGTGAGTATCTTTAAATATACTGGATATTTAATTAAAATTTTACATTTATTAGTGCATGTTCATATCTTATGTAATTCGTTATAGGTCAGTGCTATTTTCAACGACCCATCTTTGAGCTCAAATATGACGCTAGTAATCAACAAACTGTTCCTGCTCGAGGAGAAAGATTCAATAATTAAATATGGAAATGTGAAAAAATCTCTGGAAGGTGTGAATAAATGGAATTATCGACATCTTATGAAACTGCCACCAGGTACAGTATTAACATTAATGACAATAAAAACCTATTTCGCTACGTTATTCTCTTATGCGAATATCCAATCACACATTAATAAATGATGGAAATTTTTAAGAATTTTGTTAAAATGAAAATCCAGACCAAAATATAAAATAAATTTGTCGTATTTCCAATAGATTAGAAAAAAAGCGCCGGCACACGCATTTATTAAACCCATCCACTACTGATTTCGTCATATAACGTTTCGTCCAACAAAATATTGAAATTTATTAGCAACATTATTACAACTTCCGGCACGGACAGACAGTCTATCTCGGTCTCACATCACAGTCATATCAGTAACTGTTTACATTATAACTTCATTAATAAAATTTGAGAATCTACAATAAAAATTAAATTTATTAGCATCTACTGTTTTTAACAACGCTTTTCTTAAACATGATTTTATTACATGTGAGTAATAATTAAGAGAATATTTTTTAACCCCTTGAGCACCTTCCCGGCGTTTACGCCAGCTTTCCATTGTTTTCCTATTGTCTTTCTATTGTTTCATTTTTATGGGTACTATGGGTATTGACACATTAATTATTTATTTGCAACATCGTAAATAACCTAAAAACAAACAGTTATTTTTACTATCCGAAATATGGTTGTTATAATGGAAAATAACATTGAATTGACTGAAAAACGAACTTAATAACAATAAAAAAAACACGGCTATTAGTAGATAATTAGTAAAAACAAAAGCTGATAAAAACTCGATCATGAAGACACTTATTGAAATGAATAGCAGTCCTTTTGAAAAACACTCTCAATGGATGTCGGCGGTTGTTCGATGATATGTCACGTATTTCCCGCTTATTATTATTTATAAAAAAATGTTGTAATTTGACATTGTTTTATTAGTTTAAATTACGGACTTTATTCATTCATTCAACAAAAATAAGTCCACTGTTGGACATACATAGGTCTTCCCCAATAAGGGAGGATTTGCCATAATCGCCTCGCTTGACAAGCGGGTTGGCGATTGCAGTTTCGATCGTTTCGCAGATCGATGATTTCGTCGTACTCAGAGGATGGTGCTGCCCATCCCCTGATTTATATCCCTTAGTCGGGTTTTTACGACACCCACGGAAACGATATGGGGTGGTACTATTCTTAGCCGGCACCACACTTCTCTCTTCTTCTTTACTCGATTTTATTTTTTTAGTGTAAAGCTATTGACAATATTATATTTATTTTTATTAATACAAAAAAAAGTTGGAAATAGTTTTTCTTCAAATATTCCATAATGATTATTTTCGTATTTTTCGACACGGGACGAACATTATTTTTGCATATCCGTTTGGTGTGTACGTGAACAACATGAAACAATAACCTGGGATAATGTAGTTTAAAGTTGTAATTAATAACCTCATTGAGATTCGACGTTCAGAAATTATAATTATGATGATGAATGAATAAGTGAAGTCATTGAACGCGTGCTTGATGCCGACCCTGACTCAAATGTGTTAAGATACACGTATGTAAGGTTTGAATAGTTAAGTCAACAAAAAATACTTGATTACTATGTACACATATTATTCTTGCAAGTCTATCAATAGATTATAAATTAGATATGATTCGAATACCTACTTTTTTACAAACAACATCCGATTATACCGTTTTGAATGTTGCAATAACGATGATGCTTGAAGTTGAAAAGAAATCTATACTGATCTACACAAATAAATAAATATGAAGTATGTCTGTTTGTAATATCAAAATAACAGTTTTTTTTTTGCTAAATTCATATGAACATATATACGGTACTTGTACAAAACAAACAAAAAATAAGTTATAAAATTTTTGTCTGCTTGCATGTCCGTCTGCCTCTTTGTTCCGGCTTATCTCCGAAACGGTTAAACTGATTCTGACGGATTTTTTTTTTGGAAGATACCTGAAGTTATAAGGAGTAACTTAAGATTCCGTTTAAAAAAAAATGAAAACTTGTGAAATTGAGAATACACAATACAAAATATGATAAGCGAGCTTAGCGCGGGAACAGATTGTATAAGAGGCTATAGTAGTCTAATGTTAAATTCGAATTCTTCATACACGCGTGACTAGCCAGTCGGGATTGATAGTCATCAATGTAAAATATTTAATTTTTTTTTTCAAAATTTTTATTTTGGTTACTTGTTCAAGTTAGTTATCAGTCAAATTTTATAATTTAGAAATTTCTAATCTATTTTTTTTCCAAATTCAAAGTGGATTTATGAATAATGAATCACTGTTATTCTAGACAGCACAGGTTGGGATGCGACGGTGTGGTTGACTCGAACTCAGCTTGGTGGGCCTTCAGGGTTCGCACCAGTCGGTGGTGTCTGCTCGCGTTTTCGTTCCGCTGCCATAGACCGTGATGAAGGGCTAACCAGTGCTTTTGTCATCGCTCATGAACTCGGACATCTGTAAGTGTTACAATTTTTTCAACAAACCTACTAACCTTACAAACCTTCGTGAAATAATTAGTCTATAATTTTTTTAGCATTCTCGTAAGGCAGCAATTCACTTTACGTACTTAGTCTCCTACGAGTTTTCGAAATTATGGATCTTGCTATTTTTGAAGTAATTCCGATTTCCCATCAATATGGAACAAATATACATTCGATTTCTGAGAAATTTAAGTTTTATATACGGTATATAATTATCCATGTGGTGCCGGCTAAGAATAGAACCACCCTATATCTTCCCGTGGTTATCGTAAAAGGCGACTAAGGGATAAACCCAGAGATGCGGAAAAGCATCCTCTAAGTACCATAAAACACCTACTGCGATCGCCAACCCGCCTGCCAAGCGTGCCGATTATGGCAATATGGGGAAGACCTATGTCCAGCAGTGGACTAAAGAGTCGGTCGGTCTTTCGGTCGAAACAAAATACGTCTCTCGGTTAGAAAAGGACTGAGCCCACATTAATATAATTTTCATACTAATCCGGCGAAGTATCTCAGTTGAGATATCATTAAGGTTTATAATAAGGTATAAGTAGTAACGAGACGGATACTTTACGTGATCGAAATTTTATTCACCAGTTAATATTCAATATAATTTTTATATTTAAAACGAGTTGAGAATAAACTTACATTAATTAACCAATTTATTTGTAGATAATTATTCACTTCCATGCAGGATAAATTCTTGTCCACATTATCCTTTGATGTTTGTAAATAAAGATATTTTTTTATACAAACAGACAGATATATCAACTTGAGTGTGATTTTAGATATCGTGTAAAATCTGAAACATTTCTAAATCTATAGCTAAATATATACTAATAAATAAACTTGGAGTGTCTGTTTGTAATGGCAAAATAATTTTTTTTTTAGTAAAAAGATATATGAATGTATATACGATACCAATACCAAAAATATAATTTTTGTCTGTCTGTCTGTTTGTTCCGCGTAATCTCCGGAATTGCTGAACGGATTTTGACAGAACTTTTTCGTGTAGATAGCTGAAGTTACTCCGAGTATCTTAGGGTACGTTTCTTTATCTTTTTTATTTTTCTAAATTTTAAAGTTGAGTTTTTACTTCTGTCGGCAGTCCCTATGTTCTGCCAAGTTTTTTTTTAATTCTCTGATCAACATTCATTTATAACACGTTAATCACTTGAGCACTAAACTGGCGTTTACGCCAGCTTTCCGTTGTTTGCCTATTGTCTCATTTTTATGGGTAATCGACATATAATATAACATATTTAAAAATAATATTCAATTAGTTATGTATTTACATTACTAAGTGTATTTTCTTATTTGTTATTTACAATCGGTACACATTCAATGTCACTGCTAAGTCACAGTATATTATAAAACAATTATTGTATACACTTACGAAAACAAATAAATATAACACGTAATCTCTATGTAAATATATAGCTACATAATAAGAATATATATGACAGTGGATTTAATAAAGATGAATGTTCGTTCCTTATTAACTCTCTTATTAGAGATTCGCTCTTAATTAAATTTACCTTTGAGGTATGTCCAATGTCAAGGAAATTAACGTGGTAAAACAAAGAAGGTATACTTTTTATATAGGCTAAGTTCTCTATGACTTTTTATCACTCTAAATTGCTCAGCTGAGTTATATCATATAACTATGGGTTATGGTTCTATAATTATGTAAAAAAAAACACATGAATTGAATTTTTGAATTTGCTTTCTGTTACTGCTAAAAGCAATTAATTAACCAAAAAATAGTGACCATCGAGATATTATTTTCCAATGATTATTTAAAATTATATTATACGTAGAGAAGAGGATATAATACGCGGGCGGAGCCGCGGGTAGAATGCTAGTTGATAATAAAATTCAGTATAATAAGTACATACATACATAACGTCACGCCACTCTCCCATAATGATAGGCAGATACCACATCCATCCACTTGCTACGATCCTGACACACTTCTTTCGCTTTCTTCTTATTTTATAAACACCTTCATACATGCTCTTCGGTTACGGGTACTTTTACCTTTTTTTTTTGACGAGGGGAAATGCATTTTAGCTGGCCCTTCTTCAGAACGCCCTTAATCTTGTCGAGATACGTTCGCCTAGGTCGACCCTTACCAGCTTGCCCAGTCACACTCGGCTTGTAAATTTGTTTCGTCAATCTTCTTTCATTCATCCATACCATTTAGGCATCCTTTTCCCTATCTTCGCCACCACATCCTCTACCACACCACAACGTTCCCTTATCACACTATTCCTTACTTACTTGCTTAATAAATACAACAACTCGTAATAATATATTATCTAACTAGTAAATAAGGAAACTTTAAAATATTAACGCCATTATTTCGAATTTTTAGTTAACTACAAGTACAATTTTTTTTTTGTTGTTTTTATTTTAAACGTTAATTTTCCTTGAACCGTATAAAGATATCACTCAAACTGTCCAATTTAAGACTCTAAAATGAGTTCCTGATTATTCAAATTCAAACAAACGCTTTGTGAAATTAACTTGGTGGCGTGATTACAATTTACAAAAGCTTTGTCTGAAGTTAATATCGTAAACGATGACGCGTTTGTGTGATGTTTTCTGATATTAAAACGTTTGTAACTCTAACAACAATTCATTTTTACAACATCAGCACAGAATTGCACAACAAATTCGACAAATTACACACAAAAAAAAAAATCCTGTTTAACGTTATTTTAGTTAATATTTAATTATTATAATAAGAGTGATTGTGATTAATGACATAAAATAAATTCTTTTTGAGGTATCTACATAAAACACGTGTCAATACAAATTTTGACTTTGACTTTAAGAAAGCATAATTTTTTTTAATTAAAGGTCTTAATTAGGCGTAAAAAAGTATGACATGAAACAATTTGCTTTTGTATTAAGGAGACCGATTGAACGGTATTTTTCAAACCTTGTGGTTTTCATTTTCAATTGAAGATGACTCCATTCAAGTAAATGTTTATTGTTTTTATTAAGTTTTACTATCAAAATAAGTTAAACGTGGAATAACAAAAAAGTGGAAAATAATTTAAAAGTGCACGCTTTTACCATTTATTTTATGACCATAAGTACTTTCTCTCAATAAACCCCTAATATAGTCTCCTACCATGTTTTCATTGTATTGGCCTCGATAACGTTGTTGGAAGATCGTAATGTCCTGATGAAAACGTTCTTCTTGTTCTTCTGAATACGCTCCCATGTTGTTTTTAAATTTATTTAAATAAGCATGCAGCATATGTATTTTAATGAATCTTGCAGCCCATGCCCTTAAATTTTTTTACCATATCCTCAAGTAACTTCTATCGCTAAATTCTGTAACAATATTATTGTTATTTATTTTCGAATACTGGCCAGAAGATATGCTCCGACTAATTTTGAAAAAAGAACATTCGCGTTTTCTAAATATAAAAAAGAAATCCATTATGTTCATTTTCAAAAATCGAGGTGGTCACAAAAAGAAGGTAGAAGTCCCTGTTATCGCTTTGGAGCGCTGTGTTATGGTTACGCGCCAATAAAGATTTTCAACTGATGACTGATCGCGTCGAGGGCATTTTGACGAATGTAAATAAAATTGTATTGTACATTCAGTTACTTTACGTTTTTTGAATCATTATTATCAAATAGTGTGTCATTAACTACATTAAAGGTTTTTGACAGAATTAATAACCTAGTAGGCGTATTATTTTTATTACAAAATTTATTACCCTACTGTGAATACCGAATACAGTTGAGTTATAATAAAAAAAGCATAGGCAAGATCTTCGATTAAAATTTCTTTTCGATTAATATCAACATTTTAAAAAAGTGTCATATATTAGCTCCAAGCAACTAATATGCAACAAGAGCGCCAATGAGTTATGTAATAAGCAGTGATTCATTGTATTTAAAAAAACACACTTTATAATATTGTAATAGTTATAATAATAACCTAACTAATATTTGTAGGTTATACGTTTAATTTCACGAATGTGTTTGAATAAGCATTTATTTAAAAAGATTTGTTAGACTAGCATAAATTTGAAACGAGGTTGTCATATGTATAACATTATAAGCATAGATATCGTGTGCATGCAAAGTTCAGTGCAGCATAGCAAAATGCCTTCGTGTCACGAATGTGAGACCGGCAAACGATTTATATCATAACGTAGTATCTCGTATAACATCCTAAAGTGTTTGTTATAGCAGTTGATAGAGAAATGAATCAGAGCGAGCTCGGGTTCAAAGTGGACTGAACCCGACAAAGAACCCTTTTACTCCCTTTTAATTAGCACTCGATTCGTTCGTTTGCTAAGCGATTACTTACAGACGAAACGTTCATTATCTTTTGGTGATATTTTATTGTATTACTCCAGTTTATATTTGATTAATTAAGCGACGTGCTTAAAAAGGAGTTTTTATTTTTATATTTTATACAAATTCATAATAAACATAACATAATTAAGTTAGTATAGTAAATCTAATCTTAATGAGACTATAGATGTTTGTCGCTGTGAGCAATAAACTGTAAGTCTTATATTATGTTGTTATATACTAAATGCAGTTGTGTAATATTCAAACCAACACTTATGTACTAAGTAGATAATATTTATATATAGTATGTAGTGCAATAAGTGACCCGGTCGATCGCTCAGTGCGCAACAGATCCGGAGCTTTCATCTATTTCGGTTCCGATTGATTTAGCCTGATGGATAGGATCGCAAGGTTAAATCCAGTTACAATTTACTGCTGTAGTTATAACCGTTCATGTACATACTTGTAGTGATATTATTATAATTTTTAAAAAATCCTTACATTAAAACTTATTTTCTTATTAAAACTTATTACTCAGATGAAAGAAAACATTTATTCGACAACGAATTACGGAACATAATAACACAATAAACTTCGAAAAGAGTACTCAACTCATAATAATAAATACTGTACACGTTTTAAATACAAATTTTGTTTCTCACAATTTAGATTTCTTTTTTTTTTAACAACGAAGTTATAAAAATAACACTGCATCTTCTAAATATTCATAAGCTGTTTCCTGCTAAAGACAGCTGCATCCATTTAATCATAACTCTGTTGTAACTTTTTTTACTTTTTTAAAGAACACAAATAATTTCGTGTCATGGATTTCGTTCGCTGTTAACTCGACACACGGAATTCTAATTAGTTTAGCTCTTAATTAAAAACGTCTATACAAGAGAGAAACATCAAAGAAAAACTTTGATTACATTACAAAATAAAATCGACAAGAATAGTACGTACCTACGTTGGTAGGTACCACAATAAATCTTTTTATCCACAGTTATTTTGCCACAATATTTACCTCATATTTTCGTGTTTCAATAATTTGTAATGGAAACATTGTTTTTCGTCTTCTGACAACTGAATAATTATTTATGTAGGTACATCGTATAAAAAAGTTTTTTTTATTGAAATAATCCATCTACGCATACTACTAATAATAAAACTAGTTTTATCTGTAAATTTAAATGTGTTTTAGAAATGTTGTGACGGATATACTCATCTCGAATCAGAACTTGAAAAAAATTGATGAAACTTTGAAAGCAGAAAGTCTATGCCAAAGAGCTATTGGTAGAATATAGAGATTCCAAAAATTTGTTTTTTTTTTTAACAATGTTTTTTTTTATGGATAATGAATTCTTTTCGGCTTTGACTCAAAAAAGGGTCGACTGATTTTGATAAAATGTTGTGTGCATATATGTAGGTTAATTATCAATTGATAGGTTATAAGAATTACGAATATAATTTTTTAAACTTATAAGATAAAAAGTAATTCAAAACTCCATAGCCAGTTATGAAAAACAGAATAAAATCAGGAGATCCCACATTTAGTCAAGATAAGACACGTAGACAAAGTCGCGGGCGCCCGCTAGTGCGTAGTAAGTCAATTACTATTCATTAGATTCGTGATTATTTCCCCGAAAGTTATACTTAATTGTAGAATAAGAAATTGTATAAGGTCGTTTGATACTGTTTCTAAATAATCATTACATAACATAAGCTCACGCCTGTTATCCCCGAAGGGTTAGGCAGAAGTGAAGTAGCGGAACCACACTTCGCCACACACCCACATTTCGCCGAGCTTAGTTCCGTCCCAGATGTGACAGGGGGCGAGCCTGTCGCCATATCGGGCACAAATTTCAAACTCCGGGATGATACTGAGTAGAAAAACCCAATACCACTTGACCCGACCCGGGGATCCTTCCCGAGAACTCAGAACGGTAGTCGCACCGTAATACAACAGCGCCACCGAGGCAATATATTACATGTGCATATCAGACAAAATAATATAATTGACAATGAATAAACGAGTGGCTTGTAAAAAAACAGTTGTAAAGTATTTGATGAAAATTTCACGGAAGAAGAAATATTTCTACACCGAAATATTATATATTTAATCCCAAGTGGGGCTGATGGTAAATGTAAAATTTATCACAAACCCCATTCCGACGTGATGCGGTAACTTCTGAGTGCATTAAAATATGATATAGCTGTTACAAATTCTGAGCGAGTGTTTCATATGAATAAGTATTATAGTTTGCATTCGATGTTGAAACATGATGTCATTTTATGGTAATAATGTAAACACAAACGCCACGTAGTGTAAACAAAATTTAACCTAGTAATATACATACTAGTAAAAGTAATATAATTATTTAGGTTAGCTTGGGACATCTGACGACGCGAGGGATATCTGTATCCAATTGCAGGGATACAGTTGTTGATGTCAATTGATTAATTGTTGATATTTGATCGGTACATTTTACTGTTTATTCCATTTAAGTTCTATATACGTACTTGTTATCTCGAATATGTTTTTAATCGTATTTGTTTATAGTTGGCCGTGTTTAAATTGTGAAGGCGACAGTAAACAGAAGAGAAAAAAAACATAATATTATTATTAAGAAGATATTTTCTACTCGCCGGTTTTCGCTCTACTAATGTATATATTTATAAGAAAGTAGGTAAACCATAAATTAACTCGTTCGCGGCTGTATTTTAATTAAACTTTACTGGAAACTGAAACTAGACTATATAATTACGGTTAAAAGCTGTTGGGTTATTCTGTTATATATGTATTAGTTGAAACTGATTTTCCGTAAACATGAATTGATTTTAGCATATAATTAAACTAGCTGTGTGCCCGCAGCTGCTTCCTCGTTTTCATATGTTGCGTTTTAATTTTTTTACGCAGTATCCTAATTATTGTTTTCGAAAGTATAAGTTACGCGGAGTAACTTCAGCTAACTACAATCCAGTCAAAATCGCTCCAGCCGTTCCGGAGATTACCTGAAACAAACAGACAGACGGACACAAACTGTATTTTTGGTGCAGGTATCGGATATACATTCAAAACTATTTAGTAAAATTATATTATTTTGGCATTACAAACAGACACTTCAATTTTATTTATCCCTAGCTGTGTGACCGCGTTTCTTATATTCTTCACTGCGTTTTAATTTTTTTTATACCGAACCCTAATTATTTTCTTTAAAAAATGTTAGTACTAAGATAAAGTAAAAATATTTCTCATAAATTATTACACTTGCCCGTAAAACTGTGCATTGAAACGGATTTAATTCAAATATTCATGAGGTTTTTTTTCGCGGAACCCTTATTATTTACGAAAATCAAAAGTACCCTAAGTTACCCGGTGTAATTTCAGCTATCTACCAAAAAAAATCCCGTCAAAATGAGTACAGTCGGTCCGGAGATTAACCATTACAAACAGACAGACAAACCAAAATTTGAAAAATAGAATTTTTGGTATAGGTGTCGTATATACATTCATATCTATAAATTAGAGACCAATTTTATTTATTACTATATAGATAGCATAGATTTAGCTACAATTAGGGAATAAGCGGCTATTGGGTTTAATCAGAATTCATATATACAATACAATCTATAGTCGTATACATTTGTTATTATTTGTCAATAACTGTCATTGTTTATTATTAATTATTAATCATACTACACATTTATAAATATTTATTATCGTCAATGACCTTCGTCTATATAATATTTAACTAATAGTTTTACCTATTTAATTGTTTCAACTTAAGTTAATTTATAGATGGAACTATTCCACTCAAGGCTGGCATAAATTCAATTAAGGACGTGTGTCTCATTTTGTACATTGTCCTTGTCACTCCATAGTAATCTATTTCTATAAACAAGTATTTCAAGAGGCCTACTGTACTATAAATAAAGTACAAAGAAGTCATTCAGAATAACTTTATAGCAAACAAGAGTGGCAGCGCTATTAAATTTTTTAAGTTGTTCATAAACAGTAAACGTAAGTTAAAATAACTTTGAGCTAAAATAAGTAATGAAAATGAATGCTACATTTAATAAAACACAATAAATATATAGATATCAAAAGTTTAGTAATTTATTGTCATTATAAAATGTATAATTTACGTACATTTTAGCAAATTTTGCTTCTGGGTACGAATTTTTCATAACATATTATTGCCATCTCATTCATATAACGCATTACTAAATCTAAAACATTCATACGAGTATATATCAGTAAAAAGTAAGTATACCTCTACCTTTTATATATAAATTGCCAGAATAAAGTAATGAAAGTTATTTTAATATTATTTTACTTCTTGAATATATTTGTAGGTTATGTCGATGCCCGATTAGAATTTGTTTGAGGCATTATAGCTTTGTTTGAGTTTTCTTTCTGATATATATAGATATATCTAGATTGCAATATAGAGGTATAAACCAATTGAAAAACGGAGATCATCTGTCAGTCAAACGAAGTTTTAATAGGTCAGTATATGTTATTTAACCGGATTACATCGTTGCAGCTCAATTATGTTAAAATAAATGTTGACCGCTAGTGAGTTTTATTAATAAACAGTCGAATACTTTCCTAGCATCAACAAAAAACTACATCCATATTTATTTTACTATTTAACTAGTTCGTTTTGTAAATGTTTTATATAAAGAGATTAGCTGTGCTTGCGGCTTAGGTCGCTTGGTATTCAGAAAATTTGCACTCTATGTTCTCCCCCTGGATGCAATATATATAATTACCAACTTTCATCGAATTCGGTTAAGCAGTTTTTGCGTGATTGGCGAACAAATTAATAAATAGACACACATTTTTTTAAACTATATAAATGTGTTCTGTGGTCGACTTTGAAGCCCCGTATAGAATTTTTGTCTTGAATATCTTCAATGTATAGATTTCGTCTCGTTAGCCTTTTATTATCTACTAGCTATCTGCCCGCAGGTGCGCCCGCGTCTCATATATTCTTCAATGCGTATTAATTTTTTTGGACGGAACCCTAATTATTTTACGTACAAAAATTTTATTCTAAGATAAAGTAAAAATATTTCTCATCAATTATATAGCATTTGCCCTTAAAACTATGCATTGAATCGGACTTTATTCAAATTTTTAGGAGTTTTATTTTTTTTACGTGAAACCTTCATTATTTTCGAAAATTAAAAATACCCTAAGTTACCCGGAGTAACTTCAGTTATCTATCAAAAAAAGTCCCGTCCAAATCGGTGTAGCCGTTCCGGAGATTACCCATTACAAACATACAGACGAAAGTTTTAAAAATTGTATTTTTAGTATAGGTATCGTATATACATTCATATCTATTTACTAAAAAAAAAGTTGAAATTATAAACAGACACTTCAATTTTATTTATTAGTACAGATATACAGAAGATTATTAAGTAAATATATATTAATATTAAATTAATATACGTCGTGAGTATGAATGATTCTACAATATACGTATATATTAATGTTTATTTATTTTACGTGGTAGCACATCCGTACTATTTGCATTATGCAGTGTACACGAATATTCCAGCTGCCTTACTTACAGCACTGAGCTAAATATATCCAATGTTTTCACACATGCCGTGACCTTTTGATGTGTAAACGTATGCTCAACAAATGTATTTCCGTTGCGGTCATCTGTCACCGATTTAAACAAGGGTTCCTGAAACCATACGGCTCTAAGTACGTTTTGTGAGTATTCCTCCTACAAGCGGCTTATTATTAAACTCGCTACAAGGTCTTGCGAAGAAAGTAATGATATTTTATTTTAATGTTAATGTTATGGTTTTATTCTTAGCCTTGCCCCAGAAATGTTTCGAATTCATGCGAATGTTTTAGGTTAATTAAATTGTAAAAAACCGCAAATAATTTAAATGATTTCCCGCAATTTCGTTTTTTTTGTAAAAATGCATTTAAGTTTCGATTTTGTTTCCTAATATTTTTGGTTATTAATGAGTTTCATTACTCCCTATTAAAAATTAAATAAAAATCTTCAATTCCAGGCTAGCTTCACGCATGTGACAATTACAGTTAAATCGATTCAGTAGTAGATAACCAGTGATACGCCAGGTCAAAGAAAAAATTAATGATTTAATTCATGGTGTTTTGATTATGAAAATGTAGGTACATCATTATTGCTCAGAGCGCCATGGATGTTTTAATGTTAAATGTTACACTAGACAAATATTTTAATGTTAAATGTTACGTTATGTTAATAATTTAGTCAATCAATTATTAAAATTAAACATTAAAAAACAATATTTCCAAATTACCGTCTTTTCACTTCTGTCGCCAGTGGACATGGTTTTAATTGCATATAGAAAAATACATAGTCGTTATCATCTTGCCGGTCTATATCTCCTACGGCTAAACCTCTATGTAGCTCTAATAGTGTTAACACACGTACGAACCGAATCGTGGACATAGTACGGCGGGCGGCCGATGTTATCAGTACCCTAAGTAGGGATGGGAATCCATTCCGAAAAATATAGATTTTTGAATCGATTCGAATCTAAGTTTGAGGATTCGGTTCATAAAACATCGAGACCTAAAAGATTGATCTCTTGGACCTCGATGTTTTGTGAATAGATTATAAAAACCGATATTTTTGGAAAATCTTATTCCTCGTCCCTACTTAGGCGACTGATGACCTCGGCGACTCGACATACCATATCTGCAGCCCGGTCCATACGTGTATTAACAGCATAAATATACATTGGCTGATCCCGAAGCGCTCTTCGATGTCTTAACGTGTCACTTTGTATACACAACGAATCACAGTGTACGGTGATCGCCATCCAGTCCGGTTCAATCATCCTATCGCCCCACTAACTACTGGATATATACTGGTTGATTGTGAAATGTGCGAATTTGCATTATTTTTACCATCTGTCTGGTAGTCGCGCTGGAAAACAAAGCACATAGCAAATCATAAACGAAAACTCATACAACCAAGGTTTTTTTCTCAATTAAATAACGTTAATATGTTTTTCTTTGAATATACCTTTTTGCTTTATTTTAATATTTAATTCAATAACACTTAAGAATAATTTCAAATGAATCTCTTTCATTTTATTCAATGTTTTTTTTTTTTCTACTTATTTACATCCAAACATCACGTATTTTATTATGAACTAGCTGTGCGGACGCGGCTGCGCCTGCGTTTCTTACGTTCTTACGTTTCTTCTTACGTTTTATTTTTTTATTAAGAACCCTAATTATTTTCTAAAATTAAAAGTACTCTAAGTTACCTGAAGTAACTTCAGCTATCTACAAAAAAAGTCCCGTCAAAATCCGTCTAGCCGTTCCGAAGATTACCCGAACTAAACAGACAGACAAAGTTTAAAAAAATTGTATTTTGGCATTGGTATCGTATATACATGCATATATGTTTAGTAAAAAAATAATAATTTTGACATTACAAACAGTAACTCCAATTTTATTTATTAGTATTGATAAAATTTCACATTATTATTAAAACAAATATTAACAATTTGTCACATATTATTATTAAAAAACTTTTTTAACTAAAAACAAAACCGACTTCGAAAGAATAAAAATGCACTAAAAAGTCAATAAATAATTACTTTATTAATCTGCTTCGTTAATTTTGAAATCGGTGCCAGATTCTGTTAACAAAGTGGTGTAAATGTAGGTTGCTAATTATATTCGATTTTGATTAATTGTTCTTTAAAATCACACCAGTTCTTTATTTAGCTTAAATTTTATTGTCATATAGTATAAGCAGTTATTTCCCTTTGTAAATGTGTATATTGGTTAACTCTAGCTGGCACCGAATCCAAAATTAACGAAGCATATTAATTATGCAACTATTTATTAACTTTTTAGTGCATTTTTATAGTTTATTCTTTGGAAGTTGGATTTGTTTTTAATTTTAAAAGTTTTTTAGACAATGCATTTTGCAAATTAATTTTATTACAAATGTTTACTTACAGACTTATAAACCGATATTGCACAAAGAATTGCTAAACTTAATTAGTAGCGGGTTGGGCACATTGCCCGCAGATCCGATGCCCGATGGGGCCAACGCGATCTCGAATGGCTACTAGGAGACGCAGCGTGTGTAGTTCAAATTGTGTACAATAATATACAAACAAAAACAATACAACACTAATTTTAGATTTTGCAAACATTTTGGTAGACTCGGAGAAATTCAATACAGGGTCCGTGTAGGGTAAACTATGTCTCCTATATCGTTTATCGACCTTTATTATAACCCTAAAAACCTATATAATGAAATTATTCGATTCAAACCTTCATCTTCGTATCACTAAAATAATTCGTATTTATTTAGTGCGTAGATAAAATATAAACGTTATATAATTATACTGTTTGTAAATACATTATAATTAAGTTTCATTACCAAGTAATAAACAGATCCAAATATAGCTGATAACTTGGCTTAGCGGCGAGATAAAAGACGAGTATTTGTTACATTATTACTGTCACGTTTTAATATTACGATAATTCGATCAAAGACAAAAGAGATATCTAAACTTACGAATACTCGTACGGGATAATTTATGTTAACTATTATATTAATATTAACTAGTCGATGCACGCAACTTCGTTAACGTGAAATGATTTGCATTGAATTGTTTTAGTAGTCTTCATTCGATTGATTCGATATGGTATTATTCTACGCATTTCATTTATTACAGTAATATTTAGCGTAGATATCATACGCCATCAAATTACAACGTCTTTAACGATGTATTTTTGCAATAGTCCTTTATAAACTACCTTAATTTCAGAGGTTTTATTGGTTTAGAAAAAAGTTTACAAAATTCTATACTAACACAATATTTATCGCTGTAGAAGTAATTTGTTGGTGGAGCAACCAACCATTGTTTAATTTTTTAATAATAAAAATAACCACATTAAATCTTACTCAATTCTAACAAGACATCACTCAAATCCTTTTCTATCAGTATTCAGTTGAGCAATGATCGATGGATTGTTTAGGCATAGTAAACGGGCTAAATACAGACACGTATGAATTTGTATGTGTTAAATTATCTTCTCTATGTACGGTCATGTTTGTCAGCACCTAACACAGATAGCTGGGATAGAGGGCATGGTTGGAGTGATTTATTACTTAGAAGGAAACGTTATCTCTACAACCTAATTGTATAGGACACTTCTGGTACTGAAATTAACGCAATTTCGATGCGGTATATTTTTTTAAGTTATACTTCTTTTGGCGCGCTATGGAAAAATGATGAGAGTAAATTTTTACGATGCGTGTGTGCAACCGTCACGAAACAACGACACCCTGAAGTTTGCTAGACTACATAAGCACACTGTGAAGTTACACACAGAAGTTAGCTGTCAACGTTTTAGTTTTCTCTATTATTACGTCAAAGGAGTATCACTTCTTACGTGCGTACATAAGTACACATACTTTTTTTTAATTTCAACTCAAACTCACACCATAAGCACGCTAGTTCACTTTCAGGTGACGTTTGATAATAGTTTTTTTTGTATTTATTTCATTCTAGTGATCGCCCAGTGCTTGAAATTCGATAGTGATTCATTAAATTGTTTAGTATCATTTTATAAAACAGTAATACATTAATTCAAAGAAACTTCTAATAATTTTGTATGTCTTGCGTTTTAAATCCCGTGAAGTTATTGGCCTCGAAAGTAAAAATTCTGTCTATACTGTAAAAAATAATTTTGACGACGTCATGTGATTGAAAATATTTTGTAGACGATTACGTTGTCTTTGGTGTATGAAGTGATATTATTTAATGTAATTTCAATATATATAACATTATTATATATATCGTATACTTTATGAAATAAAATTCAATATTTATTACTAAATAAAATGTTTCTACTATTACGCTCTTATTTTCTTAGCTTAAGTTTCAAATATAGCGATCTCCTGTCGCAGTATAAACCATCTCGATGAGAAAACTTTTCATCTGCAGTTAAACATAATCTGCTTGCTGTTAAAACAGTATTTTATACTTGTACTTTATACGTCTAGGTAACAACTTATTTAATCATATTAGTTTAGAATTAAATATGTGGTTGGAATAAAAACATAATAAACAAAATTTTTAGAGGTACATATATAATTTTTAGAATACTACAACCAGCCGTGAACAGTATATATTTATTATAATGAAACAAACAGTCATATCAACGTATAAAAACAACAAAAACAATACAAACAAAAGACCTATAGTTCCCTAAATATATATATATATATATATATATATATATATATATATAATATATAATATATAATGACATATAACCTCTTATATTATTCCAAAGATTTAAAAAATATAAAGTCATTATATTTACTACTGAAACGATGATGGCTCGTTTTGTTAGTATGGTCGGATTTTTCGTCGATGGGCATGGGTTCGAACCCTCCTATCCAATTCTAAAAACAAGTATGAGCTATCGGTGAAAATCCCCATGGAATGGTAGTAGGACTTATTATAATAATGCCCGCCTGCTATCACTTGAGCGCTTATACCTCTAAGATTAATGCGTTTGTTATCCTTGACCACAACGTCTCTTAACAACAGTTGAGATTGTGGTCAAAGCGCTGAACATAATATAGAGTATAAAAATACAACACAGTCACGCTCGCGCTTTATTGAATTTTCTTCATAATCATCACGTTATGATCAAACTTTAGCAAGATATTTATACATTTTAGTACTGTTTAATTTATATTTAATTAGCAGTTTGAAAATGCCATAATACACATATTTCAATGTTACCGTCAATTGTAATGTTTCACTCGCCTTTATAGATTTAATATGTCAGCATCCTCTCCCACGTTATATTATATTAATCAAACCATAACTTACACTATTATGATAGGCAAGAGGTCACCAATTTGTTTTATTATGGGTCCGTATCAAATCTAAAACATATTGGCCCGGTACAGTCGACAAAGGCTTTATATAACGACCAGGCTTTCAAATGTCAAGTCACAGAGTTAAAGTTTGTAGGCTATGTGTCTTAATCGCTTGCCTGAAAGTCCGGTGAAGCTGATAAAGGCCCTTCCAGATAACAGCGTTTAGACAGTTACAAAAAAAAAAGCAAAAGCATAAGCTACTATCACTGCGTAATGGGCGAATCCTTCAAGACATGTTACTATTATTTGATGTATGCTCAAGCGGACTCGATTATTCTACACTCATCAACAAAATGTTGCGACTACATGCACCAAGCACACGTACTCGACACACACAACTATTACATATTCCCAAGCAGCATCGACTAAACTATGGGTTCAATAACTTGACGAGCAGAATTCCGCGTACTTATAATAAACAATTCAGTGATATAGATCTATTTAACTTCAAACTTCATAACAAAAAAATATATCTAAAAACAGTTTTAGAAATCAAATGAAAATCTCTTTAGTAAACAAATAACACAAAATTTATCCACATATACACATTACATACACTCGCACACACACACACACAGAGTCTTATAATTAGTTTTTAAATAGTGATAAATTCATTTTTGGCTCTTTATTGTATGTATCGGTTTAGTTTATATGTATATTTTATACGAGCTGTGAATTTTAATGTAAATAAATAAATAAATACACATAGTAAAAACACAATAAAAAAAATTAAAAATATTTTTACCATTAAGTCGTGAAGACGTTTTTCTGTCTTCGGTTGCTCGATGTTTTTTGAATAGAATACAATTTCGCAAAAAAAAAAGAGGGGAATTAAGTTTGTGAGCCAAACATTGTACAAAGTTTCTGATTTAAACTTCTAGGTTGTGGATATTTCTCATGACAGACAAATTCTATTTAAATTCCTTGAATTTACATTAAATCGGTCGGTGTTCCGATTACGAACAATATTTATTTTATCTTTCTAATTTTATTTGTATTTAAAGCATTTGAGAGATCACTATGTAGATCCAACCAAACTAGAACAGATATAGTTAAGTCGGCCGCGTTTGAAGTCGAATTTTGCAAGAACCTTGACAATAATATCTCATCTACAAGTCTAAGGCAATTAAATTTTATTACTAAACTTCAAATGAAATTACTCTGCATCGATTATTAAGTAACATAAAGTAAACAAGTAGTAACAACTTTCTTTGGTGGTCTCAATTAATACTTAAGTAAAGTAAATAAAGATTAATCATGTGAACGATTAATCCATCTCACGTTAGATTTTCAAGACACAAGCCGCACGCTTCCATCAGGCATCGTTCACACGCGCAATTAGCTTCGTTTACTACGATTAATTAATTCGCCTGAAGGAATCTCTACGGTAAACATGCAAGGAATGTAAACTTCGCTTTACTCAATACCTTCTTCAAGCATTACTTGTTATTATTATAATAAATGGTAAACCTTTAATTTTATGGACGTTTATACAAAGAAGGAGAAATAGAATTCATTAAGTCACAAATCAGAGAGTTTGATAAATGAGAACATATTAGGTTTTTTCCGACATGATATACTTTTTTTTAACACCAATATCATATTAAATGGCATAATGTGTTACAAGAATATATCATGTAAAATTATCTTCAACAAATAAGCTAATCCATATAGAGATGAAAAGAAAGATATAATTAAGTTAAGAATTTCATAAATCTGATTCATTTCTCAATGAAATAAAAATGAATAAACAAAGGATTCCTCAAATATAACAGCTTTACATTTATTAGGCGCCAGTGACTTCATAAACACTGAAGAAAATTGAATAAAATAAACAGCGTCGTTTCGTTCGAAATCAAAGGCCGAGTGGCTGTCTAAACGATTGTAAAGGGTCTTTTGTTTCAAATTTTATAATACCTAAAGCTTCAACTGCTGAATTAATTTATTTTGTTTAGTATTCAAGATTGACCGGCCATTTGCAATTTTATGTTTTGCTCTAAGACATTGTCGTTAAATTATGTTTGTTTTCAATTGAGTCTAAATTTGCTCATTGCTTTTCACACTCAGTGTTTTGACCACGATGTTTAATATATGATGTTGTAGCTCAAGACAGTAAGCATATTAAACCTAGAAGTACTGGCACTCGTGTAGCAAGTGGCTGCCGCAACAAACCTTCTGGAGCTTAGCGACAGATTTTCGAACTAGAGGGCATTAGAAACCCCTGCAATTTTATTTTTCACTGAAATTTTAGAATTATTGTAAAATAGGATTTATGGCTTCGAACTTATTTCCATCTACGAAGTATCTGGCCATACTACCACCATCGCTTCAAACCATTAAATACTAAGCTATGCATCGTATTTTTTATCCCAAGGTTTACGAATTTCGATCGAAAAAATGTTAATATATAGCAATGAAGTAATTACTTATCATCAATGTATCAGCCGGAAAACGTCTATTGATGGACATATATAATATATAGACCTTTTCTAAAGATGTCAAAATCAACCGGTTTCGTGACACCCCATTTAGCGAATTCGCGCAACCTCCACAATGTCGTCAGTCGACCTTCTTAGGAGCCGTCTCACGCTGCGTAGGTATATGTGGGAGCCACTCCAGAACTATTCGCTATTTGTTGGCTCTATTGAGCATCATTTCTACGAATAATGTGCCCACCAATGATATATTTTTTTCTATATACATAATATCATTGGTGCCCACCCAATGCCATTTAAGTTTGGCAATTTTTCAGACAATGTCGAATAAATAAAATTCAAGAACAAATGTACCATTTTATTCTTAAACAAACTATTATAACTAAACGGCTTATAAATATTTATCAGAGGACTCCTAAAATTACAAAAATAACATTGATGTAAGACCGTACGAAAGAAGTAGTCTGTCTATAAATACTAGCTTACTTGAAACATAAATAAGATTATGCAGTCCTAACAAAAAAGGCATTATCCTACTTAGAATTTAACTATTTCGAAACCTATCTGTATAATTCATGGGTGTTTCATTACTATTACGTAGTTTAACAAACAACAAAGAAATAAATAAACATATCCACAATTTTCCAGATTAGGGCTGACACACGACGGAGAAGATCAATGTCAGTCTGAAGCTCTACGGGGTTCAGTGATGGCCCCTACTGTACTGGCTACTCTTCACAACTTCGCCTGGTCTACATGTTCTAAAGAGCAGTTCCATGAGAAATCTAAGTGAGTTGATAATGTAATTTACTGAATAAATAATAACATATGTACATCGAAATAACTTTGAGTCTTTTTACTCAACCCTTTCGTCTACTTTTATCAGCTACATCTTAATTTGTGGTATACAGAATATATATTTTTATTATGTATTAAAAATCAATGATATTTTTTATATGATATCAAAAAAAATCCACATAAGGAAAACTTATATAGCAATGAGATAAATTTCAAATTTTGGAGATAAGATGTACCATATTTATGCGTACTCAAATCCGGATTAGCCACTCAGCAGAACTATCAAAGCCCCCGTTCAGGATAGAAAAGTATAAGTATAAGATGATGGAAAAAGGGAGTGGATGACCTTTTTTTAGGGTTACCTCAATTACTAAAAGCTCCAAAAAGTTCAATTTCAAAATTATACTTTAAATTAAATACGGTACATAAAAATAAATAACCGCTCTGTTTTCCTCACATTATTTGAGATATACTCTCTGGGAATAATAAATCGAACAATAAGGAAAACGAAATATAATTACATAGAGTCATACGAAAAGTTTTTATCACAAACGGAAAGCGACTAGATTGATTTATATAACGGACAAATCTACATACCGCTGTATAAATATAGATGTTACAAATATAATTCTGAAATGAATCGTTGTTGCTTGTACGCCATTTCTAAGTTCAACAGTTTATTAGAATTAATAAGACCAGAGGCGGTCGAGAATTGACTCACTTAATTATTGCCCTACGACCATATATGTCGTCATTCATAGATCTCCATCAAATCACTCGATACAGTGTTTGGACATTGATCCAATAATTAAACAATTCGCTTCGATGAAGTACATTATAACTAAAATATTTGGAAGGTCTTTTTTAAATACCAAATTTAACGTCGCCAAGAAATCTAGATTACCATTTGCAGATTATCATTAGCTCTTCTTTTGTTTTCCATTATTAAAAAATATAACATATAAAACGTTAGCGGAAGAATGCTCGTGAACTGTTATTTTCCTATCTGTACTAATAATAAATCTGTAGGTACATTTGTTTTTACAAATTTTATGAATGAAGTCTGTCTGTCTATATTTGTGGATGTCCGAAAACGACTTGACCGATTTTGATGAAACTTTGTGCAACAATTGATATATTCTTTTTTAAATATTTTTTTAAATCGTAAAGAAAGCAAATAATCAGAATAAATTAATTATGTTCGGCTAACTCAAAAATAGGATGACCGATTTAAAAAAAAAAATTGCGCATAAAGTATAAATTAATCAGCGATTGAAATGCTATAAAAATTCAATTGTTAATAACTCAAAAAAGGCTTGATCGATTTGACTTATCGCTGTAATGGAACTATGTGTCGTTCGGTAACTGATAGGCGATAAAAACAAAACAAAATGGAAGAAGAGAAATAAACGAAGACGCGGACAACCGCTAGTTTATATATCAAAATTCCTACTCAATCGATCATAATGTACATTTGCACACCGTTTTTGAACTGAGCTAACTTAAAAGATAAGATTCACTACATAAATGATTTTTTTATTTGGGAATTAATAGTTTTTTTTTTTGATTTATAGAATAAATAACCCGGGCAACGCCAGGTAGGTTATATATACATTCTCATAACTGTTATCTATTTTAAAATATATACTAAAACATATTTAGAACACAATACGTAAATCGTATTACTGATTAACGAACTAACAGACAGATATAGACTTTTGCTATTGCATTTGCAAACAGTATTCGATGTTTTTTTTATAGGTTTAATGTCTGACTACAATTTCACCTGATGTTTGGCGAAGATGAGCACTAAAATAGCTACACACATTAAGCTTGAAGGAACTGGCTATCAAGTTATGCTGTTGGAATACACCCGAGCGTAAAAATGGTGCAACATCGCGTTACTCTTTGGTCAGAAGAATTTCCTTCACATCACTATAGGAACTGACCGTATTACCACTGAACATTCTACGTTAATGTATGTACTTTAAAAATGTATATAATTTAAAAAAAATTATGTTAACAGGAAATGGTGGTGTCTTCACGAACGGAGTGGTGATGAGGGTCTCGAATTAGGAGGCGCTAAGGAGGTTTTTAATTACGTATTCACTATGGATGAGCAATGTCGAACTGAGTTCGGTGAAGGGTAAGCCTTTGTAGTTATCATGTTTTATTTTATTATTATTTACTAGCTGTGTGCGCGCGGCTCCGCCTCCGTATCATATTTTGTATACCACACGTAATATAGTTTTAAAAATAACTGTTGGATAATAATGTTAAGATGGTCACAAATTCAAACGCTAGTATAACTGCCCATTTAAACGTATTTTGTTCTTAATTTCAGTGTGTTAATTTTTTTTACACGCAACCCTAAACAAATTTAGGCTTGTAACAGAATGTTTTGAAAAATAAAAGTAGGCTAGGTTACGCTGTGTAAGTTCAACTATCTGCCGGAAAAAGTTACTTATGTAAATTAGGCCTTTTTTTTGACGGGGGGAAATGCATTTACGCACTACCCTTATCCATTGTATTTGTGGGATCAGAGTCCACCAGATACAATAGATAAGGGGGCACGGAGTGACGAGCTCCGTGCCAGTGTGGGACTCACCCGGGCGAGAGTCGCCCGGAAATACCCACTAAAACCCCCCGGGGGCCGTCCGCTGCATTTGGGATGGGGGCGATACGGGATTGCACAGCACGACAACGCGTCGCCCCCTGCAAAAATGTGTTACCCACACTGGGTGCGAACCTCCGACCTTTCAGTCTTACCTTTTATGAGACACGTGGATTAGTCCGCCAGCTTAACCACGGTCTCATGTAAATTAGGCCTAACTGTTCCGGAGATTAGCCGGAACAAACATGTGGATAGACAAAAAATTTCAAATTTAATTCATCAATTTTATTTATTTGTATAGATTTACCCCTTTTTGTCTTCTTAAAGTGTTTGGGCAGCGTTAATAAAGATGTCAACTAACTAACTAATTACATCTCTATATAACTACATAACATCTTATAACTACGTAACATCGATAACTATTTACATCGCTTTCTGAATCAATCCAATTCATACCCAGCTAAGCCATTACTAAAACTGATACCTTGGTATTTGCAGACCGTTGTGATGGTAACCGCTGTTGATGATCGGCAATCGTAAATATTCCGTGCTACTATGATAAGCAATATACTGATTTACTTGTGACAATGCTTCAACATACAACAAAGACCGACTATTATTATGTTAATTTGCTCAATAATTCAAAACACTTCGCATATCAACACTAAAATCCCATACTAAATGATCGCTAATTCATGAGGTTACCATAGGCGTAATGTTTATTTATATCGTTACATTTAAGGTGTAGCAAGCTTACGTAAAATATTAGAATTTAAACCGTTTATGCTTATAAAAAGTTTTAGTACGACTGTAAACATTAAGTGTTTATTTTTATTCATATTGGTAAATTCTTATAAAGCTTTAAAGGGAATCAAATTCACGGTCTCCGATGTTTTTCCTTCGAACACCTTGACCGCTACACTATTACCTTATTCTTACATACATTATATAAAACGCAACACTTGTCTGTCTGTTAGTTGGCTTATAACTCGAGAAATACTTAACCGATTTATATGATTACTTTATTAAAAAGTAGATATTATCTTTATTAAAATACATATATGAGTATATAACAAAAGTAATCTTAATAATAGTACTTATAAATGTGCTATATTTAACGTAACATAATAAACTAAAATCAAAATAAAAAATAAATCATTTTGATATAAGTTATCAGAATTATTAGGAAGTTAATAATACTTTATTTATCATTCTCAGAAGTTGTTGTTCTCTATAAACTATCTTCGTATCGAGTATCATCGTTACATTGTCATATTACATTGCATTTATGTATGCATATTTGTGACTGCGGTCGCCAAATTGCACTTCAATAGCATACCTATTTAAAAAGTAATCAAATAAACTAACATTTCGAAACCATCTTATTTATATTACATAGAAGAAAAACCTTTATTAAATCATTCTTCCCGTTTTATGTTAATTACAGATTAAGCAAATTGGTTACTTGGGTAGAATTAGGGAGGGCTTAATTCACGGCATTCTGAAACGCTGTGGTTTCGTCGAAGCTTTATGTGTATCAAGGCACGATTGCTTTCTTACGTATTTAGGATATACACACAATTTATGTACTCGCTTCGTGTAATAAGGTTATTGCTTTCCGTTGATTTAACTTACTGATTAATCTATTACTTGATCTTTAGATTAGAGAGATTAGAGATCTTTAGATACCCCTTATAAGATAGTTTTTTTTTTTCATAAATTATTTCACTTTAAAGTAATAATGTCAAAAAACATTCTGGGCGTTATTGTTTTGTAGTTTGTGAGATTTTACCTTTCTATCGATATATGACCAACAGGAATATGTTACATACATATTATTGTGAATTTATTAAGTACTAGATGTGTATCCGCGACTGCGCCCGCGTTTCGTATGTTCTTCACTGCGTTTTAATTTTTTTATTCGGAACCCTAATTATTTTCCTAAAAAAAATCCTAAATATATTTCTCACAAATTCAAGCACTTGCCCGTAAAACTGTGCATTGAAAAGGTTTTTATTCAATTTTTTATGAGTTTTAATTTTTTTTACTCGGAACCCTAATTATTTTCGATAATTCAACGTATCCTAATCCTAAGTTACCCGGAGTAACTTTAGGTATATACCAAAAAAAGTCCCGTCCAAATCCGTCCAGCCGTTCCGGAGATTACACGGAACAAACAGACAGACAAACATTTAAAAAAATTGTATCTTTGGTATATGTATCGTATACATTCATATCTATTTAGTAAAAAAAATATTTTTGAGATTACAAACAGACCCTCAAATTTTATTTATTAGTATAGATTTGTGATAGGTTTTGTTTCCATTAGGTATTATTTTTTTTTTTTATAGTGTATAGACTCAGCGCTTTGACCACAATCTCACCTGATAGTATGTGACGATGTGCTCCAGGATGGTAAACGCACTAAGCTAACTCGGCTCTTTAAGTGACGCTACTGGAACACACCTAATTTTGGTATTTGGCTACAGGTTTTCAAACTTGAGAGTTTATTATAAAATGCCATCACGTTGGCTACGACAAGCTTCACTCTGAGAATCAGCCTTCTCTCTCTCACACTCCTGCAATTCCTATTCTTAACAAAGTTGGACATAATTGAAAATTTAACTATTTTCCCTCAATAAATTCCTTAGAGTTACCTCCATATACTCAGTTATTCACGTAAACAAACTTTAAAAGGATTGCTAGTTTCCTAATTGAGTCAAACTAACGTATACTTGTATATTTTCTAAGTATAAAATGTTTATTCATCGTAATATACTTAACCCTTGAGCACTTACCTGGTGTTTACGCCAGCTTTCCATTGTTTTCCTATTGTCTTCTTATTGTCTTATTTTTAAGGGTAGTCGACACATTAATAATTTAAAATAACATAGCAAAACATAGTTTTTTTTTATTATTTCGCTAATATAGAATAAGTCTGTACGAAGTATCTGCGGCACTACATTCGAGATTTTTCCAATAATCTGTTTAGGTATAATCCAATACGGGATTGAATCGTGTCTGGGAGTCGGCTAGTGACGTAGCGCGCATCCTCTCTCCCTCCGCCCGTCCTATTTACAAGAATATTCCGCTCGAAATACTTATAATTTGTAATAGTTTAATGAAAATTACTATTTTGAATCTTTATACTAAACTGGAAATATAACAGAAGTTAAAATATTCAAGTTTAACTATAGTAGTTAACTAGATTAGTAGGTATTAGGAAAAAATCTATCCCTTTTTATTTAATACTTCAATAAAACTATAGTAATTTTATTAATATGAAAATTATTACACTAAATAAACTATAAAACTTTATTGTACTGTATTTATTATTGTATTGATTTTAACAACACTTAAAATCCCTTTTCCCACATTTTATTTGATAAAATTAGTGGTTAAAATAAAATTGGAATCATTAATAAAGATATGGTATATGCATATTTAAATTTGAACATAAATTACAAATATATTATGATATGAGAGTATAAAGAGTATCGAGATTATCCTTTTTATTACAGTTCGCTGTGTAATCAGTTCTATTAAATCCGTAGGCACTGGACATCCTTCAAGTGACCTTTCATCAATATTATCTGACGTGAAAAATGTTTTCCTTTGTTACCCGAAGCACTCGAAACGACTGAAGGGTTTATTGTAAATATATACGTTAATAATGAACATATTTAACAAATTTTATTTATAACTACGTTTTAATCCTCTTATTATATAGATCCTATTAATCAATGATTATATAATCGATCAAATATCAATAAATGCGTTTGTCTCGACTCGCTTCGTATATTGTTAAGTAAGTTATCGCCTCATCGGAGCCACTCCCCAATACTATCAAATATAACATAAGCTCACGCCTGCTATCCCCGAAGGGTTAGGCAGAGGTGGAATAGCGAACTACACCACCCACATTTCTCCGAGATTAGTTCCGTCCCAGATGTGACAGGGGGCGAGCCTGTTGCCATACCAGGCACAAAATCACCCGACCCGAGGCCTCTGAACGACAGTCGTACCGTAATACAACTACGACGCCACCGAGGCAGTCAACTATCAAATAATATGGCGTAGTATGAGTTTTATTTCATTTTAGTACAATTCTTATTAACTGTTTATATTTTTTTCGCCGTGCTAAATGTTTATAATTTTACTAGTTTATTTAGGATTAAAAAATATGATACAGTATACTCTATAGTTCTGGATTCATTCTACGCATTACAGACAACCAAACTATAGCTTCAATTATGGTGGTAGAGCGTTTACTAATGATGCCCGCTTGAGTAGCTACCACACTCAATTTTGAAAACCTGTCCCCAAATACCAATAGGGGTGTTTCGCCAGCACCAGTACCTAGGCTTAGTGTGTTTATCATCCTGGACCACATCGTCACATCAAAGCCTACATCGTTTAAAAAAATTGGTTAAAATTATGATTTGAAAGGTTTAGGCAGCGTATAACAATTTACTTAATATATACATTTGTACTTGACGATTTAATAGTGAATATCTTCGGTTTAATCATGTACTGTCTCCTTCACGAAAACATAAATATATCAATTTACTATTTAGACACGGAAAGAAAGGATACATATTTCTAATTTTCAGTGACTTTTCTGCTCAGTATATAATGTGTAAACGTAAAGTCAAGGATTCCATATCAGTTTAGTTAATACGTGTATGGGATCTACGTATAATCCGGTCAGCTTGATTGGTTCCCAACTATGAGTCAGTGGCTCGAGTTTCGAGTTAAAGCCGTGACCCCTAATTATTGGGAACAAAGGATGGTTTATTGATATGGATGAATGTACACCATGTCTGATACCGGCATTATATTTCGTTTTAGGTTGGTATTCATTTCTGAGTGACAGTTTTGTAATAATGTTTTATATATTAGGAGTGGTTGATATATATAGCTTCTGTGGTGTATCAAATCAAAACAATATTTAACAATATTTCTTATCGGATTTTCAAACTATATATTTTCTGAAACTACATCTATAAATATTTAAATAAAAATGAAGTGTCTGTTTGTAATATCAAAATAACAATATTTTGAATATATCTCTAGTACGTATAACAAAAACACAATTTTTAACCATTGTGTCATTCTATCTGTCTGTTTATTCCGGCTAATATCTGGATTGGTCCAGCCGGAACAATTTTTGAAGGGACGTTTTTTTATCAGATAGCTGAAGTTAATCCACATAACTTAGACTACTTTTATTTTTAAAAATATTTAGGGGTCCGCATAACTTAAAATAAAACTCTTGAAATTGTGAACAAAATTCGATTTACTAGACTATTTTACGCGGGCAGAGCCGCGGGCACACAGCTAGTATATTATATATTGACTTGTATACGTAGATGTATGCAAATGTATAGCATGTATAAAGGTGCATATGGAAGTAGAAGAAGCAAAAGACGTATGTCAGGATCATAGCTAGTGGAAGAATGTGGTTTCTCTGCCTACCCTTATGGTAGAGAGGCGTGACGTTATGCATGTATGCGAATCTTAATACGTTGTCAATAGAATATTTAATACTTGAGATACGTGTATTTGTGTATACGAAATTGTAATACGATTTAAAAAATTTAAAACTTCTATTAAATTCCCGTAAGGAACCTTTTTTTTATGTTAAATAAAAAAATGTAGGGATAGCTAGGATACAACTCGCGAGAGAGTTTGCAGACTCAGGTGACGGCCAAGCCGAGGTTCGTACCATTTTGGTAACCCTTGTGCTAGTCACCTTTTACGGCTGAGTGCCTTCAGCACTCGCCCCCAAAGCCACGGTGAAGCTGTAAAGGCCCTTCCGGTCTACAGCGTTAGCTAGGTTCTAAAAAAAACTTTTATTAAATTAAGACCCACTGTATCCTATTCTGTTTTTGATTATGAGTTTCTCTTTCATACATCACAGGCTCCCGGGCTCCCGATGTTATGTCTCACTCGCTCGGCTTTATTTCGATACTGAGAAGACAAAGACGTCACATCGTACATTGATATGATTGAAGAGCGCTATAGATTTTCGTCCTGCTAGTAAAAGTGCCAGTTTTAATAGAGATCGACATACGATTTAGCGATATTTATAGATTAAATACGACACACAGATAAACCACTTTTTGGGGCTGTTTAAATATCCTATAATTCAATTCATGCACTACTTTAACGGATGTTTCAAGAATTTATCAAGATTATGGTTGATAATAAAACATTTCTTTCACGTTACATAGTGTTATATTTTATTTAATGATTTGATTTCCACGCATTTAGGTAGAAATCCATCCATTCAATTTCAAAAACGTCCATTGTTAGACATAGGTCTCCTCCAAAGATCTCCATAACGACCGGTCTTGCGCCACCCGCATCCGGCGGATTCCTGTGACCTTCACCAGGTTGTCGGTCCACCTTGTGAGGGGCTACACACCATGCGTCTTTCGGTCCGCGGCAGCCATTGGAGAACCCGTTGACCCCATCGGACATCGGTTCCACGAGCAATGTGCCCACCTCATTGTAGTAACTTAAGTTTTGTAGGTAGCCGATTTCAGCTAATGATGATCACTTAACTTCTGCTTCTGAAGTACTACTGTAGTACTTATCTTCAATTGCAGGATAGTTATCAGGCTAAGTAAACATAATGATACGAGTTTATATAAACAAAGGAGTAGGTATATTTCGATTTGTATAATTCATAGGCTTTCAATCCTTGACCTAATACTTACGTTGGTATGGCCGTGATTATTTGCACAATGGATGACGTAGTGCCGGTTTTTAGACCATACGATGGGATTTTATGAAAGATTTATTACGAACATTTCCGTATTATGACGTGCGTTTTTTTTTGTGTTAATTTAATGCAATTTTCACGATTGAACTTTATGATTCTTTTACTGTTGGAATCCGTACACTTTTACTGTATAAAAATCGTCTTTGTCGATATTATTATTTTCCAGTTGTTTTAAAATACGGAATGATAAAAAGTTTGACATAATAATAAGCTCTATTTGTTTTTAACTGGCTTTAAAAAGAAATAATTCAAAAACAGAGCATATACCATAAAGAAGTCGCTTGAAAAAATAGTGATTTTCAGATTAATATTGTCTATTTTTAATACAAAATTCAGTGATATAGACCTTTTATATAACAATATTATATCCAAAAACTATTTTAGAAAATAAATGAAAGTGATTTTCAAAAGAATTAAATCATCTATTTTTAAACCTGGAGAAGTGACTTTATAAACTAAGTTACTAAAAAAATCAAATTCTCATTGAAAACAGTAGTAAGTATAAAAAGTGAATTTATAAAAAGTATAAATGTTTAATTTACTATTATCATATAAATATAATAATAGTAAATATGTACAGATTTATAGTATAATTTAACTGAAATAAGACTGCCGCGGTGGCGTAGTTGTATTACGGTACGACTGTCGTTCTGAGGTTTCGAGTTCGATCCCCGGGTCGGGTCAAGTGATATTGTGTTTTTCTACTCAGTATCATCCCGGAGTTTGGAATTTGTACCCTATATGGCGACAGGCTCGCCCCCTGTTGCATCTGATACGGAACTAAGCTCGGTGAAATGTGGGTGGTGTAGCTCGCTATTCCACCTCTGCCTAACCCTTCGGAGTTAACAGGCGTGAGCTTATGTTTTGTTATGTTAATTACATAAATAATTCCACATCTTAGCATTAAACAGAGTTGTGGTTTTTCCGATGGTTTGTCTTGATCGCCCCGAATCTATATAGGTACACCTACATCCCATCATACATACCTAAGTACCTACCTACTTATGAAATAAATCCCTAGGTATCCTTTCACGGAGCAATGAACTGAGAAACGGGATAATTTACACCTCAAAGTTTAATCTACGCCTAAAAGCCGGACCATAATAAAGTTGTAAATAAGTAATAAAGCGTTTAGGATTTTGGTCTTTACGAATAATTTAATTTTGTATGAAACTTCCTTTCATATATAAAAAGGGCGGCACGCTTAATCCTTTCGAGTTTGGTGGGTAAAACCATATTTGTATTCTATTGTTACTAATAACTTGCAGAGATTTTCTTCAAGTTTTGCCATTAAAATATGACATTCCACTCTTTACAACAAGTTACTGTAAGTAATCTAAGTTTACTTGTACGTATTCTTTACTCTTTTTTTTTTCTAACTAGTTAACGCTGTAACAATGAGTCATATATTCCGTCAACAAAAGTTATCAGTTACGAATTTGGCACCGGTTTTTTTATGTAGCACAATGTACACGATTATTGATATTTGCATACCTTTTACTAAAATGATTATTTTTGTAAGTTACAATCACTACTCTCCTGGTATATCAGGCACACACACTAACATTTTTAGATTTGTTTCCTTTGCTCAAATTTATTTTAGATAAATTTTCCGATGTTATGTAAAGAATCTAATTTCGATTGTATTTGGTTAATACGATATAATGTCATATACATTTAATATATGGTTTTTTTTTTTTGCACGATATGGGCTCAGTGCTTTGACCACAATCTCACATGGTGTTTAGTGACGATGTGGTCCAGGATGGTAAACACACTAAAATGGTTCACAAGCGCTACTGCCGGAACACACCTGTTGGTATTTGGCGACAGGTTTTCAAACGGGCGGGCTACACAGCCGGGCATCATTGTAAAATGTCCTACCACCATGCTATGGTTTCCTCACGATGTTTTCCTTCACCGAAAGCTCAGGCCGATTTAGAGTTGGATAGGTGGGGATCGAACCCGCGTCGACTGACGCGGAATCCGGCTGCACTACCATCGCGCCATCGTCGTTTTCCAACATATGGTCCTAACGGATGAAGAGCAATCATATTGCTAATTACATTTTTTCATTATATCGTTCACACTGGTACCAGTACCAGTCTGTTCTGAATTCCGCTACCTCGGGTCACTCTTGCAGTGTGACGGAGAAATCGACCGCGAAATAAGGCATAGAATCAACTCAGGTTGGATGAAATGGCGACAGGTCTCTGGTGTGATTTGTGACTCCAGGATGCCCCTTAAATTGAAGGGGAGGATATATAAGTCCATCATAAGACCTGTCATATTGTATGGATCAGAATGCTGGGCTAGTAAGAAGATGGATGAGAAGCGACTGCATGTAGCTGAGATGCGAATGTTGAGATGGATGTGTGGTGTTACAAGAATGGATAAAATAAGGAATGAATATATTAGAGGGAGTTTGAAAGTTGCGTCAATGGTAGAAAAGTTGAAAGGTTCTCGTTTGTCGTGGTATGGACATGTTATGAGAAGAGAGGAAGCGCATGTGGGTAAAATAGTAATGAATATGAATGTGGAAGGATGGAAAAGTAGAGGAAGGCCAAAGAAAGTGTGGATGGAGTGTGTAAGAAATGACATGAAAGAAAAAGGAGTGAATGAAGAGATGACGGCTGATAGGGACGTATGGAAGAAGAAAACATACTGCGCCGACCCCAAGTGAGTTGGGAAAAGGCAGGAGAATGATGATCGTTCACACTGGTAGAAGAAGTTCTGTCAAATTGTGTTTCTATGTATTATTTACTTTTAATTTCATAATACGAGAAAAGTTATTAAAGTGTAATTTATATAATGATTGGTCATCAACATCATCAATACGGCTGGAATTTATATAATGATTGTTCATCAACATCATCAATACGGCTTTATTAAAACTATTACAATAATTGATTAGCATCACAATCACTTTAAATGCTAATTCATATCAGGCATTGTAATTGTGGGCATCAAGCCATAAATAAATAACAATAATATCTACTATCCAGGTTCTCAGTATGCAAGTCGGTGAAGGTAAGGTCAGCGTGCTCGCGGCTCTGGTGCGCACATCGGGCGATGCCACACGTCTGTCGGTCTAAGAGAGCGCCTCCCTTAGAAGGCACACCTTGCGGTAACAATCACGTAAGTTTATTTAAATATTCAAAGGCGATTCATAGCCAACGTCATTACATCTTATATTATTATGAAAGGTAACTCATCATTTGCTAAGGTCTTAAAGAGGGTAAGCGTAAGCAAGACAATTAACTGCTGTGGAGTATAGATGTGCTGAAATATATCAAAAGTTGTGATATATAACCCTCTCAGTGTGAAATGCCACACGCCCCGAATTGCCACAGTTTGAAAGAGCATCGATTTGCTCCCAAAGGAGAGGAATTAATAGCTCGACCTCAAGCAACAATAAATTATTTTTATAAGAACGGTGTCTTAAAGTGTCCACAGTATAGTGTTCACGTAACTTTTAAAAAATATTAGTTTTATAAGTCACATATAAGCGCACGATCTTCAGTGTTACGCTGTGGCTGAAATAGGTTAGGAGCATTATTATAATTATGAAAGGGAACAGGCGTCTGTCTATCTGACTGTCCCTCTATGGGCTTATACCTCGAGAAAAACAACTGAATGAACTGACTTATTTTTTTTATTATATATTATATTATTGAATTGAAAACTTCTTAAGCATCGGTGAGATTTGAAAGTCGATGAAACGAAAAAGCGACAGTAAGCTTCTGTTCGAGGTCGGATTTGTTCATCAAATTTTTGAGAGCGTGGTTAGTTCTGTGGACTAATCAGCGTGTCTCATAGACGGTACGGTAGAATAGTTGATGAATATTCGTGGCATCTCTATAATACATACATCTCTATAGTAATAATATTCTGTTGAAATGAAAACGGTTCTTGTTATTTAATACAATTAATTTTCCTAATACAAAATCTAATAAAGGTCCTTTTGCAACCGACGTTGATATATATAAGTTTCTAAAGTTAGAACTAAACGTGAAAGTTTTACTTATATAATACATTGCACTTCCATTAACGTTCAGTATACTCAATATTCATTACGGTCAGTTAATGTACAGGCTGCTAGCACTCTATTTGCATGCACGATATACCTACATATGTAAGTGCTTTTTAGTAAACATTTTACTTTCAGTTCGGTTAATTGAAGAGTTTTTTGTAAAACATTAGTGTATGATGTTGTAATTTTTTTCCCATGATACCATCGTTTGTGTGTAAGAATGTTATATTTACTAGGTAACCTCTAGTGTTGTGTTGAATAATCGTTAAAAATAATATTCAAGCCCTTCCTCAGCTTCGCTTCTAACATTCAAATCGATTCCTTGATATCTAGCATATGCTAATATAGAGATGCTAATTCGAACGGAATAAATACAATTTTATTCTTAAGTAGTCGTCGTCTTATACCTTAATTACGTCCATAATAATGATTGAAAATGAAAAAAGAAACAAAAACCAATTTATTTCCAAGTTTTTTATTGATAATTCTATAGTTAATAGTTACTAACAAAAAGAAAATTGATTAATAAATATTGAAGCAAATTGACTTGAACTGTTTTATATGTATTTACATATAGAAATATATCTAGACGTATACGCGCCAGCTAAAACTGGTTTAAAATCAATCAAATAAATTAATAACATATAATAAACGAAAAATATGAAAATAAATTTATTATCATCTCACTACCGTCGCAGAAGGCAATATCCAACACAGTTTCCATTATAAATTTGCAGTGTACCATGAAATAATTGCATTAACGTCCATGAAGCTCACACAACATAGTTCAATCTAAATTCACTTTGTTCACGTTGGTACACGGATGAAAGTCGGTACGTGTTTGCATAAATTCGATAAAACCTTTGTGGCGTACCTTTTTAGAACGAACTATGCAAATCTCGAGAGCTGCGCCCAATAGATAAATATTGACGTCGAAAGGCAGTCATATGAATGCATTAAAATGTAGGCATCTCTTAAAAACGAATTTATGGCAATTTGAAATTCAATAAGGAAAACCAATTTCAAGCCCCTTAGGTAGGTTTCAATGAAGACGGCTACTTATTTAGAATGATTACAGTCTTTCCGTTTCAATATTGGAGATGGATCGTTATCAAAGTATTTGGAAAGTAATTAGTTTTGTAACGCTCGGTTGCGATTTGTTTTTCTTCAAACTCATCTTGAAATTGACACCTCACTGTGAAATTTTCAAGTTCCGAACGTTGACGCTTCCCTAAGTATATTATTATAAGGATCTTAAGAGCTTCGAAAGCGGAAAATTGTTTTTTTAGCACAATATGGCCTATTATAATAAACAGAATAATATATATATATATATATATATATATATATATATATATATATATATATATATATATATATATATATATATATATATATATATATATATATATATATATATTGTTTTTTTTCTTCTAACCAAAGCGTAAAGGTAATGACTCTGAGGTGATGATGTCGGAACACATCTTGACATCTATTCAATTTTGAGGATGGTAACGTGTAGGCGACTATTGATAAATGCCCCATCACTATGCTATGGTTTCATCATTATCTTTTCCTTTTAAAAGTCAAGCTCGCTATAGCATACGTGGATTCAAACCTATAACGTCGATCGAGATGCAGTCCTCCCCTCAAAATCGTATACGTGTAATTGCCAAATCTATTCAAAATAGACAATTTACGAAAATTTAAATGAATTACTGCGTAAAAAGTATAAACAATGCAATAAAAAATAGACAGGTATTCAAAATAAAGTTAAAAAATTCGATATTGCACCAAATATGTACCTCCAAAATCTTTGTTGTACTATATAATGAAATAAAATGCAAGTTCAAAATTACATATTTATCTATATCTAGAATATATAAATATATTTTAGGATCAACGTGGATCAAACAAACGCTTGTTACAAGTAAACAACCATTACGAAAATCGTATCGCACTTTCGTTTGAAAAGAAAACGCTTATTATATCTTTAGAACAAATTTATAAAATGAGTGTAAAAGAGTTGTATAAATCGCAAAGAAACAGCGTCCAACTTATAATCAGCTTAGTGAGGACTTACAAAGAAATAAAGGACGTAATGCTGCTATACCAGTATTTTCTCATTTTATCTTTAAATGATACGTAGTCTCTAACAAGAAAAGTACGAGTCAGCAAAATTAATCTAGTTAAACAAGTTTTACTTCTTTATGTCTGTCTACCAAAAAATAAACTTTATACCTAACTAACGAATCTCAATACGATAAACAATCACATCAAATATTCTATACACTTATTCTTTTTGAAGATGAAAACAGTGTTTGATGTAATCTATTTTCCATCCATCCATTCAACCGAAAGACATCCACTGTTGGATATAGCTATCCCGCAAAGATCTCCACGAAGACCGGTACTGCACCACCTGCATCCAGCGGATTCCCGCGACCTTCACCAAGTCAAAGGGAACCCATTGGCCCCACCGGGCATCGGTTCTGCGAGCAATGTGCCCAAATCTATTTATTTTTTTTTAATTCTGTACAGTGAAAAGTTTTATTAAAATCACATCTGATCGTAAATAACGATTTAGCCGAAGCTAGTTATATAACTATATCACATGATAAATTTTAAAAATACGGGTAGTATACAAATGTAACTATGGAAACACACCGATAAAGCCTTAGCGACAGATGTATGTACATTATCAGGTTTGCTACTGTTAAAGACAAGCGTTTTAAATTTATTATTACCAAAATCATTTGCCACATATTTGAATACACTATTTAAATGCGCATTTAAATATAAAAATGAGTGTAAAGAGTGTGAAAATGACTTGGGACCCTTAAGTCATCCTCAGTTACATATACCGTTACACAATAAATAACTAAGGTGTGATAGTAAGGCGCTTGGGTCCGTTCTGGAAGAACACGAGCGTTATGTGAAGACTCCCGTGGGCTAATCCAATTATCCAATTAACCCTTCCTAGGGTTCGCACTCGTATTTCTAATACTGGGCGGCAGTCTGTTATTATTTAGAAGACCGATTTCCACGTCAAAAAAGGCGATTGAGTCCACCTAATTTGGAGATTACTACACATAAACTTGGTTTAAAAGTTCACTTCACCGTTTTGCGTTCCTATTTCAACAAGTGCTTCAGCGAATTGATACACCTATGCTATTGATTGTATTTATATGAAGAGAGAGATTAAAAAAGAATACTAAGATAGATTCGTATAATTTTCAGTGGTGCGTAGATCGGATATGCGAGCCGATGCCTGGGCACGGTGTGGAGAAGAAATTAAAAATAGGAGATAATGACAAACCGGAGTGGGGTGATTGGGGGGGGAGTGGAGTGGTTGTAGTGCTGACTGTGGGTATGGACTACGGACGCGTATCCGCAGATGTCATTACAGAGGGTGAGATTATATTTTATTCTCTTCTCTAGCTTCCCTGCAAATTGATGGACGCTATTGGTCTAAAAGCCTTAACAATTTTACCGGGTTTGGTGGTTAGCGCTTAAGTACTTCGCCGAAAAATGGTAACTAGTAGAAGGGCACCTAGTGGTGGGTTATTACTGACTACCTAGCAAACGAAATAGTCTTTACATACCTACTCAAAAAAGGAACGAAATACTTGTATAAGTCAATTGTTCTCAATTCATATTTGTCAATTATTCTCTATTTTAGAAAACTAAACCTTTTTACTCAATCCCAGCTAAAATCAACTATAAATTAAAATAACTCTAATCAGGATCGTACTCCGTAGTTTATGCAATTGTTTTGGCATTAATACATTTAGCCATTCAAAACCCTTACTTAACGTAGTTGAGTGGCTGCCCAATGGATTACCCAGCACATTTTTCCCCCAAGGCTTACGGCAACAAGGACTATCTAGATTCAGCAATGCATCGATAATAGTACTGGTGTTGCACATGCAGATTAACGATGTACCATCAGATAGACTGTACGTTTGTTTACTACCTTTTATGACATAACAAAAATTAGGATTAAATAAACATAGAAAATATTCGATTAAGTTAAATGTTTTTTTTTTTTTTGTTTTGATCAATGTAAATGTAATATTTAAACAGTTCTATATCGGAGAGTGCATGCGACGGTGCCGGGTCTCAGGTGTCAGTATGTTGGGCCGGCTCAGCGTGCGCTGCTGCGAGAGACATACGCGCTGCTCTCTGTCAACGCCAGCAAGCGAGATTCATACCGCACTTGCACATAAACGGTACTAACAAAAATTTAAAAAAAAATTAAACAATTACAACTAACATTATCCGTAATTATTTTGATATCTCAATTTAAGATCTTAATTAAACATTATTTTCAAACATCAACTATGCTCACGAATTATTTAAAAAAAAAAACATTAGACATTAATTTGATCTGAGTTTAAATTTTAAACTACCAACTGCAGTTTTAAGCATCACTTAATTTATACAATAAACAATTTATACAATTATTTAAAACAAATTTATCAGTTTATATTTCTACAAATACATGAACTATAAAATCCCTCTTTTAACTTCATATAACATGCTACTTGTTATAAATTCAATATGATAAATAAGAAATAATTTTAAGTATATATTGAAATATAGAGAAAACCATCTATGCACTATTTCAATGGCCTCTAATTTTTTCTGGGTTTTCTACATCCACAAAGGGGTGGTATCGCCCACGTTGAGATCCCAGGCTTTAAATATTATTAATATACCGTGCAGTAAAATACTGAGATATGTTTTAACATAATACATTGGAGATTTAAACTCTCTTTAATTGGTCGAGATCAAGTTCTATATTAAGTCATTAAATTCTTAGAACTCAACTGCCATGAACTAATAAAAAATATGTATGTACAAACACGTCTCAACGTACAATTTATAAATACAAAAAAACATTTGTTTCTTTGATGTTAACTTATTCTATCGAAATGATTTCGGTCAATGCTTAATTTTTGTAACGTTCGATTATTTAGCGTCTTTTAAATTTAGGGAAAATAAAACCAACGTGTCTGGTTTCAAGTAATTGAGAGCATCGCAATTATCAATAATCCAGAAGAGCCGCACAAAACCAATTTTTACCCATTTTTAAAACTGTATTAATCACAGTCATTAATTATAATCTATTTTAAATTATCTATTATTATAATATATTTTATCTATTTTAATGGATGAACACTAGGAGTCTATTTTATTTATTTAATAGGACTTCCAACAAGAAATACAAATAATAATTCATTGAAAAACCAAGTTCTAATAGACTCTTGTACTTTCTCAATTATATGAAATTTAATTATAATTAATACATATATTTCAAAATTGTATATTCGTTTGTTTATATTGAATCAATAAAAAAATCTCCCATTCTTGTTCTTATTAATTAATGGTAACAATTCCTAACACTAATGTCACATTTATCAGATAAATGTCATATTTATCAAATGTTTATACAAAAGTAACGAAAAAGCGACTGCTTAGCTAGAACTGACAAAGAATTATTGATAACTTTTTTTTTATGTCATCAGAAACAAAGCACTGTGAGATTTGGTGTGTCGACTACGCCGGTGGCGCACCCTCTAACTTTGGTGCTCTACCGGATGGGACAGCCTGTAGTTACGAAAAGCCCTTCGATATATGCTTTCAGGTAATTTATCTATCACACATCACAAAAATATATAGTATAAATTCTATATAGCTTAAAAGCCTGCATATCGTGAGTTGTCGTTAAATGGAGAGAAAAAGAGAAAAAAATAATTGTGTATATGAAAACGTAAACCAACCAAAGTCAAGTAATTCCAACGTTTTAGGGGGCTTGTCGTTAAATAAAGTGGCACTAAATGGGTGTTGACCCTACAATTATGATGACTTATAAGGGTGTTACCAGGAATGTTAGTCGTACCTTCAGTTTAAATATAATTTATATGATATTACCAACGCCTTATTAAACATAACCAATTCATCTTATTAATACAATTTTGTTTCTAATATAAATGCATGGTATGAATGTAATCACATATTTACGCAAGTACGAAAAATAACATCCTTTAATTAGATGTCTAACAAAATATTACCAATGCGAATTACACGTTAAATAAACGCTCAATTATAATTTATATGAAACAAGTATAATAAAAATAACTTTTATAACTATTAACATAAAATCACTCGTATTATTTCAGTAAAAGCAATAAACCCTGGCCATTTGTAAAATGTAAAGCTTTTAGAGAGTAATCAAATAAAAATATTAAAACATTTCTTTACGCGTCTGTTATCATAAAATTCGGTCGACCACCTTCACGTCTGCTTGTAGACGGCTTACACGAATCATAATTATTATTATATTTGTTTATCTATAATAATAAATAAATTTGAAGTGTTTGTTTGTAATGTCAATTTTTTTTTTTTGTAAATAGATATGAAATTATACTCGATAACTATACCAAAAAACGCAATTTTTAAAATCTTTGTCTTACTGTCTTGGGCTAGACGGATTTGGACGGGACTTTTTTTTGTATATAGCTGAAGTTACTCCCGGTAACTTAGGGTTAGGGGTACTTTAAATTTTAGACAATAATTAGGGTTCCGCGTAAAAAAAATTAAAATCATTAAAAATTAGATAAAATCTGATTCAATGCACAGTTTTACGGGCAAGTGCTTGAATTTATGAGAAACATTTTTACTTTATCTTAGTACAAAAAATTTTTTAGGAAAATAATTGGAGTTTCGTATATAAAATTAAAATGCATGAAGAACATATTAAAACAGCTAGTTCATCATAAATATGTTATACGTTTAGATTTACATAAAAATATTTTCAATATTACTTTTAGATCCAAAATTAACTAAAAAAATATTATTATAAGCACATTTATGATTTATTATTCAATTAATTTTACTTAAAACAGGGAACTTGCGTGAAGGGTCAATGTAATTCATCGGACCCGAACTGTAATTGGTGTCCGGATGGCTACTGTAACAATAACACTCATACTTACACGAAGCAACTTGGAAAAGGTATGCAAATTGTAAAGAAAAATAATGTACTTTTTTTTTTTTTTCATAATCATCAAATGTGATAATTTGGAAATGAAAAGAGATAATTTTTCTTTTTCCAAAAAAAATCTTTAATGGATATCAACCAAGTATTTTTACCGTTTTGCTCTCTGCCACAGAATAACTAAAAGCGAGAATGTTATTGAGGACTTATGCAAATATATTCCTGTAAAATATATCAGGAGCTTCAATCATATAATATTTAAAATAGATACCTACCTTATAGTATTAGACAGGAAAATAAAATATGAAATATAAACGATTTAGGTCGTGAATAAGAAACGAGATTGTTACTACATAGTACGTAATAAAGTAATCAATTGATGTGATCTTTTACGATTACACAAATCTAAAAAAAAATACAAATGTTTGTGTTTACATTACAAATTAATTTCCCGGGAAAGTTTCGCAACTTTTTGTTTGACAACATTGTGATGTTAAGATTGTACTCGAATAAGTAAGGTTTCCCAAACATTTCCACTCGTCGCCGGTTGCTTTCGGATGTATGTCAAGGTTAAACCAGAAGCGTATAATTTTCCTGTTCAAATGGCATGAAAGGATAGCGAAAGCGAATAGCTTTTTTCCGTAACATTTATTTTTTTCTAATGAAATCAGTTTTATTACAAGATCTCTCTATAATAGCGAAGCGATAATGGCGCAGTTGATAGTGTGGTCGGATTCCGCGTCAATGGACTTGGATTCAAGCCCACCTATCCATCTCTAAAATCAGCCTAAGCTTTCGGTGAAGGAAAATATCGTGAGGAAACCAAAGCATGGTTGTAGGGTATTTTCTAATAATGCCTCTAGTCTGGAGTAGGTCTGGGATATAAATTTGGTGATTCTGACATGACCCCATTAACTTGTCTCTTTAAAGGGGTTTTCACAACTGTAAAGTGATATTACCAAGTCCCTAACTGCTGGATCCATACTGTCTTATCTCGGAACGCGACGCGTGTTTTGTGTAGACATAGCACTTTGAAAAAAATGAGTATAAACGTCTTGACCTTGGCCGGTACGAAAGCCCTACCACCTTGTATTAAAACTGTAAAGAGAAACTTCAACTAGACTGGAAAAAAAATATAAATGAATTACTTTGCCTAATCAGAAAATAGTTGACATTTAATTATTAATAACCAAACCATACTTTTATTAAAATACGGTATTGAAACGGGATCACTCATAATGGGGCTAATAATAAAGCTCAAAGTTGCTCAAGAGTCAATAGAGAGAGCTATGCTTGTAGTTTCACTATGTGAACGAATCAGAAATGAGGGAATCCGTAGAAGAACCAAAGTAATTGGCATTGCCCGAAGAATTGGTAAACTTAAGTGGCAGTGGGCTGGGCACATTGCTCGAAGAACTGATGCCTGATGGGACCAACGGATTCTCGAATGGCTACCGCGTACCGAAAGACTTACGGTGGGTAGGCCCACCCACAAAGTGGACCGACGACCCGGTGAAGATTGTAGGAGTCCCGTAGATGCGGGTGGGGCAAGACCGGTCGCTGTGGCTCTATAGGGGAGACCTATGTCCAGCATTGGACGTCTTTCGGTTGAATGGATGGATGTATAGATTTTTATCAAAATAGCCGAACAAGTTTAGTTTTATGTACAAAGTTAAAATAAATTTATTTTCCTGTTTTCTAGTTACTAGTATACCTCGATTTTTAGATAATAGGTAAAATTTGAGCTACGTACACAATACTTTTTTTTTTCAAAGTAACTTTGTATATTTTAAGGTTGGACTCGTATGTCGATAATACCCCACGAGGCGCACGAAGTATCCGTACACATAGCAACACCCGTGCTCCTTAACATAGCACTCAGAGAACGCAAGAGAGACAAGCCAATACTCGAACTGAGCAAGCACTCGAGACGTTTCGAGATTGACAACAAACAAGACAACTATCTAAAGTACGATCCGAACGTTCCGCAAAATCTCCAGATTATCGAAGTGGACAACCACGTTATAGATATAAAGGAGGGTGAACATTACCGGTGGGAGGGCGAGGCGGTAGCCGCCGGTACCCTGCTGCAATGGAAACAAACGGATACAGATGTTTTTATAACGTCCACCTCTCGGCTACAGACAGACTTGATGATAATGGTTAGTTAAAGTCTATTTACATTATTGTGCATAAATTGATCACTTTGTTTGTTTTGCGTGCAGTCAATCTTTATTTATTATATCAAAATAATTTTATAGGTAATGTTATAAATAGATGTGAAAGAGACGATAATAAATTATTGAAATTAAGTATAATTATTTAATAATTTGATTTTATCAGTAAAACACTTTTAAGTTCTGGTCAATCATTACCTAACAAAATTCTTTGTGATTGGTGTTTTTAATTTTGCAATATGTAATTGCATATATGCAATCTAACCTACAAAGTTGTTGTATGAAACTCGTGAAAGACAAACATAAGTGTTTCACCTTTATATTTTATAATACTTAGTAAATTACATTAACACAACAGGTACTAACCTCTTTGCTTATCAATTATCCTCACCTTTTAGTTAAATATATGAGTTACATACACAATTCCACCAGGGATAATAAGTCGGGTGATAACAAATATTTTCCGAATTTTGTGTTAGTATTCAATGCGTCACTTTCCGGGGATTTATTGCACCTCAGAATAAACGTTTCATGTTATTATCCCAATACACTTCTCTTATGCACAATAGCGAGACTATCACACAAAACGCCACCAATATAACATAATACGCAAATTGATTTAACAATACAAACTGTTATTTTTAACAGACCGAGATCAGCCATAAACTACTAATAATTATTTTTGACTAACTTTTACCTGCATATTATGTTGATAAAAATTAAAAGCAGAAATTAAGACGTTAATGAGGAATGTTAATTCATATAATACTTTGAGAACCATAGCAAATCTAAATTCACCTTTATCACAACCAAGAAATATTATCGCGTTTAGAAAACATTATGTCTATAACTTTTCCGTTGTTAACGCCATTCATTGTCACGACAAAGAGCTATCTTTAACCACAGTGTAGAAACACAACAGCTAGTTCACTAAAAGCACCTATGCAAAAACAATTTACCATTTTACATAAAAAATACAGTTCGTTGATGCGATTTTAGTAATGCCCTCTATGTCGACTCTACTATGCGTTCTTTTTACACGGTGTAGGCTCAGCGTTTTGACCACAATCTCACCTAATGTTAAATGACGGTGTGGTCTAAGATAGAACAGATTGAGCTTGGAATTACTGGTTCTCAAGAAATGCTACTAGAATACACCTATTGATATTTGGCGATAGGTTTTCAAACTTGAGGGAGGACGCCACCCAGGCGGGCGTTATTACCAAATGCCCTACTTATGCTATATTTTCCTCACGATACTTTCCTGCATCGAAAGCTAAAGCTGATTTTAGAGTTGATAAGTGGGCTCGCACCTGCGTCCATTGACGCGAAATCTGACCACACTATCAACTGCGCAATCCAAAACAAACAATATTTACTTCAGTACAGCGAACTGGATTCCTAAGTAAACTCACTCTATTGTAGATGTCGTATTTTTTATATATTTCAACGAACGAATGTTTTGTAAAAATTGTTATAGTAATTTTAAAGGTAATGAAGGTACAGTTCACGTGGTAAGATTTAAGTAAAATAATTAATATGTTGGGGTGTTTTTGATTAGTGGTGCAAATATGAAATTTATGTATATCAAGTACTTTTAAATTCTTTAAGAGTGGGGTAACTGAAATTTCGTTTGCGTTAACACTGTCTACGTTTTCCACTTTTTAAATATTTTTTTTATTATTATTATTTAAGTACCTACAGTGAAAACTTAAAAGTTTTCATCTTTTGATAAGACGTCTCTTAAATAAAATTGTTTTAACTTTTTTAACTAATAAACTTATTGTTACTAAAATATTTAAAATAGTAATTAAAAAAGGGGAAAAAATAGCGTGTTTATCCGAAGATAAAAGATACACAAAATATTTTAGAAGTTGAGTAAAACGGCTTCTTTGAACTCTTTATATTTTTACTAAGTAATTTTAAATATGATATTGAATCAATTACCTATATAGAAAAACGAATTACTTCGTATGGTTAGTAAAGAAACTCAACTTATTTAGTTATAATATTTAGCTAGGTGGTAAAATCTATCAACGTGGGCGATAGCCCATTGTGGAAGTAGAAAAGTCAAAGAAAATTAGGGGATACTGAGATTAGATGGCAGATTAAAAATGTAGTCTATAAAAAAGGCAAAAAATTAAGGGGTCTCTAGAAAAAAAAACCATACTCTCAAAGTAGGCAGTGAGGAAAACAAGGTTGAGTTTAGCCCGACCAGGTCGCGTGTACCTTACCCTTATAGAAAACTCCCGTCTTGGCGACATGTAATGGTTTCAACACACAGCGGGCGAGTTGGGATAGAGCGTGATTATACCATACAAGAGAATGCGCTCGGCTCGCGCCAACCCTTTGTGTTGTAACCATAAAGGCGCGTTACGTTCTAGCATCTGAAAGTGTATATCCACAGGTTACCTAGAGGCTTGGTAGGCGTAGACTGACATGATGTAGACTGTCATTAAATTGTGCTACTGCATAGAATGAAATGCAGTCATTTTGCTATATTCGAATTTACAAAAATTTAAGGACTGAGTTGGAACATCTTTGTGTCAACAACGCCTTTTATAAGAATTGCTGATAGAAGTGCAAACTCGAATCTGTCTTAAATACTGTTTTACATAATTTGTTAATTGCAATTTTTAACATAACCTAACATTAAAAAAAAATTGTCTAGTTTTTAACATCTGTTGACGCTCCTATCATTAATTCTGTACCTTTTCATACAGTTTATCCATTATCAAAATATACGATAGCATGCGTAAGTATACACATTCTATTATATATCTCTGAGCGCAAGCACTTAAACGCCATTTCACACTTGACACACTGTAGCATGTTGACAGCATAGCATTGGGAACGCGATTGTATCGGAAACCGAGAATCGCTCAACGCTGCTAAAGAAGTTGGCACTTAAAAATCCAGTTTGAGTTCATACGTCATATTATAAAGCATATTAAACGTGAAGAGCTATATATTTACAAAAGAGAATCGACTATAAAATGTGAAACGGAGCGAAAGATCTGATGATAAGGGTCGAGCCATTCGCCGTTTTAATTATTCACAAACGCTCTCAACTCCGCTACTGAAGTTAATTGGACCTCTACTTTATATCTCATTTCCCTTTATGATGTTTTATTCAAAGGTTTTTTCCCGACGCAATAATAACCTCGTTCCGACAACGCTACGACTAGTTTAAAGCTTTCTTACTGGAGACAGCATTAACAATAACAATTTATTCGGTTCAAATCTTATTGTGGCATTTAGGTATTTACAGAACTTAATTTTTTTTTTCAATTATACTTTTTATTTATACCAATCTTTAATGTATTATTATTTAGGTTTATTATAAATGTAGGTATAATATTTATTTTATCTTTTTATATCTACCTTAATGACGCTATTGTAAAAAAAAAACTACAATCGTAAATTGTTCTAAATATTAGTTGAAATTTATAAACTATACAAAATCTGCCCTTAATAGGTATCCCTAATCGTCTTTGTACCGAAAACCTGTGGTTATATTGAATTTATTATAAAGAAACTCAAGTCACTAAGTATAATCTAAATACTTTCATCTATACTTGTAAATAAAATTGGAGTGTCTGTTTGTAATGTCAAAATCAATTTTATTTTTACTAAATTGGTATGAATATACACACGATACTAGGTACCAAAATTATAATTTCTAAAATTTTGTTCCGGATAATCTCTGGAACGACTGAATGGATTTTGACAGGTCTTTTTTTTGGTAGATAGCTGAAGTTAATCCGGGTAACTTAGGGTACTTTTAATTTTCGAAAATAATTAGGGTTGTACATAAAAAAAATTAAACTCATAAAAAAGTCCGATTTAATGCACAGTTTTCCGGGCAAGTGCTTGAATTTATGAGAAATATTTGTACTTTATTTTAGTACTAAAAGGTATCTAGGAAAATAATTAGGGTTCTGTATATAAAAACTAAAACGCAGCGAAGAACATATAAAACGCAGGCGCGGCCGCGGAAACAGCTAGTTAAGTCATAAAACCCGTGTTTAGGGTTTCCATTTTGTCCGTGAGTCTTCCGTTTAGCTTTAAAAGGTTTTCGGATTTCAAGTAAAATCCAATTCGAATAAACGAAAAAATTCGCTTTCAGACCTTTATATCACAAACTAATCTATACTTATAAAAAAATTAAAGTGTCTGTTTTAATGTCAAAATAACGTTTTACTAAATACATATGAATATATATATATATATATATATATATATATATATATATATATATATATATATACGTATATACGAGACCTATACCTAAAAAAAAATTTAAAATTCCAAAATGCACAATTTTACTGACAGGCGTTTGAGTCTGTGAGAAATGTCTTTGATTTCTGTTAGTACCAAAAATATTATTAGAAAAATAATTAGGGTTCCGTGTAAAAAAAAAAAAAAAAAAATCATGAAATTGTGAACAAAATACGCTTCAATGGACATCACCATCAAAACATTAGGTATTTTCCAATGATTTAAAAAAAAACTACATATATCACGCAGTGATGAATATATGAATCGCGGACGGAGCCGCGGGCACACAGCTATTAAACAATAAAAACTTCTTATTTCCACAGGCAATTCCCGCACAGTTCGCTTATGTAGAAGAACCACTTACTGTTGAAGTCTCTGTTAACTACAGTACACCGACCGGACGAACAAGACCTTTAGAATACAGGTAATAAATAATAATACATCTTCGATAACTTAATGCATATTCGTAAAAATTTAGACAAGCTAGATCTAGTGAATGATCGTCATAATTTAAATATTAGAAGTAAAGACAAGTTGGCCGGAACCACGCTTTAGGTTAAGTAAGTGTAATAAAAGCTTTATATGGTATTCGGTTTTACAATAAGATCCCAAGTAACATTACCGATTTACCTGACAATAAGTTCAAGTATTATGTCAAGCAAGTTTTAATCTCAAAAGGTTATTACAGGGTGGATCATTACATGAACGATAGTGATGTCTGTAATTAACCCACATCTCTGTGCGCACCCGCTAACATTAGCTAAGACTATGATTTGCATAGTTGTTTATATGAAAAAAATGATATATGTTATATTTATAAAAAAAAAGAACCAGATCGAGTTTCTTGTCGGCTCTTCTCGACTGGGTTGTTTTCCAAACCGGTGGTAGTGTTTTAGACGTTCATAGGCGTCTTCTTAGGGCCTAAATTGAATAAAGATTTTTTTTTTTTTTTTTTAGTAACATAATGGGTTGCTCCATATGAAATCAATTAGATTTGCGTTACTCACGAGCCTGACGCTGGTAAAAAATACGCTTTGACTTTTTAATTATACATTTTGAAAAGACTTTTATTGTCCGACTATATCTTATTTTCTACAGTATTCTTGAAATTAGATTAAATAATGAACATTATTTTGAATAAAAAGCTTCATAAAAACTACAACCAACATTTTTAATAAATGTCGTATTCCATTATAATTTAATCAATTAATTACAACTATATAATATGATGATGTTAAAAGTAGGTTTTATTTAAAAAAAAAGGATAATAATGTTCAAAAATTGTACTAAAATACATTATTGTATAAATTCCATATATATTGAAAATCACTTAATCGTAAAACTTCTATAAATAAAAAAAATACATTTTTATCACACTTGGACATAAACAACAACATTCAATGAAACAGAACACATTAGAATTTGCATTCATTATGAATGCTTGTAGTAATAGTATTAGTAATAGTACAATGGCAATAAAACATAATAAATCTGAAGTTGTCTGGAAATGACGTCATCAATCTGAGTCACTAAAATTTGCTTCAAACTAATTCATTCAAACAGCATCACTTTAAAGCGGTTAAAGTTAGCGCGACTGCTATTGAAGTATATTATTACGAATTGTACATTATATTCATTACTTCGCTCGCATGTCTTACAATTCCATGGCTTAGTTAAATAATTGCATAAGAAGCAGAATGATTACGTTGTAAAAATTATGTATATACATAATAAAGAAAGAAAATCGCTTTCGGTACAGCCGATCGTAATAGGCAGGTTTTAAATATGGTGTTTAATATAAAAATTCAATAATTTGGCAATAGATAAGATCAAGATTTGCATAATTTGAAAATCGTATTTACAGTAGATTCTGTTTTGTTTGCCGTTAGATGGTCTACGATCGAGGACCGTGCTCCGCATCCTGCGGCGGGGGATTGCGTGTCGTGCGATTGAGATGTTCTCGTGATCAAAAATGTCCTGCTCCGAAATATGAACCTTGCAATACACACAGGTATAAGGTTAAATTAATCATGGGGCTCGAAAAAGAAGGAGAGAATTCGGTTAGAGTGATATCTCGTGTATTTTATTTTTTCGTTGACTTGCTTAACTAAATAGCCCCTCGTGACGCTGACTTGCCGTTACCATGCAACGATTATCAAACTTCACTAGCATTAAATTAGATTATACCTGTATTTAAATATTAATTCTGATTTTTTTTGAGACTCTTTTTACAATTTGTATGGAAATCAATAGAGGGAAGGGAGATTAAAAAGTTGTTAATTTGATTAGTGGACGACCATAAACCAGCACTATATAGTTTAAATTAAAAGTGTAACATACATAATATGTACCACTTCTCTCATATCTTGGAGTTTAGGTAGCTTATTACAAAGAAACTATGACCCTTATTAAAAATATATTTTAAAAAAAAAAAGAAATAAACAAGTAGTTATAGGATTAAGCAGTTCTTAAGACATTGACAAATGAAAAACATTCCGTCTTACAATACTGTTAAGGGTTAATAAGATATATTTATTACACAAGCTACGCCCGCGTTTTATTGTCTTCAATGCGTAATAATTTTTAGTAATAATATAAACTAAAAATATGACTCATAAATTACAACACTTGCCCGTAAAAGTGTGAATTAAATCGGACTTTGTTAAGTTTTTTACCAGTTTTAACTTTTTTAAGCGAAACACCTAATTATTTTCGAATATCAAAAGTACCCTAAATTACGCAGAGTAATTTCAGCTATCTACCAAAAAAAGTCTCGGCAAAATCGGCTCACCCGTTCCGGCGATTACACGGAACAAACAGAGAGTCAACAATTTGAAAAGTTTCATTTTTAGTATAGGTATCGTAAATACATTCATATGTAAGTATTTAGTAAAAAATTGATGTTTTAACATTACAAACAGACACTTCAATTTTATTTATTAGTATAGATAAGTGATGTGATATAATGTGACTACATTAATAACATTTCCATCTTTATTAATGCTAGTTTCATACAAATTTGTCCGCTGTACTGACTCTATCAGCGCCGGTGTTTACAATTAATAAAAAAATCATTAGAGTGCTTCGTATTTACTTTCGATTGAGTTATCTCGGTTGTACCTCCAGGACAAAACAAATTTGCTATTTAAATCTATACTAATAAATAAAATTGAAGTGTCTGTCTGTAATGTCAAAATATTATTTTTCTAAATAAATAATAATGTATATACATACGACACCTATGTATACCAAAAATACAATTTTTTTTAAATTTCTCTGTCTGACGTTTTGTTTCGGGTAATATCCGGAACGGCTGGTCCGATGTTAACGGGATTCTTTTTAGTAGATAGTCGATGTTACTCCGCGTAACTTAAGGTACTTTTGTTTTTCGAAAATAATTAGAGTGCGGCGTAAAAAAAATAAAACTTATGAAATTGGGAATAAAATCCGATTCAATGCACAGTTTTACTGGCTGGTATTTCAATTTGTGCGAAATCTCTTTGCTTAATGTTAGTAGCAAGAAAATTTTATGAAAAATAATTAGGTTTCCGTATAAAATAAATTAAAAACTATATTACGCAGTGAAAAACACTTGAAACTCGAGCGCAGCTAGGTAGAAACTAGGTAAAAAAAATCTTGTCGTTTTCACTGCTCTCATTTATTTCAATAATAATATATCAGGTAAAATAATAAAACAAATTCCGATTCCTAACACCAATTACTACCAATTCAATTATATAAGAAACCTTTTTTAAATTTAATAAAGTACCTAATAAGTAATATAAAATTATTACAAAGGATTATTTCTATCTCCTGTAACTTTATTTATAATGTACCGAAAAATATAAAATAAAATATTTATACCTCAAGGATATACTGTGTTACATATATATATGATATTGATTCACTGGTTACACGAGCCGCACGTTTCGTTATAAGTAATTTATAATTTACGGGGAAAGAATTCGTCGAATGTTTACCACATTCTAACGTAAATACATAAGTAATAGATACGTTCAAAAATCGATACCAGACACTAGACTACAGCAAGTTATGGTACAATATATTTGTTAGCATGTAAAAAGAAATACAACGTTAGATGAAGTCTTTTTTTGAAATATTGAAATCTGCAAATATCATTCTCATGAAATGATGCCTTCATTAGTGAAATACCGTAATTTCCTCACGTACCGAGACTACGTGAAATTATGGAATACCTAACAAATTTCCGGCCAAATCGGTTTGGAATTTATCGGTGATTTCTATTGATTTTTCAAAACGATATTCTTCGATGTGCCGTTGTTTTTTCATTTTGTCTATATTACAATAGTGTTAGTTTCGCCAGAGTGGCAGTATTCAAACAGAACATTCAAGTTAATTAGTTTGCATTTGGTATTAAAAATAAATATTATTAAATAAACAATAAAATAATTATCATTGAAATATGTAAAAATGGTAATAATGTGTTTGTTTTCGCGCAGCTGTGATTTTATCTGGTCGCCTGGCGAATGGGAAGAATGCAGCGCGACTTGCGGAGATGATGGCGTTCAAGAGAGACAGTTATTTTGTGTACCTGCTAATGCTAGGTAAGAAAGTAGCAACAAACTTAAAAAAATTTTTTTCACTATCATATAATTAATTTTTTGGTACAAAAATATGTAAGTATGTATGTACATAGGTAATAACAGATTATATTTAATATAATATCTTTATTTAATTGTAGTACATCGACAAGAAGAGAATTGATTAAAAATAGTGTCTCGCCGTCCTTGTGCCCAGTTGAAAAACCAAACAGGGAGCAGGGTTGTAACCGCGTTCCTTGTCCCGTCTATTGGAAGGAGATGCCCTGGACACAAGTAAGTTCATTACAATTTTATCCTTAATTAATAATGTCTATTATGTCTTTAGCGTCCTATCAAGTAAATGTAAAACTGTGCATTCCTCTAATATTATTAAATACAAGACATTAAATACGATGATGGCCCAGTTGGTAGCGCGGTCGGATTCCGCGTAGATGGACTTTCGGTGAAGGAAAACATCGTGAGGAAACTATAGCATGATGGTAGGGCGTTTTCTAATAATGCCTAGGTAGGTACCTACCTTTCTCAAGTATGAAAACCTGTTACTAAATACTAATTGGTTTCGGCAGTATCACTTGAGAACCACTCAATTAAAGTCAGGTGAAATTGTGGTCAAAGCATTGAGCCTATACTCACCCCATATCGTTCCCGTTGGTGTCGTATAATGTGACTAAGGGATAACCCAGGGGATGGGCGGTAGCATCCTCCGAGAACCACAAAAACCTACTGTGATCTTACTACGCCTGCCAAGCGTGCCAATTATGGCAATCCCTTCCCCCCTTTATGAACGATACAATAATGGACTGACGACTTGGAGAATGTCGTGGGAATCCGCAGGATGGGGGATGAGAGGTGATGCCCAGCAGTGAACGTCTTTCGGTTAAGTGAATGGATGAAAGATCACATATAAATCTATATATAAAACAAAGTCGGGTTATTTACACCATTTATAACTCAAGACCGGCTGTACCGATTTTTATGATGTTAGATCGGTGTCCGCCCAGAATAGCAGAATAAGTATTAGTACTTCGGAAAAATTCATGAGATAATTTAGAACGGTTTTATTGATTTAAAAGTTCACCGTTAGCTAGAAAATGAATAAATGATTAGGATTGATGGTTAACAAATTATTTTGAGTAGATATGCTAAAAAATAAAATTTGACGATTTACCTCCATGTATATTTACAATGGCGATTATCAAAATAAAATACAATAGATACTAGCGTGATACGTTTACAGTGCTCAACAAGTTGCGGACGTGGTGTATCTCGTCGGCCATTGTACTGCCCGGGCGGTAACGACGCTCTCTGTGGTCCAAAGCCTAGAGAGCGTCGGCGCCGGTGCCGCTTACGACGTTGCCCACCGACACCGCGACATCTCACCACCTGTCCGGCATCCGACGCAACACAGTACTGTGAACTGTTCACCCTGGACCAATTACAGAGAAACTGCGTTGTGCCGCCTTTTAGAAAATATTGCTGCAATGCGTGCCGTGACGCTGACCACAGATTTCGCAGAGGATTCGGGTAATTTTCCTACAGTGAATAATTAAACTTGAAAGAGTAAAGAGTAATAGAGATAACCTAGAAGAAACCCGTGTAAAATAAACTTTACAAACCTGTTATTAAAGCTAATTTAAAATAATGTTATTCTATAAGTTTTAATATTATTAAAAATGAATTAAGCAGCCATGGAGACTACCGACAGAAGTGAAAACACGAAACTTTGGAAAACTGTTCTCTTAAGGTTTAAATTCAAAAATTTTTAATTAAAATTCTTAACATAATCTAAGATTTAACATACAACATTTGTCTGGTTTTTTTATCTATTGGCGCTCCAAGCAATAATTATGTACATTTTCACATAGTTTATTCATAAGGAAAACATACAATAGCCTGCGTAAGTATAAATTTTATTATATTTCTCTGAGTGCCAGCACTTAAACGCCATCTTATACTTGAAATACTGTAGCATATTGAGGGCTGACGTTATAGCATCGGTAACGCGAATATAAGTTTTCACTTCAAAAAAAACGAACGTCTATGTACAGTTATGCTCCATTAGAAATATTTCGACTAAAAAAGTTAATGAATAATTATGATCACCATTCACATGGTGAATATGCTGTAGTGAAGATTTATTTGTGTACAAGCCATCAGTTACAGAGGCTTTTGTAAAGGCTGGTATGTTGTTAATGTTATTTCTTATACCCAGTAGTAATTCTTGCTTTGTTATATGTGTCGTATATAATCAAAAGTGGCTATCTACACTTCAACTCATTTTTGGCAAAGTGTAATTTTTTTTTTCCTAAAGTATAGCAATGATTATTGATGTATAAACTGTATTTTAATCTATATGTAGTTCACTTATATGGAAACATGAAGTTAGTATCACAAAGTTTAAAAATAAATGATTATTAAGGTTTTTTTTGTTGACGATTGTAGATAACTAAATTGTAGATTGCCGCCTATAATTCTATACGTCTCATATATTACTTCAGTTATTTGTTTTCCAAAACTGGAATAGGTATTAGAAAAGATGGTCTTTCCTTTTTACATTTAATCGATTAAGCTAGATAAGTACAAAAGATTGTCCATAGAAACCAATTTATAAGCCAAAACTTAAAATAAAACTCCTAATTTAATTGAATCATTATTACTAGCTGTTTCATTTCAACTTTACTCTTATCGTTTTCTTGTTATTTAATTTCGCATAGGAGATTCCATGTCAATGTAACCAGTATTCTTGTATGTCTGTTGTTTTTCATATTTTTAAGTCGCTGTAAGATTTATAAGAAATTACCAATCATTTATGAATGATAATTGCGAAATGAAGTGCCATAATTTTTTTGTGCTACTTCCACTATAATAAACGTGCTATTCTTTTAATAAAGTTTATTATCGAAATTATTATATGTTTATTATTACGCTTCATTTTTTACACAAAAGTTCATATTTGCAGTAAAATAGCTTTAATTTTAACATTGAATTTGTATCGGATTATAGACTCTGTTGTTTGTTCATTATATTTCAAACAAATATAGAAAAAAGCCGGTTATCAATATATTATTTTAATAAATTTGAAATGTTTAATGCAATACAAATTACTTATATTGTGTGCATTAAAAATTCATCAAGCCATAAACTTTGTTTATTAAGCATTCCTCCTATAGGACTGTGAAGTAATGAAACTTATATTTAATTACTTGCTGAAATAATGTATGCATAAGTCAACTGAATAACGTATTCGAATTTTATATTTTGTATCAGGTTATTAAGTTCTATGGTAGTGTTACGATTCAGCACAATCAAAATGAATCGACTCCCTGTTTCATATTCAGATAAATAAACAGTAAAGACATTTTTTTTACTCTTACAGGAAGTTCAAATCTTCATGTTTCTCTAATATCAACAGTAACAAAACAGTAATGTAAATCATATTTTGTTGTATATTCATTTATAAAAGTAACTCCTTCATACATAGCAACTATGGTACTTATAATTTAAAAAAAATATCCCAAGTTAATAACCAAAAATAGTATTAATATGTTTATTAGTTCTGACTAGTGAACTTTATTAATTTTGTTAGATACAACCTCGATACCAAAAACTAGTTACTAAACAAAAGTAAATTAACTTCTTATATATCACCCAAAAAGAGGTTAAGCGAAAGTTACAGAACCGCTTTAATCTTACTTATTACGTTTAAAGGAATTCGGAATAATATACAGCCGTCAGTGAGGAAATTACACAGAATTATAGATGAATTTGCATCGTTGAGCTACCCTCCATCTCTGAAGACGTCTGGGAGAGATATTAGATGACTTGAAAAATTCAGTCACGTCTGATTTCTATTCCAAAGTTGTTAGATTATGCTCAAGTTCAGTTATTGTATCCTTTTCGTTTGTAAAATTATCAACGAAGCTTATATTTGTAAATAATTCTGAAGTGACAACTGGTGTTGGATATTTCCACCACAGTTAGTATATTATTAATTTATACAAAAAAAAATGGTATTATATAATAGTAATGGTATATGATACGATTAATAAAATTAGTCTCCTGATTAATGGTTTTTAGAATTCATAGTACATTCACTTTTATTTAATTAATAAAATGTGTGCTATAAACGAAAACATTGCCGACATTGTGGCAAACTTAAGTAGCAGTGGGCTGGGCACATTGCTGGCAGAACCGATGCCTGATAGGGCCAACGGGTTTTACGAATGGCTACCACGCACGGGAATACGAAGCGTGGGTAGGCCCCTCATAAGGTAGCCCCCGACCCGTTAGCTCCGAAACCGTTTCGGAGACCGCGTAACGCTATGACCGATCCCGATGATAAGATCACGTGCGAAAGTAGGATCTTTCCTTTTCAACCGATTTAGTATGCGTGCCAGCGCCCACGCCCGCGTAACCGCCGTTCCCGCCGCCGGGGACAGGCGGCTAACTTTGCTCCCGCACACTCTCCGGGTCCCCCTCAGGCAGCAACCCAGGACGTGCCTCGTTCCCCAACTGGGGAGGCTCTTGACGTCGCCGCTAGCGCGATACAGTGACACTGCCCATGCATTGAGCATTACACGCACAACACTGCACACACACTCCTGCACATAACACGCAGGTACATAGGTCCTGTAAGGAACCTTTTTTTTATGCTAAATAAAAAAATGTAGGGATTAGCTAGTATCATGAATGTTTAAAAGAAATCTCAGTGTAAGTACAATTACACTCTAAAAACCTCAACATATAAGCCTCTATCTTTTTTCATATTTTATATAATATAGTAAAATTTGTTTTTTTAATTTTTTTGTACTTCATAGGATCAACGTTTTGGGTACTACCTTCCTCATGTTAAGTGAAGATGTAAATATGCTAAACCTATATAAGCTTGGTGGCATATTTCCAAACTTAAGGTCGGTAGTTAGCCAAAAGAAAGCAAAAAAAAAGCAAAGAACATTCTATTATATCATGTTATGGTTCACTACAATGTTTCCCTTCACCTTCATAAACTTGTTATTGTTCATATATTATTCAGATTCATGTTTATTCCTTTCTTTAACAAATTCTTTTGTTATAATTAATGCGTGGTTTACATGTGCCTTAAAATGACTTAAAAGTAGTGAATTCATTTGTTACTTCTTAAGCAAAGTCTTTTTATCCATAGAATATTTTATCATTGTTACTAATGTTTTACTGCTGTATTGTGTTTGGTGAGGCGGTAGGATTCCGTAGCCGTTAGTATTACGACCTTTATACACATTGTGAAATATCTGGCCAAAGCGACACGACAAGGTGCGTCACACTCCAGTATCACCAAGTGTGGCTTTAGCCAGGATAGATGTATGCCTGCATGATGGTGACAGGTGATGAATGGTTGATGGTGGTCCTGATCTATACCTTATTTAATATCCGATGAAGATCAGTCTTTTGCAGCGCTCCAATAAAAAAAAAACGAAATAATTAACAAACGTTTTGTTAAAGAATTGTTTTATGTACAAAGAGAAAATAATAAGATTACTTTCAGAAAACCACAACTGCCCACAAAATCAAAAGTAAATATCCTGGCGAAAAGGCAATATATTATTTAAAGGTTTACCGGTGCGTTTGTTTAACTTTCCGACAAGCCTAAAAGAGAGACCTTAAAAAGCTTTCCGAGTTTTATGAGGGACGCCAGCCACTTACCTTCGCACAACTATCATTCTTAACAAGATAAAGAATTTTATGATAAAAAGATTTTCTACAGATGTGAGTTTTATTTCAGTCAATCTAAAGTGAAAGTTTATGCGATCCAATGTCGCTACAACAAAACAAGTAAATATAACAACAGTTGAGAAGAATAATCCCGAATAATTATGATAATTAAATAGGAGATATCAAAATCCAAAACTATTTTTTTTGTTCAATTTGGAACTTGATAGGGCGATTCAATGGACATCAAAAAATTAACACCAGTTCGAAAAACAGTCCAGTAGAGACGAGCTGGCAAGAAACTCAATCTGGTTTTTATGTATAAATTATACAGTTAACTTACGGTTTTAATAAAAGCACAGACTGTTGTCATTTCCAGACATCACTATCGTTCACCTAATGACCACCCTACAATATGACACAACTTATTGTCATGTAAATCGGTAATGTGCTTTGAAACCATATTGCAGAGCCTAACATTATTACTTAAAAATCTTTTAATAAACTTACTAAGCATAAAGCATGGAACTTTAAATTTATGATTATCCAAAAAAAACATACATATAGACACACAATCTAAACAGATTTGTTTACTGTGTTAATGACACAAAAATGTGTATGTGTGGATCGAAATCATAACTATTTAGTTCAGTAGTATAGCTTGCAATTACTACTCCATCCTTTCAAATATAATATCAAACCAAGTTTTTGTTTATTTTATTTAAAAAAACACAGAACCAAACTAGCTTTTACGACAAGTACTTATCCCAAGGGTGGTCGCTAGCCAGTGGAGCTAGATTGAAACAATACCAAGTAATAATCGTAGTATGTACGTTGTAATTCTAACTCAGACAGAAGCAGTTTCTCGTCGTATTGATCTCGGCCATTTTGCTATGTCCGTGTAATTCAAGTCTCCTGACAACTGATTCCGCTGAACTAACGTATTTCACAATTTGAGTCTATTCCATAAGGAAAGTTCAGGGAATTTCAAATACACCTATTTTTGTTTATGTTATGTTATTTCAATTCACTTTAACTAAAATATTTATATGTAATGTTTTTTTTAGAACGATTTAAATTATATTTTAAAACATTTTCAGTAGTTTTAGAACAGTATTTATTTAATTTTAGTACATAACGAATTACGTAGCGATAGGTAAATCAAAATTTCATAAAGTATGAACTAATATTGTATTCCATATTTTGGAATCAACTGTTTACTGTTAAAAATTCAAGTATGAACAAGTTTAATAAAACCCTTCTGTTCTCGTTTGTAAGTTTCATTAAATTACTCAATCGCTGAAATTCAGCAAAGGTCTCTCCTCTCACCCAAAATTCTACGCTTGATGACGAGATAAAACACACATTGCGCTTGAATCTAACGGTTAAAGGTTATTGTTAAAATACCATACTTGCGTGTAAAATATGACACATATACTGAACAGCTATATACTAAAATAACCTTTGTGACTTTTGGATTCCCATTTTGCATTCTTTAAATTGTAACAGATATGAAAAAAAAATGTTTTTTCATCTGAAACGTTGCATTGATAAACAGAAGAGTAAAATGTATTGAATTATTTTATCTTTGCCTAATCATACTCGTATATAGATATTTATATATTTCGGTTTCGAGGATTATGACCTTCATATTGTAATAAGATAAAATGTCGTATGTCTTTCTGAGGAAACGTCTATTAGTGAACCTTGGTAGTAAAAGGCCAGTGACGCCAGATGGACATTGAAGCAAGCGCTTAAGGCACTCACCCTAACATGGTAGCCAATACAAGTATATGAATATGGTATGAACGTCGCTTCAGCAACTACCTATGTTAAAAGTTCCGTTGAAATGGGCCTAACTAACCCTACGGTTCGTAAAAACTAGGAGAAAAAAGTCGCCGGAAACAGTGCGTACGTATCTTACGTGTAGTGTGCAAGTAACCATGCAGTGTTCTTGTAGCGCGCTGACGGTGGCTACAATGGCTTCCTAAGTTCGGGGTCCGAACACGCCCTGAGCTCCTACCAAAGAAGTACAAAAACTCAGATATAGAACTTCAAGATATTTCAGTCTTAAAAAAAGTAACTTAAATCCATCATTCTTGTTCGATGTATGAAAATAAATTATGTGAAATAGTAATACAAGCAAGCAAAAGTAATGTTTATTCACATATCGCCATTGTTATTTAAAATTTACTCAAAACAATCATATTTTACAGAGAGCTGTTGAAACATATTTGCATTATTTTCACAATTGAATTTTTACGTATAACTTTTGTTATGAAGTCGAACAAAGCGGTTTATTGCTTTGTGTATTGGAAAAATGCTGAATTCGTATTGTTCTACGGTTCGTTGTCAGAGTTATTTTCAAAGAGATGCAAATATATAGTAAAACGAATTACCGCAATGAATTTATGGGTAACTTATATTTTATTTCATCTTCTAAAAATATCTGATTCCGTGTGCCCGCGGCTCCACCCGCATTTCATTTATAAGTAAGATAATTTTTAAATAGTTTATACCTAACCTAAAAAAACAAATGAATAAAGAAAAATGAGAGTCTTTAGTTATTATTCGCGGAAAAAAGTACATAAGAGTAAATCGAAAAAAATGTAGAAAAGGTGGATCGATGGATTCCTGTGTCTATACTATTAAATAAAATTGAAGTGTCTGTTTGTTATCTCGAATTCTTTTTTTAATTAATTTGGTATGAATGTGTATACGATACCTACAACAAAACACATTTTTTTTTAATTTTTGTCTATCTGTCTGTTTGTTCTAGCTAATCTCCGGAATGGCTTGACAGATTTTGACGGGACTTTTTTGGTAGACAGCTGAAGTTACTCCGGGTAACTTTGGGTACTTTTAATTTTCGAAAATAATTAGGGTTGGCGTAAAAAAATAAAAACTTATAAAAAATTGAATACAATCTGTTTTAAAAAGTGTAAAAGTTTTTAATATAAAATTTTGTGAAAATTCCTACTTCGTCATTGACTCCCATGTCTTTAGCACCAGTCTGTTAGTAACCTGTCGTTTCGGTTTACTATAGATGGTGTAAACACCTATACTAAATGAAATTGGACCTTTCTAATAATTTACACTCTTAAAATAAATAGTTTAACGACATGAACTTCTTTATGAATCTTGACAACACTTTGTCGACTTAAAAAACTAATTATTTATTTTCACTGGTCACTAAAACGTAGTACTGTAAAAAGGTAATATAATTTTTTTTTTCGTTGATCAAATTTATGTAATTAATTTTAGCAAATAATGTAAGTTAAAATATCTTTAAATAATCACGAGTACGTGGTTAGTTTTAAAGAGAAGATGGACCATCAATAATTCTACAGAAAAGACAAACAAATCAACATTTTACTAATAATTTACTTTAGAAGTTACATTTTTTTTCACTATTTACACATTAGTGTATGCCAGCCCTATCGGAGCATATCCAATATATGCCTTATAACAATAATAATAAAAATCAAACTAAAAAATTATCTCTTAGCTTACAATCGGACGTCGATTCTGCCAGTACACCATGGAACATGCCAATATTTAAATAACCAAACCACAAGGTTAAAAAAAAACAAACAACTTCTAGAAGTTATAACTAAAGGACACTATTATTTCTTCATTTTTTCGTTTGGAACTTACTAAACGGTGTTGACCTGAAAAACATTAACAGGTTTATCGGACTTTGAGGCGAACGCTTAGGGGACTGAGCCGAGAGAGGTAGTTAGCATAAGAGCATAAAAATGATAAGAACCTCGGCTTGAGCTTCTAGCTGTGTTAAATATTCCGCGGAATTAACCATAGCTAACCCTTTTTTCATTAGGAAATGCATTAAAGCACGACCCCCTGGTGCGAGGGCACGGAGAGCTATAAGATACTCACGCAGGGCCAGAATAGCCCACCAATGCCCACCAAACCCCATGCTTACACCGTCAAGTCTGCCATATGTGAGGGATACTGTATCACTAGATAGATTGGACCGCGTCCCTCGGCGGTTCGCTTAGCCAGACTAAGCCGCTACCCAGCGTAAAGGGTAACAGCACCGGCGTAAAGGCTGCCCCCTCAGACGTCCTCGCCAGTGCAATGGAGGATGGGGTAACCTTTGCTAACCCTGCAGTAAGTAAAAATAAGAAAAATAGGTACCCTACACAACCCATGTGCATTGCGTGCAGCTTTCATTTATTTCACTTTATCTCATCAGATATCCTTTTTATAACTGTTTTATAAACACTCCGTTATTGTCCACGGGATAATGATTCCTTAAAATCCACACCATAGTTTATTTTACAGGTACGTACCTATATAACAAGCCAATTTATATCTTCCATACATATTAGAATAAAATAAAACAACAGTTCGCTAATATTTTCTTAACGTGAATTGACGACAAATTGAGTTATCGACATTTCTGAAATAGCCCCGGAAAAATCCTTTTGAGAATGGTAATAATCGCTGCGTACTTGAGAAACGGTGTTACGTAAGAACGAATTATGGTAAGTGAATTTATCACGTTTTATCCTTTGAATATAATGAATATTATCGCTCGTATATTTGTTTGAGGAATTGTTTCTTTTGTAGTCGTTTATTTGTGTTATGACATACATTAAAATTGTGAAAACAATTTAAAACGACGTAAAATGTAAAATGAAATGTAATTTTTTGTAAGTTCATACGCTGTAATTCCTATTTTTTTTTTTCAATGATATATCCTCCTCGCTTATTCGGTTCAGATTTTTAACTTAATGGACATCATTACACAAATAAAAAATTATCTGGTATATTTAGCTAATAATGTTCTGAAGGGTATGAACGCATGAAATAAACTAAATTGTTTTTTTTTTTTTTGATAGACGATGTTTTAGAGATTATTTCGTTCGTTGATGTAAACAGTCGTATTAACTACATTTTAAGTAAAACAGAAGGCGTTTCTGAAGGAACAATCTGGGATTGCCAAATGTAAATGTAATTTTTTTAAATCATTAAAGTATTAAAAATTACAAAAGAATTATTCGATTCATTGTTATACTAAGTTGCGAGGTTGTCATCAAACTTGTAAATGATTTAATCCTCTCTCTAACTTTCTCTTTTATTATCTAACTTGTAACCCTAGTAAATATTTTGCTAGCAGCAAATCAACATATCCAGTGAATCCTGATTGTGAATTATGACCCAAATTTGTTTCGATATCAAAAAGTTAATACCCACAAAAGATACTAAGCTCTTGACATGAAATATATACTTAAGGACATCCATCCGAATACACCTTTACAGAGTGATAAGGATAGACTAATCCCGTTTCACACCTTAAGAAGGTGGCAGATGGTACCATGGGTTTAATGGGTATTCCCAGCGCTTCACACTGGGCGAGGGAGATTTTACTCCCGGATCAGACATGAGAACGGGAATGGGTAAACGCATTTCCTACGTTGAAAAGGGGCATTTTTGATTACCCACCTAACTAGCTATCACCATCAAGTTTAAATTCTGTCGCCAAATACGACGAGTGTGTTCCGAAAATACCATTCATCTACATTTAACATCAGATGAGATTGTGGTAAAATCGCTGTGCCTATGAATTAATCTTTTGGTATAATAGAATTTATCTTACCACATTGAAGGTTGTTGTAAGATTCTTACACTACTCTAATTCTTCAAATTTGTTTCAATCGGAATTTTTCAGTAAAAGTAAGACAACTACCAGCTCGAAGGAAACGAACTCGAGTTAGACGTGACGAGCACCTGTAATTACGTGACGTGTCACGCTTCATACGGGCCTGCTTAATGAAATTATATTTATAGTTCCTGAAACTCCAAGCCCAATTTGACTACTTGTCTCCATAGGCATTTACTTTCTTCTGATTATATATACTCGCAATCTTTTTATTAAGCTATACAAGCTAACGAGATCTATTTCAATTAGTTTCAGAATATTACTCATATCTATTCAATGTGTTTTATTAATTGACAACATTATTTATGAAAGCGAATAGTTAAAGCTATCTCTTATAATTTAAATTGGCTTACTAATCGTTTAAAAACGTATTTTTGGGTCATCAGCTACTATCTCTCATAAAAACTGGGTCAAGATTTTTAACGCAATTTATTCACGTATAAATCAAATTTGAAGCGATGATGGCTTAGTTGGTAGTGAGGTCGGATTTCGCATCATTGGACGCGGATTCAAATCCGCTTATCCAACTCTAAAATCAGCCTGAGCTTTCGGTGAAGGAACCAAGAAAAAACCATAGCTTGGTGGTAGGCCATTTTGAAATAATGCCTGGGTTACCTGTCCTCAAGTTTGAAAACCAGTCGCCAAATACCAACAGGTGTGTTCCGGCAGCATCACTTGAGAACCAGTGTTAGCTTAGTGAGTTCACCATCCTTTTTTTTTTTTTTGACGGGGGGAAATGCATTTACGCACTACCCTTATCCATTGTATTTGAGGGATCGGAGTCCCCCAATACAATAAATAAGGGGGCACGGAGTGACGAGCTCCGTGCCAGTGTGTGACTCACCCGGGCGAGAGTCGCCCGGAAATACCCACTAAAACCCCCCGGGGCCGTCCGCTGCATTTGGGATGGGGGCGACACGGGGTGGCTTTCGCAAGCACCGCGTCGCCCCCTGCAGCGAACCCACCGGGCCTCGTCGTGCAATGGCCCAGCGGGGATGGGGGAGTGTATACACTTCTCAACCCCACCTCTTCGCCCACCTCCCGTGGGAGGTATGACCAAGAACGGTCATCAGTCCGGGGGGGGCGAGATATAATCCTCGCCCCCCAATGAGTTCACCACCCTGACCCACATCGTCACTTAAAATCAGGTGAGATTGTGGACAAGACACTGAGCATATACCGTGTAATTTGTTTATTTTATTTATTATATTTTATCCATACTTTACATTTTATTTGCGGCAATAAATTCCAAGTCAAAATAAGATCAAAGCTCATGTAAAATATAAATCTACCGTATTATACCCATATACAACAACATAGACCGTTTCCAACTTCAAACGCGTCTAAATATGTAATCGCTAATTAATTTTCATTCTCCTGCTCACAATTTACATAACGTGTACAAGTACGAAACCGGTTAATGTATTCGGGAATATATAGAGACGTATTTGAAACATTAAATTCAACGCAAATAAATCAAGATGTAATAATTGAATAAAAAATCTTTAATTAAAATCCTTTAATTGAACAAAGACTTAATTGTTATTATTCTGGTTCATTCTACTACATAATCAATAATGTATGCACATATTTTCCGATATAACTACTTGTAAGCGAAATACATCGTGGATTTCCAGTTCAATGGATAACTAGATTTACATAAATGTGATAACCGCCCATTTGCCAGCAAATGTAATTGTGTTTTTTTTTTTTTGTTCCATTTTATTCAACGCTCTGGTGAACCTCTCATAATTAGTACTTGTTAAAATATTTAAATTGTAGTGAATATTTAAATATAAGAAAAAAATGACAACTACTAAACCTACAATTTATATCAAAATACATTCGATATAAAAATGGCTTTTTAATACCCATTTTATGGTTATATGGTTACCCATTATACATATGGTTGCCATCTCCAAACTGCATAATTATAAATGTTGACCAAAACTTGACCAAATTTTATTTAATGACCCAAGAACACATTTTTTTTTGGAATTGACTAACTCTATTGACCTAAGGGCTTTCTTTGACAGATTCACCGGGTCTTGGTGATGAGTGCCTAATCGATTCAGACGGAAAATGATCAAATAGAACAAGGGCTATACATTGGTACGAATTTCGACATAGACCGGCATGTAAATTTCACGAATACTATCTGTTTTATTAACAAAAAAGTACTGAGCGTAAGTAAATTGGGTGTAATGTATATGTGACGTATGAGTGAAGTATGTGACGTAACTATGTGTAGTCTCAACTTTATTACGCTGGTAGCGGTTGCAAGAGCTTTCGCAGTTGAAAATGCAGAAATGTTAACAATGATTTTATAGTATAGAGTATCTACAGTAGAATATGTTCGATTTGCACTTAATTTTTCTTAACTATTTCAGTTAAATATTTAATTTCTTCAGGCGAATCCTTAATCCTTATATTATTAAGGTGTTAATGTTCTGTTTTATTTTTATTTTTTGTATAAAGGGATTTTATATGAGTCGTGAGGTTGGCCAAGCGACTATACTTTAAAAAAATAGAATAAATTCTACTTTGTTTAAAAAATTATAATGATTTTCTGAACGTTTAAAAAATATGTATATAGATAAATATAGATAAATATTCATGTTTCTTTTTCAAAATAATCTTAGATATAACAAATTGTTTTCAACCGAGCAGAATTCTGTGTAATTTACAATTCTAATTCTAAAATAATAGTGAAAAAATATATGCTTTTATTTATTTGAAATATCTAAAATAGCTATACAATTTGCGTAAATTCTAAATATTTTCAAGAATAAATTCTTCATGAATACTTGTAATCATTGGAACACAATATTTGTTTATTCATACAATATGCTACAAGGGTACTAGGTAAATAAATATCTTAATAAGAAAGCCTATTTACGTAAGACGTAACTAAGAAGTTACACAAACAATAAATTCTACTTACAACTGACAAAGTTTCGTTGTAATTACTATAATGGTTTAATGGTTCCCGTCCGTATCTCTTGTTCCATTCTCCAGATTATATTTAACTTTCTTATTCGGAAAAGTCCTTTAGCTTCTATTGAAGAATGTTGATTTATAAATTATCCTATAATGTAAATGGTCCCTTAACTAATTAGTAACTAGAGGAAATCGAGGTAAAGAGGTAAAACAAGTCAAAAAAATCGGCTTGAAGTACTTTTTATAATACAAAATTTATAAAATGCTACCATGATGATGGTTCAGTGATAGTTTGATCTTAAACCACATGGATGGACGTAGATTCAAATTCACCTATCCTATTCCACGGTGACCATGAACTTTCGATGAAAAAAACACATAATGAACCTTGAGTATGGTGGTTGTGGTTATTCTAATGCCCACGTAGCTAACTATCATCCTCTAGTATGAAAATCTGCAGTACCGTACAGGCTTAGCGTGTTCATTATCTTGGAATACAACGTCAAAATGCTATGAACATATAATATAAAAAAACCAAACCGACAAAAGAATTCCAAACCGAGAGTAAAATACCAAAACGGCAGTAAAACCAAGCAGGCAGTAAAATACTAAGTCGACAGTAAAATAAAACACCAAAGCAATTAACAAAGATATATTCAATAAAAAAAAATCTAAACTAGCTGATATAATCGGCTTCCAGCCATTGAACCGCCAAACTATCGTTTACAATGAATCTTAATCAAAATCCGTTGACCTTATTCACATCTATTAATAATTAATCCGTAGGTACGTCGACCGAAGCCGAACAATGCGAAAGACTAACGATTATTCGGAGACCCCTGACGACACCGATTTGTCTGTCTGAGACCAGAGATTTAATAAAGTGTCATTGCAATCTTGTATCTAAGCGACTTGGAATACGAGTAATATTTATATATTATAATATACTAGCTGTGTGCCCGCGGCTCCGCTTGCGTTTCATATATTCTTTACTGGATAATATAGTTTTTAAATAATTTATATCTAGCTAAAAAAACAAATGAATGAAGAAACATGAGTCTTTTTATTAGCGGAAAAAATGCACATGAGAGTAAATAAAAACAAATGAGAAAGGGTCTAAGGAATCCAAAAAATAAACAGCCTACAACCATCTACGAAAAATTCCGCGTCGAATGGTAACAGTGCTATCCCAATATGCTCAGTAATTTTAAGATGATGGTGCGTCTATAGAACCCCATTTTCTGTTATTCGTAGGCGATACAATCTAAATGTTTTATTTGATTAACGCCGTTAGTAGTTAAATCTACTTGTATGCTGTGACTGTATGAATAACATCTGATACATTCGCCACGCGACCCATGACGGTCAACTTTTTTGTCTATCCATTTTACTCAAGAAATAGTTCCATGTCCATACAGAGAAAAAACATCTCATTACAATAAAAGTAACAAATCACTTTGTTTGTTTCTTCTGAATTCTTTATGCCCGTCCTACCATTAATTAGGTACAACATTCAAGTTGGAGTACAAATAACGTAGTACCTATATATTATTTATCAATTATGGCTTCCTAATTCAGGTTTATGGATGAAATTATCACGTACACATCTAACTTAAAATGGTTTCTAATTGTTTTACTTCAAAATATTCTAAAAATAATTTAATTAAAGCTTGATGACCTTATTTTAACAAAGTAATATTATTAAACATAAATATGGTAAAGACGGGTCCGGCACGATGTAGGTCCGTTCTATTTACGTCGAAATCGATGTAGTAGCCACGTCGTATGACCCTTATGCTAGACTTATTTCCGAAAAGGTTGCGTTGTCATATTGGATGGAAACTATCATGAAACTCATAAAAACTGTAATTAGTTGGTCACTGTTGAAAACCGATTTAATCGACTATTTACATATCAAAATCAATCTGCTGAAATTGTATCTTTCATTTCTTTCATTGTAATACACTTTATGTATTTGTTTATTCCTGTTTTTTTTAGTATTATCGGAAAGAACAATCACAGTCCACACTGAATAAAAATCTGCAATAACGGTAAGATGATTATTTTAACGGTAACAGGCAGGCTGCTTTTCCTCGTTATATGGCATTGCTTATGCGCTGTGCCAGATATTCGCCAACCCCCTGGTCGGGAGAAGTGCCGAATAGCCGGCACGCGAGGACTCGGGTTCCACGGTCTCAGAGCCCGAACCCCAAAACGGCACAAATAACCCCTACCAAAGATAGTATAACTATTAGTTTAAGAAAGCTCTTAATACATCTGAATTCGGATTTTGCACATACATACTTCTTAATTAGGTATTCACTATTGCTTTGAACGATACTAATGTTCGTCCGGCAGTCTAATTTTGAATTCTTAAAATTGAAACAGTAAAGTCCACTAATGAAAATAATAAAAAAAATGGTTTATGAACGGTTTGAATACCTTGAATTGTTTTATCAAAGGGCAGTTGATTTAAACACATCAAAAATGTAACTATTGATGGCCTTTGAATAGTTAAATGAGTGATTATATAATAGTTATTAATTTATAACTTTCCAAATTAAGATTTTTATTTGATCTACATAATATATAAGATATTTTATGACTGTCGAGTGAAAATATAAATCTTTACGCGCAAAAACGAAGATAACGTGAAATCTGAGCGGGTTAAATGAGCTATCGGAAATTGGATCAACGATTTCAGAGGCGGGGGCCTACTTTAGCGAATATTGAAAATAAACCGAGCACATCTATAAAACCCATATGTTCCCAAATCCTTCCCTGTATAAAATAGTTGATGTTATTTATGTTTATTCAATGAAAATAGTATGTACTATAAATTACAAGTAAGAGAAATATATTCCTTAGAAACGTTTTATCACACACATTTTGAAATGTAAATCCTTACAAATTACAATAAACTTTTTACCGATAAAATTTACAAAAATATAGAACTGATGTGACTCCTACTAATGATATCTTACACAAACTAAATATTAGTACGTTCAATTTAATGGAGAATTAATATATAAGTATGATTCTTCTAGTGGTTAGGTTAATATTTGAATATATAATACATTAATTTATCAATAATAATACTGTGCATTTACTGATCAATACTTGTAACTTTAAGATAATGAATAATATTACAATATTATTGTAAACGAGTTCATACATAAAAAATTTGCACCAAATCTATGCTTTGTTCACTTAACATGTCACAATAATTTCTGTAATACTCATTTTAAGGCTTTTGGATTTTCATAATACCTTTTTAACTTGATTAATTTCAAATAACTTACCTCCCTTGAAGTTTCTCTGTCTCTACTAAATTGTAGGTATTGATTTTTTAACCAACCGAGCACAAACATTATATCGATCTTTATTGAAAATAGTTTAATTTTACATACACAATTTATTTAACAAATAAGTTAAAAAAGTATGATAGTAAGCAAAAACGAAAATTTTCATTTTCTAGAACACTGTTATATTTCATTAATATCAGTCGAACGACCGACGGATTCTGTAGAAAAACCGAAGTCAAATAATATAGGCATTCATGTGGAATTACATCGGAGACCGAATAGGGCTTAGTACGTTTACAATAGGGGATACAATCGAGTAGAGTTCACTAGACCTGTTGCTAAAACCGAATGTGAGTTAAAATTAATGTTTGAACAGCGAGCTATTTGGTGGAGTATCTCGTTTTATTTGTTTCCAACGTTCTCCACGTTCTGAAATCTTCATCGATATGTAAATGTATGGCACATTAATTATATTTTCAAACGTATATATATATATCCCATGAACCCAACCCGTGATGAAAAGTGTGTCATCGTAAAGACCTGGGCTTGACAATTACTTAAAAAAAACTGGATATGAATAGTAATTTAGACAACACGAGCTAACGCATAGATAGTAAGTGGTTATTGATTGAGAAATATTCATATTGTATATCCAATATATTATTGAATAATATTTACGTTAGATTTACGATTAAATTCCTTAATATAACATGTAATCGTTTCAAACTTTAGACTAAACTGTATTAAGAAACCAAAATGCGTTTTGTCTGTCGCATAACAAAGCATTATTCTTTATCAAGCTCAGTTTTATTCATGAACTTGGTATGAATACTAACTACCCTAATAATAATTAATTCTAACCCAAGTAATAATGATATATTTACGGATATAATTGTAAATAAGTGGAGCTACGATATATTAGTTAATTATGCTTCAGTGTACATGGCGTACTAGACATGAAGTATAACGAATGAAAAGTTGTTAGTATTTTAATGGGTAGCTTATATAAAATCACTAATGTGATAAAAATACTTTGGACTTTTGGAACTAATCAAAGAATACTATCATCTAAAGATCCGCTTCATTCTGTGAGTTAGAGCAGTTCCCAATCTTATCGACCGAATATGACGACAAAACGAAGTCTAGGAACTTTAAGCTTCGTTCAACGAGGACTAACATTATGGACTCGGAATATCAGCAGAAGTTATAGAGATCAGCTCATTCACTTTAAAAAAATATTTAATATGTGACTATTGAGAATGTACATAATATAAATATTTTATTTTCTTTTTGTAATGTTATTTTACCTACTAGAGAATTTAGATCAAATTAAGTATTTGTTCGGTACACAGATTTAGTTTTGTGCAGATTTTTCTTCATTTCATTCTATATATAAAATGTAATCCGCGGTAAATAAAACATGAATTTGAATTTTGTTGCTCATTCTTTCTACAGCTAAGTTGTATGGAAACTATTTTTATCAAATTACATTATTTCGATTGATTTTTCGATCTGAACTGAAGCATTAAACTTATTTAGTTGTTAACATCAAAATGAAATTTAAATCTATTATGTTGGACAATTAGATTATCCTTGCTCCGTTTACGGAACTGATAATCTGAACTCTCTTAACTATGTACCACTTCCCTGGCAAACGTTAAACTTCGCTGTACATAAAGCGAATTAAGGCAAAGGACTTTATTTACTACATAACTCGCTTCAAGCTTACCCTTTAATAGTAAACTCTAATAATTTAATATTTTGTCTCAATAGCGCAATACAAAAAAAGCGCTACAAAGAGAAAATCTTGAATTCTACATAAAATGCTTCAATTATTGTTAATTAATGCTACTACTTCGTACCTGGATTATATATACAGTTTTCTTTAACTTGTCCCTTTATCTATATCTATACTAATATAAAAATTGTAAATATCACGTGTCTGTCCATTTGAGATTTTTTGTGAAAAAATGTTATTGCAAATGACTAAAAATAGGTAACAAAATAAACCTCTTATTCTAAACACAAAGGTAACTAACTGTGTTTGTATCTCTGTTTAAGAAGGTAGATAAGACGTTAGGGAAGGTCATAAGCGCTTTAGACACAAAACTGAAATGTATTATAACAGATTTATAGAAATTATAAATGACCGCCGTCAGAGCATATCAATTTATACGGTGACAGTTGAGTTGTCCTGGCATTTAGTGGCCGTAACCAAAATGCCTTAGAGATAGTACGTCTACTTATATCCTATGATGGTGGTGACCGTCGGAAGTGGCATTCACCATAACAATTACAACCCTCATATAGTAGGGAGCGAACGACTGTTACTGTTATCCCATAGGTATGGTTAATTCGCAGATTTATTTAGTTTTTAATGGATTCATTGAGGAGGCCGTTTAAGAAGGAACATTTAAAATTCTAAATTACGAACGTCGAGACGGAATAGAATTTGGATGTCATTAAGAAAAGGGGTCGAGAGAGAGTGAGAGGAAGTATAAATAAAGGAAAACGTCTGTCTGTAATATGATATAAAATTATTACTTCAATATATTTATATCCCGGATGCAAAGGAACGACGCTGCACCCATGGTATCATTAAGGGTGGAAAATTGTTAAAGGAAAGATTCCATTAATGTGACCAGCAGCGAGAGGGACGTACCCGCTCTCGGACGAGCACCTGGCCAGGGAGGATCTTAAGAATCTTACCGTGATTGAAGTAGCAGAATATATATACTGTAAATAAAATCTTCGGTACTATACATTATTACATTTTAATTCATATATTAATTTCGTTTTAATTTATTTATTAGAGAGTAAATTTAATTTACGTTACACTTATAAGGGCATCAATCAGCCCAAAGCTGGAGAAACCCTGATGATTAGTAGGAATCAGCTAGAGTATTAGGGAGATACATCTGAGGTGAATGTGATCTACTAATACCTATACCTCTTACGAACGACAGGCAACACTCTCCTTATGGACGACACAATGATGCGGGTGCTGCAAGAGCGGTAGTTGTGAAGATCTTTGGGACGTCTTTCGGTTGAATGATGTGTTGAAAAGATTCCGCAGTAAAGTCAGGCTCTAGATATACGTAATGAGCTTTAATAGTGTAGGGCGATCACAATAGATCTTTTTAGGTAGCAGACTCCAGGTTTGTACTATCCTGCATAACAAGCCCATTTTGGTATAATAATAATGTACTGATAAACAATACTAAAGTATTAATATTCATTTGAGATTAAAAGAAACATTACATATTGGAATCATAATTACATTTGTTATAATTCCAGACCTAAATTAATTTAATGATAAAAACTTTACCACAGATATAAATCATGTAACGGAAAATAACGATTCTCAAGTCATATATAAGTGAAATAATGAACTTGCGGATATAAAATACGGACAATAGATTATTTTTTAAACGTATGGAGGATATTAAAGGTTTTGTTTTTCAATTAGAGTGGAGACAAAAAAAATGAAATTAAAATTTCTAAAACAAAGATAGAATTCTGGTCACAATTTAAGAAATTTACCATTTTTAGATAACTTTATTAAATTGCTAAAAAAATATGAATTAATTGAAATCAATGATATTTTTATATGAATAAAAACGTTTAGAAGCGAATACAATACAAAAATGAACTCCAAAAATGAGTCACTTGTAAATCATATACGTCTATGAGTCCTAGATTTCTTTAAGGCTTATTCGACTTCCCACTATGACTATATTCCTCACGCTATTATAAGAATGGTATTTATAAAATAATAGGAGAAAATATCGCCAACATAATAAAATACGACAGCCAGCCTGTCTGGACAATGGAATATAATATCATAAGAATATCGCTATAAAAGTCAGACCCGCATTCATTTCTTTGCGATGCGTGATAATAATTTACAGAGTTCTGTCTGCGAACAATGAGGTTATATTTCTGATCACGTACAAGCGTACATAGAGGTTATAATAAGAAGACGATATTAGACTAAAACTAAAAATTGATTACCATCAAAAGTTCATATTTAGAATATTTTAAAAGTTAAACTATACACATCACTGGCATGCACCTATCTTCTGAGTTTTTTTTTCATTAAATTATTTATTTATTTATTTATTTCAATCACCAACAATGTATACAATTTTTTCTTTTAATCCCTAATTTAGTATTTATTTAATTTGTTTACAGTTAGATTTATATTCACGCAAACTATTTTATAATAATGTATAATACAAACTACAAACCTTGAAAAGATAAGGTCAAAGGTAAAAATGTCGACATTTTCAAAAGTAGAGTATTTAAATTTAATATATTGAACAAACTAAAATATAAATGAAGAACAATGATTATTAAAAAAAAAGCCTGTAGGATAATAATAATTGAAAGAAACTAAAGGATTCTATCAAAATCTAGTAACATCAAAGAAATGTCAAATGTGCTAAGGCGAAGTCGCTGATATAAGTTATTCGATGGTAGTGTAATTATTTTCAAACTAAAAACAGTATAAATAAAGTCAATAATTGAAATACTTACAAATAAATTTCTAAACAAAGGGTTTTTGTGTAATCGTACTCTTTGCAAACAGCTTGTTTAAATAGGACTCTAGATGATGAATAAAATGAAAATGTTAAGTTTGACTCGCGATAATTTAAAAGGTCGTTAGATACATTTACATACTATTAATAGTAGATACATATAATTCGGTGTAGCTAGGGCGATTATAGTCATCAGATAATAGCGATCATGATGATAAAAGTTATACCAAACCCCTTTGTAAAGAAAGTTAAAATTTCCCATTCGAATTTCTTAGATTTTAAAATTTAATCTATTTTTTATACACAATCAGTTTCTAGTTCATTGTTAATGTTTTTTAAGGATACTTTTCGATGTGGATGGTATCATACTAATCATTAATGTTTGCTCTTAAGTGCACTCATAGGAACTCGTATTCTACTGTCGTACTACAGATTTACCACAATGTTTTCGTTCACGAAAACCTCGGTGTACTTAAATAATTCAAACCAACATAGTCCAAAGCGATGTCCGATCAAACAAAAAACCCTTGGTACCTCTACATAAAACATTACATTCATAAATATTGTACGTACAATAACTACCGAGCCGAGAGAATGCTTTAAGCGAATGCATCAAAAAGTTTGTACTGTAGAGATTCACATTGGGCGGGCGTCGGTCCGGGAGAGGCTGCGGCGCTACGGCCCGCCCAGTGGTAGCTCGACCGTCGATCCGAGCGCACGGGCGTCGCGAACGCACACCACGCAACCCGCCGGTACGCGACACAAATACACGCATGCAACCATACTCTGCCGGACCGCAACCTCCCATCCAAGCTCTCTCCCCCGCCCTCCCCCCACCACCCCTCCGGAACCCAAACCGCGACTGAACACCCGCTACACCTTCCTCTGTCCAACTATCCCCTGACCAGGTGGATATTTATTGCGAGGTGTTAAAAAGTTTGAATAACACTATCATCGATATGGATTATCTACGCAATACGTATTCACAAAAGTAGTTTGTATTTTATCTTTGCATGGAATATAATGTTTTTCAATTACAATTTAAAACGTTTGAAATATTCTTAATGTACATGTAAATATTTTGCAATTTCTATATCTACTATAACTTAACTTCTACTTTGTTGTTTTAGATATTTAGTTAACATTTTCTACAAACAATAAGAAATATAAAATTTCGACCTTAATTTTGTAAATGTTATTCCTACATATCATCTTAACTGTTTTTGTATATTTTTTTTTTTGCGTTTACCTTACTTTATATCTAGTAATACCAAAATTTAAAAAAAGCTAAAATATTTCCATTCGAAATAATTAATATATTAAATAATTCATTGTTATTTTCATCGACACATTTTCAAAAGAGTACCTTATATTAACAAATCTCTCTAAAATTACTTAATCAAATCGAATTCACCTCAATGTTTATTTTATCCTCACGGTTTTAAAAATAATCAACTATTTTTTAATCCATAATCCATAATCCATAAACTTATAACACATAATTAGTAATATTATATAAAAACTAATAAAGAAATGATGCTCTATATGAAGTATGATATAAATAAAAAAAATTCGGTGTACATTTGTGCCTAATATAATTTAAAAAAAAAATTCCTACTTCTCAATCAGTTGTATTAAGAGACATACTATTTGAATCTATTTAATATTCTCTCAAAGTGATTATAATGTTTTCTGTATGTATGGAATTATATTTATATTTTCGATTTTGGCATCGCAAAAAAAAATTCATACTCTCATGAACGTAGATAAATATATAGTATAATACTTGGTATTGTTTTTATTCTTATTGTTTTTTGATGATGTAAATAATAGAATTGCTCGAATTTTCTTCAAACCGAATCATGATAAAGCACAGAAATGTATTGAACATTACTAATTTCATTAAACAGAGTAGCTATGCGGTAGCTTCATTCCATCTCTCACAATCGACTAACAAACTATTATACGCTTGTGGAGATTCGGTCCCTATGTAATCAAATTTTAGCGGTCCCTGCACTCGTATTTACGGGAAACTCTATTTTCTACCGTTTTGGATAATAATTCTGCCCATTTACAAATCCCAATGCGGGCTTCTCTTGTTTTTAATCTAACCAACAAAGTCAATCTGCTTAAATCCTATTGGTCTATGGAGCGATCAGGCGATAGCTAAATGCAAATACTCCACCCTCGCCGAAATTGTATTTCGCTAAATCAATTTACTTAAATATTCCACCGCCATTCATCGGTATGTCATTATCTGATTCATGCGTTGAAACGTGAATTTTATACCTACTGAAATTGATTTACTGTATATTTCAATTGTACGTGCCATCAAATAATTTTATATTTACACGGATGTATTTAAAATACTGTCCGATAAAATTAAATTGTAAGCAGTTTTATTATTGATATTTCCTTTGTCAGTTATAAACACCATCGCCTTTAAAATATCCTTGAGTTTGCTACGGGGAAGTTCTAGAGGGATTCTGTTCCCAAAACAAATATAACAAACGAAATACGAAATGTTTATATTATTTATTATAAACCGGACTCAACTATATTACCACTAAACGAAATAAATCTTTTATCGGTTATAATTTTAGATAGATATGATATTTAAATAAGTCAAAATAGTCCCAATTTATTATAATAATCAGAAAATTATTTCGGGTATCACTTAACAAAGACACTTGATAGATAAAAATAAATGTGGAAAAACTAATTACTTTCAATTATTCAACAAGCCTTAAAAACCTCAATGGTCCCATTTTTTAGTAAACCTATCATCGTGGTGACATCATTACTGCCAGGACTACTTAAAAAGCATAAATATATATTTTTTTAATTCTTGAAATATTGTTACCATTTTTCTTTGAACATATGTGGCGCATATAATGACATATATAATAATCGTATACTTCTAAAACGTTGCAATAAAAATTAGTTCTTTGACAAATTACAATTTTAAATTCCCCAAGCTTTGACGTAGAAGTAACTGCTGTAAAATAAACATTCACACGATGGCTCGTAAAAGCGTTTTCCGCTTTAGTAACTTGCATAGACAGTGCACCGTTAACGAATCTTTTGTGTTCGGTGACCAAATGTTCTTCTTACATACGGAATACATTTTGAATACTTTATTGTTATATGTTCAAACATTTCTGTGTTAAGTTATAATTGAGATTTAATAAGTTTTCATTTTTTTATTGCTTAGGGTAATAAGAAGATGCAATTAAAAAGGACTCAAATGAAACACTGAATAATTTTAGGTCATTTAAATACATTCTTATTTATTTATCAAATAATTAGATTCCACCATCGCTTTCACGCAGTGTGTATCTGTGTACCTTATTTGAAACTTGCTGTTTAAAAATAAATAACATAACAATACAGATATGTATAGCAACAGTAAAAAAAATATTTAAATAATTATAGCAGAATTTAGAATGAGAATTTGAACGTCACATTCAAGAACTAAGCCAAGCCGTGGCTGCACTGTAACATTATGTTTTGTTTGCTTAATATTGGTGACGAATAAAAAAAAAACAATATTTTGTGCTTTTATTACAATAGATTTAAATCGATTTATCGAAATCTTAAATCTATTTTTGATTAAATTTTACTAATTATTGTTAGGAACAGGAATATAATCAGATGATTTATAATCAACACTTTCTTTCAATACTCGATACTTCAAATTTTGGTCACCTTACTAATATATTAAGAGAAAATAGGACAGAGATAGCTTTCATCGGTAATTCATCTGAGATAGAGCATTACACTCTTGAACTGATAACTATCTGGTGCACATGGAGTAAAAAAAACAAACATCGTTTGTGTTCACAACCTTATTTATAAGCAAATTATGGTTAAAATAGAACAAGTATAAATAAATGTACGGGTACGAGATATCTACTACATATATAACTAATAAACTAAACTAAACTAATAAATAAAATTGAAGTGTCTGTTTGTATTGTCAAAATCATTTTTTTTTTTGTTTTACTAAATACATATTAATGTAATATGTACGATACCTATATCAAAAATACAATTTTTAAATTTTTTGTCTCTCTGTCGGTCGGTTTGTCTGTATAACTATTTGTTTGTTTCGAGTATTCTCCGGAACGGTTGGATCGATATTGACGGGACTTTTTTTGTTAGACAGCTGAAGTTACTCCGTGTAACTTTAATTTTTCGAAAATAATTAGGGTTCCGCGTAAGAAAAATGAAATCTCATGAAATTGTGAATAAAATTCGATTCAACGTAGTTGTTAACAACATAGTTTCACTGACAAGTATTTGAATTTGTAAGAAATAGTTTTAGTTTATCTTAATACCGAAAAAAAAAAAAAAAACGGGTTTCTGTAAGAAAAAAATTAAAACGCAGTGAAGAATTTATAAAACGCGGGCGCAGCCGCGGACACACAGCTAGTATAAACAATGTTTAATTAATTTGAGCCTAGATTTGACACCACTATTGACGTAATAACTTTTTGGCTAGCCTGACTATCTATCGTTCATTCATATTTTGATTGTGATAATCAGAAATTAGTCATAAATTAAAAAATATTAAATAAAAACAATAATATAACTTAAAAATGAAAAAATACTGACATCGGTTCAGTACTTTGATAATTTATTTATTTATTTTATTGTTCCTTATGACCCGTTCATTTAAATTACAATTTTTGATTAAATAAAACAGACGCATAAAAGGTTGTTTTTACGATTTATTGAATTTTACAATAACATTTCAAACGGTATCCCAGTTTGAAAATGCAATAACAGATATTATAACATATTAAGAAGAAACCAATCTTAAAAATACGCTAATATTATTAAGAATCTAACATATTACTCATAGTCGCTAGCGTTACATAGTAAATAAAAGCGAAACAAATAACTTCTCGAAATAAAGCTATATCGTTTTACTGAAATAATTTTTCTGAATTATATTTGCTCATAGAAATAAATTGCTTCTATTGGATTTATACGTATAGAAGTATTATTTCTATCAACGTTTTCATTCGAATTAATAATAACTAGCTGCTCTCCGCGATTTCACCCGTGTAATTCCCGTTCCCGTGGGACTTTCGGAATAAAAATTATCCTATGTCACTCTCTGGATTTCAAACATCTCCATACCAAATTTCATCCAAATCTGTCCAGTAGTATTTAAGTTTATTTCTTACATACAAAAATATAAATCTTTCCTCTTTATAATATTGGTGTAGATATGACGTTCTGAATACAATTTTAAGTTATAAAATGAAAACCTAATCAAAAATCACATTAATAACAAATGTAAAAAATGTTTTTAAAAAAATACAAGGAAATCTAAACAATGAAAACGAAATACTACATTTTTTTTTATTAAATACCAAATAATCGTAAAAATTCCAAATAAACATGGTTCATTACAAACTGATTTATTAAACAGTCTTTCAAAGCTTGTAGGTACAATGATAAATCAACATCGCAACTAAACAAGTACTAATGTAATTACTTTTTGTTACATTTTAATAAGAAAAAGACGTAAATTCAAGTTACAATCATTATCATTTATTAGAATGTCAAAAATAAAATAGACATTTAATAAAAAGAAACTATGTAACAAATTTCTGAATGACTACCTACTAATTTTCTTCCAAGAATGCTCTATTTAAATATTTACTCTTAAATTATGTACTCCATTTATAGAGCTAACATATAAATACAACTTCTAATAACAATGTATTTGAGCAACCTCATTGAAACTTTAATACAGTCTCTATTAGATAGGAAATTGGAGCATGCGGCTTCCGTGGCTTATTACCGGAAGGATTCGGCTTACAGATTTGTAAGACGAATTCATCTTACATATAAGTCGAATCGAACTAATCGAATTATATATCATTGTGTACTTCTGAACTAATTATCGCACGCGGTTAGTACTAATTATGTACATAGAGTATTAACAAATATGAATGATTTATTTTAACAAAAAGCAGTATAAACATAATTATTTTCTATAACTTGTGTAAATAAATAAACGAATTAATACATTTTTTTAGTGTGTGTTAATCCTTATTAACGTAATTCTTTTTTTTTCACTATCAATAATTTTGTGCTGTACTTATTTTAATTATAGTTTTGAACAATTATTTAACGATACATTTACAAAAATATGCGTGTCAAAATAAAACTACTTTTACACTACGATTAATATTTAATTTACGCAAGTTATGACACATTTTTTTGACAACCATTTACAAAACAGTTCTGCAATAAATTAAAAATATATAAAAATACAGTTAAGCAGCAAAATTATATCTACGCAATATAACCTGCAATTAGGATTTTATTCTAAACTTGAAATTCACTACAAAAAACAATTAATTTTGTATCTCACTAACAAAGTTTGGTCCAAAAAGGCACAGCAGCAGTCGGTTTGTATCCGATTAGCTATCGTACAAAGAATGGCTTCTATCTTAGTGACGGGAGCCATGACAACCGCCCCTGGAGCGGCTCTGGATGCTCTGTTAAATCTGACACCCCTTCATCTACATGTAGAAAAGGTGGCGAGGTTAACGATCTACAGAATGTAAGCCGTCGGGTGGACACAATGATACATTCAGATAGTCAAGCCGCTCTCTTGGCGCTAGCTTCGGACGTAATGGAGTCGAAGCTAGTTGCCAATTGTGTGGCAATGCTAAACAGCCCCCTGGGTAAGAATAATAGGCTGATTAAAATGGGTCCCAAGGCATGCAGGAGTTCCCAGCAATAAAGCTGTGGATGCGCTTGGAAGAGCAGAGGCTATGGAAACACAAATTGGGCCTGAACCATTTTGTGGTATTCCAAAAAACCTAGTTCTATTGACCATAAGAGACCAATACCCCTATAAGGCTATAGAATTCTGGAATAAATTGCCAGTACAGATTCATTCCAAAGAGCTCATCAGAGCATTCACTTAGCGCAAAGCTGTAGAAGCCCTGATGCTCAGTAGGAATCAGCTAAGAGTATTAGTGAGAACACTAACGGGGCACTGTTGTTTGGGTAAGCATTTGCACAACATTGGCGTCCAGAACATAAGAGAGTGCAGGTTATGTAAAATTGCCGACGAAACACCAAAGCACATATTGTGTGAATATGATCCATTAATACATACATAACCGAATTCTGGGTAAGGATGTGTTGCAGGTACAGACACTATCTGCCAAAAAGATCCTACAGTACATCCAGGTTGTACGTCTGCGCAGTGAGTTTTAGCAATATAGGGGCGATTGAATAAGAATGAATAAAAGATCACGACCAAAATTAAAAAGAAGGAAGAATTGGCAAAAGAACATGCCCAATGAAAAGACAATAAAAGGGAGAATGGGGGATAGAAATTTTTTTATTTATAGATTTAAGTAATGCTAAAGTCCCTGATTATGTCAGGGGGGCCAAATTAAAAAAAAAAAAAAAAAAAAAAAAATATAGGGGCGATCACAATAGATCTAACTAGGTCGCAATGATACAATACTGTTTTAGCCTGCATAGCCCCTTTTCTAATAATATTAATAATAATAGTGAATTCAAAACGGTTTAATAAGCGTTGTCTGTAAACGTAAAAAAGATGACATTACTTATATAAAAAATGTGAGGACAAAAAGTGTCAAACTCGTATAACCTCAAGGACAGAACCGAACAAGAGCTAGTAGCATTCGGTCGGCATATCAAAGTACGTAATTAAAGACGGTGGTAGTACCTTTAACTTCCAAGGGCTTCCTTTTCTCAAAGTGATGTTTATCGTAGCCGAGCAACATTTTCCCCTTTATTACACTCTATATTTTTTCTTAAAGATACCTTGCTTTATTATCCTTGTTTATAATCATCTACAACCAATGAAGAACTGAAACGACCGTGAAAACGTTTACGTGTATATTTATACTTATCAGAGTTCTCACAGAAATACCTCGACACGTAATCATAGATTTGCTAGTGAAAGAATTAATAATGGATGGATAATAATTACCAATAAGAATTATTTGGCGGTTGTATAGCTTCTACATTAAAGATACTTGCATTAATGTAATCCATTGCTTCATAATACGACTCAGCGGCTAAAGGAAATACATATTCTCAATTAAATCACAAGACACGTGTTCCATTTTGTAGTCCCAATGACCGTTAACAAATATAACTGTTATTCAATTAAATACCTCATATCTATCTGTATATAATCATACCATGCCTAATTAACAGTATAACCTTTTTGGAAATAATAAATAAACACATATATGTCGTTTTTAATAATAAGCGATTCCTGAAAATATGTACGATAATTTTTAAATCCATCATTAACTATAAACAATTTTTTTTCAATATACCTACTTCAACGAATCACGACGTATCTATTCTCAGCTTCAATTTAAAACACGTAATAGAGAGATCCGTTAGTTTTCTTAACATTCTCTACACAAAGAATTTGATTACATCTGTAGGCAGTCTTAAAAGAAACTTCGCCTTGATTATTGTTATAAGAAAACAACATAATACATTACGTTGGAAATAAACTTTACGATCTCACGGCACGGTTTCTTAAGTAAATTTTCATGTAAGAATAATCAGTTTCCAATAGGCTTTCATGATCCATAACGCAACAAAAGGGATTCGGTATAACCTACTATGAAAGCAGTTGATCAAGATGATCAGCAGAGATTACTTTTTGCGAAGTAGACGTAGTTTCACGGTGTATCTATCTAGTACAGAAAATATAGTTTAATATTAACTCGTTTCTTATTCTATTTTTTTATTCATTTTTTTTATATATTTACTTATTATCTTTTAAGTTTAACAATATAGTAACAAAGAAAGACTTTAAATTCGAGGCATTTACACTACGTCAATTTTAGTAAATATTTCATGGGAGCACCTATTATTATTCATAATTTATTTACAGTTTTAAAATATGATTAATAACAGTGTTATTATTATTAATATATTCGAAGTTATAAATTTGTACATTTAATTTAAAGTGCTAGTAAAATTTAATAAGAGAACATAGGTTATTATATATAAAATTATGTTACGTTAATTTTAGAGAATAACGTCACACGTGTATCTAGGCAGGTATTTTCTAGGCTGCACCTGCATTAGTTGTCCATGGGATGAAGGACGCGCGATGCGGTGTGAGGCCGTGTAAATTACGAAACCGGGTCAGTGCCAAACCAGCCTTGGCCTACCAGGGGCCGTACCTGTTGATACATATTTCAATTCACAGTTCGGATAACCTTTATATAACGTTAGATGCATCAGTGAACGTTTTGTTAAGAACTTTTAGCAATATTTCCTTTTTTTTAAACGCAAAGTTTAATTTATTAAGGTATCTTTATGCCAATTATTTAAAATTGGATTGCTATTCGCGGTAGAAACTTGTCGATGGTAATCAATATTATTGTATTGTGAGTTACCTTCTTTTCATCATTTCGATGCTTATTTTAAAATAGAAAATATCTATAATTAATTAATTAATTCCGTACTTATATTTTTGTTTAATAGATGTTGTATTATTTAGAATCAAAGTATTCAACAAATATTTAATTTCGTGATATACCACAATTTCTCATAACTACGTCAGTTCTTAGTTAAGTTCGCTCAAGTTAATAGTAAAGCTCTCTAGGGACGCAAATAGATGCGGTACGTTAAAGATTTCGTTCTATAACATAATTATACGGAAACGATGGATCACCGTACTAAATAGTGAAACATTTAAAGTAGATTTGCATTAAATATAAATAAATTATTATAACGCCAAAACTAACAATAAATAATTAAAAGAAAAGCCTACTTATAACATTACAAAAGTAAAAAAATTGATCTGAATAGCCAACGAGGAATTGAAAACACCAAATGGTCTATTAAGCTTATGGTAAAGTAAGAAAATGCGTCGACACGACAAGTCTATGTAGTGTCAAAGGGTAATCAAAATCACGAGAAAAAGAAGTCTTCCCTGTTATTACGGTAATCATACATTTAGTTTCCGTCGCAAAATATCTTGTGTCTCCCTTTTCACTCTTCAATCCACTCAATAAACACTTATTCAAAGCATACAATTCTTTGTGTAAATAATAAAATTAGGTATCCATTATTATATCTCCGTTTAAAAACACACAATTTCCATCAAGACTTCAAACACATTGGTTTAATAAAAGCATGTTGATTGACATAACCATAGTTAGAAACCATTTGCACTAATCAAAACAAAACACTTTTAGGTCAATGAGAAGAAAATTTCTTGTAAATATGTTTTTCTCTATATAGAAGCTTTATACAACAATAGATGTTCTGTAGTTTTATTGCATAGGTTAAGATCAGGACACATTCCATCAGAACAATTTCAATTTCTTAGGCAGGAAGTAAAATCGCCGTGTTGTACAGAATGTGGTACTATTGATGACGTGCATCACGCTTTGATGGAATGTGATAAACATAATAATGTTAGGAACGATTTTATTGATAAGTTTAAGTTAAATAAACTAGATGTAGAAGTGTTCCATAGCATTTTAGTAAACCCTACTAAGGAGATTGCTAAAATGCAATGTGAATTGACTGAAAGATGATTTTATGAAAGATGATGTATATAAGGAAATAAATCTTTAAACCTAGAGTAATATTAGGTTATGATAGGGCTGACATGACTTACGTCAAAAGCCCCTAATAACAAAAAAAGTCTTTATACATTGTTTTTCAAATATTATTGAACGGTAATTTTGTGGATATTACGTGAAAAAGGATAAACCTGATTGTAAATTTCAAATTTTTTCGTAAATAACATCATGCATTACCATCTCGTATTTATTTTATATGTTGTGGTTATTCATGTTATAAAAATATTATCTTCAGCATTTTGATTAAGTAATTTTAAAATTACCCCCTTGAGCACTAACCTGGCGTTTACGCCAGCTTTCCATTGTTTTTCTATTGTCTCATTTTTATGGGTCATCGACACATATTAATTTATATTATCTTTTTTTGTCCTAGAGATTATATTAGGTAATTGTTTATGACTTTTGGCTTTTATAAAACAATAAAAAAATGATATTTTTGTCAATATAAACCACCATTTAACAAAAATACCTGATTTTGAAATTTATCTCTCTCTCTCTCTCTCTGCAATGCTAGAAAATAAAAACTTAAAAAATATGGTGTTCCGTGTAATTTTTGGAACTTATAAAATTATTTCATTGTAAAAGTTGAGGAGATCTGTATTATAATGTAGACTAAAGTAATGTACTAATATAATTAAATGTGGCATCGTTAATTAACATTTTAATATTATTACTCTAATAGAATTTTAATAAAATAATTTTAGTTTATAATACAACTTTAAATAATAAAGGTTTACGTAAATGATATTAGTTGTACCGAATTATTTATTTAAACGCTTTATTCAAAAATACGCATAATTAGTCAAAATTAAGTTCACGAAGCTATGTGAAGAGAAAACAATTTAAATTAACTTTCTAGTGGCAATTATCGGGCTGTTAATAGAAGCTCGGTCTGTTAATAAAATAAATAGGCTTAAGCCCTCCGTAACTCCGGTCTTTTAAATAAAATGAAAACAAATTTATACTATAACTAACTTTAAATTACTGGCTGTAAAATAACTCAGTCCAATGTTATCCTTTATTATAAAGATGAATATTCATTACACTCTAAGAAACTTTAATTAAAAATTTATTTATACTTTATTTACAATTTGTGTAAAAAGGCGGACGTTTCTTTTAATATTTTTTTCTTTTAACTGACGTCACAATTACGCTATATTTCATACTTGATTCTAGACTCATTGATATACACATATATTAAATATTCGATATAAAACAGGAAAAGAGAATCAGAAAATAATATTTCTTTTTAAAAAAGGGGCAGATTAATTGTTCGAAAATTGATGTTCGTTTTTATTTGAATGTTTATATTTGAAATAGCAGATAAATAAAGAATTTTTCTCCTTAATATTTTGAAATTATAAAATCTTTATGTTGAAGTAGAGCGTACAATATCATATAGTTGATGATAAATCGTTACGCTTATTTTCTTTTATAAAACAGCTATGATGCGGCGCGGTTCTATGGCCTTGACCAGCGGCGGCGAGCCACTGATCGTGGTGGAAGAGAGTGGAGCCGAAGATATTGACTCTTCAACCAGAACATCGACACCAGCTCGTGGATTTTCTGTAGATCAGGAATCTCCACCAGATCCATATCACCTGTCACCGTGGCGTGATACACGCAAGCATTCGTTACCAACACCGTCTTGCACATCTGGCCCCACTGCTAGTCAGGTTTGGTACCTTTAATTGTGAAATTAAGAATAATCAATAAAGTGAATTTATAACTACGTATTCTATAAATGCACACATTAATAAAAATGTTGCTTAAAATTATTCTATTCAATCTCACATATTATATTATGAACAGGTACGACGGCTTTCGGAAAGAGGTGAAGGGACCGCTCGCGAAGCTCGTGAAGCAGCTTTTCTGGCAACACTCAGTCAAGCACCACCACAGCCTGGTGGTAGAAGGTATTTGTTAATTATTTTAGAATTCATTACTCTTAATGTAATGTATTTATATCATATACTTTTTACAGACATTCTGTTGTAACAATTTCTCGAGTACCACAAGCTTTATTTGGACGAGGACGTCGAGAATCAATCGCTGCATTTCCAGCATTAGCACGGCGCAGAGATTCAGGATCTAAAAAATGTAAGTTCAACTTTTAAAAAAACTCTCGTTACTTCTTTGTTAGTTCTTTCTATAATATTATTTTTGGTGTAATGTATGTTACTTAGAGTGGACTTTACAGTGTTCCTCTTTTTTAGGTCCCCCAGCAACTGATACGCTCGGCAGTACCCATAACCTTCAGCTAGACATAATGGATGATATCGTTCAAGCACGTAAAGTACGAATGCGACTTTGGAATACTTCCAACGAGCGAGTGTGTGAAGTACAACCATTGGACGAGCGCTCTCCTATCAGTGGATCTGTGAGGTACACAAACCGTGGCCGCAGACATTCAGATTTTGTGGGTTCACCTCTGCCTCCAATTCCAGCAAGACGACGTGCTTCAGAAATGCCTCCACCACCGCCAATACCGCCGCGCAGCAACGTCGGCGTCGTCTGCACTGATACCGACCTGCATCTTATGCTCAACGCACTTACATCATCAGCGACGGAAATAGACAGCTGCGGTAAACCCGAACGTCCAATGAGACGCCTTGCCGACATGCGCTCTAGCAGTTTCGACGCAACGTCATTTCGTGAAAAATCGACAGATTCAGGAACAACCTGGTTCACACGTAGACACCAGACCCTGGCAACAAAAAAGAAAGATGATGAACCCAAAAAGGGGAAGGTTACGTTTGCTGTTGATTCAAAGCAAGCACCTGGAGATGCTGCAACGGTAGTGTGGGATAAATCGGGATCTGTAGTCGATGCCAGCGCACTGGGAAGTGCCATTGAGGTGTTTCTTAGGAAAAGCAGCGCTGTCGAACCTGGTCCATCAACTTCTGGAATAACTCAAGTAAAAGATATTGCAATCAAAATTAACGAAGCTCCAACGAAGATTCGGGACATGCCAGGCCCCAGTCGGCCAGGTCGCAGCGATGGTGATCGCTGGTATATGAAACCGGACGAAGAGGAAACGGCAGAGGGCCGATGTGACGCAACTCTCTGCACTTCTTTAAAGGATCTTTTCGTGTAGACTCGACCGGTTTGTTTAATACTCTTGTAAATTACCTTTATTTGTCGAGTACAGATTCGTTACGCAGACTATATAAAGTCCCCGTGGCGACTGTATGAATCTTTCAATGTGATAGTCTGCTCGCGGGTGTCGATCGTGCTAACTCGACTCACAACCGGTGCCCGCGCAGCGTAAAATTATTTTTAGAATAAATTCTATTTTCATTGTACATTTTTTGATATTAGCGATCAAGTATATTGACTTATTGTTAGATAGTGAAATTATATTCGTGAAAGACGGACGCGCGTTTTCCATACCGTCTGCGGTTATTCCCCCGCGCGCCCGCCCCCAACCCGTCTCGTTCAATAATCTGTGTCTTGTAATCCAGTGTTACCATTTAAAGTATTAAATCTTAATCGTAATAATATAGCAGAAAAATTGTGGAAAGTGACTTCGGGAGAATCGTACGCTTAATAGATAAAGGCGACAATCTGTTGTCTTCAATCAATAAAGTTTTTATCGATGTTAAATGTAGTTTTTTCTTGATTATACTTTTAATTTATGTAATAAGATTTGTCTTCTATATGAAAGGTGACATTTAATTTATCATAATATAGTTTTAAAATATAATAACTTAGAAATAGTACCTATTAAATAAATACAATATATAAAAAAATAAATATATTGATATGAATTATTTAATAATTTTACATTGCTATAACCAGCTGCATCCCTATTATTAATTATTTAAGTAGATACAAAGTTATTTAATATTAAGATTAAGATGATTGAGGTTAAAGCTTATCTAGCCCGATCATAAATTTAAACCAAAATGTGTAGGTAAATGTATATAAAATACTTTCTACTCGAAAGTTATGGTCGCACACGAAAATTCCATTTCAGAAAATAAAGTTGTACGCGAGTTAAAAAAGCAATATCCCTAAATTGGACGCGAGTGTCGACGGTGAATATCTCTAAACAAAGGAGCCGGGTAAAGTTATAAGTGACATCGAAATCAATTTTGTTTAACTTCAGCCGGATAACTTTTTCGATTATTTGACCGGTTGCAGGTGAGTTTTTAGAACAACAACTCGGATAGTTAGATACATTTTCATAGTTCGTTTGCTATTTTATTTCACTTTATCCAAAATAAAATATCCCGCTTTATATTTTACTTTATAGTGTGTAGCTTAAAGGCGCCTCCACGCCTCTTATCAGGATCAACCAAGGCGGCTTATTTACAAATGCCAGCGAAGTAATTGGTTGGTTAACATTCTAGTCAGAATACCAATAAAATCAATATCCTAGCAATTACAGAATCATTCAATGTATTAGTTCTGATTATTGTAAACACAAAGTGGAATAATATTGCGAGGAACGTGGAGGATTCGTCGGACACGATCTGCGCTCGCCGTTGACGTTTCTTAAGCAGTGTAGTCTGTCAAGGCTGCACTTTACATTTCTAGTAGAAACCCAAGCTCCGTATCACTACAACTTTCTCAGCTGAGAGCCTCAAGCACTCGCCTATCAAGCTGTCAAAGCCCTTTCTATAAATAGCTTCACAATCAGTTCAAAAAAAGTCTTATCATAATGCTATGGTTTCATCGTGTTTTCTTTCACCAAAAATTATGGAATAGGGTAAGTGAATTCGAACTTACATCCATCGAATCGACATTCGACTACATTACCACCGAATCCTCATCATCGCTCAAAAATATGTTTTTACTTGCAATAAGTAACTAAGGGATCATTACATTACGTTTTAGATCATTACAACAAAAATGTACCTCATTGGTGATGTGTATTCAAATATTCACTAGATTCACAAATGTTTTTGGTATGTTAAAAGCTCCAGCCTAAGGCTAGATTTAGGTTCGAACGAGATCAAATTTTCGCTCCTCCACACCAGGGCGAAAAGTGCATCCGAAACGTAGGCCACTTTAGCGCGTTCTACGCCCTTTAACCCTTGGCACATGAGGCTGGCGCTCCGTTCGCCCTTTGTGATCCGGCATTATTAATATAACCAACTTAAAAGCCGCAGTGAGTTTGTTTAGCTCATTAGAAAATAAAAAATAAAAATTACAATAACGGGATGTGAATTATCTTAAAAATTGTTAAAAAATCCATTGAGTTTTCTGACAATTCTACTTAATTAGAATCGTTTTTAAATGTTGTATTTCAATATAGACTTTAAAATTATCAATTATTTTTTAAAAGTAAACTACTCATTTTATACTCATGTAGTTCAAAGGACGTAAATACATTTAAAATTTAAAACAAAGCTCCCACCACCTTTTCTCTTCCAAATTTTAATAAACGAATCCAAAGTTGCCCTTTTGTATTGTGAAGACGCCGAAGTAAATAAATTCATTATTCAAGAAACTAAGTTTATGTTAATATTCGCTTCCAAACGGCGTTTGTCACACAATTTACAATATAATTTTCCAGGTAACTACTCTGTTTGAGACAATAAATTGAATCCAAATTCATACAAATAATCAATTAGGTACCTACTAGATGTATTCAATAACAATATTATATTGAAGATATTCTTTAAGATTTAAGTCTTGAAGTTATCAAAATCTATATAACACAGTATAATTTAAAATTAGTTGTGATATCTCAGAAATCAACAATAAAACATACTCCGAGGCCTGGCGGCATCTGGATATACACCGATTGGTGCCGCGACGCGACTAACCGAAACAATTTACTGACTTATTTAAGTGTGTGTATATGCACTGCCCAATCACGAAACGCAAATCTTCATAGTTAATCATTACCCAGTATTATATACCAGTACTATTAGGTAAAAAACTTCTTTTAGCCCTTACAGCTGGAACAGTATGAGATTATATCACACAGCTTCTTCTTAATGCTTATTGTACCACAAATTAATGACAAAATTTATTTGTTATGTCATTTTCTAACCTACTACATACATACATATGCTCACGCCTGTTTTCCCCGAAGGGTTAGGCAGAGGTGAAGTAGCGAACTACACAGGGGGTACACCACCCACATTTCGCCGAGCTTAGTTCCGTCCCAGATAGGGGGCGAGCCTGTCGCCATATCGGGCACAAATTCCAAACTCCGGGATGAGACTGAGTAGAAAAAACCCAATATCACTTGACCCGACCCGGGGATCGAACCCGAGACCTCAGAACGGCAGTCGTATGTAATACAACTGCGCTACCGAGGCAGTTAACCTAACCTACTACGTTGCAATATAATGGCTATTAGTAAATTAATGAATAATAATTTTTTTATCTACATCTTATGTTAATTGACGATAGCTATCTACACCCATCTATCCATCGATTCAACCATAAGATGTTCACTGTTGGACATAGGTCTACCCCAATAAGGTAAGGATTGCCATAATCACCACGCTTGGCAGGCGTGTTGACGATCGCAATAGATGCTTGTGATACTCAGAGGATGCTGCTGCCCATCCATATATGGTAATAATTATAATAAGCCTGAAGTAATTAGCACTCAAGTTATTCTGCCTGAACACATAATTGCGCTTGAAGGCTTATTTTTTTTAGGCTTTAAAGGTGACCGCTACTTAAATAGGTATAACAGAACAAAATGAAACTGAGAAATATATTCAGGCAAAATATGAGATATTAAAAATTTTCTTTAAATTACAAATAAATATAATAAAAGAGTAATAATAAGAAATATAATATGTATTAAAAATATTTCATAACACATGTTCAAACTCTTTTTTGTTCAGAGTCTTAATACCAATAACAGAATACACTTCAATAATTTTTAAACTATTTTATATCAATTAAGTTATGCGCCAACGACTCCAATGTTCTATATTTAATTTACTGTAATTATAACTTTCATTGAAACTTTGCAATAAAATCTATTTAACTTATTAAGATTCTCGTTTTACAAACACGCTGCACGATGTATTTTTCATAAAATCTTATATGTAAAAAAATATATAAGGCTTAATATTAATAATGAGTAGAGAGAAAAGTACATTGTGTATTTTAGCTTTAAAACACAGGTGTTTTTATACCTTGGCTGATATAAACAGAATGAACCTAGCTATACATACATAAGTGATGCTTATAGTGTACTTTGGAAACTCTCATATGACTCCTCATGCCAATATAACATGCTCGGATCGTTATTAAGCGACCCTGCGGGCTGTCGACGAGGATATTAAGTAATATGGTAACTTAGTTTGTCGGTCTACGTCACTTACTTAAAATAAATTTAATATAGAAGATTTATTCATTTACGTTATTATATAATACATTTTTCACAGCGTATATTTTTAATTTGGAAATATCTATACGAAAATAGGAATGTTAATTTTAGATTGTTTTCTCAAACCGAGTGAATGTTGTCTGAAGTTATTTTAAAATAAACAAATTACATCAATATTTATTTAAGCTGAGGACAGAGCAAACGATTATTTATGTTAAATTCTGAATTAAGTATAACGTAACAATCAGACAGAATGGTTTATTCTTTGCTTATTTTTGGACATCCGGCGCTGGGTCTAAATGGTGATTATTGGAGCAATGTTTGCTTATTTACTTTTTGGTTTTTATAAATTGATGCCAATGCTAATGTTACCTTACTTTGTATAATTTAGGTTACTATTACTGAGAAAGGTTTAGGAGAGAGTCAACAATGTCTTAAATTTGCTTACGGAACCCTAAATAATTTATCTTAAATATAGTATTTCTAACAATGTGCAAATCAAACAGTACCTATCTATATTTCATTTGGTTATATTATTTTGCTTATAATTATTTATTTATATAAAACGATTTCCAACAAGAAATAATACACTGAAAAACTAAACTAATAATTTATGAATTAAAAATATTTGTGGTTTCTTTCGGAATAAATAAATCGCTTTACGATACATTTTAATATACTAAATTAAAATGAGAATGAGAATATTTGATTTTTTTTAATAAAAACCATATTATAAATGTTTCATATAGATAAAAAAGTAGTTTTACGAAATCTATCAAAAGTAGTAAACCAACAAGATTCCCATCTCGTTTTACAAAGAAATACATTAAACATACCGTCCGTGACTTGGCGACATACAAAGGAGTCTATGCAACAGGTCTGAACGTTTACCGACAGATTCGTTTGGCGTTCCGTTCAATCTTCCAACTTCATCCTCCAATTCCGCGGACTGAATATCAAAGATTCTTGAGAACTGAAACGTATTCCGATAAACAAACACGAATGCTGTCAGAAAAGGGTTAAGGAGAATTATTTACCGTAACTTTTGATGTAGATTCTGTGATATCATACTATAGTTAAATAAACATATCGTTTTTATATACCTACAATAATAATAATTATTATAATAATTATTCTTTACAATACTTTGGCATATGATATCTTAATTTATTTTAAGTATCAATCGCTCACTAGTAATATAGCTATTGATGATTAACCTAAGCTTTTAATGAAGAAAAATAACATGAAGAAATTATACAGCAGCATACAGTTGTACAGCAATTTCCAATGTCAGTCTATCTATCAAAAGTTTCAAAAAACTTTCGCCAATCATCTGCCGGTGTCTTTCGGTTGCATTACTTGAAAGCCCTAGACTAGGAATATAGGCAAATTAGTCGGTTACAATATTTTACTATCAACCGGTACAAATAGATATTGGATTCTTGATCATAAACAAAAGCGTGAAGATGAAAAAATTCCTCACAAACCAATTTGAACCGAGTCGAGAGCAAACATCACCTGCGCTACACACAATTCTTGTATTAACGACATTTTTACGACTCACCCTAGAGAATTTCGTTTTGAAATACGCAAAAAAACACAAACATAAAACGTTCCGACAGTTCAGATAGGCATCATTGGTGTAAACGAAAAAGACCTGCCGTAATTGAAATAAAAACTTTACGATCTAATTTTATATCCGCGGACCGCAGGAACCTCTACGATTCTACAATCATTTCGATAATTACGTGGTATTTAAATCCTTGGGGTCGTCTTAGAAGTTAGACTATCATGATATTTTAGTAACAATTAAAAATTACTACTTATTTCGTTTGATCAGCGCTGAAGTTTAGTTCAATGAGCCTGACTATATTTAAACTAGTACGAAATGGATTATAGATTATGATATGAGCACTTTTCTCATCATAGGAGGAAGTTAGGAATACATACATAACGTCTAGCCTTTTTTTCCATAATGGTAGGCAGAGACCACATTCTTCTTCTACTTTTAATAAGTACCTTCATACACGCTCTTCGGTTACGGGTAGTTTTGACCTGGCCTTTCTCCAGAACGTCCTCGATCTGGTCGAGATACGTTCGCCTAGGACGACCCTTACCTGCTTGCCCAGTCACACTCGCTTTTTAAATTTGTCCAATCCAATCTCTCTACATCTCTAAATCAATTAAGTACCTATCCCTTTCTCTATCTTTGTCTCTACATCCTCTACCACACCACACCGTTCCCTTATCACACTATTCTTTACTTTATCAATCATTCTCATACCAGCTATACTTCTTAGCCTTCTTCTCATCTCTACTGCATTAACCTTACTTTTATGTTTCTTCCGCCAAACCCAGCACTCACTACCGTACATATGTGTAGGAACAGCCAAACGTGTCTTTTTAGATACATTCTGGCAGCACATAACGCAGGGGCACGTTCACATTCCGTTTAAGTTAGGAATATTTTTTTAATATATACCGGAATTATTAATTATTTTAGAATAACTACAAACAATGATATCGAACACCCACACACAGTCCGGGTCCCCCTCCGGCGGCGGCCCCAGACGTGATCCGTTCCCCAAATAGAGAGGGTCTTGACGCCGCTACCAGCGCGATACAGTGACACTGACCATGAATCACATTACACGCACAATATCGCAGTCACACAACACGCAGGTACATAGATCCTGCAAGGAACTTATTTTATGTTAAATTAAAAAATGTAGGGATTAGCTAGGATTAAAATTCCGTGGGAGTTTTCACACTCAGTAACGGCCAAGCTGAGGTTCGTACCACTTTGGTCCCCTTGTGCTAGTTACCTTTTGCGGCGAGTGCCTTCAGTACTCGCTCCCAATGTTACGGTGAAGCTGTTAAGGCCCTTCCGGCCAACAGCATTAGAGTTAAAATTAGGTTAAAAAAAGAAAGATATTAAACATTTGTCATATTTTGTACAAGCATATCACTCAAAAAGTTATGCGATTTTTCTTGAGCTATGAGATTCTTGAAGACAGGCGTGAAAGAATTTTTATGAGTCGTTAAAGCTTTTCTGTCGCAGGCGATGCAGGCATTCATATACTACGATGACCGCATAACAACAGAGGGATCGGATAAATATCGGATGAAAAACAGGCATAATAGTCAACAGGTGCAGATCAGCCATTGGTTTTGATTTGAATAATTTAACCATTTTTCAACTAAATGCCTTAAGCAATCAACACCATTAGCTCATTTCTGAAAAAAAAAAAGTATGTTAATGTAAAGTAAGTTAGTTTCACGTAGGACATATAATAGCAAAAATATTTAAAGCAAATTTCCTCTCTCATCTCTTCTAATATACGTTTTACCTAACAATAACATAATATAATTTAACTATCTAGTAAAAGGTATAAAACTCCGTGCACATACTTTAAACCCAAGCTCGCTTTATGTCTCATACTACAATAAATTTTAATAGATACTCTTTTAAATCACTCTTATTCGGAAGTCAGTAAACTGAGTTAACATAAAAGTAAATAAATACGAATATGTTAAACAAGCTGTGCTACGGCGCCGTCGGTCGGAATTAATGACAACGTCTAATTTAAACAATTATCCACTACATCTAATCTGTGGTCGCTTTGAACCTCGACTCAATTCAGTGTAACAGAATAAAGTGTAGTAAAGCAGAGAATAAATCTGTGGTTTAAAAAATTATCTAAATCGGTGAAGTTGTTTTCGAATTATAAATCAGGCCTCCGCAACTTCATTCGCGTTACGCAGTAAAATTACTCGTACAATAAGACAGGCGAAAAGACATTTATTTATCCATACTGCCTATTTTGAAGTTCAATCTTTTATCAACACTAGCAGAACGATGGTAATCATTCTAGAACGTTCTAATCTTCTAGTTTTTTAGTGCCTCCTCAGAATAAACGTTCAATTCACTTCACTTGTAAACAATAACCAAACTATATTTCGTAAAACACCACTAAAATCACACATTGTAGAGTCCAATGACACAAGTTATTGACTTAAAGGTAACAGCGATGTATGGCGCAGTGGATAGTTCGGATTCGGGTTCAAACACACCTATCCAACTCTAAAATCAGTCTGAGCTTTCGGTGAAGGAAGACATCATGAGGAAACCATAGCATAGTTGTAAGGCATTTTCTAATAATGCCCGCCTGGGTAGCTACCACCCTCGAGTTCAAAAACCTGCCGCTAAATGCCAATAGATGTATTCCGGCAGCATCACTTGAGAACCAGTATCGAGGCTTAGTGTGTTTACCATCATGAACCTCATCGTCACTTAACGTCAGGTGCGATTGTGGTCAAAGCACTGAGCTTAAACCTTATAAAAAAAAGCTACTACATGATTTACTAAAGTACCGCCAAAAACTAAGGTTACCTTGGCAACTGGTACTTAGTGTGGATGGATGGTGGGGCGGTAGTATACGTGATGAAGTTTAAATTGTAAATATAAATTACGGTAGATTTAAAATCCATTCTGGATAGGAATTGTATGACATCTGTTCTTAGTGTGCGTCTATATAGTTTATGAGTCGGTGGAAGTATCCTGTTTGTATGTACATAACGGACTAACAGATGTTTTAATAACATATTTAACAACTTGTGTTGGACTAACAGACAGACCGAGATGTTGCATGCTATATTTTTATTTATTCCTTTTTAAGGAAAAGGAAATCTAGACCATGCAGCCAAGTCTGACGTTTGGAACACTATTCATAAACAACAAAATGGCGGCACCGCTTATTTCAACTGGAGTTGTTAGGATATTTCAGAATTAAGACCTCGTGTCATTATTTCTAATTCACATCACTTGTGCATTATAACTAAAGTATATCCTGTAAAATTCCACCAAAATTACAAATACTGGAACTAAAAGATTTCAAAGTAACAACTAAAATAGTGTAAAGCACTCGCATGTTATGATAATGGTAAAAATATCTTACAAATTACAAAATAAATAAAACTTTTCCGTAGTTGTTTTTTTTCTCTACATTTACAAATCCGTGAAATTTCCGTCTGATATTAACAAATATTCATATTGATAAGGCAGAAATAAAACTTTATTAAAATACGTTCGCTTTCTTGTATTAAAACATACTGATACACTATAAAATGTTTAAATAATATCACAAGCGCTTTCTCAAAATAGTTTTAGCTTAACAATGCTATGAAATATTTAAAAACAAATATTCACAAATGAAATATTTCGACTAAACATTAAATGAATTTTATTGCTTTCTATAATATTCGATGGTTATATAAATATTAGTAAATAAATCAAGTTAACTAAGTACTTAAGAAGTTTATGAAATAATTATCTCTTGAAATAAATTCATAGTAATAAATTTACGTACTTAAAGTATATTGTATGTTTTTTATTTATGCAGAATTGAATGAATTTTTTTCCGTCAAGTATTCGTATTTCATCATTGATGGAGTTTGATTGATGAATTGCCTCCCGTGTAATGTGTGCCTATAGATACGTGGTAACATATTTTTAAACTTGAAGACGGAAGCTAGTCAATAGAAAATAAACTACTACCATTATGGAATAGGATGGGTGAATTCGTAAGAATGCCTATCGACGCCGGAACATTATTACACTACTATTAAGCCATCATAGCTTCATTTGTTTATTAAAAAATATAAATTACTAACACTTGGTGTTAGTAAGTTAGAGGCATTTGCTAACAATTGCCTCTGTAGCGACCACTCTCAAGTTTAAAACCCTGTCCCCAAATACCAATACGCGTGTTCCGGGAATATCACCAAAATACCTCTAGGCTTAGTTTGTGCTGAGTTTGCCATCCTGGACCAAATCGTCCCTTAAAATCAGGTCAAAGCACTGAGCCTACAACATATGAAAAAAAAACTTATTTTGAACAAAATATATTTTTAAAATATTTGTCAAATGTTTGTAAAAAAAACGTAAAAAATCCAATTAATATTAACTTTAAACTATAGGGTAGAGTGTATCTGTGTAGAAAATTCTAAAAAAAATTCCATATTAAGAAAGCACCTTATATAAAATATAAGCAAAATAAACAATGAACAAATTGCAAAGTTAGTTTAGCTATAGGAAATAACATTAACAGCGTTATCGAACGAGGAAGACAATTTATCGGATTTCCTACTTACTGTAGTTACCTGTCGAATATCGTGCCACCCGCATTTAGTAGCTAGAGGCATATAACAAGATTGTACGTCCTCTCGACCGTTAGTATAGTAATTAAGGTTGTGACGTCAGTTTCGCTTCAACATGACCTACATATTAATATTAGTCATCTAGTCACATGTATGCAATAATTAAGAGTCAGGTGGGTAATAGAATCAGTTTGAGATTATCGACGAGTATTAATTAAAATATAGCTTTGAGTTTAATCAAAACTTACGTATAAAATAATTGAGGATTGAATTGTGGATAGGATAAATAGAATATTTATAAAAAAATTAAAAGTTTTAGCTTCTGTGTGTACTGAAATTCTTTAATATTACTACATTAGTTACTTTGATTTCAATTAATAAATCTATGAGGTGATAATGGAAGAAAATACTTCGAGAAGACTTCAATAATACTATAAATATTCTCATAGTAATACCAAATCACAGTTTTTCATTGTTTGTATTCTCTATAATTTCGACCCTGCCCTCAAGTGGAATTCTATTCCCAGCTGTGGGGCATTTGCAAGCAAACAATTAATATAAAATGCGGCAAACGTAATCTATACTAATTCATAATATTTGTTTTTCCTAATCGAAATTGCTAGTGTAACTAATGACTAGCTTTTTCTTTTTGTTACTAGCTGTGTTATACCACTTCGCTCGCGTATAACACGTCACACAGGTCTTAATAGTTATTAGATGTTTTAAATATTCATTGAATGTGTAAAATATTGCAACAGAAAGTAATGACGGTCATTTTTTACTTTCATTCATTATTATATTTAAATAAATTATCACAATATAATAATTTATTGTAAAGTAAGTATGAGATGACTATACCCAGTGCTGGATTTAGGCCTAGTCCCGTGAGACCCGGGCCTAGGGCGGCATCATTTCAGAGGCGGCAACATTTTCGAAACGCCAACATTTTAAAGGCATAAAAAATTAAAAACAATTGTAATCCAAAAATTAATTTGGGATGTAAAAAAACAACGAAATATATTAAATATATAAATTACCAAAACATGATTTTAACTTCGTAAAGTAATTATTTATTATACATTAACTTTTATATGAAGAAAAAAACAAAATTAAAATAATAAAATTTATTACATGGCAACTTATAAACAATAAGGGTGCCATATCAATTGGGCCAGAGGCAGCGTAAGACTTGGGCGAGAGCCTAAATATATATTACTAGCTGAGTGCTCGCGGCTCCGCCCACGTTGTATATATTCCATTTGTATTGCGTTGATGTTGCGAAGTGGGGGGGAAGACACGTGCCTCTCAAAATATACTTCACCAACATCAAATTATAGTCTTGCCCCGTCACTGAATCAGGCCTATGGCGGCAGCATGCCTAAATGCGCCTCTGATTATACCACAAAGTATTCGTTTCTATCCTTGCTAAAAAATCACAAAATTTTAAGTTTTTAGTCGGCTCAGACCTTCAAGCTTGCAAACCTGCAAATAAAGATACGTTTTTAGAAGAAGTTTCAATGATAAACGCATAAAATTTTATGATCAGAGTTTATATCATCATATACACGTACATATTACATCGTATGCACAAATTAAATTGATTATTTACTAATTAAATTTGTTTGGAAACAGCCACGTTTGCACTGCGGGTTTGCAGAGTAATGCTCAAAGCGATCGTGGTTATTGATTCGGTGATAAACTCACATACTTGTATAACTTGAGTATCATAGAATATATCATAACAACGCTTCACATTGTGACTTCGGTTCAGATGCCTTATTAAATTATGTACATAGGTTCAAAATCTTTAATAAGCCAGAGCAAACTTTAAGGGAAGACATAGTGACTATGGTATGTTTTACTGGTAAGGCAGCGAAAAATTATAGTGTTCATCGAGCTACAGAATATTCCCGCAAATATTCACTCACTATTTCGAAGTATCCGAAATGTTATATTTAAATGCCAACCTATAATAAATACAATATAAGAGTTTGTGTAAAAAAATAATTTTGAAATTATTCAATATGCAATTGCGTTAAACTAAATGTTGGCTACATTTAGCATTATAGTAGCATTCGTTTTATTTCATTCGCATCACAATGAGCCGTGATTGAAAGAAGGTTCGCTCTACATTTTTCATAGTATGTTATTAACAATCTATTTCGTCCTTCAACCCATTCAGGACCATAAGATGGCGTATAGTAAATATTAGCATTTCAATGTATAGTTTAGTATTTTTTAAAAGCTTAACGTATATGAAAATCATTAAAAAATGCAGTTTTAAATATATTTTGTTTTGTTCAAGGTTTAATGCGTATATTTTTCAGGTGTATGAGAAATATAATAATAGTTTTGCGCTTTAAATATCAATATTATTAATAGTAAAATTTTAAAACACATAAAAATAAATAACTTTTTTTCAAATTCCCAATTGACGGATAAATCGAGTAACAAACATATAAAAAATATAGACTAATTTATAACCTCCTCCTTTTTGAAGTCGGTTAAAAATTCAAATCTTCCTTTTTAAAACGTGACGTTGTCCTGCCAGTCCGCCTAAATATTTGCCAGTTTCAAATTGGGATTTTTTCTCTAATCCTGAATGGATATGCCTTTTCTCTTATATTGCGGTAAATATTTTCCATCTTTTTATAATAATATATAATATATAGTGTAGCGTTTGATTGTTTAAAAATATTCGACCGGGCTGAATTTTATCATTAAATACATGTTTCATTCAACTCTTAATCTCATAACACCAATATCAAAAAAGGTACGATGTCCGACCTAACGATTGCAAATTGGCAATAAACTTGACGATTAGCAGGCTCGTCGTAATTATACGAACGGGCCAACACACATTGAGCTACGAATTATGTAAACAAATTTAACACTCTCCCTGTACACATATTTAGAAAACCCATCGACTATTTTCAATACGAATGATTCATAAAGCCAAGTTGATCAAAATTATAAGTATTACAAATAATTTCAGAAAATTCAATAACACAAACTATATTATTTTATTGTATTTGTGTCAAAGTCTTTATTGAACTTATTGCCTAATTTAAACTAATTGACGATAAATTTCATTAAAACACTATATAATTTTTTAAATACAGATCCAACTTGTTTTTTTACATATGGCAATTGTACTAGTTCTTTTTTAATTTGTCATTTGTATTGTCATTTAAGTATTTTATTTATCCAAGCTACCATCTACAAATTGGTGCATAATAAGCTTAAGTAAATTTTATAATTAATTTTTAGTAAATAGATATGAATAAGATTGGTATACCAAAAACACAATTTGTAAAATGTTTGTCTGTCTCTCTGCCCGTCTGTCTGTTTGTTTGTTCCAGGTAATCTTCGTAATGCGACGCGGTGCCTGCGAAAGCCACCCCGTGTCGCCCTCATCCCAAATGCGGCGGACGGCCCCGGAGGATTTTAGTGGGTATTTCCGGGCGTTTCACGCCCGGGTGAGTCCCACACTGGCACGGAGTTCGTCCCTCCGTGCCCCCTTACCTATTGCATTGGGGGACTCCGGTCTCACTAATGCAATAGGTAAGGGTAGTGCGTAAATGCATTTCCCCTCGACAAAAAAAAAAAAAAGGTAATCTTTCGTAATGCGGGACCGATTCTGACTTGTTCTTTTTTTTTGGCAGATAGCTAAAGTTACTCAGCGTAACTTTGGGCTATTTTAATTTTTCAAAAATAATTAGGGTATCCGCTTAATAAATTTAAAACTCAAGAAATTGTGAATAAAATACGATTCAATGCAGGTATTTGAATTTGTGAGAAATATTTTTGCTTAATGTAAGTAATAAAAATAATAAGGGGTTCCGTATAAATATGTAACTATATTACGCGGGCGGAGTCGCGGGCACACAGCTTGTTATAAATAAAAATTGAGTGCATAGCATGATGTAATCCACTTAGAATTCATCGAGTTTGGAGTGCTGTACAAATGTGGTGGAATCTCGAATACCGACTGAATTTCTATAGGCAATATTTTTTGGTCTATACCATATTATTTATAAAATTTATCAATTGGCTAGCGTAGTTAGTAAAATATTATATAGAAATACGTAACAGGATATTGATTATGGATACATTAATAATCTTCCGTGTATTGCTGATATTTTCAAACAGAAATTTGTCTTCTCATCGATTTTTATTGAATGTAATACGACGAAGGAAAAAAATTCCCGTCATGCCTCGGTAAAATAAAACCAAATAAGGTCTCATTATTATTCAACTCCATCGTGTCATGTAAACATATTAAAAGAAGAAAAAAAAACAAATTCAAAATCCTCGAACGTAAAAAGAAAAAGTATTTTTTGTACGTAGAAAGCTTCGGCTAACAGATGCGTCTAACTTTTTTACGCTCAACAAAAAACTTTAAAACGTACTAACGACAAAGGTGTAACCGTTTCTTTCGACAATAAGACTCTTTTCGTAAAGTCTGTGATAGAAAGTGACATTGTATTGAAACCTTACCCACTTGAACACAGAGAATATTTTAAAATTTGAACAAAACCTGTTTAGATTTTATTAGTTAGTTTAGGTAGATGATAATGATCGAATTGTTTCCTTCCGAACTGACCAACACAGTTGACCTAAAAAGTCTTGATAGCTTCACCGGACTTTGTGGCGAATGCTTGGGATACTCAGCCGGAAAATGGTAGATAGCTCCTTTACCTTTGCACCACAATGGTATTGGGTTGTTACCGGTACTGCGAATTTCGCAAAAAAAAAAAAAAATATTCTTAACTGAATGGTTTTTTCGTAAGCAATATTTTATTTACATATAAATAAATACTAATAATAAAGTTAAGGTGTATTTTGTAGTAGAAAAACAATCATTAATACAGTCTCTTTTTTTATCGATATCATAATATCCCCTGATGGTACCGCGTTAAGTGTTTTCAAAAGCACTATTCTTCAAATGTATTTGGCAGGTAACATCCATAGTTCTTATCGACAGATAAGAACCAAAGGAGGAGAGGGGCTGAACCACTTTACTGGTGGTTGATTCAAAGGCTGCCCTCCCCCTCCCTGGAGTAGAGACAAAGGAAGTGGTCCAACTCTGGGCTGCCACCGGGGCGATGCGGAGTGCCGATCAATCCTGTGTCGCCCCAAGTAGGCGGCAGTAGGTGAAGTATGTTTTAGTGGTATTCCCGGGACTTTAAGCCCCAGGAAAGATGCGTAAAGGTAATACCCAAACTATAAAAAAGATAAACCCTTAATAACTACTTCACGAAAGATTTATTACTTAATAGTGAGTCTTTGTCCACTAACTAATTACCATACATTTTAAATTTTAACATAATAACTTAACATTACGCTAATATCTTAAACAAATCTCGTAAAATTAGTCAATTAAAATACTTAAAAACTAGATACAAGTTATGTAAAAAGAGAAGCGAACGCCGTCATGATATTTACATTTAAATAGGTACATACAGACTGTAGAGGTCCTCTGAGTTAATTACATTCAAGTCTCTCAGTCAGAGAGTCGAAGCAACAAGTTACATTTGCCCTCGGGAATCTTGCACAAACAATACACAGAGACTAAGTACGGAAAATAATTAATTATTGACACTACGACATAAAGCCTCTTCTTAATTTATTTAATACTCGTTCATTTATAAATTATTTAAAAACAAATTATATTATATTTCTCAACCTACATTATTTTGTTACTATATACATTATAATTCTTTTTGAATTTGAATTTTGAAAAACAGTAGTAACACCTCCTCATACGTAATTATAATAATTTCTAATTTAATGTGTGATGAGATATCTTGAGGAGTTGATTCACGTCGAGTTAATAGAGTATATACTTTTTCATTGAACTGGATTTGCTTCTAAAAATATCTGCCCTTTACCTAATAGATATATTACTTATCGAAAAAAAAAAACTTATCGCGGTGGTTTTAAAATATTCTTATTTTTATCTAACGTAGTATACTAAATTTTATATTTATAATAAATATTGGTTGGAAATCTTTCCAAAGAAATTAGAGTGCTTTTTTTATGATAAACTTTGTTCACCAAAAATCTATTTTGACATAAGACATAAGCGTATATTGACTAGTGTGTTTCTATTTTCGTTGTTGAAAATTTAGTATAAATTAGGCGCTAAAACTATTATATAATTAAATATTAATATTATTTATAATTGTTAAAGATATACATTTTAAACCATATTTAAAAACTTAATGACTGTAATTTTCTTGCCTTAAATAAACATTCTAATAACTTAGATTGATTATATAGAAAGATAACTACATAAATAGCTGATAGATTATATTTTATAAAGATTTCAAGTAGTAATCCACTCGAAGCGTTCAAAGCAGGCTACAGCGTAATCTTATTCCAGTCGAAAGTTTAGCGTCTCGAGCCACCAACTATTGGCTAACAAGTTTTCGTCCCTTACAATCGCGCCATTACCCCGCTCCGAGGAATTCAATTCGGTGAATTCAATTCGGTATATTGTCTCCAATGTTTCTTTATACTGGCGATTTCCCTGAGGACAGGATATTTGGTTTTTGAAAGAATAAACAATAAATAGTTATAATACAAGTTCGTATATTACAGTATATGTTATTATAAATAAGTTTTATTTTATGTTAAATTCACGAAATATTATATTAATTTGTAACTATGCGGAATAAAGTCGATATAAAAATAGTTGATTTACATTGTTTTACATGTAACAAGAATTACATGCAATTAGCCCATTTAATGTTTTAAATTAAATTTAATATAATTTGAAATAAATCCTTACTACTGGATGCATTTCAAATTACTCATTTTAAAAATAATTACGAGGATGTTTTGTATAAAATAATACAGCTAATAAAATTCTCTGCTACACAGTTTAATTGGAAATCACATACCTTCTACAGATTCAGCAAGCAAGCATTCATTCATACATTCATAAATTCATACAGCAAGTTTACAAATGTTCACTTTTCTATATTAAAATATATACATATATACATACTAGCTGTGTGCCTGCGGCTGCGCACGTGTTTTATATATTCTTCACTGCGTTTTAATTTTTTTAGGGAATCCTAATTAGTTTCCTAAAAAAAAAATTATTATTAAAAAAAGTAAACATATTTCTTATAAATTTACGCACTTGCCCGTAAAACCCGCATTTAATCGGATACTATTCTATTTTTTATGAGTTTTTTTTTACACGGAATCCTAATTATTTTCGAATTATGTTAAAAGTTACCCGGAGGAACATCAGCTATCTAACAAAAAAAGTCCCGTTAAAATCCGTTCAGCCGTTCCGGAGATAATCCGGAACAAACAGTCAGACAGACAAAAATTTTAAATGTTGCCTTTTTGGTATAGGTATCTTGTATACATTCATATATATTTAGTAAAAAAAATAATTTTGTCATTACAAACAAACACTTCAATTTTATTTATTAGTATAGACATAGCCAAATGTTAAGCCATTCAGTAACTTTTCTCTTCTTTTTGTCAACCAATTTTCTTTTTTAATTATTTTGTTTAACAACTATCGACGAGATTAATTTTATTAAGCTTATCAATAAAAAAATTGCTATCACTATGTAAATAGTAGGTAGTCTAATTAATCTACCGACTAACGAGAAAGATGCAAATACGTAATATATCTTATTTATACAAATGTATAAAGATATCAAAGGAATAAGAAGTCGTTGACTAAAGATAAATATAATACAAATTTGATGAGATCTTAACAGGCAATAAACGAAATCTCTCCAAGCAAATTTCATTAGAGGTTATTGTGAGGTAATTCTCCACGTGTCAAGAGAGATTAGCGATACCAAAAATCGATTTTGGTTTAACAATTTTGTTGTATATTTAGCAGGATCACTTGAAAAACAAAGACTCAGATAACAAAGATGTTAGTTTGACCTCAAATAGACTTATTTTTTTCCATCTGAGTTACATACGTATTATATATTGGCCGTCCAAGTATTATTTAAGAAGAATTTTAGATATTTTTTGAGTTCCTTCTTCTTCTTGTCATCAAAAGTAAGCAAAAGTTTCAAAGTGTGAATAACAAATATAATCATGTTAATAATCAACGAGGTCTTTGTAAAACTAATAAGTAAATTGTATTGATTGATTTTTTTTCATTTACTTCCGTGAAAAATTAGGCCTCCATCAATTATTTTGTACTTTGTCTATGAATCCCTTATTAGTACCTACTATAGTTTACAATATGATTAATTCAGAAAGCCCCATTAGTATACTATAGCTAAATCGTTAGTTTTGACGTCTTTTGTTCGATCTATAAATATATTTATGTCATTATAGAATGATTGATTTTTGTTTCAATCATTTTTTTACAATAAACAAACACGTTTGTCATTATAACCTATATTTCTACACGTATTCTTACATTGAGTAAAATATATCATTTTATATTAAGTTAACTAAAAAATACATATTTTAAATCACATTTTTTCTAATGGATTATATTATAAATGAATAGATATTTATTTATTTAATACATGTTGCACATAATATAACTATTGCATGTAGAGTACAAAGGGCGGCCTTATTGCTGCCGGCCAGATAGTCACCATTGTTAAATTTCGCACACGGGTAATGGAGATAAAGAAAAATCTGTTCTTAAAATAAATTAAAAAGACTACCGAGTTACTAATATGCTTTTACTCCATACATAATATAAAAGTCAACGTTTCTTTGTGTGTATTAGTTGATTTATAACACAAAAATTTATTTTATTTATAGAGCTAATTTTTTTAATCATGTATTTACTTTACTTTCTCTAATCTTACTTTCTCGCCTTTCTATACTATTATATAAGGAGGTAACATTTTTTTTGTTTGTATTGAATTAACTCAAAAACTACATCGATTTAAAAAATATTTTACCGCTAAAAAGCTTCAAATGTGGCGATAATGGCAACCCCAGAAGGTGGTCTTGGGAGAGACAGTGGACATCCATCAGTGGACATCTTTTGGTTGGACGGATGGCTGGAAACCTACACTATTACTCAGTAACACAGGCTTTTTTTAATAAGAGATTTTATATATCCATGCGAAGCCGGGGCGGATCGCGTATATATTTTATGAAATTATCATCAAGCGAAAACATTTGAATATTTTTCATCTCTTTGGTTTTAAAAAAATATCAAAACATTTAATACAGTAAGAACAGACGTTGCTATTCGCAGCGGAGATGAAGGCGCAGCTGGTATAAAATAATACTTAGATTAGATAGATTTTATTACTTAATGGCTCCAGCTGCGTCTCCGACCGCGTGGTTATATAGTATTTAATTTACCTTAATCACTTATGAGACGTAAGATCTTAGATGTTCTTTAAGAATAAATACGTTACCCGCAATCTATTTTGGCAATATAAAAGTAACGTAATTGCCCAACATTTACTTCACCACGTACCATCCATTGTCGCGTTATTATTTTATTACTGCTACAAGCTATGATCTATACGAATAAATAACATTGAAGTGTCTTTTTGTAATATCAATTTTTTTTTTACTAAATACATATTAATGTATGTATATACGTACGATATGGATGAATGAAATGGCGACAGGTCTCTGGTGTGATTTGTGACTCCAGGATGCCCCTTAAATTGAAGGGGAGGATATATAAGTCCATCATAAGACCTGTCATATTGTATGGATCAGAATGACGGGCTAGTAAGAAGATGGATGAGAAGCAATTGCATGTAACTGAGATGCGTGTTGTCACAAGAATGGATAAAATAAGAAATGAATATATTAGAAGGAGTTTGAAAGTTGCACCAGTGGTAGAAAAGTTGAAAGGTTCCCATTTGTCGTGGTTCTGGACATGTTATGAGAAGAGAGAAAGAGCATGTGGGTAAAATAGTAAGGATATGAATGTGGAAGGATGGAAAAGTAAAGGCCAAAGAAAGTGTGGATGGAGTGTGTAAGAAATGATATGAAAGAAAAAGTAGTGAATGAAGAGATGACGGCTGATAGGGACGTATGGAAGAAGAAAACATACTGCGCCGACCCCAAGCGTATTGGGAAAAGAAGAAGTATATACGTACGATGCCTATACCAAAAATACAATTTTTAATATTTGTGTTGCCTGTTTGTCTGTTTGTTCTGGGTTATCTCCGGAACGGCTGATCCGATTTTGACGAGGCAGCTGAAGTTACTCCGCGTAACATAGAGTACTTTTGTTTTTCTAAAATAATTAGAGTTCCGGGTAACAACATTAAAACTGAAGAAATTTCGAATAAAATCCGATTCAACGCAGTTTCACTTGTAAGTGTTTGAATTTGTAGGAATAGTTTTACTTTACCTTATTACCGAAAAAAATCAAAGAAAATAATTAAGGTACGGTATAAAAAAATTAAAACGCAGTAAAGAACATATGAAACGCTGGCGCAGGCGCAGGCACACAGCTTATGTGTATTTATCGACGATGTACGGATTACACTGCTCCTATAAGGGAAAGAAAACACGTTTTTTTTCATATATAAGTATACTACTTTCATCACTATATCAAGAAAAAAAAACTTTTATATTAGTCCATTATCACCACGAAACGCATAAGCGAGATGTGTAATTTGATGTGAGCGTGAGAGTAAAAGAGAGAGCGTTAAGAGGACATGTGGCAGAAAAGTAGGTATTTCAGAAATCTGCTGCTATCGCGTTGCGCACCAAAGAAAGAATTATAAAACACGAAAGACGCAAGTGCAGCTCGGGCTGATTTTAACTATGTAAATTAGATGAAAACATAACTTCGTTTATAATTTCGTTTCCTCCTCCAAAACTTAACTGATTTTTAATTTTCTTTCAATTTTAGATTAATAAAGACTTTGGCTATTTCTGTACGTTTTACTAATTTTATCCATCAAATTTGTTAGACGAATGTCTGAAAATGACGGTAAAAATCGAACATATTTTTCATTTTCAAAGGCTCCTAGTTTCTATAACAACTAATTTATGAAAAAAATCAAAACCATAATCCGATAAAATATTATTTACTATAATGCTATTATCCAGGAAGGAAACAGAGGACTACGTTTGTATGGAATAAAAACCGCTAGGATGTCCTCTTAACGAGGCGTGTTGAGCGACGTTCATTAATGTTCATTCTCTGCATCCGTCTTCTTCGGATTATACTACTAACATAGAAGTCTTGAAAGTAAAATTAAATTGACTGTTGATTTTTAAACAAGTCTCTTCTGTCCTCGGCCTTAATTCTTGAAGTATAATAGAAAACAAATATGAACCTGTATATCATAAAAATATTAATGGTATTTTTATAATACAGCCTGTCTTATTACCGTATAAATGCTTTCTACAGAGGGAAGATACACAACACATTTGATCTCTATTACTACGGCAGTCTACGACGTATCTAATGGTTATTTTAGAGGATAAAAACAAACGTTTTTTTACCACTACATCTCGGTATTGTAAAACTTTTTTCTTACTCGTGTTAAACATGTTACGTCTCGATTGACCACAACAGGTCCAACTCCTGTGGCGGCTAAGCCGTCCTTCGTTCCCCAACTGTGGAAACTCTTGAGGGTGAGACAGAGCATGCATTACACGTACAATATTGCACATAACATGAAAATAAATAGGACCTGTAGGGAAACTTTTATTATTATTAAATAAATAAGTAGGGTTTTAACGCTCAGGTTTCCCCCATTTTGGTACCCTTGTGCTAGTTTTGCGGCCTTCAACACTCACCCACAAAGTCATGATGAAGCTGCAAAGGTCCTTCCGGTCAACAGAGTTAAGTATTTAGAAAAAAAGACCAGATTTACTGTAAAGTGATAATGCACACTTATGGCTGACAGATCAAAATTTATGTAAAATGTAGGAAGCTTTTATTTTGTTTCCAAATATATATTTTCTCGAAAAAAATACTAGAAGATAAAATCACCGTCATAAGACCTTACTCAGATGAGTCCCGTTTCAGAATCACCCACTGAAGTAGGGATTTTTGTCGTTGTAGCTTTGTAGGTCAGGTGCTAATGTGGCAGTAGATATAACCCTAATCTCTCACCGGCCTCCTTTGTTCTTTGACTGTGCTCCTCATTGTATCATTTTGCCGATCTCAAAACCATGGGGACTGCTGACAGAAGAGAAAACTCGAAAAATAGTCTAACATATAATATTTGTCTAGTTTATATATATATTGGCGCTCGAAGCAATAATTATGTACATTTTCATATAATTTATACAAAATTAAAACAAATATTCGTGTTGTTCATATTATTCTGTTAAGAAAGCTGCATGAACTCGGTATAAGAGGCGACCTCCTAAGATGGGTTGAATCTTACATCACTAACAGAAGACAAGCCGTCATACTTGGAGATGAACGTTCCGATTTCATAAGTGTTCCGTCTGGAATTCCTCAGGGATCTCTGATTAGGCCACTATTTTATACAGCATACCTCTATGATATCTCTACTTGTTTCCAATACGCTAAATTCTTAATGTCTGCAGACGATAAGAAAATATACTACAATATTAAATTTCGACAAGACTGTAAATTTACAGTCAGATTTGGACAGATTAAATTGTTACTACAGAACTAATGGTATCGGAGTTAACATATCAAAGTGTATTCATATTAGTTTTACACGTAGTACAAATCCTCATTTTTTTTAGTACAGTATTAGTAATATGGTAATAAGTAAAGCACAAGTTGTACGTGACCTAGGCATTATGCTGGACGCAAAGCTTACCCTCTGCACGCATATTGATTATATTGGTGACAAGGCCTACAAAAATCTAGGATTAATTTTCCGTATATCTCAGGGATTCACTGAAGTAGCATGTCTTAAAATATTACACTTCGCTTACGTTCGCAACATACTAGAAGACTGCAGCACACTATGGAATCCTCAATATGTCACATATGAACATGCTTTTCAGTGCTTGCAGATATTTTTTTTTAATTATTAAGTTTCCATTGTAAATTACCATTCGACGATTACGAGCTTAGCATGACAACCATCATGTTGCTTACTATACTTAATTATTAAATAATAGATATGATCCCTCGGCTCCACTTCCGTATACTAACAGACAGATAGACGTTACCTTTTATATAATATAAGGATAAGAATTTAAGAAGGAACACGATACTGGATGATCATTATAATTATCCATTTTTGTGACGTTTTTGTCGTGTTATTCTGATTACTAATATGATACATCACGTCCTTCCAACGTAGCGTGAAGAGATATCTGTGCAGTGTACAGGCCGCCATGACAGGGACGACTGACGATGGATAACCGATCTCTCACCAGTCGCCACTGTTTCAGGATTGCATTGTGCTTACCAACAGGCACAGTGCTGTTACTTTGATAAGCTACTATAAAAAGTTATCTTTCTGTATACATATTATTTAATGTAACACAGTATATACTAAAACCTAACCAGATAATATATCTACGATTTAAAAAAAGAATCATGTATGTTCTGTCTGTGGAGATCTTTGGGGGAGACCTATGCCCACCAGTAGACGTCTTTCGATTTAATGGATGGATGTCTGTTCAGTTGTTTTCGAGTTATAAGTCAACTAACGAACAGATAGTAGAATGTGAGGACATAAAAAAATACGTCTACACAATAACATTAAATAGTTCAGTATTACAGTTAATATTCAATAATACATACATTCAGTAATAGATGCCCTTTAATAAAGATCTAATTAAATTGAAACAATGAGTAACATTTAATTTATCCTCTGAGCCTTTACGAACGAACGAAACTTTTAATTTCCAGAAGAATTCGTAAAGTTGAGATTGTTTTCCGATCAAAGTGTTTCAGTTGAACTTTGGAGTGGGGAGTGGGAGGCGCTTGCCTGGATCAGCAACAGGTCGGACTTGGTCCAGACGAGATCGATAACCGGAGGCTGGGACATGCGCAGTTCATACCGTGGTGAACATGCGCTATTTAATACTGCTCCTGTTGTCATTTCTAGTTTCAGGTGAGTCGAAACAAACTTATTTACTACATTTTACCATCATTCATTACATTTAAGAATAAAACTTTTGTTCCATGTTTAAGATTTGTCGAAGATACTCTTTTTACGCGGTGTGTTTTATGTACTATAAATTGACAAATGTCAAACTACTTTTGTCTATGGTTTTGGCGCCCTCTTTATTTTGTATACATTATGTTATCTGTGCTTGATGGTGCGCTAATAAAAATATGCGTATTTTATGCGTTTTTTTTTAATTTAACGGACAAAATTCGTGTAACATTTGAATGATACATATCTAAAAATAATAGTAATAATTTGAATTATATTAGCAAAAAGACCTCAAATTTTGATACATTTCTGAACATAATGTTAGGAAGAATCTATAATAGTCACCCAATTTTGTAACATTACTTCTAAAGCAAACAATGCTAGTGTTCGTTTCTAGGAATGACTCATTACTTCTGAGATAATTTGAGTTTGTATTCTCCAATACGTACGCCTTAGTCATTCTTTTGCGAATTAATATATGAAGTATCTACGTGTAAATTTAAATAATATAATATGTTATAAATAGAACAATCCAAGCTAATAAGCATTGCTTTCTTAGATATTTGTATTAAATATTAAAATTTCCTAAATAAAAATGAAACATTATCATACGTACTAGCTGTGCCCGCGGCTTTACTGGCTTGGAATTCATACAATTTTCAATTTGCCTGTTCCCGGCATGGATACAATGTATATCATTACCAACTTTCACCGAATTCGATTCCGTAGTTTTTACGTGTTTAGCGAATAAATTAATAAACAGACAGACCGACAGACAGACAAAAATCTTAAATCTTCTATTTACAGATTTCCTCTCGTTAGTCTTTTATTATAAGTATAGATTGGCACTTCATGCGTTTCAACTATTTTATTAGAAATCGATCTACCAATAAATCAGGATCGCGATTTTTAAAGTCGGTTATACATAAATATAGTGACCATTTAACATCAAGTGAACTTCATGTGAGTTTGCTACCGCCATCTAGATATATTAACAAAAAATTAATGTCATTTGTTAGTAAATCCATCGCTTTGAACAGTTGAATCGAACTAACTATTTATTTATTTACATTCATAACAGTTTAAATGATGTTTTTACCAAAAAAATGAAAACAAAGCATAAAACCAAAAGCGAAATTTTATACTTTATTAAAATTAGAACAACATTTGTTAAGATAGTTTGCACTGTCTTTATTATAAAGGCCATAAATAAGACTTAATAACTAATGTTGAAACTAGTTACAAACATTACGCTTAATCAATAGGTATATGAAAAATCGAATTGAACGAAATACCTATTGTTATATTTATGGTAAATAATTTCTTGTTTACAGAATGTAAATGTGATCTCTTGAGAGACAGTGTCCACGTGACATCGGCTGCAGCGAGGCCCAACAACGAGCTATGGTGTTACAGATGTCATACGGAAATACCAGACGACAAATGCGCTGATCTACGGCATAACAATTCAATTCTTATACACAAGTGCCACAATGAAGGGAGGATGTGCATGGTAAAAGTTGTTGGAGTAAGATGGCTTTATTTATGTAAATAACATACGACATTATACACGAACACTTAATCGGGGAGTTAGGCGCGAATTTGGTTTGTCACGTAATAGTCCCTGTTTCTAATTTATTTAATTAGGTATTTAATTCAATATTATGTAATTTCCGTGGCATTTCTCGTGATATAGTTTGGTTTTTTGTGTACTGGAAGATATTGAAAATAATGTGTCACGAAGCGTGAATTTTGAGGTCTCACAAAAACTTGAAGTTATTTAACAAATTAGAACAATAATATATGTATATGAAGTTGGGATAAAAGAACTTGTATTCCTGGCCGTAATAAATTTAAAAAAAAAGAACACATAATCGGCAGTAATTAAAATCTGTAAAAGTTTTGATTATTGAAGAAAACCGTTACCTTCAGTGCTCGCCATATAAGCCCAGTAATGGTACAAAGGCCCTTTCAGTTCAACAGCAAATTCAGTTCAAAAATAAACGAGGTGTTTTATAATTTATAACCAAATTAGCAACCAATGAAGTTAAATGATTAAGATCATACACAGGCCCATTTACAAGTTTCATAGCATAAAAGCTAATGAAATTCACACACATACTTTTACACACTTACGCTCATAAATATGTTGGTAATATTTCTATGACTACTCTTTTTTATTACTATTTTCTTATATATATTTTTTATACGCTGAATTAATGTATTCAAGCCAGTTCCAATATAAATCTACACTTAATAAAAAGAAGCTATTAAATGTAGTTCAAATTATTTGTAATAATTATTATTCTTTAAATACACGTTCATAGTGCATGAAATTAGTGGGCATTTGGGAAAAAACCGATCACTGATTTATGGATGTAGCATGAAATAACTTACAGATTCTAGTTTGTTATAATAGTATTTTTATAACGCTTTCAAATTAAAGCTTTTTAACGAGTAACTTCAAGGCACGCTACTATCATCTGCTAAATTTATATTATGGTAGACTTTTATCGTTTGTATAAGATATTCTTATATGTTCAATTTAATTTTTTTTAAAGAATTATATTTGGATATAATTAATGTTTAATGGGTTGTTGGTTGTAATTTTTGACGTTCATAAGCGCCTTCCCAGTACCCAAATTGAATAAAGAATTTTTTGATTTTGATCTTAAATATTGTTTTTCTTACCATTTGATTCCAAGCACTTGTTTTTCTCTGTATCATCTCACAATAGAAAAACAAAATTAACTTTATTATTACTAAGTTCAATCATAATCAATATTTAAAATTTAAGAAAAAAAAATTTTTTTTCTTGATGACACTAAAGCTGCTATAAGATTTTAAAAAATTACAAAATTGGTTAAGAAACAGAGAAGAAAGTGTTACTAACTGTTTACCTTTGCTTATTTATGTATAGATAAGTATTATAAAACCCGTGTGATGCCGGCTAAGAATAGTATCACCCCATATCTTCTCGTGGGTTTCGTTAAAGGTATATAAACCAGGGGATGGGCAGCAGCATCCTCTGAGCACTGAGTGATAGCCAACCCGCCTATCAAGCGTGACGATTATGCAAATTTCCCCCTTATTGGGGGAGACCTATGTCCAGCAGTGAACGTCTTATAGTTAAATGGATGGATGAATTATAAAATATGAGATAATTTCCCAGGTTAAGCGCTTCTCGTACACGACATCAACGGAAAACTCAACGACAGCGTTGAAAATGTGGGCACTGGAACGCAACTGTACAAAGCATTGTGAACCAGGATGTATAGTAATCGGCGAGAGGACCAAACTCTACGCTTGCACTTCATGCTGCACTACCTCCCTATGCAACTACGGATCTGGAGCTAAACGCACCTATATGACTTGCTATTTCGTACCTATATTAGTTTTATTATTAATGCTCTTATGATCGGTATCAAATAAGATAAACTATTTTCTTTCGATAGATAGATATAAATTGTAATAATTAATGTTTTATCGTTAGCTTTAACAGTATTATTTTCTATAAAAACATATAACATTGCTTTTAAAATTATAATTATCAAAATATTTCAAATGAATTAATAGTATTATTATAAAAATAAAATAACCCGACATAACTAATCAGGTTAGGTATCTTTTAAACGTTTACATTAAATAAATATATAAACGCTATTTATACAATATACACAACGCATAGCATAGAATGAACGATTAGAAATATATTTATAAAAATATGTACGAGTCTCATATTCAATTGCAAGAGCTAAAATATCAAGTTATTTAATAGTAATATAAAGGTCTATAAATAGTTCCGCGGGACATTTTAATAAAATTATATTATATAACTTACATAAACTTATTATATAACCTATATAAATAAAGCTTCATTAAAATCATGTTCTCGATAGATGATTGTTTAAATAAAACATTATGTAAAACTATAGGTTAATGACACAGAGTATGCAATGTAGTATGTTTGTAACTAATGGGACATCTATGGCGCAGTCAAGACAACAACAAGAACGCAAATTTTTACGTAGATTTTAAAATAGTTTATCAATAATACTACCAGTCTATATGAAAAAAAAACGCCAATAAATATCAATCATTAATCAATTATATTTAAAGTATCTACTTTAATATAATATAAATAAATATAATTAAATAAACTATGCTGTTGCTGCAAATTAATTCTTAATTTACTATGTAACAATGGAATTTAGATTAATTAATTCACTATACTAAGCTTCAATGCTCATAATGTACATTTTAGAATTATATTAAGAATAATATTATTTTAAGGCGATTACTGAAATACATATATATATTAAATTAATATTGTTAACATTTTTGTTAATATATCGGTCAAACGTTTAAACCTACAGAATTGTTTTTAAATAGAAAATTATATTTAAATTCGACTTATGTTTGAAGCGATTGACTTGATTAGACAATAGACAATTTTCTTTAAAGGAATACACCTATATTAAAAAAGACAATTAAAAGTTGTACCCCGTCCTATTCAAACGGCAAAGCTGTTGTGTTGTAATTTTATTTATTTATTTATTATGAAGAAACAAACAGTCATATCAACGTATGAAAACAATACAAACAAAAGGACCTATAGTTCCCTAAATATAACAAATATATACCATACATATTGTGTATTTTATTATAAAGTATAAATAACCTGACTCTGTAATTTATATGAAAACAAAACTGCTACTTAAAATATAAGGTTAATTACAAATTATTTTTGTAATACTTTTTTGCACATTCTAAGATAAACGTTAAAAGAATCAATACAAAGTAGTACGTTATTGTATAATTTACATGGACGTGTAATAATGAGTTTCCTGCGTAACATGTTTTTAAAAGGTGCAATTGAATATGATTTTTTGTTTTTGCGATTACCCAATTCTTTCTTTCTTACGAGGCACACGAAAATTAATTATACTAAGAAGCATTGTTAAATCAATAATATTATTTATAATTTTGTGTAGAAATAATGCATCACAAGTATATTTCGTCTCTGCCACAGGAAAAGGATACTATATTTTTTGATGAGGATTCATAGTACGTGTAGATATTACCAGTTCTGAAATCAAGTGTTTTTACTAACTTTCAAATTTCAGAATAATTTTATTCATCCCACTGAAATTTTATTACAAAACACGAACCTAATTTTGTGCTGTGATATACATATATATATATATATATATATATATATATATATATATATATATAAATACTTTTCCTTATAAAATAATTATTATTGCAGTTGCGTCACAAAAGCAGGTAAAAAAATAGGTAATACCAAATCCATCCATTCAACCGAAAGACGTCCACTGCTGGACGTAGGTCTCTCCCCAAGATATTCACGACGACCTGCCCCCCATGCCCACGCTACGTCTTCCGGTGCATTAAAGCCATTCGAGAACCCGTTGGTCCCATCGGGCATCGGTTCTGCAAACAATGTGCCCAGCCTACTGCCACTTAAGTTTAGCAATTCTTCGAGCAAAGTCGGTTACAAATACAAATAGTGCCTCAACTTATATTCACTATTGAGTATAGCTATTACACAATTATTTTACTAACTTGTTATATGATTACCAGTTAATAATAATTGTTCTTTTGAAATTTGAGACATTTTATAATTAAACATAACATAATTAACTTGATTATATTTATTTTGATTTTTAACTATAAAAACTTAAAATCTTTGTGATGAAAACGTTTCGATGATAAAATCATGTTTTATGGAAATAAGGTTTTTACCTATGTGAATACCCAAGTATCCTAGGCAACTAGGCAAAATATATATAGTATACCTAAATATTATTTACTATGGAGTGTATTTTTAAAAGTAATTCCGATCAAACTAAATGTTATTTACTAAAATGCACTCAAGATGATACCGTTTTTCTCTCATACTTCTTAGATGCTATAAGCAGGTAATTAAAATGGTATCCAGATATAATACATAAGTGCAGCGTTGTGTTAGTTGGTCAACAGAAATCTTCATCATGTTTCATACGATCTTCACTGCGTTTAAATTTTTATACGGAACCCGAATTTCTTCCGAAAACCACACTGAGCTACTGATGATAGAAAAATATAACTTTAACTGCAGAAAAATATGTCACCGATATTCTGAATGACTACATTGGTTCATTTTTAGTGCACATGGCGAGAATGCCATTTTTATGCAAGACAATGCCCGCCTGCATTCAGCTCAGATAGTTTTTGCCTATTTTAAAGACTTAAAGCTCATTGAGCATGCATGGAATGACGTGTACGCAGGACCATAGCTAGGGGAGGGCATTGATAGCCAATGCTTCACCATAAAATGCCCATGTTTTAAAAAACAATGTTCATAGTTTTATATGACAAAAAAAATAACAATCGTGACATCTAAACAATTCCAAAGTAACTACGATTCGTCCCAAATATCATCTTTACTAATAAATAAAATTAAAGTGTCTGTTTGTAATGTCAATTTTTTTTTTACTAAATAGATATGAATGTATATGCGACACCTATAACAAAAATACGATTTTTAAAATTTGATCTGTTTTAGGTAGACAGCTGCAGTTACTCCGCGTAACTCAGGGTATTTATGTTTTTCGAAAATAATTAGGGTTCCGCGTAAAAATGCACAGTTTTACTGGCAGGTATTTGAATTTGTGAGAAATATATTTGCTCATGTTAGCAAAAAAATTAAATTTTGGAAAATAATTAGGGTTCCGTAAAAAAATAGAAAACTATATGAAACGCGGGCGAAGCCGCAGACACAGCCAGTACATATAAATAAAATAAAAGTGTGTTTGTTGTAACATCAAAATTAAAGTTTTTAATAATTAAGTATGAATGTAAATACGGTACTTATATATACCTAACAAATATGTTGTCTATCTAGCTCTTCGTTCCGACTAATATTTGAAATGGCTCTGGACCTATTTTGACGGAACTTTCTCTGGGCGATAGAGATACCTGAAGTTATAATTAGTAGCTTGAATTTCGTTTTATTTTACAAAAATAATCAGGGTTTCGCGTAACAAATTTAAAGCTCATGAAATTAAATAAAGTACGATTCAATGGTCAGTTTGACCAAGAGTCAAGTTGACAAGAATGGTAATAGAGTTTAAATTTGTCAGTTTTAAAAATATCTGTGACTTTTTTTGGTGGCAAAAATGGGTTGGATCACGTTTCAAATAAATAGGTTAATTTTTTTAATTTTGTCAGGTTGCAATAGCGTTCTTTAGTAGAATGTATTATTTCTTGCATCATGTGTTGTTTCACTTTTTATTTCTTGTCCTAGATATTCTAAGTAGATATTCTACCTAGAAGGTAGGTTTGATGAATTAAGCCTAAAATAATAATACGCGAGCGGAACCAGCCAGATTCAAATAAAAATAATGAAATAGATTTTAAAGGTTGATTCTTATCTTGAACATTGTGGTTTCATACATATTTATTTGTCAGAGGAAACATTTTGATAAACATATGACTACTAATTGAATGTGTAAACTAAATCTCATTTCAAATTATGTATAAAGGGACATATTGCTGTTAAGTAATGCTATCATCCACCATTGTTGCCAGGATAGGTATTGTAAAAGAAAAGTACTATTTCATTTTCTTGCTAACAAAATAAATTATATTCATAACTATCATACTTTTCAGGGTTAGCGGTGTTCAATAAATCATCTCTACAAACTAATATCATGTCAACAAGTGTAATAGCTACTTATTATATAAAGTTACTTGTAATTCTGTCAAATTTTTTGTCAAAATAAAACACGATTGCAGTCAACATTGTTTTATGTACCAAATGCAAGCGATAGTACATGTCTACATTTTGTATTGAATGTATGTAGTATGATCTAACAATATTCTTAGCAGTAAAATAACATGTAGACAATAATAATACAAGATTATATAAGTTAATTTATTTATTATGAATAGACAATGCATAGAAATAAATGCAATTTTCCCTAGTATGAGACCTAAACATAGCAATAAAATTAACATAATTGGAATGACCCATTGTTAAGTTCAAAATGTATATTTGCAAGGAAGGTATGTATTACTTGGGAGTACTTAGTGTAAAAAACTTAAATATTGCATTATTAAAGATTTGATTTAGGATAGTTGTCCGCAATCAGAGACGACAATTTTCTTTGTAGTCTTGCCAGCCTGAGAACCATAAAGCTCAACTTGCTTCACAACGTCCATTCCTTCAACTACGTTTCCAAACACCACATGTCTACCATCCAGCCATGAGGTCTTAACAGTGGTAATGAAGAATTGCGAACCATTGGTGTTAGGACCCGCATTAGCCATAGAGAGCACTCCAGGTCCAGTATGCTTCAGGACGAAGTTCTCATCGCCGAACTTCTCGCCGTAGATGGACTTTCCACCGGTACCATTGTGGTTTGTAAAGTCACCACCCTGCAGCATGAAGTTGGGGATGACACGGTGGAAAGTGGAGCCTTTGTAGCCGAAGCCCTTCTCGCCAGTACAGAGAGCTCGGAAGTTTTCACAGGTCTTAGGAGTGACGTCAGTTCTCAGCTGTAAAAATAATTTAATATTAAAACTAAATATTAGCCCCGATATATTGAAAAACAAAATTAGTCTATTACTGAAATATAAAATTTGTAAAGCTTAGTACCTTTGTAAGCAGTTTTTTTCAACCTAATCTATTGCCACTTAGGAAAATTCCTTTAGTTTCGACACCAATAGAGTGGGTGTGTCGCTTTATATAAATGAATAGATAGTACGAATCATCTTACAAGCATATAACCGTCGCCGGCGCATTTTCTCAATTAATATCATAAAATAAAAACCCCTAACGTTCATAAACATCAATGATGACGGCAAATTCCACAACAACTACCAAATAGAGCCTGCTCTGACGTATCAATGACCTTCACTTACCAAGTAATCTTGGTCAAGTATAAATGATCGCATATATCTATATATAGATTTACGTAAATGTATAAAGAACAAATAGGACTATAACCTACGTAGACGTTGGAATTATCATAATTCATATACATACAGCCAACAATAATCATAAGAAATAACCTTTTGGCGTCTAATGCACAACATAGTGTGGTTTCATTTTTCATTTATCACGCCGGCCGGGCAACCTGATATGGCAATAAAACGAACAATGCACTACATACCTCTACAACAATCCTTCCCAACGGTGATCCATCAGCTGTTACGTCAAAGAAAACTCGCGGCAAAGACATTTTAGTTTATTAGCAAACCACTAAAAATGAGCACTAAAAACGCTACCACAATGACGATGCGTGTTTCGTCGATGCCGGGCGGAAATGAAAAGCTAGTAATCCACAGACAAAGTAAATCAGGGATCCATTACGTCATTTCCTACTGGGCTTTCGAAACATGATAAATGTCTAACATGTTCTCCATTCAAAAATTAAAAAGAATATTTTCAAAAAAATATAAAACTTTCACAATTAACAACAATTAATACAATATTGATTAAAATTTGAAAAATAATCTTTAGAAATATACCCATAACAAGCAAAGGATCCGAACATATTTCGTATTCAGAATCTCATAAAAAAATTCAGAACGTTTCTCGTAAATCATAGACTTTTCTTGGTTCAATATATTCCCTTCTAAGGAAAAAGCTAAGATACTATACCATACAGCCAAGTCCGACTTTAAGAAGATAATTCACAAACGCGATAATTAAGTGGCGATTTTCTGCTATTGTAACGGAAGATAGATCTCAAAATACACACTCCGTGGATGACGCCTACATGATAAAGCAAACTCGTGCCAAGCACACTAATTCTCGACCACAATTTTTAAAATAATGCTTGATATGAAAATTATTCTTCAAGTCACACCATAATATCCGCACCGGGTGTCACCTATGTTAGCTACGCCATTGGTGTACCAATGACACAATAGGGTATTTCACTATAATTTTTATTGTGCCTTATTTTGATCTTTCTATTTTTTTTAGTTTATTCATTACTAATAAAAATATATTATAAAAAATATACATGTATATAGTGCCACTTAAACCTTCAAGGTTTGTTTACCATGAAAATTCGGGTACAAATGGATAAGTTAATAAGGGTTTTTACTAACAGGATAAGTAAAATGTCATTAAATAAACTTCGCAATTTTTTATGTTAAGGTTGTTGCGTACGAAGGGTAGATAAAGAATTTAAGAGTCTAGGAATTAAATAGATAATTAGTCGTCCGTTCGCCGTAACAATTATTGGCTGAGTGAGTAGTGAACATATTTTTCACAATCTGACGTGTATATAGGTGATCTATTTTGTTCTGTAGTTTTATATAAAAAAAATTGCTGGTTTAAAATACAATATTATGTAACTTTGTCATATATATGAAGCGTTTGACAATATTTAAAAAGTGTGTTTTCATCCGTGAGTCGAGATTTGACGCTTGGTGGAATTATTAATTTTATAATTATCACTTGCAATCTGTAGATGCAATTCAGGTAGGTTTTATATGTGCGGCCGTAACTAGATAAACCGTAGGATACAATTGAGTAAAAAAATACATTATACAGTAATAATCTAGTTTTATAAGGAAGACAATTTCTGAGAATATTTAATTTGTCTAGAATAGCACGAAGTTTTTCACATATTAGTTCAATGTCTGAATGCCAATTGAATTTATCGTCTAAAGCAAGGCTGCTCAACACTATGCCCGCATGCCATAATGTGACCCGCTTACGATTTTCGAATGTCTCGCGTAACTAAAGTATATTGCCACCAACTCGAGTCTTGCGTACGCGGTCACAAACTGATTATGTTTATGAAAAACTCTTAGAAAAGCTTAGATCTTAGTTGTGTAAAAAATAAATACCGCATATTAGTAACTGAACAACATATTTGTGATTAGGTGTTATCAACACCTAATTTATATTAGAGAGTATTTTACAACAAAAGCTATGTCTGAAATCGCATTGATTGTAGGTACCATAGTTTTTATTTACATTTTTTATAGCATAAGGTAAATTAAAAATCGATCGTTTTTGGAAATAATCGGTATCGTAGGATGTTGATGATAAATGACGTCACGAACTAATTTTTAGTTTAAATTACTTTTTAGGGGTCTTAACTAAAGGGTATCTAAACAAATATAAAAAAATATAAAACTTTATTATAATCGACGGATCAAAATAAGGAAAAATATCCTATTACAGTTAAAAAAAAAAGCAACAGTTAGTGGCCCGCCAAAAAATTCTGAACCGTCCGTTTCGCCTGACATATAAAAAGGTTAAGCAGTTTTGGTCAAGTATATATGGGGCTGTGACTAGATTAATTACTATACATTTAGAGTCATAGAGTGTTATCCTATTGTGGAGACATTTTTGAGAGCGGGCTACAATTTCAGGGTGGCTAATGTTACATTTTAGGTACGGTTATTAAATATACATCAATTTCGTTTTGTCGGCGTTAACTCTAGTCCTGCATTGTGGTACCACATACAAAATCAAAATATTTTTGTAGATGTACGTGAATTCGATTTTTTTTTATTTTTTCCTGAAATACACGTATCATCACCAAATTGATATGATATAGAATTAATTAATATATTGTGCATATCATTTATATAGCTCAAGAAAAATAACGTTCCGCACACAGATCCCCGGGCTGTCCCATTCATAACAGAGAATGTCTCACTGAGATTGTCAGTAATGTAGGCTTGATGTTTTCTACTAATGAGGTAATAAGACCTCCAATTGTAAATATGACCTCTTTACCTGAGTCTTCTAGCTTTTTTTAATAATTTCAAATGATCCAGGTTGTCGAATGCGCGCGAGATATTAATGAATAGGATAAATACTAGATTTCTTGGATTAAGAGCGGTGTTTATATAGTCTAGGAAATTGGAAAGAAGTGAACTAATGCTTTTGTTACGCTGAAAGCCGTATTGGCCATAGGTAGAATCTATCAACGGGTAATCTTCTGGCGTGCATAATGCACCTCTGGGTTGAAGCAATTGACAAGCATAGCGAGCCTCAACATTACTACTACAAGCTACTATAAAAAAAAAAACAATATAATGAGTTATTATTATAGAATATATGAATTTTGTCACAAAAAAAAATTGTTCTTATACAGCTTAGTTTAAGTATTTAGAATTGGGTACTAATGATTTTAAAGACCTGTCGAAACCATACGGAAATTTGTTTGATAGCTGATATGGAGACAAGTTATGAGAACCAAAAGCGCAAATGATGAAGTTATCTTCTACAGATTGAGTTATTTTACCACATATTGTATTTATTATAACCCAAAGCTTTTTAGGATTACCATAATTCTCCACTGATTAAAACATGTATCTGTTAACTTACATAAATAGGCAATGTTTCTATTAAAACCAAGGTAGATTTTTTCTAGAATGTTTTATTTTCGTTTGTTTTACAAACAAACGATAACAGGACGATGGTCTGTTAAAACTGTTTCAGCTGCCGTCGTGCATGGCCATAACGTATGGGATTTTGTAAAAATAGAGTCGATAAATGATTTAGTAATTTCGTTTTTCAATACGAGTATAATCAGACATTCCACAAGTTAGGCCACACTCGAATAGCATAAACTAGGAATATTCTGCTAGTTATTGATTTAGATTTAATATAAATGTTCATGTCACCTTTTTTTTTGAGTAGAGAATGCCTTTACCTATGCCCTCTAATATCTCTAATTTGGGAGAGAAGAGAATCTCGTGCCGGGAATACTCACTAAACCCTACCGCGGCGCCGCCTACTTGGGGAGACACGGGATTGCTAAAGTATGCTCCGCGTCGTCTCGGCGGCAGGCCCGAAAAGGGCTGCACCCATATCTTCCTTTTGGGAGGAAGATTTCTCCTCTTTTTTTTACCTGCCAGCCACGTAGGTCACGCCCCTTTCTTCCTTGGGTTCTTGTAAGGACAAGAACTCTGGAAGAGAGGGACATACGGTATAGGTAGCTGGCTAAGGGTGGTGTGAGAGCATGGGTGAACCGTGCCCTCCTACCCTCCTTCGGCGTGAAGGACCCGCTAAAGGGTCTTCTTCCCGCTCCGTCTCTACGTCTGCCTTCTGCAGCAAAACTTGCTCCAAAAAATTTTAAGCAGAAATACGAAGCATGCATGCTCTCACCACGGTCAACGACGAGAGGTCTGGTTCCGTCTCTGCCATCAAACTACGACGCTCCTCGACCTACGCAGTACACTCAGCCAGAGTGTACTGCGCGGTGTATTCTAGCGCGCCATAGTGGTGGCAGGCCACTGTTGGCTCCCTCCTGGCTATCGTGTGCAGATACCATCCGAAACGCCCGTGTCCGGATAGTATCTGCACAAGACGAAAGCTTTGGGAACCCTGCCTCCACTTCATCCAGTTTCGCAAGACCGGACGGATGGCTTCTAGAACGTGTGTTCTACTGTGCAGCATATTTAAGTAACTAACAATTAAAAGTACTGTATAAATAAAATACCGCAGCTCTAAACACATCCAGCTTTATCTATAGTCCGGTCAATCTAGATATTCGAAGGGGCATAATATCACAAGCTGCAAATCAGTAAAATTGTTCAAAACTTAACTTAAAACAAAAAAATTAAGTTCCCCATCATTCTCGTGTATGGCAAAAATTTTACTCTAGGTCACAGGTAAAAAAAAAATGAGTTTTCGCGATTTTCAGCAAAACGGTAACCTTTATCATAAAAGTACCTCAGACAAAAATTGTAAATTATAAAATTGTCTAGAAAAATATAACAATACTTTTTTCATACGAGCCACCGTTTCTTGAGATATAACGATTAAAAAAGTTGTTATTGTCATAATGTGCACACGTTTCCACGCTACCTATTAGGTAGTGTACTTAGTGCGTTTTTTTTTTTTGTGGTTTGGAGTAGGCCTACTCCACAGGTCAGTTGTGATCCTATTTAATTTGAAACTATTGCAAAATTACGGAAATTTTCAAATATTGGAAAAGATAAAAGCGATCTAAATAAAAAAAAGTGGTGAACTACATTCCTTTCAAATTTTTCATGTTCTTCTTCTTCTTCATCTTCATTCTCGGTGTAAGTAAATTGCGTCAATAGCGATGTATCGCATGACATTTCGTTGGAATCAAACGAATCCTCACGGTAGGAGTAATATTATTCTGTGGCCTCCACTGTTGGTGATTCAACATTAGAGCACGGCCGGCCTTACAATTTTTACATGCCAGAGAACAAAACAGTCCGACTTTTTGCAACCACATTTAGCACTGCATCCCTTTTTGCAGTTGAAAAAAATTGTGTTCAGCAGTTCAGCAGAACTGGCTCTAATGTATTGTTGGCCAACCCCAGTCTGTAAGGTCTAGTTGATAACCAAGCCACACTTGAACTTGGTAATATACCCGAAAAAGATGTTCATCTTTGTTATAAAACTCAAAACAGCACGATATAGGTTAGGACAAACACGTGTTTTCACTACAGAGTGGTGCTCAAGACTAACGGTATTTCATTTATTATAACAGGTATAAGACCCTAGCCAAGCACACAATAGAACTACAGACAGATGTTATCTCGAAGTTACACTAGCGTATAAATTAAGGGACTTGGTTTTATTTTACCGGACATTCTTATGTATATTTTAAGTATAAGTTACAATAACCAATAGAAATAAATTTCAACATATATAACAACTCTATAGATGTATATACGAGGCGAACTCATGCATATTATAACAACTTTTTGAATCCTTATACCTCAGAAACGGTTTCTCGTAGGAAAAAAAGTACTGATCCATTTTTATAGATAATTTTATGATCTACAATTTTTATTTGAGGTTTTTTTTGATAAAACTTACCGTTTTGCTGAAAATTCGAAAAACTCATTTTTTTACTTTTGACCTCGAATAAAAAAACTTTCATACATGGGAATGAGTAGGAGTACTTAATTTTTTTATTTACTGTTATGTTTTGAACAACTCTACCGATTTTCAGCTTATGATTTTGTGTACCTTCACTTTCATTCTTTGGTTTAGAACTTAGATTGACCGGACTACAAAGCGCCAATGCGATATGATCAACAGACTAATGTGTAAACGCGATCCAAATCATAGGCATAGCAATGGCCCAACTCTTATATTATAAAATACTCTGTAGGCCCAACGCTTGGGCAATGTGTTGGGCCCTTCTGTCCATCGACTATTAACTATTGATGTCAAATTTTATTTTGCTATTCTATGTATGGCGTATCTCCTATTGAAAAATTTGATGTATGAAACATGCATTCTTTATAATGGCGGTTCTAATGCGTTCAAATTGTTCACAATTTCTTTCTTTCTTTCTTCAGAAAGCAGAGATCTCTAAATCTACATCGGCCTAAGACTCTTTCATATATAGACGTATTACACTGCTTAGCTATTTTATCAAATTTGATCTCTTAAGTATCAATAACCAAATATAGATTATTTGTCTCGTATGTTGTGATTTTTTAGTAGTACTTTATTTAATTTAATTGGTGAGGTTTATTTCCGGGAATTTAATTGACAAAATTTTATTACTTTAGATTTTGCTTAAAGAAATTTCAGCAGTGCCTGATTGATAACATAGCACCTGTTTCTTACAAAGTGAAAATGAACAAAATAACGTGTGAAACTTAGTGTCTAACATATGCTGAGTTGATAATGAAAAATATGTTAGGGCTAAATTTTTGTTGGATGAAGATCGGTACGCAAAAATTTTCAGTTATTTATTGGCAGATAAAGTACTATCGTAAAGAAAATAATGTATTTAAAAAAATAACCTAACGGTCACATGTAGGGAAACAATTAATAGTGTTTACCAGAGATGAATAAGAATGGTGGTTACCCCTTAATGTAACCTTTTTTTGACGAGGGGAAATGCATTTACGCACTACCCTTACCTATTGCATTAGTGAGACCGGAGTCCCCCAATGCAATAGGTTAGGGGGCACGGAGTGACGAACTCCGTGCCAGTGTGGGACTCACCCGGGCGTGAAGCGCCCGGAAATACCCACTAAAACTCCCCGGGGCCGTCCCGGGGGCGACATGGGGTGGCTTTCGTAAGCACCGTGTCGACCACCCCTTAATCTAACCTAACGTTTATATGGACTTGTCTTGGATCAATAATATAATGAGTAAACCATAACAGCAAAGTTTAGCAAAATACAATATAAATATTTTTTTTTTCTTTTATTATTGGTTTGAAAAATGAGTTTCATTTAGAATTATTTTATTTAATTGAGGACAAAAACCAAAAAATTAGAATGAAATCCCAACTCCGATGTCATGTTGGTAGGATGTATTACGTCGCTGCTTTGTTAGGTTGGTGTTAGTCTGGGGTGCACGATTCATATATCCACAGACTAGTAATGTACAAGTACCTATATATACCTTTTTGTATGTACCTAATATTGTTCTGTGATCTCGTCTCTCATATGTAGTTTTTTAGTGGTTATAAATTACAATATCTGGTTTTGAATATATGTAAGTTGCCCTAAGATTTAAATGAATGTAATATTTTATAATTACCACATTGATAAAAGTCTGATGAACTAAAGAAAAGTTTTAAAATATTCAATGGTTTTTGTATGTTATTTCGCTTGGGCAATTACACAATTTACTTTTAGTAAATCTAAACTGAAAAGTAAGTTTCTTTTAGAATTTATTATATTATGTATATTTTTTTTAGATTAAACTTAAAATGAGTTTAGAGTCAATTAAATATCGAAGAGGTAGTTTAGAGATACTAGACCAATTACTTCTACCTTTACAAACAAGATATGTTAAAGTGCAAGGTGTTGAAGATGGATGGAGAGTCATAAACAAAATGCAGGTATTTAATATTATGGAAATATTGCTGATAATTTTTTTTATTTAATATAAACGATTATAGGCTTTTTAATTTACTGAGTTTTCTGTATTGCATTATTACAATGTAATTTATATTCCGGTGATATGTACCATGCTTCCACTTTAAAAAGAAAAGAAATAAAAACTTATAAAAATTATGATAAATTTATATGCATTTTGTAAATATGTATTTTTATAGCATTTATAAAAACAAATGATGTATTAGTTTTATATTTTTCCAGGTTAGAGGTGCACCAGCAATTGCTATAGTAGGTTGCTTATCTCTTGCTATTGAATTACTAAAGGACAACATAGCAGACAAAAAAATCATGCGGCAAGAGGTCAGATAACAACTTCAACTTACTGATAAAAATGTAACTAACTCCAGTATAATATATGTATAATTGTATTAGTGATAACTATTAACCATTATGTTAAAAGTTAGAGATAATGAGTTTTTATCTAAAGAATATTTAGTGTTTTATCAGTAGAAACATATATGTAGAGATGTGAAATAACTATTCAGACATTTTAACAGAGTTTATTAATATTGATAACACAGCATTATTAGAAACATTCAAATTATGCTGTTATATCAAACAAAATCATTTTAGGCCCTAATAAGGTGCTTATGGATGTCAAAATATTACCACTGGTTTAAAAAACAACAGGGTTGAGAAGAGCGGGCAAAAATCTCGATCTGGGTTTTTTTTTTATAAATTCAGAATATAAATATTATTTTAAATCAGAATATAAATATTATTTTAAAGAAAATCTATATACAAATCGTAATTACAATCATTGTTAGCGCAAGCACAGAGAGGTGTGAATTACAGACATCAAACATAACTAGGCATGTCACTTACAATGCTCTCTATATAGTCATAAAGTATATTCTACTTTTCAATAATTATTATTTCATAATTTCTTCTGATCATTATCATCAAAATACTCATCTTAAAAATCCACCAAAGACCATTTTCTTTGTTATTAAGAATTATAAAGAAATTAAGAATATTTTATATTAAGAAAGAATGTTAACTAAAATCGCCCTAACATAGTTTTTATGAAATATTCTAGTAAAAAAAAACAATAAAACCGGCTAATTGAATAAAGTTTTAATTTCACTTGTATGGAATGTTATCATGTATTTGAAAGTTCATATATTTTTTATTAAATATTTGTATAAAGAATAAAAATCTTTTTCTAAAATAGCACAATTAATGGATTGCTAAAAACTTATTTTCTTTAAATTATTAAATTACGCTGTTTAAATAATGATGTTTGTAATAACTTTATTTACAGATTGAAGGTAAACTTAATTATTTGGTGTCTGCAAGGCCAACAGCTGTAAATATAAAACTGGCAGCTGAGGAACTAATAAATTTGGCAAATGCTTTGTGCGCTGATGACTCAGTTTCACATGAAGAATTCAAAGAAAGGTTTATTATTTATTTATTTTTCTACTCCTTTTGAATAATCACATTATGAGAAATTATGTAATTATTAGTATAATTATTTTTAAATTCCTTCTTCCTTTTTCATTAAATATTAAAGCGTATAATCCCGTATATGTACAAGTGTAGATTTAATGTTAATAGAATGACAAATAATCCAATGAATAATAAAGGCAAAAGTTTGGTTCAAACTTACATTTTTCAGGAACTTTTTTAATTCTGTTAAAAATGTTGAACCATTTTTAATAAGAATGTATACTTTAGGTAGAACAATGGTGTGTACAAATTTCTGGGAAAATGGAGTATTCTGCAATCATAAACCATTAACATAAGAGATGTGCCACAGTGTTTCTCCCTAGTACACAGATGATTTATGCCACTGTGAGCAGCAAGTGTTTGACAGAGTATAATATATTTTTAAAACACACCATAACATAATTATATTGATAATAACTTTTAGGAGTGGTTATAGAACTTGTGCATGGTTGACTGCAAAAGCAGCACCTCTACAAAATGGCAGTGCTTGCTGTGCTTAGGTTATGTACTGGTACACTCCAACTCATTATTCAAAAGTAGTAACCTATTAAAGATATACTGAGATTGAATAAAACAATTAAAAACTATAATGACCACTTAAGAGACATTTACTCCATACAAACATAGTCCCCTGTTCCTCCCTGGATAAATGCATTATGGTAAATATTTTTAGACAAAATATCCACAACCGTCATGCCTGTATGTTTTTATTTTTTTCATAATTTAGTTATTGTAGAAACTAGAAGTTTTTTGAAATGAAAAAAAAAAGCAAAACGTACAGGATAGCCAAAGTATTTATTATTCTAAAACTGAAAGAAAATTAAACAACGGTTCAGTTTTGGAGGAGGAAACAGGGTACCATGAAGTGATATCATGAAGCCCGCGCTGCAGTTGTCCCTTTCGCTTTCTTTGGTGTGCAACACAATAGAAATAGATTTCTTTTCTAAAACCTACCTACTTTTCTGACCACATGTACTTTTAACATATTTTTTTTTATTTTTAAAATATCTGTCAATATAGACAATTGCAACACCAAAGGCATTACTATTGGGTTGCCAACTATAATAACAGCTAACTTATTTGCTACTTCATAACATTAGAAATTGTATTGTCTACCTAGTTTTTAAAAATTAATATAATTATCAAATAACTTCATATTGAGTAAAGCAAAATCAACTTACTGCAGAAGGTAAACAAAGTTACATTTTATAATAAATCCTATTTGTATTATAAATGTATTATACAAATTTGATAATATATCAAAAAGATATTTATCAGAAAGAGTATGAAATGAGGTAAATTAATTAGCAAAGCAGCAATCAAAGATTAATCAATCATATATATAATAATTTCCTTTAAAATGTTATACAGATTTACCACCAATATTGAAGGTATGCTTATCAAAGATATTGCAGACAATAAAGCTATTGGAAAATTTGGAAGTGAAGCAATTTTAAACAGTGTAGAAGGTGATGGATGTGTCCGAGTACTTACCCATTGTAATACAGGATCATTGGCGACTGCTGGATACGGTACAGCTTTGGGCGTTATCAGATCTTTACATGCTGCTAAACGATTAGGTGAGATTTTATTACATATGGTTGGATTAAACAAATAATTGTCTATCTATTCAACTGAAAGACGTCCACTGCTGGGCATAGGTCTCCTTCAAAGATCTCCAGGACGACCGGTCTTGCGTCACCCGCATCCAGCCTGCACCTTCACCAGGTCTTTGGTTCACTTGTGGGAGCCTACCCACGCTGCGTCTTCCGATGCGTGGTACCCATTTGAGAATCCGTTGGCCCCATCGGGCATTGGTTCTGCAAGCGATGTGCCCAGCCCACTGCCACTTAAGTTTAGCAATTCTTCTCAGTTTAATAATTACTTTGGTTCTTCTGCTCATTCCTGATTCGATCATGCAGTGAACCTGCATGCATAGCCCTCTACATTGCTCTTTGGGCATCTTTGAGCTTCCTTATTAGGCCCATTGTAAGCGAGCACGTTCAGTCCGGTATGTGAACACTGGCAACACACACGGGTCGAAGACTTTCGTCTTGAGACATTGCGGTAAATCGGACGCGAAGATTCTGCGTAGTTTCCCGAAGTAAACAAACAATTATACTAGCACTTTATACTACTATATAAGAAATATATTGAATGTATTCTTCAATATTTAATTGTTTATTTAAACTCTGTATTCTGTTGTATAAAGGAGACGTTATTATTTTATACTTATAATAATGTTTACATATTTGAGAAAAATACAAAAACAATATTTACTGTTATTGTATACTAGCATTGTGCTGCTCCCGCGTTTTTATTATATTCTTCACTGCGTTTTAATTTTTTTATATCCTAATTATTTTCTAAAAAACAAAAAAATTGTACTAAGGTAAAGAAAAACATTTCTCATAAACTATAGCACTTCCCCGTAAAACTGCATTGAATCGGATTTTATTCAAATTTTTATAAGTTTTTTTTTTTACGCGGAACCTTAATTATTTTCGAAAGTTAAAAGTACCCTAAGTTACCCGGAGTAACTACAGCCATCTACCAAAAAAGTCCCATAATAAAATCGGTTCAGCCGTTCCAGAGATTACTCATTATAAACAAAAACATTTTTAGTATAGATATCTTATATACATTCATATCTACGTAGTAAAAAAAAATAAGTTTGACATTACATACAGACGTTTCAATTTTATTAATTAGTATAGATAACTCACTCATATTTTTGTCTAAAACGATACCACCGTGTAGTGCATTACAATGAAAAAATAAAGGCCATCATGCACCATTTCCTTAAGGATAGCATGCGTAAAAATCTATAGCCTAAAGCCTTCCGCTAAAAAAATACTACAGTGTTAAGACACTGTCGCTATATTATTAAACACTCTCACTATGTATTATTCCCACGTCACCACTTTATTATATTGCAATGTCATGAACGTTCGCTTTAGCAGATAGAACTCAAGTGTCCTGTGTTGGCTCTACAGAGCCTTATATAGTCATTCCATGAGATTTGTCCTTTGGCAGGTGAGAGACGGTCCTCCGTGCCCCCTTACCTATTGCATTGGGGGACTTCGGTCTCACTAATGCAGCGTCGGTGGTGCGTAAATGCATTTCCTCCGTCAAAAAAAAAAAAAAAGGAGCTAAGATCCAAATAAGAGAATAGTAAAACGTCCATTACTTGTAGAAGTATTGAATAATCACAGTATTAACAACAATGACTCTTATGTTAGCGCCATCTCAGATTAGCTTTGCCTGTGCCACCCTGTTCTTGTCCTCTTTGCATTTGAAGTGATGATGGTGCAGTGGGTAGTGCGGCCGGTTTCCGCGTCAATGGACACGGGTTTGTACCCACCTATTCAAGTCTAAAATTAGCCTGAGCTTTCGGTGAAGGAAGACAAGCGTAAGGAAACTATAGCATGGTGGTAGGGTATTTTACAATGACACCCGCCTGGATAGCTACCACCCTCAAGTTTGAAAACCTGTTTCCAAATACCAATACATGTTTTTATTTTATTTATTTCTTTTTCTCTTACAAGCAACATATAATATTAGCAGGAAAAGCCAAAACATATTATATGTATTACTAATTGTATTAATTTAAATTTAACCCCTTGAGCACTTACCAGACGTTTACGCCAGCTTTACATTGTTTTCCTATTGTCTTATTTTAATTGGGTATGGGTAATAATATTTCCCCAATTATTTTGAGTTTCGTTAGGTGACTGCTAAAAACGTCAGTTTCGCGATATAGAAGATAGAAGTTCCGACAGAATCACTTGAGATAAGAGAATATATATCTGTATTTTTTTATTTTTTTTTACAGAACATGTTTATTGTACAGAAACAAGACCGTACAATCAAGGCGCTAGACTCACCGCATATGAATTAGTGCACGAGAAGATTCCTGCTACACTTATAGTTGATAGCATGGTTTCAGCACTTATGAATACTAGACGAATAAATGCTGTTGTAGTCGGTGCTGATAGAGTTAGTACCATTAATAATAAATCATTAAACAAAGTGAAATCAAATTTTATAAGTATTCGTATTGAAGACCAGCTGTGTGCCCGCGTCACATATATTCTTCGCTCCATTTTTTTTACATGGAACATTCATTTTTTTTTTAGTAATAAAATAAAGTAAAAATATTTCTGATAAATTCAAGCCCATACTAAATATAACATTGTTTAACCAAATGCTTGTAATACTAGGTTGCCTCAAACGGAGATACGGCTAACAAAATAGGAACATACCAAATAGCTATTATTGCAAAATACCATGAGGTACCTTTCTATGTGGCTGCTCCCCTCACATCTATTGATATGTCACTCGCTTCCGGTGATAAAATCAGAATCGAGGAACGACCAGATCGTGAGATGACTCATGTCGGAGAACATAGAATTGCTGCTCCAGGTTCGTATACTACTAATAAAATATCCAATATCTACCTTTTGATTATTTTAAATTAATAATAATTAAATTTAACGTTAAACTTTATTAGTCATATATATAAGGAGAGACATAGGCTTGAAAAGTCCTCTGTCACTGCAACTTAGATCTTTTTGGATCGCTCCAAAGTACCTTATAATATTCAATTTTGAAAATATTACCTAATCTATATATGTATAAGCAATGTTTTGTTTTCTTTGTCCGAGGTAAACTCGAAAACTACTGGACCGATCAGCGTGAAACCACAACCATTCGACGCGGAATTAATCGTAGATGGTTATAGGCTATATATTTTTCAAATTCTATGAGCCCTTCGCCATGTTTTCTCAATTTGTTTGTTTATTATTCCTTTGACGCACCATCACCTCAAAACTACTGAACATATCGCGATAGGACTAATACCTTTCAACGCAGTATTTCTCGTAGACAGGTATTTTTTGGATTCCACCGATCCTCTCTCATTTTTTTTTTCGATTTACTCTTTTGTGCATTTTCCACTTCAATTTACGCATATATACATTTTTTCCGCTAATAAAAAAAAACAAAATACTCTTACTTTTATTCATTCATTTGTTTTTTTTAAATTAGCTATAAAATGAAACGTCATATGCACAGAACATATGAAACCCGGGCGGAGCCGCGAGAACCAGCTAGTAATATATACAAATAGAAGATGAAGATACTTTATACTTTTAGCTTATCAATATACAATCCATAAATGCCAATGTCTTGTAGTTGAAACATTACCGAGATTTCTACATCAATCTGATTACATAAAACATTGATTACTTAATACTAATTGTGTTGATTCATCAATCTCACATTGACTCACCAATAATACTTATAGGAACAACTGGAAAACTAGTGTAATCTATAAAAAAAAAAATACTTGTTTTGATTTTTTTGCCTCGGTGGCGCAGTTGTATTACGGTGCGACTGCCGTTCTGAGGTCTCGGTTTCGATCCCCGGGTCGGGTCAAGTGGTATTGGGTTTTTCTACTCAGTATCATCCCGGAGTTTGGAATTTGTGCCCGATATGGTGACAGGCTCGCCCCCTGTCACATCTGGGACGGAACTAAGCTCTGCGAAATGTGGGTGGTGTAGTTCCGCTACATCACCTCTGCCTAACCCTTCAGGGATAACAGGCGTGAGCTTATGTTTTTTTTATGTTATTATTATAATTTTAATAATATTTAAAATTATAACTTATTCACACTTCGGTTGGGTTTCGTTTTCCAGCACTTATCTAAATTGGACTTTTCCTATCGAGTAAATACTGTCACTCATCTCTTTGATAATTAGGATTTATTTAAGATTATTGTTTTTCCAGGAATTAATTGTTGGAATCCATCTTTCGACGTCACTCCGTCTTCATTAATAACGGGAATTATAACGGAAAGGGGCGTTTTTGCTCCTGATAAACTAAAAGATATTATTTTAGGCTGACGACAAATTAATATCACTATTTATTCATAGAGAAGGTAAACCGCCTTGAAGAGGTTAAAACTTATAAACTATTTTTTACAATAGAATAAAACAAATTCCTTATAGCGTACAACCACAACGAAAACTCAATATGTAATATTGTACATATAGCTTAGAACTTATTAAAAATAAATCATCTAGTATCATTAAAAATAAAACAACATTTATAGATAGAATAATAATAAAATTTGTTACCAAAATATTTTTAAGTGTTTTATTTCTAAATTACTTTGAGCTTAGAAATATGCCGTACAATTTTAAATGACGTTAAATTTCAGTGTGATCTATACTAATATTATAAACAGGAATGATTTATATTTTTGTATGTAACGAATAAACTTAAAAACTGCTAGACCAATTTGGATGAAATTTGGTATGGAGATAGTTTGAAATCCAGGAAGTTACATTTTTATTCCAAAAATCCCACGGGAACTGGAACTACGTGGGTAAAACCGCAGAGAGCAGCTTCACTTCACTTCACTTCTTAGTTTTTGGCCTTTCTAGCTATTGGCCACAATTCTGCCAGTGTCCGTAAGGTAGAGTCATGAACCAAGGAGTGGAAACTGGTAAACAAGACTATGGCTGATGAAATGAAAACAAAAATCCTTTGACCTAGGTGATCAACCTGAAAAAGGGACAACACAAACATATAAGACAACACAATATTAGTAGGACAAAAACACAGTATTTACCAGTAAAAATGTTAGTAACATATACTATTTACAGTTTTATGTTGTTCATTTGTACATATTTACATAATATATAGTTCATTATGGGAGAAAAGGTGAAGAGAAGAAGACATTTAAAGGTTGTAGGACGGGGAACTTCAGGAGGGAGAATGTCATACAGGGGAGTGACGCATCCTAGGGCAGGAGAAAAAGATATGGTTCAAATCGCCCTCGTCGAGGCCACATTCACACAACGAAGAATTCCTGATCCTGAGCTTCGTTAGGAAAACGGGAGTGCAGGAAAAACCCAGTCTTAAACGACAAATAGTTGACGTTGTCGCCTTGTTGGCCTTGGGGAACTTGAAGAACCATGGGATGGTAGGAATCTCAGGCTGAATGTCAGCATAATATTTTCCTTTTTCAGTTTTTGAGGAATTTCAGATAATATTCCATGATTTCACAAGTCGACTTTTGGCAAGCAGGCATAGGTCATGGGAAAAGGTTTTGTAGTGGTCTACGGAGCCAATTTGAGAGGCAGCTTTGGCACACGAGTCAGCTGACTCGTTGCCGGGAATACCTGAGTGACCAGGGACCCAGACCAAGGTCACTTGTATATTTCGGTGGTGGCAGTCCAAGAGGGCTTTATTAATCTTGAAAATTAAGGGAAATCGGGATTGACGACGGAATGGATTGGAAAGGATTGCCTGAAGTGAATTGTGGATACTGTTTTAACTATGATTCAATATTATGGTCCTTAATATTTTTCTTTTTATTTTATTTGCAGCTACTAGCTGTTCCAGCGGCCTCGCTCGCTTATCATATTTTCTTTCCCGCAAAACTTCACTACCTGCTTAATTTAGTAACTGTTATTTAAGGCAGTAAAACATACCAAAAATTGATTTTATTTTTTACGCGGTATCCTAATTATTTATCTTACAATATTTATGGTCCTAACAAAAAGCAAAGATATTTTTCACAATATCAAATACTTGCCAGTAAAACTGACTTCTGAATCGGTTTTTTTAACAATTTTATGATTTACACATTTTACACAGAAACCTAATTATTTTCCTTAAATATCATTGCTACTAACAAAAAAATTCGAGTGCATCTCGGGAATAAAACACCATACTTAAAAGTCTCGGGACGCCCGACAGCAGTTATAACAAACTAATCTAAGTTGATGGCCTACCGCTGCCGTATGCGTGAGAGAAAAGAAAGAGACTGGCACCGTAACGCGTTACGTAACGAAGCGGTTTATCCTCCCATAAGAAGTTATCACTGCAAAATATTTTTTATAAATTCAAACAATTACCAGTAAAAGTGTGCATTGAATGCATCGTGCACAATTTCGTTACTTAAATTTTGACTTGAACCATATTATTTTCCAAAAATAAATCCAGAAAATGCCCGTCAAGATCGATCCAGACGTTCTGGAGATTACCTGGAACAAGCAGACAGATAAACATTGTATTTTTGGTATAAATACTGTATCCATATGTAATGAGTAAAAAGTTGTTATTGTGATATTAAAAATAGACACTTAAAATAAATTTATTTGTATAGATTACTAAAGATTTCAAAATGCATCCAAAAACCAATGGGTTTTCATGTTTACGTTGTATAAACAATCATAGAGTAGTTAACTATTTTTTTGTTTTCGCCGTTATTCGAAGTATCATACATTTTTAAATGTTGTGGTTTGCCATCACGATGTTCTGGTCTAAGGTTCTTTTAACGTGAGTAATGTGCTCATTGAATTCTTAACACAATATATCATACCAGACTTCCACCTTTTATTATTCATCTCTGCTGCCACACTCTTACTGACGTAGTATTAGGTTAGCCCGAAAAAGGCTCCCCGGAATTTATTAACCAGCTGTGATTATGTTTCACATACTCTTCACGGCATTTTAATTTTTTTTTAAATAAAATAAACTAAATATTTGTCATAAATTCAAGCAGTTGCCCGTAAAACTGTGCATTGCATCGGATTTTATTCAATTTTTTATGAGTTTTATTTTTTTTTACGCGGAACCCTTATTATTTTTGATAATTAAAAGTACCCTAATTTCCCCAAGTAACTTCAGCTACCTACCAAAAAAAGTCCCGTCAACATCCATCCAGCCGTTCCGGAGATTACCCGGAACAAAAAGACCGACAGATAAAAAATTTAAAAATTGTAATTTCGGTATAGGTTTCGTATATACATTGATATCCATTTCGTAAAAAAATAATAATTTTGATATTACAAACAGACACTTAGATTTTATTTATTAATATAGACGAATATATCACTAATACCCCCCAGAACGCCAAGGTCTACTATCGCAATCGAATCGAAATTATCCCGATTATATGAATAGGTTAGCGTGGTGTGGACTTGTAATAAGGAGAGATGAAAGGCTCGTAACTCGAAGAGTATTAAGGCAAGGATACTCGTATAGAGGATGAAGGAGACTGAAAAAAGTATGGATGGATTGTGTTGTGAATGATCTGTATAAAATGTGCGAGTGTTAAGATGACAAATTACAGAAAAGAGTAGTAGAAAAAACATGTTGTGTCGAATCTACTTAATTTAAGATAAGCTAAAGATGATGATGTGCTGTTTAGCTTATATTTCTGAATAGTATATAACAAAGTCGCTTTCCGTGTCTACTATCCGCTAACTTCAATAAAGCTTGATGCGTTTTTAATCAACAGAGTTTGATGTGATTTTTCACGGAAGATTTATATACAGTGTGGCCCATCCTCAAGTGATCGCCCTAAAAATAAATGAAAATTACAACGCTTTAACAAAACGGTGGACATCTTGTTAGAAAATTCCATGCAGTTAGATGGTATCCTAAAATAAACGTTCTGTGTTATTTCCAATACACTTCACTTGAGAACAACAAACAAAGGATAATATGATGATGATATTATCAAACCATGAACTTTGCGGAATTAAAAATATGATACACAGCTAGTATAAAATAAAAATAGAAATATTTATTATTCCATGATTCCATTCCCCGCAGGCGCTATGTTAATTTCCGGAAGTTATAATAACTGTTTCAGGCTCAAATTTTTGATGGATAATTTCTGACATGTACAGTGTAGCAACATTGTTGCTACTTTCAATTTTGATCTATAATGAAGTTATTCTATTTTATTGGTAGTGTTTTATGTGAAATGTAAATAATAACACCGAGTATTAATTCTGAGATCTCATAATATCTTCCTTGGAACGTTTTAATGAATGACCGCCTTTTTGCTGCAGCACGAAAGATTAGTAAAAGTTGGGTCTAAAGTACTTGTATTTAGGATCGTAATAAATTATTTTAAAAAAATCAATTCCAATATGTCAGGCTATGGGGAAGTTCAGAATTTGATATTTTAGTTTTTTTAGTTCTAAGAATAGGTAATTGTGAATAAAATATAATGAAATTATAACATGTATTCAGGAAATTGTTATTTTTTAGTTTTTTAGTATTACGGTATTTGTGATTATGTATCAGTGATTCATAGAAAAGACCCTGTTTCGTGTTGTTATTTATTGTTTCTAATCAAGTTGATGTTTCCTTCGTGTTAATTTAGTCGAAGACAGTAACTAGATGAATGTTGTTGAGAAGTGTTTATTTTTTATTGTAATGTAAATAAAAAATATTATTTACACGCGCATGCGTTCTTCTCGAAAACAGACAAAGGTTTTGTGTGGTTTGGAAATCAGCTGTATGTTATGTGCGATGACTTAGTGATTCAATAAGTGTTTGGAAGCTACAATGTTCAGTGAAATTGGATACATTGTATTTCTACTTCTTGCTCTGCCATATATCGAAAGTGGTTAGTACAATTTTCATAATTCAGTACAGGCAGTAATATATAATTACTTTGTTAACAGGATAGATGCTTGAATGGATTGAATTGTTTGACCTAATGTAGTATCCAGTCTATTTCATTAGTTATCTCCAAAAATACCTACAATTATTTTAACTGTCCATTTATGAAATTATTAAAATTATAGTGATCTGGCATATTGAGGTGAGTCATGATTTCATGTTACTTACACCATGTATTTTAAATTTTAAGTATTAAAAATAAACTACTCTTTTCATAACATTCTTAGACAGAGTTTATATTGCTTTTCCAGTGCTTATGCTATCATACTAAAAGTATTGTATTCACACAAGTGTCAGCTGCAGTTTGGGCCTATCTGTACTAAACTAAACTGTACAAGTCTGTACTTATATACATTATAATCAAGTTAAATGTATGATTTGTGAAAAATACTTCATCTTTAGCTTTGAACAACCACATAAAGTTGGTGCTGAACTTTCTAGTTGTAAAGTATTTATAACCACTTAAACCACATTGTAAGATTAATTTATGTCTAAATGGAAAATTACTAGATTAGTTCTGCTTATAAATTCAACTGAGTACTAAAATGATAGCTGTAAGTAACTAACCGATTTCAGTTGTAAATAAATGTTTTAATAGCCTTATGGATTTTATCAAACCCATATACCAAATCCCAAACTGAAAGCATGTAGGTGAGTCTCTAATTTCAAAATTTTTAAAAGACTGAACAACTCTAAAAATCAAAACTATAGTATTTACATCTGATTTAAGGACAAACATTAATTATTTATTTTCCTTCTTAAGCTTTACCACCTAGTTACTTACTGGTTGGATGATTGAATATACTCATTTATACATTATATTTATAACAGCTATAATATTTTTATAAGTTTCTCCTTTTATTTGATACTAGCTATACCCGCGACATCATTCGCGTGTTATTCAGATTATTATATTCTAATAGACAACCATTTCATCTCATTACCAATATATTCAAATTGCCTTCCCAGTGCAATGGAAGGTCAAGCCTCCCGCCCCTTCCTACCTAGGTTTGGCAATGCAGTAGAGTCCACACCTCGCCGAAACTATGCACCCAGCCATTTTTGCCCTCATAGGCCTGGATGGCGGTGTGCACAGCATTCTACCTATGTGGTGATGAGTGTCACCTCCTGCCTAATGCCTACAATCAATGGCCTTATAGGCCTGTTCCTCACATCTTAACCTCCCCGGTTTACCCCTGAAGGACAGATTGGGCGAGTGTCACTCAGGCCCAAACACCGGAAGCAATGCATAGATCAAACTGTTTAAGCAGCGCACGCCACATTATAGAATTTTTACCGACTTCAATTACATTTATTGTGCTAAATTACTGAAAATATAAATTTACCAATATAAAATATGAAGCCAAATCAGTATTACCGGAGATTACTCCAAACATCCAAACTCACAAACTTTACATCTTTATAATATTAGTATATATGTTATTATTATGCATACTCGTCATTATTATGGTTTTTTTTAATAAACTCTATTCACACATTATATAAATACATAGATGTTACTATTGAATATAAACTACTACAATACCAAATTTCATCGAAATTGGTTCAGTAGTTTTTGAACAAATTATTAAATAGACAGATAGACAAAAATAAAATTGCCTTTTATTATTATAGTATTTTTACCATAGATTATGTGTATATCCTTGCAAGATTTTAAAACCATCTAAATTATTAAAAAATAAGTCTATAAATATTCGTCAGAAGTATATATTTTTTAAATTAAATGTTTTTAATAATTTTATTTTGATTTATTTAGTTTTATTTCTGTTTATAATGTTTATAATGAACTTTTAATATGAATATAGATACACGCTATTTACGCATTACATCGATGTATATATGTATAATAATGCATTCTAAGTGTTACTACAGAGTATACACTACAATCATACCAAATTTCATCCAATTTGGTTCAGTAGTTTTTGCATGATTGGCGAACAAATTAATAAACAGACAACAGACAATAATTTTAAAAACAATCGAAACGTGTTCTGTTGTAGATTCTCAACCCTCTCATTGTATTTTTTCTAAAATATCTTCAATATACAGATTTCGTCCCTCTGGCGTTTTATTATAAGTGTAAATTATTCGAAATAAAACTACAATATCAAGAGCTTATAAAACTACACATTACATTAAATATATCATAAAATAACATACTTTACACTTTGCAAGACATTGAATTAATTATCCATGGTTAAATTATACACAGCTGCTAAGTACAGTGAAAATTTTGATTACTATTTCACCTAATAATCGCCCGAAAACGAATGTTCGGTAAACCTGTCAAATATCGAATATGTAACGAATATTAGGCTCATCTCTAATTAAGATTCGGTTTAGTAGTTTTTGAGTTATGTACCTAACGAAAACATGGACAGAGTTGGCTCCTGTAAGTTACGTGCCGTAAAAATTCGTTTACGTTACAATTTATAATAAAAGCATACTTAATTATATAATATGTATCCTAGAGTTTCCTTCAGATGTATTAATCTGAAACCTATTTTCAAATTGGTTTAAAACTTTTCAAGTGATGCACATCAAACATGGAAAATTTACGATTTTACTATGCCTGACATATCGATATAAGGTTTGAATTGGTAAGTTTGTCTTATAGCAAATTTCAAGAAAAATAACATAAAACACCCTTAACCCTTGAGCACTAACCTGGCGTTTACGCCAGCTTTTCATTGTTTTCTTATTGTCTCCTACTGTCTCATTTTTATGGGTAATCGAGAAATTAATTTACTTAAATATCGATTTATGTGGATTGTGACTAGGTACCTACGTAACGGAACTAAGATTCGCGATTCTTATAGTATTCATTTCCTTCTAACTTTGAATATATATATATGTGTTAGTTATAATAAAATAGCAATAAGATGCAATATCAGATGATGTCCTACTTTCGCTCGTGCCTCCAACGTGCTGTCAATACTCTATATTGAATTGCAAAAACCTGTTCCGGTTTTCTGAGTCATCATAAATCAAATACGTTGCTCATCTACCTACTTACTACTTAGCAATATTCTATTATTATCTTTTAAAAGATATTTTTTTTATTATTTTTTTTATTTCATTTAGGGATTTGGGTTCACCAAGAACATGTCAGTCCCATTAAAAGTTCGTAATGAATATTTAAAAAATAACAACGTGTTTCTAGCTTTTTAATTTACCAGCTAGTAAGTAATAAAAAAACGCAAATAAAACTTGAACCTACGTACATGTCTTTTTTAATGTAGACTTTGCTTTTTTTTAACTTTTACACTTATATATTTGGAACAATAAAATTAAATGTTCAATTAATTATTTTAATACTTTTTAGTTAAGTATATGTTCCACCTTAAATAATATAAAAGAAAGTAGTATTCTCAAAACGACATTTTTTTAAAACGGTGATTGCTCATTGGTTCTGTGGTCGGATAGTCGTCGGATGGTCGTCGATAGACGTAGATTCAAGTCCACTCATCCTGTTCTATAATGAGCCGTACGATGAAGGATACCATGTTGCAATCATAGCTTGGTGGTAAAACAAATACCCGTCTGTCTAACTAGCACCGTCAAGTTTGAAAAATTATCGTCAAATACCTACAAGTGTATTCTGGCAGCATTATTTAAGGACATGTAAATATAAGTTGTAATTATTTATAAGTTGGTTTGGGCATGTAGAGAGGATGGATGAGAGAAGATTAACGAAATTAATTTATAAGGCGAGGGTGAATGGGCAAGTCGGTAAGGGTCGACCTAGGCGAATGTATCTAGACCAAATCAATCATGTCTTAAATAAAGGCCAGGTAAAAAGTACCCATAACCGACGAGCATGTATGAAAGCGCTCATGAAAGTAGAGGAAGCGAAAGAGGTATGCCAAGATCGTAGCAAGTGGAAGGACGTAATCTCTGCCTACCCCCAAGGGAGAAAGGCGTGATGATATGTATGTATGTATTTAAGGACCAGTAGGTTTATCATGTAGGCCCACTTCACATAACAAAAGGTGAGATTGTAATTGAAGCGCTGGTCAGTATAACAAAAATAATATTCACACTCTCGTAATACACATTAAATACCCAGGCCTTAAAAAAAAAATTCTATCTACACTCCTTGTTTGTATAAATTGTATAACATACAAGTCATTGTTTCTAGGTTTTTTGTAGATTTATATGATAATCAAAACTATTTTCAAATGTAATATTACAAAGTTAGTTTACTTATTATTTAGGAATCATTACGAAAATTTGGTTGTAAGGACAACACTGAAGATTATTAGCTAACAAAAGTACATATTTTGCTTGAGGTGAACTTTAAAATGATTTATTTATTCTATATATAATAAATTATAGTCGAAAGGAAATATCCACTTTGAAGATATATTTGCATCCTCTGGTTGCGGTACTAATTTATTCATCAGTTTAACAAGGGTCACAGTATTCTAAATGTATTTGTTTACTATTATTTTGTTAGTAAACCTATCTATACTAATTTATACACTAATAAATAAATTTGGAGTGTCTGTAATATCAGAATTTTTTTTTTTTTTGGCTAAATAAATATGAATGGATATATGATATCAATACCAATAATACATTTTTTTAACTTTTTGGCTGGCTTTCTATCTGTCTGTTTGTTCCGGGTAATCTTCGAAACGGCTGTACGGATTTTGACGAGACTTTTTTGGTAGATAGCTGAAGTTACTCCGGGTAATTTAGGGTACTTTTAATTTTCGAAAATAATTAGGGTTCCGGGCAAAAAATATAACCTTAATGTACAGCTTTACGGGCAAGTGCTTGACTATGTTACGAGCGTAAAAATCAAGACTTGTAGAAAAACATGTCTGAAGCATAGTTATAGAAATTGGAATTGATAAAGGGTACGACCGTACGAAAGTGTGTGTATGTATTCTCAGCTTCTGTGTTTTCTTGGGACGAATATAGTTAAGTACTGGGCACAAAATTTATACTACTTAGTAAAAACAATCCCAATTTCGTAAGTAGTTTAGAACCTTGAATTTTAAGGAGGGACTTTGCCTCCTTATCGTTGTCCTACCGTTTGTATAATGGGTTGTGTTCTGATGAATTTCTATCGTCGTACGGCTTGCCATCGACTGGAAGTTCACCCTCACATCTTAGAGCCAAAATGGCCCCAGACAGTCCGGTTCCAGAGTAGTTTCTTCCCGCGAATTATCCGGATGTGGAATGAGTTTCCAGGAGCCGTTTCCCGCGGAATACAGTATGGAGTTCTTCAAAAGGGGCTTGAGAAAGTTTTTTTTAAGAGTTGGCAAAGCGCACGTTATACCTCTTGTGTTGCAGGCGTCCATAGGCTACGTTGACCGCTTTCCATCAGGCGGATCGTATGGCTGTTTGCCACTTTAGTGGTATAAAAAAACAATACGCCTAGTAGTACACCTGCAGTATACTTACAAATTGGTAATGGAACTATATAGATGGCATGTGCTACAGCAGAGTTCCTCAATCGATTGATCGATAGCTTTTTGAGTCGATCTCGGGATATATTCAATTTCAATAGATTATTTGATGACGAAATTATTCAAATTTTATTTGATGCACGAATAATTCCCTTACTATTTTTTTAGAATTGGAATACCACCCCCGCTAGCGGCGAAAGGTGGGTTTATCATAGAAACGTACAGTATTTTTCAAGAAAATAAAACCTGGATCATGTCTGCTATAAATATGCATTTCTGGGTGTGTTTTTTTTTTTAATTAACTATACGTAACCTACATCTATTACTTACCTACGCTCTGACCTACCTACGCTATGTTAGAGCCTACCTTCTTACAAAATAATTTTGCATCACACATACGGCACAGACTGTTTTCGGCATTTACATAGTCTATTATTTGTAGTCTAAAAATTTTGAGGTAGATCGCCAGGAGTTCAAATCTGAGCACCCCTGTGCTAAAGCAACCAAACGACATCTTGTGAATTGCATTGGTAACATTCGCTTCATTAAAAAATAATTTTACACATATTGTTTTACGTTGTTACAGTGTAGAGAGCTAAGTTATACTCTACTTACCTATTAATCTATTTTTTAAAGATGAGGGATGTTGAAATTGTGTATAAGGGCCACTGAACATCGCAAGGAAATAATTCACACGCAAATGTAACCTAAAGAACAATGAGTGCACGTTTATGTGCACGAATGAGATATGTAGATGCAAATAAACATTAGAAATACAGTTATTTACTTAGTTCACCATATACATATTTCCTTAACATTATAATTTGAAAATATAAATTCTGCCTTTGTGTAATTCTTTATAGGTACTTGGAAAATGCATAGATATTTTAAAATGATCAAAATTAATTAGGCAAATTTTGTAAAGTTTTATAATTTCATCAGCGACGGGTGCTTGAGGCGGAACGATGTAATTACTCGGTTTGGATCTTCATTGTTGTTCATATTTCGTAAATCCGTCGTTTGTTCGTCTTGACAAGGAATATAATGCGCGTGGACCTTCCGTCCGCTCTACTTAACCGTTATACTTGAATGACTCGTTATTTGTATGTCATGTACCCGCCGCAGTGGTCAATTAGATTAGTTACGAACTACGGATATGATACATTTCATTATGCTTGTATAATATTGTTTATAATTTTGGGATATTTTTCAACGATGTACCGTTGAATTATTCATGTCACAGATGAGCATTCTAAGCGCATCTCAAAAGAGTTTACTTTTGATTTTCGGAACGTCCTAGGTCTTGATGCCCGATATACACAATATATACCCACTGATCAGATAACATTAGTACAGTACTAAAATCCTCTCTTCAGTTCAGCGTTGTATAGTTTAATCCATTGCATGCCCACTGAAATTATATACAGTAATACCCCGCTTAGCGCGACCACGTTAGGCGCGGTTTCACTATAACGCAGATGTCAAATTTCGCGCTCAAATGCCCCGCATTACGCGAAAGAGTGCGTATAAACATAATGTAAAGACAATAGATGTATTTTTCCGTAAAAAATAAGAGTATGTATTGCATAAAGTGTTCTTAGAATTAAAGTGATTGATTAAATTGATTTGTATTTTTTTGTATTAAATTTTGACTATGTTTAATCATAAACCTCGATATACGCGAATTTCAGTTAACGCGATTTTCTTCGGAACGTATCCCTCGCGTAAAGCGGGGTATTACTGTACCTTTTTTATATGGAAGAGTAATTTTGCGCATAGTTACTTAATTACATATTTAGTTATTTAGGTACATAATTAGTTTATTGTTGTATTTGAATATTGTATACAGTCGTGTTGTTGACGTTAAATATTTAAAGTTGTATATTATAGAGCTTAAAAAGGCACGGGTGCGAGTGTCTTTCCAAGAGATAGCAGTGGTGAATTGACGCATCGGACAGCGCGCGCTGTGACGAGTTCGTTCGTTGAACCTGCGAGGTCACGATCATGACGTGTGTCGCTTACAAATATACTTTCCGCGTTTGCTACAATTGCTGACCATCGCGATCACTTCATTCCTCATTTCAATTCTTATCGCGATTTTATATAAGACTCAACAGGTTTACATGTTCGTACATGACGTTACATCAGTACCTAAATACGTATCAAGCTTGATTTTATAGGCTGTGGTAAGATGTGAAGTAAAAAATAGTATTCTTCATTTGTTGAGTCTATAGACACAGAATATACATTTTTGAAATATTTTATTACATTTGAAACATTATACTACAATACAATGTTAAAAATTCTATATAGCTTTTATGTGTTGTTTATAAACGAAACTATTAGGGCCAAATAATAAGTAAAGGTGATGATTATGGTCAATTCTACACAGTATATTGAAAACTTGTGTTATTAATAATTAAGACAATAATTCATAATTATTATACTTACAACATTCACAATTAAAGCTGAACTTTTTTGTTACCTACTTCTTTTAACGTTTAATTAAATGTTCATAACTTAATAGAGAAAATATTGGAACTCACGCTACGACTCGGTTCGGCAATTTTATACAAAGAAAACTCGTAAACCGTTTATAGCAGAAACCTAACTCGGTAGTCGTAATGCTCAACGGTCCATTGAAATAGGGATCGAGATTGCTTGAATTAATTCATTGGTACCGATCTCTAGAATGTAATAAATTTTAGCTTGCTCACATATGGGTTCTTCAAACTAAATATTTTGGTCTTCGACTTTTATTTACAGAAGTGTTTACATGTAAAATAAATAAATACAAATTGTAAAATTGATATACTCCTGTAAACAACACAAGACCATATACCAAATATAACACAAATATACTTTAATCTATTGAAATATTTCTACGGAATTACTAATAAGTTTCCACTTATGCAGAACTGAAATTTAGATGTTTTATTTTCTCGAATTTACTAATAAATACTGTTTATCAGAAGTGACTTAATAACTTCACTGAACTTTTTAGTTCAGACGCTTAAGATCGGCCCGGATAGTGGTAGCTAGGGCAATGGTATTAAGTGCTACGAACCTGTGAACGGAGACGGTAAATTCCGAGTAATTTGCCCCGCGTTAAACTAATGTTGATTATAGGAAACTACGAATCTGAAGGTCCCTAACAGAAGTCAGGTACCTGCTTGTAACATGTAGAGGCGTAAGGGTATCGTGTAACGCATTTTATGCTAATGTTTCATACGTTGTGTTACTGTATCGCATCGGTGGCGGGTACAGGAGTCTCCCCAGTATGGAGATCGGAGCACGTCCTGAGCCGCTATCGGAGGGAGCCCCAGGGTAATTTAGATAGAGATTTAACTTGCTGTTGTGAGTCTAATATCTGAAGTGTTTGGTAACGTATTTGGTTGAAGAAGAAGTAATGTTATAAAACTTTTTTACACAATTATTTGAAAGTCTTTACTTAAGTAATTAGTTATAAAAAAAGTCCCTTTGAACTTGTAGTCGAATGTATAATAAATTTGAAAAAATCTAGCAGTGCCTAAAATATTGTTTTCGCTTTAAAATACCATGTTCAATATTTTGTATGCACAGTAGTCGTAAACGTAGAATCTGGTATTCGATATCATTTAATTCGTGCCGGTTTCAAATCAAGTAACATAGCGCGATTACATAAAAATGTTTAAGGAATAACATGGTATACGTATTCAATTTTAATAACCTCAGGGATATAAATAAATTAAATCCTCAACAGCAAGTCGTGACTAAAAATAAATACGATATCCATGTGCTCTTCCACGTTAAATAGAATAGGTGTTAATAGTATATACTACATAATAGATATGATCTATGTCCCCATTACAATAATTTTATTATTACGTATAGATAATATAAAACACAATGTCATGGCATATCAGTACAATCTTGCTTATTCTATCTAACAAGCTTTTTATTCTGTTTACTCTGGTATGTGTTTGTTTTTTTTTTTATATAAAATTAGACTGGATCACAATTATTAACAACCTATTTTATAAATTACTGTTACAATGCATTACATCAGATGTGAATTAATGTCAAGACAAGTTAGACAGCACAGTTTTTACATGTATCTGAACTTATAGACGTTAGGCTAAAATGGATATATCCATCTTCATAACTTCATAGTCGTCCTTTTGTTCCAAATGATCTTGAAAACTGTCGAAATCATCCAACAAGGGTTCGGTTTTCTCGGTAACTTACTACGTTAAACTGTTAATATTCAATACTTCTCGTAATTGCACATTCAGAAATTATTATCATAATGAATAATTAATTTTGAGAAAACAGTATTTGGTTAATTTATAACGGGATGTCATTAACCTTACATAAATTTGTTTTTTCCTGTGGCAACGGCTAAAGTAGCGGCTTATATCATTTAATGGCATTCTTTAAATATTTATACTAAATGTATTTGATACCTAAATATAAATATCAACTTATTTATATACTAATCAAGTGTGGCGAATTATACTCTTCACTTAAACAAAAACCGCTCAACACAATCTTACTTGTTGTACGTACTATCGTAATCTCTACACGACGGGAAGTATTTGCGGTTAACGTTTTCATAGAATTCAATGAGGCAAATTCTATTGTAATTTTAAGTTAACAAAATATGTCATGTTTACGTTAAAACGTTATGGCTTTTTTTTTAATTTTTAAATTGTATTGAATTGATATAGTTTTCATACTAGTACGACAAAATAAAGGCCTATATCTAAATATATGTTTCCGTGAATGAAGCCTGGACAGGTTCTATTAACTTTTTTGTTCTTACAGGCTTTTCTAAATACTTGTCCCATACTGTTTGCAACTATATAATACTTATTTTGAATTTACTAACATTTATCATTATTCCCACTGTAATAGACAGAAAGGATAAAGCCCCACTTTTCAAATATCCGTACAAACATCTTTCGTTTACTATAGAATAAACGCATACGCTTAACTTTGATGGTACCAAGTGAAGATGAGGCAGAGTATTAACGAACACTTTTTTTGTTTATAGGGGATTGTGTATTAATCACGTGATGTTCTTAGCGACTTTTTAAGACTTCCCATCCCTTCTGGTGTTACGTGGTGATATTTTAAACAAACAAAGTAATATCATACTTCATAATTCCGGACAGGCTTCGCGTTCTCTTTATGTTGTCATTATTTTTTCAAATCGATTCACACCCTGCGCTTCCGCCAACGTGTAACTATGATCTGTATAGTTTTCATTAACAATTTTTTGTATATTCCAATTTATAATAAAAGGAACCAGATCAAGTTTCTTGCCGGCTCTTCTCGACTGGGTTATTTTCCGAACCGGTGGTAGTGTTTTCACGTTCATAAGCGCTTTTTCTTATGATCTAAATTGAATAAAGAATTGTTTGCTTTTGATTTGATTCGAATATGTATAGATATACTCGTTCGACCTAACATTCCTGTAAATAATTATTGCAAGTTTTCACACGTTTTAGAAATTGTTCTAAAAATTTGTAATCGCTTGCATTTACCGTTAAATACCCGGGTCGAGGTAACTCGTGATAGGCAGGAAAAAAAAAAACTCGTGACTGTTTAAGTTAAGGAGAGGTTATAAATCGCGTTACAGCCTTGGAGGTCGGTTACGCTCCGTCGAGCATGACGCGGCATACTCAAGACCCAGAGTCAATATCTTTAAACCATTGTTACCTACGATACAATCTTGGTCTGATACCATTATTCCTTATTAGTTCTGACCTATTCACTTACCAAATTAACGCATCTACACATTTACGTAAAGGTTATGATTGTTGCTCGACTAATATTTATTTTTACATCACGAATATTATTACTCATCGGGAAAACACTATCAGTACAAACAGGATACTTGGTTTATCAAATTATAAAAACTGTTTGATAATAAATTATCCGATTCATGACAACGGACAAATGAAGCATTTAATGGTTAAAATTTTAAATCCTTTTTTTTTTTATAAGTATGATCTAATGTATAGAAAACAGGAGAATTAAACGTTTTACGAATCCTTCGGCGTTATTTTAAATGATTGTCATGAGTGAATAATATTTGTACAATCCTTAAATAAGGAAACTTCTCTCTGTCTGCCTGTCTGGAAATGGGGGGACCAAAAAATTATAGATTGCCCTTCTCTTCCCATGTTGTTACCATAGTCACATTAGATAATAGAAGAGACAATTTATAAGTATAATATATTAAAACCTGCCTACAGCTACTTGTTATTGATATAATAATTCAATGCCACATACAAGTTCTCAAATTTATTTGTTCGTTGAATTTACACGGCCAAAAGATATACTGCTCAATCTTTGACCATTAGGGAATGACGGCTAATTATAAAGTCGCAGTATTTTGCATGTCTGTTAAGCACAGTTATATTACTATACTTTTACTTGTTTTGAAATGCATAAACCCAGGGTTTGGATAAAACGTTATGATATATATTTTATTATATATCCGTGGGTTTATTATTATATTCATCAGAAATTATAATCAAAAGTTATGATCGAGAGTGAAATCTCATAAAAACCACTTTGAGTGTCTTTCTCGTTTTATCAAATTTTCCAAGCAACTTTTTTATTTTCGTAAGTAATTTATTAGAACTTTTACGTACGTTTATTTAAATCATATATTAATAATAAGATTAGCCAAATTAATACAATAGGTTTCATTTCTATTTATACAGATCAGTGTAATGAATTTTGACTGTCAAGAGTTACCAACTATCTCAAATCCCTAGTAGAAATTATACTAATCCTAAAAACAAATACTTTATACGAATATAGACCGAAAAGCAAATGTATTAAGCTCTAAATTCTAAACCCGGATGCATTCAGATGTATGTATATTAATTGTGATTCATATTTTTTTTTATTGAGAACGTGAATAGACTAACAATTGACCACAATCTCATTCGTTAAATAACAATGTACCCACTGTATTGTATACACAGTACGTACATGTAGAAGCAAAATGGGATTGGCCATGGCTGTCAAATGAAGTTGCCAAAACACGTCCATAGATGTTTTTCGAGAGAATTACACTTGGGGTTAGTAGCCAGTGAAGCGGTTTATTTTATTATGTTCGTTTTGGAAAATCTTACAGACTAATATTACAATGCATAAAAATATATAATCGTTGCTAATAAAAAAATTCTACAGATAAATACCAAGATTATTACATGGAGAGATTACAAGTACATGTTGTGAATGGTTATGACTTCATATGTTTTCTTTCACCAAAAACACCATGTTTAGTGTAAAGTTAAGCGTTGTCTGTATGAAGTTGTGTGAAAGAATATACTTTGTAGTTTTATTTATAAATCTCAATAAAATAGCAGTAAACTATTTCAAAAGGTTTTTTTTTTTGCTCTTTGTAGATTGTGGACGTTTATTGTTAGTAACGCAAGCCGTGTAGGCGTAGTGTGTCAACGGATAATGTCAGTCAAGATGAACGCGAAGTGAATGGCCACAATACGACATGACGTGCCAGACGTCTCGGTCCACTAGCTTACGATAATACAACCAGCCATTACACAGATGTTTATACTTTTTATGATAGCGTTAAATAGTTTCCTCTTTGGCACCCGTAAATCGTATTTCCTATTCATATGCTCGGATATACAATGTATATATATAATAGAGCAAGGCTGCTCAACTTTTTTTTATCAGTCGGGCTTTAACGGACGATTCGGACATTTTTGGCGGGCCACTAACTGTTATTGCAGTTAACTATAATAAGGTATTGGTGCCTTATTATACAACTGTACTCTCAACTTGATGGAAATATACTTACGCGGGCCATTAAAAAATCGTAAGCGGGTCACAATATGGCCCGCGTGTATTGGGTTGAGGAGCCTTGTTATACAGCAAACATCGTTCAAACTAATAATAAAAAAAATTTAAAATTATTACATATTTATATATCATTATTTGTGATTTGGAGTATTTCAAATTACAATACAGTCTACGTTCGATTAACATTTATCAGTTGGTTAACCAATATTTAAATAATGACAAAAGTCATTAACTAACAAATAATCACTAGTTAATCTCAAAACGCATACAGTGAAAGTGAGTCACTGTGATCGGTTATTTTTAATTTAAATCATATATCATCTACGTACATGGACGTGACAAGTGATCACCAGTCTGGAACTAAAGAAAATAAACTAAGTTTATTAATTACACATTTACTATAACCCGAAGTTTACCATATGGTCTAGGTATATAAAATTGTTAGTAGCTTCTGAGTGCTCGGGCGTTGACCTCGTCACGACTGCTTGGGCGGGCGGTGCGAGGCGCACCGCAGTTGGAAGCTTCGCAAATATAAACAAATGTCTGGCTGCTGATAGCTCTCCAGTCGCCATTGGCAATTAATAATTAATTTTTGTTGTTTCAACTTACCAAACTTTCGTTTTCATCTTTTTTGTAATAACATTCTTCTTAAAATATTATTTTGTACAAATTAGTTGCGTTCGTACTCGATTTGCCGATATATAGTCATAAGATATTTGTCATAAGTATTACGCATTATAAACAATTCCACAGTCTTGAATGTCTTTTGGCTGGTAGTCAAGGCGGGAACATTGAGATAACTGTCCAATGAATAAATTGATTTTTAAATGTTGTTAATGGCAATAAAGGAAATGTAACGAAAACTCTTATAAATTTTAAAAAACAACTTATTTTCTTTTATTTATTTTTAATATGTCTTAAACAGTTTTAGAAACCAAATGAAAATCTCTCTAGTAAGAAAATAACACAAAATTTATCCACAGCCATATATCCTTACATAAACATATCGACAAACATACATATACACATTACATAAACTCGCACACACACAAACACACACACATGTAAAGATAGTCTTATAATTAGTTTTTAAATAATGATAAATTCATTTTTGGTTTTTTATTTTATGTATCGGTTTAGTTTATACGAGTATGTCTATTTTATACGAGCTGTGAATTTTAATGTAAATAAATAAATAAAATGTCATATTTGATGAGTCTATAATAACAATGTGTACAAATTGATGAGGTCGTTGTGTATCTTTTTACTAATAATATACGTTTTATACTTTGATACTTTCTATTTTTATATTTCGGCACACTTTTACTCTTTAATAGCGAGCTTAAATAATGCATTTTGCATTTTAATTTTGTATAATCAAAATGATCGCTAATATCTGTAAAGATAGATCTATTAATAGTTGCTCTCGTCCACAATGGTTATTTCCACAAGAAAAACTTTTGAAACTGCATGATATCTCACTATCGACTCTCTCCTAATAACAAATTATTAAGATTAATTTGCTTTTATTTATAGGTCCACATTTTTATATTTTTTATTATCTAACGTTAATAACCTTGGTTTCACAGTTTATGGGGTTTTTAAATCTAGGGTGTTACTAATTGGCAATGAAATAAAGAATGAAATGAAATTATTAATAAGACATCAAATTTTACCTGTTTATATCTTAAAATATGCATCTATAATGTGTGCGCAGTATTGTTCACGATATCGTTTTGATATACATAGTTCGTAAAGGTTTTTTTTTTATGGAGACGGGAGGAGATGGTAGTAAGAATAATTAGGTCACCGGAGCACAAGCTTCACTTCACTTGCCATGTATATCGCTTCAGTGATTTTCTGCTAGTCGTTTCTTGAAGTATTACGGAGATTTCCCGATTGTTAAATTTAGGGGAGCACTTAAGCGTTTACTGGAAGTCGTCGATTATTCGTCGTCGCAACTTAACGAAATACTTGGTATAATAAATATGTCGATTACATATAAAAATGAGTTAATAGGAAAAACAATCGAAAGCTGGCGTAAACGCCAGGTTAGTGCTCAAGGGTTTAAAATTGTTTATCTAAAGCTAATTTATAAAATATGCTGATATCTTGATAAGTTTAGATTTTATAAACGATTAGATTTATTGAGTCACTTTGCACTATCATAAAATATCGCATCGTTTAAATAACAACTTTTTACTAAATGCATATTAATGGAAATACGATTTTTGTACTTGTTTGTTGTAATTTGTTGTAATCTCTGAAACGGCTAGATCGATTTTGACGGGACATTCTTTTGACAAATAGATGATATTACTCCGCGTAACTTAGGTGCTTTTATTTATCAAAAATTATCAGGGTTCAGAGAAAAAAAAATGTAAATAAAATTCGATTCTATGGATAACACCATCAAAACATTATTCTCCAATGATTATTTTAAAACTATATTACGCAGTGAAGAATATATGAAACGCGGGCGGAGCCGTTGGTAAAAATAAATAGTTGGTTTAGTGGATAAACCTAGCTTATAACACAGTAATAACGGGTACTTCAGTGGACAAAGCAATTTAATACGGGTAAATATACTGTCCGACGCAGAAGTCGCTCGGAAGGTATTTTCAGCTACTCAACAATTGCAATTAGGGACATGTGTTGTCTCGTCGACGACAGTTTTCTTATAAAAGATTGTTTTAATTATTGCAACTCGTTTCTAACACTTCAATCTTCTCGTATACATTTTTCGAACAAAGCGAGCCCATTCTTCGAATACTGGCTGTAATGATGTTCGCAAATTACACACTGTAACTGTAGCGTTTTCGCTTCGTCAACATGCTTAACGCCCAGCCTGAATAATAAATTGAAAGTTAATGGTTCTAACACAGCCAATGATTGAACACACTAGCGTCAGTTCGACCGATTACAATTTTGACTTATTATTTCTATTTCACCTCGCGTTTGTGTTTTATTTATTTTGAATTATAATAATACGCTTGATATTTGTTAATCGTTCGACTAATCTGTTCTTCATTTGTAACAACGAAACATAGTAATAACTGCAATGTTATTATTAATTATACAATACAATATTATTTCATATGTCAATTTATATAATTCTAGTAAATTTTTTGGCTTATTCTTTTGAAGTCGATTTTGTTTTTAATGTAAAAAGTTTTTGCAAAATCAACTCGTTAATTGTATTAGACTGTACTGAACTCGATTGTTTTAATAAATTGATCTATGAACTTGCCGGATTCCGCGTTAATGGACGCGGGTTCGAATCCACCTATCCAACTCTGAAATCAGCCTGAGCTTCGGAGAAGAAAAATATCGTGTGGGAACCATAGTATGGTGGTAAGGCATTTTCTAATAACGCCCGCCAGGGTAGCTACCACTAGATCTGGTCCACATAGCCACTAGGACAACGCGGTTGAATGCGTTGCCATCCCGTATTGTCTCACGCAAGGTGCCGGGAGGTACGGGGGGGTTAGTGGGTAGTGACAGCGCTTCTCACCTCGAGTCCCACACTAATTCTGGTGTGTGACAGCCTTTCACACTTTCGGCTTCAACCTTTCCTGGGGGGTTTGCCCTGAGTTAGGTTGGACAGCAAGTGCGTAAATGCATTCCTCTCGACAAAAAAAGGGTAGCTACCACCCTCAAGTTTAAAAACCTGTCGCCAAATACCAATAGATGTCCTTGACTACATCGTCATTTAACATCAGGTGAGATTGTTGTCAAAGGTGTAATGGTTGTGTACGTTTGAATTTGCAATAAACATGTAGGACGCGGTCGGAGGATAGTTTGTCCCCGTTTAATTGGACGAGAACTGGTTTCAATTCTGCCTTGGTCTGTACACAGTTTATCAATTAGGTCGTAGCGCACGGCAGTTGCTTTCCATCAGTATTATATTGTTCAATGATTGAGCAATTCCCCGTATACAGAGCATGCGGTTATTGTGTTTCTGATCGATACGACATTCCTCTTTACAATATTCATGAACATATCATACAATATGTCGGTAATTTATTTAATCTGGAAATTAATTCAACAATTTTAACGCTAATTTTAAAAGTAGTGTAACATGCTCTATATGGTATTATTAGAATGAAGTAAAAAAGCTTAGTATGTAAATATTAATAATAAAAATAAAGTAAGTTTTCTAGAATTTACATTTAAAGAGTTTAGTTTTTTTCAATAAACACCATAGTTAATTGTTACTTTATTCAGAAATGTAATGAAAATATTCGTATATTTCGCTATTTCGAAATTTATTTTTAAATTAATGACAAAGTTGATGTGCAAAATTTAGCAAATGTTACCTAAGTGTATTTAAAGCTTAAATTAGATATATATTTCACATTTAATTCATTTTAACTATGTATAGAAAAAGAAATGTAGGTAAGTTACTTAAGTTAGTGCTCCGTAGTGAGTACGACAAAAACCAACATTATTATTTGTTTAAAATTGTTGGGTAAACATGAAAATACTCTGTAAAGTCTAATATGAAGTATCACATCTAAAATAGTGAAACAATTGGCATTTAAAGAGAAACCGTTTCAACGGGTCAATGGTGTTGAAGTCGGTTGCAAGGAAACCTCGTGTCGAATGGAACTGGTCGCTAAGTAATTGGTCCCCCTCCCTTGGGTGTTTCTCCTCCGTTCGGATTAGTTTTGTGTTAAGGAAAGCACATTTTGTTTGTTACCAACTACCCAATTAGATTTCTGAGCCTACTTACCATTTGATTAGGGTCCTTTCAAATGGATTAAAGGTGGAAGTAACGTTCCATTTTCTATGATAGATCTTGTCCGATTTCGTGACGCGAAAAGTCTTTGTAGGTAGGCGTAGCTCGTTCTAATTACTCAAGTGGCAATTTACTCAACGTACTTAGGGGTAAGTAATTGGAGGGCGTTAGTTTGCGCTACGGTTACTTTATTACAGCTAATATTGTATTCATAACCGCATGTCGCGGTCAGTTTTTTTGGCGACTATTAAAATTACCATAATTTAATAAATAAAAAGAAAATTAGTCTTAAATTCTTAAATTCAATTGATTTATGAACGAAATTATTTCTCGTTTTTCAATTTCCAGTAAAATTATTTTCAAACTGAACATAGATAATTTGAGGTAATAAGTACCTATTATTATAATTTGTGCATTTTTTTCTTTAAGTCTTTTGTTATTATTTTTTCTTTAATAGCATTTTAAAGTTCATTATTATTTAATATTTATGGGCTATATACTGATTCATTTAAAGCTTTTGTGAATTTGAAGTTGCCACAAAAATGACCGACAATCGCTTTCCTCGCAATACTCCAACAAAATGGTTAAAGATGTACGTAACATGACTTACATACATTACAAAGTTTAAATACTAAGAAATAGTCCTCCATTGGCCTTCAAAGGCGGTACCAACATGAACAAAACGAATTCTTAACAAAAATCGTTACATTAGATAATTCAGTACCGATTGCACAATACAGTTATGTTTTTATTAAAACATAAATAATAAGTTTTTAAGTAAGTTGGTAATTTAATATGGATAATTTCAGAATAACAAGTAAGTTAGCGTATCGGCTCACGTTCAAAGTAGTTATAGAATCAGAAGGGACAGTTAAGTAATCCATAAATCCCTCGAGAGTTTGTTCTCTTTAAGTACCTACTTTGTTCTGTGGGGTACAGTTCGTCGGCAAGTTGGTATGTTTTTTGTAAGTGAACTTGTCTTTCGTTTTAGTTTTGGATTTACTTATTGCTCTATAACCTTGCCTATATGTAATGAGAATACGTTTTTTAATAGTCACTTTTATAGGATATTATTTTAGATGTGAAAGGTCTGTTGCAACTTTTGACAGTAAACGTATGGCGTTGCGGTGAACGGCAGGACGCTGTTTTATGCCGTCATGTCCTTCTACTCTATACATCTAGTTGATTCTATATTTGAGTGTGCGTACTGCGTTTGCTATTCGATACAACATTAGTGTATTTGACGTTTACACTATTTTTATGTATTTTACTATAATATTTATTATAAATTCATTTCATTCGGTTTTCTATTTTTTTTTATAAATTCTACTGTGTTTTTAAACACTTTTTCCTGTTAATTTAATCAATCGCACAATTTCAACCGAGACATAAATATTGAATTTCAAATAATATTAAAGTAAGTATATAATTTGAATTTTGTGAATATCGTTCAGTATATTTTTATTGTATACTAAATCTGGTATTGTAATAAAATATTGGTCTACTTATTCATGATTCATAAGGGCTGAAAGTGGTACAAATTTCTCCATAATGATTGTATATATGTTTATACATATATTAGAAAGTTTTATTTTCTATTATTAATCCATTTATACTGTGAGTCGTTAATTTATTGTTTATACGTTCGATTCCTGTCTACATGTTATCTATACTAATAAATAAAATTGAAGTGTCTGTTTGTAATGTCAAAATTATTATTTCTTACTAAATATATATGAATGCGTATAAGATACCCATACCAAAAATATGTTTATTCCGGGTAATCTCAGGAACGGCTGGGCCGATTTTGACAGGACTTTTTTGGTAGATAACTGAGTTATTCCTGATAACTTACGTATTTTTAATTTTCGAAAATAATTAGGGATCCGCGTAAAAATATTGAAACTCTTAAAAAGTTGAATAGAATCCGATTCAATGCATAGTTTTCCGGGTAAGAGCTTGAATTTATGAGAAATAGTTTTAATTTATCTTAGTACCTATAAAAAGTAAGGATAATATTTAGGGTTCGGTATAAAAAAATTAAATGCAGTTAAGAACACATGAAACGCGGTCGCAGCCGCGGGCACACAGATAATATACCTTACGTCTTTGCTAATCAAGTTTTCATGTCACGCAACTTGTAGACTCTGTTTGTGATTCATGACTGTTATCTTTAACTTCGAACCGCTAACTGCTTGTTATATCTTTCAAACTTATCTCAATATTAGCCATGTTATGTTCACGTATTACATCAACCAGTAAGTTATAATGTTTTCCGAGGACTTGCGCATGGACAAAGTTCGTCATAGCGTCAAGTTCCTGGAGCCATGTATATACTCGTAAATAGCTTTATGTTAGTCACTCAATCTGTAGTATTTTCCATTATGTAATAGATATTCTTGTTTTAATCTATCTATATATATAAGCAAAGTTTGTTTTCTTTGTCCGAGGTAAACTCGACCGACTACTGAACCGATTAGCATGAAACCACAACCATTCGACGCGGAATTAATCGCAGATGGTTATAGGCTATATTTTTTTCAAATTCTATGAGCCCTTTGCCATGTTTTCTCAATTTGTTTGTTTATTAATTTATTTGCTCCCATAAAACAAAAAACAGGCATTTATAAAATGGGGTTCCTTTGACGCACCATCACCTCAAAACTACTGAACATATCGGGATAGGACTAATACCTTACAACGCAGTATTTTTCGTAGACAGGTATTTTTTGGATTCCACCGATCCTCTCTCATTTTTTTTTCAATTTACTCTTTTGTACATTTTCCACTTCAATTTACGCTTATATAAATTTTTTCCGCTAATAAAAACAAAATACTGTTACTTTTATTAATTCATTTGTTTTTTTAAATTAGCTATAAATGAAACGTCATATGCACAGAACATATGAAACGCGGGCGGAGCCGCGGGCACCAGCTAGTACTATCTAAATAAAAACCCTTGTAGTCGATGAAATACAATACACTGTATTAGTGCATAACTAAGATTAAATCAATTAACTTCACAATGGAATAATTATTCAAGTTTACCTAAATATATGTATGTATATTATATATTACAATGGTTAATTCGTTCTTTTATAGTCTAGTTGAAACCACTATATTACGCTTTAGTTTACTTGGTTTAGTTAGTTGGTTTGGGCATGTAGAGAGGATGGATGAGAGAAGATTAACGAAATTAATTTATAAGGCGAGGGTGAATGGGCATGTCGGTAAGAGTAGACCTAGGCGAACGTATCTAGACTAAATCAATCATGTGTTAAATAAAGGCCAGGCAAAATGTACTCATAACCTACGAGCATGTATGAAAGCGCTCATGAAAGTAGAGGAGGCGAAAGAGGTGTGTCAAGATCGTAGCAAGTGGAAGGACGTAATCTCTGTCTACCTCCACGGGAGAAAAGCGGGATGATATGTATGCATGTATGTATTACGCTTTATTAATATGTTAAACTTCTAATACAATTGAAATCTTAACTGTACAAATAATTACTCTTCTCTATGATACATTTGAAATACGGGAGGGTCCTGTCTCACTGACCCAGTGACACGGTGCCTATTGCCTAAAGCAAAACCGCCATTCTGTTAGGCTGAACAAATAAACGTGAATGTGTAAATATTCCACTCGAATAGCCGGTCACAAACGCTGCACCACTGTGCGGGCCCATGATGAATGATTTATGACCTGTTTTATGATACGATCTTTGTCAGATTTTTAAGTTCGGAACGCGGAGGCACTTTCAAAGTGAACGAATTATAATGAAGGTTATTTTATAAACCATGTTTTTTTTAGATCGTTGAGTTCAAGAGTACTTTGAAATAAATAGTAGGCAGTTAAAAATGTTATATTTTTCATCACCGTTTTATTTAGTTTATACAATTATAGTTGAGATATAATCAAGTTACGTTATGTAACGATCAGTTCTCATGTGTACAGTACCTTAGATGGACTTTTTACACGGTATCGGCTTAGTGCTTTGACCACAATTTCACCTGATATTAAGTGACAATGTGATTCAGGATGGTAGACATACTAACCCTAGAGTTACTGGTTCTCATGTGATGCTGCCGGATCACACCTATTTGTATTGACGGATGGTTTTAAGACTTGAGGGTAGTAGCTACCTAGGTGAGCATTATTAGAATATGCCTTACCATCATGCCTACAATGACTACCACATTTGTAAATTTCTGTGCAAAATAATTTTAAAAACTTTCTAATGCAAGGTATATCTTTTAAGGCCAAATATATGTTATCTATTTTTAAGATTTAACAGTAAAATGTTTCAATTACTGAGTAGTTTCTCTTCTATTTAATCTTTATTTCAACACCGCTTTGCCCGGCGTTGTATTTTCTCGAAATGGCCTAACCGGAATATATGGGCTATTTATTTGCCGAGCTACCTACGTGCTCGCTACGCTAGACACGTAACAACTTCCATGTCTGCTGGACACCTAGTACATAATAAATCTATTATTATAGTATAATAAGTACCATTACAATAGACGGAATTCATCTATAATTATAATCGATTCGTAGATATGGTATCCTGTTAAGATCTTTGACATTTTGTCATATATGAAACTATAAACTGAACAGGGTTTAGGACGACATGTGTTGCGCACATGCACATGCCCCGTATGTCATCTATGGTAATATGCACATAAAAACCACACGTGTTTTTAGAAATGTTTGTATAAACCGAATAAACTACACGTGAAGGAAAAAGTTAAAAAGGGATTCGAGTTTTCGGTTTTAATATTTTCTTAAATAATTTAATCTATGCTTTAAGATTACTTAGTCAAACAGAAACGACATGTTACCTAACATCCTATCTTCAAATTATACGTCATTATTTAAACGAATACAAGATTTAGTTATCTGAGTTGTAAAATATAAATAATTGTTTGCATATTTTATACGTAGTGTACATAGTTTGTGTATCTTTATTACGTATAATAAAACATACTTTATATCAAGAAACATTGTCATATATACATATATTTTAAAACATTTTGAAATTTCCTATTAATACAAAATGTTCGTTGAAGGGGTCTGAAAGGAATTTGTTTAAATCTCTTTGTATTTTAGATGGAAGATATTCTAAGGTGTTTCTATATTATCAACTGTCAATATAAATTATGAATCATTAAAAATTAACTGATTCGTAGTAAGTTTAAAGCAATAAACTTCCATGCTAGTATAATACCATGACTTGATGATTGGACTCATAATATTATTTTTTATTATAATATCATTTGATAATATTCCTTCCTCGTGTAAAGTTCAAGGCCAATTTATAGTATTCGGTAGATATTGTTTTATAGCGAATAATTGCTAAAAGTACGTTTTTCTATTTGACCGTATAAAGTTCAGCTAAGGTTACACTGTGGTTTACTTTTTAATTTTACTAATGAGCCCATTTCAACAAATGCCTAAGTGTGACAGATTTTTTGTGTGTTTATTTTTCATTTATTAACTTGTAATATTTTATATTCCACACAAATGAGATGTATGGGAATAATGACACGAAGCTTGAATTCTGAGATATCATAACAACTCCATTGGAATTATTTAATAAATGGCCGCCATTTTGTTAGAACACTGATTAACTGATTAGTAAAATAATACTAGGCCTAAAGAACTTGTATTTAGTTCAGTAAAAAATGATTTAAAAAATAGTACGGACTGTAATATATTTAAAAAACATGTTTTGTTTCAGCTTCCCGACGACAACTGAACGAGTATATCGAGTATTATGATACACTCGATTACGACTCGAACGCTTTACATAAACAGCACATACGAACGCGCCGCTCCACGGACGCATCAAAAGATTTGCGTTTTAACTTTCACGCTCTCGGCAAACAATTCCATTTGCGCTTGCGACGAGACTTGTCTGCGTTTAGCGAAGACCTCAAGGTATACTTTCAGATCATAATAAATCTTAATTCTATATAAATAAACCCCAATGTAAACTATGTTTGTCCACTATGGACTCCTGAACTATCCATGGAATTATTATGAAACGGTGTTGAGTTTTTCTACAAAGGTTTCTGACACAAAAAAATCTTTCCGTGATATCACAACTCATGCCGGGTTCATCTAGTCTATCTATATACATGTCACCGTAGGTATGTATGTCTTTTATGCACTCCTGAACTACTCATCCGATTATGATGAGACTGATGATTTGTTCTGCATACGCTCACGAAGACTTGTTTCTCCTATTCTCCGTGGCATTGCAACTTATACCAGCCACAGCTAGTAATCATATAAAATATATATTACGTTGTTATCTGTAAGAAATTGTCACATAATGGTCAATTTACTTGGAGTTTTTTTGATGGATTTTAATAAGTAAAATAAAAAAGTATGAGTTGCTTCCAGCTTTAGTTATTATTAGTTTATGACAGCTGTTTTAGTCACGCTTTTTATTGTATCATGGTATCGTATTGGACAAAAAATAAAATAAGTTTCAAGGACTTTAATTGTCACTAAAGATCGCCTCACTACGTACAGTATGCCATGGAATGGGCTTGATTAAATTTTGCACAAAAAATGTACTTAAGAGATACATGATGGTAGTTAAAATTGAACAAATGTTTTCACCACAATTAATGTCTATATCGTGAACATTGTAAGTTATTTTATTAATTACGTTTGGTTATATCAATTTTGTGTATCTTCTATATAGCGCTGTTTCTGCAGGTCGAGGGATCACAAGGAGAAACTCATGACGTCGATACATCACATATTTATCACGGCGAATTGGCCGGTAAGTATTGCACTTTCTCTCTATTTCATTATTCAGCATAATAGTCCGATTTATAGCGTTTCTAGAGAAAAATGTGTAAGTTAATAAATACATTGTTATAATATAACTAGCTGTGTGACCACAGCTCCGCCCGCGTTTTTGGTACCTACTAATAGAAAGGAAAAATATTTCTCACAAACTCTCGAAACACCTGCCAGTAAAATTGTGCATTGACTCGGATGTTATTCACAATTTCATGAGTTTTAATTTTTTTTACGCGGTAACCTAATTATTTTTGAAAAATAAAAATATCGTAAGTTACGGCGCGTAACTTCAGTTACCCGCCAGAAAAGGTCCCGTCAAAATCGGTTCAGACGTTCCGGAGATTTGTCAAAACTTTTAAAAAATAGTTTGTGCTATATATATGGTTATACATTCACATGCATACACATTGTTATTTTGAAATAACAACCAGACACTTCAATTTCCTTTATTTGTATAATAAACATTTTTTCAGTTTATATTTACATTCTTCTACGGGTTATTATTCCTGTATTAATTTGAGAACGACATTTAAATGTTCAGAACTTTTCCAGTTTGTCCTTATAATACGGTTCAATTGGAAATAAGTACTTCGAAAGAGGTTTGTGTGTAACGAATGATGCTCATTTAATTGGTTGGTTGGTGATTGGTGGATTGGTTGATTTATTTGGTTAGTTACTAACGTAAAAATATCTTTGACAAATCATATTCGTGGCACATCATTAATCGCTTTGGGTTGTTATTAATTTTCAAGTTTTGATAAAAAATATTCCACTTAATAACTACTGTGAAGTATTTGCTTAGGATTTCATTTCGGTTTCTACATTGTACAAATGCATTACATTTAATCGAATGAAAATAAACATCTTATGCAACTACTATGTATGTAGCATAAGTGGTTTTAGCGTCATGTTTCTACTATTTTTTACTGGTAATTATCACTCTGAATATCATAATAATTAAAAAATATGAATTTCCATAAAAAAGAACTTTGCAGCATTTTCATCGTTCTATAAGCCCTCTTTTTTTCTTTGGTCAGTCGACTAACCTCCGTTAAATATTTAAAGTTTTCAAACTCGTTAAGAACCTAATCAAGATCCGACATTAAAACTACCCAAAATGTCTATTATGAGATGAAGTTTTATAGGTAATATAAGTCAATAAAAAGGAACCCATTTTTAATCAAGATTAATTGAGTACATCGTTCATGAGGAAAAACAATATTATTTTTACATTGGCACAAGCTATGGATGGATTCATTTTGTCTATATTACAATTAATAAAAATAACTTCTAGTCCACTGGTTGATTTACATGAACTACTTTTGGAGAAATTTCGTAATAAATGTATATTTTATTTCTATTAACTTGAAAAGCGCTTATAGATAGAGTCAATCAAAAATATAATAACATTAGTGAAGAGAACTTACACTGTTATTTGATAAATGTGAATTCATTTATAAGTACTCTAGAATCAAGACCAAACTTTTATGACGTTTACAAGAAACCAAATGGTAACTCTATTCGGGATCGGTCTATTATAAACCGGTAGATGAGAATAGCGCTGTTATCTGCACCCAAGAACCTTTTGTTTGCTCTCATCCCCGAGGGAAAATTTAATAAGTCCCCGCTCAGAGTGTGTCGACCGAGATAACGTATCTCTTAAATCAAACAAAAGGCACGCACGTTAACTTCACGGTTCACATCTACTTTTGCAAGCTCGTCCTTATCACGAGCGAGACCTCTTGCTTTCCTCGTTTTTAATATTAATAATTCCTTGGGAGCACTAAAACATATTTCTTTTTGCAATTACTGAGCGGGACGGCATCAAAGTCAAGGGCTAATTGGGAGCTTTTGGCGGCCTCTCGACTTTTAATGTCGGCGGGCATAGACCGCATCGATGTTGGTACACCCGCTCCGCAAGCTTTACCTACGTTCCGGAGGAAATGTAAATAATTACTTTGTTGAAAATATTCCTTCACAATTTATATTGGAGAAAATTTGCCAAAGATGTTAATTCAAAGACATTCATAACGAATTTTTGTATCATTGAATCTTACAATTCAGGAATTCGTATTTGCACTTGCCCTATACTCGTATATTTCATATGTAATAGCATTTTTATAAACCTTTAGAGTGCGAAATAGTTGATATCTTTAGCTAATTTCGCTTCAATCGTTAGGCATGATCGTAATAGATAAACGATGCATGTGTTGAACGCAGCCGTGATGCGGGCTGGGTCTGCGGGTGAACCGGCGTGTTATGATCGTGAAAGTTTGGAACAGTGTAAATGGATAAAGTTGTACTGAGGGCGGTGCGGAATCGATCGCAGTTCGTCGCTCTACTTACTCTGGTTTCCAATGCACTTAACCGGCGAGTTACGAACCTACGTTTAGCATGACAAACCTGTGGTCTACATTTATCAAGTTGTCAAAAAGTACTTTCTACGTGATATTTTCACGTCGCGCATGGACGTCATATTTTACAAGAATTTTGAGATCAAAATTTGTTGATTACAAAAAGTATCTGTTTTACTAATATATTCGACATTTTCAGATTTAAATGCATTCTCTTTTAAATGAGATTTAAAGAGAAACATGTTATCGTTATTACATTATATATAACCTTGTTGGCAGTATTTTCATTGAAGTATTGCAGACATCAGTTGTGCTTCTACGGGTGTAATGTAATTTTACTCTTTGAGATTAAAATTACAAACTTAGAATTGGATTACCTATTGCTTGTATATTTTGATTAAAATTCCAATTTTTATTCAAATATAGTGATCATACTTCAGATGATAATAAGTATCCTATATCATAAAATTCGTTTAAGATGATGCACCAACTGAAAATGATTATTAGAAACATTTATTAAGTTTTTGTAAACCCTAATAACGTATTAAAATAGTTGAAGTAATTAACCTTATAAAAATGTAGTTGGTTTTTTTTTTTCAATAATTTTTGCCTTCAACCGTTTGGTTAACGCCGGCCTAATTGTATATTCATATCTTATGTAAAGTATTTGGCTACTAAGTTGTATACCAACAGGGCGTCAGTACTGTTAGGCTCTGAAATGTACCCTGATCCCTCGTATTGAGACCAAGGTGCTACAAGTCTTTCCCTTTCTGCTTTGTTCCGGACAAATTCCATCAACACGTATATGCGTGTCTTCAACTCTATTGCATTTCTTACAATTAGTTGTAAGTAATTAATTTTATATAAAATCTAATATACTTGTAAACCAGCTGATATATTTTTCAAAGATATGTAAGACTTTTTTCTGCTCGAACCGTTTTTATAATTATCCTCAAAACATTTTCGGGGCCCTGCGGCTTGGGTGGAAAATATTTCACTCTTTTCCATTTATTCGACGAACCTTTTCAACTTCATCTACACTAATAAATAAAATTGGAGTGTCTGTTTGTAATGTGAAAATATTTTTTTTTACTGAGTAGATATGAATATATACGAAACCTATACCAAAAATACATTTTTTTTTAATTTTTGTCTGTCTTTCTGTTCAGGGTAATCTATGGAATGGCTTGACGGATTTTGACGGGACTTCTTTTGGTAGATAGCTGAAGTTACTCAGGGTAACTTAGTGTACTTTTCATTTTCGAAAATAGTTAGGGATCCCTGTAACAAAATAAAAATTCATAAAAAATGGAATAAAATCTAATTCAATAAATAGTTTTACGGGCAAGTGCTTGAATTTATAAGAAATATTTTTTTACTTTATCTTATTACAAAAAAACAAATTAGGGTTCCGTATAAAAAAATTAGAACGCAGGGTAGAATATATGAAACGCGGGCGCAGCCACGGGCACACAGCTAGTATTTCATAAAATGATTTTGCTTACTGTGAGTATATAATAGGTATGTATAACAGTTATATGGTAAATGAAATGCGGGTCTCCATAATAATTTATATTCACTACTTTCGTATCAATACATATTGAATTAGGAACATTTTAGCAAATATACTTCGACAATATCAATTTTTTAATTGATTGACTTGTAACTTAATTTAAAACGTATTTTTATACACAACTTTTACACAGACTTATTGTTAGTACTTTTTTTAATTGAAAACCGATTTATAGAGATTTATTTACCATTGATTATGATTTGATCGTGGTTTACTTTCAAATAAGATCATTGGTGGAGAAATATCCTTTTGTTAATAAATCATTGATGTGTGTAGGTGTGATTGTTATGTGTTAATACAATCTTGAAGTTAGTTCATGATTATGATGTCTATTTATATAGTTTTTGTATTTATTAGACTTTTATGTATTCGCAAAACTTATATCGGATAGTAAATATTATTTATTACTGAGTACTGTTTGACTCTGTGACGTTGATTTACATTTTAAGGCCGTTTTCTTGAAACAATGATCTCGTCAGTCCGAATAGATCATTGTCTTAAACGAATTGTAAACATCCTTTGATCATGTTAATGAATGGATATTGCTTGTGGAATATTTCAAAGAGTATCATGTGAACTAAATACCATAAGTATTTATTACATTATTTTCGTTATTAGTTTTGTTCTCTGTTATAATAACTAATACATTATTATCCTTGTAACATTCTGAATACTATTTCCTGTACTTAACTATGACAAACAAAATAATATATGCAAAGATATGTCATCTAAACTAATAAATAAAATTGAAGTGCCTGTTTGTAATGTGAAAATCATTTATTTTTACTAACTAGATATCAATGTATACAAGATAACTAGACAGAAAAGCAATTTTTAAAATTTTTGTCTGTCTGTTTGACGGATATTGACGAGACTTTTTTTGGTAGATAGCGGAAATTATTCCGGGTAATTTAGGGTACTTTTAATTTTCAAAAATAATCAGGGTTCCGAGTAAAAAAATTAAAACTCCTAAAAATTTGAATAAAATCCGATTTTACGGGCAAGTACTCGAATTTATGAGAAATATTTTTACTTTATCTTAGTACTATACAAAAATTAGGGTTCTGTATAAAAAAAAATGCTGTGAATAATATTTGAAACGCGGGCGCAGCTGCGGGCACACAGCTATTTAAAAATATTTTTGGTGACACAGTCGCTGTTATCGACACAACATCCGGTTTGTACCATAGAATTTAAATAAGTTATATTAGGGAAATAAATCTAATCAACAACTTTACATAATAGAAACGAAAATATCCCTTTTTTTTTAGTAGTTTTAATGACCACATAGTACTCATAACGAAATGGTACAGTTACCTGCAAATCCTAGTACATACGTGTGTAGTACACGTACGACTATAGAATTATTATTAGGTAGGTAGAATTATAATTTCTAAATTAATTGTGTATATTTTTAATAGATATATATCATCGGATATTCGGTAAACCATAGGGTTTAATATAAGCAAGTATTCGTTTCTTTTTTTTCTTGTTGACGTTATAAATTATTTAAGAATTTCTTTGAAACGGTTTAAAATTTAAGAAGTTAATATTGACAAATTAAATTATGATAAAAAAAGTTGTTATGCATGTTCTAGTATACTTCGAATTTGTGTTTCTTGTGCTATTTGTATTTTTTCTGTATATTTCATAACCACAATACCTCCTACCTGCTATCAAGCGAAATGACTCACCCATCATTTAAAGCAAAATTCAATCTGTCCGTTGCCATAACTAACGTAACTTTAGCACGCCACCGCGATTGTTTTTAATTTCGTAATCTTGTTACATTACACTTATATCATTGCTGAGTATTTTCATGTATACATAAAGGGTTTATTTATGTATTCCTATAATTAAATTATAGAACACAATTGGAATATAGAGGGTGAAAGAACTTATAAACGTTGCGATGTAATACTCTTGAGCTAGTGTTGCCTCCATTTCGTTTTGTATACTTCGATATCTTAATTAACTGCATTGTGCACTATACAAAGATTTAACTATGAATAAGAATAATTTAATTAGTTCGATGTTGAGAATAATTAATTTGATAATCGAAAGACCGATTGGAATTTAATTGATTTTTGACATAAACAAACTATATGTGTCTACATAAGCTATTCAGGGTTTCAAATATACCACCTTATGTTACGTCTTTAAGGATATGTAAATAATATTCACATTTAGATTTCATAAATGAAATCAGTAAATATATACATAATGCATAATAACATAGATAATAATAAGTGTATTAACATACAACGGATTTTCGAAGTCTTTAGATAGTCCTAACATCTACAAATTTATCGTTTGTCTGTTACCCTATTTATATGTAACTGGTTTGCAATGTTGTTAACAGAAAATAGGTTTTCAGATAGCCTATTTCAGTAATCGTTTTACCTACAACGAAACTTGCTCTGAAGAATCGTTTGAGTATCTACATAGGTCTTATGTCCAGTTTACAATTTACCGATTCGAAGTAGCAGATGGGTCGGTGTTCAATTAGTTCAATCAACACTCAATGACACGTGAATGAGATGTAACGAGGCTCTCTGAATATGTTCAGACATCTCAGTGCCGTACGCAATTCGCAGACACATAGAATTACTATATAAATAAAAACATATCCGTGTAGTGTCTTTGTCGTTCTAGCAAATAGATATATTAAAATGGCTTCACATTTATTTTATTCAACATTAATAAGTTAGTAGCACAATATAAACTAATATTAAAAGTTTCGTATGCTTTGTTAATTTAAATATATACAATTTAAAAGAAACGAAATTAGGTACATATATTATATATGGATAGTGAAAAAGCATTATGGTTTCAAAGTCGGAACGGTAGCACGAATATACCATAGAAGGGGTCGCGCTCGCCTTGCGTCGATACGATGTCGTCTATAGAAACGTCGCGCTGGAGTCTCGACACGCCCGCTGTGTGATGAAACTATAACCAAGTACACACTGAGCACGTCAAAGCCAACTATATTAGACTGGACAAATTTAGTAAAAATTAATATGGCATGTCCATGAAACTTCCTCCATTTTGGTTGTTATTTAACTAGGCACATAAAATCTTGAGAGAGTAAAGTATAGCAATAATCAATTTTTCGGTAAATCTCTTTCGTACTTAAAGAAATATACAAGGTATGTTGAATTCTGAATGTACTAAATTTGGAAAAAAAGGAAGTAAATAAGTAAATCTTGTTTCCTAAATTATTAATAAGTTTATACATTATAATACCTTATTATCCGTTTCAAGGATAAATCATATGTTTTATCTTTTATTGGATAAAATATTAATTTTAGAAAACATTTCATTTGCTTTATACTAATAATTACATAATAACATGGTTTCGTTGAAGTTTCCATAGTACTTAAAAAGTCTTAAAATTAAAGAACTACAAAAAAGATCATTAAGTCACAAAAGATTTGTATCTACATTTCTACTGTTAATCAGATTTCAAGGTTCATTAATCTAGAAAATACGTCGGAGAATGCTTATTTAGTGATTTGTTACAGTTAACCGATTACCGTTAGGTCACGTATACATTCTAATTTATTACACATGTTTTGGCAAATTCAATATACGTATATAAATACAATGGACTGCTCTTCGTACAAATAAAAGTCATAGACATAATATCGGTATTTACCCATATGTCAGCGACCTTGTATTTAGACACATCATAGAGCCTACCGCACTGTAAGCATTGAGTGGTTGATAATTCTATCAATCAATTCTTGACTTATTAACATGATACATGACTAAGATGAACGTGAATGTAAAATAAAGTTAATACTAGGAATAGGTTATTGACATTTACATTCGAATAAAAAAAAACATACATTCATTTCATTACAAACGTATACTGTTCTAACATATTTTAAATAAAGAAAAACATGTTACAAATCTATAAATAAATATTTATCTACATTTCTAATAGCGTTAGTGTTATGTAAGATTATTTAGGTAGGTGAGTATCTCTTTCGTATGAATTTATATATTTTGTTCTATCCACAATTGTAAAACAAAGAGGACAACATAAAATTAGATTTACAGTACGTAGTTAGTAGGTAGTTGCGTACGACAATTGACAATATTGTTTGCTAACAAAAACATGTCTAATATAAATACCATACCGTTCAAGTAGTTTAGACCGATTTTGTTTTAATAAAAATTCATAAATCGTGCAAAATGACAAAAAATTTAATTAAAAACATAACCGACTTCAAAAGAATATATTAGTAAAATGCAGTAAAAAGTAAATAAATAGTTATTGTATTAATCTACTTCTGTTTACTTCAACATATCCTTTGTTTTAATATTGTATATGTTTTAAAATTATCAAAATTAAAAAAAAATACTAATCAGTACATAAATGACGGAGAAATCGCGTTTCAAAAATACAAAATGCAAAGCGATGAAAACATCGTGAGGAAACCATAGCATGGTGGTATTTTCTAATGATGCCCACATGGGTAGCTACCACCCTCAGTATTTAAAACCAGATGTCAAATACCAATAGGCGTGTTCCGGTAGCATCACTTGAGAACCAGTACCTCTAGGCTTAGTGTGTTTACCGCCCTGGAGCACATCGTCACTTAACATGAGGTGAGATTGTGGTCAAAGCACTGAGCCTATACCGTGTAAAAAAACATACAGACGAATTGAGAACTTTCTCCTTTTTAAAGTCGGTTAAAAAATTGGTTTAGATATTTCTTGTTTGAACAATAATTAATTGTTTGCAGATGATCCGCAATCATCGGTGTTCGGCTCGGTGACCGATGGCGTCTTCGAAGGGAAGATCATTGCGAACGATGGCTCCTTCTACGTGGAACACGCGCGGCGATACTTCCCCCCTAATAACACCCGGACGCGAGTTCATTCCGTGATCTACCGCGAGGGTGATGTTAACGATCCATACGCGCATCGGAGACATGGTGAGTACTTAGAGTGGGACTACCATTACGGCTGTTATGTTTAAACAACTACACTTACTAACATTACATCCAATTATTCAGTAATAGCTCCTGTACGTTATATCGTCATGAACATACAAACAAATACCACGTCAAAATCATTTGATTACACGTGTCGAATGAAATAGTAACGCTGCACGGATTTAATCGAATCATATAGCACCCGCTGTTTTGTTCGCTTTGCAAACGTGCAATAGTAATAATATTAACTGTACAAATTTGAACTAGAAGCGCACAACTTCCAGACACGGAGGTGGGAGATTCAACTCGCATGAAACTTTCGCTACAGTGTGTCGAGCACCGAACGGATTGGGAACGCAAGGTCGTTTAACAAAGTTTAATCCTATTTGGTCGGAGCGTTGTCACCGGCTGATTGCAACACTGTATTTATATTGGAAAATGTTCTCTAATTTATAACAGGAATTTATTTATCAAGGTTTATTTATATACCTACTACAACTCTGACGACACAGCATTCAATTTAGTGTTGTCTATTGTCAATATATTCAGGCGACGTGATAGATACATTCCTTTAATAATGTTTGGTTGTTTAGCTATCGTCTGCATGAAATTTGGCTCGGTTCGCAATGTCACCCACCGAAGCAATTGAATGGCCTGTTACATATTCATTCGTCCGTAGGCTGCGCCGGAATGGTAATATCGCGTCAACAACATTGACTCACTCGCTCGGTTTGCATTTTTGTCGTTTGAACTATGTCGTTTCCGTAGATGCAATTTCGTAGTTCGCAGCCGTAGCACAACGATTCACCTGAATGTGCGATATTATTAAATGATAAAAACATTTCAATGCATATTTTCAGCTAAGAATGTTTACATATTCATGTTCTTGTCTTACATTTCAGAGTTTATCGTATTGTTTTTCAGATATTTACAGTAAGAGCCTTTATTTCGTACAATTCTGTTTCTCGAACTCACTTGTATAAAACTCATCGTAATTCACATCGGCTGTTCGATTCCATCTCTACAAAGAAATACTCGAATAAAATACCGCCACCGGTTTGCTTAAGTTATTTATTGTATCATGTTTTTCTGTATTTTCTCCGCTTCTGAAAATTACATTTGATCGGAAAATAAATGCGTAGGTATTGAGTAAACAGGAAGGGTCGCGTTTGTAGCTACATTTGTTTTCATTACGAGTTATTGCACAGTCGCACCGAGGGCCCCTACTTTACGCAGTCCCTATGGAGGTTTTATTTGAATATGAAAGACTAGTATAGTACAAAGTCGTAGCGTTTTTTGTAATAAATAAAAGGCAACATTGTTTTGTACGAGTACTTGTGTGTGTCAACCGCGTTGTTTTTAGAGACAACCTTTTTTATTTTTTAATAAGATATTATTGGTGTATATAAATGTGAAATATTGAAGAGTGAGTTAACTTCCTCATATATTTATTGTAAAAATAGAGACTATATTGATTATAGACTATTCAATATTAGGAAGATATTTAGCGTTTTTCTTGGGCCAACATAAGACATGAAACTAATTAGTCAATTTGTTTGATGTAATCCATTCTGATATTACAATTTTTTACGGGTTTTACGGGACTCTGTTGTATTGAGAATATAAATTGACTATAGTAGAAACTTCTTTCTAAGAGTAATAAAAATAAACCAACACAACTGCGTATAATTTTTTTTTACTCGATGCCACTTATACGTTTCTCAATGACAGTATAACATTCTACAGATGGAAGAATTCTTAAAATCAGTCTAGTAATTTTTGAATTTATCCATAAGAACAAAAAAATTCAATTTTACTTCTTAACATAATAGTAGTATAGATACGGCTTAACGTTATATAATCTAGATTTACTTATAATAATAAAAGCTTAACGTTAATAATGATGTAAGAATTAAAAATAATAGTTAAACCTCTCTAGAAATCGAAAGGAGATTTCCGAAATAAAATATCGTAGTTATAATTTTTTAATTCATGAGTTTGTTGTTTTTTCAGGGACTGAAGTGTGTACAATTTTGTTGTTGTATTTTTAGTGCACTCGTTCTTCGAAAATCAAATGTTCGTACGTTTGCTTCAAATCACGTTTCGAGATTGTACTTGTAGTTTTGATTTACAAAGGAAAAATATAATGGCTAATTGCGGATTTAGTAGATGCGGTATTTATTTTGATTATTTACGGATTCAGCAATTTTAAATCTATACATATAATAAAAATGTAACGGATCGCTGTCTGTACATGGAAGATATATGAAAAAAAATATTATTAGGACCTTTATAAACGCAAATAGGACCCAAAACTATAATTTTTAAAATTTTTGTCTGTTTGTCTGTTTGTCTGTGCGTTTGTGCACGCTAATCTCAGAAACTGCCTATCCGATTTAGATGTAGTTTCCACTAATATATTGTAGTAAGCTTCACTTAACATTTAGTGTTTGTTTCATGTCAATCGGTACATAAATAAAAAAGTTATGTCAATTTAAAGAATCACGTTGAACATTTATTCTATCTAAATTCTTTCTCTGTTCAGATGCATTGTATGAAACTTTACTAAACTCCATAATGGTCTATATAAAAGTATGATTATATAATAATAATAATAATATGAGAATAAATAGAAGTTAAAAATGATCAGTTTCGGAAATGTTATTATTCCAATTTAAGTTGACCTCAGACATATATCATCATTCATATGAAATAGGGTTCAGGTTAAACTGGCAATTCAGGTTGTTTATATATGTATAGATAAAGCACGTCGAGAGCCGGGCCGCTTTCGGAGGCGCATGGCGTAACAGTTGCATTCGATAACACTGACTGTTTGCTTATTTTATTTATTTATATTTTAGGGTTTGTAAATACATATTGTATGTATATAGTATAGGTTAATTAGTTTTCAAATTAGGTAAACACGTCTTATTAGTTAAACTGTAAATACAAGTTTATACAAGTTCTTAATTTTTATGTTTAAAAAACAATTTAGTAATTTGCGATTAATTAATACATAAATGTATATATTGGTCATTTCTTTTATTTTCGATAATTAATAGGTTAGGTTAATACGCCTTAATAGTTATTAAACTGTAATAAAGTTAAACTGTGTAATAATCTGTAAGTATTTAATTTTTTTGTTTATGATGAGTATGTGTTCACTAAATAACGCTGAGTTAGTACTAATTACTACTTCTTATAAGAATGCCTCGAAAAAGATCCAACCTCCCCCGGAGCAGCAGAAATGCAATAAGGATGACATTAGTTCTCATTAGTTCACTGCATTTCAGTAACGTCAGGCCAGGTTTCATATTACAGAAACTTCAGCTCAGCGAAAATCTCGATTGAGTTCACATCGTTCTCGAATGATGGCTACTTGAGTTAGGATGAACAGGGAACAGCGTGAAGCACGTTTGTCCACCGATCGCAAGGCTCATGCAATATCGCGTGAGTCTGATACCTTTACTGATAGGGAAACCCGGCTGAGCTCTCAAAAAGCACGAACTTTGCAGTCTAGAAAGTTGGAAAGTAGCTTAGATTGTGAATCTCGATTAACAGCTGATCAAGAAGAAGAAAGAAACTGCAGAACAACGTCAGTCACGACTAAATGCCGATCGACTTCGGCATATACTCAATAAAATGTTATCAAGTTTGATAGAAGATCCAGAAACTGGAGCGGAAATTGATATTCTTCCATGGATTACCAAAGAGAAAACAGGTTATTTGTATTCGCCCAGAATTGATTACTCTGAATTCGAATCTATAGTAGGTATGGTGGTATGTTGTCAGTTTTGTAATGCTCAAAAATGGAGAAAGGAACCAAATGGAATATGCTATTCAGGGGCAAAGTGCTCATTTAAACTTATCATGAGCCCCTTTATAAAAGTTTTACTAAATAGTGAGCATCCTCAGTGTAAACATTTTTAGACTATGTCCGTTTATATAATAGTGTATTCCAAATGACATCTTTTGGGGTCAAACAAATCACATCCAACTTTTAAGATGCAGGGCCAATTTATCACTTGATTGGATCTTTGCTTCTCCAAAATGAACCAAAATTTCTTTAAATTTATTTTGTATCAAATTACATTAAACAGGCCCATATACGACATCATAACTTTCCTCAGCTGAACATCAACTTTATATTTCAACTTGAGAATATGTTACATCAAGTAAATCCGTATGTCAGAAGTTTCAAAGCCGCAATAGATTCCATCCCACAAGGCCAAAATAACAATTATAAAGTTATAAATAAGGCTGATAGACGTCCTGCGGAAGAACATCGTGAAAAGTACACTGTCCCCGTTGCAGACGAAGTTGCAGTAATATTAGTCAATTAGGAATGTGATAGACGTGACATCGTGCAGCGCACTCATGATGATCGCTTACAACGTATTTATGAAACACACCGAGCATATGATGCCCTGCAGTATCCTTTGATATATTTCCATAGTCAGGATGGGTACAATTTCAGACTCTACCAAGTAAATCCAAGAACTAGCATAACAAATTATAATAAAAAATATCAACCTTACAGTTTTATTCATACCAGATACAAATTAGATGAAATTGTTGTATCTATTGCTACTATATTTTCTCTATAGTAACTTGAGATCGATAACGGTGTGTATCCGCAGGAACAAGGAAAATTTGTTCTAAACGCAAACCTATGCTGCGAAGTTTCATGAATACGAGACCTCATATCATCCGTGTATGGAAACGCAACGCAAATACCAACTTGCGAAAATTCATGGCTTTGCGAAAGAGCTATTTTTAGTCCACGAAACGACCAAGCAGCAGCAATAAATGCTGAAGTTTTGAGCTTTGTTTCGGAGGATAATGTAGAGTATATCTCCATTAACAGAGTTATGAAAGATGAAAAATCTACCAATTACCCAGTAGAATTTTTAAAATCCCTCAGTGCTCCTGGACTACCATCTCATAAAATAAATTTAAAGTCGGCGTACCCATAATGCTGCTAAGAAATTTAACACCGCCAAAACTTTGCAACAATACTAGATTAAAAGTGAATTTTTCTCTTTTAAATTTCTGATTCTGCGAAACCTGATAGAAGCAGAGACTTTAACAGGTGGTAGTGTTTTTATGCCTCGGGTTCCGGGTTCCGTGTTTAAACGAATTCAGTTTCCAGTGAGCTTATGACCAGTTTTGCGATGACAATTAATAAAGCCTATGGTCAGACGCTAAAAGTTGTGGATGTGGATCTAAGTATTAGCTGTTTTTCGCACGGTCAGCTTTATGTGGTTTTATCACGTGTTAATAATTCTAGCAGCCTGTATGCTTTATTCCCCGATGGCTATACGATGTAACGACGGTGATTATAATTCAGAATAAACCAAAATCCGAAAAATGCTGCCTAAAGTCACTATTCCACGCAGACGAAGTTGCGGGCACAGCTAGTGTTTAATATAACTTTAGGAATTTAATTCTTCGCTGTTGAAATCACACTTTTTTGTTATTCGATAAATTAATTTCTTTTTCTTTTAAACAACTAAGTTTCATGGTCACAAAAATTGATCGACTCATATGTGTTAGCGCTGCAGTTTCTTAATGAGCATATTTGTTTTTATAATTCTTCTTATTAACTTCTTATTGATCTATTGAGTATGATAATTCTAAATCTACCTTCTTCATGAAACCTTTGTATAATTATCCAATTTTAAACTGTTTTCTCAGTTAAAAAGTCATTTGAACAAGACCGCTTCCAAAACTATGTCAGTTCGTATTTACTGTGTACATCTTTAAATACAGTTTACTTAAAGAATGGTAAACCTATTTGGATTATAAAATGCCAAGTTATTTCCTTTCGATTTTATTATTGTAGCTGTATTATAATTTATGTTATGCCATTAACAATTGTAATGCATTCGAATTGAAAGCTTTACGTTGGAATCTTATTAGACCGGTTTATTCGCGTTATTAAGGAATGTTGCAATTTCCGCTGTTGTCCAAAAACATATTGCAACAAAATATGTAGGTGTTCTGTTATGCCGTTCCATAAAATTGTCAAAGTACACCTACAGGGAATAAACGTGACACACCATAAAACTAACGGCATCAATATCCAAGCGATAATGTTTCGGTAATAGCATTTTAGGATCTAACAACATTAGCTTCAACCTTAAAAGTAACCAGAATTTTTGCTGAAAAAAATAAAACAACGTATAAGAGTATGTCATTTTCTAATACTAGTCTAACTAGTTATCACCTTCAGCTGGAACCAGGCATTTAAAAATGTCTTTCTGGGCAGTCCCAATTTACAGCCAACCATCCTATTTAGGCTCAGACTGCTAGTGTTACTAGTTTGATCACATCCACTTACACTTTCCGGTGAGTCAAACGATAAACCTATAAAAAGTATTTAAAAAATCTTGCCCTTACAGACAAAACTAGTAATTTTAGAGCAATTTATGGTAAGAAATCGTTAAGCAAGAGGTACTATATATTTTTTATTATAAAAATAAAATAAAAAAGTCTTTTATTTCTTGTTATTTATTGTTGTTTATTGTTGTATTATACATAAGTTATCTTATATCTAAGTATAATTTATTACAGCTTTTTCTATTTATTTCTTGCACGCTTAATAGCAAGAACGCCAGGTTGGGTAAAGGCCTCCTCCAAAGATCCCCATTATCCTCTGTCTTGTGCTACTAGTATCCAATTTGAGCCGGCGTTTCTTTTTATGTCGTCTTCCCATCGTGTTGGTGGTCTTCCCCTACTTATTTTTCTTTGCAGGCCTTTCCATATATTTGTTTTTATGGTCCATCTCTGATCTGTTAGCCTCGCTACATGACCTGCCCATTTCCATTTAAGCTTTTGTGCTAATTTCAAGACATCTGTGGCTTTTTTGTTTTGATGTTATTTTTGTATGTCTTATTTTGTCAATTTTTTAACATTGAGCATGCTCCGCTGTAGTCCTCGTTTGCATACTTTCTATTTCTCACAATGAATTCGATATATGGAGTATTATTTTTTTTTTAAATATAACACTACTTAAGGGCCTAGTAATAAAATTTATTACGATATTTGGTGTTTCTTAACTGTAAAAGAAAGCTATATTTGGCTCGAAAAGTGTTCTCGTTTCTCTTTTGTTTAATGCCTTTCTAGTTATTGGGGGGAACTTGGCACTGGATTTTGTTGAGCCTGAATAAAAAATTTTGGTATACCATTTTCTAATATTTGCCTACGTAGTTACCACACTCAAGTTTGGAAATATGTCGCTTTTCCCCAAGCACTTATGAATGTGTTCCGACAGCATTGTCTTCATTAAATACATCGCACTGGTGTACCGACCCGTCCGCTGAGTGGAAGAACCATTAAAGAATCGTTTTTATCTTATCCTAGCGCTCTATATTATGTTTGAACAGAATTTCTTAGTCATTTCATTTTATGAATACGACAATATATTATTATGATGGTTATTTTCACAAAGTTTATAAGGAATGTACTTGTGGCACAAATGTTATTGAAAAACTAAGCGAGATTAATTGCGTGCATAACCTAATCAATGCCGATTGGTGCAATCGTGCGTAACTAATGTAATGACTATGATATTATTGTGTTATTGTTACAAATTTAAACATAATTTACGAAATTTTAATATGGACACACATTTAATTTGAATAAATGTAGGGTATTGTACCTTTGTAAAAGCTATCGGGATACTTACGAACCTTCGGTATAATTAAAACGATACTTCATTGCCCTTGTTAAACTTGTCTTTCAGTTTCCAGCCCCGTATCCTTTAAGTTGGGAATAGTTTAGTAACGTTTCTGAAAGGGTATCATGGAATGCCTATAAACATGAAACGTAATAAGATGGACCTTATAATATATAATATAAAAAGTATAATATATATGAAGAAAAGATTTATATCCATGGTTGAGTGATGGGTTAAAACCTGTGTAACGTATATCGGACGGTCGCAAGATCGAATCTAATTTATCCCAATTTTCATAATATATGTATGATATATTCTATACATAAAAGTTACGCCTCTCTCCCATAAGGGTAGGCAGAAACCACATCTTTTCACATGCTACGAACCTGACATACGTCTTTCGCTTCTTCTACTTTCATGAGCACCTTCATACATGCTCATCGGTTGCGAGTACTTTTAACCTGGCCTTTCTCCAAAACTTTCTATATCTATAATAATAAATAAAATTGAAGTGTCTGTTTGTAACGTCAAAATAATTTTTTTACTAAATAGATATGAATGTATATACGATGCCTATACCAAAAATACAAATTTCAATGTATATATGTAAAAATCTTTAATTAAAAAGTATACTTTTAGCCTATGTTACTCAATGATAATGTAGCTTTGTATAGGGGAAAGAATTTTAGTAAGAATGGGTAAGTAGTTTTTGAGTGTGTCCATAACTAAACATCGATAAAAAAACAATTTAACTCTTTATATAATAAGTACAGATTATATAAAAGTACTGTAGTTATAATATAATGGTTAGGATTAGCGTATGCAGTCTGTGTACGTCAGGACGTCAGGAGGCCGTAATTTCCGTTATCTGGGTGTTGCGCGCGCCAGCCGAGCCGCGTCGGCTCCGTGCTTCGTTATAATGCAGCACCGCCGGATGCGAAACGCCAATGCGCGCGCTTTACAAGTCACACGAGTGCAACAAAAAAGAAATATCACTACACCATTCAGCAGTTTTTAATTTTCAAACCGCAGCCTCTTTTGTATTGCACCGGGTTTTTTTAGCATCATTATGAATTCACCGCATAGATGTGCTCGGGTTTAACCGATACTACGGCTGTGGGTTCTTGACGTTACGTGTATGGGTACACTTTTTGGTTTGTACAGAAAACGCTTCTACAGACGAGCATTTTACGTTTTATATTTTAGCTGAAAGAGATGCTCGTGAATTAAAAGATTAAAATTAAAAAGCGGGAATTAAAAAGCATTTCATGCTGAGAATGCTTTTCCTCTGTAATGCGAATGTTCGCTTGTTATGCAATTGCGATCTAAGATCTTGATAGTCTCGCCTTAATAAAAGAGCCATAATTAATTTTATTAAAAATATGCGCCTACTTTCTAGATTTTATACATTTTATGTTTAAATTAATGACTTTTTAGAATGTTACTTAGATCTTTTTAAGTATATTCTTTTCGGCTTTAACTCAAAAATGGGTTGAACGATTTACGGATTAATTACCAATACTGTTTATGGGAATTATATTTTTTTTAAAACTCAAGAAGGACTTATGGATATAAAAATTTTGGTGTACGGGAAACATGTGTCGTTTGGTAACGTTGTTAGGCTATGAAAAACAAAACAAAATCAGAACAATTCTCATTTAATCAAGACGAAACACTTAGGTAAAGTCGCGGATGCTAACTAGTTTATTTATAAAGCCTTTAAGACTTCAGATAAAAAGAGTAAAACGAAAAAGTAATATACAGATAGATGATAAAATTACCATTACATCTGAACAATCAGGATTATGAAGTGCGTTGTCATGGAGATACAGACCTAGTATAGACAAGACTCACAGTGCTAGTTAAAAGGCGTTACAAAAAACGAGTTGCAAAAGTGTGCGTGAAATAGTTTTGTCATAACTAATCATAAATGTGTTATCGATGCTATATTCTGATTAGTGGCCCGGGCTCCGGTCCGATGGGGCTTCGGCCCGCGAAGCCGCGAGCTCAGAAAACTCAACAAAAAAAAATACAACTTTGTATAATTCTATACAAACTGTATTAAGTGTGCAGATACGAAAAAATATTTGGTTTGAATTCCATCCAGAAGAAAAAATTATACTTATTATAGTAATAATTCATATTAACTCATCCACTAAATATCTATGAAGCTTATTATCGGCTATCGATATTCATGACGTCATCATTTTGTCAAAAACTAGCGTGAACAAATATTCTTTTATTTACCACCAAATATCTTCCAACTGTATATAAAGCAGTAAAATATTACTATAAATCAATATAAAAAGATAAAATCTATAATTGAAATCAGTTTTACTATTAAATATTAAACCCAAATCGGCAAAATATGTGAACTAACAATGTAATCAAACCTGTCTTATCACCCGTGAAAAGACACGTTGTGTAATTTCACATTCACTCACTGAACAAAACACAAAATATTTTTACAGTTTCTTCGAAGATTATTAATTACTTAAATAAAAATTCTCCAACAGAATTGACAGCGGTCTTAGGGGGTCATAGCGAGTATAGAAATTGACAATGTGTCATTCGATTAGTTATCTCTTTTTGTCTTAGGCAATATATACTTAATTATGACTTCTCACTTCCACGCTCTGTTTGTCTATTGAGGGTAGCGATAACATATTATGTCTATGTCATAGATTTCATTGTTGTCTGCTTGTAACCCGTCATCTGAACTTTATAATAAAGCTACGAACAAATACGTAGTTATTATTTCCTTTTACAAACATTTGGTAGAGGAAAGAACAAAAACAAAGAGCTACGGATTAATGTATATTAGGGTCGTAAATCTAACAGGAACTAGCTTGATAAATCACTGAACAACGGTATAGAAAAGAGTTCTGCGTTGGCGTTTCTGTATTTATTTTACCACGAGCCCGGTCCGTTCGATATTGTAATATTTCTTTCGAACATCCTCGATTAAAACTCGCGAACTCGGGAATTTACCATGAATAATTTAAAATATCATTCGTTGTTATGTTGAATTATTTTTCAACCTTGGCCTCGTTCGAAAATTAACAGATTGATTCAGTTCTTCTTTTACGAATGTATGAAAAACGTACGACACGTAGAATTAATTTCTTTGCTCAAGCATTGCGCTTGATCCGGATTATAAATCTTGCTAAATCGGCTCCGCGTATTCGAGGCACGTACGTGGAATTGTGCCTATTTGCTATTGTAATGTGACGTTGTTTTTATATTATTCTAGAAGCTTATTTTTCAACTAACCTCATAACCGAGCAGTCCTATTATGTTTATCTGATGCATGAAATAAAAAAAAAATCAACAGTCAAAATAAGCGTGATCGTAAATTTATATTATTTTTCTCACCGATGACTGCCTTTTATGCAGTCAATTTATACAATTAGTCATCATCTCCCTACCCTGAACCCATTTTCATTTGGGGTCGGCGCCACATGTCTTCCCATTCCTTTTTATTTGCTGTCATCTCCGCTTTCTCTCCTATCCTAAACATATCATCTTTCACACAATCCATTCATGTTTTTTTTTTTTGGTCTTCCTCTTCCCATATAACCGTCCACGTTCATATTCAATACCTACTTTTTTTTTAAATCCTCTTCCTCCGTGCGCATCCGATGTCCATACCAGGACAGACGACTGCTCCTTAACTTCTCTATTACTGGCGACACTTTTAAACTTCCTGTAATGTACCCATTCCTTATCCTGCCCGCTCTTGTTACCCCCACACGTCCGTCTCAACATTCGTATCTCAGTTGCATGCAGTCACTTTCGTCCATCACATTTATGGGCCAACATTGTGATCCATACAAGATACAATTAGTCAATTTATACAATTGTTATAGGAAGATATAATAAAAATATTCCTTGTTTTTTATTTATAACTAGCCGATTTTATTTATAACTAGCCGATTTCGCGATTTCATCTGAGTTGCTTGTAAATGAAGGTATCGTGATACTTTTTTTAAAATATAAGAACCGAGTTTTTGAGAAGTAAAACTAAAAAAATGATCAAAATCAGTAGATTTTGCGAGATGCGCGCACTACGACAGACCTCGACGTATCATTTACATTTATATAGATACCAACTACCATTAATAATTGATTACTACATACATTTTTCAATTTGAAGTCATTACTAGGAATCAAAACTCATAGTTGCTACCTTAACTTGATATTAGTTAAATAAATATTCTTTGTGTTAGTACATATCATAACTGTGTATATATACATATATATATATAATTATGGGCGTTTGTTTTTCAGGTCATGTGGGCGGATGCGGCATCACTGACGAAGTGGTGCAATGGATGGAGCGGATACAAAATTCAGGGGTCGACGACGATCCTCTGACGTCACCGGCACCTTCACAGTCTACCTCAACACACGCTCACCATTCCTCTGGTTCGCCTCCACCGCATCCTAACAGTTTAAGGGATGATCCACCGAGGTATCTTAACTTTAATGTTTATCTTTTTCTTTCAGTATACAATCTTAGGTTATTCACAATCAAACCTTTTTGCAAAATAAAAGAAATTAGATAAACCTACCAAAAATGTGCTTTACTTAAATATGTAATTTTAGATATTGGGACCCGCATCACTTACCTTTCCAATACATCCTTTATAATACCCCTTGATTACTAATCTGGCGTTTACGCCAGCTCTATTGTTTTTCTATTGTCTTATTTTTATGGGTAATCAACATATTAATGTACGTTCTCAAAAATTTAGACAAGCTCGATTATAGATTTGAATTAATTTTAATACCAAAAATAAGCTAAATTAGCTATCCCATGTCTAGGCTTAGTGCGTCTATCAAAAGCTTTTTAGCTAATAGTATTAAGGTATCTATATCTACATATACTAATAAATAAAAATGAAACAAATTATTTCGAAACATATATGTGTAATGGAAGACAACCATATCGCGATGTAGGAACGTGCAAAGAAATTTTTTTTTTGTCCTTAATATATAAATGAAACGTCTGTTTCTTTTAAAATAAATAATTATGAATATAAATACGATGCCAATACCAAGCATGCAATTTTTAAAAAATTTGTCTGTCTGTCTGTTTGTAACGCCTAATCTCCGGGACGGCTGGACTGATTTGGACGGGACTTTTTTTGATAGATAGCAGAAGTTACTCCGCGTAACTTAGAGTACTTTATTTTTTCGACAATAATTAGGGTTCCGCGTAAATAAATTAAAACTTACAAAAGTTTCAATAATTTAAATTATTTGAATTTGTAAGAAATGTCTTTGCTTAATGTTAGTAGCAAAAAACTATTATAGAATTTTTAAATCCACGATAAAATACTTATTATAAAAGAATAACACGATTTTTTTTGTAATACGAATTAAAAAAGAAACCATGAACTATTATCTTCAAAAACATTATTATAACGCTATCTACTGAATTATAAAAAAAGCATGAACTAAATAACTGTTCCAATTTTTAAAACATGTTACAACACCATCAAATTATTTATAAAAAAAATTACACATTACATATAAACACAGTATACACACATACATAACTCATGGAATTCGGTGATGATGACGTTTTCCATGTTTTTTGTTCACCCAAAAAGTGCACAAGGCGCTTAATGGAGTTTTTACTTCAAAAAAAAAATAAAAACTATATTACGCAGTGAAAAATATATGAAACGCGGGCGCAGCCGCGGGCACACGGCTAGTACAAAATATAGTTCCAAAGCAAAGTACCGATTTACAAGATATTAAGTTACCTAAGTAAAATATACTACAAGTTATAAAATGATATAGGTATTAATTAAATATATTTTCGTAATTTAAGATATTGGGACACGCATCATTTTAATAAATATTCTCGAGCTGCGAACACGGGCGAACATACGCGTACACGACGAGCTGCATACGAACGCAACACGTGTTCGCTGTTCATACAAACAGATCCGCTAATATGGCGGCACGTCAGAGAGGGTTTCCCCGATGTAAGTATTTGTAATCTATTCTATATATATATAAGCATAGTTTGTTTTCTTTGTCCGAGGTAATCTCGAAAACTAATGGACCGATCAGCGTGAAACCACAACCATTCGACGCGTAATTAATCGTAGATGGTTATAGGCTATATATTTTACGAATTCTATGAGCCCTTTGCCATATTTTCTCAATTTGTTTGTTTATTAATTTATTTGCTCCCATAAAACAAAATGGGGTTCCTTTGACGTACCGTCACCTCAAAACTACATTTTAAACGATTGAAACGTAATTATGTAACTTTTATTAAATTTTCTATACTTGTGTGTCTGTTAATTAATCGCTACTATAAAACTATAGGTAATAATATTGTTTATTTCTCTGGTTTTTAGTTGAAATGTAGGTTCATAATATCATACTTATTTCTTCAATATTCGAAGACTGAATAATTAAATTGTTGAATCCGTTCGGTTACATGTTTTAAATACTATACATGTAGGATATGGGTAGTGATTCCACACAACACTTCTTAATTATATCTTTTATTATTTTCTTTACAAATTTTCCCGACACATTTCTCGGTTCGCCATTTACGATCTTCTTTTCTTTTTTCTTAGTTTCATCATCCATTCGCTCACATTGCATTCTTTCACTTAGTCTTACGTTCCTTTCATTCCTACATACATACCTCGTACCAGGAACGGCTTAAGTCAAAGCAGGTCCTGTAACAAACATATCCAATGGGCACTCCAACCAGGTTTTTGATGATAATAAAACGGATCACCACTTTAAATCTATTTTTGTACACTTTTGTATAATTCTTATTTCAGAAAAGCGTATTACGAGGTAACACAAAAAAATGGTCACCAAGTGGTGGTTCCCATCCATTCCACTTTCTCTAAGCGTGAGGCCCGTATCATTTAATACCTTCTACTATATGACTAAGTCGGCCTGCCTTATACGTCCTCATGTCGACTGATAGACGTCCACTGCTGGACATAAAGTCCACAACGACAGGCCTTGCGTCATCCGCATCCAGCGGACCCCCGCGACCTTATTATCCACCACGATGCGCTTTCCTTACGTGGTAGCCATTCGAGAAGCTATTGACCCCATCGGGCATCGGTTTTAAGAGCAATGTACTGTACAATATATTCTGTTTAAAGGTGTCGCTACACAGCGGGCAGGTAGGGACGTCATAACAATAAATGTAATTATTTTGTAATACGATGTAATTTTTATTACAGCACCGGGATCCGAGTAAAAAGAACGAAGTCGACATGAAGACCCGCGAAGAGATCCTGTCGATAATATCGCACCACGTGACCGCCGTCAATTACATATACCGGGGCACACAGTTCGACGGGAAACTGAAACACAGGGACATTAAATTTGAAGTCCAACGGATCAAGGTTATTTATTATTATTATTCTTATCCATTTAGTAGGGTTTTGTACATCTTTTTTTGTTTAGTCTTTACTTAGTAAACCCTGACAAATTCAAGTCAAAAAAATTTCATCGGTTAAAAACACGGTTGAATTTATGTAACTATAAAAATTATACATTCAAAGGCCTATCCTTTGTGTCTACCCAATACAGTAAACATCAGTAAAGGGGTCCGCGAGAGAAAAAGTTTGGGAACCATTGCTATAGAAGAATAGACAACACTGAGTTCCTTAGTCAAATCTATACTAATAAATATAATTGGAGTGTCTGTTTGTAATGTCAATATTATTTTTTTTTACTAAATATGTATGAATGTATATACGATACCTGTACCAAAAATACAAGTTTTGATATTTTTGTCTGTCTGTCTGTTTGTTCCGGGTAATCCCCGGAACGGCAGGACAGATTTTTGACGGGACTTTAAATTTTGGAAAATAATTAGGGATGCGCATAAAAAAAATAAAACCTATTAAAAAATTAATATAAATCCGATACAATGCAGTTTTACAGTCCTTGAATTTATGAGAAACATTTTTACTTCATCTTAGTACTGAATAAAAATGATTGTTGCGTATGTATAAAAAAAATGCAGTGAAGAATATATGAAACGCGGGCGCAGCCGCGGGTACGTAGCTAGTTTTAAATACGTCCGTTTTTTTTTATCGGCAGATCGATGACGACTCGTTATGCGATCACCATCGCTACCCGAGCGAAACACACAAGTTTTTTGTTTAGAGAACATCGATGTATCCAATTTCCTGAATCTCCATTCGCTCGGCAACCACGAGGACTTCTGCCTGGCGTACGTCTTCACCTATAGAGACTTCACCGGAGGGACACTTGGTATGATGATCTTTAACATTCATTCATATACAGTAATACCCCGCTTAGCGCGACCCCGTTACGCGCGGTTTCACTATAACGCGAATGTCAAATTTCGCGCTCAAATGCGTCGCATAACCCGAAAGAGTGCGTATAAACATAATGTAAAGACAATAGATGTATTTTTCCGTAAAAAATAAGAGTATGTATTGGCATAAAGTGTTCTTAGAATTAAAGTGATTGATTAAAATGATTTGTATTTTTTTGTATTAAATTTTGACTATGTTTAATCGTAAACCTCGATATGCGCGATTTTCAGTTAACGCGATTTTCTTCGGAACGTATCCCTCGCGTAAAGCGGGGTATTACTGTATATATATAAATATATATATACTCTATTATAACATTTTTTTTATCCACCTCTGTGTTGTTTGGGGACCGCGATACCGAACTGGCATTGACCGCGGCCCACCTACAGCTGACTCTTATGAGCCCCCTCCTAACTCCTTGAAAGAATTAAACACTCGTGCTATCTCTGCCTCTGGGTCTCTTTCACGTAACTTTTCGGCTTCCTCCTTTGCTGCCATTACCACCTCACAATATTCCTTTACGGCATCCCATGCCCTCTCACTGCCAATCATGGCAGCAATTATGCTTGGCAGTGAGAGGTCATTGGCCACTACCCCAACCAATATCCTTCTCTGGTCTTCCCCCACTTGGTACACTCCTCTAACGTGTGCCGCGCATCATCCAATACCGCCTCGCACTCGTGACATGACGCATTACCTTCCTTGCTAACAATACGGTGCAGGTACCAACCAAGACAGCCATGATTAGTTAGTACCTGTGCCATTCTGTAGGACACCACCCCATACACTATTATAACATAGCATAACATAAGCTAACGCCTGTTATCCCCTATGGGTTAGGCAGAGGTGAAATAGCGAACTACACCACCCACATTCCGCCGAGCTCAGTTCCGTCCCAGATGTGACAGGGGGCGAGCCTGTCGCCGTATCGGGCACAAATTCCTGGACTCCGAGTAGATACTGAGCAGAAAACCCAATATCAATTGACCCGACCCGGGGATCGAACCCGAGCCCTTAGAACGAAAGTCGTACCGTAATACAACTAACAATAATAATCGAAATAAATTAATTGCAAGGGGCGCTTGAAATAGGTTTTTTCTATCATTTTTAGAAACACCTTAGACTTGAGTAACACCAGTTCTTTAAACTTTACGAACTCGACGGTAGCTACCTTTTTTTTTTCTTTTTTTTTGACGAGGGGAATGCATTTACGCACTTCCCTTACCCATTGCATTGGGGGACTTCGGTCTCACTAATGGGGCGTAAGGGGGCGCGGAGGGACGTATCCGCACCAGTGTGGGACTCGCCCGGACGTGAAACGTCCGGAAATACCCTCTAAACTCCCCGGGACCGTCCGCTGCATTTGGGATGGGGGCGATACGGTATAGCTTTCGCACGCACCGCGTCGTCCCCTGCGGCAGACCCAACCGGGCTACGTCCATACTTAACCCGTTGGGGATGGGTGGGAGAATCCTCCACCAACCTCTTCGCTCACTCCTCAAAGAGAAGCAAGACCTAAGTGGTCAACCGTCCGGGCGATGGTAGCTACCTAGCCGGACATTATTACTAAATGATCTAAATAAAGTCCAAGGTGGGGGCTTTCTTAATTGTATGTCTTAATTATAATTTGTGTGAATGTGTGTCTTATTAAAGAATTCAAGGGGTTAATTTTTTTTTTGGTTTTTTTTTTTCTCGTACGTAGGCTTAGCGTGGGTGGCGAGCGCTAGTGGCGCCTCGGGCGGTATATGCGAGAAATACAAGACGTACACGGAGACTATAGGCGGCATGTACCAAAGCACTAAGCGCTCCCTGAACACCGGCATAATCACATTCGTCAACTACAACAGTCGCGTGCCGCCAAAAGTCAGCCAGCTGACGCTGGCACACGAAATAGGACACAACTTCGGATCCCCGGTGAGTCTTATGTTATATACCACTATTCGAATATATATATTAACAAACATTTATATAAACACACCTCTGGTTTAGCTATTTTATACAAACGCACATTCATTCATAACTTTCAAATTCAGATCTCCTACAACTTAGTTTTTATTACTAGCACTTGGGGAGACTGAGCAAAATCAAAATCAAAAAAAAAAAAATCTTTATTCAATTTAGGCTCTAAGAAGGCGCCTATGAACGTCTAAAACACTACCACAGGTTCCTACTAACCTACGTCTAAAACACTACCACAACCCAGTCGAGAAGAGCGCAGGCAAGAAACTCGATCTGGTTCTTTTTTTTTATAAATATAATATATATCTTTTTTTTGTCATATAAAAAACTATACAAATCATAGTCTTAATAACGTTAGCGGAAACACAGAGATGTGGGTTAATTCCAGACATCACTATCGTTCACGTAATGATCCAACCTGTAATAACCTTTTGAGCTATCTCTCATCTGTAGAAACAAACAGATTTGCGATTAAGATTATTTTTTTAATATTTTTTACGACCATAAATACGAGTTCTTTAGACCTTTCAGTGCTTAAACAAAGCAGCCGGTCTTTGTTAAAGCGTTCCCAAGAGAGTTTTTGTGAGATTTTAGAAATCACGGTCCGTCTATTATTTTCAACACGCACTTCACTTGTGCGTAACAACCAATCCGTATCATGTAAAACGCCACCAAAATTACATAATATAGAGTTGATGAACAAGAACTCCTGATATCGTGTATATAAACTTACGTACTACTGTTAACTAAAAAAGCCAAAGAAAAATAAGCTAATGTGTGGAGTTTTTGGCGAAATCTCAGTCTGTTATTTTCTTTAATTAATTAAACTTATGTATTTGATTCTATATGATGTAATCTTGGTGGCGTTTTGTGTGATGTAGTTTGGTTATTTTGTACAAGTAAAGTTTATTGTAGACGCGTAACTTGAGATTGTGAGGTGCTGATAGAGCTCGTCCGGGGGAATCCCACACTGGCACGGAGCTCGTCCCTCCGTGCCCCCTTACCTATTGCATTGGGGGACTCCGGCCTCACTAATGCAATGGGTAAGGGTAGTGCGTAAAGGCAATTCCTCCCGTCAAAAAAAAAAAAAGGTGCTGATAGAGCTCCATGGAAAGTTCGAGCAAGATGCGGCCACCGTTTTGATGAAGCTTGGCAACGCCAATACAATATTGAAAATACATTTTACCTACATGACTTTGGCACAGATTGCCATTATCAATGAAGAAATGACGTGTGGTTTTCTGTTTGACAGCACGACTATCCGTCGGAATGCCGGCCGGGTGGACAGGACGGCAACTTTATAATGTTCGCGTCGGCGACGTCCGGCGACCGGCCGAACAACAGCCGGTTCTCGACGTGCAGCGTCGGCAACATCAGCGGCGTGCTAGACGCCGTCCGGGACGGACGTAAGCGCAACTGTCTCACGGCGAGCGCGGGCGCTTTCTGCGGCAACAAGATCGTCGAGGAGGGCGAAGAGTGCGACTGTGGTGAATATTACGTTTTTTTTTTCTATCCCTCTGACCTTTACGTCTATAAAAAGCCCACCTATTCCACCGAAAGACGTCCATAACTGGACATAAGTCTCCCCCAAAGGTCGCAATAAAGACCTGTCTTGCACCAACGGATTGCCGTCTTCCGGTACGCGGCAGCCATTGGAGAATCCATTGGACCCATCGGGCATCGGTTCTACGAGCAACTTGCAATAATGTGCTACAAACCTTTTAGATGTTGATTTTTTAATACATAATAACTGCGCCCATTAAGCTGTTTTGCGGAAATGTTTATTTTTTTGACTATCCGGAACCTTCGCGGGTGGATGGAGATAAAGTAGTCACTAAAGTTACATCATAATTGGATAAATGATTTTAGATTGCATGCAGGATAAACATGTGTTGGTTTTTATTTTATTTATTTATTTGAACACTAACAAGCTTTACATTTTGATTTAGATATGTACAATGAACAATTTGAGGACACGTGATAAATGCAACCTTAATTATAAGTGATTACGTTGAATTATATATTGAGAACAAGCTTGTGCAAACCAAAAAGATACAAAAGAACAAATAAATCTGTTGAATATTAGAATTGATAAAGTTTAAATTACTCAAAAAAAAAAAAACGACTCCAAATTAAAAGTGGAATAAACTTACATTAATTATTACATATATATAATAATATATAACATTAGTATCACTTTCGTAAGTAGTTAGATTTATACATTTTAAGGCTGTTTTGAAAAATGTCTATATTTTTAGTTTTAGATTTTTTGTTATATTTATATAGAGTATAAGTAGAGTATAGTGTATATAAATATATATATATATATATATATATATATATATATATATATATATATAGATACTGTATATGTTCAACGACAGGACTTTATCAGTAAATGCCTTACCATAATACTACGGTTTCCTTTTCCGTAAGCTAAGGCGTATTATAGAATCTGCTAGGCGTGTTTGAACCTACGTCCATCGATGTGGAATCCGACCACATCATCAACTGAGCCATCACTACTTCAAAGTTAAATTAAATACTGATTGGAAAAAATGGACTATGCACTGTCTTGTGGTTTCTATTTGATATTCATTCGTATGCAATATTTGATCCTATATTATGTAGCACAAATTAAGTATGTTAGTATATTACAAATAATAACTTGGAATGTCAATTCTGAGGTGCCACAAAAACTCCTTGAGAAGTTATAGTTTTGTCGTGAACAGTTGACACACCTAATTTAAATAAAATGATGTCCGAATGTTAGATTATAAAGAAAAGGAAACTCCCATTTCTATAATCATTGGATAGAATGACACTTTATAAAAGATTTTTTATGCATTGTGACTTTTTAAAATTACAAAACCCCTTCCGTATATTGTGTTTTGGATCTAAAAGGTTTGTATTGTTTAGGTTACGATGAGATTGAATGCAAAGAGCGCTGTTGCTACCCGAGACAAGTGACCAATTACGATCGAGAGAGAAACAGCACTGCCAAAGGATGCACCAGACGAGCGAATACACAATGCAGGTGAGAAAAATTATACATTCACTTTTTGGCGGGTATTTTTAATCTGTCCTGTAGTATTTTTAAATTATTAATCATTAAATTTATGGTATTTGACTATACATTACGTAATTTTGGTAACATTTTATCGGGTTTAATTTAAGTATCGTGCATAGGATACGTGTATTAGAAACATGAATGCCAGTGTAACCATAAAAACTCCTTAAAATAGGTTTATCAAAATAGCCGCCATTTTACTAAGATCATTAATGAATGCTATAAACAAAGATATTGATATATGACATGGGACATCAACAAAAATATTCCTAACATATGGCTGACATGAGTTTATTATTAACTTTAATAAAATAAATTATATATATTTTTATTGATTGTGTACTTTTAAAATTAAGTTGTAATAAAAATGCAATAATCCTCACAAATACTCTATTGTGTTACAAATTGGATAGATTTCTATGCTGCCATACACATGGTAGAAAACACTTTACAGCGGCTATGATTTGCTGTTTTGAGACCAGCCAATGTTTATAAATATAATTATAGATTGTTAACTCTCTACAATCGTCATGAATGTTGAATTTTATTTTCTTTAGCTATATTAAGAGGATATACGGTCGGCGACAAATTTTGGTTCAAATTCCGCGCGAGAATTTTTAAGGTATAGGTAGCGGCCAAGCCGAGGTTCGAACCCTTGTGCTACTTACCTTTTGCGGCTGAGTGCCTTCAACACTCGCCTACAATGTTACGGTGAAGCTGTAAAGGCCCCTCCGGTCAACAGCATTAGCTAAGTTAGAGAAGAAAAAAAAACGAAAAAGAAAGGCAACAAGTTTTAAAATAGATATTTCAGGTATTTTTTGTCAACTATCGCATTGCACCTTCAAAAAAAAAAGTTATAAAACACGTAAGGGATAACCGCATTTAAATCTGTTTTTCCGAATCTCCCATGTTTCCTCCTAGAAAATTGGACCGATTTAAATTACAGCTCGCATACCCTCTTAAGCGAAGCCTCTTACCCTGCCACATATCTAAATGTTAAACAATAAGAAAAAAACCCAAAAAAAATTGTGCTATTAACTCGTGTTATTGTGTTGAACCGCGCACTCGCAGTCCATCGCAAGGGCCGTGCTGTCAGTCGAGCTGCGAGTTCGTCGTGTCGGCGCACAGCAACAAGACGTGCCGCGAGGCGAGCGAGTGCAGCCACGCCGCGGGCTGCTCCGGCGCGTCCGCGGACTGCCCCGACCCGACACCGATGCCGGATCATACCAAGTGCAATAATGGTTACTATTCGACATTTTTTTTTCTCACATGGAATTCGCTCAGTGCTTTGCTTACAGATTAATTTTAAAAAAATCCTCTAATACCTTACACTAGAATAATAAAAGAGACAGATGATTTACATCTAGTATAATATAATGAAATGCATTGTCAGAGTTATGCAAATAAAATGGTCTGAAACTTCAAATATTCACTTCGGTTTTCGAGGTTACCTTACTAACTCAAATAGTTTTTTTTTTTCACACGTTATAAGCTCAGTGCTTTGACCACAATCTCACCTGATGGTAAGTGATGATGTGATCCAGGATGGTAAGCACACTAAGCCTAGAGGTATTGGTTCTCAAACTTGAGGGTGGTAGCTACCTAGGCGGGCATTGATAAAATATTCCCTACCACCATGCTGTGATTTCCTCACGATGTTTTCCTTCACCGAAAGCTTAGGCCGATATTAGATTCGTGGAAATCGAACCCGCGTCCATTGACGCAGAATCCGGCCGTACTACCCGCTGCGCCATCATCGCTTCAATTTACTACTTATTTGCCCAACGTTGGGACAAACTAATCAGATCTCCAACGGGAGAAGTTCTTGTAGCCGCTGTTAGTGTGTATTGTGACCAGTGACGTAGCTCATCCTAGGCGTGCCCTGTTTCAAAATTTCTTACTTGAACATTTTTTGTCATTTTTTTTACACGAGATAGTCCAGGTTTGTACACCCACTAAGCCTAGAGGTACTGATTCTCATGTGATTGTTTTAAACTTGAGGGGGGGTGGTAGCTACCCAGGCGGACATCATAATAGAATGCATTACCACCATGTTATGGTTTCCTCACTATATTTTGCTTCACCGTAAGCTCAGGCTGGTTGTAGAGTTGGATACGTGGTGATGTGGAAATATATAGAAGGATGATGTTGAAAGGAGCAAACGGAATTTACCTTTATTAAACCTTCGATTAAGCTGGTTCAGAGTTTCCACCTCACTTCACTTTATGAATGTTCTATATTCTCGTAAGTAATATAATTGGATAATTAATGTGCACTTTTAAATATACGAGAGACAGCGGCGGCGGTTGCGTGTTGCCGTTCCGTTTTTGAATAGGAAGAGGAAGGGATAATTAATACATAGACTAAATAGAGCGGGGGCGGGTAGACAATATAGAGAAGAAATAACTTAGAATAAGAAGAGAATATATACGATAATAGATGGCGTTAACACGTGGGTTTGAACCATCATCGCTTCAATGGCGAAGCTCACTTGGAAGGTAAAAATTCTAGATAACGGTTTCGCAAATATTTGTTTATACACATCGGTGCCCTTGTCACGGTGGCTCCGTATCATTGGTACGGTGGTGGCCACACGCCACACGCTGACAATGGACACCGCATCTACAAAACCACATCCATCATACTATACACACGTTTACACATTACACACAAGATATTGCTAAGCATGTTGATGCCAACTATCGACAGTCGACATTAAATTGAAAAAAAAAAAAAGTGTGCGTCCCGGGACGCCCGACAGACGTGATAACTTAAACTAATCTATGTTGAGCTATTTACTATTGAAATTGTTTAACTTCAGAAAAGCTTAGGTTATTACTTAAATTTTGTGTATGTGAAAGGTTATTTTATTAATAAAATCTTTCTATGATTATGTAATAAATATGTTCTTTGTTACAATTCTTGAATATGTACGTTAGAATTATGTGTATGGGAAGCGTTTGTCCGAGATACGGCAAGCGCTGTGGATTAGAGTGAGAGAGGAGGAGCCTGCCTACCGTATGCGTGAGAGAGAGGGAAGCCAAACAGACTGGCGCCGTAACGCGTTACGTAAGAAAGCGGTCAACATTAATAAAATGAATGATGCAGGTACACACTGTGCAAGAAAGGCGACTGCACGGAGTCGATATGCCGCGCGTGGAACATGACCGAGTGCTTCCTGTCGTCGGCGCCGATGCAGAAGGGCGACGGCGTCACCGCGATCGCGGACCGGCGCGCGCTCTGCCAGCTCGCCTGCCAGACCGGGCCGCGCCCGGACTCGTGCCGGAGCACCGCCGACTTTGCGCACAGGGTCGGCCTGCCCACCGGCGGGATCAGTCTGCGCCCCGGCTCGCCCTGCGACAACTTCCAGGTCTCGATATCACATTTACTTCTTCGATAATGCCAGTCTCATGTCGGTACGATGTATTTTCAATCTTCTATCAGCGTTACCAAGCTCCAGCAAAACGGAAACTGCAATAAATGTTACGCGTTATCTTCTAGAATAAACTAAAACACAATAAAAAACCTATATCACACAAAACGCATGATATAGAGTCAAATACACAAGTTTAATAAAAAAAAAAACTAATTAAAGACTAAGATCTAACCAAAAACTCATTATATTTACTTATCACTTATCATATATAAACAACAGACGGGATTCCCATACAAAAAGATGAACACTGCCTGTTTTTATAATTTACTGCGTGTATAATATAAATATTGTGTGTGTGTTTTTTTATATATGATTTGTACTTTTTCCAAATATTTTATGTCAACAAAAAACACTTTGATCAATATAATAACATAACATAAGCTCACGCCTGTTATCCCCGAAGGGTTAGGTAGAGGTGAAATAGCGAACTACACCACCCACATTCCGCCAAGCTTAGTTCCGTCCCAGATGTGACAGGGAGCGAGCCTGTCGCCATATCGGGCACAAATTCCAAACACCGGGATGATACTGAGTAGAAAAACCCAATATCACTTGACCCGACCCGGGGATCGAACCGGAGACCTCAGAACGGCAGTCGCACCGTAATACAACTGCGCCACCGAGGCAGTTATATATAATTTACATGTATAAATTATTTTACCTGAAAATACAGTTTGTACATACCCCAGTATAAATTAAGCGCACAGCTGATAGCATCTGAGAGGCAATCATAGCACAGCGCGCGCTCATTGGTCAAATCATATAGCCCGCGCTTCCCCGGCTTCCTGTTACACACACGTCCGTCTGCACAACCGAACGGCTCTTTTGCCTAGAATTCATAACACCGGCACACAAAAAAAACCACCGTCACCACGTGGAGGTGCCCTGGTTACAGGCACAAGCAATTAAGTCTTCAAAAGTAAAAAACGAGAGTAAAAAAAAAAAAAAAAAAAAAAACTTTTTTCGGAATTTTGAAGGGTTTGTGTGATTTTTTTACGTATAAAACGGCTCGTGATCTCAATAAAGTTTCGATTCATATTCAGCGGATCGAAATACATGAACATCACGCTTAGTTTAGTTCCAAAACATTTTGTTATCATTAAAACTGCCGATTTTCATCATTTTTACGCTTTTTTGAAGTTTTCTCGAAATTTCGAGGGTGTAGGGGTCAAAGTGACCTCAAATTCGGATTCAGCGGACCAAAATACGTACCCGTAGGTAGGTCCGGTCAAATGCACATTCTACTTAATTTTTTTTGTGTGCCGGTGTATTATTAGTGCACATCATGCACTTTTGTAACCTTAATGTAAAATTTGTATTTTCATACAGTCTACCCCTAACCATCTAAACGATACCACAGTTAGCTCTTAATCATTGACGTGACTCCTCAGCTCGCCATCGGCCATCAGCGGCTGACCATTGTAACTATTTATAATAAACCATTTACAATACAACCAATTTCTCTCCATAACTGACCACTTTTTTTTTCTTTCTTTTTTTTTTTAACGTGGTTCAAATCTGCTCATGGAACGCACGGACGTATGCGCAAACCGTAGTTTTCACACACGCTGCTCCGCGCGGCAGACAAGGTCATCTCTCGTTGCGATGACCCGCGTGCTAGGTTGGCCTAAACATTCCACGATATCCCTATCTGGCGTATATGCCAGGGCTTCTGGAGACACATGTCCATGCATTCTTCTGAGGCCCTGACGACGCCCCACCTCTACAAAGGTCCTTCGTCAAGTTATTTTAAGAGGCTTGGTGAGACCTCGGTGGGCGCGCGGCCGGCGCTGCGACACGTCCAGGACGCTTCACTCTGCTCGGGTGAGCTGAGCGCTCCCTCTCTCTTTCTGGCTCCTCCTTTTGCGAGAACGACGGACTCGCAGCAGGAGGACACAGCCTCTCAGGCCCTAGAGCTCCCGACCATCGCCCTTACGAGCGATGGTAGGGAGAGGTCCCTACCTGCGTTGAAGGTTAGATCCCTGAAGGGTTCCCTCCACGCAGGGCACTCGACCAACGTGTGCTCGACGGTGTCGTCGACTCCGCCAGCACAGTGATGACAGCGCGGAGATAGTTCCCGACCTATGCGATGCAGGTAGCTTCCGAAGCATCCGTGCCCCGTCAGCACCTGCGTCAGGCGGTAACTTAACGCTCCGTGCGTCCTCCCTAGCCAGTCCCTAAGGTGGGGCTAAACGGCCTCCACTGTGACGACCCCGGCGCTGGGCATCCCCAGGACTAAGGCTGCTCAAACCTATATATGGCCGTAATGTGGCCCGTTTACGATTTTTAAATGGCCCGCCTAAATAATGTATATTCTCACCAAGTAGGGTCTTACGTACGCGGTCACTAACAAAAGATGTTCATGAGAAACTTTTCTTAGATCTTAGTTGTGTAAAAAATGAAAATTTAATTAGTAACGGAACAACATATTTATGACCTATTATTGCTATCAACACCTAATTTAAATCCTGACATAAACAATATATTACAACAACAGCTATGCGGTGAAATCGCATTGATTATAGATATCGGTCACATACCATAGTTTTAATTTAGACATTTTTTGGCATGAGGTAAAAAATATAATTTTTTTTTTTTTTTTTTTCCGAATGAATCGATAGCCCTAGAATTTTGATCAGTGACGTTACGAGCTAAAGTAACACGGAGGCTAGCGTTTTCGCGCGGGAATTTATAATTTAAATCACTTTTTAGGCCTTTTAACGCTGTCTAAAAAAATAATAAATAAAAATCTAAAACTTTATTTATCATCGAAGGATTAAAATAAGGAACAATATCCTATCATAGTTAGTAACGGCAACAGTTAGCGTGCCGCTAGAAAATTCTGAACCGTCTGTGTTTGGGGCGTTAAGGTGTTGAATGCTTTGCACTGGGTTCTTACAAATTAAAAGACGAGTTTACTTCTTGAGGTTTAATTGACAACTGACAGTTAAAACTAAGTTCACGTTAATATGCCGGTTTCGCATGAATATAGAAACATATGATTTATAAATCAATATGTATGTATGTATGTATACTATTAGACAGTCTGTTTGGTCCGAGTAATAAAAAAAAGTTTAGCAGCCACGGACTAAACCGGACAGTGAGAGATAAGATTGTAGATATAAAATGATAGGTCTAGTGGTTTAGAAATGGGTATACTTGCAGGGTTACTGCGACGTGTTCCTGAAGTGCCGCGCGGTGGACGCGGAGGGCCCGCTGGTGCGGCTGAAGAACCTGCTGCTGAACCGGGCGACGCTGCAGACGGTGCAGGCGTGGGTCACGGAGCAGTGGTGGGTGGTGCTGCTCGCCGGCGTCGCGCTCATCGTCTGCATGGGCGCCTTCGTCAAGTGCTGCGCCGTGCACACGCCCTCCTCCAACCCGAAACGACCCCCCGCCAGGTACCCCCCACCGCCCCACCCTAATCTAAAGGGAGTTTTTGCCTGGATGCGCGCAGTAATGTCAAAAAAATTTTTTTTTTACTAAATAGATATAAATGTATATACACGATACCAATACGAAAAATACAATTTTTTAAATGTTTTCGTCTGTCTGTCTGTTTGTTCCGGGTAATCTACCGGAATTTTTTTTTTTGTAGATTTGTTACTCTCCGGGTAACTTTAATTTTTTGGAAATAATTAGGGTTCCATATAAAATAAAACGCAGTGAAGAACATAAGAAACGCGGGCGCAACGTGGACACACAGCTTGTTATGGAATGTAACGCGTGACGTTTATTCTGTGGTACTTACCGACAAAGCTCCATGGAGAGTTTAACCAGGACGAGCCTCCCGTTTTGCTAGATCTTGGTAACACTGACACAAGATTGAAAATACACAAATTGCCATTAACTAAGAAGAAGATGAAGAACCACAAGCAAAACATCAAAAACGGACCATAAATAAGGCTGAACCGGTGGAAACGAAATATGAAATCTGATTTAAAATACTGAACTAATTTTAACCTAGAGAGGAAATGTATTAGATTTAAATTTGTCGTCGCACTTTAATTCTGGAGTAACTTTCGTTTTGCGGGAAAGAGATAGAGCACCCCCTCTCGATCTCGACGAAAAATTTTAATCGTTTGGTATCTCAGAATTTTATTAGCTGAAAAGTATAGCGAGCTTTTTTTTTTAAATCTCCTTTCATACTGCTTCTATCCGTCCTTTAATATTCGAGATTATGACGCTTAGCGTCAGAATATCTGACCTTGAAACTTTAACTCGCCTATATTGTTATGAAAGGCGTTTGTCTGAGACGCTCCGCCGGCCGATGAACACGTTGCGGCGCATGCGCAACCACAGCAGCGGCGCTGGCGGGGGCGGGGGGGCGGCGGCGCACGGGCCGGCCCCCGCCCCGGGCACCGGCGCGCCCGCAACCACAAGGGGTACGCGCCCCCGCTCACTCACAACGCCAGGGATCTCGGTGAGACCGTCACCTTACACTATTCATGTTATCATAATTACAACTCGCACAATAACTAACAAATACATACATAACGTCACGCCTCTCTCCCATAAGGGTGGGGTTACATCCTCCCATCAGCTACGATCTTGAAACACGTCTTTCGCTTCTTCTATACCCTGTTCGAAACCACAAGATCAATCTGGTAAACAAACAACACTTTTCACGATATCACGATTTTTGCACTCAAAAACACTACGTAATCATGTTTATATGTCTTAATCCACTTAATGTGTCGAGTAACCATAAAAATGAGACAATAGGAAAACAATGGAAAGCTGGCGTAAACGCCAGGTTAGCGCTCGAGTTGTTAAAACAAGATTTAACTAAATTTCTAAAAATTGGGGCCACAGACTAAACTGCTTCATGGCGCTTTCATGTTTCGTAAATCAATCGTCTTTATTAATTATAGGGATGTGACTTTAGGTAAATCATTTTAAATGAACTTTTCATATCAAGTTCAAATTTATAACAAGTGTAGATACACTGTATCGATCCCCACCTATCCGACTCTAAAATCGGCTTGAGTTTTACGGCGAAGGAAAACATCGTGAGGAAACCAATAGCATGGTGGTAGGGCATGCCCGCCTGGGTAGCTACCACCATCAAGTTTGAATTGAAAATCTGTCGCCAAATACTAACAGGCGTGTTTCGGCAGCATCACTTGAGAATCAGTACCTCTAGGCTTAGTGTTTACCATCCTGGACCACATCATCACTTAACATCAGGTGAGATTGTGGTCAAAGCACTGAGCCTATTCCGTGTAAAAAAAATAAACTATTTGAGCTAGGCAATATACGACTAACCTCGTAAACCGAAGTGAATTTTTGAGGTTTTAGACTATTTTATTTGTAAAACACTGACAATACATTCCATTATATTATACTAGATGTAAATCATCTGTCTCTTTTATTATTCTAGTGTATGGTGTTAGGGAAGTATAGATTTTTTTTTAAACGAATCTGTATTAAAATAAAATAGCGTCAGCGCCGGCGGGGCCGAGCGGGCGGCGCGCTGAGCCGTACGCGAATGCGTACCCGCAGTCGTACGAGATGCGCCCGCCGCAGAAGGTCTGACAGTACGAGTACTGCGGTGCGGGGGCTGTGGCGGGCGCGGTCGCGGGTGCACCCGCACCCGGGGCTCAGCTCGAGCTGGTCGCGCTCGCGCCCGGCGTGCCCCTGCTGCTCGGGTACGTGTACCGCGCCGAGCCGCGCACGGACCCCGGCACCGTCACCGTCGCCTCGCAGACCACCATCACTCTGCACTCGCCCGAGTCCCTCACCGTCACTAACCCGCAGCGACCCCAAGCCGACATATGACTCAACTAGTTTCATAAACAACTCTTGTGACTTGTCTAATGTTTTCCTAATACTAGTTATGTAACGGAAACCATTTAGTCCCGTCTAAAACAATTAAAGGAAAATCGAATTATTCAACGCCGTTCAAATATTTATATTTGATGGAGTGAGAGGTCGAATGGTAATTACGTAAGCAATGCTTACTGGTCTAGTTTTGTTTTAATTTTTCAAAATTGATGCTAAGTCATAAATAACCCATTTTTTTTATAACACTTCAATGGCATCAAAACTTGTGCAATAGTGTATTTAACAAACTCAACATTGTATGCACCGACCAATGAGAATGCCGTTATAGTTATGAAATGAAATGAAATATATGAAAAGCCTTTTACGTCGCTCGCGTTGCTCCATAACATCATAAGTCGTCGACGTACCTTTAGTAGGAACTAGTTTGTATATGCGAATTAATATAGTCCTCACAAAATAAAAAAAAATCATAATAACTTTCTACAGATCTAACACTAACAAGCAATCGAAAAGGCACCTCTATAAACAAATAAATATGATTTTCATTCCATTCTGATAAAATTACAATGCGTTTTAATTATGAATATTCGTGGACCTACGCCATATTGTGACGTCATAGGTGTCAAATCGAAAAAATAGTTACGTATGGTTCATTAAAACAACGCATATTAATAGTCAATAAAACAATAAGACCAATAATTTACTAAAAAAAAAAACTATGCAAATATTTTTGTTTCTGTCGATACTTTTTTATCGAGCTTTGACAGATCAAGGTCATTGACGCGCATAATCTTATTTGAAACGCATATTCTATTATTATTGTCTATGGCTGATTCAAACCATTTTAAACCAACTGTCTTCTATTTACAAACTGTTCTTGGAAATGTATAATGGAACCTTAACGAATTTTTGAAAATTTAATATCGATTTCTCGTATGCTTTCTTTCATTTTTTATCGATTTGCTTAGTTGCATCACTATTGGCGTTAAGTCGGGGCCTTTATTTTTTGATCCCGAAGTCCCGATCTTTAAAAGCCCTTCCGATTATCTAGTTAGAAAAAAAAACTTATTTTGTGAGGACAAATGAATCTTGCGAATGAAACATCTTTGACAATTAACTTTGATATGGTTTTTACATCTCATTGGTTGCCGTCGCTCGATGTACCGCGGTTACCATCGTGTGATTGGTAGATTATACCAGGGAACTTTCCCCACAACGTTAGTTTATTGTTCAAGATGTTTCCCCGGTAATTATGTTACTGATGTTTTAATCAACTTTATCACAATTTTTGTTCATGATTAATTTCAGTACAAGATGAACGGCGACTTTACCTATTGTGAGATAATAAATAAATTCTTTGCTCAATACGAATGATTATTAATATTGATCGACAGTTTCAAGGAGCTCAAAATATAAGTGTGTGTATGTATGTCAGTGACTCGGTGGGATATTTCACGAATTATTTTTACTACCTTAAAAGTATTTTGTAACGTGTGACGAAAATCCGGACTTTTCGATGACAATCGTATTATCAATCAAGAGTTACAGACTGGACGGTTATTGTATATTTTTGTATATATATGGAGATATGTATACAAACTTACTGTGGTAAAAAAAGATATTCATACAGATATTAAAATTTAATTTGTAATGTAAATCATTATAATAATGTTCCATTAGAATCTCCATTATTGTAATTTTATATAATACAATATATATATAAATATAAATAGTTATTTTAAACAGTATTTAATGTAAAGTAAGTGTAATGTCGAGGTGCCATTATACCGGTTTTGTACTCCAGCTATTTTATAATATTCGTTTTTTTTTTTTTTTTTTTTAAATTAATTAACCCGTCTCTTTACATCGATGTCTTGGTCATTCGGTCTCGGACATAATCCATGGTAGTTTTTTTTTTTCAAACATATATATTTACTCTTTATGTGGTAATTTAAATTTATACTTCTTGTTTTATATACCGTAACTAGGATATATTGTATTTGTAGTAAATTTAACAGTATTGCCAAATTAACAAATCTAATTATTAGACTGAGAAAAAAAAAAACATTTTTGAATATGACATTTTTTTTTTATTTTTTTTTTTTTTACCTTATTGCGTTTTGTAAGTGCAATTTATGAATTTTATTCTTTTTAACTATATTTATCTAATAGTTTATGTAACAGATGAAAACATCTTGCATATCACATCACGACCCTCTCTATATGTAATATTGTATGTAACGTCTGCAACAGTTCAATTGATCTCTTTGATTAGTATAATGAGATTTTCTTTTATTATCTGTGTTTTTTTTTATGTTATTTTACTTAGATATAATTAATTTTTCCGTCGTGCAAGCCAAAGAGCATGATGTATTTTATGATTTCTATAGATTTTTTTTTTTAAATTAATATTAATAAGAAGCGTTAATAATAAGTGTACCGTGTTAATGCCATTTTATTAGTGAATGTGAATAGCAATATGCAAGTTTTTTCGTATTGTGTACTATATATATATATATATATATATATATATATATAATAATAATAATAATACTGTATATTTGTATGTAATATTGAAAAGGTGACATTATGTTGTAGAGTGACTTGACCAATCGTTTAAATGATGGATAAGTTAATTTCCATCGACGTAAGTAGTAAAATCAATGGCATTATTTCTCCCCTAAGTATATATAAGGCTAGTTTACCGTAATAGGATTATTCAAATGACATTGTGAATATTTTTAATTAACAAGATGAATGAGTTACAACATGTGATTTCATAATAAATACAATAAATTTTACATTAATATAGGGAGTTTTATTTATTTATTCTATTCAAGTCATACGTGCGTACTGTGGTGACCCGAAACGATGTCTAGTTTTAGATAGTCACGGTTTACAGGCATCCGCTTTGTTTTCAAATTAATTAGTTCCAAAACATTTTTTTTATCATTAAAACTGCCTATTTTCATAATTTTTACGGTTTTTCGAAGTTTTCTCAAAATTTCGAGGGGGTGTAGGAGTCAAACTGACCTCGAATTCGGATTCAGCGGACCAAAATACGTACCCTTAGGTAGGTCCGGTCAAATGCACATTCTACTTAATTTTTTTTTGTGTGCCAGTGTAATTTATCTATGTTAATACTATTGAATTTAATGTTTTTCCTTTTCATAAGATTCTGCAATAATTTAAGCAACCACAGACCATCAATTTTAACTACATATAATCATCATTAGAGCCGATGACAATACCGTTTTATTTGATTACAAATATAGAATGCTGATTTTTTATGGATTGCTTTGAAACGGTTATATACAGTTTAAGCATATAGGGCAAGAACTGTCCATAGGTAATCATAGTTATTTATCTATATATATAAAAAATTCTGATATGGATAAAATGCATTCCTATCGCAGTCAGATCTCAAATTATATAAGACCAGTGTAAGTACAATTTGTGCCTTCAATTTGACTTAACTACTGCTGTGTAAACATAAACTTTTGGGAATGAATACGTCAAGTTGATCGAGCTTAAATCAACACCGGTATTAAAATACGACTGTTTGACCGTTAATTGGCCTGTAACTCGCGAGTCACTGAACCGATTTATATTATTTTTTTTTAATTCACAGATATATTATCTGGTCAGGTTTTATGTGTATATTTTTATTTTGTTTAACTGCCTCGGTGGCGCAGTTGTATTACGGTGCGACTGCCGTTCTGAGGTCTTGGGTTCGATCCCCGGGTCGGGTCTTGTCGTATTGGGTTTTTCTACTTAGTATCATGCCGGAGTTTGAAATTTGTGCCCGATATGGCGACAGGCTCGCCCCCTGTCACATCTGGGACACGGAACTAAGCTCGGCGAAATGTGGATAGTGTAGTTCGCTATTTCACCTCTGCCTAACCCTTCGGAGATAACAGGTGTCAGCTTATGTTTATGTACTCGTATGTATGTTTTATTTTGTTACGTTAAATAGTAAGTATTTAGGAAAAGTAATAAGAAAAACAAAATAAAAAACTTCAAAACGAACATTATTGTGCATACTAGTAATATTGTATTACTCAATGTATTATAAACCATCATCATCATTCTTATGTCTTTTCCCAACTCACTTGGGGTCGGCGCAGTATGTTTTCTTTTTCCATCCATCCCATACATCAGCCGTCGTCTCTTAATTTACTCATTTTCTCTCATATCCTTTCTTACACACTACATTCACACTTTCTTCGGCCTTCCTCTACTTTTCCATCCTTCCACATTCATATTCATTACTATTTTACCCACATGCTCATAACGTGTCCATACCACGACAAACGGGAACCTTTCAACTTTTCTACCACTGGCGCAACTTTCAAACTCCCTCTAATATTTCTTATTAATTCATTCATTTCTTATTTTATCCATTATTGTGACACTACACATCTATCTCAACATTTGCATCTCAGCTACATCCAATCGTTTCTCATTTATCTTCTTACTAGTCCAGCATTCTAATCCATGCAATATGGCAGGTCTTATGATGGATTAAAGCAGATACTATAAAATAAACTTGAAATACAGGTGTATTTTATACTAGCTGTGCCCGCGCCTTCACCCGCTGGGAATTCAGACAATTTGCATCCTATGTTCTACCCCTTGATGCAATATATGCATTACCTAATTTCAACGAATTCTGTTCAGTTGTTTTTGCGTGATTGACGAAAAACTTAATAAACAGACAGACAATCTTGTTTTTTAAACTATCAAAATGTTGCCTGTACTTGATTGTGAAGCCCCACTTTGTATTTTTTCTTCAATATCTTCAATGTACAGATTTCGTTTCGTTACGCTTTTATTATAAGTATAGATTAATACTACAGCTTTGATCTGCCAGAAGCGCTAAAATGGGACCTAACATTCAGTTCAAAAAGTTACATTTTCAAAAATTATACAACAGTTTATTGCAATAGTTTATTAATAACTGAAATATTTGTATATACAAGGTACAAAAGTATTTACTCATATCTAAATGTAAACGTTAAGTCAATAGATTATACAGGCATCGTTTGAGGGAGTGCATAAACAAAAGCAACACATAAAATGTATGGTCCACAAATAAAATAATTTATAACTAAAACGTGTATGTATAATAAATGTTATCCTTTTATAAAATGTCTCGTCTTTTACAAAATTTCCGAAATCTTAACTTATACCATTACATTTATTAAATGAATAAATTACACCGAATATGTATTTATTTACCATGATAGCAATTGTTCTGACACTGAACTATCTCTGTCTTTATATCTATGTAGACAATTAACTTCTTACCAATTAGGTACATTAAGAATAAACATGCTAGTCTCAGTAGGCGACTACGTGTTATTATCGCTTAATTTTTTCAACTTTTTAATGTAACTTATTATTTAAAATAGGGAATAGTTCTCCAGTCTCATTAAAATCCCCGGAAAAAAAATAAGTGGAATATAATCATAATAACTATGTTATCTATAATTTCTGTTATAATAAATATAATAAAGCTAAGGGAATAAAGTTATATTAAAGTGCTTATAGACAATTATATTTAAAACCATACCTATATCTTGGAATCCTTTATCAATTTTAGGGAATATTTTTTTAAAATATTATTACGCCGAAGTTTTCTTACCGCGGCCAAAGGAGTAGCTCATCATTCTTATACTCTTTTTATTTCCTTCATAAAATTATTCACTTCACTTCAGAGCTAGTATTGTTTTTTGATACTCTTAACAATATTTATTTAATTATCATCGTATTATTTAAATTCAATTAAAAAGATTAACGATAAAGAATAACATTACTATTATTTTTATAAAATATCGTTATTGTTTGGCTGTAATGTATTGTATACTGCGGAAACTTTTCAAGCAATGCGCTAAAAATCAATAGATCAATAAGTCGGCTAAATTAGATGAGAAAGTGGATAAACAGTGTCGCTCAAGGTTTACGTGTAATGCGTTTCAAATAAAGATCAGCGCCATATTGTGACGTCATAGCTAAGGAAAAAAATATGGTGTGTATGGTTCATTAAATCAACACATGAATAGTCTGAATATTTAAGCAAATTTTCACTAAAAAAAGGGAAAAACTATGCAAATAATTTTGTTGCTTTCCATACTTTTTTTATCGAATTTTGACAGATCAAGTTCATTGACGCGTGCATTCTTATTTGAAACGCATAGTGGGTATAAACTTGGCTTATATTTGATGACATGGCAGGCTGGGGTCGGAATGATGATTAGGCAATTAATAATTTATTTTTCAATATTATGTCAAAGTTTACGTAATCATGGAGGATAAGAGGTTTGATTACTTTACTTTTAAAATATTCGAAATTTTGATTACATAATACTTTAGTAACGTCAATAACTAATTTATACAGAATTAACAAAAATAAAACAATCTATATTTTTTTCTCAATATCTCGCTTTTCTAAAGTCTTGTGGGAAAAGAGGAATCACGTTTGAAATACTTAACTATTCTGCCATGTGATACGGTGAATTTGCTCCTACGTTCCTTCGAAAAAAAATCTTTAGCCAGAACATTGAGGTACACTGGTATAATTTATATACTTCAATGAAAAGGATTTGACACTAATAAATCTCTCTACTTAACAACCAATACTGAAATCTAACCTAACAAAATCCTAAATCATTAGTACAATAACATAATAATAGTAATATATTAATGATTTGAAGGAAATCATGTCAATATCTGCTTTGGCGTGTTCTAAAGTACAAGAAATTATATAAGCATTTAAAACTGCCTGCAAAATATAAACTTTACAAATGTAACTGCATTTGCTCTTGTTTATAAACTTCGTGATACGCATTCCGTATTAAGACATATGGGAAACATGATTCCAATAAATCCATGGTTAGGAATGGTGACTCTTGAACTATTAAATCTAAAAGGAGATACACTGACTCTCTGTTTTTGGTGGCCTCTTTATCAGTTTCTTGCCCCAAACGTAGTAAAGAAGATGACGCCAACGCTAGGAATTCTTTCATACGGTCTTCAATATCACCTTGTCCACAAATAGTAAACAGTGCTCCAAATATATGATTTATAGCAGGCGCCATACAATGAATATTATTTGCATGACCTTCTAAGGATGGTCTATAGAAAGACACATCAACTCGTGCAAGTCTTGGTAGAGAAACTGCCACAAACACCATGAGGAGACATACAACTAAATGCTCTTCCTCCTCTAGCTCTGCTTTATGTTGCCTTAAAGCTGATGCCAATGTAGGATCTACCTTGCAAGGCAAACCAGCTGCAGAGCACATCTCTGAGATCATTCGCATTGGATCGCCACTAGGTAACTGTTGCTGAAAATCCTTTATCGAACTAATCAAAAATGGAATTCTCCGCTCTAGAACATCTAAAAGTGATTCTTGAGCAATTTGTCTGAAGCTTAAAATTACTCCAACAATTGTCATCCTTTGCAACACATTATCTACATTTTGTAATCTTTTAAATTGCTCTCTCATTATTTCTGGTTTGTCAAAATTAGTTCTCAACATTTGAAGGACTTCTTTGTTTTGTACCACCAGCTTTTTAAGCTCTTGAACTTGGCTAGCAATATGCCACATCAGTGTTTCACTCAGTAACTTCATACCATATGGCCCAATCAGTTCAGCCAGTGCCCTCAATTCATTAATATCAGAATATTCCTCAGCGTTGAAAGGGATTGCACCCTCAGCTGTCAAACTGACAAATGCTTTTTGGTTCATAGAAAAACATATATTTCCAGCACTCACTCTTCTGAGTAAAATTTCAGAATACCATTGAGTGTAGAGTGATGCAATAGTTTTTTCACCATGACTGTCCATATTTTGTGTTTGTTGCAATAGGCAATTATTAAAAACTCGTGTAATATCAATATGCACATAATTTTCAACTGTTTGCAACACATTCATATATGCTCTGACACTAACAAGAAGTTCTGATGGTTTGGCAATTTCACTTGTGTCTTGATTGAACATAACCATTCCAACTAAAGCCTTTGAAAATCTTGTTTCAAGATGTTGGTGTAAATACTCACGAGGAGCAAAAGTATATTCCCATACATTTACAGTGGCACAGTAATTGATTGCATAGCACAGTTCAGTTAATGCCATGTGTAATTTATCCATGGTAGTCAATTCTTCTCTTGTTTTCCTGTAACTTTCTGCTCCAGGCTTCACAATTTCTATAGTATTCTTCTTATTCTTGTCCTTCTTCTTTCTATTTGCTAAATGCGCAATAGTCTGTGCACAATGTTTTGGTAATAATTTATCACTCATTGTACACTGTTCATCACATATTGTTGTGATTATATTTTTTGCTTCTTTTGCCATTTCATCTAAAAATATATTAACAACTGAAAGACTCCTTTCCCTTATATGGTGTCTCTCTTCTGGACATAACTCATGAGTGCAATTCTGGAAGTGACTACAAATGAGTGGGAATGCAATTATGTAACGATTCTGTGCTGGAAATTCCAAGCACATATGGAATTGGCTTTCAAATATCTTACTATAAAAGCAAAATAAGGACAAATCAGAGGTTTCCACCATGATTTCATCAAGATTATCGACCATCTTAGTATGGAAGACCATTTTATCAATGAACTGAGCCAATTCTTTATGATCTGCAAGATTCAGAGGTGTTTTTGCTACAGAGGTGTATGCTTGCAATCTCAACCAATCAAGACGAAATGCTCGAAAATCAAATAACTCTTTGTCGTCAATTTGTTTAACACTTAAGCTTGCTGCTGTGTTACACAAGGAAGAAAGTATGACACTTTCATCCTCTGGGCAAACTTGTAAATTTTGAATCATCATATTCAAACCTACTGCATCAAAACCTGAGAGATATAGTATGTAATATCTTTGAAAGACTTGGCTATATTTTCTCACTAGAGCTCTCAATTCTTCCATATGAAACAATAATTCAGGCATCTGACGATCCACAAGATCTTCTGCAGATTTACCTTTTACCTTCTGTGGTGGATTATCATTGTGTCGAAGTAGCCAAAATACTTCATCTCTTGCATAACACAGCCCAATGAATATCAACAATGCTTTAGGTCCTAACAAGCCAGGTTGATCAGTCAAAATAAGCCCAAGCTCTTTAAGAGCAGTCCTTAAGAACTTTCTTCTCTCTCTGTGTTTATAACCAGCTTTCTGAACAGCATGATGATAGCAGTCTTTGACTTCTGATATTCTCTTTCCATATCCTTTTATACTATCAAAAAAACCTTGTATGTAACTGTGAATAAAAATGACTTCATCCCTGAATAAAGCCACAACCCAACCAGACTCTAGTGCACTAACCCACATTTTATTAGCTTGTTCTTGTTGAAGCATTTGGTGGCAGACTGCAAAGCCAAATATGATCCATCTTTCAAGCGATTCTAAAGATACATACTCACATGACATAGTATTTGTTTCAGATGGTTTCACTAATTGAGCTGGGTTACTAACTAAGCTCAATTTTTGTTCTGATCTCCAATGCTCTGCAGTCATATTCCTAGCTGGATACACATGCCACAGTGAAGTCAAAGCACCAGCTAGAACTTTATGATGTGGTATAAATTCTTCTGATAATTTTTTTAGTGGCGCATCATAGTCATTAATTAGTAGCCCCAGACGAGGGAAACTTTGTTCTATCTGATTATGAACCATTTCATGAGCAGCACTAAATAAACCAAGCACAGCTCTACGATCTTCAACACGTGACAACAAAATCATAAGTGTGATATAAGTGATAACTAAATCAAGGTAATTTTTTGTTAATTCAAAATTTATAGTTAAATCTAAAGTGACCTGACAAGCATCCATTATATTAAGAAGTTCACATACATTATCCTTGAAATCTAAAAGATCTACAAATGTATAATAATACAGAGACAGTGACTTGATAATTTCATTTCTTATGCTTGTTATTGCTTGTAAGGCTTTTACATCAATATTGGGGAATCTTCTAACAATGTGCTTTATTGAAGACTCCAAACCTTTATCAGATAAAAAACCTGGTTTAGACTTAGCATCTCCACATGCCTTCTTGATGTTATAAATTCTAGTTAAAATTCCAACTCCTCGATCATTTAATATAATCAACTTTTCAGCCAGTTTCTGCTGACTGATATGAACTGATCTGGACATTGTAGACATGTTTCTGTAATAAATAACAACAAGTAATTAACACTGCAATCTTTTAATTACCTACTCTTTTCGATTTAGACCTCCTACATCGCAACTTCCGTTTGTGATAATTAGCTTAGTACTACAGTGCACTACCATTATTGTATAATGTTTGCACATTACGAAGTTAATATAAACATTAAAGTTAAAATATAACTTATAATTGACTTAATAAATACACGTTATTTGTTATGATTTATTTATTACCTGTAAATTTTCGTTTACAAAAAATAAATGGTTAATACACGTTTTAACGTTCCATTTTTATTCATACGCAAGTCCTTCAATAAATATACTAAGCATTTAGATTAATTAGATACAGGGAAACGTTTCTATTGCAATTTTATAGAAAAGGGAGTGTCGCAAACACTACCTTCCATTAGTAAATTTGACACTTTGACATTTTCAATAATGGTTTTTTTTAATTACGTGGAGAGGCCAAAGCCAACTTATCATACATTCTTAATTTACTTTATTTGTTCTGATCTCGAGCCTTATAATATTGTTTTTGCAACATAACATAACTATTTTGTACAATTGGACACTATTAAAAATATTTTAAAATTACTGTTTATTTTAACTATAATAGGCAAGTAGTAAAAGGAGTGGAACACATTTTATTTATCTGTAAGTAACCTTTAATAAATCTGAGCAGCAGAGATAAATAATAAAAGTGATTATATTGGGGTACTTGGTGTAATTTTGGTCTGTCATGATATATCGTGCTTGTTTTAATTCATTATTTTGCAGTATTTGACTATATATTATGTAATTTTAGTGGCATTTTACGTGATATAGTATATTTATGATACATGAGTGTAGTGAAGTGAAAATAATGTCTCGGATCGTTATTTCTGAAATGTCCTAATCATTCCAGTTGTGGTCGAAACAGAAGGCCACCATTTTGTTACCGCCATTCATTTATTGATAGTGTTCCTACCGTCTGACTTGGATGCATGGTCTGCTGGTACCTTTGCCTTTTTCTTAAAAAAGGAATAAATGAAACAAAAAAAAAGAAGCAAATGTCAAATTTGTTTCTTTTGCGAGGATATTCAGAGGCAAAAGTTTAGTACATAAGTCACAATTATTTTATTTGTTCTAAGAGAGTCGTTCAGTGTTATCTGGCCTTGTGCTTGTTTAATTGGTAGTAACTGAAGTAATATCCCTTGTTCATCATGCCGCGCATTATGATAAAAGGCGGCGTTTGGCGCAACACGAGGTTTGTAAACTAAATTAAATACTTATGGCGATATAACTCCACATATACACCTCATCATTTAAATATGATATTTCTGTTTTGTAGGATGAAATCCTCAAAGCAGCTGTGATGAAATATGGAAAAAATCAATGGTCACGTATAGCATCATTGCTCCATAGAAAATCTGCTAAGCAATGCAAAGCTCGGTGGTATGAATGGCTAGATCCAAGTATCAAAAAAAACGGAATGGTCACGCGAGGAGGACGAGAAGCTTTTGCACTTGGCTAAACTTATGCCAACACAATGGAGGACTATAGCACCTATTATTGGACGTACAGCAGCACAATGTTTAGAGAGATACGAATATTTGCTGTAAGGCTGACTATATATGAAATACTTTTAATTTTATTCTAAAGTCCATTGTATAAATATATGTGGTATTCAATGTAAAAGTGGTTTTTAACTCCGTTATTTCTATTTTTTTTTTTGTTTTTTGCGTAATGTATTCACATTTAAATTTATCTATCATTATAAAAGTAAAGTAATTGTATCACATGCACTACATACTTATTTACTAAAGGGAGACTTATGGGAGCTAAAAGGGAAAGGAATTAAAATAGTCAAATATTCATAATAAAAGGGAAATAGGTCAGCAAGTATTCTAAAATTCCATTGTAAGGAAATAGTGCCATTTTACAATTAACTTAATTTATTTTCATTGATGATTTTTAAAATATGAGGATCTTGCTCACCAACATCTTAGTAAACTTGTTTCTATAGAAATGGTAGTTTTAAATGTATCTTAAACTTAAATTTTCTTCAGAGATCAAGCTCAAAAGAAGGAAGAGGGAGAGGATATGGGTGATGATCCTCGTAAATTAAAGCCTGGTGAAATTGATCCAAATCCTGAAACAAAACCTGCAAGACCTGATCCCAAGGACATGGATGAAGATGGTATATTTTAGAAATATGAATAAATAAATTTATAAGATATGTATAATAGTAATAGTAGTATTATTATAATTGCTACTAATTTCACTTAAAATACATTTTTTTATTTAACACCTATTTAATGTTATATGCGTTAGAATCAATTCATATATCTTTTTCATAAATACATTGAAGAGTAAATCTAACAAATAAGGAAATTTATCATTGCTTTCTTCGTAATAGATCTAGCTATAAATTATAGCTTAAAAAGAAATGTAATAAAGTTATTGTTATTTACTACTATTCCAGCAAAAGTGTATTGAAACATATATTTTATAAAGAATATGTCCTAAAAATTAAAATCTCTTAGGAGATATTTAGGGGCTGTTCACATATTATATTAAAATAAATGGGGATAATTGGTCTGTCCATTATTTATTTTTGATGATATGATATGTAACTATGGAATGATAGAAAAGTAGAGAAAGACCAAAGAAAGTGTGGATGAAGTATGTAAGAAATGATATGAAAGATAAAGGAGTAAATGAAGAGATGACAGCTGATAGGGGCGTATGTAAGAAGAAAACATACTGTGCCAGCCCCAAGTGAGTTTGGAATAAGGTATGAGAATGATGATGACAGGGGGTTATGAGATCTAGGGCGGTCTAAATGATGAATGTATAAGCAACATATACTTATTAATTTCCTTTTTTTTATTATGCCAATGCTTATTTAATTATGATGGAGGGGGGGGGGGAGTAAGAGTTGAATGCCTGTCTTTTTTTATTAAATTAACTCCTTAAATAGTTCAATTTTATCTGCTTAACATTTAACCATCAGACTTTAATTTATACTTATATCTAATGCAACAGGTGTGTGTAAAAATATTTTTTTAAAGGAAAAAAAAAGAAATATATTTATCAGTAAAAGAGTACAAGAGAGGAGTCATATAGAAAAAACTTTTTATTTATCTGTTAAACAAAATTAGTTAAACCAATATTAGATATTATGTTCAAGATCTGCTGTCAAAAAGATCAAAACTGGTCATTTGACCTGTGATGGTGGCTTTATTGTTAATAGTTTAGTTAATTGGACAATCAGTATTGTAACCATAGTTTGATCCCATTAGTTTTATGTAATTTAATTTACATATTACATGTTACATATTATTATTTAGCTTGAGATACAATTATAGTTTTGTGATCTTTTTAGAACTTGAAATGCTGTCAGAAGCTCGTGCCCGTCTTGCTAACACACAAGGTAAGAAGGCAAAGAGGAAGGCTCGTGAGAAACAACTTGAGGAAGCACGTCGCCTGGCAGCCCTTCAAAAACGAAGGGAACTGAGTGCTGCTGGTATTGCAGTACCAATCAGGTCTGTAAATTGTAATCCACAGATTAAGCAACACATCTTGCAATGATAACAATTTTTTTTTACTAATCAAGACACAGTTAACCAAAAGCCATTTAGAGCCTCATAGATCTTTTGGGGCGAGCATTTAAGGCACTTAAAGTGGTAAGGATCTAAGCTGGTGTTATTTATCCCAATTTCTAAATTTAAAAAAAAGTTTTTTTAAATACCCATATCATTTTAGTGGTATATGTAATTACAATTTTCCTATTTCTACTTGATAAGTTTCGTCTTTCATTGCTGATAATGAGCTAAAATTACTATGCTTAATATGTAAAATGCCTGTAGTGGATATATGAACGATTTTTTTTCTCAGTATGGGAACAAAACCCATGTCCTTTAGGCTATAGAAGCAGTTGAAAAATTGACTTTTATTCATTATATCTTATAATCATTTTTATGTAATTATTTCAGGCGCAAGAAGAAGCGCGGTGTTGATTATAATTCAGAGATCCCTTTTGAAAAGAAACCGGCATCTGGTTTCTATGATACTTCAACAGAAGTAGTGGATCCGATGGCGCCAGATTTCTCGAGGTTAAGACAACAACATCTCGATGGTGAATTGCTTTCGGAAAAAGAAGAGGTAAGATTTTAGTTGAAAAAAAAACTGCGATTCTTGTCCATTCATTGAATTAATTTTCGAATGATTTTTTTGGACAATTCTTCTACAGATTATTTTATATTGTAAAATTGTTACAAAGAACTGAAAAGTTTTTCTTTTATAGTTGTCATTATGATTCTATAAGCAAATTACGGAAAATTTATATGATGTTATAATAAGCTATTTAATTATGATAACAATGGCATATTTGTAACATTCTTTTCCAAATAAGAATATTTGGAGATTATATATTTCCTTCTTATAATTTTTTTTTTTATTTGTGGTTGTATTAGTCATGTATTTGAACATACATTAATTACCATGTTATTACTACTATTTACTTATAGAAGCATACATTATGTTAATGTCATCTATTATCATATATATTTTCTTCTTATTCCAAGTTATTTCTTGTCTATATTGTCTACCCGCCCCCGCTCTATTTAGTCTATGTATGCATTATCCCTTCCTCTTCCTATTCAAAAACGGAACGGCAACACGCAACCCCCGCCGCTGTCTCTCGCTATATTTTAAAGTGCATATTAATTATCCAATTGTATTACTTACGAGAATATAGAACATTCATAAAATGAAGTGAGGTGGAAAGAAAACTCTGAACCAGCTTAATCGAAGGTTAATAATAAAGGTAAGTTCCGTTTGCTCCTTTCAATATGATCCTTCTAGATATTTCCACCACCACTTTATATGCCACTTTTTGATAGTGGTAAAGTTGGCTATAGTATAATAAAGTACATTGGTATTATACTAGTATATATAATATAGGTATAAGTATAATACCAAACCTATTATACTTGCATAAGATGTATTATGTGATATAGATTGAAATCTACAATTTTTGTAATCTTTTAGAGGGAGAGACGTAAAGATAAACAAAAGTTGAAACAACGCAAAGAGAATGATGTCCCTCAAGCAATGTTACTAGGTGACCAGCCGGCACGAAAGAGGAGTAAGCTCGTGTTGCCAGAGCCCCAGGTTACTGATCAGGTAAGTCAAAGTTATTTACACTACATGCTCTTTTCTATTTAATAATTTCGAGTAAGAATAATTGAGTTCATGGATAAATATATTTTTTTTAAATCCCGCTATGTCCCTTTTTTTTTGACGAGGGGAATGCATTTACGCACTACCCTTACCTATTGCATTAGTGAGACCGAAGTCCCCCAATGCAATAGGTAAGGGGGCACGAAGGGACGACTCCGTGCCAGTGTAGGACTCGCCCGGACGTGAAGCGCCGGAAATACCAACTAAACCCTCCGGGGCCGTCCGCCGCATTTGGGATGGGGACGATACGGGATGGATTTCGCAAGCAGCGCGTCGCCCCCTGCGGCAGACCCACCCCGCCTCGTCCGTGCAATGGTCCAGTAGGGATGCGGGGGACATTCCCCACCCACCTCTTAGCCCACCTCTCAAAAAGAGGAACGACTAAAGGTCGACAGTCCGGAGGGCAGGATATATTTCCTGCCTCCCATAATCCCGCTATATGGCATAACCAGAGACTTTGTTACTTGTAGTACTAGTAGTGCTCTTTTGGTATATTTATGTTTATTTTAGCTTGTTCTTTTGTTGCTTGTTAAATATATTACTACCTTTCTGTCGGTTCAATCTTGTGTCAAAGTTTCTTGTGCAATTGTCTGAGTACATATCTGGAAGAACCGATGCCCGTTGGAGCCAACGGGTTCTCGAAGGGCTGCCGCATACCGGAAGATGCACGGTGTGTTGCTCCTCCACAAGGTGGACCGACGACCTAGTAAGTTTGTGAGAATCCGCTGGATGCGGGTGTCGCACGACCGGTCGTGTAAATCTTTAGGGGAGAACTATGCCCAGCAGTGGACGTCTTCCGGTTGAATAGGTGATGATGACGCAAGTCAATGGTCCATAACTGCTACATGATTGTAATCTTTTGTGTCCAGGAGTTACAGCAGGTGGTGAAGTTGGGTCGTGCTTCGGAAGCGGCTCGTGAGTCAGCAGGCGGTGCCGGCGCTCCCACTGACGCTCTGTTGGCGGAGTACGCCATAGCGCCCACACCCGCCACCGCGCTCAGGACCCCGACCACGCAACAGGACAGGTTAGTGGGATCGAACACCTCATGCATCAACGTAGGTTCGAACTTTATCTATAATGTAACAAAGATTTCAATGTGGAAATTGTGGTCTGTTTAGTTAACAATCTATAGATGAAGCCAAATAGCTCTCACCATTTCGCTCTGCATCTCGGGTTACGTCACTTAACATCAAGTGAGATTGTGATTAAAATTTAAACTTTTACAGTTTTCAGTATTGTTGGCATTATATTTAGGCCAAGAATGACATCACTATTTGTTATAGTACATTATTGCAAAGGCCGTGAAATAGGCAATTGCTATTTCCGCCGAGGCATGTAGAGTGCTTTTCTCAAAAGAATGCAGGGAAAAAGACATACTTTTTATATGATGGATTTAATTTAATTAATATTAAAAGTTCCATTAGTATCAAGACGAATTTTCTGCTTTGCCGCCAATTTTCTATTTATCATCTGTGCCGAAAAGCGAGCGCATTTATGGCTATACAGCCACGTGAACGCGATTTGTACTAAGCAAAGAGACTTACCTTGAGACAAGAATGATAAAAGAGATCCAATCAAAGAGTATATAACCCCATCACGCCACTTCATACAACCTTTAGGGTTTAGCTTGGTTTAAATTCCTCGGGAATTATTTGTTAGGTAACAGCCAAGCTGAGGTTCGAACCCTTGTGTTAGTTACCTTTATGCGGCTGAGTGCCTTCAGCACTCACTCCCAAAGTTCGGTGAAGCTGTAAAGGCCACTTTGATCAACAGCATTAGCTAATTTAGAACAAAAAAAATCATACAACCTTGCTGGAGCGGTTGTAATGTTCCTAATTCAAAAAATGCTCCTGCAATGGTTTTGGTTTTCTTTGTCCGTAAATTCGACACTTCATGTGTTCTTATTTGCAAATAATGACAATATTTCCATGCATGTTTAAGAAAATTTTGCCCATGGTCATTCACAGACATGTGATAATAATAATAATAATTGAAAATTTGATGAAAACAAGCCGTCTCCAAATTTTTTACTGCAAATCAGCTGATAAAAGAAAACGTTGCGAACTATTTTATCTTTTTGTTATTTATATATAGATACACAATTTCCTTGCAGGATTCTAATGGAAGCTCAAAACGTAATGGCGCTGACACACGTGGATACTCCGCTGAAAGGTGGACTGAACACTCCTCTACATGAGAGTGACTTTTCCGGTGCACTGCCACAGGCACAAGTGGTCGCTACGCCTAACACGGTCCTCGCTACACCGTTCAGGTTTATATTTACTAAAGAATAAACACCGACCGCACCTGATAAATGTTTAAACTGTTTGCGAGTTATCTATAATTAACATACACAATTAACTATTCCATTATTAATAAGTCTGTAAATGTCTGTATGTAAAATCAAGGTGATAATAATTGAGCAGCGTTTTCAACGCAAGACGATACAAGTGCTTATTTTCAGGAAACGAGTTTATTTATTTATTTTTCTAGAGATGAGACGTTTTAATAAGTTATAAATACTTTGTAGTATATTGTATTTTTTACAGAAATTTAATTAAGGATTATAAAATCAGATATGGAAACAGAGACAAAAACAACACGAAAAAAAATGCGAGACGATGTTTTGTTGTAACGCACTGTGAAAACGGTCCTCAATTAGGATAGGCAAAAAAAAAGATTAATTTTTATATCTTTAATTGCCACGAAATATCGTTCAATGAAAAAAATTCTGGTGTAGTTTAAGTTAAGTTTACCCTTAGTATTAAGATATGTCTTTTGTCATATCCCTTTTTAAGTAATACTTTTTGTTTTTTAATTGAGATTTTTATTATGTCATAATGAATATGCGTATCGCAAACGGAAGAATAAATTCTTACAAAAAATCTAACGATCTACAGAATAGACATGTTGAAGTTCAACCTTAAATAAGTTATGATGAATCTCTCAATTTTGTAAAATATTCCGTCAAGAAATAATAATTTGAAAGTAAGAAAATTCATTAAAAACAGTTTGCCGGGCGTCCCGTGACGGTCAACATATATATATATATATATATATATATATATATATATATATATAATAAGGTTTTACTCTTAGTGTAACTTTGGGCAAAAATAAAACGACTTAATTGGGTTTCTCTGTAAGACGAAAGAAACAACATTTAAAGCCCTTTATTTTCAATTGTATTTTCTTTCACAGCTCACTCTTATGTCTATTTTAAATATGTCATTTAAATGTCATCTTGACTGATGACAAGGCATAGACAAAAATAAAGAAAAACATAGATAATAATAATAGAAACTAGATTAAAATGGTTTTCTTTACATCTCCCCTTTTAGGAATATACTATTGCAAGCAGCAATGTATGTTATTGTTCATTTAGCAACAACCACTGGAGTTAGTTTCGTAATATGGTAGAGATTTGATTCCACTTTCTTGTGCCCGGCATCAACTTCATAGATAGAATTTGAAATCTTTTTCAAAATTGTGTATGGTCCAATCCTTAATTCATCCATTTTCTTTCTATTTAGTCGGTTTCCATTTTCCACATAAACTTTGTCTCCCACTTCCAATTTATATTCTTCTCTATGTAGGTCGAACATTTTTTTTTTATATTTGTGAGATTTTATTGTGTTTTCAAAAGCTTGTTTCCTATCTCTTTTAAGATCTTCTTTTGTACATCTTGACTTCAATTCATGTGGTAGAATGTTTACATTTTCACCTTCCAAAAGGTATTTTGGAGCAAACTTCGTAACTGTGTGTTCTGTCTCATTATATTTTTCTACACACTTTTGTGCAATAGTAGACCATGCTGTTTTTTTTTCACTTTCATTTATTTTACATCTTATCTTATTGACTAAAGTTTGATTTAGCCTTTCATTAAGTCCATTTGAAAAAGGTGTATCTACAGCAGTAAAAATAATTCTTATATTTTCCTTCTTCAGAAATTCTTTAAATTCTTTGGAATTTATGCCAGGATATTGATCTGTTAAAACCATATTAATATTGTAACTTTGGGTTACATTTTTTTATTAGTTTAATAAAATCACTAGAACTTTGATTTCTTGATGTAACAATGTAAGCATATCTTGTGAAATGATCAACTAGAAGGTGTAAGAATTTTTTTTTGTTGACCGTGATCCTCCAAAACCTCCTATGGTATCAATAGATATAATTTCAAATGGGCATGTGGCTGGACCTAAATGTGACATTAAGCCATACTTTGACTTTCTCCTTGATTTGTTTTTTATACAAGTTTCACAATCATCACAAGTTTGTTTAATGTTTCCAATGATATTCTTTGCTGTGTAGAATGGCGTTATTTTATTTACCATCTGGGTTCTACCAATGTGACAGTAAGTATTGTGGACATCTTTTATTAAAATTTTGCTAAGTTCTTGGGATAGTATGATTTTTTATTTCTTTTTTTATTCTTTTTGTAGTAAATTTCATTGTGCAATATAAGTTTTCCATTCTGTAGGTCTAGATTTGTGAGTTGGTCATTTTTTATATCTTCTAAGTTTAATAAATTTACTACTTTTACTTTTAAGAAATCATCTGTATTATCGTGAGATTCTAGAACTGGATTTCTGCTTAAACAGTCTGCTTCTTGGTTTTGTTTTTCCTGGGTTATATTTTACTTTAAAATCATATTGGGATAAGTAATATGTCAAATCTCCTAGTTCTTCATCAGTTCTGGCTGTGATATTCATATTTTCTAATGGTTTTATGATCTGAGTATACAATAAATCTTTTTCCCATAAGCCAGTGCTGCCAATATTTCACTGCTTCTTTTATTGCCAGGCATTCTAGATAAATTGCCTTTTTGTTTTTTTGAGATTCAGTTAATTTTTTCGAAAAATAGGCAACTGGCTTACTGTCACCGTTTTTATCATCTTGTTTTAACACTGCTCCAACTCCTTTGATACTAGCATCCGTATAAATGTTTATTGGTAGCTCAGGGTCAAAGATATTTAGAATTGGCTCTGAACATAGCAATGCTTTTATTTTATCAAATGATTCCTGACATGCTGCAGACCATATGAATTTCACATCTTTTCGTAGTAAATTGTGTAACGGTTCCAGAATGATCGCACTGTGTGGTACAAATTTATGATAAAAATTTACTTTTCCCAGGAATTGACGTATATTTTTTCTTGTTTCTGGAACTGGAAAATTTTTGACAGCAGTTAAATAGTCTTTTAGAGGTCTGACTGAATTGTTTTCTATTATGTGACCTAAATATTTGGCATAATTATTTGCAAAACTACATTTCGAAAATTTTAGTCTAAAGCCTTCTATTTGTATTGCTTCTAGTAGTCTTGATAAATGTAGTAAATGGCTTTTAAAAGTATTCGAAAAAACTAAAATATCGTCGATGAAATTTATTGCAAAACTAGACAACTTGTATTTTCTTATTATGTTGCTCAATATTCTTTGAAAAATGGCTGGGGCAGTCTTTAAACCAAATGGGAGACATGTCCATTGAAAATGGCCTTCTTGTGTAACAAATGCAGTTTTGTATTTATCTTGAATTTTCAAAGGAATTGACCAAAATGCTGAGTTTATGTCAAAAGTAGAAAAATATTTACAATTTACTGTTTTTACCATTAAATCCTCAATCAATGGGAAAGGTTGTGATTGGGGAATGAGAACTTTGTTTAATTCTCTGAAATCTATACATAGTCTTGTTTTTTTTCCATCTTCTTTTTTATATGCTAGGGTTACTGGAGCAGCAAATGGACTATAAGATTCCTCAATCAAATTTTTCTGTAATAATTTTGATACTTGCTTTTCTATTTCCTTTCTATCTTCAGCTGTGCATCTGTATGGACGTTTGTAACAGTATTTATCCACCATGAGGTCAATTTGAGCTTCATAATTCTGTACAGTGCCGATATCATATTTGTCCTTAGCAAAGACTGGCTTGTATTTTACTATCAGTTTATCAATTTCTGATTGCTGATATAAATCTAAATGGTTTACAAACATTTCAAATCTATCCAAATCAATATGTTCATTAAAATTTATTTCACATTTATTTATGTGTTTAATCTCTTGTTTCAATACTTCAGAGTGTAAAGAAAATCCTTCTCCATTTTTATCACCTAGTACATCAGGAATCTTTGTTAAATTTAAAGAATCATTTGAGTAGATTTTCTTTTTAATGTCCTCTTCATCTGAGATTATCTTTTTTCCTTTTTGTTTGTTACATTGTATAATCTTTAATTCTTCATTTTGCAATAATTTGAATTTTTTTATACAATCCAAACCAATTAGAAAATCATAATTAAAATTTTCATTATCTACTACAAAAATATCCATAATTCTTTCAATATTGAAGATTTTTATTTTTAATGTTACCATACCTTTTGTTTTCTTTTCACCATTAATAGTTTTCAAGTTTACCGTTTGTATGTCACTTATATTTTCTTTTGGCTGTATTTTCAATAATTTTTGCGTTGATCAATGACACATTTGATCCTGAATCATAAATTCCAGAAACCTTTAAGGTATCATTTAATAGTAACTTTACTTTTATTAATGGTGGCACTTCTAGTTTTTTGGATTATTTTTATTTAGTTCAATTTCCAGTTCCGAGTTATTTACAGTTTTCACAACTCCATTTTGATTTTTCTCTTTAAACCAGCAATTTTCCTCGGAATGGTAACGTTTTCCTTTTTTCTCGTTGACACAAGTTTGACATGGTTTTTTTTTCCTTCAAATTTCCTGTATTTGGTCTCAGAATATGTAATACTTTTTTTATCATTTTTATTCTTTTCAATAAGATATTCTAATTTACCTATTGCATTGTAGAGGTCTTCAGTTCCTTGCAAAGTTTCTCTATCAACTTTATCAGTGACATAATTAGGCAAACCAAATGCTATAAGGTCTATAAGTGTACCAGTGTCAATTGATTTTCTTACATCCAATAACAATTTTTCTTTTTTTAAAGCATACTCAAGTAACGAACCTGCTTGATATTTAAAGGCAAGAGCATATCTTATGGGGGACCATCCTTTATTTGCAAATGTCTCACAAAAATTTTTTTCCCATACGTCCCATTCTGATACCACTGTAAATTTTATTAACATGCAGCTGTACCAATCTACACTGGAGTATTCTAAAAAAAATTTTAATATTTCTATCTTCTTTTTATCTTCATTGATTTGGAAACGTTCACATTCTTTATTAAAATTCTTAATCCACTGGAAAGCATTTGAGTTTCTGCCAGTAAACTTCTCAATCATGAAATCTTTTGCAATGTTTCCTAAATTTTGCGTTTCACATTTTTTTTTGTTTATCTTCAAGCAATTTTTCTAATAATTTTTCCAATGTTTGGTTTGAACAACTTGGTACAGATCATCACCACTACTTGGTTTTTCCGAAATTTCTTCTAGGTAATAATCATTAAACTGTAGGTTCTGTTCTTCATCTAAATATATTTTTGATAATACATCTGTCAAGGTTATCCATATTTTCCTTGTTTGATGTCTTTTATTTAATGATTTTCTGATTTTGGCATAATTTGCAGTATTAGTAATTTCTTGGTGTAGATTTGCAGGTTGGTATTCGGTTGGTATTCCAAAGACCTGTCCATCAGGAGTAGCTATTGAGGTTATGCAAATAATGTTTGATTTTCCATCTGCTGTTTGTTTCACAGTAAAATCAAATCTTAATTTTTCCATGATTCTTGAAATATTTGCAGAAAATGTTGTTTTTATAATAAGGTTTTACTCTTAGTGTAACTTTGGGCAAAAATAAAACGACTTAATTGGGTTTCTCTGTAAGACGAAAGAAACAACATTTAAAGCCCTTTATTTTCAATTGTATTTTCTTTCACAGCTCACTCTTATGTCTATTTTAAATATGTCATTTAAATGTCATCTTGACTGATGACAAGGCATAGACAAAAATAAAGAAAAACATAGATAATAATAATAGAAACTAGATTAAAATGGTTTTCTTTACATATATATATATATGTATATATATATAAGCAAAATCCTTTTACTGATTCTACTGCGCACTTCTATTTAGTTAACTTCATGTAACAGTTAATCTATATGTATATAAGCAAAGTTTGTTTTCTTTGTCCGAGGTAAACTCGAATACTACTGGACCGATCAGCGTGAAACCACAACCATTCGACGCGGACTTAATCGTAGATGGTTATAGGCTATATATTTTTCAAATTCTATGAGCCCTTTGCCATGTTTTCTCAATTTGTTTGTTTATTATTCCTTTGACGCACCATCACCTCAAAATTACTGAACATATCAGGATAGGACTAATACCTTTCAACGCAGTATTTCTCGTAAACAGGTATTTTTTGGATTCCACCGACCCTCTCTCATTTTTTTTTCGATTTACTCTTTTGTACATTTTCCACTTCAATTTACGCTTATATACATTTTATCCGCTAATAAAAACAAAATACTCTTACTTGTATTCATTCATTTGTTTTTTTAAATTAGCTATAAATGAAACGTCACATGCACAGAACATATGAAACGCGGGCGGAGCCGCGGACACCAGCTAGTTTATAATATAAATATACTATAAAACTAACACAATATAGTATAAAATGAAAACATTAATTACACAGATCAACAAGAAGCGAAGTATCCACTCCGGGCAGTTTCAATACGCCTGCCCACGGGCCCGCACAACCGGGACTGACTCCGGGGCTGCGGGACAAACTGAGCATTAACCCCGAGGACAGGCTCAGCGCCGGAGACACGCCGCAGGTGGCTCACCACCTTCAGAGACAAGTGAAGGCTTCCGTCCGTAACGCGTTACAGTCGTTACCGGCGCCGCGGAACGATTACGAGATCGTTGTTCCCGAACATGAGGGGGGCGACGAGGGGGGAGAAACTAGTTCCACTCCCCTACTGGAGGACCAGGCCGATGCGGACGCGAGGGCCGCTAAGGAACAAGAGGAAAAAACGTTAGTATAACTGCACTGTTTGTGCGTCTACAAAGGGCTGTCGATACGTAGAGTGGGGTGGGGGTGTCGGAGGAGTTCGCACTGACCATACATGAAGCATTACACGCACAACACTGCACACACACTCCTGCACACTACACGCAGGTACATAGGTCCTGTAAGGAACCTTTTTTTTTATTAGTAAATAAAAAATGTAGGGCTTAGTTAGGATTAAAATTCCGCGGGAGTTTTCATACTCACAGACAACAGAATTAAATAGTTCAAAACACTGTACATACTTATTATGTCTGTATAAACTGCGATGTGTGTTAACCAACGTTATGACGTCACACGCGTTCGGGTTCTGTCGGCGTGTTTCCGGGCGCTGGATTCAAAAATTAATTTTTGTTTTGATATAGCTCGAATTCTTGTGAAAAAGAAAAAAAAAGGTTTGGTTATAAAACTTACATAGGATCTTTCCAGTTATTACAAAAAAAAAAAAATAATTCAAACAGTTACCCAAACTAGATCCAAAGTTTTAACCGCGACCAATGGATTTATATTTGCCCTCAATGCAACACGCAAATCGTTAGTTTGAAGTTACTTATTTAGTGATTATTTGCACTCATATATATATAAGCAAAGCTTGTTTTCTTTGTCGGAGGTAAACTCGAAAACTACTGGACCGAGCAGCGTGAAACCACAACCATTCGACGCGGAATTAATCGTAGATGGTTATAGGCTATATATTTTTCAAATTCTATGAGCCTTTTGCCATGTTTTCTCAATTTGTTTGTTTATTATTCCTTTGACGCACCATCACCTCAAAACTACTGAACATATCGGAATGCCACTACTACCAATCGACGCGAAATTTGTCGTAGATGGTTCTAGGCTAGATTTATTTTTGGATTCCATCAACTCTCATTTTTCTTCATTCGTTTTTTTTTTTAAGGTTAGGCATGTACTCGCTTCTGAATAAAATGAAACGCAGGCGGAACCGCGGGCACCAGCTAGTATACGATATAAGTATAACAATGTTGCAGGTGTAGGCGAGCTGGCGCTGCGCTCGCAGGCGGTGCAGCGCGGGTGCACTCGGCCCGCGGACGTGAACGCGTCGGTGGTCCGCGCCTCCTCGCAGCTGACGCCGCTGCAACAGGCCGAGGAGTTGCTGAAGGCGGAGATGGTCACCATGTTGCACTACGACGCACTCCGGGACCCACCGCCCGGTAAATGTTTATTACATCTCTATCATAATACCATGTGACCTGGTTATAGTTTAAAATAAAGTTAAAATTACCAACCGTGGGATAGATATGGTATTTTGGTAGGTTTTTTTTTTTTTTTAAAGAGATAATAAAATAAACGCATACGCGTTATAATGGCATACATATCCAATGTTATAAGCAATAATCGTGTAACTTTACCCAAAACATTAATTGACATAAAAATTGTCCTATCTGTTAAGTTTATTTTTCAAAATCAAAAATCAAAATCAAAATTGATTTATTCAATTTAGGCCCTAAGAAGACGTTTATGAACGTCTAAAACACTACCACCGGTTCGGAAAACAACCCAGTCGAGAAGAGCCGTATTATTGAATTATATCGTATTATATTATTGAAAAACCGTATACAGTGTACAAAATTTCATTATTTATTTATTTACATTAAAATTCACAGCTCGTATAAAGAATACATTTGAAATATATTGATAAATAAAATTAACGAGCCAAAAATGAATTTATAACTATTTAAAAACTAATTATCAGACAATGTTTACATGTATGTGTGTCTCTGTATGTGTGTGTGTGTGAGTGTATATAATTTGTATATGTGGATAAATTTTGTGTTAATTGTTTACTAAAAAGATTTTCATTTGGTTTCTAAAACTGTTTTTTGTTATTAAATTTAAATTATTATGGCGTGTCGTCCGTTAATCACGTGATTTTTTTTAGCAATTTTCTGTAGCCCTATAAAGACCGTGTGTATTTTTTTGTATAGATTTTTTTTCAGCATACTATTTTTATATACCTGTATAATTAAATAACTTAAGCTAATTTAATTGTCGGAAATTTTGTTAATCGTAATCTACGGTTTTCTCAAGGTCACGCGTCGCTTTTCGGATTCCACAAAAAAATGTAGTCACTTTATATCTCACTGCACCGCTGTCCTCCTATGTGATGTTTTCCGAACCACTCCACCTTTTGAGCCCCTATGCCAGTGGTAGTCAAACTGCGGCTACCGACAAGTCAAACAATTTTCGTAGACAATACCTTAAAATCGATTTTATATACCGCGTTTCATATGTTCTGTGCATATGACGTTTCATTTATAGCTAATTTAAAAAAAAACAAATGAATGAGTAAAAGTAAGAGTATTTTGTTTTTATTAGCGGAAAAAATGTATATAAGCGTAAATTGAATTGGAAAATGTACAAAAGAGTAAATCGAAAAAAACAATGAGAGAGGATCGGTGGAATCCAAAAAATACCTGTCTACGAAAAATACTGCGTTGAAAGGTATTAGTCCTATCGCGATATGTTCAGTAGTTTTGAGGTGATGGTGCGTCAAAGGAATAATAAACAAACCAATTGAGAAAACATGGCAAAGGGCTCATAGAATTTGAAAAATATATAGCCTATAACCATCTACGATTAATTCCGCGTCGAATGGTTGTGGTTTCACGCTGATCGGTCCAGTAGTTTTCGAGTTTACCTCGGACAAAGAAAACAAACTTTGCTTATATACATATAGATTAACTGTTACATGAAGTTAACTAAATAGAAGTGCGCAGTAGAATCAGTAAAAGGATTGCGGAAGATACTTTTCGACGACTAACGGTTGCTCGCCCCCCCCCCCCCCCCCATCTCTACTTTTTGGTTGATATTATGATAACGTTTTTAATAGGACAAGGTCGTAACAACATGAACCTTTTAATTAAACCTGGTACTAGAACCTACATAGTAAAAATGTTTATCTTCTTTCAAAATTGTATTCACATATTCTCATTATGGTACCTACGTTGCTAATGGACTGTTGAGGAATTAGGTAGTTAATACCATGAATCAGTAATTCCAGAGCACAACTCTACAAACACTTCATTTTAGCTCTGATTATCCGATCACTTTCAATTAACTGCAAAATTAGTTATTCAGTTGCTTTGAAATCAATATATAGTTAGTAAATTAAGTTATCAAAGAATGACTTCATATGTTCTTATAATACTAAATCTATGGGGAACTCGCGTTTGACATCTTTAATAGTGCGACCCGCAGTGGTACCTCACGTTGACTTATGTGGTGACCCTTGAACAGAACAGTGTGACGACCAATGCCCTATGTGATTAACCCCTTGAGCACTAACCTGGCATTAACGCCAGCTTTCTATTATTTTATATAGTAATCGACATATCAATAAACAATTACTTTAAAGAGGTTAAGTAGTTTAGGAGTTCATCGCGAACAAACACTGTAAACACGGAATTTTGATATACATACATACCTAATGTTTATTACCTATTATATATATATATATATATGTGTGTGTGTGTGTGTGTGTGTGTGTGTGTGTGTGTGTGCGTGTGCGTGTGCGTGTGCGTGTGCGTGTGCGTGTGCGTGTGCGTGTGCGTGTGTGCGTGTGCGTGTGCGTGTGCGTGTGCGTGTGCGTGTGTGTGTGTGTGTGTGTGTATGCATACTGTATTTTATGGATTCTTATTTATTTTATCACTAAATTATTAATTATTGAACCTCGTTTTCTACTTTTTTTTAAATTAGCCTTGGTGGGGGGGGGCGTCACCTCCTTGAGCATATATGATGACTCGCACACTTTTCGTAACACATACATTACATTATTTTCTTTCTTATTATTATTATTTTCTTAATTTTCGTTCTTCCTTTATTTATTGCACATAACGTGTGTGTGTAACTAATAAATGTACTTTCTTTCTTTCTTTAGATAACATTTCATCATTTTCACCACTTAACATCACGTGAGTGAGATATACAGAATTAAATTGAAATTATGTTGTTTTTTTTTTTAGGTACAGACAAAAAGCGAGCCGTGCAGTTACAAGCTTCGCACTTGGCATACTTAGAGCAACATCCGTACGAGGAGTTCTCGCCAGAAGAACTGGAAGCCGCTAAGAGAGAACTTAAGAAGGAAATCGAACTAGTGAAAGGGGGGATGGGGCACGGAGACCTCAGCATAGATGCGTATACACAAGTGTGGGAGGAATGTCTTGCTCAGGTTATTTCATATAGTATTGAAATACTAATTCAGTCCCTAAGCTAGTCTAGCTGAAATTACTGGATCATCATCTACATCTATGCTAATAAATAAAATTGGGAGTGTCTGTTTGTAATGTCAAAGTTGTTATTTTTTTACTAAATAAATATGAATGTATATACAACACCAATTTTGTGTAATCTTCGGAACGGCTGGAGGGATTTTGACTGGACTTCTTTTGGTAAATAGCTGAAGTTACTCCAGGTAATTTTAGGGCACTTTTAACTTTCGAAAATGATTAGGGTTCCGCGTGAAATAATTAAAACTCAAAAAATTTATTAAAATTCTGATTAAGATTCAGCGCACAGTTTTATGGGCAAGTGAAATATATTCCATAATTAGTGTTCCATATAAAAAATTAAAACTCAGTAAAGAACATAAGAAGCGAGAGTGCAGCCGCGGGCACACAGCAAGTATATTATAAAACTAAAGTCACTTTCCACTAACTCCTGCTAAACTATGTACAAGGGCGTAACAGGAGCTAGAGGGAGAGGGTCCGTTTAGGGTTGATATCCATTAATGGTACGTGAATCCCATAAATAGTTATAGTAGTAATGTTTAATTAATAGATAATTTAAAAAATTAGAGCCATTGGGTGTGGGTGGTAGACTTGAGTTGAGTCTTTTTTTTTATTAATGACTATGTAACATATTTCAATGTGGTTTTCAAACTCAGATTTTTTTTTTCATATCCACTTCCACTTGCTACGATCTTGACACACCTCTTTCGCTTCCTCTACTTTCATGAGCGCTTTCATACATGCTCGTCGGTTATGAGTATTTTTTACCTGGCCTTTATTTAACACATGATTGATTTGGTCTAGATACGTCCGCCTAGATCGACCCTTACACCGACTTGCCCATTCACCCTCGCCTTATAAATTAATTTCGTTAATCTTCTCTCATCCATCCTCTCTACATGCCCGAACCAACTAATCATACATTTCTCTATTTTGGTCAGCACATCCTCTACCACACCACCGCGTTAATCTTACTTTCATGCTTCTTCTGCCAAACCCAGCATTCACTACCATACCTAAGTGTAGGGACCAAAGCACAATTAATTCACAGTAACTAGACTAACTCAAGACCCAATTATAAAGACAATGCGGTGAGAAGATAGTAAATGATGAAATATGGTCTAATTTTAGTTGATTAACTTTTTTACTATAATAGTTTTTTTTGTGTATTTTAATCACATTCACCAAATATTTTCAAGATTAATTAGTATGTGATAATAAAATTAAAAATAAAATCGTTTCCAGGTACTTTTCTTACCAGGGCAGAACAGATACACGCGCGCCAATCTAGCCAGTAAGAAAGACAGGCTGGAGTCAGCGGAGAAGAGATTAGAACAGAACAGGAACCACATGGCGAAGGAGGCGAAGAAGTGCTCCAAAATGGAGAAGAAGTTAAGGGTATTGACGGGCGGCTACCAGAGCCGCGCCGCGTCACTTATAAAGCAGTTCCAAGAGTTACAAGACCAGATAGAACAGGCCAACTTGGAATTGTCCACGTTTAAATTCCTCGCTGAGCAAGAGAAAGCTGCCATACCACGTCGGATCGAATCGTTGACGGAGGATGTGAACCGTCAAACGGAACGAGAGAAGCTGCTGCAGAAGAGATACGGAGATCTTCAAAGCCAACTCGAAGACATCCACAAGAATAAACAGACCAAACAAGTGGGAAACAACATCCAAAATAATATTAAGGATTGACATATTTGATATATATACCTATATTCACAATTAAAATTGCATTTAGAATGTGGCAATAATAAAAAGTTTTTTTTTACATTTGAGTGTGACGTACTCTTATTTTAATTTGTAGCGTAGAGACTATGTGTAGCAATAAAAAATTCGAAAAAAAAAAAAATCATTTATTTTTAATATTTTATTTCACCATATTATTATAATATAATTAAAATACGTTTACAAATCTTATAGGTTTTTTTTTTGTATTATTGCTTGTTTTAACTTTTCATGGATATTACATTTTAGGTATGCTGAATTATTTTTAAAACCTTTTAATTTGGGCAATTTTGAACTACTTTGAACCTATTGGCTTTAGTCTAGTCATAAAATTTATAGAACATAGATCATACAAGACTTTCAAATGATATTCATAACAACATACTTCTATTGGAACTGATTACTTGATTTTTCAATTTAAGCATATGAAACGTACTCCAATTAAAAATAATAGATAAATAGTAGATAAAGAAAAATAGTAGATAACATGATATAGTAGAAAAAAACATATTCGTTATATCTTACACGTTACTAATTTAAACTTGTTAAATTACACAAAATTGGAATAATATTTATAAAAATAATCTTAAACATATAAAGTATGTAATATCACAGTTTTAAAAAAAAATACAAATCTGCTCTGGATATTTTAATTATAACTTAATATTACATGAAGTGCGAACAGTTCATGCTAGAGAGTTGATGCCAAAACATTGAGCTCAGAATATCTACTATGCAGAAGGCAATGTAATTAAGTCAATAAAAAAAAACATTAACACAGCAGCGTTTCAACGCTACTAAAACTCATAAATCAATATCAATGAATACGATTTTTGAAGAATTTTTAGTGTGTATAATCATATACTATATCAATGTTCAAGCAAGAAAATACATTTTCTCAACATGCATGGAAATATTGTCATTATTTTCGAAAAAATAAACCGCTAAGTGTCGAATTTAGGGACAAAGAAAATCAAATCCCTTGCAGGAGCGTTTTTTATTTTGGAAGGTTACAACGCTCCACCAATGTTGTATGAAACGGCGTGATGGGGTTATTAAATACTCTTTGATTGGATCTCTTTTATCATTCTTGGCATACCAAAGTAAGTCTCTTTTGCTTTGTACAAATTGCGCTCACGTGGCTGTATAGCCATAAATGCGCTTGCTTTTCGGCACAGATGATAAATAGAAAATTGGCGGCAAAGTAGAAAATTCATCTTGATACTAATGTAACTTTTAATATTAATTAAATTAAATGTATAATATAAAAAGTATGTTTTATTTCCCTGCATTCTTTTGAAAAAAGTACTCTATATGCCTCGGCGGAAATGGCAATTGCCTGTCTCGTATTAGTGAAAACTCATACTCGACCTGCAATTGCCTATATCACGGCCTTTGCAACAATGTACTATTATTCTACGACCGCTTTAGTCTTGCTGGTGTCCCAATGCCGCGTCAAGGAGGCGCCTCACCGCTTTATTTTCATATTGCTTGCCAAATGTAATGAGGGCGTACCACAGCATTTTGATAAGGTTTCATGGCATTGGTGATAAACGCTGTATTTTGCCCTTTTACATTTATAACGCGATATATAGCATTAATATTTTAATAGAAATTTGTATAACAGTGATTGTCCGATTTTGTATTTTTATTAGTCTGACATAATAAAATACTTATAATAACAATGTATTTTTAACTCATTAAATCATTCACTCCTAATACAAAATATATTTTTTAATTTTGGCTGATGTTACTTCGCTAATTCCGCTTAAAGCCATATTATAGAAAATGAATTTCTGCAAAGTCTTCATCAATCGAACGTTTGCCATTTTGTAATAGAAAAATAGTCTCCACAACTGTTTCACTCAATATCATTTCGGACACTTCTAAAAAGTTTATAACACTTTTTATATAAATTTCAATTACTCTCATCGTCAGAATCACTCTGTATTTGTCTTTTGATATTTTTCTTTTTTCTTCTCACAACAGGACTATCATCGTTCTGTTCTTCGTGCTGTGATGTATGACTAAATTTTCTTCTCTTTTTCGCTTTTCTCTCTTCTTCTAATGCAATTTCTGCTAACTCCAAATCAGATATGTCATTCACTTGAGTTAATCCAATATGGGAGTCGACACAAAAACTATCCTACAAATGGAGAAATATGTTAGATTAAATTATTAAAACTAATTAGGATTATTGAATGGATGTTACAAACATACCATCTCGTAGGCGTCGTCCTCAACGTGCTGTGACAACAGTTCTGCCCTGTTAAATTTTTTTGGTAGTTGAGGGATTTTAAAGCCACCTCTCACTGGACTCCTATAAAAAACAATATCTAGTATGTAAATTAACTAAAAACTGAAACAGTGAAAATCGATTAAAACTGCATAGAAGATATTTGCTTGACTACATATTTGAAACCTTTCAATTTCCAACCTCAACGTGTTTCTCAAGGTTCAATCATTTTTGATAAAATTTTCATGATATAGGATATTACAACAGCATTCTCTTGAAAATGTAACAGCCATGCAATAAAAAAAGAATTTTATTTTGAACCTTGACCATAATTTTCTTTATAATTTTTTTTCAGTCAGTAAAAATGATACGTCGAACTAATAAAAAAAGTTGGTCGTCACGGAACCATCAAACAACACGTCATTTACCGTCATGAAATACGAGACGATTTTACTGCCAAAAACAAAACCCAATAAAATATTTCAAATGAAAAACTTAAACTACACAAAAATCCAGATATCAATTTTAATCGGATTTTATTTCTTGTATCTTATAACATGAAGAAGGAAATAAGCTTATTTTTTTTAATTATTTGACATACTATTTTTTTTTTTCATTAAAATCAAATAAATAGGCGGTAACTACGCGGGTCTATTAAGTTACAAAAATAAAAATATATTTTCCAATTATTATTATTTAATATTCTTTCAATTTTTTTTTTACAGAAATGTAACCCGAGTAGAATAGTTAGTTATTATATAAAGGCGTTTGTGTGTCGGCTGCAATTTCACCACGGTTTTTTCCCCTACGTCTTTTGTAGCAAAGTTACCTGTCTAAATAAATTTATTTTCTGTAATTATAAATAGCTTAACAATAACAGTCGTACTGGTAAATCAAACAATTTTTTACAAAGGATAACAGCAAAACGAATAATGTATCATGACAAAACTGACCTAACAGACTTTAAATAATGCGCATGCATGTTTTCATGATGCGTTATATTTTCGTCGCATATGAAATCTGCTATACTTCCGACACTGTTGTCAGATAATTCATCTCCGCTGTCACATTCCTCATCTGATAATTCAGCTTCGAGATCAAGAAACGAATTATTTTTCTTCTTTTTCTGTAAATTTAGAAAAACTTTATTTATAAAGTATATAATAAGTGGAGATTACATTCGGTGTCACATCACTATTAACGAGGGACAGCACTATGGCGTTCTGCGTGTGACATAATAAGTCGGAAACGAATAGTCCGTACACATTTATTTTACCCCTAGTCTCATTTTGGTATTACTAGCTAAAATATTTTTTTAATCGTTTTAGATTTTGCTTTATATTTATACATTTAAATCGTAAAACATGCCAAAATTAATTGAAAGTAGTGTTAGAAATATTTTTCTAACTATACAACTCTGTAAGACAAAACTCAAATAAAGCTCCGTTAATTACATTCGTCAATGATTTGGCGCCATGACTCGTAAAATAGTGTTGTCTGTGTATTAAATTCTAAATTTTGTAGGAACAAATATCGAAAAAGTCATCTCGGTCTTGATTGTATCACAATGCAATCCATCCATCCATTCAACCGAAAGACGTCCACTGCTGGACAAAGGTCTCCCCAAAAGATCTCCACGATGACCGGTCTTGCGCCATCCATCGGATTCCCGCGACCTTCATCATGTCGTCAGTCTGCCTAGCCAAACTATGTTTTCCAGTGCGTGGTAGCCATTAGAGGACCCGTTCGCCCCATCGGGCATGTGCTCAGCCCACTGCCACTTCAATTTGGCAATTCTCCGGGCAATGTCGGTTATTTTGGTTCTTCTGCCGATCTCCTCATTTCTGATTCGATCACGCAGAGAAACTCCGAGCATAGCCCTCTCCATTGCCCTTTGGGTCATTTTGAGCTTTCTAATAAGGCCCATTGTAAGTGGCCACGTCTCAGTGGCATAAGTCATCACTGGCGACACACACTGTTCGAAGACTTTTGTCTTGAGACACTGCGGTATCTCAGAATATTACATTATTTTTTCCGCAAAGAAGGAGAAGTGGCAGTTTCTATGTCAATCAATACTAAGTACTCCAAGAAAAATACGTATCCAAAAAAGAGGATTTTGATTGATATGCGATCAGATATAAAATACCCCTAAACTATGTTGTTTTTATTGATGTACAGCTATAGGTTTTTAGCGAAACATATATTCAACAGCTGATGTACATAGCTCATCAACATACCAAAATGGCCAGTAGCTACGAAGTTTTTTTTGCTGTGATAACTCACGATTCCAATCGGTCTATTTTGAATCTGACATTAAAATAAAATCATGGCGAATAATACATATGGCACATGGAAACACAGTATTCAGAACGACAACTTAACGGCTAGAGGTACAATAACTGTGTACGGACTATATATCTAATTCTTGTGTCGTTTCGTATATTTTAATTATATTATATTGTTCTGTCTACATTAAATTAAAATTACTCGTGTTACAATAAATGAGTGCAGTGAATATAACATTTTTTTCATTTATTTATTGCACTTAAATTTCTACGATACAAACATAAAGAGTCTATTAAAAATTCAAAAATATACTCCTATTGCAATAACTTTTACGTGGTTAAAGATAGCATCATTCTATATTTAAAAAAATAATTCAAAAGTAAATTTGTAGGACTACTAATGCGAATTTTATTGACGAAGTACCGTATTATAAAATCAATGGCACTCACTTTGCGTACTTTGTGATTTGTCGTGGAACTTTTAACATTAGAAATGGATCGCGTCGGAGTTCGATAATACTTCTCATCGATAATGAAGTCATCGTCACTGTCACTGAATGTTACTTTGCGATCACTTGAACCGTCCACTTTCTGCGGACTTTCTATAAAATCATTGATTAAATTCTGACTTAATTTAGAGTCTCGCCTAAAAATTTGTAGCATCTCCAATTTACTTTTCCTTGTATTATTCGATTTATAATCATTTGACGCCGCATGATTTATATGGGGATTATGATTTTCTTTCTGAGAAACTGTAATCGGTTGAGATACAGTACAGTTTAGTACCGTGTTATTATCCTTGAATATATTAATTTTTTTGTGATGTAATGGCCGCTAATATTTTTTCTTGTAACGTAAGCGGTTTAATACTATCACAGGTTTCAACTTTTTGCTTTTTATTAAAATATGGCGATCCTCCACCGCCAGTTTCGTCCATTTCTAATTTCCTTTTACTATTGCACGTCATTTGAGTATTATTTAATATTTTCCTAGGTACAGTCTCAATTACTTCTTCGGAATCATCTTTATGTAAAGTCAAGTCATTTTTATTTGTTTCATTGTTTAATTCTTCTTTCAAATCATACACTTGTGTGTCATTAGAATCACTATCGCTGTCTAAAATAATAAGACTGGCTCTTCCATTTTGTATCGTGGAGCTATGGCTACGTGTTTTATTTACTTCTGAAGTTTTCTTTATCAAAGATTGAGTTAATAATATCGGTGAAACACTCCGTTCTTTCTCATCGATTGCATAATTTTGAGCACTTGTTTTAATTGTTTTATTTTCGAAAGATTTATCATCCGCCGGAGTTTTATTGATCATTTCCACGAGTTGTGTTATAGTGAGCATACTTTTGTTTGTAGTTTCTTTTATTAAACTATTCTGAATTACATTCGATTCTGAGCCGTCACTTTCATCAACCACGTCAGTAGTTGAAGATTTCGTTGGTAGTATTGTTTTAAACTTATCTAACAGCAAGGATTTCTTAGGTGTTCGTTTAAGTTGAAGTCTTCGTGGCTGACTACAGAGTATAGGTGATTTGGGAGTTTCTTTTGGTTGAGCTCTACCAGACAGGATAGATGGACTTAACGGACACTGTATCCTGTCATCTTTTGTTGGACTCTTTAATAGGTTATCTGTGTGGCTATTAATTTTGTCTACATAACAGTCATCATGTATGGAATTCAGATTGTTATTTTTCTCTTTTGTAATTTGTTCCGACTTTACTTCTACAATATCATCTTCCGAATCTGCAAATATGTCATCTATACTATCAAGTCCAAAGAAATCTAAAGCTTCTTTCTGTTTTATTTCTTCTTTGGGTTCGAGAACTTCGTCGTTTATTGGACTATGCGAAGTATTATCAGCGAATATATCATCGATATCGCCAACGTCAAAGTTATTTGATAAGTTTAAGTTTTGTTCTTCAACTTTATGCGGAGAATTGGATTCAGGCGGCGAATCAAAATCAAATTCCAAATCAAAATTGTTACTGTAATCATTGATATTATCTACATCCATTCGTTTCTCATTTAAAACGTTAAATACGTAATTTGTTTCTTTACACTTTAATAGAGATTCATTATCGATATCGTCAATTAAATCAATATTGGGCAAATTGAGTTCGTTTAATAGCATTAAAGGTTTCGCTTTATGCGTTTCTGTTTTTGTCAAAAGTGCACAATTACAAAGAATTTCACACACACAACATTTCGATGTTATATTATTATCTACACTCATATCTACTAAAAGATTGAGTAGACTCGTAGGAACACTACTATTATTCGGTATACCGAAATCTTTAATAAGTTTTGTGTAATTTTTAGTTGACTTCGTAGCTATACTGAATAAAGCTCTTATGTCACCGTCTTTTTTAGTCGGTGACTTCATTTGTGCGCTTTGTTTCTTTTTAGACAGTTTCGGTTTTATGGGAGATGATGTTGGTGTACCTTGTGTTGCTAAATTTTGAGATATCAAATCTGAAAAATAATCGTTAAAAGTTCGTAACACGTCGTTTTTTTTTTATACAAAATAGTTTCAGTATTTGGCGTAATTTCACCAGATTTACTAATTTATTGAGCTTAAAATATGTACCAACTCTCAAGATTCTATAAGTGTTTTGCGAAAGATTTGCAACTTCATATTGGTAGCTAGTTCAATGTGTATTAGAAATGGCAAAATGCCACGGGCTCCGGTCCGTTGGAGCCCGGCCCGCGAGTTCAGATGAATCCTAACATACTTTTAACAAAATTCAGTAAAATTTATAAATACAATTGAAGTTAGACACGACCAAATATTTAAACGCTTTAGTGAACATTAGTGATTTGCTAAAATCAAATTACAACGTGGTGATTTAAACTGGGGCTCGGTCCAATAAATTTGCCGCGGACCTCAGATGGTATAGTTACGCCACTGATCCACGGTATGGTTTTTTTTTTACACGGTATAGGCTAGTGCTTCGACCACAATCTCACCTGGTGTTAAGGGACGATGTGGTCCAAGATGGTAAACACACTAAACCTAGGTACTGGTTTTTAACTGATGCTACCGGAACATACCTATCGTTATTTGGTGACAGGTTTTCAAACTTGAGGGTGGTAGCTACCCAGGCGGAAGTGCCCTACCACCATGCTACTGGTTTCAAGATGTTTTCCTTCACTGAAAGCTCAGGCCGATTTTAGAGTCGGATAGGTGGGATCGAACCCGCACTACCCGCTGCGCCATCATCGCTTCAAAAATTGTTGCCGTCATCAAAAGCTTATGTTGTTAAGATATATCAAGATAGCTTATAAGTAATTAAAAAACTTTAAACTCTTGGTTAAGGCATAAGTTAGAGTACTGAATCGGATTATTCATTAGGTAAATATGACAATATTTCTTGGAAAGTATTTGTTAAATGTGAACGAGTACCCATAAACATAAGACAATAGGAAAACAAAGGAAAGCTGGCGTAAACGCCAGGTAAGTGCTCAAGGGGTTAACGGTGTTATAAAGTCCAACTCACCAGGTTTTTGTGTCGACTGGGTAATTTGAAACCTCTTAACATCACAGAACCGCAATACTTCAGACAATATATCTGTATCTTTTGAATGGTGGACGTTAACAGTTTTCTGTAAAGTCCTCTGCCATTCCACATATGTAGATAGCTTCAACTTGCTACCATCTTCCGGAAACCTGTTCCCTAAAGTAACTAAAAGAAATTACTTTTTTTTTAAATACAATACAAATATGAACAATATCATTTAAATTTAAACTAGAAACATGTTGATAAATATTATAAATATGAAAACAGTGATCAGAGGTGACGAGCATACCAACATGCGCGACTAACGAGACTTAATGAGCGGTTAAGCAGACGGCTTCATACTGTTAATTTTGTGTCACAGATGCGCGCGCACTTCATACTGTTAATTTTGTGTCACAGATGCGCGCGCACTTCTTACTGTTAATTTTGTGTCACAGATGCGCGCGCAGTTCATACTGTTAATTTTGTGTCACAGATGCGCGCGCATCTTAAAATTTCACTCTCATCATTTTTTCATAACGCGCCTAAAGAAGTATAACTTCAAAAAAAATATATATATCGCTACTTCACAATGAATGTGACTTATTAATTAATAAAAATTAATCATTTGTGTAAATTCCGATTAAAGTTTTTAAAAACATTGCTCCTATGCGTTCATTAATCGATTTTGATGTGAAACAACTATAGCCGCACGTAAAACCGATTTCTGGCGTGGCGACGCATGCCGTGGCGACGCGTCGCCACGCTATATGATGGTATATATATACAATCTATATGCAGTAGTGTGTACGGTGCATATTACTTTTACAAAATAATGTCGATGTTTCACATCTGCCAGGCGTCCCGTGACGGCTCACATTTTTTTTGTTTTTTTTTTACGAATTCTTAATAAACTTTTGGACTTATTTTGAAAACATATTTAAATATATATATATAAAAGCTAAAAATTTAGAGTCATTTTTTTTCAAGTTGCGATATGTATATCTAATAAATGTTACCATTATAAAGAAATAGATAAAATATTAATTCGCAGTACCTTTATTCGTATTCCAATATTCTTTAGGGCTCTCTAAAGTAATCGGAGTCAGTATAATTGTTTGGAAATAACTCTTTAAACTCAATTTCACTAATCACGTGACTTCCATTATCCCGTTTTCTCATATTAGAATCGGCAGATGAATCTGCTCCTAATAACATGGACATCAGATTTTTTTGTCCCTGCAAGCAAAACAGAATAGAAACTCAATCCTTAGAGCATTTGGTTACTATGACAGCTGTCAGCGAGACTGACTAATATGACAGCTCTCATCGAGATCACGTAGACTTCCACTTTATCGTTGGCGTTACGCGAATAGTGATGTCTTCGCGTCGTTCTATTCACTAATAATAATATCGATATTGCAAATAATCTAACAGATCGAAATATATTATCATTTATGTTGTTATATTTTACGATCTATAAAAGTCACATATCCGACTTCTGTTACAAGTTCTGGTCAAGAGTACTTTAATTTTATACTTCACACTAAAATACAGACTGTATATATGTGTCTGTATTTATAATTATCTATACCTGTTCTTTTTTCTCAGTCATATCAGTTTGACAGCTGTCAAAAAAAAAAAAAATTATTTATTCAATTTAGGTTCCAAGAAGGCGCTTAGGAACGTCTAAAACACTACCACCGGTTCGGAAAACAACCCAGCCGAGAAGAGCGCAGGCAACAAACTCGATCTGGTTCTTTTTTTTATAAATATCATTTTATATCATTTTTTTTGTCATATAAAAAACTATACAAATCATAGCTTAATAATGTTAGCAGAAGCACAGACATGTGGGTGTGAGTGGGTGTCATTCTAACCAACCTATATTCTAAGGTCTGTAGATACAAAAAATCAAACGTTATTACTTACTTTTTTAACTACGGCACCATTGTTTTTTTCTTTATCATTATTCTTCTTGGCAATAGTCATATGCATTTTCTGACATTGCGGTGTGAACCCGTGCGGCATCATGCGCGGATTCATTTTATAAAGACAGTTTTGTATTTCTTGCGACTGCATAATTTTCCTATAAGGCCATCCCTTTGCCTCATGCAGTCCTTCAAAGTCTATAATTTAATATGCGACACATAAATAGTATTTATAAACACAATATGACAATTGTCATGATGATCGAAAAACAGATAATAACAAGTTAAATTAAATGGATATTATTTTATTTCTATACAAGATGCGCAAACGGATTTTCTTGCATATATACGATTTTATTAATTTTTTTTTAAATCAATGCATTTTATCATAAACATCTTCAAGGGTTAGAGAATGATCAAGAATATTCTGATGGTTATTTTTATGACAACTTCGATTATTATAATCATAACTATTTCTATATAGGTACTACTGATAGTAACAAAATTATACCTATGATTAAAAAAATCGTATAAATCAGTTTAGATACTTTTGTATTATAATGTATAAGACATCAAACGTATAGACAGAAAGACGTAACTGTTAAAACCGTAAAGATTATTAGTAGATTACAGATAGTATGATTATGAAACATGTTGTTAGTCAAAATCTAATTAATGACATGATTCGCATTGATCAAAACAATTTAAAAAAAAATACAAATTTACCTGATGCTCCCTTCCGTCTGTGACTAAAATGTAGACTTGTCCTCCGCGCTCCCGGCCAGTTCGACCGCACCTAATTATTGCAATACATGTATTTATTAACGTTAAGGATAATGTTTGAGGAAATTATAATTGTATTCTGTAATTAAAACTCTTAAAACATGTACATCCTTACTTATAAACGATGATTAAATTTTAAGTAATATCTATTTACTTGACACTGGCTAAGACACAAGCCGTGCAGAGCCATTAAAAAACACAAGAAGAAGAAGTAATATCTAACGTTTAATAACAAGATGGCGGTTGTCTATCAGCTGATACCGCAACATCTGCGGTTAGTACTTGACACTACGTTATGTTTTGTTTAGTGAATTATTTTCATTATTATTAAGAACTTTAAAGGGACAACACTGAGCACGATAAGGAAGTAAAACACATACATATAATGAAATAATAAATCAATGGAGAATTAGTGCGATAAAGATTTTAAATAACAAGATAAATTTGGCAAAGAAAATAATGTCAAAAGTATATTAATCGAAAGTACACATTATAACTGACTTTCCTTCATCTTCCACTTTGAACGTTTTTTTTTTTTTTAATTAACTTCATTGTCATAATTAGAAATAGTATTAAACACGTATTACACGTTATTAGTACTATTGTACTAACAGCTCTACCTACATAACATTACCTACAGTTTGACATAACTTTTTATGGTGATAAAATGTTATCATTTTTGTTGAAATATCGCGCCAAAATTATTCAATGCTGTCAACACATGGCAGTTTTAACAAAGTGTGAAAATAGTAAAATATTTTTTAGGTTATTTACCATTCATTAACTAAGTCGCGCTTAAGTAACGTTTATAAGTTTAACATTAATCATTGTTTAAATCCTTAAGTAATACTTAGTTAATTGATTGTTATGCGTATGATTCGGTGATTTTTATAAGTAAGGCTGATAATGATTTAGTTAAAAAATTCGGACCCGTACAAATGACTGCACATCATTTTGTGGTAAATAGAACTATTATGGCCGCAGATAGATTAGAAACTATAGACAGCCGCCATCATTATATCGAGCTATCACAGGGAAAACTTCTAAACAGTTAAAGATTATTGAATCTAGAATGTGATGCGCTTTGACTTTGTAACTATGGCGAGTTTATTATCACATAGATTGTGGTCACAATCCAGTTGGAACTGAATTGCTCTACCACTTCATCCTAATTCCATATCCACTTTTTTTTTACACAGAATAGGCTCAGTGTTTTAACCACCATTTCACCTGATGTTAAGTGACGATGTAGTCCCGGATGGTAAACAAACTAAGCCTAGAGGTATTCGTTCTCAAGTGATGCTGCCGATTTACACGTATTGGTATTTGGCGACAGATTTTCAAACTTAAGAGTGGTAGCTACCTAGGCGGGGATCATTTAGAGTCGGATAGGGGGGATCGAACCCGCGTCGATTGACCCGGACTCCGGCCGCACTACCCACTGCACATACACACAAAGGCTCTGCGGACGAAACGCCAAACGACGTCTTGTGTGAATGTGATCTATAAATAACGGACACGTAATATTCAGCTTTAAATCTAGGCTTTAATGGTTTGGGGCGATTATAGTAAATCTAAGTAGATCGCAGCGACACACGACTGTTTAAACGTTCGGAATAATAAGGGGAAAGGAATTTCAACGAGTGTAATTGTATTCAAAGGAGCGAAATGGGATTACCGTTGAACTAGACGTATGGGCGAGCGCGTGGAGATGTCGAAGCAGAGTATGAGGTCGACGGAGCCGACGTCGAGCCCCTCCTCGGCGACGCATGTCGCTACGAGCGTGTTACTCGCGCCCTCGCGGAACGAACGCATTACACGCAACTGTTGCTTTTGCGATACTACCTTTTTACCGTCCTTGCCTATAATTATAAGTCTTCTTATCCACTCACAACCGCTTATCTCAGTCTGTGATATTTTACCATATATCGTGTAATTTTGCTAGAGTTTAAAACACATAGCATATAACATAAGCGCACGCCCGTTATCCCCGAAGGGTTAGGCAGAGGTGAAATAGCGAACTGCACCACCCACATTTCGCCGAGCTCAGTCCCGTCCGAGATGTGATAGAGGGCGAGTCTGTCGCCATATCGGGCACAAATTCCAAACTCCTGGATGATACTGAGTAGGTAAACCCAATATCACTTGACCCGACGCGGGGATCGAACCCGAAACCTTCAGAACGACAGTCATACGTAATATAACTGCGCCACCGAGACAGTTTAGCCTGATATAATTTGGTTATTGTGTGTTTATTCTAAAAACTTTTAGCCAGATAGTCTGTCTCTGTTTAACTAGTGCGCTGAAGCAATGAATGAATAAATGTATTAATGGCATAAAACACTGATGTAACTTTGGTGGCAGAATTTCTACTTGACGCTAATAGTAGTAAAGCAAGCATTTAAAACTACCCAATACTACGTAAAGTATTTGAAGCTGCATTGATGAAACGATTTCCAAGCGTCCTATCACTAAACCATCGTCACTTTATCTGTATCAAATTAGTACGGCGAAACTTAATAACATAACCGGTAAATATATCTTTAATATAAACTCGTGTAGTGGAAGGCAGTTTGATGAGTTAATCACGTAAATTCTCATCAAAATTATAAAATAAAGGGTCATTAATGAAATGAAAACATGGATTACTACATTGCACACTAAGAGCCAATTTTTTGATCCGTAGTCAACTCGAGAAATGGTTAGATTTGTAACAAATGGTTAAAATAATGCCCTGATACATTTTTTGAAACATAGTTTAGCTAACCATTTGTCAAAAATGTGACTATTTGGTAAAAAAATTAACCATTCAGCCTAGTCGGGTTAGCAAGATGGTGGATGGTTATATAACATTAATTTATATAAAACAATTTGTTAAATAATTACAACATATTGCTATTTACTATCTTTATCGTAATATTTTTGTTTATAAATTTTGTTTTTCATAAGAATTCAGTATTATTCAAGTTCCTACAAATATTTATTTGGCTTGTAAAATATATTAAATTCAAGAATTAAATTATAAAATCAAATAATATTTTAGACAGGACGAAATAAAAAAAAAAAGCTAATATCATTACAAAACTATCACAAGAAATAATAATGGACACAGATTTTCGAGAGTAGCTCGACCCTTTGTTTTTTTGTAATGTTTGTTCGACAACTCGAATTATGGACCCTGACACATTTTACTCGGAATGATCATACAAAAAAAAATACCGGAATCAAAAGTATTCAATTATGCAGTTCATTTTACTGGCAACATATATAACTATTGCTAAATTTAACCATAGTAGATTTTGTCATAAAAAAACGCATTGTTTTGTGTAATAGTAATAGTAAAATTGACAAATGGATATAGTAACTTTGACTACGGACCAAAAATCGGCTCTAAGATACCACTAAAACTCCCTAAAATAAATAATATTTTGTACATTAAATAAGTTTAAATAGCGAAAGTTCCCTCACCAGATGCGCCTTGACCGACGAACATTTGCGGAGTAATCAGAGGACGACATTGCAGTAACAAGCAATGTACCAGATTAACGCTCTCGCGATATTCACAGAATACTGGAATTAAGTTAATATATTTTATTGCCTTAATTGAAGTTTCTGATTTTAAATCATATTAGTCACACACACGTTCGATATTAAATCTACCTAATCAACCGAAAGGCGTCCACTGCTGGGCATAAATCTTCCCTAAGGGGTGGATTGCCATAATCGTCACTCTCGGCAGGCGGGTTGGCGATCGCAGTAGGTGTTTGTGGTACTCAGAGGATGCTGCGGCCCATCCCCTGGTTTATCCCTTAGTCGCCCTTTATGATCCCCACGGGAAGATATGGGGTGGTACTATTCTTAGCCGACATCACACGGCTCCTTCGATATTACTATGCAGTAATTATAGTGACCGTAAAAGTCTCATTTCGGGTCGTACACATATTACGTAAACATAAATAAAACATATATAAAAAAGTGTGTGTGTGCTTATGTACGCACGTAAGAAGTTATACTTCTTTGACGTAATAATACAAGTTTTGCTTACTACTGTTGAGAAAGGGGGACGAATAAAAAAAATGTTTGTTTAAGTAATAGTCCAAGGGCCCCTTTATACCATATTATCAAGGTGACCATTCCTTTAATATTTCCAAAAGGGGAAACTTTTCCCCTAAATATTCTTAAAATACGTTAAATTTCAACACATGATGACGCTACTTACCAATCGCTTTCGTGTCTTGACCTTTCCGTTTTGCGTTCGAGAAGTGTTCTATCATTATTTCTTTTAATTTGTCAAATTTCGGATGTCCGAAACATAAGTTACTAGGTACCTAAAAATCAAAGAAATTCTAATTCAATCTAAATAGAAAGAGATATCAGAAATACTAAATTAATTGCTTCTATAATTTTATATCAGTTTTCGCATCGTTAGTTGTAATATTTTTCTTTGTTAATTACTCATTATTTTAATATTAATTATTACAATAACTTTTTACAAATGTGCAAATGGATGATTCATTAATTACGTCATAAAAAATTTCGCCTTTTTACACATTGGTCTGTCCATCATGCCACGTCACATTTCTAAGACAATTTTCTCGATTAATTATTAGGCAAATGCATACAAATATACTATTTAGATAAAATTATCAATCGATATTTTGTGAAAACATAACCAATATAGTGATGATACCTTACACATAAATTCTAAATGAGGAGTAGTAAGGCATACAACGTTATAATATGACCAATTCTTAATACTTAAAAAATATGCTCATTACCTCTGGTATAGTCCCATCAGGTAATAAACTAGTATCCAAAGTTAAAGGGTTAATGCCCAAGTCGTCTCTCAAACGTTCCAATAATACGGTCAATTTATCATCAGACTGTATCCATGACTTTTCCGGGTGTTCATCAAAAAAGTTTAAGAACACCCTCGAACCATGTTTCACAAGGAGTTCAAGCCCATGGTACAGAGCTATAAGAACAGTGAAGTCTTTCATAATATAGTTGTGCTGAGGATGCCTGGCGATTAAATTCAAATAATCAAATCGAATACAATTAAGTAAGCAATTTAAAGAAAGACACTGGCATATGTTCATTAAAGCCTTTGCCGACCACAAGAAAAAAAGTGAGCAATTTTTGTTTGTATAAAATTGACATACACGGATACCGTTGTATCGATTTGGATAAAATTGTATTTTCTAATAATTAGCCAGTACAGTAATACCCCGCTTTACGCGAGGGATGCGTTCCGAAGAAAATCGCGTTAACTGAAATTCGCGTATATCGAGGTTTATGATTAAACATAGTCAAAATTTAATACAAAAAAATACAAATCATTTTAATCAATCACTTTAATTCTAAGAACACTTTATGCAATATATACTACTCTTATTTTTTACGGAAAAATACATCTATTGTCTTTACATTATGTTTATACGCACTCTTTCGCGTAATGCGAGGCATTTGAGCGCGAAATTTGACATTCGCGTTATAGTGAAACCGCGCGTAACGGGGTCGCGCTAAGCGGGGTATTACTGTATACGTAATTTTTTTCATTTGTGATAAGACATTTATCAGTGAAATTTCTTAATTTATCTCATTCTCAATATTAATTGGGATTGGGTAATCAATTGTTTATGATTGTTTACAGCCCTACATCTTTAATCAATTATATTAGTAACACAACAACAGATAGCAATATATGATAACAGGACTTCAAGATCATGATGAGATAGTCGGTCAGATGACTAAATATGTACTACAAAATAATAAAGTGTAATTTATTACACATAACATTATACTGAATTACAAATTGCAAAATTTTATAAAGACCGTCTTGTTTTGACAATTTTGCCTGGTATAATAATATCATTTTACCTATTAAAATTTTAATGTCACATTTAAAATTTTTCAACAAATAAAGATCATTTTCATGTATAGAAAACAGTTATTCCTCTACAGAGTAATGAAATGTGTAATATTTTCTTTATGCGTGCATGGCAAATACAATACATGGCAATTTAGACAAAAAATAATTGTATTAGCTAATTTAGTAAAAAATCGAAAAATAGAAGAATTCATATAAGTAACTGCTTCCGTGTGGTGCCGGTTAAGAATAGTACCACCCCATTCCCGTGGGGGGTAGTAAAAGGCGAGTAAGGGATAAACCAGGGGATGGGCAGCAGCGTCCTCTGAGTACCACTTTTACCTGCTGCAACCGCCTACCCGGTGACCAAGCGTGGCGATTATAGCAATCCCTAATTATTGGGGGAGACCAACAGTGGACATTTTATGGTTGAATGGATGGATGGAGGTGAGTGATATAAAATAACGTACCTAGATCCACGATCCTTTGTTTGATATTCTTTGTAAAGCATAACAATCCGTCCTTTTGACAAATTTCCCAAATTTTTGTGGAAGTATGTTCATCTGCTTCAATCTCCTCGCGTAATAATCTAAAATCTAATTTATTATTGATTTACAAAAAAAAACTGACTAAACGAAAAGTTTTCTTAATTTAATAAACATTTCATATTTTTATATATTTTACCTCAACATAGTGTTGCCTGAGTTGTGTTAATTCTTCCCCTAATTGTACTACCACTGTATGTATTTTTCGTGAATGACTGTATGGAGCTACATCTATGCAGTCTTCTGTGCGCAACTCTAAATGGGCTATATGCAGATTCTTTACAACCTAAAATGTAAACATAAGCATCACTAAGTAGTTATTTCAACTTCAACAGATGGATAGAATAACAATATATTGATTGTAAAAATAGTTTCACTTATATCCATGTAACCGTCCAGTCAATCACAAGACATCTACTCCTGGACATAGGTCTCCCATATTAGCGAGATATTGCCATAATCAACACGCTTGGCAGGCAGGCGGGTTGGCAATTGATATTGTATCAAGTTGACTATCATCCAGTTACACTATGTGATTTCAATCTCTTTTTATCTATTGAAATCTCAAATTTCAATCCTTTTTCCTAAAAGTGTCAGATCAGTATCAGTGATCAGTTAGTAAAACCAATTTATTTTTTATTTAATCTCATTCTAAAAGTTAACATTCGTTATTTGAACCACCTGATAGTTTTTAAATATGTTCTAATTGCTTGATATAATTACTTATAAAACACCTTAATATAAAAAGTTTTTGGAGTATTATTAAGTATAAAACACAACACAATATAAATTAATACATAACAGACACCATAGCTATAGATATGTTCCAAATAATGACATACATTTTTATAGTAGTCTTTATGTCTAGTTATTATTAAAAAATTATGAACAATATAAATGTATCAATATTCACATTGGCAACATCGTCTACTTTACTTCCAGGAGTTGCTGATAGAGCCAGTAGCCTATATGTTTTATGTCCTATGTCATCCAAAAATGATAGTATTTGACAATATGCATAATTTCTTCTTGCCCTGTGTGCCTCATCAATTACAATACACCGTATCTTGTCACCAGGACATATACCGGATTTCAAGTCATTGTAAATTACTTGAGGTGTTGCAAAGAACACTCTTTTGTTCTGCCAATGTGTTTTTCTTGTGTTTACTTGCATATGCCCTAAAAGAATATAATTAATTATTGTATCTAATACTAATAAGGAACATTAATTATCAGCATATGTTTGAAAATATTTGGAAAAATTCTATTATTGAGTGTAGTTTATTTAAAAAAAAACCTATGCCAAATGCCATAGCATATAAATTTTTTAACAATAAACTATTTACAAAAATATCTTGAAAACTGATTGATCTCAGTGATTAACATATTTTCTAACCATAAATTAATTGACAGTGAATTTAAGTGATTGTAATAATTTAATTATTAATTAAAATATTGTTGGGCATACCAGTCATTTCAATAGTATCTTTCGGTGGTATAGCAATAATATTATAGCATGCATCAATTTGTTGAGCAACTAATGGTCTTGTTGGTGCTGTGAACACTATTTTCCCAAGTGGATACCATCGGTAAAAGTTATACATTATGACTGCAGCTATAAAAGTCTTGCCCAAACCTGTTGGTAGACTCACCTGAAAATATTTTTACTTGGATGATTAGGTATATAGTTATTCTAACATTTTTATAAACTAACTACCTGTGTGCACATGTTTTATACACTCTTATGTTCTTCACTGCATTCAATTTTTTTTATAGTGAACCATAATTATTTTCCTACAGATTTTTTAGTACGAAAGTAAAATACATATATCTTACAAGTTCAAGCACTTGTTCATAAAGCTGTGAATTGAATCTGATTTTATTCAATTTTTATTGATAAATTGCTAACATAACTTTAAATATTATGTTAATGTTACATACATACATGTGGGTGCATTCAGTATCCAGGACAATTGTATGTATTTATTTATGAAATTTGCACAACTGATATCTATGATAAGAGAGACAGGATATTTATTTACTCATGGCATTTAATTTAAACAGTATATTTCAAATGTTATTGTATTTCAAATAAATAAATTATTATTGCTTATATACATCGTTTTATGGTAATATAAATAATATATCAAAACGAAAAGATAACTACTATTTAGAGATAATATTTAAACTTACTAATGTGTTTTTTAATATTGCAGCCTTTATTATATTGAATTGATAATCCCGAACAGGATAATTTGTTGGATAGATCCATGTTTTCCCAGTCAGCTTATCATATCCACTTATTTCTTCATCACAGCATAAGGCACTGATAAATTACAAAGAAATGCATTTGTTTTTCTAGGGTTGATGCAATTTGTAGAGCACACATCACAAGAGGATCATAATGAAAAAACATCATGTAGTAAGTGACTCAAAACAGCATGTAGTCATTATAAATTCAGTTACCACAAAACAAATACTTTATTTTGAAAAGACTGTATTATATCACATCACACAACACTCAAACAACACTATTCTTGAAATATAAATTGAATTAGAAATTATAAATAGTGTTCCTCCATGTTTAACATTGAATGTATCACTGCAATTATGAAACAAATATTGAAGGTAACATAAGAAAGATGTTAGATGAATAGATATATAAGAAAGGTATAAAGATTAAAAATTGGAGCTACTAATATAAAACAGAAAAATATTTTCATACAATGTTACAACTACTTACTAGTTAAATAATTAAATTAATGGAATTTTTACTCACCTAACATTCAATGCACTTGTATTGAACGAATTATTTACGTTGTTCTGATAATTTCCAGTTTTCTTGAAAGAATTCTCGAAATTAGCCAAAAACGTAGAATCTTCAAATATATCATCGTCTTCAAAGTCATCGTTTTGTTTTGTTTTACTGGTTGTAGCTAAATCATTCATAATAAATTTGCATGGTAATTTACTTTATCTCAGAGTTCTCTTTATCCTGTTTTCATGAATAAAACTTGAAGACAAACAAATTACTTTTATGAGTACAAATATGAAGTAAAGGATAAAAAACACGAATTGCTTTTTATAATAGTAAATATTTATGTTGAAAAGACGATATTAAACCTCTCTAATAATAACGTAATATAAATAAAATAACAATAGGTTATGATTATTATAGTAACATTACAGTTCCAAATTGATCCAAAAACAAATACAATCAACAATGTTGTATTTTGCGAAATAGGTATACCCATATCTATACCTATAAAATCAATTTTTATACATATTTAGAGCAAATACCTATTTTTTTTCTTTTTTATAAATGAGAATTTACATAACCTATTAAAAATATATATGAATTTTATATATTTTGCTCTTTTAACTTTAAATTATTTGAAATTTCAAACTGAAAATGTATTTTAAAGTCCGCAGTATTCGAAATCTGTCAAGTTTTAAAATGTCGTATCCTTGTTGTCAATTAATAGACGCTGTCATAAGTGTCAAAAACATATGTAAATGCACGAAAAAGTGACAAAAGTGTGCAAACTGAAAATACTATAAATGTATGAAGTTATAATAAAAAATTGTTCAACGTATTATATAAGAATAGTTGTTATTTGAAATTCAGCGTAAACTGTAAAGGGTATAAAGTAAAAATCAAATTATATCATGGATATGGAAGATGGTTTGGATGAATTACTAGCAGAAATATCTGAACCATCATCCCCAAAGAAATTAAAAAAGAGCGATCATGATATTGGAGGAGTTCAGCCCGGTATATTTTTTTTAGTTTTTTTTTACACGGAATAGGATCAGTGCTTTGACCACAATCTCAACTGATGTTAAGTAATGATGTGATCCAAGATGGTAAACACACTAAGCCTAGAGACATACTCTAACTGGAAATTAAATAAGTAGATATTTGAAGCTGGTAATATATGTGTGTCTATTATTAAATACCAAGGAATCATATTTAATCTATTTCAGAGTAGAAACAACTTTTTCATTATTATTTTATCTGATAATGAAATCCAAACCAATTCACTATTCACACTTACTGAAACTTATGTAGACAGTTGGACCAAACAAATACATAATATCATAATAACCAAAGAAAATCACTGTATATTTAATTCTTACCTATTTAAAAATATTTTTTTGTAATAAGTACAAAAAATGATTGATTAATTAAAGTGTTTGTATTTGTGACAAATATCTGGTTTCTGTTAGTACCAAAATGTAAGAAAGATTTTAAATAACTTAGGCATGTACAAAATTAGGTTCCTTTTTTTTCAATGATTATTTAACAACTATATTACGCAGTAAATAATTGTGCAAAATAGAAAAAAGAATATGCATGTGTGGGTACGGCTATTATTACAAATAAGTAAATCTTTATAGCTCAGTATTCAGTCTAAGTTGCTAGACTAATTTAAGATACTACATATATATAAATAGCATTTAGTTAGATTATGATAACAAACTTAAACATATTGTCATTATTTAGAATTACATTTTAATTATTAATATTCCACTTATTATCCTTAGGAACTTCCAAAGAATGTGTGAAACCTTCAGTCTCCAAGACCTTTTGTGTGTTGGTAAATCAGAAACAGGTGACTATTGGCTTTATATATTTTATTTTGTAATACATATTACATACTAGCTGATTCACACAAATTATTTATGTTCTTGACAATCTATTTCATTCTTATATACTATACTACAAGAAAGTATATCCAGAGAATACATATGAAATTTAAAAAAGAATCATCTAAATCAACCAGTCACAGTAAAGATAAAACACTGACTCCATGTTTCTCCGTTTATAAAATCACTAATAGATAGACAGTTTTGTCCTTTATTATAATAGGTATGTAAAGATTATATGAATTTTTTAAAGGATTTTTTTTTTTCACACATAATTTTTTTTTATTAGTATAGATATGAGGCATTCAAGTTACATTTTTCTTTTATTTTATAGAGGGGAAATCCACTACTCAAGTTTATCACAAGTGTCCCATGGGAATATGATGAAATTATACCAGATTATGAAATAGGTAGAACAATATGCTTGCTGTTTTTATCCCTTCGCTATCATAATATTAATCCAGATTATATTCAAAACAGACTCAAGGAACTGGGAAAGAATTATGAGCTGAGAGTACTTTTAGTGCAGGTAATTAAATAAAATATATTTTCTTCAATTAAAAATAAATATACCCATACTAATGAAATTGTAAATATCAACACAGTACATGTTTAATATTTATATGATTTAAAATGGTAACATTATAGGTAAGTCTAGAAAAGAGAAGGCCATGAAATTCAGGAAATAATTTATCTTGACAAATTGCCGATATAACGAACAGTTTCTATATCGAACCATAACTTTTAGAGAGATTAAACCGAAAATAAATTGGTTTTTCTGACCGATCTTTGACACTTTAGACAACAAAAAGGTTTGACTTTTCGGTTTTCAGGTAGGATTGAGACCGCATATTTAAACCGGCCAATAGTGTGTAGGGCAGAAATAACTATATACTGGATATTACATAGGATAATGTTTAGCAATTATCATTATAATTTACTTCTAGAGTTACATAAAAGATTATACAACGAGATAACTCATTGTAAGATTAATTTATTTTAGGTTGATTTAAAAGAGCCTCACACACCATTAAAAAACTTAACAAGAATATGCCTGCTGACAGATATGACTCTAATGCTGGCATGGAGTCCTGAAGAGGCGGCTAAAATTATTGAATATTACAAGATATATGAAAAAAAACCTCCCGATAAAATAATGGAGAAGATTGAAAATGATCCCCATCAAAAGGTAAATTTTGCATATAATGTTTTATGATTCTATGATACTTCATCCATCCATCCACCATCCATTCAACCTCTACACATCACATAGGTCTCCTCCAAAGATCTTCACGACGACCGATCTTGCGTCACCCGCATCCAGCGGATTCATAAGGGGAAAAGGGGTGTGATGGCCATAATCGCCACGCTTAGCAGGCGAGTTGGCGATCCCAGTCGGGTGTTCGTGATACTCAGAGGATGCTGCTGCCTATCTCCTGGTTTTATCCCTAAGTCGCCTTATACGACTCCCACGGGAAGATATGGGTGGTACTATTCTTGGCCAGCACCACACGTGAACTCTGATACTCATAACGATATTATTATTATGATTGACCCATTCTTAATCGACTATTTTAGTACTTCAGGACAATCTAGACCCGCCAAAAAAGTGACGTCAAAAGTGGTCCTCAAAAATTTTTTAAATTAAATTCAGTAGTGAATAATACTAGCAAGAAACTGAAGTAAATCTAGATTAGATCTTTGACTTGCCCTAAACGGGTCCTGTATCAAATTTTGCGGAGGGCCCTTTTATCCGATTGTGGCGAAGCCCAAGTGAAGATCGTTGTACAGTCGAGGGGCCCCCATATCATTGATATGGCGGTAGCTACACCCCTGGTTTTAGATGAAAATCTTCAACAATCCTTTCCTTTTTCCAGATTACAAATGCCTTATCATCAATCAAACCCGTAAATAAAACCGATACTATGACACTGATAAAGACATTTGGTACTCTTGAAAATATTATCAAGGCTTCTGAATCTAGGCTCTCCGAGTGCCCAGGATTTGGTGCTACCAAAGCTAAAAAGCTCTACAAAAAACTCTACACCAGCCTTTCCTTAAAAACGACGTAACATCACTAAAGAGAACAATAATGAAGTATTTGATGAGGATTTGAGTAATGAAGATTTGGATCTCCTTGAGAAAGAAATTAAAAATGAATGATATGACTGTCAATCTATTGCGTTTATTAAATTTAAAATTTCAACAAAATAAACGTTCTTTTAGTTTATATGATATTTTTATTACCTACCCCAAGTGGTAAACAAAAAAAAATGAAAGTATCCTATTACCCGAATAGGGACGGATAGAAATCGAGTGGTATTGTTTTGAAGTGTATTTTTTCGTAGTGTTGGTTATCGCTTCAGGTTTTGTCCGTTACGACTCGCGTCTAGCGCAACACGGCAACGTCGAAACAGAGTTCAAAAAAAACAACAGCGCTCAACCGGCTTCGTTCGCGGTTGGACGCGTGCGACGCGTCTTGTATTATAGTATAGGTACTCTGCTAGCCGATCGTCTGCGAACGATAAAACTGTTGGCGCGGGAAATTAAATTTGATTTTACATCCCTCAATTATTTGATTGTTTCATTATATTTGATTTAAAACATAAGTGAACGATTTATTTTAAAACGAAGTCGACGGCATATCTGTGTTTGTGTATTGTGGTTTTCTAAGGATTTTTATAACTTTGTGAGACGTATTTGTAATAAAGCGGACTCCTTAGAGTAGGTGTGAATGACAAAACATTCAAGTGTGAAAAACAAACGCTTTTTTGGAAATAAATGAAAGTTTGTTCGGTAAGGGAAAAATTATATATTACGTTTTATTTTTGAAATCTATTTTTTATACTATTATTACATTTCTGTTTTAAACTTTTTTATTCTCGTTAATTTTATAATTATACTGTTGGCATTCTCTTGGTTTTTTATTGTTTTATTTTTTTAATGGAATAACATTTTTGAAATTTGTAATAATGATGTCTCAGTAGCACCAAATGAATTTGGGAATTTCTTCAAAGGATTGAATTCAAATACCACACTTTGATAAAGAAACGCTTCTTCTTCGATGTAGCCCCTAATAGGTGCGTCAGATTCAATTTCAATTTTTATTTGTAGGAATTATGTTATTTTACGACACCCGGTATCGACCGGTTATCCCTGTTGGAATCGAGAATACAACTTTACTACAGAATAACTGGTAGTCTTCGGGAATAAAATACTCTTTAAAATATCTTCCTTCTTAAATACACTTGGTTCTATCAAAACAAACACTAATGGAATTACTTATGTGAGATAATTTTGTATACCTAAGTAGCCATAGAGCTTATATAATTAGTATGTGAGTTTCATTATCGATATTTTTCTGACATGCGTTCTTACATCATTTCCATTATAAATACATGTTAAGTAATATTTACAGTTTTTAAATGTTTCTTTAAATACAGTGGCTGCGTTTTCAGTAGGTATTGACTGCAATAATGTTTTTATAAATATTTAACGATTATAATAAAACTAGGTCTGCCGCCATACAATAATTACAATTACATTATTCACAATTATTTAATATTTTAAATTGTGGTCTAGGTATTTTTCAAATATGGCAAAAGAACGTGGCGATAGCGATTTCTTAAATTTAATTCAAGGCTATTCTTCTAAATAAATTTAACAAAATGTGCACCAAAAACTTACAGAGAATATGTCTATAGTTAAAAAAAAATTTCAATTAATTCAGAGTTTTATAGTTATATGCCCACTAATGAGCAGACACAGAGATTATTATATAGTAACTATGGAAGGCACAGATATTCACTAAAGACATTAATTTTTTTAGTATGAATATATCTAATTTTTTTTTTATTAATTTGCCTACTGTGCACGGAGAGTACATACCTAATAAGCATTAATTAAGTGTGCTCCTAACAAGTAATTTCATACAAAAAATGTGAACAAAAAAATAATTGCACTGTTTTTAAATAGCTCTGAGTGGTTGTTGTATTCAGACCCTATTTATTTAAAACTGCTAACAGGTGAACGTGGCACGTGCCAGCCAGGTGTCGAAGTTACTATTTATGTACATACGTGACGTTAGCTTCATCTTTTCTGATAAATTAATTACCTTAAACTTTGTTTGTAGGTTTGCGTTTCAATGTCTATTTTTATCAGTCAAAAACTCTGCGAGAAATGTTGTAAGCAATAAGGGGCTGTTCAAGTATTACTAACGTAAGTTCCAATGACATGGGGGACGACGGGGTGTGATGGTGATTACATATGCAGTATTTAGTAATTAATTTACGTTTTTTTTTTACATTTATGGTGATGGTCACGTAATCATAGAGATTTTTTTTTCGAAACTAGCTAATGCTGTTGACCGGAAGGGCCTTTACAGTTTGACCGAACTTTACGGGCGAGTACTGAAGACAATTAGCCGCAAATAGGTAACTAGCACAAGGACACCAAAGAGGTCCGAACCTCGGCCCGGCCGTTACCTGTGTGTAAACATTCAGCGGAATTTTAATTCTAGTTAATCCCTACATTTTTTATTTATTAATGATTAAAAAAAAAAGGTTCCTTAAGGGGCCTTTGTACCTACGTGTTTTATGCAGAAGTGCGTGTTGTATGCAGGATTGTGTGTGTGTTGTGCGTGTAATGCTTAATGCATGGTCATCATTATATCCTACTGGTGGCAACGTTAGGAGCCTCCATAGTTAAGGATTGAGGGACGTCTTGGGCAGCCATCGGAGAATGTGCGGGAGCAAAATAAGCCGCCTGTCCTCGGCAGTGGGAACGGCGGTTTCTTGGGCGTGAGCGCTGACATGCAATTTTTGTCGGTTGGAACGGGAAGATACAATTTTCGAAACGCGATGTCGTCCTCGGGGCCAGTTAAGATGTCACGCGGCCTCCGCATTGATTGCGCAGGGCATTCGGGTCGGGGGGGGGGGGTGTATGAAATGGCTTTAACTATAAGTTGGTTTTAGTGTGTCTGTGACGTTCAAAGAAGGCGCGAGATTGGGACTTAAGTACGGAATGGATGGAAGGCAGGTTCAGATCTCTGTGTATGTCCACATTTATCTGAAACCAATGGCCACCTACGGCTTTCCTTGTAAAACGATTCTAAATCTTTTGCAAGGCATCTGTCATTACTCGCGATATAAGCATAGGCATAAGCGCAATAGGTAATGACTGGTCTGACCATCGTTTTATAAAGTGTGACTTTATTACGGAGATACATTTTACTAGAAGAGTCATCATGGGGAGGTCAGAGCTATGCTTACTAATGCTAATGAGGGGGAGAGGGTTAAAAGTGACCCCAAATTCCCAGTTTCCAAATCCCCTTTTGGAGTAGTTCGGTTAATTTAAAAGCCTACTTTGCTTCCAAGAACATATTTAGGCGGTCAATATTTAAATAATATTAGCTTTGGACGTCGATATGGATGCTCATATGACCAGAGTTAAGAACCTTTGGAGATAAAGTCTGTTAGCTGAACCAATACATGAACAGGCTGGATAGCGAGTAATTTTCACAGTTGTTATACCAGATCCTGCAATTTATGGACAGTTATACTGCGCCGCGCGACCGAGCTGGCGGTAGCAATTTAATTATTTCATGCTCTCAAACATGGCGTATTACATATTTAATTTAATAACATACAATTTTAATAAAGTTTGAACTAGTAGTGCCTGAGGCTTCGCTCACGTGGAAGAAAAATTGTTAACGGTGTAGGCAAATCATTGAAAGATTGTTTTTTCTCGAGTTAATATGAGTTGTCGTTATAATTTGTTACACTTATTAACTAATGTAATACAATGGTCTGAAATTTGGCCAGAGATCATAACTACAATTAAAAAGAATCACAGAACACTGAAAAAGTTCTGCAGTATCTTGAGTTATAAGCGCACTAACGAACATACAGACGTAATAATAAATATGTGAGAATAAACATAACAAGGATGTACTTTAGATATCTCAAATTAACCATTATCTTAGTTTAGTTTTATGGACGTTTTATGAACACGAGTTTAATAAGTACCTACCTTTAGTAATAACATCCAAATATGTGCAGAGAATTGTAAAAAATAATTAAGCAAAATTTACTTTTAGACCTTTAGATTATAGTTTGCCATATAATAGTCATGAAATTAAATAGAAAAGAGCGAGTCGATCAGTTCTTATCGGATAAACAGGAAATAAAAACGATTACTCTAAATTGTTAAGTCCAATCAAATTACCGTCCGTTTTTTGACCGCTAAACTTTGGAAGCGACCTACAGTACTCGTCCAACTAGATTCCAAAGTAAAATTAAATTAATATAATTAAACTCATAATACACCTACATGTATTAAAATTATAGATTTTTTATGTACCATAAATGTTTATATTTGATTTCTCAACATACCTTAGGACTTATTAAATTAACACTGGTTATTGTTGCACTTCGTTTAATTTCATGTAAAATGATATATATACCTTCGTTTACATTGTCGATTTTGAGGCCGTGTCGTGACTACTGCAGAAACGTGTGACAAATCGGTCCTGCCGTACATCGTGATTGCTTTCATCGCGATATGGTCCACATCACGACATTCCGCCATCGACGTTTTGAAGTTCCGACAACTGATCTCATTGTCGTCATACAAAACAGAACCACCTAAATGAGAGAACTAGAGACGTCTTTTAGCGTCTCCACCTAAACTGATCTTCCTGCCTATGGAATTGATTCACTAACACGTTTGTACATGAATTATTGATTCTTCTTTTCTAAGTGCTTTATTAGGCTTTCATTTTATTCGGTAACTTGTACACAATTAAAATAATTCGTGATTTTCGTCGTTATCTAAAGAAATAAATATAAGTAATAAATGATCACCTCACACCATTCAGTCTTTTCCAACTAAAATTTGAGTATCTTTTTTGTTTATCAATCATTATTAGTTTAAAATTGTAGCTATTAAATGAAACAAAAACAACCAGATTGGTCGATAATTCAATATTGGCCAAATAATATAAATGGGAGAAATTGTTTTGTAAAAAAATGTAATAATCGAATAAAAAAAACTATAGTAAATAGACAGAATAAAAAGATAGAATATTTTGAGGTTTTTACCGATAATACATATACACATTACATTACATATACATACATAAATTACATATATTTTCATATTTCTTCAGCCAGTCACTTGAGGGTGGGTCACACTGTATAATTATTATTGTTTAAGACTTGAAACAATTATTTTGTTATGAACCATTAAATTATAATTGATATATATTCAGTATATTGCTTTTAATATTATGTGTACGGTTTCTAGTACATACTTGGCACAAAAATCTTATTGAATACCAAATATGCGAGACATAAGTGGTTTGACTCGTGCCATCTCGTGGTTCGGCGACTTGTCTGTTGTACTTAAATAGTAAAACAAAATACGGCATGAAAAGCAAAAGAACAAAGGTATCTCCAGTATACCAAACTAACATAGTAAAGAAGTCCAGTATGCAACGTGAGCTATTTAAAATTTAACCGTAATTTTTTGATGAAAAGGATAAAGAAAAACAATACATGATATAATAAAATCGAGCTCAATTTGCATTATATACTTAGGGGTTCTAATTAATATAATTTTTGAAGAGTAAACTACTTTAGCGATGTTGAGCGACACTCAGTAGGGGGAAAACTCACTGATTTGTGTTACCAATGCTATAACGTCAGCCGTAAACATGCTACATTATATCAAATTATTAGATGACATTTAAGTGCTGACGCTTAGAGATAAATAATAAAATGTGTACTTACGCAGCCTGTCGTACGTTCTGATTACGAACAACCTATATAATTATTAGTTGGAGCGCCAATATATAATACCAGATAAATGTTAGGTTATGTTAAAAATTTAATTAACAAATTATCAAATTTAAGCATTAAAATACAGTTTTTCCAAAGATACGAGTTATCACTTCTGCTGGCAGTCCCCATATTTTTTTGGTTCTTTGATCACAAGTCATGTTACTGCATCTTTTTTATACGTTGATCCTGCGCACGAGCAGTCCCTGCCTCAAGTCTTTTTGTATAACATGTAATCAACTTTATTCTTTGATGTGTGCGTCGCTTTATATAAAACACACGTGTGCTAGCCTGCAGGAAACCTTTTACTGGCTTTTTTTCTGTGTCTACGCAAGAACGACGCGTGAATTCCGAACAAAATCGGTTTTATTTTTAAGATGCTCCCTTGTATCGTTCTATAGATGCTTTGTTGTACTTTCAATTTAGAAAATGGATCGTAGGCATAGATACAATTCGTCTAAATACCAATTTCTATGAGAACCCATTATCTTTAAATTGCTTTCGATGTTAAAATGTAACTACTGTACGATGTTCGTTTTTTCTCAAATCATAGCCCCAGGCTCGAGGCGTCCCCATTGTTTTAATGTTATTGAAGTATGTTAATATGTTCCTAGTTACTTTTATGTTATTATTGTTTTTTTTTATGTTCAATAGGTTTAACTACAATCTCACATAACGTTAAGTGACGATGAGATGATGGTAACACATCACTAGTTGAGAACCTTTGTATGATGCTTGGTGATAGATTTTAAAATAAAGAGTGTTTTTTTTATTAAAGCAATAAAGTTTAATTCATGACAAAATTAAAATAACGCAGAAAAATATATCTATATGAATTAGGTACCTAGTATGTTATAAAAATACCATATAATTTAAAAATATGCTATAAAAGTGGCAAGGGACAAAATCCTTGGCTAAATTTGCTAAAGTAATCGTTTTTTTTTTACACAGTATATTCTAGTGCTTTGGACACAATCTCACCTGATGTTAAGTGAGGATGTGGTCCAGGATGGTAAATACACTAAGTCTAGATGTACTAGTTCTCAAGCAATGCTGCCGGAATACACCTTGTATTTGGCGACAGGTTTTCTAACTTGAGGGAGTTAGCTACCCAGGCGAGCGTTATTAGAAAATGCCCTACCACTATGTTATGGTTTCCTCACGATGTTTCCCTTCATCGAAAACTCAGGCTGATTTTAGAGTTCGATAGGTGTGTTCGAACTCTCCTCCATTGAGGCGAAATCTGACCGCACTACTAACTAAGCCATCAACGCATTTATCTGTATATGATTTTTACTCCAATACAGTTTCCTGTTTCTCAGGTTACGTGTTATTTTTTTACTGGTATTAAAACAATCAACATAAATTGTTATTAAACATAAAAAGAGGTATTGAAATCTTCATGTGAATGTCGACGACTACATCGTTATACTTTACGAGTGGTCGAGGTCTAAACCTTTCGCCTTTATCACTCAACATTTATTACTAATGGAGCGCTCTTGAAACGTGGTTTTTTTTCTCGTCTTCAGTTTTTCTGAAACGTTGCTTTATTCCGTCAGTTGTACTTGTGACCCGACCACTTGACTTGGTTGATTTTTTTTTGCAATGGGACCGTATGTTTATGCCGAATCTCACGCTTGTGAAAAGTAATTAACTATGCAATCTAGATTACGAGTTGAGACCATTCTAAAACTATTCTTTGTAACAATGCAAAAGTGTGTTGAACGTTATTTGAATTATATTTTTCTCGACGTGCTATGTTACCTACATTTTGTTATCATGTGTGCTATCTTTTATTGTATTATAATAATATATATAAATACTAGCTGTGTGCCCGTGGCTGCGCCCGCGTTTTTCATATATTCTTCACTGCGTTTTATTTTTTTTATACGAAACTCTAATATTTTTTTTATTACTAAGATAAAGTAAAAATATTTCTCATAAATTCAAGCACTTGCCCGTAAAACTGTGCATTGAATCGGATTTTATTAAAATTTTTATTAGTTTTATTTTTTTACTTTGAACCCTAACTATCTCTGAAATTAAAGGTACCCTATGTTACCCGGAGTTACTTCAGCTATCTACCAAAAAAAGTCCCGTCAAAATCGGTCCTGTCGTTCCAGAGATTACCCATTACAGACGGAAAGACATACAAAAAATTTAAAAACCGTATTTTTGGTATAGCTGTCGTTATATATGTTCATATCTATTTAGTAAAAGAATATTACAATACAAACAGACACTTCAATTTTATTTATTAGTATATATGAGCTATTTGCACAATGGTTGAAAATGGACTATATTTGTTATTTAAAATTTGGAACAAAAAAAAAACAGGGAACTGTTAACTGTTCAAAATTAAGATGAATAACTGTATAGTATAGTAGGTTGGTCATACGTACATTTTCCTATCCATTTTTACAGATTTTTAGGATAAATCTTGTCTATTTGTCCGTATATATCTTTCAAAACTGATATAAAGAGTATAAAATAGATAAAAAAAAAATGTATTCAAGAAAGTCATTAGATATATTTCCTAACCAAATGGGATGGTATTTAACATGTTTATCGTGCACATTCTCTCAATCGATTTAGTATTTAAACCACAAACTTGTTATAAAACTGTTAAGAAGAACTTTGGTACTTTTACATCATGTGTTCTATTCTTAGAATCACGTTTGTCCTGGATTAATCGACATGATTTTTTTATTATTGGTCATTATTTTTATACGGCCTATCAAACTCATGTATGCTTGTAGTCCCACGCGCAGTTTGTTTAATCGTTTTAATTTAAAAATAAGTGGGTGTTTTATGCATATCCTGACTTTACCAGCCAGTTCTATTTACTATTACTCTACAATCCAAATAAATAAATATTTAGCCATCGCACTTATAATAGTTATTGTGCCAAACTTTTTTTCTTACCATTGCCGAATTCTTCTTTCTTTTAAAAAATATTTGAAATATGTATATGTTGAACAAATCGACAAAGTAGGTATGTGTAAAGAAATCTCCTATATCGATAAACACACTTCAGCTAAAACTGGTTTCGTACAATTCAGAATTAGTTTGGGTGCATGGATTATGTATGGTGTAGCCAAGACTCGAGACTACAAAGAAAGGTAGTGTGACGGATGCGATGGGGTTTTTAACCCTTTCGATCACTTAAACCTTTCAAACTGTATTAGTTGAAACGGTTGTTAAAATTAGAAGTGTACTGATCAGTGGGATTTACTCGCAACGAATGAATACTTTCTTTTCTGATCACTAATGTATTTTAATATATACAAATTTATTTGTACTTCTGTTTGCTATGGTCTTTGAAATCTGATAATTTTTATTGATAACATTTGAGAAATTTTTTCCTATTTTAATAACACCAAAGCTAGTTAGTCTATAGTTACTAAACGAAAAAAAAAAAAAGAAAACCAGTCGACAAATTGAATACAAAAATGTATTTAACTGTTGTATTTTTGCCTAATTATATATACCAAGACATTGTTTTCGAGTTGTTTTAATTTCTAATAAATAATCCTATTTTAGGTAATAAAAAAAACTGTAATTTATGCGCGGAATGACTAACGATGGGCTTCAATATGGAATCTTAAAACTTAAGATTGAGATTAAACTAAAAATATAAATCGGTTTTTTTTTACTGATCCCTGACACTGATCTGTAGGTAATTTAAAGAGAAAAAGGTTTCAAATTTCGGAAAAACATATTAAGAATCGCACATTGAAAGCGATCGTAAAAGATAAACTAAATTCATGTCATCTATATAAGTACAAAAGAAAATTTCAAAAGTAGGGCCCGATCCCGGGATTTCAAAAATTAGATAGCTAGCGTAAAACTGCTTAAAAGGGTCTTGAATTCGATAAAAAACTAAATTATATAAGTTATTAGTCTATAACGTAACGGTTTTAATAAATATGCACAAAACGCCAGAACTATTTAAAATAAAGATAAATATTTGCGCATGATTCCGTAATCACGATCCGTATTTCTTGTAACTGCATCCGTAACTAAATGCATGAACGCGATTACGCAATTGATATACAGGAATTAACCTCGATTTTTTTGTTAAATTATCGACGTTTGATGAATCGGAAGTTGGGTTTATACTGACTGAAATAGCCCGTTTGCTTAGAGTTTAGAAATAACACGTAAACCTGGCACGTCCGAGGTGTATTTGCAAATTGATTAAAAATATGGCGCTGCTTTTAAAATATGATAATTTACCTGCAACCCAAGATTTATTTTTGATGTGAAAACTTCTTTAGCGGTGTTGAGTGATTCTCGGTAGGGGAAAAACTTATATATTCGCGTTACCAATGCTATGACGTCAGTCGTCAACATCCTACAGTGTGACAAGTATAAAAGAAGTGCTGGTGCTCAGAGATAAATAATAAAATTTATAGTTACGCAGCCTATCGCATGTTTTGATAATGAATAAACGATATAAAAATGTACATAATGATTTCTCGAAGCGCCAATAGATATAAAAAATGTTATATATTAAATGTTAAGTTGTGTTAATAATTTCAAATAACAAATTAAATTAAAATTTCAATATTAAAAAACAGTTTTCCAAAGTTTCGACATTTCACTTCTTTCGGCAGTCCCCAACTAGGCAGCCAGTTGTTTTTATTTTAAAGACATTATATGGTAGACTTAAGATACTCAAATGCGATATTAACGTAGGTAAAAAAACTGAAATGGTTGTTATCTTTAAATTAATAATTTATTACATCGTGTTGCAATATTGGTAAGGGTGTCACTTACCTATATCTTTCAAATTTTTTTCATACATGACAAAAACTATTGACCTGAAAAACTGTACAGTCATCCAGTTTGGTTGTGGGATTACAATATCACATTAATGGCATATAGAGTAAATAGTCATATAGTAAAACGTATAGGTAATATAAATGCTATATAACGGGCTCCCAGAAAGAGTGCGCCATAGAAAATGCGAAACGTGCTGCGAAACGATTTTTTTCACCATTCTGCGAAAGCACAACACTTGAGTATTCGCGGGTACATAGTAAATATTCTTGTGAATGTTAATTTTATATGCTTCTAAATAAACGGTTTAGATTCATAATGTGTATGTTTTAATTTTTGTGCCTATCTACCTAACTAGTATCATTGTACCTATCTACCTATTAAGACCAGCTAGGTAGGGCGCCGAAATAAAATAGTAAATATGTGCGCCTCAGTTTGAAAAAGATTGGGAACTCTTGTTCTATAAGGAAACTTTGTAAAGTAACTAGTGATAATAATACTCTAGTAGTTCTTAGTTGCTACACGTACGCGCTTGTACACGACGCATGCCGCGCTGGGGCGCCTGTGACTGCGGAAGGCATACAGTGCAGCGCGACCAGCATATATAGTAATTTATCATGTCCTCATTTCATGTGGATTGTGACAAAAATAAAAATATATTGTTTACTATCAAAAAATTATTATTATTATGTTATACAAAATATTATGTTCCGAGAAAGTGATTGATGTTAAAAAATCAACTAAGTATTGTGAATTGTTTTATACTGAAAATTAAAACCAATTTTTTTCATGTTTGAATTCTTACAATAAATGTAATGTAGATTTTTTTTTTTTATATTAAAAATGGATCTATGTGTTTTCTCAACATTCGGATAATGTATACAATAGTGTCTAATGTTCTATGTTGTCTTGTTTAAGAGAAAATGTTTCACTTAAATATTTATTGCACGCACAAGGAACAAATACCATCAAGAATGCGGTGACATTCCCATTTTAAGTCCCCCCTTAAGCATGATTGCCGGTGGTGATTAGAGACTGCCGCAAGGCTTTGAATTTATAGTATTATTAGAAATATTTGTCTCCACACCACTTTCCTTGTACGTCCTCTTACAAATGATGGTAATTAAGCCGCTGTTCCAGCTACTTCTATAACCAGTGCGTTTGAAATAACTTCACAGTGAATGCTATATCCAATGTACTTAAATTTAAGTCGTAAGAACTATGAATCGGTACTCAAGTTCTTTTTATGAACATTTGATTAACAATTATTACTCAGTGTTTATAAATACATAAGGCTATCACTTTTAAAATGACGTCTAATCATTATTTATATGAATAATTCGTTCAAGGGGTACATCAGACTCGATTGAAACCTTACCTGAATAATAAAACGTAAAAAAATAATGGTTTCGAGTCAACAACATAGACGTATATCCGCAAAATTGGAATTGTCCAGTATTTTGTTAAATATTAATAGTGCAAATGGCAGTCGCCATATTGGCCACTTGGATGCCATCTTGAGTTCGTTAAGGCCGATTCACACGTATCAGTGAAGTTACAGTTCCTATCTACCTACATTTTGTATAAGATTTGTGTATGAGTCACATTTCACCCGAGCGAAGCCAGGTTTTTATCTAGTCAATTATATTATGTTGGTATTTTTTTTATTTTGGGTAATAATTCGTTGGTATAGTATTTTAAATTTTATTTATTTATTTATGTGTATAAATAACATCTCTTATAAGTAATTATAAGTCCCACAAAACCGTATTATTGGTTCGTATGTGGGATATAGTCTCCGTGCATAAGTAATTACTTAAAAACACAATCCGCAACATTAATAAAATATTTTTTTAATTTAGTTTTGAACTTTTTTTAATAGTTTTATGCCTGATGTCACCAGGCAGACTATTAAGAAAAACATTCATTTTTTTAAAAGCTCTGTCGCCGTAATATTTATGTATTCTTGGTACTATTTTGATAAATCTCTATAAAAAATAATCTGTTACATTACATAAACATAATGTACTTTGCTATTTAATAACTATAATTGCATATAACCTATACGCATAACCTAAAACCATACACATAAACCTTAAAGCAATACAAAACATTCATTGTAGTGTAGCGGTCACAGTGTGCACTGCTGACTCGACAGTGAAAGGAACAAAATGACTCATTGTGCAATTAAATATGAAAAGTCACCTTATTAACCCCGGTGTTACAATTACATGAATAAGAAATCAGAGCGTGTGCTCTCCGCCCCTGATTGTGTTCACTGTGGGAATGTTCAATCAATTTCTTATTTTCTTAGAACGATTTTATTTTTCGTATATCCTATACTAATATATAAAATTGAAGTGTCTGTTTGTAACGTCAGATATTTTCTTCACTTAATATATATGAATGTATATACGAAGCCTATAACAAAAATAGAATTTTTCTCTGTCTATCTGTTTGCTCCGGATAATCTTCGGAACGTCTGGACCAAGTTTGACGACAATTTTTTTTTAGTTAATAGCCTAAGTTACTCCGTGTAAATTAGAGTACTTTTGTTGTTTTTCCAAAAAAAAATAGGGTTCCGCGTAAAAAAAGTAAAATTCATAAAGTTATGAATAAAATCGGAATCAATGCACAGTTTTAGTGACAGGTATTCGAATTTGTGAGAAATATTTTTGCTTAATCTTAGTAGCATAAAAATTTTGGAAAACATTTAGCGTTTCATATAAATAAATTAAAAACCATATTATACGTTAAAATTTAAATAAATCCCGGTTGCAGCCGCGGGCTCCCAACTAATCTATACTAATAAATAAAATTGAAGTGTCTGTTTGTAATGTCAAAATTATTTTACTGAGTAGATATGAATGTATATACGATAGCTATAACAAAACTACATTTTTGTTGTGTGTCTGTTTGTAATGGGTAATTTCCGGAACGGTTGGACCGATTTTCACGGGCCTGTTTTTGGTAGATTTTGTACTTTTAATTTTGGAAAATAATTATGGTTTCGCGTAAAAAAGAACTTTTAAAAATTGGAATAAAATCCGATTCAATGCACAGTTTTACGGGGAAGTGCTATAAAATTTATGAGAAATATTTTTACTTTACCTTGGTACTAAATTTTTTTTAGGAAATTAATTAGGGTTCCATAGAAAAAAGGAGTGAATAATATATGAAATGCAGGCGCTCCCGCGGACATACAGCTAATAGAATATAAAATTAATTTGATGCAATTTATCTGTGACTTCTACGTCTATTGCAATTATGTTTTGTTTTATTATATGTGTTTAAAGTTTAAAGAATCTTTTGATATAATTTGCCTTCAATTTCAGGTCCTCGTTATAACATGAACTTCCCGATGTTTCATGGGATGAAGGCGGGTTGATGAGTATATCATAATGTTAACTGCGAGTATGGCACCACCGGCTCATGATCCTTGCATGTTAGAAGGAGAACTACGGCCACAACACTCGAGAGACGGATCCAGGGATTCTGGTGTTTTTCACACCACCAAAGGGCTTTGGAATGGACCCGGTCAAAACAACTGCTTCTTGAATAGTGCTGTACAGGTATGTTTGAAAGAACTTACTTTAAATTCTTTTATCAATTATTATCCGAATATAACAAGAATAAAAGCTGCTAATCTATAGAAATCGTTTGTCGGTTTCACCTTAAATCCTATACGTATATTATGCTTCTGGTTATAATAGAAGAAGAAATAGAAGAAGCCTCGATCAGAACTGTCTGGTTAAACTGTTTTACACACAGATTACGAATATCACCGTAAAAGTTGAAAATCTTTAAAGTATTTTAAAGATATTTATTCAATAATTGAGTACATTAGTGCATAGACCTGTACACGGTTATATATTGCGATGACGCTTTTGTGACTTGATACTCATATTTAATATAGCAGAATATGGCAGTATATATATCATGACAGCCCTTTGTAACATATATAGAACACAAAATTAAGTTATAAAGGTAAAGAGAATTAGCAAATAATAACTTATTTATAGATAATATAAGTTAAATTACGCTTATATAAAATGCCATCTACGCAGTAGGTACATGTAACTTCTAATTGCGAAATTCCAAGAAAGCTGCCAACAAATATTGTTTTATGGTTTTATGCAAATTCGTAGCGACCACGTGCATGCTTCAATGATCGTTGTGGGTGGCGGTTCAATGTTGACATTGTCGAATAAACAAATAATAAACTGTAGCTATGTGTAAAAATTTTATTATACTTTAAGTGAAGTTAAATTATGACACCTACGAAGATGTTGTTGCGAATTGAAATGCGATTTTATTTAGATATTGTCAAAAATACATTTTACTACTTATTTTAGTCATTTGGGTTATAATGTAATTAATAGAGGTCTGAATTCAAAATAGTTGATTTTACTTTGTATTTATTGTACACATGAAATTATTATTACTAGTGTTCAATAATTATTATTGAAAATTTCGGTAAAAATAACTGTTTCCAAGTTTTATTTATTTATTATTGATTTTAATGGCATTAATCACTCAATTATTTTGTCTTTGATTTTTTATGTATACATACTATTTCATTACTAAAGTTTATAATGCTTTCAGATTTACTAATATATTGTTTGTTAATTGAAATTCTTAATTATTTTCTTCGAGGGTTGAATTACAAATTTACGAATTGAATTACTGCCTTTTGAAATAAATTTAAATAATTATAAACAATATATAAAGAAACTCTATATCAAGTAGATTACGAAAGAATTCCCATTAACTCGTTTTACCATAGCCTTTTCAAAATTCGAAAATTGTAAAGCTCAACTATAAAAACGTCAAAGCTCTGAACGTTAGAGAAGTTGTCAAACTTAAAGTTGTTGATAACAAAGGCTTTAAAAAATATATAGTAATGTTGAAACCTCTTTTTATACGTACTCCTCTTACAACATGATTAATACGTTTTTTATAAGATTTACATAATTCATTTTAAGTAGTCAGGAAAGTACTTATAATCTAAGAAGATAAACGACGTACAATAAATACGACGTCACAAAATCCGGGCTTTATTCAAGCTATGTATATCCGAAGTAACATGTGGATTTTTTTAATAAATTCGAATAGTTTTTAAAACGATGATAGCTTAGTGGTAGTGTGATTGTATTCCGCATTATGTATTCCGCAGTATTCCTATGGACGTAAAATCGAAACCAACTATCCTAATTTTTTGTAAAAAAATTTACACGGTGTAGGTTCAGTGCTTTGACCATAATCTCACCTGATCCCAAGCGACGATGTGTTCCAGGGTGGTAAACACACTAAGCTTAGAGGTACTGGTTCTCAAGTGATGCTGCCGGAACACAGCTTTTGTTATTTGACGACAGATTTTCAAACTTGAAGGTGGTAGCTACTCAGGTGAACAATATTAGAAAATGCCTTACCAATGATACTATGGTTTTCTCACAATGTTTTCCTTAACCGAAAGCTCAGGATGATTTTAGAGTTAGATAGGTGGGCTCGAACCTGCTTTCATTGAGACAGAATCCGGCCACGCTATCCACTGCACCATCATATATTGCATAGGAAAAGCTTTCGGCTAAGAACAAAGTCTTATGAAGCCATAACAAGTATAGTTGGAATCGACTATACATTTACTGATCCAGGAGCGCGACGCACCTTCTGATTTCAACAAACAGTGGGCGGTTCGCGACGCTACCGCGACGTTTCGATATAGAAGACGTAGAGCCGACGCGAACTGGACACGACCTATCCTATAGTAAATCGCGCTGAGGTCCAAAACCTCCCGATGTTTGTTGAAACTACAGAGGTTTGTTCACTTATCTGTGGTTGAAGTTGAAACCACTATGCCGGAATGTTCACAAGTTCTCGCGATCTAGTCAACTTCAATTGCCCTACCCTAAGTACTACGGTGTAAACAGACGAGACGATGTTCTAATTATACCATAATTACCACAGTTTCGTTTGTCAATACTTTATGGACATACTTGTTTCATATTTAAATTAATATTGGAAGAAAAAGTTTACATTCAAAAGTTGTATATTTGTTAAATCACTTAACATTATGCTTGATGACATATGTAACGGTGTGTACTCATTTACACCGGTTCCTGTGACATGTTTAGGCGGAAATTGAGACTTATAGTCATATCTTTAAAGTATGATTTTAATAACTCCGGCCCCATGAGGTCGCAGTCGATCGATGTAATTTTTTGTACTAATACCTAATAAGAGACTCCAAGATGTTTTGGAAAATATAAACAATTATTTTAACATTATTAGGTTGTAGAATTTACTTAATTCAATTCCAAAAAATAGATTTTTAGTTAGTAAAAAAGAAAGAAAGTAGAAATTTATTGTTGCATAATAAACATATAAATTACATTAGATAAATAGATAGAGCACATAAAGAAAAGGAACGTTTGATAAAAATATATGAATTTTTGATCTTTGGGGTATACCTATGTCTAGCAGTGGGCGCCTTTACAGTTGGATAGATAGATCTATATCAAATGTGAAGTTTTTATACCTCAATTTTTTATTGTTTTTTATTTTAGTCTCACGTGTAAGTAACGCATGCGTAAGGATATAGTTGTTATCGAGTTGTGAAGCAAAAAAATGTTAATATATATATATTATAATTCCGTATTAATTAAGTACAATGTTTTGCGTTCAAGTAATTTTATAAAGAATTTATTTAATAGAAGTTATAAAAAGCTGACATTGAAATTTCGAATTCCAAGAAGGTAATGGTATTTGTTATTAGTTTGATAAATTTGAAACAATTTATAGAGGGATAATAACGATACTATCAGATGCGGTGAGACGCGAACGGCGGCGTGTGGCCGGACAAAAAAATAATCTTACGTCTTTTCTCTGGTATGATAATGACGTGTATGTCGGATGCCTCATCATAGTGCTATTAGGATTATTCTTCATATAATATGTTGCGTCATTGTCAAAAAAAGTTCTCAAAACATAACTATGTTAAGAACGTATTACGCATACTCGTTAATTCGGAAGTGTATTTTTTACAAAACTCATTTTTAATTTTTAAAAAGATATTTTCCATTTGTTGGTACATAGTTCATAACATAACCTAAACAGTTAGTTACCTATATTAATTCTCTTACAATCGATATATGTTTAAGAGTTTTTGGACAATATTGACTTCGTTTTGAAGGAAAACTTCTTTAGTGTTGATCGATTCTCAGTTGGGGGAAATTTTATAGAATAGGGTTACTAATGCTATGACGTCAGCTATCAACATTCTACAGAATGTCAAGTAGTTAATGGCGTTTAAGTACTGGCGCTCAGTGATAAATAATAAAATTTGTACTTACGCAGCCTATTTCATGTCTTAATTATGGATAAACTAAATAAAAATGTATGTAATAATTGTTCGGAGCGACAATGGATCTAAAAATCAGACATTTGTAATATGACAAATGTTAGGTTATGTTAATAATTTAAATTAAAAATTATAAAAATTTAACATTAAAAAAACCCTTTTTTCATAATATCGAGTTTTCACTTCTGTCAACAACCCCATGGTAGCCTCCTTTTTTTAATTCTATATTCTGACATTTACAATCTATGGTTATTCTTTTATTTCTTTATTTGTATTTAATTTTATATTAACTGTCGGTTTTTTGTTTCGTTTCATAGTATAATTCGAAGTATTGTTGGATTACTTTTGTTTTTAAATAACTTTAAATGTATCACAAGTCGGAGATCTTTGAACACCATTTACGTTTTAACAATTTTTTTTTTATATTTAGGTAGAAATTACTTTGCGTGTCGTCTTAACGGGAGTAAAATGGAAATGTTTTCCTTTTTTAAATTTTTTTCCGTTTATAATTAAAAAAAACTACTAATTATAATAAAATATAAACCTCCTCTCATACTAAAGAACGTTGTTTAAAAATATTTTATGGTTAGTCATACAGAACACGGTCGATGTTTTATTCAATAAACGACTTGCCCGCAGTTGGAATTTATAACAAATCTATATAAAGAATAAATCTTTTAATCCGTATCTATAAGAATTGTATAGTAAAGTTGTAAAAATGTAAAGTATTCGCACATTAAGCGATTCGAGTAGAGAAAATCAATTTCTTACGACTCTATAAAAACACGTATCGTAAAAGATAAACCGTGGAATACTTGGCACGAGCGAGGAATGTTAAAGAAAAAGTGAAATGGTGCTAAGGGATTACCATCGTTGTGTCTGGGGACAGATTGCGTTGTCCGTCCGTATGTTGATGGATTACTTGATTCGCTGTGGAAATCATATAATGATAATGTCACCTTATCATTACATACATGCATGCACATCTATATTTATATGTTATATTTGTTCTTTACTGCATTTTTTTTATACGGAACCCTATTTTTTTTGTAATAAGATAAAGTAAAATATTTTTAATAAATTCAAGCACTTGCTCGTAAAACTGTGCATTGAATCGGATTTTATTAAATCATGGGTTTTTATTTTTATACGCAGAACCCTATTTTGGTAAATTAAAAGTACCCTGTGTTACCCGGAGTAACTTCAGCTATCTACCAAAAAAAGTCCCGGTAAAATCCGTCCAGCGGTTCCGGAGATTACCCGGAACAAAAAGGCAGACCAGCAGATTAAAAAAAAACATTGAATTTTTGGTATAGGTGTCGTATATACATTCGTATCTATTTAGTAAAAAAAAAAAAATTGACATTACATACAGACATTTCAATTTTATTTATTAGTATAGATGAGCTATTTGCACGGTGGTAGAAAATCGACTGTACTTGTTATTTGTTATTTAAAATTTGAAATGAAATGGGGTCCATGCTTTGTTTACTTTGATGACATGGGAGACGTATAGTCGAAAATTTGATTTCATATTAATTTTCAATTTTTTCAAATTATGCGAATGTTTACGTAATTATGGAGGGGTAAGAACTTTGCTTACTATTGCTGACAAGGGAGCGGGCACGGGAGGCTGCAAAATGACAAAAATTTTACTTACGTAATACTGGAACGGCACCTAATAATGAGATACAAGACGGCAAACACGCTAAACTTAGACATACTTGTTTTTAAATAATGCTGCCGTAAAACACCAATAGGTGCTTAGTAACAAAATTTTCAAACTTAAAGAACTGAGTTATCAAGGCGCGCATTAAAAAATGCCTACCGTCGGCTTGCTACAATATCATCATGATATTTTTCTTCATCTAAAACGCAAGTAAAATATAGATTCGTATATGTCGATTCGATCATACGGCCATCGACGTGGTAAGCGACCACATTACTGCTGACCCACCATAGATTCAATACATTTTTCTCTATTCACTTTAGAGAAAGACCGTAAAAGCAAGCGACCAGTGGATCGAAGCTAACGCTGATTAGAATTCCCCTCATTAAGAAGCAAAAATAAAAAACAACTTACATTAAAACCTTATTGGTTAATGTTTTATTTATTTAAAAAGGTTCGATCAGAAGTTTTCGAACAATATAAAGGGTCGTTATTAATGTGTAAGATATTAATAAAACCAAACAACAGTCGTGTGAACAGTTTAACCTCCAAATCTTCCAGTATTTAACAATGTTCACGTTTGTTCTCACAAAGTCATTAGTACATATTTAATTGGAGCACGCGAAATATCTATTAATCTTACTCGATTATAAAATCTATAATGACTTTATTGTAATTATAAAAATGGTTGATTAGCAAATATTTTTAAGAAAAAAAATGTGATTGATTTTTTTTTTTATTTGTTATTCATAAAGTTAGATATGAATTAGTAGTTTTTATTTTATGTCATTTTCAACTTTATCATGAAAATAAAATACCATAAGTAAGATAAAATCAAACAACTGTTTTAAATGTCTATAAATATATATATTTTTAACAATTGTTTTGCCTCTGTGTGAAATAAATAAAATACTGTTGATATATTATGTTCTAAAAACTAAAATGAATGTTTAAAAATACATTTAATATACCGAGGATGCATTTCCGTTTGTAATTAAATACTGGAGTACTTTATTTTTGAAGCTATATTTACAATAAGTCTTTAAAATGAGTTCAAGTGATCTCATAAGATAAAGCAAGTTCATTAAACCCTTTTGTACACCTGTACCATCGCGTGGTGGCAAGTAGATAAGGACACTAATGTGGCTTAGAAACTCCTTTACGTTTTTGTTTACCATTGTTCTTATCTCTTCCGGGATGCAATGTAATCCCAGTTATAATTCGCCAGGGTAATGTTTTCATTTCAGATATTTTTAGATATAAAGTTAATTATGACTATTTTTGCAATATCTTTAAACACGATATTGTTTTTAACTATGTTAACAACTACATAACCTATTGTCATTACGATTAAACAATCGTATTTCATTACAACAGAAAGGCAATTCATGACAATAGATTGGTAAATAAAAACCTCTATTTATTCGGAACCTGTTTAATGGTATTATCTACGTTCTTGTACAATAACTTGATAATGATATGCTATGCAATATTTTGTTCGTTAATCACTTCCACATTTTTTTACCAGGACCAATACAATTTATTAGAAATGGAACACAACTTTTTGATAATAAAAACCGTCAGTACCTAACACCTGATGCCTTAGTAATCTTTCCATTTGTAATAAACAACGCTTTATGTTCAGTTCAAATCGTTAAATTCGTGTATTGTTTTGTCTACGTTTTGTTATGTAATGGCGTATAACATGAGAGTCGAATAACCGACTTGTAAAGTTGACGTCGTACGTTACTTGAGGGTAATCATCTTTCTCTTTCTAAGAACTGTTTACTGTACGCGAAAGCATGAACATTGAACACAGGTAGCGTCGATATGGCATTCCCGATATGGAATACGCGTGGTGGTTACCTATAATAACACTGCCGGTGTTTGAGCCAGGGCTACTCAAACTACGGTCTAACTATGTAATTGTAAATACTCAGAAATTATATATTACTACTATATTATGAAACCTTTGTAATGATTTTGAGGTTATTAACCCTGCATCACTAGAAAAATAGTACTTATTATTGTTTTGTTTTTTTTATACATTTATATTCTAAAAGAGCATTTTCTCGTTCTTAATTTTTTTGCATGTCATTTTACAACTTTTTGTCGTATTGATAATACGAGGCCATCCAAGTATCCAAGCATCAATGGAGTGCCTTGTTACGGGGCCCTAGCTGATTATTAATAAAAGATCAACTTTTAAAACTGAATTTATTTATTAATAAATTTACAATATTACATTAGAGTACCTGCACCTACACCTTTTTATTTACACCCTAGTTAGTATTTCTCTGTCCAAGCTGACCGACAGGTCTAAGGCCGGGTCCGAAGTCAGGTCACTATGGAGCGATTAAGGACGAAGAAAGAACTGGATTTAAAATTACAATGGACGGTTTATAAATACTTTATATTACTTTTTTAAACAATATGGGTGTTCGAACATAGTCAGCAATATACCATTGTGTAATTAATGTAAAGTTAGTGTGACAATAACATAGTCTAAAAATATAGCGTAGCGTAACATTACGTATTACTTGAATGGTCCCTAAAGCTATGCGAGAATCTGGGGGAAAAGATTGAGAAACACTGTTGTAAACAGTTCTCTTTGAACAGGTGCACGTGTTCTTACTATACACAAATTATTTTACTAACTAAAGTCTATTCTACTCACGTTCAATCCCTCGTTTATTCAGCCCGCCAACCAATACGTATAATTTATGAAAATTTGCTTATGAAATTTTATGACCCAATTTATGGAATTTAAGGGCTTAATTGAATAATTGATGTTTCGAAATAGGGACATTAATTTTGTGATTAATAACATTAAAGAAGTTCGTTACGAAACTGCATAACAATGAAAAAATAAGGAGTTGAAATAGAAATAACTCAAAGATAAAATAAGATTGTCCAAACCATGGCCTTACTATCCTTAAACAAGCTAGATTTTCAATGCTTTTTATCAAGGTTATTAGTCCCACAGTTCACAAATCAAGTCCTTTTCTTATTCGAATTTTATTTATAGATAGAGATAGAGTCAATTTGCAAATAAATGTATCTGCAGAAGTTAAATTATTTATTTCATGCTGAATTTTAAAATATCCTTCTTTTTTAAGACGCGGGTGTAGCAAGCACCTTTACTAACGTTTAACTGGAGAAAATACCATAAATGGCAAACAAACAAAATGAATTATTAAAAAGGATGGAAGTAATAAATTGGTGGTCGTTATTTTGATAGGTGAGGCTTGCGCTGTCGCGCCCAACGTTCACCGTCCATCTCTCGAGATTAATGTTGACATTATGCTTGAACCTATAAGTGTTTTAACTTCAGTCGTTTGTTATGTTGAATGAACAACCTTGTTACTTATAACGATGATAAAGCTGTCCAGTATTCAGATGATCCTATCCGTGCACGTACTATAGGTATTAAGGATGCAATATATTTCTTAGAAGATAAGAATGCCATGTGATGCCGGTTAAGAATAGTACCACCCCTTATCGGTCCCGTGGGTGTCGTAAAAGGCGACTAAGGGATATAAACCAAGGGATGGGCAGCGGCATCCTCCGAGTACCACAAAAACCTACTGCGATCGCCAATCCGCCAGCCAAGCGTGACGATTAGGGCAAATTCTCCTTATTAGGGGAAAACTATGTCCAGTAGTGGACGTTTTATGGTTGAATGGATAGACGGATGAAGGAATGAATGAGAGGAAATTATGCATATATCGCATTATGCAATAATAAATGGTTTAAATAAAGGTAAAAATCATTTTGTTATATATTGACAATCAAACACAATAATTTTCATAAACGTAGTATTTCCGAAGAATATTGCAGCATACAAACACTTTCGAAATGTTGAATATATAATTTTTTATAATTATTTTGTAAAAGTTTTTTTTATAATGTGTTTACATTATAATGTTAATTATAATTTAATAATTTACTTGCATCTCTTTACATTATAACAAATAATTGTACGTGTTTATAACGTTTCATAAAATTAAACCTACTCAAGGTTTGAATAGACATGGGCAGTGTAATCCTTCACCGGAGTCTCCAGGTTGTGGGTCTGTGTGTCTTAATAAAAAAATGACATCTGAACAAATATTTGGGTACAATCCTTTATATCGTTGTTGGTATTTGATCCTATTACTCTTACAATACAATAAAACTATCATAGTATCAAATAATCTAGACCCTGATAAACAATAAAATCTATTAAAAAGTAACTTTACGCTACATTTTTACAATATAGTTTATTTCAATTGAAGATAGTTTCATGTATACATTTACGTGCAAATAACACTGAAATCTTCCTACGTTCCCACCCAGTAAATTGTGCGTTTATATTACTTGGAATTTATTTTACTATTTTATCCTTGTTCATCTCTAATATAAACTGTTTTATATGGTTAATTTATATTCAAAGTTGGCGACTCAACGTTTACGATTTATAGCGGCGACGAGTTATCTGACGTGTCTAAAATTAAAATAAAGATTATTACATTTTTAAACATAACTGTAACCACAGTAGGCTTGCTAGCATGAGAGGTATGAAATAGTGGAAGTTCAATATTACAAATTAAATGTTGTTTTAAAATGGATTGCTAAAGGGTCTTTCTTGTTTATCTTATATCTCTGTGAACCATTATCAAATCACATAAGTAGGTACTCTTTGAAATAAAAATCAATAGATATGAATAAGATTAATACCGATAAGATTTTATTAACGCTAATAAAACATAAACCAATCAGTAACAACGTAATCGAATCGTAATGAAATTCGGATTCAATTTATTATTATGACAGATTAGCTCTTTTGGATAATGATCTAATTTCTCATTTTACATGAAAGCTCCAGTCAAAAGTTCTATTATTGTTTAGCTATAATTCCTAGTTAACATTGATCCTTGGATATTTATTAATAAGGCAGTCATTTACTATCGGTATTCATCGTACCGTAAAGTTTAATCGTATCTTGTGTTAAGTGACGATGCCGTTAAACATGATTATCCATAATTATATTAAACCAATTACATTAGATCAATTAATCGATAGATTTTAAATTAAGAGATACCTACATTTTTTAAGCGATGAGTTAATTTTTATTGGTAGTTTTAGGATTCCACGTCAATAAACGTAAATCCGAAGCCACCTACCTTATTCTATAATTAAAAAAAAAAACATCCCTGTAGAAACCATAGCATGGTGATATGATTTTTCCTAATGTTCACCTGCCTTTAGTTGGAAAATATGCCGTCAAGCAACTACATTTGTTTTCTGGTAGTATAACTTCAGAGTACGTACAGAGCTCTAGGCTCAGGATGTTTACCGTCTTGGAATACGTCATCGGTTAATATCATGCGAAAATGTATTTAAAGCGCTAAACATTGTATTACGATAACAAAAAATTTGCCAGTTATTAAACCAATTTTTTTATGTCTTTACGCACACCTAGCCTAGTCTAGCGCACCAGACCCTCTCGCTGCTGAGGATGACTTTCACCACACTCGACGAGAGATCTGGTCCCGTCTCTGCCATCAAACTGCGATGCTTCTCGCGACCCACGCAACACACCCAACCAGAATATGCTGCGCGGTGTTTTCTAGAGCCCCGCAGTGGTGGGAGGCCGATGTCGGCTCCCTACAGGCTATCTTGTGCAGATACCACCCGAAACACCCGTGTCCAGACAGTGTCTGCACAATATGGATGCTGAGGGAGCCGTGCCTTCGTTTCATCTAGTTCTGGAGGACCAGTCGGATGGCGTCTACGGTACTACGGCCGTTACTCTTCCTCTTTCGTGCAAAAACTCCGAAAGCTCGAAGCGGAACCTACTACCAGTCCTCCTTACCGCCGTGTACCGGTACACGGCTGCTAGTATCTCCGCTTCGCGCTTCCATAGCAAGGATCCCGCGAGCACAAAGTTCCCCGACGCAGACACCGTGCGGTATCCGCGTATAGCCCTTAACCCCACAGTGCGCTGAGTAGCAGGCAGCACACATATGTTGATGGCGACACTTCTGGTCGGGTCCTCCAAGATATTTCATCTAGACCTTCACCCGGACTCGGTCCCCTTCCACCGATATGCTGGCGACAGAGGAAAGTCCGGGTCGAGGCCTGTGAAACAACAGGGTCTCGATCATGTCCACCGCAACCCTTAGCTCCAGAGCATCTCGATGTTAATAAGTCAACTAACATAACTAGACCTAACAAGTTAAACGCACATCAGTTTTTTTGTACGTTTTATCATGCACCAAACTAACTCGATTTTATGCGAATAACAGCAGGTTTTTACTATTATTTATCAGGGTCCTTCTTTCAATCAAATGGAGTACAAACTTGATATCTGATCGACTGTAGTGAAACTGACGGGGAAAATCCAAATGATTTACAATAAAATAAGTAATAACCAATACACGTGAAGATTCGATAACGTCCAACAGTTGATGCGGTCACGCTACAGATAAAATAATCATTTATTGTGAAATAAATCGCCTAACTCAATGTGGTAAATAGCCATAATACATGATAAATCTCTAGAAAACCCAAGTGTTTGGTTTTTCTACTCTTTACAGACATATTCAACATTAATACACGTTTACTTTGAAATACGAAATAAATACATGATTTTAAGGACCTAAATAGAGGACCATATTCCTACGTTAATAATATTTAATATAAAGTACATAGTAAAAATTCACCTAGAAAGAAACTTTGGAAATAAAATACAATTATGAAATATGGGAACTACTGTACAAGATGATTCCATTACTTTCTTTTCAATTCGAAGAATCGCTTTATATTTGTACGAACACCTGCAATTGTGTTTATATTATGTCGTCTGCTTATTTCGAGAATCATGACCGTAACTGTTTGCTGAGATTTATATCTATAATGAATAGCCATTCTTATAATATTAAATACTCCTTATATTATATGTGCGTAATAAATAGTGTTAGACTTTTATGAAATTAATTTATTCTCGTTTATCTCATTTTACTGCTAAATTATTCGAAGAATAAGAAAGCGTTAAATATTATAACAATTACCGATTATTATAAGTACGTTAATTATAAGTTTTATTACGATAAATGAGAAATCTTCGATGTAAATATAAATTATTTTTTAAAACTTAATAATTACCTTAATTTACCTACGTTTCACGTGGCTTATCTCGAAGTAAGCGAGTGGGTCAAGACAATGCTCGTCACCTCCCTACCGCAGTACTGTCATATATCCGGGGAATAGTTGAAACAATGAGAGGCGCTACGTGGGCGCTGAAGACGGTCGCGTCACGGGTCGCTGCGTTCGGAAGGAACCCACCGTGGGAACACACTAGACAAGACACTCCCTCCTTATGCACCTGTGTAACCTGCTATAATTACTGCACGTTTATTTAGGAAACGTGGCGTGAAGAAATTAATAACCTCACTAATTTCTTCAATTATGCTGAAGAAAATGTAATCTATTATATTATCTATATAACTAAAACACAGGTATATAAATATATAATACACTAGGCGTGTCCCCGCGGCTGCGCCTGTGTTTCATATATTCTTCACTGCATTTTATTTTTTTTTACACGGAATCCTAATTTTTTTTTAGTACTAAGATAAAGAAAAAATATTTCTCATAAATTCAAGCATCTTTTTTTTTTTTTTTTTGACGGGGGGAAATGCATTTACGCACTACCCTTACCTTAAATTCAAGCACCTGTCCATAAAACTGTGCATTGAATCGGATTTTATTCAAATTTTTATGAGATTTAATTTTTTTACGCGGAACCCCTATTTATTTTCGAAAAATAAAAGTATCCTAAGTTACCCGGAGTAACTTCAGCTATCTTCCAAAAAAAGTCCCGTCAAAATCCGTCCAGCCATTCCGGATATTACCCGGGACAAACAAACAGACAAAAATTAAAAAAAAAATATTTTTGGTATAGGTGTCGTATATGCATTCATGTCTATATAGTAAAAAAAATAATTTTTGACATTACAAACAGACATCTAAATTTTATTTATTTGTATAGATTATCACACATTAGAATCATTGAAATATAATTACAAATTATCAGGAATCTCGATTAGTTTCTTGATTAGACTCGCACAGAGTATGACTGAGTTATGAGGGTGGGAGACTATAAAAACTAAGTTTAATTCAATTGTGAAATATTTAGTTGACTTTGTTAAGTAAGCCGTTTGATAGTAATATGGGTTTATAAGGTATTTCTTTAACTTTCCTTTAATTTCTCACTTTGTGTTTGAGAGTTGTTATTTATCTTATAGCTAAGGACTATACCAGTGGATGCAAAAAACGCAGCCAAATATAATACATAAATAATACCTAAATACTCTCCTACAAAACCAGTTAATAATGGTGTAAAGACTCCCGATAAAGACTTAACACTGCTTGATGCACCCACAACAGTACCTCTGTTAGAACTATTACTTCTAGCAGTTAATATCTCTAATGTTACAACTCTTCCTACAGATCCACATATGGCAAAAGGAATTAAAAGTCCTACATACAGAGATACTGTTGGAACTATCGCCATTCCTAACAATGTTACTGTTAATGCACAAAAAATATGAAATATCCTCTGAGAGAAGTCTTTGTCGTCTTTATACAATTTCGTAACATAACCCATTAAGTAAGAACACAATGATCCGATGATCCCTTGAAATGAAACAATGTAACCCAAATGTTTGTGTGAAACTTGATGACTTATTTTCAGAAAAAAACAGCGAAGCTAGTAAAGTACAATCCCATGCAGATTGTTATCAAAAGTTTGAATGTAAAGACGTCCCAATAAATCGCCCAATCAATTCTGTAGAATTCATCTAGTGACTGTTTAGCAGTATTGATTATGGTATCTTTTAACTTCGGAGCTATAGGCGTAGGCTTTTCATTATCTGCTTTGTTCTCCTTCTTTATTTCGGGTAAATTATAAATTAAAACTGCAACAACGAAAAATGTAGTACTTTAAACTATGCATTTGAATAGTTCGATCCCTGTTAAATTTAAACATTTGATTAATTTGCTGATATTTTTATACTGATATCCTGTTTTTGAAACAATCCATAATATTTTATGTCACTTTTAAATGTAGCAAAATTATAATATTGTACTTACAAGTTAAGAAAGTTTGCACAGTTTCTATTTCGTCCGTTCAGAAAATATTTTCAAAGAATATTTAATGTAAATTACAACATTACAGTAAATATAAATATTTTAGTGTAAATTTTTCCCAAAGGTTTAATAATAAAACCGATTACCTGTATTGATTGTAAAAATAGTTCCGATGATCGTAGTAATCACACTAAACCCATAGTTAGGATGTGCTTCCATTATGTGTCCGCTTATAATCGGTCCCATAGATAATCCAAAGCCAGACAATGATGCTATTTTCCCATACATTACTGATTGTTGTCCAACATCTTTCACGTAATCTGGAGTCATAGTTTTCGTAAGCAGTTGGGTTTGCTTTGTGAAACCTAAAACGAAACGTGATTTTAACATTACAGTGTGCTTAATTTCTTAATGACTTAACACTAATCCGTAACATTTTATGTAAAATGTAACAAAGATTTTCTTATATAGTTTCTTTCACTCTTTGATACCAAAGACTATTAATACGTAATGTGTTAAATCAATAGAAAGGTTTAAAAATAGTATGAGTTTGCATTGCAGTTATGTGAAATTTATATTATTTAAAATAAGGTGTGCCTAAAGATTGTTCTACACATAAGTAGACGGACTAAAATAGTAACGTAGATTTTAGTTGGTTTTATCGATTTCTCATAAATTCATCTTAATCTGCTTGAATGAATTTATTATTCGGGGGATAATGAATTTATTATACTTATTCGGGGGTTTCGAAATGATGAAAAAAATTTAAAATACTTTTTAAAATTTTTATTGATAATTATTATGTATTTGTGTGTCTCACTCACCTAGTAATGCTCTTAGCGAAAGGAACACCATAATAGAGGAGGTTATACCCAACAATACATATGCGAATCCACACATACATAAGAATAACAATAGTATGGGTTTCCTGCCTTTTAAATCACTCAGACTTCCCTAGAATAAAAAAAAATGTTTTTCATACAAAAACCATAATAATTTATTTGAATGTTATAAAAAATAGTCTTGCGTTTTAACTACATTGTTTACAAAATATAAAAAAATCATATTTACGCTGTTTATTGAAACAGATGTTCAAGTTTATGTTTTCTACTAAAGAATGTCTTTATAAATATTTTATTATAAACAATTTTAGATAGACTTTGTTAAAAAATACAACAGAATAATTCTAATACAAAGTATAATGACATTTGAAGTATAGAACAATAGGATTATTAAAGCAAATCAGAGAAAAGAATAAAGTGAGCCCTTACTAGAACTGACTGAGATAGATTCAGATAAAAAAAATAGTATAAATATTTACTGTGATCGGTCCGGATATTAATTGAAATGCAGAGTATAATGCACCCATAACTCCAATTAGTATATGATTACCGCCCAATAACCTTGCTTGATTAGCTAGCTGTGGCATAAGTAGACCTGCAGCTAACATATCCTAAAAAAAAAAAACAACTTTGTTATTTGGAAGGTTAATAAACTATAGTTATCTAAGTGTAAACTATTACCATGCCAGTATAGGATGTTCATGTTCGGACCAAGTGAAGAAATTACTGTGTAATTAGATCAGGTCATCGGAAAGAATTAATTGATTTAAATAATAATTGTGTGTTAATAACGTGATATTAAACTCACCAGGAACCCTACAGTTTGAAGTACACGTGTCGGTGGGATCTTTGTTAAATCCATTTTTTTTAATTCAATAATTAATACTTTTACGAAAATTTCATTAAATTCAAATAGGTATTCTGGTAAACGAGAACAGTGTTACCGTATCATTCGCTAAAGCGTTACAGCACGACTAGATATATACTCGTATATATCGTAAAGATTAGAAAAACATGCTGTTATTATTTTATATTTAAAGATAAAATCTTATCAGCTTCTGACAATTTTGCTAACTTGACTACTTAATACCTACGATTTTTTTTCTTTTTTTTATGAGTAAATAATTAAAATAAAAAATATATTTTACAGAGAGATGAAAAAATTGTTTACGGTGTCTTGATGGATTTCAATTCTGACGGCTTTCTCTAAATAAAGACTAAAGTAATGCAACAAAATGCCAAATGTCGGGTTGATACTGTCCACTAGCTTCCTTTTGATTATAAATTTAACACTAATATCATCAACACAATAATAATAGTTATAGTACGTAAATAAAAAAGATCTGTAATATTGTTGCACAATATATATTATACGTTTTACGATGACTTAGTTTTTTTTTTATCAATACGATTGTAATACTCAAGGATATTTCAGTCTTGATTTTTGTATATTACACATATGAAAAACAATTTACGATGATATACAGAACTGTATTGAGAACGTACGTAATACAAGCTGAGTAAGAAACAATTTATGATGATATACAGAACTGTATCGAGGACGTACGTAAAACAAGCAGAGTAAGAAACAATTTATGATGATATACAGAACTGTACCGAGGACGTACGTAATACAAGCAGAGTAAGAAACAATTTACGATGATATACAGAACTGTAATGAGGACGTACGTAATACGAGCTGAGTAAGAAACAATTTACGATGATATACAGAACTGTATTGAGAACGTACGTAATACAAGCTGAGTAAGAAACAATTTATGATGATATACAGAACTGTATCGAGGACGTACGTAAAACAAGCAGAGTAAGAAACAATTTATGATGATATACAGAACTGTACCGAGGACGTACGTAATACAAGCAGAGTAAGAAACAATTTACGATGATATACAGAACTGTAATGAGGACGTACGTAATACGAGCTGAGTAAGAAACAATTTACGATGATATACAGAACTGTATTGAGAACGTACGTAATACAAGCTGAGTAAGAAACAATTTATGATGATATACAGAACTGTATCGAGGACGTACGTAATACAAGCTAAGTAAATATTTGCGTTTACTTCGAAATAAAAATGTTAATCAAATTCATTTGTCTCAAATGCTAATGATTACTGTATAGGTGACACTTTAATCCATTAATTCGTATAAATATTAGTTACTTTTTTTACTTATCAAAATATCATTTGAGTACAGTGCTGTCCGCTCTGTGGGTGGTATAATTTGGTCGCCTTCGCATTATTACAATCATAAATCCCACGGTAGCCTATCAAAATTACTTTACCTTTTCTGGTTCATTTTGACTGCATTCTAATAAGTTGCTTCAAGTAATACTGTCCGCTTCACGGTTTAGGAAGTAATTTAGAGTCCTTATTATCTTTTTAAAATATTGTAGAAATTGGTATTAAAACCTTTCCCAGTATAATATTGTAAAAGAAATACATGTATTTGAAAAATAAAATTATTAGTGCTATGAATATTTTGTGTTTATAGATTTGTCGAAAATTTTGGAATAGTTGTTGCATTTTGAAAACATTAATTACCATTTCATTAAATAAGTTTTAAACCATATCGTAATCGTATGAGTGTGCTTAGACAATAATAATAATCTAGTGACAAATTACCTGAGTATGTTCCTATATTTTTATTCAGAATTTGACTCCATAGAAACTATATACTCGTACATGTATGTCAAAACACTTCGTGAAAATTCATCTATTCTTATGGAGAAAGTACTATAAAAATAAATAGACTATGTTAAATGGGCACCAGAAACATATTATTATTAGAATTATATTAATTATAATTTTCTTGTATGCGCTGCAATGCCACTAATAGAATTATTTAACCAGCGCGGGCGTACGCAAAAGGAACTCGTCCGAATTTTGTCACAATCGGATGAATGATTTAGGAACCCATACCAAACAAACACACAAACATTATTTTTATTTATATAGAACATATATGTACTAAATAATTGCGTGTCGAAAAAAAAAGATCACATTTACACTGTCGTATAGTTTCAAATTCAAATAAATCTATAAATAATCACGTGTTCATTTGAAATAAATTACTTCACGAGAGGTTATGTCTTAAAAAATGTGATTTGGTTTTGCATTTGGCATCGTGTGTGTCCGGATTCCGGAAACATAAAATACATTTTGCCTCTAACCACAGACTTCCTATAATTTCGGTCCACTTTAACGACTATTGTGTAAAATAAAATAGTAAAAATCTTATAATAATTAGAAAATAATAGAAAAATAATGCGTTTCCTACAAACTCGTAATGAATCGAGTAAATAACTTCTAAGAGCAGTAATTTTATCTAGCGATCATAAAAATTTTGAAAAAAAAAGTGGACTTTTTATTTCCTGTGAAAGAAATCTTTAACTATTTTACATAGCCTTTTTATTTAATAACTTGCTTTGTGCCAGCGGCTGCGCCCGCGTTTCATATGTTCTTCACTGCGTTTTAATTTTTTTTTATATAGAACCCTAATTGTTTGCCTAAAAAAATTTAGTAATAAGATAAAGTAAAAATATTTCTCATAAATTATAGCACTTCCCGTAAAACTGTGCATTGAATCGGATTTTATGAGTTTTATTCTTTTTACGCGGAACACTAATTATGTCCGGAAATTAAAAGTACCCTAAGTTATCCGGAGTAACTTCAGGTATCTACAAAAAAAGTCCCGTCAAAATCGGTCCAGCTGTTCCGGAGATTACCCATTACAAACAGACAGACAAACATTTTAAAATGGTATTTTTGGTATAGCTATCGTATATACATATCTATTTAGTAGAAAAAAATAATTTTGACATTACAAACATACACTTAAATTATGTTCATTAGTAGATTAATTGCTAGTCTTTATAATTCTTATAAAATGATGTAATAAATTAGTACCTCAGGATACTTAATATGTCGATTACCCATAAAAATGAGACAATAGGAAAACAATGGAAAGCTGGCGTAAACGCCAGGTTAGTGCTCAAGGGGTTAATAGATTCCGAGACCTATGTCCAGCAGTGGACATCTTATGGTACAATGGATGGATGGAAATATTTAATGCAAAGAAATTAGAATAACTTCGTATTTCTTTAACATCATCTAATATAATAAAAAGATCTCAAAACAATTGCTTTATACATTTGATTCCCTTTTATTATAATATTATTTAAATGGTTGTTTGTGTATTAAAGCCCACTTTTCAAAGAATTTGGTAAAAATTTCTTAGTAAAATACAATTCGAGTATGTAAACGCTCCCGGTTATTGAGGAGCTATGTATTCTAGAAACTACAGGCTTAGTTCGCAATGCTAGGAACTTACCGATTGCAAAATTAATGTTTTCAGTTTATGAACCTACAACCTACAGCAAATAAAAAGCAGAGTAATGAAATAATCAAATAAAACAAAAAGGTCAAAGATTAAGCGTAAAAATTTATATTTTACCAATATTTAGTAGGTACAAAAATGGTAAAATGGCGAAAGGCTCGCCCCCTGTCACATCTGGGACGGAACTAAGCTCGGCGAAATGTGGGTGGTTGTAGTTCGCTACTTCACCTCTGCCTAACCCTTCGGGGATACAGGCGTGAGCATATGTATGTATGTATGTACAAAAATGGTAGAAATGATTAGGAAAAGTTTCAAATGATGGCAAGTTATCTATAAAAACATTGTAAAAACATCCTGTCGACCTGCCTTCTAAGTTGACCCCTCTTTAGAAAAAATATTAACCGGACTATTGAATCTTTGGACACACTCGAATTTCAATAGACTCACGACTTAACGCTTCACTGAATTAATCTTTTTACCGTTCATCCTTACTTCCTAATACTCGTAATATACGAAAGTAAGAACATCGAATTAGTCGTGCACAGTAACGCTACTTAGCTGTGTTCTGTTGACCCATGGAAGCTGTTACGGCTCTATATTGCACCTATATCTATAGATTTTATATACTGTGTGTAATTTGAATACTCAAGTGATGCTGCCGAAACTCAGCCACGAAAGTAGCTACTGACTGGATGAGCTTTGACAACTTCATAAAATTTTATGGCGAATGGCGACTCAAGTTACGCAATTCTGCCAGTGTCATGTGGATAATGATTTATTTTCAACTTTGTGTCAACGTTTCTAATTTCTAGCAAATCGGCCCTTGGTCTAATTCCTAGGCCCAACCTGCCAGAACTTTCTTAGAAGTTTGTGTGATACTTCAGAATAAACATATCTTAGAATAAAGACAACAACTGCTACATTACAGATTGTGGATACTTCAAGGAAATACCAAGGATAAGTCTTTCAAAATGATTTAATATTTATAGTTGTATCTCGTTCGTCGGGCCGTAACCTTACGACCTATAAATTTTGATGATTCACCCTTCCTGACCTGAAGGATGTCTGCTGTGACTAACCACAAAAAGCGTTATTGTTTGGTCCGTCCATTGTTCACCAAAGCTGTAACTCGCTACGCTATAATATTCCAACTTCGACATTTACGACGTTCAATTTCTTGAAAGTTTTAATTTTAAACCGATTCTGTGTTGACATTAATTACACAAACCAATAACTGTATATTTTAGTATTATTATAGCATAAGCTGTTAAAAATATAAATTTACGTAAGTGGAACTAAATGAATGATGAGACTAATAAGTTTTTAATATTTGTTTAAAGTATGCATTTGACATGTTATTCTAAAATATCTAGAGGATTAATTAAAGAGCGTACTTTTTGTAAATTATCTATAAGCTTCGGTATATCCCTGATAAATATCTAAAATGCGTAGTTGGTATAATCATTAATGCAGAGGTCGGCCTAAGACATGATGCAATACGTGTGAGAAACCCAGCCGAGCAAAACCGTTGGCCAGCGCTCAGCCAACAATCTAATTACACTATAAGACGGGGTTGAGTTTGGACTTGCATTATGCATTTCCAGGATCATCATATATTGCATTGTGTTTTGTAACGCGGAATTATAGTAAATTACTTGGAAATGTTTAAAACGGTTCCGCAGAATAGTCGACAATTTTTTTAAATTTCGTATTCCGATAATATGTACAAATTCTAGAACCAATTACAATATATTTAAGTAGTTTTTATGTAACTGTGTAAACTTTTAGACGTTATAGTGTATTTAAAATCTCTCTAAACAAGTACCATTCGGGTATTGTGCCGAGCGTTAAAGGAACTATCCGAAAAATGGTTCTTGTACAATGGCATGAATCTCGGTTTGGGCTGCTACTGAGAACTCCGTAAAATTCATCCTAGCTACATCTATCCATTATCATAAATAAAACAAGGTTATTTATAGACTCTATTTACCTTGTGTGTGGTATGCAATGTTGTTATTGCATGAAGTGTCATTGAATGGGTTTTTTAGTTACATGTGCCTACTTAGGAATTTATTTTAACTTCCAACATCTTCTAACATCCGTTTTAAGAAATATTTGTTGATATCCAGTTTCAGTTTACAAATACTATTTAATAATTGTTAAAGGCAGTTTTTATAGGCGCCGATTTGATTTCGTGGCAATGAAAACTCAAATTCGTTTTTATATATGAAACTTTTAACATGCATAATACAACAGTCGGAGATGAACAGGACGCCACTTCTCACGACACCGTGAGTCGAAGTGTTGCCATTACAAAATAATAAACATAGTACAAAGTACATATTATGTTTGATTCCCAACAATAACTGAATATATGTAAGTCTGTTATTGGTCGGTTAAGGTTGGCAGTAGATGCATAAGCGTCCTCGCTTGGGGACCAGAGCACATCTTAGCCCTTAAATGTTTAACAAAAATCACTATCTCAACCACTAATCAATGCTACGGTAAGAAATTATTTGATGTTAAAGAAATGCGATACACGTTAGAATATTCTCATCGACTAAGCTGTTCATTTGAAGGATTTTCATCGTTTTATTGGACTTGATGCGACACTCTGAATCAAGTATACTTTGTAATTGATATCAATGCCTTACTGTCTCGTTAATCCTATGCTACATGTAATGGATGCAATTACTGTTGGATTTTGTTGTTACATGCTGCATCCTTATGTCCACTCTTAAACAGTTTTCAGAGGCGTGTGCCACAATATTAGTACGAGAAAGTAATTTATATTTTTAAGTAAACACGTAGTAGTGGGTTTTCACACCGTTTGAGAGTGTTTGGTATATCGGAATCGGAACCCTGCATCTCCCACGGGTCGGGCGCCGCGCATCCACTCGCCCGGCACACGACGCTCGATCGTCGTGAGAAAATTATATTCTGGTTTCGCTTCGTAGATTTCTTATTGCAACAGTAATGCATTTAAGGGTATTTTTATTCATAATAAACATATCATCTATGTAAATTGGAAATAAAGGAAAATTTCATATATGTTTATGTTTTTCTGCTATTAAAAGGCCCACTTCAGTAATCACTTCGTGAATGACGCAACATTCGAACGATTAATGTCAGTTCAAAAAACAACATACTTCCATCGAATGTATAAATAGATTAGATATACCTTGTTGACTGGTGCAAGTTCATGTATGAGAAAAATCGACCACCAAGTTATTAATAGAGATCGAGCTGTGTGTATGAAAGAAGTAATCAAAAAAAGTCACAGTAGATTTTATTTTAAACCTCAATTGTCAAAAAAAAAACGACATTAAAATAAATAAAACAACTTTTCCTAATCAAACTAAGTCAATAATGATTTATTTAGAATGAAGTCGTTTTAGAACTCTTAAAATCATTATAAAAAATGTATTATAATAACAATCGGATGATATTAATATTGACTAAGACGTATCATATCACATTGGCCTAGGAGCAAATCAAGTAAAGTACCTTATTTGAGAATTTTTATTTTAAGTAGGTAAATGGTAATTGGTTAATTTAATAAACTTGTTTCATATAGACAGGCGTGGCTAATGACAAAGATCAAAGTTACGGTCGTAAATTATTGGATTTATGTATTTAGCATTGCTATGTGAATTTGGCTTGGTTATATTTTATCTACAAACCTTTTATTTTTATGTATAATTTTTAGAATATATTTTATTTTATTGATCCTATACTTACTTTGGATCTATGATAAATTGTAAAATTGTAGTTATTTTGAAAAACTCGCAAAATCTACAGGCATTTCTGTCCTTCGTTTTGTCACAGGATTCCATTATAAAACAATACTAACTCTTTACACTTCATACCCTGCACAACAGTTCAGCTATTTACATTATCAGATAGCCTATCATCACGCGACGTAGTAAAATTAGTTTTTTTTTTATTGCATCTAATTTTCTAAAAGGCATGAGATACACAACGACACACAAGTTGTTAACAGCCTTCGAATGAAACGATCATTTAGATACAATACGATAATAAAATGCAAATAAGCTATTTAAACGACGAGACGCGACGAATCGTATGGACGTTAACCTCATCTTGGAACATAGACGAGAATTAAGACTATATGTATTTTTGAGAGGCTGCGCCCGCGTTTCATATAATTTTCACAGCGTATTGTAGATTGTATTTTTTTATACGTGACCCTAATTATTTTTCAGTTTTTTTGTTACTAACATTAAGCAAAGATATGTGTCACAAATTCAAATACTGCCAGTAAAACTGTGCATTGCATCGGATTTTATTTCAATTTTTGTAAGTCTTTTTACGCGGAACCCTAATTATTTTCGAAAAAAATAAAGTATCCTAAGTTACACGGAGTAACTTGAGCTATCTAACAAAAATAGTCCCGTCCTTATCAGTCCTGCCTATGTGGAGATTAGCCGGAATAAAGAGATAGACAGACATACAAAAATTTTCATCCATTTTTGGTATAGGTATCGTATATACATTCATATGCATTTGAAGCGATGATGGCTAAATTAATTATTTTCCTAAAAAAAATTTGAGTAATAAGATAAAGCGATGATGGCGTAGCAGGTAGTGCGGCCGGATTCCGCGTCAATGGACACGGGTTCAAATCCGCCTATCCAAGTCTAAAATCAACCTGAGCTTTCGTTGAAGGAAAACATCGTGAGGAAACCATAGCATGGTGGTAGGGCATTTCCTAATAATGCCCGCCTGGGTAGCTACCACCCTCAAGTTTGAAAACCTGTCGCCAAATACAAATAGCTGTGTTCCGGCAGCATCACTTGAGAATCAGTAACTCTAAGCTTAGTGTGTTTACCATCCTGGACCAAATCTTCACTTAACATCAGAGGTGATTGTGATCAAATCACTGAGCACTTCTACTTCACTTCTGTAAAAAAAAATATTTAGTAAAAAAAAAACAGACACATCAATTTTATATATTAACGACAACAAAAATAAATTTTCTTTGAACGATTCTACATCGGGCTATGGTTGTGTTGTCTTCCATTATACATATATGTTTCGAAACAGTCTACGTTTCAATTTTATTTATTAGTATAGATGAAAAATCAACATCACCAATTTAAGAAGATACCACATTGTTTCACAATTTCGTCTCTAGTAAACGAATTTGTTTATTGGTCGGATAATATTATTAAAATTTGGAAAAAAACACCCATATTGCACGGTACGAGTCTAACCGGTCGTAGATTAGGTGAAATCGTACGATATAGTGGATCTGATCCAGTTTTTGGAGATTTACTGTGTAAGTCTGTGTGTGTGGTGGAATTTTGAATACATGGTTTATGTTTACGATTATGATACCTATCGAGGGCATCTACGTCGTCATATTTTGTTATTAAATTATTTAAATCATAATTTGAATCTGATATCACGTTTAATATACAATGAAAGCTCCTATATACTCGTACATAATGAAATGTACATATGTGTTTAAATATCTCACCCATAAAATTAAGACAATAGAAAGATAATAGGAAAACAATAGAAAGCTGGCGTAAACGCCAGGTAAGTGCTCAAGGGGTTAATAATCACAATAATATTTCATTTCATAACTCCCGAAGTTACAGCTGTGGTAAATCATTATAGACATTGTCTAGTTTGAATATTTCATTCATCCGTCCATTCAACCGAAAGACGTGCACTACTGGACATAGGTCTCCCCCAAAGATCTCACGACGAACGGTCTTACTTCACCCGTATCCAGCGAATTCCCGCGACCTTCACCAGGTCGTCGGTCTACCTTGTGGAGGGTATAGCCACGCTACGCCTTCCGGTGCGTGGTAGCCATTCGAGCTTCCTCTTGGTTGGCTTCATCGGGCATCGGTTCTGCGAGCAATGTGCCCAGCCCACACCCACTTAAGTTTAACAATTCCCCGGGTAATGTCGGTTACTTGGTTTCTTCTGCGGATCTCCACATTCCTGAATCGATCACACAGTGAAATTCCAAGCATAGCCCTCTTCATTGCCCTTTGAGCAACTTTGAGCTTTTTTATTAGGGCCATTGTGAGCGACCACGTCTCAGTGTCCTATGTCATCACTGACAAGTGGCAACACACACTGGTCGAATAATACCGTCTTGAGACACTGCGGTATTTCGGACTAGAAGATTCTGTGTAGCTTCCCGAACGCGGCCCAGCCGAATTGGATTCGACGATTAACCTCTTTCTCGAAGTTGGATCTACCTAACTGGACGATTTGTCTCAGGTATATATAACTGTCTATGGGGGGCGGAAACATGTTCCGCCCCCTGGAGTTCTGACCTTAGGTCATGCCTCTCCTGAGGCGGGCTAAGAGGTGGAGGGGAACTATTCTCCTTCATCCCCACCGGGCCATTGCACTGACGGGCAGGGTGGGTTCGCTGCAGGGGGCGACGCGGTGCTTGCGAAAGCCACCCCGTGTCGCCCCCAACCCAAATGCAGCGGACGGCCTCGGGGGGTTTTAGTGGGTATTTCCGGGCGACTCTCGCCCGGGTGAGTCCCACACTGGCACGGAGCTCGTCACTCCGTGCCCCCTTATCTAGGGTATTTGGGGGACTTTGATCCTTCAAATACAATAGATAAGGGTAGTGCGTAAATGCATTTCCCTCCGTCAAAAAAAAAAAAAAAAAAAGAGGTATATATAACTGTCAACAACTTCGAGCGTAGAGTCACCGATTTTTATAGGAGTTGGCACAACATGGATATTAGGCATGACTTTCGTCTTGTCCATGTTCATTTTAAAGCCAACTCGTTCGGGGGTCTACTGAGGTCAGCGAGTATGGCTCAGGTCTCAATCGAATCGAAGGCTGTTTCGTAGTCCATAAACGCTAAACAAAGGAGTAGGTTATACTCCTCGGTCTTCTGTATAACATGCCGCAGCGTATGTGTGTAGTCCACGGTGCTAAAGCTTTTTCGGAAGCCGGCTTATTCGGAAGGCTGGTAGTCATCAAGCCTGTGCGCTAGTTGAAAATAGCTTATAGATATGACTCAGAAGTGAGGTATGTCTATAATTTTTGAAAAGCGTGTTATCACCTTTTTTAAAAAAAGAGGACCACCACACTTCTGTGCCACGCCTGTGTCGTTTTTCCCTCGAATTTATGACGAATTAAAAACTTCTGAAGGGTCTCAAGGACCGGTTTTCCGCCCATCTTCAGGTGTTATTCCGTCATCACCCAGCTTGTTGTTTTTGAGCTGCTTGAGAGCCGTTTGAATTTCGTACAAGCTGACGTCCAGGATGTCTTCGGTAAAGTGTCGGGTTAATCTAGCTCAGGGGCCGTTAGCTAGATTCCACGTGGGCTTTGTGGTCGATGTGTATAGCTGTCCGTAGAAATTCTCGACTTCTCTCTTAAAGCTCAGGTCTGCAGGATATGGTTCTACCGTCGTCAGTCTTCAGCTTGATTAACCGGCTATGCCCAATAACTAAATCTCTAGCGTAAACTATGGTTCTTTTGTTTCGCTCTATAGCCTCTTTAATACAATCGGTGTTATACCGACGTAGGTCGTGCTTTTAGATACATGTTTAAGAGACTTAGAGATTCGTCTATTAAGCTGCCGATATCTATTAGCATCGTCTGACGACTGTAATACCATTTCACATCTTTCTCCCATGAGCCCGAAGGTACAGTTAGAGAGCTTGCCAGTTCTACGCACACGATGGGTCTTAAAAAACTTAGACCCGAGCGCACGGAAAGTTTCCACAAACCCTCGTAGTACTCGTCTCGTTCGCTCCCTAAGCAATCGAAGCGGTTTTTTGTGTTCGAGCCGAAAGCTCTTGGGGGTTTGTATTTGGACGTGCAACGAACGGAACGTAGACTTCATCAGACGGAATCTCTCAAACTTCATATTTAGATTAAATGTGCCTCTGACCATGCGATGATCGCTAGTGGATTTCAGCGAACTGATCACAGACACATCATTGAATATTTGCTTCTTTGTCGAAATGATGAAATCTATCTCATTCTTAATCAAACCGTTGGAACTCATCCAGGTCCACTGTCTGTGTCCCCGTTTTCTGAAGAAGGAGATCATCATAAAGAGTTCTTCCTTCTCAAAAAATCTGGCCAATCAGTAGCCCCAGCGGGTTTGCCATTCAAGTCCAAATTGCCCCATTCGCAGCTCCTCACCACTTTGCTTTCCTAGTTTTGCGTTGAAGTCCCTCATAACAATAGTGTAGTGAGATTTGTTGCTATACATGGCCTGTGAAACATCTTCAAACATAGTCTCCACTTCTTAGTCGGAGTGTGCCGAACTCGGGGCGTATGCCTGAATGACCATCAAGGAATACCGTTTGCTCACCCTTGTCGACATCCTTTCGATCTTCACCACGTTGTTTACAAGGAACCTGCAGACGAAGAACCCGACACCACCTTGGGACTGTTGTTCCTCCTCCAGGAAATACAGCAAGTTACCGGATTTGAGGTCCTCCCCCTCTCTTCGGATCTCATATAATCCCAATATAGAATCGTAACTTGCTTATTTCTTCCTTTAGCTCAGCAATCTTCTCGTTAGTCCCCAGTGTTATACGCTGCAAGGTCGATCCTTCGTCGGTTGTGGTAGCCGGATCTCTGCCGGGGATTCTTAGCAACCCTTGCCCCGCCGTTACCTTGGTCGCTACCACTATGACTAGGAATAGCGGGGCTGCCGGGGACTAGGGTCTGGTTTATTATTGAGTTCATTTGGGGGGTTATTGCCATAATCACCTCGCTTGTCAGGCGGGTTGGCGATCGCAGTCAGGTGTTTGTGGTACTCAGAGGATGCTGCTGCCCATCCCCTGGTTTATCTCTTAGTCGCCTTTCGCAACACCCACGGGAAGTTATGGATTGGTACTATTGTTGGCCGGGACCACACGAATATTAACTATCGTATATAATCTTAATCAGCCTATATCGTTTTGTGTAACGTAAATATCTATTATTATTATATATGTATGTATTTCGTAATAGGTATATATCAGTTGAACATTATATTTTTACATAACATTTGCAATTCTGACACAGTTCGTTAAACTTGTACTCGGCCGAATGCGGCGCGGCGTCGGAGTTATGATCGTGAGAATATTATACTTCTGTTATTGTTTTAGATCGACAAGTACTGCAATGTGTTTTGATACTTCTCGAAAGTTTACTAATCTGGGAAATTATAAGAACAATGGGCCCTAACGCTGGCTCTCAATTATTGGAAATCCACTGTCAACAAACCTCTATACATAAATTTATATGTAGATTAAGGTATTATTTACTAATAAACCTCCATTTTTATAGAGATATGATTTCAGTAGGAATACTGTCAGTTCCATATGATCCAGGATGTTCGATTTTTAAGGTTCGGAAAGAGCAGTTCCTCGAAGAGTCTGTACTGGATGGTTAATTATTCCATATATATGAATTAATATTATTTTAAAAATACACGTTAACTCAACGCAACTAAAAACTCGACTTTATTTATATTACCGTCCTCTAATTGAATTAAAGCGTTATAATTTAAATTCTATTTTTTTTATTAAATTAAAGTTGTATGTTATTATATGTATTAATTATTAATACGATATACATATTTTTGGCTTTATGTTTACTTCTTATATGTAAAAATTGTCATTCGGATTCCTAGTCAATTGAAGCGGGTCCGAATCCACCAATGCAATTCTAAAATTAGTCTGAGCTTTCGGTGAAGAAAAACGTCATAAGGACACCATAGAATGGTGGTAGGATATTTTCTATAAATTCTGCCTGGGTACCTACCACCCTCAAGATTGAAAACCTGTCGCCAAATACCAATAGGTGTGTACCGGCAGCATCACTTGAGAACCAGTAACTTTAGGCTTAGTGTGTTTTTACCATCCTGGACCACACAGGTGATATTATGGTCAAAGCACCAAGTAAAAAAATAAGAGAAATAGACTACGCCTAAATTAAAAATACGAGCAATAAAATGCTTTATGGTTGCCGATTCACTTTTGAAGGAACTGTAAAATACTGTTAGTTAACAGATCTCTTTCGTATGTTATTATTTTGTACATAACATCTAGTTTATAGATTGTTTTCTTAAACATTAAAAGAAAGAAATCTCAAATCTCAGCCAATCTAAAATATATTTTTTTTATTTTCATTTTGAAACTTCTTTAAAAAATATTGGCGACATTTCTATTTCTTGTTTATTACTTTATATGATTCAGGTGATTATTTCTAAAGGTGTTTGGAAATATTTCTTTGCGGCTTTAAACTATAACGAATTATCTTTAAATATTACGTTTTATTTAAATTTACACGTGATAAGTGGAAACAGCGCTGATCTCTTAACCTGTTTTTTGTGGTGTATGTTTATATACCACATAGTAATATTTCAAATGCAATGGTGGTAAGAAGACTCAATGTTGTAACATTACCTCAATTAGCACTGATCTTAAAATGTTTAGTGCTTATTTCTCTTGATTAAGTCAGTGAACTTAACGTTCATCGGGACTCGCTAAAACAATGTTCACGACTTTCGAATTGTATCTACTCCGCCTTGTATTGTTAATTTCTTGTCATTACACAAAACAGGACAACGCTTCGATACTATATTTGGACGTTTCTTTAACGGTAAACGATTTTTTGAGAGAAGTTAGCATATCCTCTTAACACGAAACTTGTTTTGGGCTTACTACGACGTACGACCTACTATAAAATCAACAACGTGTTTAATAAAAGATATTCGTTGTAATTTGTGTCTTTAGTATCCTGTAATAAAGCTTATTATGCTTCTCTTTCATTTATTTTAGACTCTTAACTTTAGAGAATAGAGAGTTATAGTTAGTTATGTTTTCGAAAGAACTCGTTTTACCCGAGCGTGTATTAATCGTAACTTATACCTGTTTAAATAATTCAGGTCTATATTCAAATTGAAAGCCCTTAATTTGTTGCATTTATTGCTATATCTTAATAAAAATGCTACAATATAGATGTTAGAAAAACAAGCGCATTTTGTTTTTCTAAACTAGCTAATGCTGTTGACCGGAAGGGCCTTTACAGCTTCACCGTAACTTTGGGGGCGAGTGCTAAGAGCACTCAGCCACAAAAGGTAAGTAGCACAAGGGTTCGAACCTCGGCCTGGCCGCTACCTATACCATAAAAATTCCCGCGGAAAACATACGCATACGCATAACGAATGAATACGGGAGTGTCACGATATCGCTCGCAAATCCAATATCTAAATATAAACAGACAAAGTTGAAACACTTTAGAACATTTTTATTGCTTGTCAAGAGATTTCCTTTTTTGTTTTTGTGGAAGTAAAAGTATTATTTACTGATTAGAAATAGTTTTGTTTTTGTTACCACGAAAGTGGTATGGATGCTTGCGACAACCGGAGATATCACATTCGCATTGCCATGCCGTAGTTTAATGTGATACCGTTCTTGTTAATACTTAGTGAAGCTTCATTTCAATAAAAAAATTATACCTAGATCAGTAAACTGAGTTACTCAAATGTGTTTAAGCGAATAGATTAATACTACAGACGGTTGCATAGGACTGTGTACATTAAAACAATTTTACATTAATTAAATGGGGTATATTATCATCTTTATCAACTGAAAGACGTCTACTGAACATATATTTTGATTTGACCCGGGGATCGAACCCGAGACCTCAGAACGGCAATCGCACCGTAATACAACTGCACCACCGAGGCAGGTACGAATACAACAAATATACGTCCAAATATTGGATTTAAGAATAATAACGTATATAGATTTGTTATAAAATCTATTTAAAATACCTAATTCAGGGGTAGCATTACATTTGAGCAATTTGTGTAGTATTTGGTATCAAATTTTACCGTTAGTATGCAGTACATAATTTAGCTTTATTATCATTTTAATTCCTTCTGCGTTCCTTCATATGAGGAATGTCGGTGAAAATTGTTAGTGTCACAGCGTAAGGCTTCTGCAGCTTCACTTTATAAGAGCGCTTACATGTGACAGATTGGTTGTTCTTAGCCAGATTTTTTTTCCATAATAAACTTTTACTGTGAGTAAACGTGTAAACTCAGTTTTGGGAACGCGACTTTTTCTATAGGATAATCATATTGCCTGAGAATTTTCTAATAATAGCCGACTGGACAGTTACCATCCTCTTGTTAGAAAACCTGTCGTCGAATACCAACAGGTGTGTATTAGCAGAATCGCTTGAGAACCAGTACATCTAGGCTTAGTGTTTACCGTCATGGATCATATCGTCACTTAACTTCAGGTGAGATTGTGATCAAAGCACTGAGCTTACACCGTGTAAAAAAGTAAATAAATTAGCAATTTTAGGCCTTAGGGGCCATTAACAGTTCTGTATTTTCACGCAAACGATGGTACCGCAAGAACATTTCTCAAGTGTATTGTGTGTAAGGGATTTACTCAGACATTTTTCTTCACCGTATGCTAATAACGTTAAGGAGTGAATGCGGAGATGACAACAAATAGAGAGGAATGGAAGAGGAAGACATGTTACGCCGACCCCAAATAAAAATGGGAAAAGGGTAGGGAGATGATGATGATGATGCTAATAACGTTATCAACTAATTTAAATTGTAAATGCTCATAAATTCGGAAAAAATATTCGTAAATGCGTAAGCTTGACCTGATGTTACGGCTACCTAATCTATATAATTTAAAATTGTATTTATGATCTACATCTACTTATTTTAATATAATTTCATACGCAATCAACATATCTGTCCAGAAGAATTATCGTTCTCGAAGTGTCTTTAGTTTTTATGGTAGACTACACTTTATTATTTATGAAAAAAAAACTACTATCAGGACAGTAATAAAAATATCGTCTGGATAGAAGTTTTTTTTTTTGTTTAATTTGTACTATTATCACCACACATTACTTTCTTCGTGTTTATCTATTATATATAGATATATATTTTTACCACAAACTCACCCAGTGTTAAGTCATGACCTTGTTATGGAAATACGATAAACATATAGGAGTTAGCTGACAAGTATAACAACCGCAACACATCGTACGATGTCGAAATATAAATATAATAATGGCGAGTGATAACCAGGCAAGCTTTAGAAAATACCTTACTACCATTCCAGTCTACGCAGAAAACATCTTGTCTACATAACATACTAATAAAATTAAATCAAAACAAGCCTTTAATATCCTAAAAAATAAACACAAATATAAATTAACTTTAATGTAACATATAAACCTAGTTTCCTGAGCAGACCCTTTGAAGATTCAACGACACGTGTAGTTATTATTTCCTATGATTTCGAACATAAAATTAAGACATAAAATGAATATTATAAATAATAGAATAGCATAAAATATTAAGTTAGAAGCGCTGGTTAATAGTGAATAACATGCGCACAGATAAAAAGTAATATTTAACACAGTAACTAGGATTAAAAACGTAAGAAAGCAATCAAAAAGAATTTCCATCAATAACTATATACAGTTTAATATCTAAATTAGTAATTTCTACTATAACTATAATATATTTTATATTGTACCGTCGCGTCTCTTGCATGAGTAGAGCTAATGGTAATATGATGCTTAAAGCAAACATGGAGCAAGCAACAACAAACCCATAAGGCTATAGAATTCTGGAATAATTTGCCAGGACAAATTCATTCCAAAGAGCTCAGCAGGGGATATACTCAGCGAAAAGCTGAGGAAGCCCTGAGGCTCAGTAGGAATCAGCTGCGGGTATTAGTGAGAGCGTTAACTGGGCACTGTTGTTTGCGCAAGCATATGTGCACAACATGGGTGCCCAGAATACAAAAGAGTGCAGATTCTGTGAAATTGCAGATGAAACACCAAAGCACATCTTGTGTGATTGTGACCCACTAATACCCATACGCAACCGAGTTCTGGGTAAACATGCGTTGTTCCCAAAAGAGGTACAGACGCTCTCTGCCAAAAAGATCCTACAGTACATCCAGGTTGTAGGTGTAGGTAGTGAGCTTTAGGAATATGGGGGCGATCACAATAGATCTATCTAGGTCCAAGTGACACAGGACTGTCTTAGCCTGCATAGCCCTTTTCTCGAATAATAATAAACATGTTTACCTAACAAGTCACTAATTAATTAATACTTATATATGTTTATTTATTTTAAGTCTCTATATTAATGACCAAGTAAAAATAAAAGGTACTAAATTCGAAACCACACGGACATCAAGTGTCCCGACTTTCAGATAATATTTTTTTGTATTTATTTATAATGCCTAATTTTAATGATGTTATCATGTATTATCTAGCTTTACAAATTATAATCTACTTACTTCATTGAAATATATTTCAAATTAATATATGAATATAACTTGATTAACAAGATACATTACGTTTTACCGCGTTATCATCAACATCATAATACGTGAAGCAAAAACTTTGTAGTCCTTTTCAATAAAATTGCGCGGTCGAAGGAGTATGAAATTTCGCACACTTATAGTTTATATGGAGAAGGAGTGGAGAATGCTAATATTTTATTTAAATTATGCATAAAAAATACATTAAATTAATAGAAGAATACAGTTTACACACTACTAGTACCATTAGATTGACACAGACACACATCTATCATTATCCCTTACGATTACCAATGCATTATCAATCACATGTCAATATGATACTTGTTATTTATTTAAAATCTAGACAGAACATTGACTTTTGAGAATGTTTTACTTTAAGCAATTGACATTGAAAAGCAAACAAAATTGTTAGGGTTCTTATGAATTATAATCGAATTTTGATCACAGGCGAGCACAAGTATAGTTAAATAATTCTAAATTGCACTTATTGTGTGTAACGAATATGTATCTAGATATCAGATATATTTAATCTAAAGACTTTGATTTATTTTATTATCAATTTTCAATTCCCAGTGACATATGGTGTTGATTATCAGAATATCATTGCTATGATAGCTGGTCTCATTTATAGTTTATGTGAAAAATTTTGTACAATTAATGACAATAGGGATTAAACTTACTGTGATTACTGAAGTATTTGTTAAAGAAAGTCGACGTACAGTATCATTGTAAAAGAAGGTATAGAAATAAGAATGTAATTCTAAAGAAGTAACAAAATCATAAAACAATTTCTTCGTCGTGGAAATAGTAAAAATAGATATATCAAAAGATAAGATTAAAAACAACTGAATACAAATTACAGAAGATAAAAAAAAGTTTATAAAATCGCAAGGTGTCTTCTAAAACAGCTGATAAAAATTTTGTTTATCTTTTTATCCCTTACGAGTCCTAACGCTTATCCGAAAATGGCTTTATGAAACATACCCTCGACCTTTTTTCTGCCCATCACCTGCCCCGGTTTAAAAAAAAGTCCACATCATTTATGTAATTAAATACGGTGTTATATATAAAATAATTTAATTTTAGTTTTACTGAGATATATCCAACATTTTAAGTTTTTTAAATTATCATTCGATTTAGTACCTAAAATTGTTTTTTTTTGAATTTTTTACAGACGTAAAAGAGCGATGTAACAAAATATGTTAAGCACAGATATGTTTATATTATTGTTTATATGTTATTATTAATTGTACATATACCCCGCCAAGTCGTGGGCGTTTGTCCTCGGGGTTTAGAAAACAAAATGGCTGCTCGCCAAAAGCCTCGACAAATTTTGAGTTCGTAGAACTCAGTTGCGCAGCGTAGTCGCTAGTGGCGCTGTGTGGGTGAGTAGTTCCATACTACGTCGTTGGAAATATAGTGGCGCTGGTTTCGCTCGTTCCACACTCTACACTCGCATTTCTACACTCCCACGTACGTCATTGTAAACACAAGTCGTACGGAACCGCGTGCGAAGTTTATGTTTTTCCTATCGAACCTAATTGATTAACGAAAAATGAAAGTTATTATGATAATATCGTGATTCGTGTGACGATTAAAGGGATTTTATTTCACAAAATGACTAAAGCCAAGGTGATACGGAACAGTGCCCTTTACCACAGCGCAAAAGTAAGTCCTTTACTAATATTTACTCTCATTTGTTATTTTCATGAATGAAAGTAGTTATATTTACTAATGAACAAAATAAACGTAGTAAGATATTTTAATTTGTTTTGTTATTTTTACAATAAATTGATTTGCCTCGAATAATATTAATCGTGACAATATCTGTTCGAAATATAATCAAAAGAAATTCTCAATACTGTGCGTATAAAACGAGAATAATTTGATAAAAGCCGGTTCTCTGGATCGTTCACCATGAATCTTAATCAACTCCCGCCTTGCCTTTAAAGTTACGAACCTTCAATTTGAAATAAACGATTTCATATAAAGTACATCCAAAGAAAACAGATCCTTCCCATACATTTTCCTACGTGACTATACATTTTAATAACATTTCTACTACATATAGATTCCAGTATTCGTGAAATAATCGGGTTTTATTATAGTTAGAATAAAAACTTCTGTGTTTACAGAAGTTTTTACATAAACTATACATCTGCATCCAGAATAAAAGACATCAACGCTCGCGTTGGAAAGAGAAGGAAATAATTAAGCGTAATTTTCGTGTTTGCGGAAGCGAGACGGATGTCGCCTACATTTGTTTTGTTTATAGCTATTCGTGTATAATTACGTGTAGGGATTTTGTATGCAGGTATATTCGTGGGCAGGTAGTTTGCATTGCACGGATGGGCGATCTCCCTATTTTTAAAGGAAAAGGGATGCTTCATTATAATAAGGCAACTTTTGACCGCGTTTGTATAGACCATTTAAACTTCGGGACCCGTTCGTTTCGGACGGTGAGCGCTAATGATGCATGAATGAAACGATTCTTTAACTTATTCTTTATATATTTTAACTGATTCAAAAATCCTGACCGTATTTAATCTGCGAGGTTATTTACATTTCATACATAAGTTATGTATGGATATGTGAAAATGCCGCATATCCGAAACAAAGGATTCACGAGACGTTGGTAATAAAATGGTTCGTTCAAAGATTTTGAGTACCAGAAATGGTTTCCAACTAATAAACAATTTTTTGATACAAACATTGATCTACACGGAGAGATTGGCCCTTTTGTGTTTGTATAACAAAAATACTCATGTATTTATTATTTGGACTTCTTTTTAAATATATGTTTTAGTAATAACTCAATATTTTAAGAAAAAAAAGACTAGTCACATGTTTATATTATCAAACAGTATCCGGGATTCAGTACTTCCCGTTTTGGGACACTGAAAGAGTTCTTCCCGCTCAAAGTGTAAGTAAATCGTCGATTGTCAAGATGTCAAAAAACTATGTTATATGTTTTTCGCTAACTATGACAAAACATACTATATCGTTTCTGCGTATTGGACATTTTATATTAGAGGTAAAATTAGGATGCTCTTTTTTATTCTATTTAGTTTTTATTTATAATAAAACTAATGTATTTTAATTTAAGAATTCCTTATATTTTGAACGACACAGTAAAAATACACTCATACAGATACATCGAATATCGCCTTTTTTCCTGTTTTCTATCATAACATTTGCCCAATCTTCACCTAAAACTGAGCTAATCCGCAACATAATTTTTTAAACGCGATAGACGTATGAGGTTAATTTTTTATTCTCTTAAGTAATTTTAATTTTCAAATAGAGCCCAGATTTACAATGACAATGAGATACAAAGAGGTGTAAAAAATAAGAAATTAGTCCATATCTATACTGAAGAGTTTTTAAAATGAATTTTAATGCAACTTTAATGATAGACATTGATTTTGGCGAAGTAGTAAAAAGTAAATTGGCTGAGATATGGGCAGTTCTTGGAAATCAGGCGCACGCTCGAAACGCTGACCGGTTCTGCGAAGCGGTCGAATATCTTATGCATGAAATATATACCACGTTTTATATATGACTTTTGAATTTTATTTAAAAGTATTCTATTTAATATAATCTGATATTGGAGTAAAGTCTAACCAGACGCAAATCACTCTACTGTTTATTTTAACACACATGGTGTTTGTTGAAATTATGAGTAATATCCGAATTTTCAATAAAATGAATGCTAACACGTAGAGAACTTTCAGTCTTTGGTCCAATGGCAAACTAGTTTTGCATATCCAATGCTCTTTTATCCTACTTTGTAAATCTATCTTCTATCTATTTTTATAATCTAATCTTTTATGGTAGTCATTGTTTAGTAAATAATAACATAACTCTTAGTAATTCCAAGAGCAATTATTATACATCAAGTAATATACAGTTTCTTCTAAAAGTTGTCTTCACTAATATACATTAATAATCCAATATTAAAACTAACTTAAGCTTATTATCAAAAAATCATTGAATTTTGTCTAAGAAATATATTGATCAAGGCATATCACCGTTTTCCATAATTATATGTTGCAATAACTGAGTCAAATAGTTACTAAAAGTTGAAACTGCACAATATTGTCGGTTATTATACTCGTTAAGTTCTAATAAAATTGTAATGTAATTACAATTTCAAGTTAATGATTTATCAAATGTTCTATTACGATAACATTAAGTCTTAATATTAACAAAATTTCCGAGTTGTTATATAAAAAAAAAAATAAATACTTTACTAAATACAGGAGCAAAACTATGTTTATCTAATTTTAGGATTTTAAAATATTCAAAATATATCATTAAAATAATAATTCTATTGCTTATTATGTTAAATGTGTTTGATTTAAACATAATTTTTATTTTATATATCAAAATGAAACATAAAAAAAAGTCATTTTCATAAATGGAACAGCGATAATTCAGTTATGTTGCCAATTAACCGTTCAGTAAGCTGCTAAAGTAACACGTGTTTAGAATTGAAGAAAAACGCAATGTCGGAGAATGTACATAAAACATAAAAAGTTACATTGACGGGTTACTTAACCTAATTAATGATGATAATGAGTTCAAATGAAACAAAATTGATAAAACAAAAGGTGAATGCGATATAACCAATATATTTTCAACGAACAAAAGAAATTAGCGTTTGGATGTTTAGTGAAGAGAGCTTCACTTTATGCTGCAGTAGTAAATGTGAGCCAGCTGACGAAACTATGTTCTTTTTAACGTAATATGAAATTTAAGGCATAATATTTAGTTCTACAATGTTATAAAGAACAGTGTAACAACCTCAAGTCTGAAATATGTAGTTATTAGTGTTATTACTTGCGAAGATATTGAAAGTTTTTTCACTAAACAATCCACGATTAGCTTAAGTTTTAGTCGATTGATAGCGTTCAAGTACATAATTTATTTAAGAATTGGCACTTTCTGTAATGCGATGCACCGTATGCTCTCTAACATATAATTTACTCGTGTCTACGAAGTGAAGTCACCTGGACTATATTTTGATTAGTTAGCTATAATCAAACGTAAACAAAGCGTGACCGTCACGATGTTTCGCCACACTTGGTCAAACAGAACAAAACGAACGGTTTTTGCCTTTGTTTTAGTTTTATAAGTAATTATACCACTTAAATAAGAGATGTTAACGTGTGTTTTAAGAAACTCTTGGTAAATGAAATTGATTCAAATCGTGTATAGTATTTTTTTAAATGAAATTAACATTTTTCTATCCTTCCAAACGTTTTATCCTTTATAGTTTTGTATAAAAAAAGTTAATTTTGAAGTTTTTTCAAAATTCATACTAAAATTTATTTTGTGTGGTTCAGTATACAGGGGTATTGGTAATCCGACCTATTCCCGTTAGGAGGTAATAGAGGTGACTATTTGCAATAATTTTAACCCTCATATGCATTATGCATTTTGAAATTTTTGAGTTATCATGATTTTTAGCTTTTTTCAAAATAAGTAAAATATGCAATATCTAAAATGTATTTAAAAAAAGTATCGATTTAAATCTCATTTTTTCTTCTGATTTATAAAAACAATTAACTGGTTCTTTATTAATATTAAAACAACAATTATCGGTCCAAATTTAAAACGACAGGATTCCTAACAGCAATACGTCAAATTACCAATATAGGGTATATATGTAAACGCTGAAGCTTTAATTTCATTATAATCTTACCAATTGCTTGATTGAGGGTTGATTTTGATATAAAGATTACCTTCAGATGAGAAATTTGCAAAAACTAACTGATAATATTTAAATTACTGATGAACAAAAATTTATTTATAAAGACTTTTTTATGTAAACAAAACGTTAAACTCTTTCTACGGAATAGTTATTTTTGTTGATCTAAAATCCAATTTCAAAATAATATAATTTAAAAATAAATGAAAAACCCCTACTATTTCTAATTGCTTTGGCTATAATAGAGTACCTACATTAGATTTAATATTTCCGTGGGGAGATGTGCGCGCTATATTTCGATTCAAATTTATTTCCGGAGGAGTAGTGGATACCGGGTACACAACGTAATGATCAAATTAGTATTAGCAACTTCTTCATGCAATTCATTTTAAACAATAGTATAGGTGAATTTAGTTACATCTGTTACATTGTAGTGTGTTACGGAAACATAAATAATTAATGGTTTCAATTAAATTGTAAAACTCTATTGAAATTCGAAGTAGAAAATTAATTATTTCTAAGTTTTTTAGGGTTGCTTACAATTTCTTTTCTTCAATGGAATGTTATTGTTTTATATTATTTTACTGATCATTTATGAATTAGTTAGTTGTTTAGTTTTTAATTTTTGTTCATGAGGTGTGTCCACATTTCAATGAAAAATAAAAATGTCTCTAATAAATGGTTAACGTAATATTATGTTTTTGTATCATTTTAAATTAATTATTTCAATAATACACCAGCTCGGCTATATATCTAACTATAACAATAAATCGAATAGTCCGTAGAACTATGCAATCAATAAAAACTACTGCCGCCATGAAGGACCATAGTAAATCCGTGCGAGTTTCTATCTTCCCACGCGGTTTACTCGCCGTCGAATGTGTTTTTACTCTTTGATTAAAAATTCAATATGTTATCCGCATCACTGCCTACCCTTTACGTTTATTACAAAAACGTGTGACGATTGACCCACTCTGTATCGTTTACATTGATAAAACAATTAACATTATTATTTAAAAGGAAAAAAAAAAATACCTCTTGATGTAATGATTTGTGTTCAGATAATTACAGTAACTTAATAAGAAACTTAACATTCTATTACGTGTGTTTTTATTGTAAAACATATTGTTCATCCATAATGATAATGTTACGTTATCATTTGAACCCCAGAGTGAGAAATTTTTGGTATGATGTTCAATTTCTATTCATTAAAAAGAAATACTTTTAAGGAGGCACATACATTTAAATGAAATGAATTGAAAGCTTGTTTTTAATTTTTCTTTGTGTTTTAAATAGTGATGATTATTAGTAGAAATATGGAGGAAATAATTATGTAATCTAAACTGTATAACAATTACATTCAGATGGCCCGTTTCCATATTTACAGGCATTTTCCATTATAATAATAAAATGTAAAAAAAAAATAATAAGTAAGATTCACTTATTTACATTTAGAAATCTCAGTTAATAGAGATTTCAATTACCCTTTCAATTTCGTACCCTAATTAATATTCATGCCTTCTTTTCGTTTACAAATGTCATTAAAATATTTTGTCAAATTGTGATCTTACCTTGCTATTGTGTATTATAATGAAATTATATGTGTATATTTAAAAATAACATTTCACAAAGTTGTTGATTTTGGCACACAATCTCGTGTTACATTGTCATTTGGTCCTGTGAACTCGATGCCAGTAGTCTGTGTACCGTTATGTTCGCGGTCGTAACTCCCTCGAATCGCGATAAATAAAGCGATGATTCGTGGCCGTTCTCTTTTGTGTTCCTTAAGCACGTGCATCGAACCAGCTATGTCTGCCGTTTAAATGTTTATCGAACGTTCATAAATATTATATAATGATAAACTTTATCAAGCTAGAGTATAAGGAAAATAGAGGCATATTCAAGTTATAGTATAAGTTCTATTTTGTAAAGAATTTAGTTAACTTTTAGGTTGTCAAGATTTTGCTAAGTAGTTCTGCTAGCCGTAATTTATTTTAAAAGTGCTTATACCACTCAGCAAATACATTTAAGTGTCTTGGAACGTTTTGGTTACACAATAATTAGTGACATTCCTTTACCGCAAAAAACGTATGGATACTATAGCGTAATTAAATCTTGCACGTATGGATCGATAATTTTCCCCTGAAGATTCGGTACAATATAACAGCTTGTCAGTTACATTCCGATCATTTCGCTTCAAACTGACCAGATTGCCTTTACAGTTGTGAAAGCCCAATTTTTAATTGTGTCACTTATGCCAAGTTATTCGATGTACACATTAAAAAAAACACATTTCACATAATTATAACAGTTTTTTATTCTCTATATAGTCCAATAATTTTAAGAGGATACGCTAGAGGCATTTATTCCATACAAACGTAGTCCCCTGTTTTCTCCCTGGCATAATAGCATTATGTTAAATATTTTTTTATACCAAAAATAATATATATCCACCACCACCATGTCCGTACGTTTTGATTTTTTTCAATAAATTAGTTATTGTAAAAACTAGGAGCCTTTGAAAATGAAAAAAATGCTCTGATTTTTACCGTCATTTTCAGACGTTCGTCAAACAAATTTGATTGATAAAATTAAAAAAAAAAAAACTTACAGACATAGCGAGAGACTTTATTATTTTAAAACTGAAAGAAAATTATAAATCGGTTCAGTTTTGGGGAAGGAAACAGAATACTACGAAGTGATGTTTTCGTCTACTTTGAATAGGTAAAATCAGCCCGAGCTCCAGTTGTCCCTTTCGTGCTTTATAATTCTTTCTTTGGGGTGCAACGCAATAGCAATAGATTTCTGAAATACCTACTTTGTCGACCGGGTGGGTGTCCCTTAAGATGTGATAAACACTTACATGACGTAGTATAGCATATTGTTAGTGAATGTAGTACTTTATAGTGCTATGTTTGATATAACGGCCAAGTTCTAAAATTTACGTTAAAAAACACAGAACGCATGCTCATGCCATGTTGAAAGTACTTAAGTGTACTTGTATCACTTAAAAAAGTTGTATGTGAGCTTGTCGCTTGAAAGTCATATCTAAGTAATTTATTAAATTCAGTAGAAACTCGATTAACCGGACTAATTGTTGTTGTTAGACATTCGGATAATCGAAAATCCGGCTAATATAATGTATGAAGAAAAGCAGGATTTGTGCATACGTAGTACATAGTGTTACGTGTTTATTAAAAAAAAACAAATACACATACATATCAACGAAAATCAATGTTTATTAAGAAATGATTAAGTGATACATTTTCCAACATTCGATGCACTTATTTATGTACATACATATGTTCGTATAATTTGTTTACAACATTTGGTACCTAATATGCATTTGACGTAAGCCACATTATCTCTTCATTGCTGCTAAATCACGAATTCGTTTCAGCTGTAGTTAACTAACGATATTGTACTCTCTGTTTCTTTTTTCAAACCTCTTTAGAGCTATTTCCAGGGCCTGAAGTGCTTCATCATGAGATGGTCTTGTATCATTTTCCTCGTTTATATTTTTTTCTATTTCATCTTCTTGTATATCCAGCTGTTGTTTTATGTTTTTTTTACATGGTATAGGCTCAAGGATTTGACCACAATCTCACCTGATGTTAAGTGATGATGAGTAAACACACTAAGCCTAGAGGTACTAGAGATACTAGTTCTCAAGTGATGCTGCCAAAACACACCTATTGGTATTTGACCATAGGTTTTCTAACTTGAGGGTGGTAGCTACCCGGGCGGCCATTATTTTAAAATGCCCTGTCATCATGCTATGGTTTGGTCACGATGTTTCCTTCCCGAAAGCTCAGGCTGATTTTAGAGTTGGACAGGAGGATTTGAATCCGCGTCCATTGACGCGAAATCCGACCGCACTACCAACTAAGCTATCATCGCTGCAAAATCTTTATCTGCTTTATCTGCAATATGTTTTCGCATGCAATATCGCGGTTCTTAGTCCGAATAATCGCGAATCCGTATAATCGAGGGCCGGATATTTGAGTTTCTACTGTTCTCAATATACACTTCGGATAGAGCCTATTCTTAGCCTATTCCTAATTGTTATCAAACCACCTCACCAACACACTAACCCAAGCACATTTCTTAACTTATATTAAAAACATAGATAAATATTCTATATGTTTTTTTTTAATTTTATCTTATCTTTATAAACATTGATTCTAAGTCTTGTTTTCTCGAAATAAGTTCATTTCTGAGGTTTTATCTTTCGTCAATTTGCCTCGAGTCCATTAACAGGAAATTTTATCTGTTTGTCCTGCGCCTCTACTAATGTCGGTTGTACACATAAAGGTCTCTGTCGATCACTTAACATACATTTTGAAGTAAAAAAAAAAAAAAACTCTTTATGTTCATACAACCAGTATTAGTCAGACCTCAGCCCCTCTATTTGCCTCTATTTGCCTGAGGACATTGGCTTTGTTGCTTGTATTTGACATGTTTTTTATACAATATAACGAATTTTAGCACTTTTTTGAAAAACATGATTTGAAATGTAAGGATCTTTTAACTACGGTGTATTCATGAATAATAAAAAAGTAGGCAGCCATGGTAACTGCCGGAAAAAACTTTTTTTTAATGTTTAAATTTTATAATTTTTACTTGAAATTATTATAGGATTTATCTGGTTTTTACATCAATTGGGGCTATGAGCAAAAATGATGTACATTTTCATATATGTAGTTTATTCATACGCAACATAAGTTGCGTAGGTATAAATCTCTGAGCGCCAGCACTTAAACGCCCATCTTATACTTGATATACTGTAGCATGTTGATGGCTGACGTCGTAGCATTGGTAATGCAATTGCGCAATAAATCTATTTATTTAATGTAAATAAAAAAATATTTTTTTCTTACCGAGAATCACTAAACACCAATACTCAAGTTTTCAATTCAAAAATATATTACAATCTTACGCTGAACATAAGATACGTTGACTAAAGAACAAGTTTCAAGAATATGATATCTTAACTTTGCCTTCCCAATACATCTTCGATAACTTAATGCATATTCGTAAAAATTTAGACAAGCTCGATCTAGTGAATGATCGTCATAATTTTAATATTAGAAGTAAAGACAAGTTGTCTAATAAAAGCTTTATAGGTAATAGTATTCGGTTTTACAATAAGACCCCAAGTAACATTATCGATTTACCTGACAATAAGTTCAAGTATTATGTCAAGCAAGTTTTAATCTCAAAAGGTTATTACAGGGTGGATCATTACGTGAACGATAGTGATGTCTGGAATTAACCAACATCTCTGTGCTTCCGCTGACATTATTAAGACTATGATTTGTATAGGTTTTTATATGACAAAAAAATGATATATATTTTATTTAAAAAAAAAGGAACCAGATCGAGTTTCTTGCCGGCTCTTCTCGTCTAGGTTGTTTTCACGAACCGGTGGTAGTGTTTTAGACGTCCACAAGCGCCTTCTTAGGGCCTAAATTGAATAAATACATTTTGATTTTGATTTTTTGAATTTAAAATTATCAGGAATAATTATGAAACTACATATATTCATAAATATGGTACACACGTAAATACAATAGTCAATAAACATAAAAGTTTGTGGAGTTCTTATTAGAAAATATAATAGATTTTGCGTTAAGATTTTTAGTTAAGATGTCATGTAATTTTAATTCTTGTATAACTGTCCTTATATTTAAGTTTGTTTGAATCGTTTTATAGATTTCTTTTATGATTCAATCGAGGTAAATACTGTTTTTTTATACATGTAATCGATACATTTTTTGTTGATGCCATAGGATTACTAATGAGGTCCTACTTACCGCCTGGCCTCTATAAACAGTATATAAAGTTCGCGTGTTATCCTATCTAACGGTGTTCTTGTTACGTGACTGAGAAACATCAGGATTTATCTTTCGCTTTTGGCATAAACTCATTTTGCAGCTAATCGCAACCGACGTCCACATCGCGTATTACAACCACCTGTCATCCTTCCGCCTTTAGCGATATTTAGAGTTTTTGTGTTTCTTTAGTCACAAAAAAGAACGGAAGATACACGTAACAACAAAAAGTTTATCAGTTTATTGGTATATGATTAAACCTTCTTGTTGTAAGGTTTTCGTAAATCTTATTAACATTTTTGAAAATGCACATCTAATGAAACTCCTAAAACCGGCAGGTAAAGAATACTAAATTAGTAAGTGAAATTAAGCTCTTTTTTATCCTTTTAAAAATGAATTAAAAATGAATAGTATTTTAGTGCAAATATCCGTCTTTTTGCTTTCGTTTTTATTTATATCTTTAATAATGAATAAAATTGAAATGTCTGTTTGTAATATTACAATAACAAGTTTTGAATAATATATAGGTATTAATGTATAAAAGGTAAATTACCAAAAATACAATTTATAAAATTTTTGTCTATCTGTCAGACTGTTTGTTCTGGCTAAAGCTTGAAAAAGCTGAAGTTATTCCGTGTAACTTAGGATACTTTTAGTATTCGAAAGTAATTAGGGTTTCGCGTAAAAAAATGAAAACTCATGAAATTGGGAATCAAATGCACAATTTTACGCGGGCACATAGCTAATGTATAACATATGTAATAATATGCAAAAGCACATAAAATTAAATATTTAAACAAATTTATGGGACGTTTCCTATTCTATATTTCTGTTTTTGGTCATCAAATGCAATTAATTTTCAATATTAGCATACAAATATCCAAATAGAATGAGGGGAACCTTGACATTTACGGTCAGGTTCTAAAGGATACATAGGGGACGTGGATAACTTAATACCTTATGTGACTAAGATACAAAATAAAAACATGATTCGGTCGGAATTGTGATCGAGACATCTGCTTGGTCGAGCCAACATCCACCTGCTCGCCCTGAACCGAAAATAATCATGAAAAAAGTGCCAACTGCAAAACCGATGCGATGCGAGTTTCTAGAGCAGGTGATATATTGATATCTACTCTCAAGCGGTTATTACTTTAAAATGATATTTTATAAATCTATACTAATAAGTAAAATTGAAATGTCTGTCTGTAATATCAAAACAACAACTTTTTATTAAATATTATGAGTGTATATACTACATCTATATCAGATACTCAATTTTTAATATTTGTGTCTGTCTGTTTGTTCCGGCTAATCTCCGGAACGGATGAACCGATTTGGACGGGACTTTTTTTTGGCAGACAGAAGTTATTCTGCGTAACTAAGGTTACTTTTATTTTTCGTAAATAATTAGGCTAAAAAGATAATACAAAAAAGATAATACAATTATTAGTGTTCCGTAGAAAAAAAATTAAATACAAGAAATTGTAAAAAAACGATTCAATGGTCTGCAATGAGAAATATCTTTGCTTTCTCTTAGTCCCAGAAAATTTTTAGCAATATAATTAAGGTCCCGTGTGATGCGGACGAAAGCAGCAAGCACACAGCTAGTATGAAATGATCTTCGGTAATCCAAGCATAGTTATTATGTGGTATTTTTTTTAAGATAGGAAAATATACAGTAATGATATTGAAAGTTAACGAACCAACGAATTGTAAAAAAAGAAATATTCAATGACGAACTCGTTAATATGTCATGTTAGAAAACTATGTATTAGAAATGCTTCCAGTGCTAGACATTTTTTTTTAATTTTAAAACTTGACCCCTTAACCAGTCGATTTAAGATATGTATTTGGAAATATTTGTAAACCATACGACTAGTATACAGGAACCTGTGTCATGGGTTTATGAACGAAATAAACTATCGGTTTTTAAACAAAATTCAAATATAATAAAGAGTCAAATTACACAATTAATTCACGGCATTAATCACAGATTGATGTACGCATATTAGATATACATAAGAACATTTTTTTGAGTAATCAAATCATAAAACTATTACACGCATTTATTAGTTTATACTAATGTAAATGACTACTGACTAGTAAAATATTCATCGGATCATAGAATTAACGTAGATGAATAGGCCAAATTACTGTTTATCTTTTTCATTATAAATGATACAAGTAGCTAATCAAAAACTTGATGACGGTTTTTAAAGTAGTTTCGTGGGCGACATAAAACAGGAAATGCGTTGGCGTCATTTGGCTGTTATGTGAAATCTTTAAGTCTGTCGCAAATATAAGGAATATTTTGGTATTATTATGAATATGTATATATTTAAAATTATAAATTATGCCGCCTGCATGACTATAATACCATATTTAGTTACGTTACACACGAGACCAATTCGGTTAGACCATGTTAGCCAATAAACAATTTTAATGGATGTAGCACTTCTAAAAAAATGTTAATTTTGATATTTAAATTTTGTGAGAAATATTTTGGTATTTTCATAGTATAAAAAAAATAGAAAAAGAATAAGTATCTGTGTAAAAAAAAAAACTAAATATCTTGAAATTGTGAACAAAAAATGTCAAATGTCCAAGAATTACTTGTCTAATTCCATAATAATATTTTTTATTATTCGATAATAATTTAATGGTTTTCAATCCAAAGTTTTTTTTTTGCGTCTCCACATGTCGCATCCACCTGACGCGTGATGCCACGCGCATATGAAATATAAAGTAGCCTTTCTTTGAAGCCATCTGGCTCAATATTGCTATAGTCCCTTTGGATTCTAGACACAACAAAAAAAATAATTTTTCAAACGATTGTCAATCATTTTCAAACCGTTAATTTCAATATAAAATATAATGATAGTTTTAATGTAACAATTTAAATTATAGAATATTGAAACATAAACAAATAAGATTATAAATGTCTAACGTAAAAATGATGTAATTTTAAACGACTACAATTATAATAATGGTTTTGAAATATTTCTAGACACCGATATCTATAATCGAAGTTTCTAAATATTAGTTCATTTTAATATTATACTTTATACCGTATGATTTAAAAATAATAACTATCTACTTTGTAATTGTAATGTAGTATTAAACATTAAACCGAATTACCTATATAAAAAAACAAATTCATATTTGTAATATTGTAAAGAATATCACATAATATTATCTATGCACAAACATATGTTCACATCGACGTACACGTCTATAGATATATTGGAACCCACGATATTTATTTAACTATTTAATACTTGTAAATAATTAAAAAAAAAAACAAATCGATTTGAGAACCTCCTCCTAAATTACGTCGTCTACGTAAACAAAAATGTTCATAAAAAAAACTGATGGGCCAAACTATGTTCAATTTGTTATAGAACCAAATGGCAACTATTCTGCATCAGAATAAAGAAGAATTACGTAAATCGAATCATAAATCTCAACGTAATCGGTGTACATACATAAAAAACCAACTGCATTGAGAACCTCCTCCTTTTTGAAATCTATTAATAATCTAGCACATTTTTTTTGCAAACGTCTCTTGTAGTTGGTAAAAACTTTCCGACGAATGTATCTGCGTGTTATATGGTAAATCCCGTCATAGAAACAGTCCGGTAAATTGCTTGATTAGCGAAAGTACTCGTACCTAATCCAGTTATCACATGGTATTCGTAGTTTTACTTACATTCCTCTTTGAGAACAAGCCGAGTACTATCTTTTATAGTCTTTTGGTTTGTGTTGCTACTGTTATAATAGCAGTAAAACTTTTATCAGAAAAAATAATTCTTCGTTTATTTTTGTTTAATATTTAGATTGTTTTAATGTTGTATTGATGAGAATATTATATTGTTCTTTGCAGGTGCTGTGGCATCTGGACATATTCAGGCGCAGCTTCCGCGAGCTAACCGGCCACGCTTGCCTCGGTCGACCGTCCTGTATTTTTTGCGCTTTAAAAGTAAGTAAAACTTAAACTTATAAAAGGAATTTACCTTTAAGCATCCTTGTACTATACTGATGGCGTAAAGTTAATTCAGTACGCTTTAATTCTCTGTTTGTCAACTGAGTTTCTTTTTTTGTTTTCTTTATTATTTATTGCAGCGCTATTTTTTTTTCTTATACTTTAAACTAATTTAATTCAACCACCATGCGATCACTAGTAATTTGAATTGAATGTTAAAATACACGTTGTCTGAAAATAAAGTAAGAATGCAAGGTATGTATTTAAATTGGAATACTATCGGAGAAAGCGTACTCAGTTTAATTAAAATAAGAAATAAGGACAATTCGCTGATTCGCCGCTAGTTCACTATACATAGTGCAAGTCATAACAAAGAGATAAAACACTGTGACCCCGAAGCCGGCCGCAGACTCATGACTGGCGTGACCTTTGTAAACAATGGAGCCTATTCGGTGCTTTATTTAGAACGAAATCTGTGAGCTTTCGACATATCTTCAATAGTGCGTTTGTTACGTTTATAATGAATTTTATATTCACAAAATAACTGGGGATCGTTTAAAAGAACTTTGCCTATAGTTATACTTATACGTACGATCATATTAGCATATAAAGCAACAAGAACCATACAAACTTTTTACAACGAAAAACTTAACACGCAAATTATGTTCGTGGCAAATATTTTGACCTATTAAATATAAACGATCATTACAAGTTTAAATTTCATACATAAATATCAGGTTCTGTCTGACGAGAAATGAAAGCATATACCAAAAAATCGAAAGTGTTACATGAAATTTAATTGGAGTTTTTAAAAATCAGTTTTTAAAGTAGGTAATGAAGGTAGTTGAATTTCAGTTACTTGTGCGTATATTGAGTAGTAACAATTTTATTTTTATTTACTTTTTATTATTATAAATAGATAAAATATTTATTTATATGGACACACCATTGAATATTATGTATTAAAAATTTAAGCTTTTAGTCACACAAAAAATTTGACCGGCACAGGACGCTTGGCTATTCTGGAACACTATAGTTGGTGGAGTTTATAACTAATAAAAATATGATTATGAAGTATGAAGTTAATTATAAGGAATAATATTAAAAAGAAAAATACAACAATAATATGAATACTCTAGTCGAATAGAAAGGCACACGTGGTACAAAACTTGCACAGATAAACAAGGAAAATAGACGCGCACGCACACACAAGGAGTCGAGAGCGGTGGCGCCGAATGAATATGGCGGCATAAGAGAGCGTCATGCCGTTTGCCATCACGACATACAATTCAGTTATTTTTGCTTGCAGCAGTCGAGTTTATCGAAGATAAATATTATTAATCGTATAATAATTAACTTTTAAAAGGGTAAATAAGAAGATAACTAGATACAGACATGGTCGCTGTTCTTAAATTATTAATATGTAAGTATAACAACTGGTTGTGCGGAATCTGGTTATTAGCTACTGGCAACAAACCATCTTGAATGTATAAAAGAATTTATACACGTTGAAGGAATCTAAAAAGGTCTGCAAACTTAGTAAATAATGGTTGTTCCATTTTCTCTCCTGACACAAACTGATGGATATATCGGATAATGGGATGATTAATACAATTATTATGAATATTACATAAGTACAGTGTTTATACTTCCCGCAGGTTAATTTATGGTCATTTAAATCTGGTTAATATTTTGATTTTGCACTCAATTTTTAAGAGAAACACCAACTTAGTAACACTTTAAGGTTTTAAAATAGCTACTTTATTACGCGTAGTGCGTTCTTATAGAAACCACTTGGAGCTTATCTCTCGGAATGAACTGGGCCGACTGGTTCTTTGGTATGGGACGTTTCGCAGTCGTGATTCAACTATCGGCTCTATAGTTTACGTTCGGTCTTACAGATCGTCTCTCGCCGGAGGTTTATAGCTCTTTGTCTTTCTTTGTCGTGTTCCTTTTTTAACATTGGAATTTCGTCTTCAAACTCCAGAATCCAATAAGGAAAATCTGTTGGTTTAATATCGGATTATGAGGCTATAAAAATATTTTTGATTTAATACCATTTCCAATAGATATTTAGTTAGTCGCTTTTTCTTATAATAAATTTAGCCTTTGATGGGTATAATTTTGTTTGGTTTTATAATATGATGTTATTACTGGAGTTTTCTACATTTCAACGTTATTTAAAGTCGTTTTTATCTAATTCACACAGGCGCATACAGCCATCCATTCAACTGAAAGACGTCCACTGCTGGACATAGGTACATACATACATGCATACACACAGTCTGTAAATTGAAGACGTTTTACGTTAATCTGAAGGCAATATTTTGTGTTCTAGGATTTCCATAAAAAATGTTCTATTCGTTGAAATCTTGAGTAGAATAAAATTAAAAAGGATGTTTTTTATTCAACAATACGTGACGTATTCATTATGCTATCAAGTTTTTTTAGTCTTTTTATCTAAATAAACTTAAATACAAACACTGCAAACCGATCTGAGATTTGTTGAGAAAAATGATCTGAGAAAAAAACAATTTGTTGCAAATTTAGGTGCAATGCGCCTTCCATAACCATTTAAAATTCAATTTGCTTTACCAAACCACTAAGCGAATCTAACTGAAACTAGTTCATTATCATAGTATTACCAGGCAACAAGAACCTTTGTCTTAATTTATTTTTATCAAACAGTGCATTTAATTTTGGTATTTGAAATAAAATTTACATTACTTTGTAAATAAGAATAAATTTCGTATGTATTTAGTCGTTGGTAGAATCGAAAAAAAATGTTTCTGTAACTATAGGTATAACTGAATATAAAAAACGAACTGTTCCATAGCATGTTTTTATGGAAATATTTGTTAACATTATGATAATGTCAAACTTCATTTAATGTTGTGGTGACCATTACTGTAACTTAATAAAAAAAACTAGTTTAAATACTATGTTTTAACAGTAAATAATGCACAATCTAGGCACGTATCTTGAAATAGTGTCGTGGCGCTACGTGCTTGAGACAATGTACACAAACTGGGCCAAACAATTACTATGACGTAATAATGTTAAAAAAATTCTTATAACTAGTATATTTTAAATTTACTGTTTATCAATAAATTACCACATATAGTAAATAAATATCAATTGGTAATATAAGTATAATTAGAGTATTGATATATAAAAAATATATTCAAGTAATTTTTTCAAACAAAAGTCGTAGTCTTATATTAATAAGATAGCACTCTGAACACAAACGTTTATTTTACTTGTCAGTGCTAAACGTTTCATATAAGAAAATTCTTAAAGGGTTCAAAAAGATAAATTTTATCAAAATTAAAATTTACCGAATTACTAGCTTACATTATAGAGGTATTTGCAGACGACACAATAACCTACTGTCAGCGGTAATAAAGCATTAAGGTTTTGTAGCCTTCGATTAGTTATCGTAAGCGTGAATGTATTTATAGCAACCTTCGATCATAACTTATGCATTATACATACATTATGACTTCATGAGACTCGATCACGCGAGACTGCGCCACGGACACGATATTCTGATATAACGCCTTATTTGTGTTACTTGTAAATTCAATATTAGGCTAAAATGAATATATTCCAATATCAGAATGATTATAGTTTTATCGCAGACTGCTTCATAAGTACCGCAACGCAGAGGGATTAAAAATGTAACTTATTTTATTTAATGTCTGTCTTGATTTTTTTTGAATAATACTATGATAATTTGTATTAAACTCGTTTTTATTGATATTAATGAATTAGTAATGTTATAAAAAGATTAAAATAGGTACTATTCTAATTACATGCTGGATGCACATTCAACTATTATGGTCCTTATTTAGTTGGGCAATTTTACTGATAATAAGTAATAATTATCTTTGATATTTGATCGTTGTATGACAATTTAAATGAACTCTTCATAAAGTATAATAATCTATAGTAATAAGTTGGTAACGATGTTTAAACCGTCATACTAATATCTATTTATATTATTTGCACGTACAGTATTTTCCTGATTGCTTCTACGTATAATCCACTATAGATGTATAACTCTATGAAACTATAAGAACGAAGCACGCGCAGCTGCAGGACCGGTTTGGCTTCTCGTTTACACCGAGATCTGGCATGACATACTCGTATCTATAGTTTTTATAAACACAAGTCTCTATAGAGCAGACTCTGATGCTACGTGACGTCTTGTAGATTGATAAAAAGCTGTGTCTACAATAAAATGTACCTACAAGAAAATATGAAACGAAGTATTGGGAATAGTGAAGCAAAAACGATAAATTATAAATGGCAGCAGCAAATTAATAAGATTTGATATTAACCCCTTGAGCACTAACCTGGCGTTTACGCCAGCTTTCCATTGTTTTCCTATTGCCTCATTTTTATGGGTAATTGACATATTTAGAACAAAACAATCTTTGATAATGTTTATAAATGAATCACAATAATTGATTTTAATTTGAAAAAGTGAATTTGATTTTCAAATTGCAAAGAAATCATTTATTTATCTGAGGAACTTTATTAAAGGAACGTTCTTTCTTAATAAATTTAGCCAAAGGCGAAGCAAAAAATACGTTTCAAATAAGAGTTTGTTCTTCGTATGACGTCATACAACGACTACTTGCAATAAAGAAAAATAAATGATTACAAAAGTCTGTGTGAAATCAAAGCAAATTGAAGTGTAACTAAGTAAGCATAAAATCGTAGTCTAGTGAGTCTAGTCGGCGTGCTCATTTTTTTTTATTGTATTGGCCTATGACCAAGACATTGACACGTCGTGCCATGGAGGTTTCCAATCTACTAAATAATAAAAGTTTTAACGTAAACATGACTGGGTTCTTTGGCATTTAAAAAGAACCTATAGTAATATTAGCTTTTTTATGTAGCTATCTAAAAGTATTATAATTCACATTAGTTTAATAAACCAAAGAAAATTATTTTTTACAATTTGCTTCTGTTATATTGTCAAAGTACGTTACTATGAAGCGTAATACGGATTACGGATGTTTACAGCTCTTGAATTATTTTCTCTTAACTAATTTCAATTTATGCAGAAGGCTAATGATATTTTAAATACGTAATATATTTTAGTGTTACTTGAATTGAATTAATTGCAACTATTTTTAGATATGGCTTCTAAAAATATAAAACTTTAGTTTCATGGGTTGAAAATTATTTAAAGGGTTAACTACTATTTACATAATCATATTACTGTGCTATGAAGAAAAAAATTTTTTGTTCAGTAATATACGTAAAAAAAATTGTGTTGTATATCAAAATGGTCTTACATAATAATTATTTTCTAAGCACCTATTGTGAAATTGTATTGCAAAAATCATACGTTTTGCCCGTTATTATGATCAGTAGGTACGCGGTACAGCATCCTGTGCTTTGTAAATCTTTATCGGTTCTTACAATAGAACATTTCAATTATAGTGATGTGTTGAAATAATTTCTTGTTCATTTTAAATAATGGAGCCATAAGCTTTTGTTAACTAAACTAGAACGTGGTGCTAATTAAGATAACTCCTTCAAAAAATAATAAATCTTCTACACTTCGTTTAGCGGTTTACATGATATACAAGTTAGGTTGAAGTTATCACTCTCCTAGGTAATTAAACGATATAATAGAAAACCCTTGATAATTACTGTCTAAAATTACCAATTAAAGAGACAAAGAACTTTGCAATCCAGCTGACACCTACATGCCTTGTGACAACCTTTCGCCCACTTCCAATGAGATCATGAAAACAATTTTAGTACTGAGCACTTTCCGGCTTTTACCATAAAAAGTTATGAACAGCGCAATGATTTCAGGGCAAATAATATATTCTTTTTACATAGAAACCAAACGACGAAGTTGAATGAGAGATTTCAATCAAGTAATGATTACGGTCTTCAATTACTTATGTTATAGAAAGAATACTTTGACTAAAAAATGAATTAATTAAATGTGAAAACATTTCTCTTAACTTTTTCGTTGGTATAATTTTTCCAAGCAAATTGTACCATGTTATAATGATTAATTCATGTTATTGAACTAGTCTGGATTCTGAAGTTTAGTATTATCCTCCTTTAAAGGACTGGCTTTGACGCACGTGTGCTCAAACTGGTCACGAAGAAAAAGCGACTTCTCGGCGCCTCAGTTCTAACCTCCGATACTGTTACTCCGTGTAAATTATTTCTACATCATCTCATTCTTCATCGTCTTATTTACGTCCTTATTTGATTCTTTGTAATATGCGTTTGTTTATAAACGGAGTGTAATGCATTATTTGATTTCCGTTTCTATAAAAATCCAGATTTACTATTGATGTGTTTATTTCATTATCAATTTTTTATCTTTTGGTATAGCTATATAGAAGTAGATAATTCAGAGTTGTGTATTGAACTTTATGGAATTTAGTAGTAGTAATAGTATTGTAGGTTGATTGTGTTAGCTGTGTTCATTGCTCTATTCTAGTCCATGAAGGTTCTATCGGCATCTACGGGCATAAATAACAATTGAACCCTTAAGAAGGGTATATATCAATAACTGATTTTAGGTATAAACATCAATAATGTTAGAGCTTCGCTTTTTTGTGATTATATGCTCCTGTAGACTGTTTTATTTTTAAACTAACTGTGCATTCATATGCAATTTTCATACTAATAGAAGGCATGTAGTATCTTGCTATGGTGACCACCTCAGTTTTTTTTAGGAGAAAAAGAAACATCTTATACACTTTTTGTAGATTTAGCAAAAGAGTTGAAAAGAAAAATAAAATATATCTACCAACAGAAATATATAAAAATATTAATTGTATTAATCATTTAATTATATAAATAGGTTTTAATAAATGTTTTTTTTTTTTTTACCAAACTTCCTACGGTTATCACCTGTTTCATATTAAAATTTATGCGAAACAGTGATCAAAAATACAATTCTCTTAATAATGTCTATATTGATTGAAGATAAATCAAATTAAATATAATTGAAATAAAACTGACGTTTTTAAGGTTATTAATTTAATATTTGTCATGCTTTATTGATGTAATTGTTTAAATAAATTAAATAACCTCAGATAATTTGTACCTACATTGAAAATACAAATTACAGTCGATGATCAGTTCGTATTCAATGGTAATGTACACAACTAAATGTCAGGACGGCACATTATTAACTGATAATAATTATAGTCATGTAATGTTGTATTGAATATATGACAATGATTCCTTTGTATATGTATATGTGATGGAATGTTTGTATTTGAATGTATTTTTATTACAGCGTACAACATATTGCTGTACCCAGTCAAACATAAAATAATATCTTCCTTGTTATTTATTAAAGGTAACTTATAGGTTATAAAACTTATTACTACATTTAAAAACCTTTCGAAATTCGAAATTTGCAAAAGTATTATTCTTATGTTTACATATATTCATTACTTACTGGTGTATATTTGTAATGTGTATTTAAAGACTTATAATATGACCTTTTGCAAGAAGGATAGCGGGTAACCGAGTAACGTTTCTTAAATTTGATGTCGACACTCTCCGCATTAACTAAATGTATTTACAATACTTGGAATCGTTCTTTCAGTTCTTTGGTTGAACAATTATCACATTATTATATATTAGTCTTTTGTTATGTGACGAGAAATCACTTGACTTGAAAAACGTAAAAATGAAATAACTAAATAAATGCTAAATATTAATACAGAATTTTGTAGAGATTTTAAACACTTCTTTTGCTTTGTATCATGTACAATTTATCATGACATATTGGTTACTCGATTAAAAGTGAACTCTCTTTAATTACTTACAATATTATTTTCATTTTATTTGGTACTCTTTATTTGTAATTTTGGTGATTGGTGATTTTTATTTGTAAATCCTTTTTAATCTTATTAGTCTTAGACAATTTGAAAAAAACAAATCTTTTTTAGAATTGTTAACACTATGACATTCATTGTAGCTACTAAATATAAAAATGTCGTTCTATGTTTTAATTTTGATTTGAAAATGAAATGCTGATGTTCTAAAGTTTACATAAGTGAACTTTATTTAATTGATTATACTTACTTATAATATAAATTTAAAAGCTAATAAAAGTAAAATAAATTACACCTATTTTAATATAATACTTTTTTTTTTTTTAATATAACCTTCCACGAGCAACTATGATAGTGAGAAACGTTGCGCCAGACCATACGCTCGCCTATCAACCTTCAACCCGATCCAAGTGGTCAACCGTAAACCGAACTACAGCGTGAGGTATGCGAAATTGCTGCAACATTACCTCGACTTCTCGTTTATCTGTTGTAATTACTTTTAAAATAACTGATTAATATGAAATAATGATTGGCCAGGAATGTCACCTTATAGAGTTAAATATAAACTAGTTATACAGTTTTAATTTTTTTTTTTTATTTATCAATACTTTTCCTCTGCTACTTTTAAACGTTATTTGTATTGTAGTTTCAAAATGCAGGCAAAGATATTTAGTTCTTTAAATATTATAATATCAATCATACTTTAATATCGCACGATAGTGCTATAACTCAGATAGCACAGAATGATCTCTGTATGAATGTTCTTGGATACCTATCCAATTTGTATAGTTTTATTATTAAATTCGTTTTTTTTTTGACAATTTACTAAAATATTATAAGTAATGAAAGCGTACTACTATTCTTGTTAAACGGAATGAAATTGCAAATATTGGCGCATGTCTGTTGATTTTTAAACGGAAATTCTCTGATTAACACGTGGCTTGTCGCGGGCGCTAATTATTTAAAACATCACTACTTATATTTGGCCGAGGAAATATTGTTGGGCGTGGAACTGGTTGCGGGGGAAATTAACAAGTGCGCTGATAAAGAGGAACGTCGACGCGTACAATAAATAATGATGATACGTCCGTTACAGACAGCGAATTATTGTTTAATACTTACACGATTAACATATTTTTCCATTAATAATCTTCGTTTAACAGTGTTAAGATTGATTAATTTCATTTAACATATTGTTCTGTATTGAAAGTCGGAACGCTGTCTGCCGTATTTGCTTGTTATTTCTTTATTTATACTAATAAATAAAATTGAAGTGTCTGTTTGTAATGTCAAAATACTTTTTTTTTAATAAATAGACATGAGTGTATATACTGAAAATACAATTCAAATTTTTTTTTGTCTGTCTATCTGTTTGTTCCGGCTAATCTTCGGAACGGCTGGACGGATTTTGACGGGACTTTTTTTCATAGACACTTAAATTTGATCTACATACTTTTAATTTACGAAAATAATTAGGGTTCCGCATAAAAAAAATTTAAAATGCAGTAAAGAACATAATGTACGGCGGGGGCACACAGCTAGTCATTAACAATCTTATATCGCGTAATGTAGTACTAAAATTATATTAAATACCACAACTATTTTAAAAAATGGTAGTAAATAATGGATATTTTTTATCTTTCAACGACTATTAGCATAATTTCAATTATTAATTACTTTGCACAAGATTTATTACGGTCTAAACTTAATTATCCTCTTTTGTTAAATGATGCCGGTTAATGTTCTATTATATAATTTACCATGTTTCCCCGTAACAAAAGATTCCGGTCATTGTAATTTGGAACTAATAGTTATACTTTAGTTCGACGCACGTCTCTTCCGCACAATAAGCTTCTTTTCCGTCTTGTGCGGTGTTAGTGCAACAAAAATAAATATATATTACTGTTTGTACTACTACCAGTACGCATCTTGTACAACTTGGGTCACATGTACTAACTTTAAATGTATGCGAAAATGTTTCATGGTATATGTGTAGTCTAGATTTTACTTCAGTTTTATTCGTAAATTAGGCAATAACATAAATATCACATTGTAATATAACATTGTTTTTCAGTGACGCATATAGCAAATTTGCGATATTATTATAGATTATAACGTAATTTTGTATGAATTAGCAAACCATTATTTTATTAAAACTGCCAGCTGATGATATATTCTGAACAACTGTCTAAATTTACCAAAAAACCGGTCCACTTAACAAACCCTCTGTCTGTATTATAAAATAATCCAATGACATATGAATAAACCGAATTATGGATTGCAAAAAATACATTCGTAGATCCAACCTACAATACAGATTAATACGGTGGTGATGAAATATCTAAAAGGCAAGGTTGTATATAAGTAAATAGATGGATTTGTACACGGCCAGGCATAGAATAAGCCGGATAATCGCATAAAAATTGATATTCTACGTATCTGATTGGTATGCGTTCAAAATTCTGTTTTGAAATTAAAACGGCAAGAATATTAATGTCTGATTTAATATCTATTCTCGCCCTTAAAAAACTAGCAGTTTAGAAGTAGTAAATTTTTGTTACTGTAAATAAACTTTGCAAATATTAAAAATAATTTTCGGAAAGACGGAAAATTAATAGATGATATCACCTCCTTACCCTTTTCCCATTTTTATTTGGGGTCGGCGCAATAAGTCTTCCTCTTTCATTCCTCTCTATCTATAGTTATCTCCGCATTTACTTCTTTCCTAAACATATCCATCCAACATATCAACACAAAATCCATCCATCTTTTCTTTGGTTTTCCCCTTCCCATATAAACCGTTCACATCCATATCCAATACCTTTCTTATAACATCCTCTTTCTCCCTGCGCATCACATGTCCATACCAGGACAGACGACCGCGTCTTAACTTCTCTGTTATTGGCGCCACTTTCAAACTTCCTGTAATATACTCATTCCTTATCCTGACCTTTCTTGTTACTTCACACGTCCACCTCAACATTCTCATCTCAGCTGCAAGCAATCCTCTTTCGTCCGTCACCTTTATGGGGTAACATTCTGATTCATACAAGACGACAAGTCGTATTATGTTCTTGTAAATCTTCCCCTTTAATTGATTAATAATTGTACTAATATTATAGAGTCTATGGTAACTTAAATGGGTATATGTAATCATAATACATTCAAACACATGTGATGAAAATAGTATCGCATTACGTCGCTCTATCGCTGTTGATAATAATACAACGATGTGTTGATAATATTCATTTATACTCCAGTATGTGTTGTCATTTCACTGGCGGGTGTTAGTATAATATCTGGTTGCCGAGACCGGTATGGTGACCGCAACACGACGCGAAGGCCTTTCAGAATTCTCCGGAATGTTTTGCACATGCGAATTTGTCATCATACATTATATATATACGGTAATAATTTGTGAGAATTAAAAAAAAACTATTTAAGACAAATTATTGAGATACAATTCAGAGTGAAATTAAAGAATCATATACCTTATAAATTTTTGATATAAGAATGTGGATTTTTGCCTTCAGCACACGCCCCCAAAGTTCGGTGAAGCTGTTAAGGTCCTTCCGGTCAACAGCATTAGCTAGGTTAAAAAAAAGGCATTAAAGCTAAATAATAAAATGTATACTTACGCAGCTTGTCTTATGATTTGATTACGAATAAGCTATATAAGCATGTACGTAATTATTGTTCGTAGCACCAATGGATGTAAAAACCTGTAAATACAAAAATTATAAAATTTAATCATTAAAAGAACAAATTTTCGAATTTTTACTTCTGTTATCAGTCCCCATGACTGCCGCGTTTTTTTTACTTCTTCAGTACCAATAGATGTTGAGCTTCAGTGTTATCAATAACAACAATTTGGAAGAAGTTCTCCAAATTTTCAATAACGTATATGATCGAATTTCGATAAGCAGGCGAGCACTAATAATAATAACAGCACAATAAAGTTTCGTTTGTATTGATTGTAGCAACACAGTTTAGCTTTATGTGTGACCTCGTTTCTTACAAACAAAAACCGATATTAGCAAACCCTTTCTCTTTAAGTAAATAAGTATAAAAAAGTTAATGTTCACATTATAAGAACGAATATCTAAGCGTGGTGAAAGTTAAAACTTACTTGTCGTCTTGTGTATTGTTTGAAATCGTTAAAATTGATTGTTTTTTAGTTTCTGATTTGAAAAATATTTGGAAATAAAACTGTTGTTTAGAGATAGTTATTAAACCGGTATAAAAAGGCGAGTGACGTTTACATGAAAGAAAATATACCAATTACCAATAAATAAATTCATAGACTAGTAACACTTTGTAGTTTATGATGATTGATGAACAGAGTCAAAATACAATACAACGCAATAAATGGAATAGTGCAATGGCATTTTACAGAAACTAAATTATGTAATAAGTATTATAGGGTTTTGTTAAGTTAATTCTAAGATTACGTAAATGACGTGATAAATATGCAAATATTTCCGATTTTTTTTCTCAAAGAATTAGGTATTTATGAGGACTATGTGTATATTAGATTTCAATGGGAAAATGTCAAGTATATTCCTGAATAAAAAATTCTAAAAGTAACTATATGATTAAAATCATCTTCAATATTATAATATTGTCACAAACAATCATTGTTAGATACAATCTGAAGTGAAGGGTTGTTGTCTAACTTAGCGGTCGATGATCTAGACTATCTAATGTTTGTACAATGTTTGTGAATCTTTAAGTAACGGGATTGTGGAAGATATTAAAGCAATACTATTTTCTAAATATTCATTATGTTACTAATTCCGATATTACTATACATTCATTAAAAATTTATTATAGCCTAATTTCATTTTACAGTTTGTCATTTATTAGCGATTTACACTCTAAACTCTTTTTCTGATGTGATAGAATTTATTTATGACATTTTACGGATTAACTTTTATTTGCAATGTTATATTATTGTTTTTTTTCTTTCTTTTTTGAGGAGGCGTTTACTATAGTGAAGATAATTTTTATGTTCGCTTTAAATTCGACGTTGATTTTATGAAAAATTACATCTTAGCTAAAAGCAGCCTATGTATTTCTACCCACAATTAAAGGCCTTTGCAATCGTAGATCTATAGTAGTGAATTATTAATATTCTTCTATTTTGAATAAATCTCGTATATACGAATTCTTATCCTGTATTTAAAAATTAAACAAACAGTTTGTTATAATTACGGCTATAGAAGTTAATTTTATTTTGAATAGTCCCGTTATAAAGTTTAAGAGTCGCTGGCTTTAGATGTCTAGTCGCGTAGCCGCGGACTGGCCACACTGGTTTAATTACAGCCTCACTGACCAAATCACTCTATAGCTATCACTGTAACAAAAGCAAATCTGTGAAAAGCTTTGTTCCAACAAAGCTGCCCTTTAATAAAATAGTAAAAGTTTTCTATTAATCTCATGCCCAGTGAATAGTTAGACAAATATTAAGTACGTCTACTTATATATAACTAAGTTTTATTACCTGTCACCTAATAGGATATTTTAAGCAATACAGATACGCATTTCTTCATACGGAGATTTCAATCTTCGCCATAACGAGATACGTAACCGGACTCCCGGGTAAGCCTCTCTCGCCTTTCTCGCTCACTCTTGCGCGGCTATACGTTTGGCGCCAAAGCCTTGGTTTCCTATCTCTGTCACACGCGTGCGCTTGCGTCTCTCGGTGTTACTACATGTACAGTCGTAAACGCGCTGCCTCTCTATCGTGGCGCGTAGTTGTTTTCATTTTAATATTTAATTAAGGAGTGTTTTCATTTATCAATCAATGCTCTTACGCTAAATGCGTGCTGTGAAATATTTCCAACATACACTCGGATTGTTGTATTCAAGTGGTTTGTTATATTTTCATGTGAAAAGTGTAAGTGTCAAGATTCATTACCATTTATGAATCTATGTATCCTAATCAAGTGAACGGTGTTGTGTATGTGTATTGGAAGTGATTTCATTGCGATTTTATTTAGTTGCTCGCCTTGAATCTGGCAATTGATGGCTGCATACTAAATATTAATAATTATTTATTTTAATTAATAGTGGCTGTAAGTAAACGATACGTGGATTATGTTTTTATCGGTATTTTCGATAAGGTCACGTGCACACGACCGCAAATAAATTCATACTGCAATGAAATTTAAATTTGAAACTGAAACTAAAAAATTCTGCGAAAGTTAAAGCTTGTCATCATAATATATGGATTGTGTACAATATAATACTAGGTAATTTGATTTAAAAAAAAAAACAATAAAATATTATGATTATATGGCTGATATGAACAAATAATTACATAGATATTAAAACATTCAGAGTTCATTTCATTCTACAGAAGACCGACCTGCACAGAATTCGAACTCGCAACCTTTTTCTCTGATAAACTCGTCCTAAAACTGAGATCACAGGGGGGCCATATATTAGTATTCGTAAATATCTCAAACCAGGACATATTATAAAATAATTATTGAAATTACAGAACTATTAAGTATATTCTTGGAACATATCTCAAGTGAAAATTACATTTTACGTTTTTATCATATTAAGTAAAATCTTTACAATTTTAAAAATCTATTTCTTCTTTATTTAACCTCACAGTTTAGGACGAATTATAGAATTCTTTGTTTACAAGTTTTCAAAACGTGAACAACACTACGAATCTATGAATTAGATTGTCATAATGTTATTTGACTTTTTACTATGGATCTACTAAGTTCTGATCTGTTTTCTTTAGTGTTCTACTAGCGGTCTACTACAAATTAATATAGGTAGTCCATGGATAGTTTTATTGAAATGTCATTAAAAATTGCGTTCACTTATGACACAAGCTTGCAAATGAACTATACGTGTCCAATCTATTTTTACATTAGTCCGCGATACTGTCGAAATAGGTTTGATCTATTTACTCCGTTACGAATAATCAGTAAAATTTGTTGCCGGTTGTACAACAATGTATGTATGTACATTGAGGCCCCTGTTTGTTCGTTTCATGGCATTCATTGTAGGGGGCGATAAATAGGTATATTTTTACACTTGTATTCGTTATAAAGACTTTTCTGACAGCTGTATTCATTAATTTCGCTCCTTTATATATAATATCATTCTATAATGATATCATCAAAATCAAGTACGGCGCCATACAAATACATTATGTACGTAAACCGTGCTTTTACGATTTCTGTATATTTGTTGAAAGGAGGTCCTGAATGGTGATTACGTAAGGAATATTTACTTATAGTTTGCCGCCTGAAATACTGATAGTCTTAGTTCTTTACTTTACACCTCTTTACAACGGTCTTTATTCTTTTAAAATTATTTGTATTTGGTGTAATAAATAAATAAATCTTCGCTTTTTTGTTCAACATTTTGTTAATGATTAGGTACTCATAGAATGGGGTAAGGGGTTTGCTTCCTATTGCTGACAAAATGGAAAGAGCGGGGTTCAAAAATAACCAAAATGTTAAGTAATATTTGAATGACCTATAACAAAAAATGAATTTACGAAAAAAAAAATTAAATGATGTCGTTTTTATGAAGTTTTTATTCCTAGCAATAGACGATACTTTAGAAGCTGTAATTGAATTACGTGGTGCGCGAAGAATCGATTGTGTGAGCGATAACTACGATCCGGTACTAATCGAAAAGTTACAAGGGACTACATAAAATACCTAATATGAAAGAGATCACGGATGATATCAATTTACTACTTTTACACGTGCTGATTGATGTCGCAGTGTATATTGCTGCCGTATTCCGCTTCAATGGACGCGGGTTCGAGCCCACCTACCCACCCAACTATAAAACGTGAGCTTTCAGCGAAGAAAAACATCGTGAGGAAACCAAAGCATGGTGGTAATAATGCCCGCCTGGGTAGCTACAACCCTCAAGTTTTAAAAAACCTGTCGCCAAATAAAAACAAGTGTTTTCTGGCAGCATCACTTAATAATCAGTACCTCCAGGCTATTTACCATCATGAATCATATCGTCATTTAACATCAGGTGAGATTGTAGTCAAAGCACTGAGCCTATACAGTGTAAAAAAAAAGTGATGGAATCTCTATTATTATTACTGGATGTAATAGATATGGCAAGTTACCGAAGCGAATTATTATCTATATGTGTATAAAAATGGATGTTTCTATGTATATTATAAAATCGCTAAACTCGCAACACCATTAAATGTATTGCCATACAAATTAATATTCGAGAATTAACAACATTTTATATGCACTGGCAGGACAACATCTGCTGAGTTTAAGATATAAAAATGTCATTAAAATGATTTACCGGATGGCTTGGTAAAATGGCAGAGTTAGAATTTTGTCGTTCATTAACCTTTCGTACGCTGTAATTAATAACTGTTATCACAAGATATAATCTGTGGTAAGAATATATTTATTTTATTAGATATTTTCCTTAATTAACAATTAAATATGCAGTTCTTTATATCTTTATGTTTTTACGGCGGGTTTCAATATCGAATCTTAAGAGGATATGCGAGCGACGTCTATTCTATAAAAACGTATTCTACAGTTTTCTCCCTGGATAATAGCATTACGGTACACGTTTTTATACCAAATAATACATATCTACCACCGCCATGCCCGTACACTTGGATTTATTCCATAATTTAGTTATTGTAGAAATTAGGAGCCTTTGAAAATGAAAAAAATGTTGGATTTTACTGCCATTTTCTGACGTCCGTCAAACAAATTTGTTGAATATAAATAAAAAAAAAAACAAAACGTAGAGGCGTACATGAAGCCTTTTTTATTCTATAACCACAAAGGAAAATTAAAAATCGGTCCAGTTCTGAAGGAGGAAACAGGGTACTATGAAGTGAAGTTTTCGTCTATTTTGCGTAGGTTTGCCCGAGCTGCAGTTGTCCCTTTCGTGTTTTAAAATTCTTTCATAGGGCGCAACGCGATAGATTTCTGAAATACCCATTTTTCAAATAGGTATCAACATCATCAAAACATACGGGCATGGCGGTGGTGGGTATATTTAATTGGTATAAAAATATTTACCATAATGCTATTATCCAGGGAGGAAACGGGAATACGTTTGCATGGAATAAATGCCGCTCGCATATCCTCCTAATGAGCCATAATAGTAATAGCGGTTCTACTATACGTACGAAGTTTGCTAGAGAAGAAACATACTTCCATACATACTTCATTTAAAACTTTGTCTAACGTGTAGATATTTCCAAATTTGGCTACAAACACCTTTTATAATGTTAGAATCAATAGGTGCAATTTTTTTTATACACATAACATACCCTTTTAAAGGAATTGAAATAAAAAGTTAGCGTTGGTAACTCGTTAACGATAATTTTATATCAATGCTCTGCGCCGCAGTGACTATTATGGTAGTAGCAGTTGTTTAATTTTTTTATCTTTATATCTATTCTTAATTATTATCGTTAATCATTATTGAACTCAGTGTAATATTAAAACGACAAACCATTTAGATTTAGATTATCTTGTGAAAAATATTGAAACTTTATACCAAGGGGTTGCTGTTAACCTTAATATTTCAAAAATACTTATTTTTAGCTTTGATCATTTTAATGTATTATTTCTATCCTTCTTTCATTATAACATTAACACGATCGTAGTGTATATTCTTTAGAGGATATTATTATCTTATTTTATGGTATACTGGTACCTAATCACTTAAAACACACGGAGAAAACCAGTCAGATATATAAGATCAACTCCGTTAAATATAACTCAGGCGCTCGATTCTTAGTAGAAAACTGTTTAAAGGTTGTTAAGACAATAGATGATTTGATAGAATGCTTGCCTGGTTGCTCGGTTCTATGGAAGCGAATATTCAACATAGTGGTGCAACGACCATTGTTTTAATTCTTGTTGATACAATGTCTGCTACGCTATCAGTCAGAGAGTCTATCTAAAATATAACAAAATGTTTAGTTTCAACGGTGCATATGTATCAAAAATCTTCAATACGTTTAAATTTAGCATTAAATTGTAGTTTTTTTTTTAATAATACCAACTTATTTAATGGTTCCGTTGTGTACTGGTAGGTATTCCATAAAAACCATTAGAAGGTGCTGTTTACAATAATGTACTACGAAAATACTTGTAAGTAACGCTTGAAAATTGTCACTCAAGTAGCTTAATTAGAATCATAAATTTTAGGTATCAGCTGAGTAAATATCTGTGTCTTTCGGCAAGGTTTCTGTCGTAAGAGAAAAAGTGTATGAGTAAAGGATGTTCTGATAGGCGGCAGAACCGCCTCTTGAATAGTTCGCTTGAATAGTTGAATAGAAATTATTACGTAACGAGTAAATTATGAGGAAATTTTATGTTTCATACTTTGTTAACACATTAAACGATTTATTTATGGTTTTACTATTCCGGATTCTAGACGAAGAGATGAAAGTTAAACGTGCTTTAATAAATTCAAATAAAACATATTACCATATTTTTTAGAGAAAATATAAAGACGAATTATGATATTTTACTACGTTTATAATTATGTCGTTCTTTATTTCTTTCTTTTTGAGATATTTTTATTTGTATATACATATATATTTAAGTTATGAAGCAAATTCGAATAATATCTGAAATACGTATGATTTTTCTAAAATTATTTTTCAATAATACCTATATAGAATTCAAGATTTCAAACTATCTAAATTAACATGGAAATATAGTGAATATAATATTTATTATTTATGGATGATCTGTAAAATAGTTTTAGGATGTGCATAAACAAAGTAATCATCCATCCATTCAACCGAAAGACTCATTCCATTCCATTCCACTCCTGGACATAGGTCTCCCCCAAAGATTTCCACGACGACCGGTCTTGCGCCACCCGCATCCAGCGGATTCCCGCGACCTTCACCAGGTCGTAGGTCCACCTTGTGGGGGGCCTACCTAAGCTATGTCTTTCGGTACGTGGTACCCCATTCGAGAACCCGTTGGCCCTATCGGCCACCGGTTCTGCGAGCAATGTGCCCAGCCCACTGCCACATAAGTTTAGCAATTCTTCGGGCAATGTCGGTTAACAAAGTAATATTAGATTAATTAGTAATGTGTTGTCGACTGTATTATCAACTGGGAAGTTGATATTAATGTAACTAATATTAGATTATAATTTCCCACAGTCTGCTATAGCGTCTATTGTAACTGGATCTCATCGTCACAAGAGAATCTCTCACGGTTACTGCACATCAACTTTGTGTTGTTTTCTTGAAAATAGTACCTCTTATATTATTAACCTATTCTAATTACCGAGTTAAGGTTTGGTCTTATTTGCTAGAGCTTAATCTCGTATACATTTATTATTAAATACCGAGTTAGATATAGTTTATATGTACTGAGTGACAATATTTAAAACAAAATCAGGTATTTTTAAATATTTTTTGGCGATTTTATTAACTCATTTCTAAACACTTCTTTATGTGAAGTACTGATACTTTGAATAGTAAAGCTAGCCATTAGCAAAAATTAATTAAAACAATGAATAGAAATATATAATACGTAATCATTGCACACGGCTCACAAATGAATTCATTCATACTTCATAGGAATACGACAAAAAATAAATTATTAAGCCTTGATATCTAGAACGTAGGTGTGGTTTTAAAGTTTTCCTTTAGAGGTAATCTTAACGGACCGACTCCGCGTCGATATGTATGGATAACATTTCATTATCTTAAATAAATAGGCTATGGGTACCTTATGAATCAGAATTTAATAATTTGAACTGTATAAAATAAAAGACGCTAAAGAAGAAAGATGGTAAAGAATTAGATAGATATTTGCAAATACCTATAGAAAAATTCAATGTGTACAAAATTTTTGAACGTCCTAAAATCATACGTCGGCGAAAAATATAATTATTGTCAGGGAATGCAAATAAAATTTATAATTTTATTATTTGCCAAATTGGTCCGACCTACTTTTCCACTGTTGAGTTTATATAATATTAACGTTATATTATACAGATATCTTATACACAAAGATATCATTTATATCTCGAATTAGTCAACTGTGGCCTATAGTTTTCATCAATTTAGTCATCTGCAGATCTAAAAAAATATTCACCTTTTAATTAACAATGGATATACCATTAGTATATCACCTAAAATCAATGTAAAAAAAGAACTCTCGAAGTGCTCACTCCAATGCCAAAAAGCTAATATACGATGTGGTGTGGTTTTCAAAAAAATAATGTTGGGAAATCACTGACTAACAAATTAATGTGTGGAAATCGTTATGAGTTTGTCATGTTTGTATTTGACAATTCCCTTTGTACTATTTATTGAAACTATAGTCTGGTAAATTAACCGATGACTTATTTTTTTGAAAGCCTAGTAACTTTTGCAAATATCTGAAATGAAAAATGAACATTACCTAAGTTTTAAACTAATTTTGTTGCAACTAATTTAGCGCATATAAGATACTAAAGCTAGATGAGATTTTTTAAAGTATAAATACTCAATGTTGGTTATTAATTTAATAAACTTACAGTGAAGGTATAGGTAATGTATAACTATATTAACTATACTAGCTGTGTGCCCGCGGCTGCACCCGCGTTTCATATATTCTTCACTGCATTTAATTTTTTTTATGCGGAACCTTAATTTTTTTTATTACTAATGATAAAATAAAAATATTTCTAGTAAATTCAAGTACTTGCCCGTAAAACCGTGCATTGAATAGGATTTTATTCAATTTTCTATCAGTTTTAATTTTTTTATGTGGAACTCTAGTTATTTTCGATAATTAAAAATACGCTTTTTTTTTTTTGACGGGGGAAATGCATTTACGCACTACCCTTATCTATTGTACTTAGGGGAAATTAAAAATACCCTAAGTGTAGCTGAAGAGCTATCTACCAAAAAAGTTCTGTCAAAATCCGTCTAACCGTTCCGGAGATTAACAGGAACAGACAGAAAGACAACATTAAAAAAAGTGTATTTTTTGTATAGGTATCGTATATATACATTAATATCTATTTAGTAAAAAAAAATTTTGACCTTACAAACAGACACTTCAATTTTATTTATTCGTATAGATTATAGGTATTATATTACAAGTAATATATGGATAGGTAACTATAATATATAAACTTGTCTAATGAAAACTAAACTAATTCGCTGTAGTCAACTTGATACAACAAATCTCGTTAATAAGGTTATACACTACGCATATTTTTCTCGTAATGTAATATGCACATAACTTGAAATTGCAAAATAAAGCACAATAATCTCAATGTTATTCATATATATCCATATTAAATCATCATCATATTATATTTTTCGTATCTTAATATAATTTACAAATATTATGTACGTTCTCAGTGTGATGTGTCCGTGTTCATGTAATGTCCGATTTCGTCGCGTGACCTGTAGAAGATACCGGACGGGTATTTTACTACTTCGACATGCTTACAAACTGACTCACGTGTTGAGAAAGTTGATTCATATGATAAATAGAAGGTTGAAATACTCAAAGCCGTAAAAAATTACTCTCGTGTATACAATTCAGATGTTACATTTCGTCGGTCATTAATTTTAATATTTAAGTGTTGGAAAATATATTCGTTTGCGCCATTGGTTTTTTTAAATTTTTTAACTTGATCAATCTATTTCAAAGTTATGACTCATTGAAATACTTTTGAAATGAGAGCACGTGAGAGTTTTTATAGTTAAACTTTAAAATGAATGCAAGTTAATCCTTGTGTTAAAATAATACGTTTTTAAAAATGAATCAAGCAAAAAGGCGTTGTTATTTTTGTTTTTAGAATATTTAAATATAATTGTAAAGGCGACCATGTTTCATGCACATATTCTACAGTATTTTACAAAGTTTTATTGCCTTATTATATTTGTATTTTCTATTAAATTTACTTCTACACAATGATAAACAAAAGCTTGCAACTGTCAAAGAAGGCATTGCTATAGTACATTATAGGTTAGAAAGAGACGGGAGATAACCCACGTGAGGTGCTTTAACAATAGTTTACAAAAACTCATGGGTACCTGGAAGGTAGAGCGTAGAGACAAAGTGGTAGAGTCACTTGCGTGCCGCCCCCGCGTCCCTACCTAGTCTCAAGCCAGTCTGTTTTATAGCCTTCTCAGAGTAGTTCGTTTTTTTTTTGTGTTAGTTATTAATAACTATATAAGTAAATTTACGTATTGTCTTAATACCGAGATCGGTACATACAATTTTTTTTTAATTTTGTTGAGTTTTATTAGTACCCCTTACCTGTAGTGCGGATCCTATTTTCGCGCCGAAACTTTTATATATGTTCCAACAATGGTAATAATAAAAAAACGCTAATAAAATAGTGAAGTGTTAGTGCGGATAGGCATAACTAAACGCGCCTGTAGAATTCAAATGAAAAGCCTTCGAACAGTACGTGTCTCGTTTACTTATTGCCATATAAGTTTTATTTGCGAACTGTGTATGTATTTAGTGCGCAGCCATTGTGTTCGAGACTATAACTGAATTTTCGAGTGAATTTAGAATAAACGCGTGTATTGAAAGCGATGCGGACTAGTCGGTGAAATGATTAAGTTTCGATACAAACGTAAAGAGACGAGCGATGGCGGCGGAAAGAGCGGAACTGCGATACAGAAGCAGAAGATTGAGGGTCTTCGAGACCGAGAGCTGCTTCCGCCTAAGGATATGTTGCTTACTGGATCTTTGGCCGGTGTGAGAAACAACACACTGCCGCGATCTCGTCCACCCTCCGTCTGCAGACGTGAAGTGCCTGACTCGCAACTTATCGGTCCAACTACATTGTCGCTGTTTAGAGTAAGTTTTTTTATCATCGTTTATAATCACAATATATCTATATAGAGTTTATTTTATTTGACTAAAAGTATCACGTTACGAATAGCACTCAAAATTTTAATACCTTTTTTCTTATAATAAATAAGTTTTAATGCTAAAGCAATAAACATTACCGATAATCTAGTAAATTGGTGACAACATCAATATAATTATGTATTATGTTATCGTTTGGTTGAGGATAATATCACCTGTTTATATTTGCAGGATTTGAGTATATGGCTAGTAATTTACTTCAAGTAAATAACATTAAAATTATGTTACAATAGATAACATAACTTACAACTTAACTATATAACTTTCAATCGAAAATAAGTTGTTCTAACTTCCCAAAATATCTTGTGTAATCTATATATTCGATGATTAAATACGAGATGTTCGATTGTAATTGTAGTTCCTAGTTTGAATCACTGAGATAATAATAATGGAAAGATATGTAATATTAACTTCTAAGACGGAAAAATACATTTTGTTTTGCATACATATGCATATGGAATATAAAAATAATTCTTTAGTTGTACGACAGTAAGTTAAAGGCCAATGTGGCGACGTGACGCCTCGTAAAGGGAATACTTAACTTGATAAAGTGTTACTGTTCGCGATGTAGCGCTAATGAAGTCCTGAAAAAAATGACAATAACCTACAGCTGTTCTTTGTTCCGTTAGACATTGTTTAATTGTATATAAAAATTGTATTATATGTTTTTATAGATCTACAAAATACTTAAGAAAGCTTGTCTTAATATATGCAATACTAGCCGACCTGGTGAACTAAATTACTCAGCATCGATTGAGATTAACTCAATAAATCATTATACAAAACAAATATTTGTTACAAAAATTTGTATAATAGTATACAAATAATACAAATGTATTAAAAAATTAAATTATTTCTAAACATCTATTCAATTAATATTGCCTCGCATACTCCTACTTGTACAGAGCTTCTTTGTAGTAAATTTTTTTTAGTCGCTCTTCAATTATCGCTTTATGTACGACCACTGCTTTTTATTGCTTCTATTGGCTTTATAGTCGCGACAAATACCAAGATAACTTCGAAAAATTATTAACAATGTTTCAAGCACGTAGAGCATATAAAGCTTTCATACTGGTTTAATATTTATTAGCTGTCTTTTATATATACTATTGATTTCTTTAAAACAAACTTTTTGATTTCTAAAATGACATGTGAAATACTTTGTTAATTGCGTTGTTATTTCTGTATAACTCAATAAGACTATGCTTTATTTTGCGTACACCACAAATTTAACTGCTTAAATAATTTAGAGTAATTTTCTTCCTTATTGCTATAACATTTAATTTTTTTCCGGAAATATGTTTAAAGTTTTTCTAGGGTCCGGCCAATAAATCTATACTTATAATAAAAGGCTAACGAGACGAAATCTGTAGATTGAAGAAATTTAAGAAAAAATACAATGTGGGGTATTGTATCTAAACAGAATCTACTATAGAACACATATCGATAGTTTAATCTCTTTTCGTCTCTCTGTATATTAAGGTTTTCGTCAATCATGCAAAAACTACTAAACCGAATTCGATGAAATTTGGAAATATATCAGGAGGAGCACAGAGGATGCAAATTATTCGAAGCGGGTGAAGCCGCGGGAACAGCTAGTAGTAGTTAACATTGCAATTTAAAAACGTGGAAATACAGTAGCGTTGTAGTTGTAATGTACCAGGTAATCAGAATTGCAAGAAGCACGCTCACGACGCGCGCATCGCTGTGAGAGTATTTACGCATCATTCTCACGCAAAATAACGCTTGCAATATTCTAACCGCGTTCCCATCTTCACGCTTACCTGTGCTAAAAAGGCGTTGAATGTAACATATTTCTATTCTATCTATTTAGACTTAAATCTGAGTATATTTTATAGAATTCATTTGTACAAGACACACTAATTGGTTGCCCTAAAATTAAAAATAACTTTCCAATCTAATCTAGAGAACATAGAATATATGAATGTGAATTAGCAAAATTAACTTTCTATATAATCTACAAATGAAAAATATATCCAGTATATGTATGAAATATGCAATACATCTTAGAACTCATTTAGAGTAAAATTACAAGTAAAAATAGTTAAACCGGTCATAATAAACAGTTTATTCATTTAGACAGACGTACGTCACAGCGGTGCGTGCTAGTTGTGCAAAAACTTGTTTTTAATAATAATTGTCTAATTTCATAGTCATAATTTAAAGTTATCATAATTACGTCAATTATTTTACTTGATGAGGTTATTATAAAACTATTTCTTTTTACTAAAAGAAGCAGGCATTAGTAATCTTTATATTATATGAAAATCAACGTTTCTCGTTCCGTTAGTTCGCTTATAACTCGTAAACAACCGATTTACATGATTCTATTTTAAAAACTTGGACATATGATCTGTCCAAGTTTTAATATAGGTTTTAACATATTTAGTAGTAGGTATGTAGATTTTAGTCAAAGTTACGAGGATAATTATTGTGAATAATATTCTTCATCACCATTATTGTATTCCTTGCAATATTAAATTTAAACTTTTATAAAGTATCAATCGATATTCTTAATACATATTTTGTAAGCACATATAGAAGAGCTTTGGTGTTTGTTATTGATCAATTATTTCTTTTTAAAACAGTCTATTTTTTTTTTTCAAATTTTTAATAATTGCGAATTCTGAACACCGAATCAGAACACATACATACATATAAGTGTGACTGGCAATCCGGCAAGGATCACCCTAGGGGCTAGGCGAGAACGTATCTCGACCAAAGACTACAATATAATACTGGAAAATCTCGACCACATCGAAGAAGCGAATGGCGTGTGTCAGGATCGTAGCAGGAGTAAGGATGTAGTCTCTGCATACCTTTATGAGTGAGATTCGTGAAGCTATGTATGTATATAATAAACAGATAGCCATCCATTCAACAGAAAGACGTCCACTCCTGGACGTAGGTCTCTCACAACGACGGGTTTTGCGCCACCCGCATCCAGCGGATTCCCGCGTCCTTCACTAGATAGATAATGATAAATATATACAACTAGGAAAAAAATACACCGCATCTACTGTTTTTTAACAAATGAAAAATCCCTAGTAACATTACCGATTTACCTGACAATAAATTAGAGTATTATGCAAGTAAGTCTTAATCTCAAAAGGTTGTTATTACAGGGTGAATCATTACGTGAACGATAGTGATGTCTGAAATTAACCCACATCTCTGTGCTTCCGCTAACATTGGTTAAGACTATGATTTGTATAGTTTTTTGATACAAAAAAACTGATATATTTATATTTATTAAAAAAATACCAGATCGAGTTTCTTACAGGCTCTTCTTGATTGAGTTGCTTTCTGAACCGGTGGTAGTGTTTTAAACGTTCATAAGCGCCTTCCTAGGGCCTAAGTTGAATAAAAATTTTGTGGTTTTGATGAAATCATCACTAAATTCTGCACCTGCGCGTGTTTATAAACGTAAAAGAAATTGAGTTTTTAATTGTTACATCGATTTCCATATCTATAAATTTGAAGTTAAAGCAATGAGCCGCCGACAGACTGCCGTGTTGCCGGAAAGCACGGCGCAAGCTGCATCCGGTGCCGGAACAACGATGCACTTGAGTTCACTGATTTTTGATAACATTCATATAATACAGACATGCGAGCTATGCCTGTTGAACTATAGTATACGTTGGTTAAATTAATTATCGTATAGACTCTTTATCGAGTATACGTTTACCAATAAAACATGATTGGTATTAAAAAAAAATTGATTTTATATGTTGGAAGTAGTAATTGAAGATTCAAACAATGTATCCTCTTATGGTTTCGCATCACAGTGGGCGGCACTGGACGCCAGTGCAATTTTTCTATAGAAGACATCGCATCTACACGAGTTGTGCGCGACCTTTTCTATAGTAAAAACGCGATGTCGGCATGGCTGCTGTGTGTGGCGAAACCATTAACCAATCTCGTAATTAGACCTACAGTGTATGATTTATAACGTTGTTGTCAGTACGCATTCCCTTGCATTCTTTGTAATATAGATAACATTATATAACAATTGTTTTTAATAATGTTTATAATTTATTTATTTACATTAAAATTCATTGCTCGTATAAAATATACTCGTACATATAAACTAAACCGATACATAAAATAAAGAGTCCAAAATGAATTTATCACTATTTAAAAACTAATTATAAGACATTGTTTGCATGGGTGTGTTTGTATATATACGAGCATGTGTGCGAGTGTGTGTATATGTGGATAATTTTGTGTTATTTGTTTACTAAAGAGATTTTCATTTGATTTCTAAAACTGTTTTTAGATATATTTATGTTATGAAGTTTGAAGTTAAATAGATCTATATCACTGAATTGTTTATTATAAGTACGCGGAATTCTGCTCCTCAAGTTATTGAACCCATAGTTTGGTCGATGCTTGGGAATATGAAATAGTTGTCTGTGTCGTGTACGTGTGCTTGGCGCATGTAGTCGCAACATTTTGCTGATGAGTGTAGAATAATCGAGTCCGCCTGAGCATACATCATATAATAGTAACATGTCTTGAAGGATTCACCCATTACGTAGTAATAGTAGCTTATGCTTTTGACAAGCTAGCTCGTAATCCTCGAATGGTAATTTACAACGGAAACTTAAGAATTTTAAAAACTTTATCTACAAGCGCTCAATGTTCTTATGTGACATATTGAGGATTCCATACTGTGCTACAGTATTCTAGTATGCTGCGAACATATGCAAAGTATAATATTTTTAGACGTGCTACATCAGTGAATCCTTGAATTACACGGAAAATGAATCCCAGATTTTTGTAGGCCTTATCAACAATATAATCAATATGCGTGCAGAGGGTAAGCTTTACATCCAGCATAATGCCTAGGTCATGGACAACTTGTGCTTTACTTATTATCATATTACTAATGCTGTACTCAAAAAATTTAGGATTATACTACGTGTAAAACTAATATGAACACACTTTGATATGTTAACCCCAATGCAATTAGTTCTATAGTAACAACTTAATCTTTACTGTAAATTTACACAGTC